>OY728132.1:657838345-660238345 GCA_963277665.1 Viscum album
TTAATATACAGTTGCGAGGTCAAGGTGCAGCAACTGATAAAATGTCGGTGTGGATAAGGACTCGTGATCGCAATGATCCAGAAGTTGCAGCATTGATAGTTTGTGTCTGTACTTACCAATAATTACATAAATCTATATATTAACATATATATATTTATATATATTTAAATATTTCACAGGCTCAATTTGAAGCTGAGTTAGAACATCTGCCAGAGGACCAGCGACAACTTCCCATGCGACGGGATGAGATCTTTCATCGCATTATTGGTCGGGACGGGCATGGATATAGTTTGACCTATGGAGCAGGGATTCCTCGTTCTGTAGTGTCACGCGCTGCGGTTGTCGGTCCTGCTGTTGCTCATATGACACAACAGATGTCAGATTTTGAGGCACGGCTGCGCGCTTCCGAGGAGACAAATGCGCAATTGACAGCTGAGGTTAGAGCACTGCGGGAATATGTGCGTCGAGCTGATGGTACAGGGGATCATACGACGCAGGTATATACTGTATTTATTTATTTAATTTAAATTATTTTTGTTATTAAAATATTTATAATGTTTATTTGTTGTAGGCACCTGGCCCACCAGAAGGAGGTAGCAGTGATGACAACGCGTGACGCACCATATATTCACGAGATATGTTGTTTGTTTTTACTGGTAGGGTTGACATTGATGTACTGTATTTATTCATTTAAGTAATGCATTATTACCATCCATGGTGGTCTTTTAAATATTTTATACACATATTGAGTTTTTGATCAGATAATCTTGAATGATTCTACATTTGAAAAAGTCTAACTAATTCCAACAGCCCCCCCCCCCCCACCGCACCCCCGTACAGCCCCCCGCACCCCCGTACAACCCCCCCCCCCCTGCACCCCCGTACAACCCCCCGCACCCCCGTACAGCCCCCACCCCCCGCACCCCCGTACTGCCCCCCGCACCCCCGTACAGCCCCCCGCCACCCCCGTACTGACCCCCGCACCCCCGTACAGCCCCCCGCACCCCCGTACAGCCCCCCCCCCCCCCCCCCCCGCACCCCCGTACTGCCCCCGCACCCCCGTACTGGCCCCCGCCACCCCCTCACCCCCGTACATCCCCCCGCACCCCCGTACAGCCCCCCCCCCCCCCCCCCCGCACCCCCGTACATCCCCCCGCACCCCCGTACAGCCCCCCCTCACCCCCGTACAGCCCCAACGCACCCCAGTACAGCCCCCCGCACCCCCGTACAGCCCCCCCCCCCCACACACACCCGTACAGCCCCCCGCACCCTCGTACAGTCCCCCCCCCCCCCCCCGCACCCCCGTACTACCCCCCGCACCCCCGTACAGATCCCCGCACCCCCGTACAGCCCCCCGCACCCCCGTACAGCCCCCCCCCCCCCCCCGCACCCCCGTACAACCCCCCGCACCCCCGTACTGCCCCCCGCCACCCCCGTACAGCCCCCCGCACCCCCGTACAGCCCCCGACACCACCGTACAGCCCCCCCCCCCCCCCCCCCCGTACCCCCGTACAGCCCCCCGCACCCCCATACATCCCCCCCGCACCCCTGTACAGCCCCCCGCACCCCCGCACGTCCGATTGTGTCCTTTTCAGCAGCGCGGCGCGCGCTGAAATGACGCGTTGGGGGGTCAAAACCACCCGAAAGACCTCTGAATGCCACAAAACCGTACGACAAAATCCGGGGCGTGAATTGTGAAATGGTCGGCCAGACGGCACCTCATTCGGAGGTGCCGTGTGACCGCGGCGGCCGGAAACGCGTTTCCGGCGCCATAAAACACCAAAACGGCGTGCGGCGGTCCCATTCGGAGAAAACGTGCTCCGAACGACCTGAAACCGCACGGGAACGATAGAAATATTATTCCTGAGATGCAGGAGGAGGCGCACGTCCATCGGACGTGCGGTGCGCGCGGCACGTCCGATTGTGTCCTTTTCAGCAGCGCGGCATGCGTTGAAATGACGTGTTGGGGGGTCAAAACCACCCGAACGACCTCCGAATGCCACGAAACCGTACGAAAACATCCGGGGCGTGAATTGTGAAATGGTCGGCAAGACGGCACCTCATTCGGAGGTGCCGTTTGACCGCGGCGGCCGGAAACGCGTTTCCGGCGCCCCAAAACACCAAAACGGCGTGCGGCGGTCCCATTCAGAGAAAACGTGCTCCGAAAGACCTAAAACCGCACGAGAATGATCGAAATATTATTCTTGAGATACAGGAGGAGGCCGTACGTCCATCGGACGTGTGGTGCGCGTGGCACGTCCGATTATGTCCTTTTCAGCAGCGCGGCGCGCGCTGAAATGGCGCGTTGGGGGTCAAAACCACCCGAACGACCTCCGAATGCCACGAAACCGTACGACAACATCCGGGGCATGAATTGTGAAATGGTCGGCCAGACGGCACATCATTCAGAGGTGCCATTTGACCGCGGAGGCCGGAAACGCGTTTCCGGCGCCATAAAACACCAAAACGGCGTGCGGCGGTTCCATTCGGAGCAAACATGCTCCGAAAGACCTGAAACCGCACGGGAAAGATATAAATATTATTCCTGAGATGTAGGAGGAGGCCGCACGTCCATCGGACGTGCGGTGCGTGCGGCACGTCCGATTGTGTCCTTTTCAGCAGCGCGGCGCGCGCTGAAATGGCGCGTTGGGGGGTCAAAACCACCCGAACGACCTCCGAATGCCACGAAACCGTACGACAACATCCGGGGCGTCAATTGTGAAATGGTCGGCCAGACGGCACCTCATTCGGAGGTGCCGTCTGACAGCGGCGGCTGGAAACGCGTTTCCTGCGCCATGAAACACCAAAACGGCGTGCAGCGGTCCCATTCGGAGAAAACGTTCTCCGAACGACCTGAAACCGCACGGGAACGATAGAAATATTATTCCTGAGATGTAGGAGGAGGCCGCATGTCCATCGGACGTGCGGTGCGCACGACACGTCCGATTGTGTCCTTTTCAGCAGCGCGACGCGCGCTGAAATGGCGCGTTGGGGGGTCAAAACCACCCGAACGACCTCCGAATGCCACGAAACTGTACGACAACATCCGGGACGTGAATTGTGAAATGGTCGCCCAGACGGAACCTCATTCAGAGGTTCCGTTTGACCGCGGCGGCCGGAAACGCGTTTCCGGCGCCATAAAACACCAAAACGGCGTGCGGCGGTCCCATTCGGAGCAAACGTGCTCCGAACGACCTAAAACCGCACAGGAATGATATAAATATTATTCCTGAGATGCAGGAGGAGGTCGCACGTCATCGGACGTGCGATGAGCGCGACACGTCCGATTTTGTCCTTTTCAGCAGCGCGGCGCGCGCTGAAATGGCGCGTTGGGGGTCAAAACCACCCGAATGACCTCTGAATGCCACGAAACCGTACGATAACATCCGGGGCGTGAATTGTGAAATGGTCGGCTAGACGGCACCTCATTCAGAGGTGCCGTTTGACCGCGGCGGCCAGAAACGCGTTTCCGGCGCCATAAAACACCAAAACGGCGTGCGGCGGTCCCATTCGGAGCAAACGTGCTCCAAATGACCTGAAACCGCACGGGAACGATAGAAATATTATTCCTGAGATGCAGGAGGAGGCCGTACGTCCATCGGACGTGCGGTGCGCGCGCTGAAATGGCGCGTTGGGGGGTCAAAACCACCCGAACGATCTCCGAATGCCACGAAACCGTACGACAACATCCGGGGCGTGAATTGTGAAATGGTCGGTCAGACGACACCTCATTCGGAGGTGTCGTTTGACCGCGGCGGCCGGAAACGCGTTTCCGGCGCCATAAAACCCCAAAATGGACGATAGAAATATTATTCCTGAGATGCAGGAGGAGGCCGCACGTCCATCGGACGTGCGGTGCGCGCGGCACGTCCGATTGTGTCCTTTTCAGCAGCGCGGCGCGCGCTGAAATGGCGCGTTGGGGGGTCAAAACCACCCGAACGACCTCCGAATGCCACGAAACCGTACGACAACATCCGGGACGTGAATTGTGAAATGGTCGGCTAGACGGCACCTCATTCGGAAGTGCCGTTTGACCGCGGGGGCCAGAAACGCGTTTCCGGCGCCACAAAACACCAAAACGGCGTGCGGCGGTCCCATTCAGAGCAAACGTGCTCCGAAAGACCTGAAACCGCACGGGAACGATAGAAATATTATTTCTGAGATGCAGGAGGAGGCCGCACGTCCATCGGACGTGCGGTGCGTGCGGCACGTCCGATTGTGTCCTTTTCAGCAGCGCGGCGCGCGCTGAAATGGCGCGTTGGGGGGTCAAAACCACCCGAACGACCTCCGAATGCCACGAAACCGTACAAAAACATCCGGGGCGTGAATTGTGAAATGGTCGGCCAGACGGTACCTCATTCAGAGGTGCCGTTTGACCACGGCGGCCGGAAACGCGTTTCCGGTGCCACAAAACACCAAAACGGCGTGCGGCGGTCCCATTCGGAGCAAACGTGCTCCGAACGACCTGAAACCGCACGGGCACGATAGAAATGTTATTCCTGAGATGCAGGAGGAGGCCGCATGTCCATCGGACGTGCGGTGCGCGCGGCACGTTCGATTGTGTCCTTTTCAGCAGCGCGGCGGGCGCTGAAATGGCGCGTTGGGGGGTCAAAACCACACGAACGACCTCCGAATGCCACGAAACCGTATGAAAACATCCGGGGCGTGAATTGTGAAATGGTCGGCTAGACGGAACCTCATTTGGAGGTGCCGTTTGACCGCGGCGGCCGGAAACGCGTTTCCGCGCCACAAAACACCAAAACGGCGTGCGGCGGTCCCATTTAGAGCAAACGTGCTCCGAACGACCTAAAACCGCATGGTAACGATAGAAATATTATTCTTGAGATGCAGGAGGAGGCCGCACGTCCATCGGACGTGCGGTACGCGTGGCACGTCCGATTGTGTACTTTTCAGCAGCGCGACGCGCGTTGAAATGGCGCGTTGGGGGGTCAAAACCACCCGAACGACCTACGAATGCCACGAAACCGTACGACAACATCCGGGGCGTGAATTGTAAAATGGTCGGCCAGACGGCACCTCATTCGGAGGTGCCGTTTGACCGCGGCGGCCGGAAACGCGTTTCCGGCACCATAAAACACCAAAACAGCGTGCGGCGGTCCCATTCAGAGCAAACATGCTCAGAAAGACATGAAACTGCACGGAAATGATAGAAATAATATTCCTGAGATGCAGGAGGAGGCCGCACGTCCATCAGACGTGCGGTGCGCGCGGCACGTTCGATTGTGTCCTTTTAAGCAGCGCGGCGCGCGCTGAAATGGTGCGTTGGGGGGTCAAAACCACACGAACGACCTCCGAATGCCATGAAACCGTACGACAACATCCGAGGCGTAAATTGTGAAATGGTCGGCCAGACGGCACCTCATTCAGAGGTGCCGTTTGACCGCGGCGGCCGGAAACGCGTTTCCGGCGCCATAAAACACCAAAACGGCGTGCGGCGGTCCCATTCGGAGCAAACGTGCTCTGAAAGACCTGAAACTGCACGGGAACGATAGAAATATTATTCATGAGATGTAGGAGGAGGCCGCACGTCCATCGGACGTGCGGTACGCGCGGCACGTCCGATTATGTCCTTTTCAGCAGCGCGGCGCGCGCTGAAATGGCGCGTTGGGGGGTCAAAACCACCCGAACGACCTCCGAATACCACGAAACCGTACGAAAAAATCCGGGGCGTGAATTGTGAAATGTTCGGCCAGACTGCACCTTATTCAGAGGTGCCGTTTGACCGCGGCGGCCAGAAACGCGTTTCCGGTGCCATAAAACACCAAAACGGCGTGCGGCGGTCCAATTCGGAGCAAACGTGCTCTGAACGACCTGAAACCGCACGGGAACGATAGAAATATTATTCTTGAGATGCAGGAGGAGACCGCACGTCCATCAGACATGCGGTGCGCGCGGCACGTCCGATTGTGTCTTTTTCAGCAGTGCGGCGCGCGCTGAAATGGCGCGTTGGGGGGTCAAAACCACCCGAACGACCTCCGAATGCCATGAAACCGTACGAAAACATCCGGGGCGTGAATTGTGAAATGGTCGGCCAGACGGCACCTCATTCGGAGGTGCCGTGTGACCGCGGCGGCCGGAAACGCGTTTCCGGCGCCAAAAAACACCAAAATGGCGTGCGGCGGTCCAATTCGGAGCAAACGTGCTCCGAACGACCTGAAACCACACAAGAATGATAGAAATATTATTCCTGAGATGCAGGAATAGGCCGCACGTCCATCGGACGTGCGGTACGCGCGTCACGTCCGATTGTGTTCTTTTTAGCAGCGCGGCGCGCGCTGAAATGGCGCGTTGGGGGGTCAAAACCACCCGAACGACCTCCGAATGCCACGAAACCGTACGAAAACATCCGGGGCATGAATTGTGAAATGTTCGGCTAGACGGAACCTCATTCGGAGGTGCCGTGTGACCGCGGCGGCCAGAAACGCGTTTCCAGTGCCATAAAACACCAAAACGGCGTGCGACGGTCCAATTCGGAGCAAACGTTCTCCGAACGACCTGAAACCGCACGGGAACGATAGAAATATTATTCCTGAGATGCAGGAGGAGGCCGCACGTCCATCGGACGTGCGGTGCGCGCGGCACGTCCGATTGTGTTCTTTTTAGCAGCGCGGCGCGCGCTGAAATGGCGCTTTGGGGGGTCAAAACCACCCGAACGACCTTCGAATACCACGAAACCATACGACAAAATCCGGGGCGTGAAATTTGAAATGGTCGGCCAGACAGCACCTCATTCAGAGGTGCCGTGTGACCGCGGCGGCCAGAAACGCGTTTCCGGCGCCATAAAACACCAAAACGGCGTGCGACGGTCCCATTCGGAGCAAACGTGCTCTGAAAGAACTGAAACCGCACGGGAAAGATAGTAATATTATTCCTGAGATTCAGGAGGAGGCAACACATCCATCAGACATGCGGTGCGCGTGGCACGTCCGATTGTGTCCTTTTCAGCAGCGCGACGCGCACTGAAATGGCGCGTTGGGGGGTCAAAACCACCCGAACGACCTCCGAATGCCACGAAACCGTACGACAACATCCGGGGCATGAATTGTGAAATGGTCGGCCAGACGGAACCTCATTCGGAGGTTCCGTTTGACCGCGGCTGCCGTAAACGCGTTTCCGGCGCCCTAAAACACCAAAACGGCGTGCGGCGGTCCGATTCGGAGAAAACGTGCTCCGAACGACCTGAAACCGCACGGGAACGATAGAAATATTATTCCTGAGATGCAGGGGGAGGCCGCACGTCCATCGGAGGTGCGGTGCGCACGGCACGTCCGATTGTGTCATTTTCAGCAGCGCGGCGCGCGCTGAAATGGCGCGTTGGGGGGTCAAAACCACCTGAACGACCTCTGAATGCCACGAAACCGTACAACAACATCCGGGGCGTGAATTGTGAAATGGTCGGCCAGAGGACACCTCATTCGGAGGTGTCGTTTTACCGCGGCGGCCGGAAACGCGTTTCCGGCGCCATAAAACACCAAAACGGCGTGCGGCGGTCCCATTCGGAGCAAACGTGCTCCGAAAGACCTGAAATGAGATTATTTCTTGAATCAAAGTTTTTAAATTATTATAGCACAATGATTTGATATTATATATATATATTATATATATTAAAACATTTAAAATATATTATATATATATATATTTAAAATATTGTATTTAATAGTATATATATGAAAAAATATATATATATATATTTATTTATTTATATATTCAATTCAATAAAAAAAATTTAAAATTTTTTTTTTTTTAGACTAGCGACCGCCATAGGCCGTTGCTATAGGGTGCCCGACAGAGAGCCTTCAGCGACCGCCAAGCGGTCGCTGAAGGCCGATCTGCCGGCCTTCTATAGCGACCGCCATTGGCGGTCGCTGAAAGCCTCTAGTGACGAGGCAACAGCGACCGCCAATGGCGGTCGCTAAAGGGTGGATTTTCAGTAGTGAATGCAATTTTACCGCAGTTTAATGGAGAAACATTTTTAAATCCAATATTTGATTCTTTTATATCATCAATTTTTCAAAATAAACTTCTTCTTTGGGATTGGGATATATGAATTTTGTTTCAATAATTTTTTGGTGTTTTTCTGATAACTTTCATATTTGGGTGAATAATGAAAAATAATATATTTTAACTAAAAACAACATTTCTAATAAAAAAATTTATAGTGTCCAACTATACATATGAATGGTTTGGATGAATAATTATATTATATTTTTACCATTTAATCCAATGTTGGTCATTGGAAGTAATTTCACTTTGAAATTGGACATAAAAAATGTCAATCTTTTGGTAGTTATTATTTAATGAAAATACGCTTTTTGGTTTTGACAATGGAATTTAATTTTAAAATAAGAAATGAAATTTCTATGTTTTGAATTTGGTAAAATATAATTCATTTCTGAATTCAAAATTTTGAAATTATCTTAGGGTGAATTTTTGGTATGTTTTTGAAAAGTTTTAATTTTTATTGAATAGTGAAAAGCACTAAGTTATAGTTTAAAACCGAATTTTTATTTAAATAATTATATATTTTATTTAAATTTATTTTAGGTCAAAATAAGTACCTAATACCTATATATGTTCAATGTAATTCATTGGTGTTAGTTTATAATAATTTTAGATATATAAAAATTTTATTGTACTTTTCACCATCTTTTACCCACCTCCTAGGAGAATTTTCAAATTCACATAAAACTTATTTTACCACTTCTATGAATGGAATTTCAAAAATCCTAGAGACACGGTTGATATCAGTAAGTAAAATTTGGTTCAATAAGATGAAAATAATTTTTGGGGAAAAGTAACTTTTTACTTTTATTTACCACGGTTATAAGTAAATAGGGTAATTAAGGGTAAAAATTTTATTATTATTAACCTAACACATGTAGTAATTCTATTGGATAAGTAAAATTCGACCAAATTAACCTTAGGAATAAAAAATGAACCTCTTTGGTCCACTTGGATTAGATTAGGACATTTATTATTATTTAATTCCAAGAAGAGTTAAAAGAGTTAAAATCAAAGTTTAAATAACTAAAACATTTTTTACATAGGGATACAAATAAGATAAATTCTACTATAAATATTCATTAGAAATCTAAAAATAATTACTACATAATTTTATTTTATTTCTATTTTTTATAAATTATATAATTTAATATATTAATGACACAATGCTGATGTAGTAATTACATAATTAATGAAATATTAAACTAATCGATTCTATAAATATCCAAATAAATGTAATTTGATACTTTTTATTAATTCCACTACTTTTATTGGTTAATAGGACATATTAGGGTGGGTTAGATGAATTTTTTTCAATGTAATAATGCTTTTATAAATTTATGAAAAACAAAATACCAAATAGTTTCAAAATTGACATAAAAGAGTTCTTAAAACAAATATTATATTATTAATTGATATTCTATTCCTAAAAATATAATTTTATGCCAAAAGACTTATATAATGATAGTTGAATCATTAATGAACCACTTAGGGTTCTCTTGTAAGTATATATTATGTTTATTATCCATATAATATAAAAATATAAAGAGACATAGTAAATGTCAAACTATTTAACAAAGAGTTAAATCTAAAAGATAAGGTTAATATAGTAACCCAAACCTATCTAAAACCTATTGGTTGAGTGTTTTTAGACCCATAACCACCTTATACTTTATATAATCCATTTTGGAGCCATTAGAAACCGAAATTGATTTTATTATAAAATAATATTTCTAGTTTTTCCTAAGGTGCCCCTCACCCCTCTTATAAAAGGGAACTCCCCCTTCCCTCAAATTCACACTTTCAAAGACTTTTGGCTTGGCCAAACTCTTCCAAAATACCCTATAAATTGTCCTCCATTCATCCTAGAGGCCCTACTTTGGTAAGAAAGACATCCTAAGGATCCCTTTTGATCAAATCAAAAGGATGAACCCGAAGAAGAGGTAAATATCACATCACCTCTTTCAAGTTACTTTCTTCTTCCACCTCCATTTCTTTGTTGTTTATATTCTATAATAATAACTCTAGTATCTTCTATATACTGTGATGTTATTATGAATATGGTACAACCATATTAATTATTCTATCCAACCTTGGAATGACATGTCACCATACCTGCGTACGTATGGCTTACCGTCTCCATGTCATGGTGTAGTTGTTATTCAATACATTATTATTTGGATGGGTATAATAATAATGTGTAATTGATGTAAATAATATATATAACATGATAATGATTCTTCATATATGATATAAGATCCAATTAAATATTATATTAATATCAAAACAATGATATTGTCGCTCGTGCATACGTACGAATTACCATCTCCACGAACGCGATGAGATTCAATCCCCATGATATCCATTCAAAAATAAATTTCATCTGATGATTAAAAATAAGGTTTAGAGACATGATATCATTCTGGATATGAATAAGATACATCCCATCCATAAATAATATGACTCACATAACAAATAATATAAAGGAAAATGAATCCGTTAACACCCGAAACGACGATAATACTAAGATATTATTAACAAAGAAAAGTTAAAAGATCATATATGATATCATATTTGTAACACCCCAGGGTTTTGAAAAAAAAATATAGAATGAAATTTTATAATCTATCTATTAAACACAACTTTTCCTCTTTTATGTTTGGAGTTTCGAAAAAAGGTCATCTAGAGTTGTGTTCAGTATGTCATTTGGAGTCTGATAGAACAAACTTGATTTTTAGTGAATAGTAACACACCCTTATGAATAGTAATATGAATATTAATATGATCCTTATGAATATTAAATAATCATGAAATTTTATTTTCATAAGGAAATATGATAATGACATCTTAATGAGTTTTTCAATGAGAAATAAAACAAATTTCACTTTAAGATTCTTATTTTTCGAATTAACTATGCCCTTATTTACAAATTAAATTAATAATATTTATAAAATTATTTTTGAAAAATGGATTTCGCTTTTCAATTATACCCGTCAAAAAATGGTAGGGGATAATTTTTGGGATTTTTCTGAAATTCTTGAATTTTTGATGAACAGTGAAATACGATAAAATACCATATATACCAATTATCAGTTAAATACACTATTCATGACATCAAAAGTGATACAAGGCCACTTGGTTCGAACTCACATGCACTTATTACTATTAGGGATCACATAAAGATAAACTATTGGTTGTCTTGAGGGAAATAATAAAATAATGAATTAAATATTCAAAATTTACTCCTCTCCTTCAATATAAAACCCCTCACCACTCCCTCTTCTCTTCACTCCTCTATGACTTGAAGATCCTAAAAGTTCTTCCCAATTACCCTTCCCTAGTCTCTCCTCACATCCAAGGAGGTTCTGGTCTTTCCAAAATACCAAATCCCCTTCCCTTAAGGAGTTTCTCAATGAGGTTATTTCAAGAGGTAATGCACCCTTCTTTTTCATTTGGATTCATTTCAATTTATCTTCTTTTTTTATCCTCTCCTCACCTCATCTGTCAAAATGATCATGATAAATCTAGTATCATCTATATAATGTAATTATATCATGTTAATCGAAGAACCATCATACATATTCTTATTCCCTCCCTTTTATTTTTTTTATAAATGAAATCAACGTCCATGAGATTCCAATTTATTACCTTCGTGGACGAAGAAGTTTCGTTCTTCAATTTATTCTTTATTACTGGTCATGAAAACATATTTATGTTTTAAAAAGACTATAATATATGTATTATAACCTAATTAATATTCAATAACCAGAATATGTACATATAATTAATTTATATGACCAAACTAGTTCATAATAATCCAAATACCGCCGAATAATCGAAGTGGTTGTCATCTAATGATTCATCCTCCTTCCATGTAACCAAATGATAGAAATGAAAACTCCCAATTCTTTATGATCATAAATAATATATAATTCCAGTCCTGGAGGTTTACAACCATTCCAAATGAACTCTATTACTTAAAAACATGTGAACCGATTATGAAAATATAGAAAATGAACACCCCGAAACAACACAATTTTATATAATAACTTTGTATTAAAGGTATAAATGAACTAAAAATAAATATGAAAAACTAAATAAATGTCTAATTGGTTCTTAAATAAGTTATTAATAAGTATAATTTCATATTCCTGGATCTTAAGTTCAACAACGAAACACATTTGTAGTTAAGGTAAGGGGTTTTCCACCAGAGCTTCCATTTTCATTCGGGATACTTTCATTGTCTAAATACCTCAATGAAATTATTATTTATTGTTATGTACTAATCATATATTCTGTGTGAGTATCATATATATTTTTAAAAAACATAATCCTTATTTATTTTATGGATAGTTACATGTTTTAAAAGGAACATTCAAAATTGTTTCAAAAATACGAGCTCGATTCAGGGGAATTTCTCAAATTCTTACCTATTTTCAAGGGAACTCTATAATATGTTTTTTTGGAAACTATTATCATTATAAAATCACTCATTTTATTATGAAATTACTATGTTTCTTCATTTATGGTTTTATACAAATATTTTTCCAAAACAACTCTTCTTTTCAAAATAAAAGAGTATTTATCTCTAGAATTGCATAATGATTTTATAAGAGTGTTTTCATCTAATTCACCACTCTTGTTGATTGCATTTTATTATTGGGTTTAATAATTTATGAATTCATCTACCATAATTGATTTAATGGTTTATTACTGACTCTATTTTTTATTATCTATCATAAAACCATTCACCATATTACTCGGAATGGTTAGTGTTTTGTGTTTAATGATTGGGGAAAGATAGTGACATTTCATATGATAGTTTCAATATGAATGTATATGTTGTTTATATTTATCTCCACTCATATGTGGAATGCATTGGACTTATTATGGGATGGGTGGGGCCCTCTATAGCCCCTCGATGCATCGGTAGGTCTCATGAGACAAATAGATGTGGAATTGTCCGAGGCCTTTCCCAATGTGATATGGATTTTTGGCTGAGGCCATAATCATTAGACGTCTTGGAAGAGGCCATGAAAAAATGTTTCAGAATGTCCAGAATATGCACTTACTTCATTATGAAGCTACTAATTTAATGTTCATGTGGTTATTCAAATAGTATAATACCCATGATTATGTTTTATTATGGAACTATTTACTCATCCTATTTTCCTGCCATAATGTGTTCATGTTTATTATTAAAGGCATGTGTTTTCAATTATTCTAGATGTCTAATGTTTATATTATCTTCCACTGTATTGCTTACTCTTACTGGGCATTTCAGCTCACCCATTTCTTGTGTTTTATTTTCTCAAGACATCAAGAAGTAATTTATGAATGACTTTCAAGCATAATCTAGGAGACGTGATGTTTCTAGTGGAATAAAATAGTTTTTTATTTCCCTTCATTTTGTAATGTTAAACTTATGTATGTAACTTTTTTCCAATAATACTAAACTACTCGGTCATTCTGAATTTGTATTCCTTGTATGTATGCCAACGTAATCAAATAAGTCACCGGCTCTGGGTAGCTTGGGTCGGGTCCTTCCAGTTGGTATCGGAGGAAGTTTAGTAGAATACTTAGAAACTAGATTTAGAAAAAGTATAATTAGGGAATAGTCCCTAATATAGTCTTTGAGGATAAACATACAAGAACGTCCTGGTATTTTGGTAAGGAATAGATTATGTGGATCATTCAAGCAATACATCCCTCTCTGGATACGAGCATGTAGAGGTGGCTTTGGCACAGATATACCTAGGTGTGGAAGCTCTGACAAGGAGTTTCAGGATTGACCTAGGGAATCCTAGTATACAACAATGGGACTTGCTGCACTCTTGGCTTCAACACTCTCGGAGGATAAGCTTACGATAATCCACATTTTCATTACAAGCCATTATTAAGGATTTTAATGTAAATATTCCTCAAAGAAACCATTTTTGTGAATATGGGATTAACCATGCGTAGGATATCATTTTTTCTAAGTATTTATAACTTAAGATTATACATTATGATTCATAAACTAATATAGTGTATTCCATTATCTAGATATGGTGCCTAGTGGACAGAATGGAAATCGCACGAATACACATGTCCCCTATAAGGATTTCCTCCGACCCAAGATAATGATGTTGGATCTGGTGATGTGAATGGTGCTGAGCAACTCATAACTATACTAGGACAACTTACTCAGGTTATAAATAATAACCTTACCCGTATGGAGCATCTAGATCCACCACGTAGAGGAGCCATGCTATATTGCTTTATGCGACAACAGCCTCCATCTTTCAACAGGACTACAAACCCGTTTGAAGCAGAGTAGTGGATATGTTCCCTTGAGAAGATATTTCTCACTTTGAGATGTAATGAAAGAGAGAAGGTTTTCATGGTGGTATATCCTCTATCAGGAGAAGCGAATTAGTGGTGGTCATTAATCTAAAACACAAATGAGGATGAAGAGATAGTAGATATGGAATGGATGTATTTAAAGGAAATCATATTAGAAAAATATTTCCCTCATGTGCAGAGAGCATATATGGAGAGAAAATTCTTGAATCTGAGGCAGAAGGAAGATGAGAATGTTGCAAGGTACGAAACTAACTTCACAATATTATCAAGATATGATGTATACTACATACGAAATCCATGGAGAAAAATTTATCCATTCTTGGATGGTATAAAGCCATTCCTCCAGTGGGCACTAGTCTCCCAAAGTTTTTCATCACATGATAATATAGTTTCATGTGCTATCAAGAAAGAAAAAAAAATTCCTTAGGTCTTATGACTTTAATGGAATGCAAGAAAAGAAGAGGGCTGCTGAAAACCCTGGGAAAGGAAATAAGGAAACGGGGAAGAATGGAAGAGTTGAATTTCCACTATGTGACAATTGTGGAAAGAAACACCCTAGGCATGCCTAAAATGAAAAGCAGTATGCTACAAATGCGGTCAGAAAGGCCATATTTCTGGTGATTTCAAAGGGAAGAAGGAAGATAATGATGTTCAGTGATATATTTCTTAGGAGATGGGACACAATTCTAATGATTGTCCAAAACGTCAAGGAAATATGCAACAGAAAAGGCCAAGGGACCAGGGACATTCTTATGCAATCACAACTGCAGAGGTTGAAGTTCCAAATGACGTGGTGGAAGGTACTTTAATTGTTTCCTCAAGTTTATCCAATGCCTTATTTGATTATGTATCATCGCATTGTTTGATATCTTCCCAGTTTTCTAGGAAAATTAGATATTTCTAATTTTATTTAACAATGGAGTTGTCAGTCAAAACTCCTAAGGAAAGTATCATTGCTACAATGTTCTTTAAATCAGTTCCCAGTAGGGCATATAAATGTTCTTTATCTGATAATCTCATCTTCATACCCATGATTGAATTTGATATAATCCTCGGTATGGATTGAATTTTTGACTATGATGAAAAAATTTATTGTAAGAAGAAGGAGGTTACGATTTTTGATGATGATGATAAAAAACACCTTATCTTTAGAGCAGAATCGTCACCACCTAATTCTTATGTAGATCTACCACCAGTAGCTCAACTAAATTCACTTATTGGGGAGGAAGAGAATGAAATTACAGTGTGTGAGGAAAATAATGTTCAAATAGAGGATGTACCTATTGTGGGAGAATATATTGATGTATTTCTGGAAGATTTACTTGGACATCCTCCAGAATAAGAAATTGTGTTTTCCATTAATTTAATTTCTAGTTCAAGGCCCATATCGAAGAACCCTTATAGAATGGCCACTGTGGAATTATTGGAACTAAAGAAACAACTAGAGGAATTGAGTAAAAAGAGATTTATTCACCCCAGTGTTTCTCCATGGGGATCCCCTTTCCTTTTTGTTAAGAAGAAAGATGGATCTATGAGGTTATGTGTCGACTACAGGGAGATCAATGCTGTAACATTAAAGAACAAGTATCCCCTATCTCACAATGATCATTTATTTGACTAACTACATGGAGCTAAATACTTTTCAAAGATGGACCTTCGATCTGGATATCATCAGTAGTGTGTGAAGAAGGAAGACATTCCAAAAACAGCATTTCGAACCAGGTACGGGCATTACGAGTTTACAGTAATGCCTTTTGGATTGACTAATTCACCCTCTGTCTTCATGGATCTAATGAAAAGAGTTTTCAAGGAAAATCTCGATGATTTTGTAGTGGAATTTATTGATGATATCTTGGTATACTCAAAAGCTATGAAGATCAAGAAAATCACTTTCACATTATCCTGAAGACTCTTAGAAGACATGAATTATATAGGAAGTTTGCATGTGTGAATTCTGGCTTTAGGAGATTTCTTTTCTTGTCCATATTGCCTCTAAGTATGGAATCCTAGATGATCCTGCGAAGACAAAGGCAATCCAAGATTTTCCCATGCCAACAAACATAACTAAGGTACACATTTTTATCGTCTTAGCAGGTTATTATCAGCGTTTCATGCAGAATTTTGCCCAACTGGCTAACCCTCTAACGAAGCTCACATGTAAAGAGGTTAAATTTGTTTGGAAAAAAGATTGTGATGAATTTTTCGATGAACTAAAGATAAGATTAGTCAATTCTCCTATATTGACTCTACCATAAGGGAATGATGGGTTTGTTATTTATAGTGATGCTTCAAAGAAAAGAATTGGTTGTTTCCTTATGAAAAATGATAGGGTTTTTTGCTTATGCATCATGACAGCTAAAAATTCATGAGCAAAAATATCCTACTCATGATCTTGAGTAAGCTGCTGTAATATTTTCTTTGAAGATATGGAGACATTATCTCTATGGTGAAAACTGTAAGATTTATACTAATCACAAGAGTTTGAAGTATATTTTCTCACATAAAGAACTCAACAGGAGGCAAAGGAGATGGCTTAAACTACTCAAGGATTATGATTGAAAGATACACTACCAGCCGGGGAAGGAAAATAAGTTCGAAGATTCTTTGAGAAGAAAGGATCATGGAGTTTTGAACAAGATGATAATTGAAAGGGATCCTATTTTCATGGATCTAGTAAATATGGATATGGGAATAACCATGAAAGGTGAAACATAAATGCTTTTTTCAAATTATTGAAAAACCAACTTTAATATAAAGGATAAAACATTCTCAGGCTGATGATTAGGAGTTTCAAAAGAATATTAAATCTGTGAATGATTGGAGATTGAGTGACTTCGTATACAATGATGGAATTTTGAAATTTGGGAATAGAATTTTTGTTCCCGATGTACCTGATCTAAAAAGGGAATTATTGGATGATGCTCATAGTTCCAATTTCTCTATAAACCCTGGTAGCACTAAGATGTATAGATATTTGAAGCAACATTTTTGGTGGGACACCATGAAGAGGGAGATTTCTGATTTTGTGTCAAGATGTATGGTTTTTCAAAAAGTGAAAGCTGGAAGGCAACAACCTGGAGGAGTATTGCAACATCTTCCCATACCTGAGTGGAAATAGGATAATATCACGATGGACGTTGTCATGGGACTACCAAAGGCTCCTAGAAGGAATGATACAATATGGGTCATTGTTGATCATCTTACCAAGTCCACAAATTTTCTTGCTATAAGAGAAGATCTACCACTTGAACGTCTAGAAAGACAATATATTAATGACGTTGTGAGACTTCATAGAGTACCCCTATCGATTTTTTCTGAACCTGATCTATGTTTTAAATCAATATTCTACAAAATTCGTTAGAAGGCCCTAGATACTGATCTTCGTTTGGGCACTTCCTACCACCCACAAATTGACGGACAATCAGAACGGGAAATTCAAACATTGGAAGACATGTTGAGGTCTCGTTCACTTGATTTTCAAGGCATGTGGGGTCAATATTTACCTCTCGTAGAATTTTACTACAACAATAGCTTCCATTAAAGTATTCATATGGCACCCTATGAATCATTATATGGGAGGAGATGTCGTACACCAACTTGCTGGTATGATGTTGGTGAAAGAGAGCTCGTGGGAATAGAACCTGTTGAAGAAATAACGGAGAAGGTGTAGATTATCCAGAACCATATCAAAGTAGCTCAAAGTAGGAAAAAGATCTATGCTGATAACCAAAGGAAGGATTTGGAGTTTTAAGAAGGTGATCACATTTTCTTAAAGGTATCTCCTTGGAATGGTATTATATGATTCAGTAAAATGGGAAAATTAAGTCCCAGGTACACAGGACCTTTTGAAATTCTGGACCAAATTAGAGCCGTAGCTTACCTTTTTGAAATGCCGCCAAGTCTCACCAAGGTTCACAATGTCTTATGCGTCTCAATGATAAGAATGTAAATTCCAGGCCCAACACATGTACTCACTTATGAAGAAGTAAAACTTAAGCCCGATCTATGTTATTGTGAAGAGCCTATCATGATTCTTAGATCTCAACCTCTTTTATGGGAAATAAATTTGATTTCTTCAAGGCTTGTAGAGGGATTAGGCAAGGGGATCCCCTCTCTCCCACAATTTTCATCTTATCCCAAAATTCCCTTAGTTACTCCATTAATCGAGGGCTTCGCATTGGGAAAATTCTTCCATATCGGAACCGGCATGCTCCAGGGGGCATTTTTCATCTGATGTTTGCAGATGACATGATTCTTTTCATCAATGGAAGCAGAAGACCAATGCTTGGGATGAACCAGATACTTGGTGATTAATGTAAGTGGAGCGGGCAGGTGGTCAATTGAAAGAAAATCCTTTATTTCACTACAAAGAATCTCTCACGCAGGAGGGAAAGGACCCTCGACACCAATCTGAATATAAGAAGAGGGAGTTTTCCTATGAAGTATCTCAGAGCACCGTTTAGTCTGAACTCTCTCCGTGTGCATGAATTTGATAAGATCATTAGTAAGATCACAGGGCGCATATGCTATTGGAATAATAGGTTTCTATCCTGTGGTGGATGCATAAAACTGGTCAATAGTGTCCTAGTGTCTGTCCCCATGCACATCCTTTCCACCCTGAGGGTTCCCAAAAGGGTCATTGCCAACATAGAGAGGATTTTGGTGGAATTTATATGGGATGGGAAGATGGAAGGTAGACACCACTGGGCTTCAGGGGAGCACCTGGAAAGACCTATTTTCGAAGGGGGAATCAATATGAGGAGCGTTTCTTTGACTATGCAAGGGCTTCATGCAAAACTCGTGTGGGAGGATATGGAAGGCAAGACTCTTTGGAGCACGATCATGAATGATAGATATGATCAGGATGTGAACACTCAGAGATCAAACCCTTGAAAGATATGGAAGATGATCCATCCGTATATTGAGACCCTAAGACCTCTATCACGTTGGTTGGTGGGAAAAGGTGATATTAATTTCTGGAAGCATAACTGGGTGGGGTGGTAGGCTATGGTTTCCAGGATGTCCTACTCCTCTCATTTACTTCAGGGAGGCTTGTGATCGTCCTGTTTTTATTTAGGCCATCCTTGATGAAGACCAACAGGTCTGTTTCAATAGTATTGTGCTTAGAGATGATTCGGATAGACTCATTTTCATGGGTTCAACGTCAGGAGAGTTCTCAATCAATGATTTCGTTCGTGTGAGGACAGTTCCAATTAATGTCGACCCATGGGGGGAGATGCTGTGGTACAAAGAGGATATGTCCATATTTAATTTCCTTTTGTGGAGAGTGAGACATAATGCTTTACCCATGGATGACAGAATTCACCTCATGGGGGTTTTTCTGGCTTCTAGGTGCAACTACTATAGGGAGCCAAAAAATGAAACGGTGGGACACCTCTTTGTGGATAGCGACTGGGAAAGCTGGGTGTGGATGGCACACATGTCCTTCACTTGTTGTAATAATGAAGGTGGAACGTTGGATGACTTCTTCAGTTTGTGGTTCCAGGGGGCGGGCGAGTGGGGTCCCGAGAGGAAAGGTCGGGTTGTTATCCTCATGGCGGGCTGCTGGACCATCTGGAAGGCTCAGAACGATGCTCGTCACAACAAAACAACAGATTCTTATACCAAAATCACCTTCAAAATGAGGAGTACGCTGCAGGACCTAACTAATTTGTGCACTGATGTCCAGACTGCTCCATCGGTAAGGCCTTCTCTTCTGAATCAGGCTGTATCTAACTAGGACAACAGGCAGGGGTAGGGGCATTGGGTCTGTTGGCACCGACCCAGCTGGGGTTTCATAATAAATTTGGACGGTTCTCTTCTCAACGGAGAGATGCGTGGTGGAGGCGTCATAAGGGATAGGGGGGGGGGGGGGGTTGGTCGTTTCTGCTTTCTCAGCTCGGTATGGGAGGGGTGATGTGGTGCAGGCGGAAGCCATGGCCATGGTCACCAGGCTAGAGTTATGCAAACAAAGGTACATCAACCTCAAGACAGTAGAGACAGACTCAATGATACTCTATAATTCATTGTCCGACACGAATAAGTACCCTTGGAACATTTCTTACATGATCAGGAAATGTAAACAGCTCATGGGAGTCCACACAGAAATCACTCATACTTGGTGGGAAGGCGACATGGCCGCTGATTGTTTGGCCTCCGTATCTCCGACGACCCAAAGTATATCCTACTTCCTCCACATGGGCTCATTTCCTGCCGAGGGAATCAAGTTTATTATTAATGATGCATTGGGCCTTCACTACTTTTGGCCCGCTTGAATCATTGTTTCATGGATTGCTTTCGACAAATCAAAAAAAATGGTAGTATTTAGTCTGTATTGAGAAATCAGACGACTCTTCTGGTAAAAGTTCTATGTAGGAACCACAAGATGGAAGAAGCAACAAGGGAGCCTGAGGATCTTTTGTTAAAGACATACCCGAATCTTTTTAAGTAATATTCTTTGAATTTCAAGGATGAAATTTTAGTAAGAAGGGGAGAATGTAACACCCCAAGGTTTCAAAAAAAATATAGAGTGAAATTTTATAGTCTATCCATTAAACACAACTTTTCCTCTTCTATGTTTTGAATTTCGAAAAATGGTCATCTAGAGTTGTGTTCAGTAAGTCATTTGGAGTCTGATAGAACAAACTTTATTTTTTGGTGAATAATAACATACCCTTTTGAATAGTAATATGACCCTTATGAATAGTAAATAATAATTTTATTTCATTTTCTTAAGGCAATAAGATAATGAGATCTTAATTAGCCTTTCAATGAGAAATAAAACTAATTACACTTTAAGATTGTTATTTTTTGAAATAACTGTGACCTTATTTAAAAATTGAATTAATAATATTTAGAAAATTATTTTTGAAAAATGGATTTCTATTTTGAATTCTACACGTTGAAAAATGGACGGGGTGAATTTTTGGGATTTTTCTGAAATTCTTGAATTTTTTATGAATAGTGAAATACGCTAAAATACCGTATACACAAAATATCAGTTAAATAAACTATTCATGACATCAAAAGTGATGCAAGGACACTTGGTTCGAACTCACATGCACTTATTACTATTAAGGGTCACATGAAGCAACACTATTGGTTGTCTTGAGGGAAATAATAAAATAATGAATTAAATATTCAAAATTTACTCCTCTCATCCACTATAAAACTCCCTCACCACTCCCTCTTCTATTCACTCATCTAAGACTTTAATCTCCTCAAAATTCTACCCAATTACCCATCCCTAGTATCTCCCCACTTCCAAGAATCTTCTTGTCTTTCTAGAAGACCAAAAACCCTTCCCTTAAGGAGTTTCTCAAGGAGGTTATTTCAAGAGGTAAAGAACCCTTCTTTTTCATTTGGTTTCATTCCAATTTATCTTATTTTTATATCTTCTCCTCTCCTCCTCTGTAAAAATGATAATGATAACTCCATTATCATATATATACTGGAATTATATCATGTTAATGGAAGAACCATCATAAATATTCTTAATCCCTCCCTTTTATTTTTTATAAACGAAATCAATGTCCACGAGGTTCCAATTTATAGCCTTCGTGGACGACGAAGTTTCGTTCTTCAATTTCTTCTTCATTACTTGTCATGAAACCATATTTATGGTTGCAAAAGACTATAATATACGTATTATATCGTAATTAATGTTCTGGAACCAGAATATGTACATATAATTAAGTTATATGACAAAACTAGTTCATAATAATCCAAATAACGCCGAATAATCGAAGTGGTTGTCATCTAATAATTAATCCTCATTCAACATAACCAAATTATAGAAATGACCAATACCAATTATTTATGTTCATAACTAATATATTATTCCAATCCTGGAGATTTATAACCATTAAACATGAACACCATTACTTATAAACAAGTGAACCGATTATGAAAATAAAGAAAACAAACACCCTGAAACAACGAAATTCAATATAATAACTTAGAAATAAGGGTATAAATGAACTAAACATTATTATGATAAAATAAAAAAATGTCTAATAGGTTCTTAAATACGTAATTAATAAGTATAATTTCATATTCCATGAGTTTAAGTTCAAGAGCGGAACACGTTTGGAGTTAAGGTAAGGGTTTTTCCACCCGAACTTCCATTTCCATTCGGGATACTTTCATTGTCTAAATACCTCAATGAAATTATTATTTATTGTTATGTACTCCTCATATATTCTGTGTTAGTATCATATATATGTTTACAAACCATAATCCTTCCTTATTTTATGTATAGTTACATTTTTTAAAAGGAACATCAAAAATTGTTTCAAAAATACGAGCCCGATTCAAGGGAATTTTGCAAATTCTTACCTATTTTCAAGGGCACTCTATAATCTGTTTTATGGAAACCATTAACTTTATAAAATCACTCATTTTATTATGAAAATAATATCTTACTTCACTTCTGGTTTTATACAAAAAAATTTCTAGAAGAACTCTTCTTTTCAAAATAAAAGAGTATTTATCAGGGAATTGCTTAATGATTTTATAAGAGTGCTTTCATCTAATTCATCACTCTTGTTGATTCCATGGTATTATTTGGTTTAATAATTTATGAAGTCATCTACTATATTTTATTTAATGATTTATGACTGACTCTATTGTGGATGATCTATCCTAAAACCATTCACCGTATTACTCGGAATGGTTAGTGTTTTATGTTTAATGATTGGGGAAAGATAGATACATTTCATATGATAGTTTCAATATGAATGTATATGTTGTTTATGTTTATCCCTCATCATATGAGGAATTCATTAGACTTATTATGTGATGGGTGGGCCCCGCTATATCCCCTCGATACATCGGTAGGTCTCATGAGACAAATAGACATGGAATTGGCCGAGGCCTTTCCTAATGTGATATGGATTTTGGCTGAGGCCTTAATCATTATACGTCTTGGCCGAGTCCTTGAAAAATGTTTCAGAATTACCAGAATATGAACTTCAATCATTATGAATCTATTAATTGAATGTTCATGTGGTTATTTGACTAGTAAAATACCCATGATTATGTTTTATTATGACATTATTTACTCAGCTCATTTTCCTACCATAATGTGTTAATGTTTATTATTAAAGGAATGCGTTTTCAATTTTTCACCATGTATAATGTTTATATTATCTTCCTCTATATTTCTTACTCTTTCTGAGCGTTTGAGTTCACCCCTTTCTTATGTTTCATTTTCTGAGGACATGAAGAAGTAATTTATGAATTAACAACAAGAATAATATAGGATACATGATGTTTCTAGTGGAATAAAATAGTGTTTTATTTCCCTTAATGTTGTAATGTTAAACTTATGAATGTAACTTGTTTCCAATAATACTAAACTACTCGGTATTTTGGGATTAATATTCCTTGTATGTATGCCAATGAAATCAAATAAGGCACCGGCTCTAGGCATCTGGGTTTGGGTCCTTACAATATTAATGTATAGAATTCTTGTATAACTTAATAACAACTATTTCACCATTATACATAAGGTTAACCTACCCTCGACCAAGGAAATAGTTAAAAGTAAGGGGTTTCTTATCTCACTTTTAATTCTGTGAGATTTTCATTATTGGTAACTTATTTATTGGATGTGGTTTATTGTGTACTGCCATTTGATATATATTATCATGATTCTATTTATATTCATGGTATTCTGTGATTTATTTTGTGGTTATTAACTTTTGTTCATACAACTCGTTTGATTACAACGAAGTAAGGGGTTTTCATCTCACTTTTTATTCTCGTGAGATTCATGCTATATTGGACACTATTTCCTTCTATGTGGCGTATGTATTTTCCATGATTGTATTCTTGGTGTAATATACTTTAATTTATGGGTATTTACATCTTCATTGTATGATCCTTCTTTCATGGGTTGTATGTTTCATAAGTTACCAAATCTGTAAGGGAATTTTAAATTTCAATTTCCACTCAGTGAGCTTTACGCATACTTCATTTATTATTCTACTCCAAGATTATGTGTAGAATCACTGTTTATTATTTATGTAGTAATTTCTACTCTCATTTGTGTGGATATACGTTTGATACACATAATTACTCCATTGATAATTTATCAAGTCATTTATATAAACTTGATCTTAAATCAATTTCCATTCTTTGAGTTAAACATCCAAGTCATTGGTGTTGTTTTTACCAGAATATGTGTAAATTTCCTCTGATTGATTTACACTGAATATCCAATCATATTGAGTGTATTTATATTTTTCACACATAATTATGTCATTGATTTATCTTTTACCTAAGGATACTATCTTTATAATATATTTTATCTCAATTTACATCCCTTTGAGAATTCTTTGTTGTAATGCACCAATTAACTTTTATATGGTGTATATACTGTCCTTTGATATAGTATATCTTGAAATACTTTATTCTCAAGATATTATAAGTTTTTTATTACCTCATGTATTTTTATTCAAGCATCTATCATATGGCTAGGAACTCTAAATAAAATATCATTTTAAATGTTTTAAAAATTTATTCTTCTAAATCTTTCTCATTAATGTACAAGTTTAAAAAATTGTTGTAAGGATTTATTTCTATGGAAATTAATGTTTTAAAATTAAAATTCCTTTTAAATGTTTCAATGTTCTATGGGAAACATTTATTCAAAAATCTATTTTAAAACGGATTCTTGAAAAATAGTGTGACTTTTAAATGATTTCATGAAAAAGGGGGATATTTATCTAAAATAGTTTTGATGATTATTTTAATCAATGTCAATATCCTTCATTATTCTCGATTGAGGTTAATGTGTTACAATAAAATCTTCCATATTGTATTGAATGATTTATGTTGGACTGTGGATGTGCTATTTTTATACCATTAATGTCTTGTGGATAAATTATTGACATTTCATATGCTAGTTTTAGTACGAATGTTTCTATTATGTTTCAAAATTTTCATATGGGGAATGCATTGGACTTAGTAAGTGATGGGTAGAGCCTGCTATAGCTCCTCGATGCATTGGTAGGTCTCATGAGACAAAATAGTGTCTTGGCATAAGGCCTTGACAAAATCTTATTTGTAGGCTTGGCACAAGGCCTTGACTATGTGGTTATGGAAGTATGAAATTATGCACTCCATAATTATTAAAGTGGCTATTGATATTGCATGTGATTATTAAACTAGTAGAATATCCATGGGAATAAGTAAATGGAATTATTTTATTTTATCTTTTCCATAATATGCAGAAGTTCAGGTTTAAAAGGATAATTTTAGTCTTATACACTGCCTTAAATGTTTATGCTTATTTATGAAAGTTTCCGCTATAATGTTATCCTTATTGAGCATCTGAGCTCACCACTTTATAATTTTTATTTTTTCCAGGATACAAAGAAGTATATTACGTCTGACCTGCAGGGATAGTCTATGGGATCTCAATGTTTTCTATGGAAAAAATGTTGTTGTAGTTTTCCATTTTATGATGTAATGTAGACCTTATTAATGTGTCTAGTAATTCCAAGGCTACTAAAATAATCTGTCTTTAGAGACTTGATATTTTATAATCATCTCAATGATACGTAATAATGAACTGACTCTGGGATTCTGGGGTTGGGGCGTTACAGTTGGTATCAAAGAAAGTTTAGTACAAACCTTGGAAACTACATTTAGATAAACTCTGATTAGAGCACATAGCCCTAAGATATAATTTGAGGATTGGTATAGATTATCTTCATAAAATTTTGTTATTGTAGTGATTTTGTGAGTTTTCCAAGAAATACATCACAATCTGTATATGAGTAGGTAGAGGTGGATCTAGCATAGATGTACCTAGGGTTAAAACCCAAAAACATCACTTTGAGCTAGACTCGAATGGGAACTGGTGCACAACAACAGGCCTTGCAGCACTTTTGGTTACGACACTCCCAGGGGATATGCTTTGGATAATTTACATTTTATTTACAAACGGATTTGAAGTATTTTAATATAAGATTAGAATAAACGACCTTGGTTAATCATAAGGTGTTTCAAATTGAAAATTTGGTTTCATGATATTCTCTAAAAGATTTTATGACTACTGTTACTCACACAAGGCTTTCTGGTTTTAGTCAATGGTTGGATTCCAAGGAATTATTAGTTACATTGAGAATTATGTACAAGGTGGGAATAATGGTGTAAATGAGAAACAAAATGGAATGTTGATAGGCATAAAATATATCATGTTCATGCCAAGTCAGTTTTCTCAAAATATGATCAAAAACATATATATTAACCAACTCTTGGACTCAACAATGAAGAGAAAGGTGATGAATGATAAGATATATAGCATTTGAGACCATGGATAAATGAATCCTCAATTTCCATCATACAAGAAGTGTGGAAGGAGACACCAACAAAAGTGTCTCAATGGAACAAATAAATGCTTTGCGTGTGGGAATAAAGGAAATAAAGTGAAGAATTGCTGAGGAAAAATGAAGAGTACTATGGAAGAAAATAAAAATGGTCCCATGAATCCATTTACAGTCATTTTCCGTAAATGTAGGGGATCAAGACATTACCCGAGTGAATGCCCTATTCGATACGATATTTTATTGGTCAAAGAAGAAGCTATGTGGAAATAAA
The DNA here is from genome assembly GCA_963277665.1 of Viscum album. Lineage (NCBI taxonomy): Eukaryota > Viridiplantae > Streptophyta > Magnoliopsida > Santalales > Viscaceae > Viscum > Viscum album. The sequence goes on from OY728132.1 coordinate 657,865,322, forward strand.
TTGTTGGAGAAATGTTTAAAAGTGTTAGTGCTTCTTATTGAAGGGATTACTTTGGAATAATTTTCTCTAGTATTTCTAACCCTGTAGTTTTTCATGTGAAAATGATATTTGAGGAAGACTAATCTATTCTCTTGTGGATATAGATATAAATAACCATTTGGTTTTTTATGATCATTGGGTTTGAGGAAATTACAAGTTATTATATTTTGGGATGAAAATGAAAGGTATGAGATAACATTTGTTGTTAAATAATGTTCTAGTTATTTTGATTAATTTACCTCATTTTGGTAATTTTATATAATATAGTTTTTGAAAAAGGACAACACGCAGACCGTGTGACAACCCGTTGCATCGGACAAAGCTGTGGGAATCAAACCCACAACCAGAGTGCGATTTGGATTTATCACCTACCACTGGACTACGTGAAGTCCCTAGTTAGTGTGACTAATTATTTTTCGTTAAATGATTTTATTGATCAATAATATGTTGATTTGGGATTTTATGTCTTATCAAATGGATACCATTAGTATAGGAAAATGATTTGGTGATTAAGTGATAAATGTTATTTTGGAAGACGTTCGCTTTATTGGGAACACTATGTGCCCAAAAAAAATAGAATACTATGGGATTTAATTTTATGAGTAATGGTGGATTTTTATCTATGTTTTCATTATGGATTTATAGTGATTTGGGTTATTTATGGAAATGATTAACCGATAATACAGAATATGTTATTAGGTTAATTACTTTTAAGTATGTGACTTTAATAGTAGTTTATGTCATTTGGAGATACAATTTAACGTGGATGACCACATAACCAAATTCTTCTATGTTTTGGGTTTAAATATTAGTTTGGATTATATTGAAGGATTTTAAAGGCAATTGTTTATTGAATGGTATTTATTTAACTTTGGGTAATTGTTGGTTTAATTTTAGAAATTAAGATTAGTGTTTATTTCTCTAAAGAAAAATCCTTTTGGGGGATCATCAGATCTTTCACTAACAATTTTGGTTTTGATTAATATCTAAAGACAAGGTAAATATATAGTTTATCCTTTCTGGATCATGTGATTCTCTAGACGTTTATTCTATCTCTTCTGGTGTTACCAAGTCTTCTTGAATACTCATCGTTTAAAAAAATGAATTAGTGGTAGAAATTTATTAAATAATGAAACTCTACTTAAAAATTAAGTATACCTCTTTATGTTCTTAGTCAATCTCATAAATAAATTCCACATCTTTAAGAAATGTAACTTAAAACAGAAAAAATATTGTCCTCTTATTTTATTACTAGGAGACTAATGACCATTTTTCCTATCACAAGTTAGTGGATTTCTTATTGTTAACTTTCTTCTGATCATGTTTTCTATCCCTCTTCATCAGAACTTGACAATTATTTTATCTTCCATATGCATGTTTTCCTACATGGAAACCCAGTATGTGTTATCTTGGGTGACCATTGTACTTCTCTTTGTTTCGTTTAAAGTGATAGTTTTATTGATTCTTTTTCTGATGTGGGACTTTCCATTATATTCCCAAGAAAAATTTTAAAAATTGTGAGGACACAATTTACTGAATTAGGGAATAATGTAACACCCCAATATTTCATAGTACATTAGTTCTTCAAAGTAATTCAATAACATACACTACACGCAACATCGAGTTAAAGTGCACCACGACTTTCCAAACAAGCCGTTCAAAAGCGATTATGAATAGTATAAACATAATTATGAACATTATATAACCTTTATAATTTTAGAATCCATATTATGTGTTTCTTAGACATAATGTAGGCAGAAATTCATTTTTTTCAGATAAATGAAGTATTTTTCAAAAATGGAAATTTAACAGCCTTTTAATGGTGAACCCTTTTTAAATCCAATATTTGAAACTTTTATATATGAAATTTGTCAAAATAAACTTATTCTACGGAATAGGGAAATAAGAATATAGTTTAAAAAAAATTGGTGTTTTTCTGACAACTTTGATATTTAGGTGAACAGTGAAAAATATTATAATTTAATTGAAAACAAATTTTTTAATCAAAATAATTTATAGTGTTCATCTATACATATGAATGGTTCTGGATGTATAATTAGATGATATTTTTACCATTTAATCCAATTTTGGTCATTGGAAGTAATTTTACCTTGAAATTGGACATAAACAAATGTCAATCTTTTGGTAGTAATTATTTAATAAAAATACGCTTTTTGGTTTTGACAAAGGGAATTAATTTTAAACTAATAAATGAAATTTCTATGTTTTGAATTTGGTAAAATAGACTTTAGTTTTTAATTCAGAATATCAAAATTATCCTAGGGTGATTTTTTTGTATGTTTCTGAAAACGTTTATTTTTTCATGAATAGTGAAAAACACTGAGCTATAGTTTAAAACCGAATTTTTATTTAAATAATTTTTAATTTTATTTAAATTCATTTAATGTCAAAATAGATAAATAATACCAATATAAGTTCAATTTAATTCATTGGAGTCATTTTATAATAATTCTAGATATAAAAAAATATTATTGAACTTTTCACCGTCGTTTACCCACCTCTTAGGAGAATTTTCCAATTCACATAAAACAAAATATTACCACTTCTGTGAGTGGAATTTCCAAAATCTAAGAGACACAGTTGATATCAGTAAGTAAAATTTGTTTCAATAGGATTAAAATAATTTTTGGTGAATAATAACTTTTTACTTTTATTTAACACAGTTAAAAGTAAATAGGGCAATTAAGGGTAAAAATGATATTATTATTACCCTAACACATGTCATAATTCTGTTTTATAAGTTTAATTAAACCAAAAACAACCATAGGAATAAAATATGAACCTCTTTGGTCCACTTGGATTAGATTAGAACATTTATTATTATTTAATTCGAAGAAGAGTTAAAAGAGTTAAAATCAAAGTTTAAATAACTAAAACATTTTTAATATATGATTAAAAATAAGATAAATTTGACTATAAATATTCATTAGAAATATAAAATGATTTCATACATAATGGTAGTTTATTTATATTTTTTAGACATTAAATAAGTTAATTTATTAATGACACAATGATGATGCAGTAATTACCAAATTAGTGAAATATTAAACTAATCGATACTGTAAATATCCAAATAAATGAAATTGGAGACTTTTTTTGACTTCCAATTATTATATAGGTTAATATGACATATTTGGGTTGTTTATATGAATTTTTTCGAAGTAATAATGCTATTATGATTTTAGAAAAAACAAAATACCAAATAATGTCAAAATTGACATAAAAGTGTTTTTAAAACAAATATTATATTATTAATTGATATTCTATTCCTAAAAAGCTATGGTTCATCCAAAAGAATTATATAATGATAGGTGTATCATTAATTCACCACTTGGGGTTCTTTTGGAAGTATGTAGTATGTTTATTATCCATATAATATAAAAATATGAAGAGACATGATAAATGTCAAACTATTTAACTAAGAGTTAAATCTAAAAGATAAGTTTAATATAGTTACCCAAACCTACCTAAAACCTATTAGTTGAGTGTTTGGCGACCCATCCCCACCTTATACTTTAAATAATAAATTTTGGAGCCGTTAGAAACCGAAATTAATTTTATTATAAAATAATATTTCTAGTTTTTCCTAAGGTTCCCCTCACCCCTCTTATAAAAGGGCACCCCCTTCCCTCAAATTCACACCTTCAAAGCCTTTTGTCTCAGCCAAAATCTGGACAAATACCCTATAAACTGTCCTCCCTTCATCCTAAAGGCCCTCCTTTAGTCATAAATCCAACCTATGGAGCCCTTTTGATCAAATCCAATGGAAGAACCCGAAGAAGAGGTAAATATATCATCACCTCTTTCAAGTTACTCTCTTCTTCCACTTTCTCTTTCTTTGTTTTTTCCATTATAAAATAATAACTCCAGTATCATCTATATACTGTGACGTTATTATGAATATGGTAAAACCATATTCATTATTCTATCCATCCTTTTAATGACATGTCACCATACGTGCGTACGTACGACTTACCGTCTCCACGTCGTGGTCTAATTATTATTCAATTAATTATTATTTGGATGGATATAATAATGACGTGTAATTGATGTAAAAAATAAATATAATATTATAATGATTCTGAATATATGATATACCATCCAATTATATATTATTTTAATATCAAAAGAATGATATTTTCGCTCGTGCGTACGTACGGATTACCGTCTCCACGATCGTGATGAGATTCATTCCCCATCGTATCCATTCAAGACTAAATTTCATTTGATGATTAAAAATAATGTATAGAGACATGATATAATTCTTTATATTAATAAGATACATCCCAAAAATAACAAATTTGACTCACATAACAATGAATATAATGGAATACAAATCTGTTAACACCCAAAACGACGACAATACTTAGATATTATTTACAAAGCAATGTTAAAATATCATATATGATATCATATGAATGTATATGATTCTTGAATAATTTAATAACAATTATTTCACCATTATAAATGAGGTTAACCTACCCTCGACCAAGGAAAAAGTAACAAGTAAGGGGTTTCTTATATCACTTTTAATTCTGTGAGATTTCCATTGTTAGCCACTTATTTATTGGATTTTGTGTATTGTGTACTTCCATTTGATATATATTATCATTAATATCTTTATATTTATGGTATTATGTGATTAATTTTGTGGTTATTAAATTTTTTTCATATGAATCGATTAATTACAATTAAGTAAGAGTTTTTCATCTCACTTTTTATTCTCATGAGATTCATGCTATATTGGCCACTATTTCCTTTTTTTTGGCATATGTATTGTCCATGATTATATTCTTGGTGTAATATAATTTAATTTATGGTTATTTAAATCTTCATTGTATGATCCTACGTTTATGGGTTGTATCTTTCAAATGTTTACCAAATTGTTAAGGGAATTTCAAATTTTAATTTCCACTCAGGGGGCTTTACGCATACTTCGTTGATTATTTTACTCATAGATTATGTGTAGAATCGCTATTTATTATTTATGTAGTAATTTAAACTCTGATTTGTGTGGATATACATTTGATACACATAGTCACTACATTGATAATTTCTCAAGCCATTGATATAAACTTGATCTTAACACAATTTCCATTCATTGAGTTAAACATCCATGTCATTAGTGTTGTTTTTACAAGAATATGTGCGAATGTCCTCTAATTGATTTACACTGAATATCCAATCATATCGAGTGTGTTTATATTTTTCACACATAATTATTCCATTGAATTATCCTTTACCTAAGTATACCATCTTTATAAGTGATTTTATCTCAATTTATATCCTTTTGAGAATTCTTTGTTGTTATGCACCAATTCACTTTTATATGGTCTATATACTGTCCTTTGACATAGTATATCGTAAAATCCTTTACTCTCAAGATATTATAAATTATTTTACCTCAATTATTTTTATTCAAGCATCTCTCATTTGTTTAGTAACTCTTACTAAAATGTCATTTTAAATGTTTTAAAAATTTATTCTTCTAATTCTTTCTCATTAATGTCCATATTTTAAAAATGGTTGTAACGATTTATTTATATGGTCATTAATGTTTTAAAATTAAAATTACTTTTAAATGTTTCAAAGTGTTATGGGACACATTGATTCAAAAATCTATTTTTAAAAGGATTCTTGACAAATAGTGTGACTTTTAAAGGATTTCAAGAAAAAGGGATATATTTCACTCAAATAGTTTTGATGATTATTTTCATCTATGTCAATATACATCATTATTCTCGATTGAGGTTAATCTATTACAATAAAATTTTCTCTACTGTATTGAATGAGTTTTTTTAACTATGGATTGTTATTTTTATACCCTTCATGGTTTGTTGATAAAGTATTGACATTTCGAATGCTAGTTTTAATACGAATGTTTGTGTTATGTTTTAAAATATTCATATGAGGAATTAATTGGACTTAGTAAGTGATGGGTGGAGCCTGTTATAGCTCCTCGATGAATCAGTAGGTCTCATGAGACAATCTAGTGTCTTGGCACAACACCTTGACAAAATCTTATTAGTAGTCTTGGAAAAAGGCATTGACTATGTGGTTTTGAATGTCTGGCATTATGCATTCCATCATTATGAAAGTTTCTATTGATATTTCATGTGATTATTTGACCATTAGAATATCCATGTGAATAAGTAAATGGAATTATTTGATTTTATCTTTTCCATATTATGCTGAAGTTCAAGTTTAAAGGTCTTTTTTTCTGTCTTATACACTGCATTAAATGTTTATGCTTATTTATGAAAGGTTTCTCTATAATGTTATAATTACTGAGCATATAAGCTCACCCCTTTCTATGTTTTATTTTTCCCAGGTTACAAAGAAGTTTATTATGACTAACCTACATGGATAGTCTCGGGTATTTTATTGTTGTCTATGGAAATAATGTCGTCGTACTATTCTATTTTATGATGTAATGTAAACCTTATGAATGTATCTAGTACGTCCAAGGAAACTGAAATAATCAGTTTTTCAAGACTTGATCTTTTATGATCATGTCAATGATACGTAATAATGCACCGACTCTGGGCTTCTAGGGTCGAGGTGTTAAAGGTGTGTGTGGGGGGGGGGGGTGTCCAGGGGTGTGGTGGGGGTTGTCCAATGGCTTGGGGTGGTGGTCAGGGGGGGTTCTAGCGGTGTGGGAGGGATGTCCAGGGGTTTGGGAGTGTTTTCCAGGGGGTAGGGGTGTCCATGAGGGTGGTGGGTTATTAAGGGGTGTGGGGGGATGTCCAGGGGGCAGTCCAGGGGTGTGTGGGGGGGGGGGGGGTGTCCAGGGGGTGTGGTGGGGGTTGTCCAGTGGAGGGGAGGGGGGTTCTAGGGGTGTGGGAGGGCTATCCAGGGCTGTGTGAGTGCTGTCCTGGGGGTGGGGGTGTCCAAGAATGTAGGGGGTTGTACAGGGGTGTGGGGGGCTATCCAGGGGTGGGGGCAGTACATGGGTGTGGGGGGGGGGGGGGTTTCCATGGGTGTGGTGGGGGTTGTCTAGCGGGGTGGGGGGTCTGGTCGGGTTTTGGTCGATTTTTGGTCTGGGGGTGTCTAGTGTGGTGGGGGTGTCTAGGGGTGTGTTGGGGGCTGTATAGTGGGGTGGGGGGTTCTGGTCTATTTTTGGTCGGGATTTGGTCTGTTTTCTTATGTTTTTGGTCTGTTTCAGGTCTTTTGGTAGGGCATAAAAGTGGTTGATCTGTGGTGGGGTTTTCCCGTGGGTGGGGGGGTTCTGTTTGGTTTTTGGTGCGTTTTGGGTAATTTTTTGGTTTTTTGGAAGGGAATAACAGTGGCTGACCAGTTTTATTTTAAACAAAATTGTTTTATACATTGGTTATTTTATAACCGATGTAAAAAACGCATTGGGATTAGGTTTAGCATCAGTTATTTGGAAACAGACATAATAAATGTATGGTAAACGATTTTTATGTCGGTTATTTCATAACTGACATAATAAATGGAAATTAATAGTTTTTTACATTTTTTATTTTATAACCAATGTAGTAGATATATTTTTATGTTAGTTATTATTTAACCGATGTTGGAAACCTCTTGGGAGACAGGTTTTTCACATCGGTTATGAAAATAACTAACGTGATAAACGCTCCAGAGGAGTGATTTATGATGTCAGTTATTATATAACTGAATTGAAAGAGTATATACCACATCAATTATTAAATAACCAACATAATAAACCATGACTCCGAAGAATTTTCCACATCGGGGTTTTATCAAATGAAGTGAAAAACACTTCGGATTTGTGTTTTTTATGTCGGTTGGAAAATTACCGACATAAAAAACAATTTTTATAACGTCTCCTGTAATGATTTCAGCCAAAATCCGATGTAAAAAATAAAAAATAACCGCCGTAAAAATTGTTTTATGCACTAGTGATTCCTCAGTAGATGGGGTATCACCCCCCCAAATAACCCATCAACAATTCACTTAGGATCCATAACAAATATTGAGGTGTATCAGGAAAGTATTATAAGGTCTATTTCATAGATTATAACCGATTCATAATCCTTTTTCATCAAATTTAAGAGTTCCTTCTATATTTCTTCATCATCCAGTGAAAATATTTTTTGAAAACAATACTCTTGAACACTTCACACATCATAACTTAATCTCCCCTATTTTCTTCATGTTCTTAATCATTATCTACCACTGATTAGATTCTCCTTCTAAGCGGTAAACAACCTAGGTGTATATTTCTAGATCTGAACAATGTTGTATAGAAAAAATATGTTTATAGGGGTACTATATTGTTAATAATTTTATGGATTTATAGATTCACTAATAGATGGTTGCCATTATCACATGAAAGAATCACATACTTGTTATTCCCTTTGTGGTGAATCTGGCTGATCAATATGATTCGAGTTATTATTCACAAACTAAGATAGTTGAGCCATTATCCTCATGAAGTATTAAATTCTATCATACATGATGTTAGAAAATACATCATTTCATCACTTACTACACTCATCGTTTACACGGTTCATCCAACTTCCATCGATTTTTCTAAATGAAGAAAACAACAGTGAGAAACTTGTTACTTTTCTACTCATTTAATTATAAAGGGAGTTTATGTCATAGAAAACATGATTAAATATTTTATTGTTTTAATATCCTCTAACAACAATTATATTTTCTTTATATTCTTCATAAATGCTCATATAAATCGTGATTAATAAAGAATATACCATAGGAGTGTCCAACAAGGTGTGCAGCAAGGCCCATTTTTGTACACCAAGTGACGATTGAGTCAAAACGCAATAATTTTTTTTTGGTTTTATTACCCTTAGGTACAATTATTTCACATCCATATCCATTTGTAGTGTTTAAAAAATTATTTTATTACATGGAAACCAATCAATTAATCATTCAAAATTCTAGGGAATTTTAAAATATTTATACTTCTCCCTAGGGGTATTAATATTGTTTTCTAATATTAATTTATAAAAAAAACTAGATCATGCTCTGATACAAACAATGTAATCTCAACTTATTAATATAAAAAATATTCAATATATGGAATAACATATAATAAAACATATTATATTTTATGATTTTGCTTCCTTAAAATTAGAAATGTAATTCATGAATAAAAAAAAACTTTTGATGCACTTGGAAGAATTATTTATAGAGTTATATTAAGTTACTTTTACTATATATCATATCTTGGGAATATATATTAAAATGTTAAGGTGAGTATAAATATGAGTAAAAAAATAACCAAAAGAGATATTTATCTTGTTAACATGAAGAATTACAATAGGGAAAGATCATAATAGCATGATTAATATAATAAAAAAATATCATGAATCATAACATGGAAATTTTTCTAAAACATAAAAAATAATACATTTATAAGCATATCACCAAGGTGTCATAAATCATAATTACCAATGTTATTCACCAAGGTATTATAAAAAATTATATATATATATAGATTAATTCTGTACCCAATTAGTTAAATAAATATTAGGGAACAACATTAATATGTATTAATTCATGTGATCTGGATTGAGCATAATAAATCATATCATAAAAAAATCCATGGATAATAAAGAATTTGTTTTATTTAAAATCATTACATACATAAGTTCTTCAAGAATTAAACATTACCTCATTTATAACCCATATAAAAACAATATGAGTTTCATAAATGTAAATAAATTAATAAATAAAATATATTTACATATAAATGAATACCCAATGATGATTTTTCGGGTAATCACAATATAATATTTTTTCATGTGAAAGTGTGAAATTGAATAAATGAAGTTCGACAACATGATAGTATAATATGTGGATTAAGGAAATATAAAAATGGTAGGTGAAGAAGTTTTCTCATGGATAAACACTATTTTTTAGGTAATGAGATAATAAAAAAGGATTTAAAATACATAAATCCAGTATTTTGAAAACATTCCAAAAATGTGGCACTTAAACCAAAAAGTGGAAGTGGGGAATTCCCTTGCCTTGAAGATTTTATTTCTAAAACTTGAGTATGGAATATTGTGGACTTATATGGTTTTTAAAATTAAAGAAATGATTATTTATTTATATGGGATATAAATGATAGATATTGGGGTATTTATAGTAAAATGGGAGGAATTATTTAATAATCTTCAAATCTAGGTCTTGGAATTCAAGGATGTATAAAATGCATAACCATTGGATTTTCCTTGTTTTTTTTCCTGGATGTATACATTTGATCCATGTTTTATTGTATTATAATATATTATAACTAAAATACCAATTCTACTATTACATTATACATGGACAAGTGGTTTTCCACAAAATAATGTTTTAAAGCCATAATTTTTATTTTTGATGTTGGAAATTAATTTTTAGGTTTGAAAATTGATTTAAATAAAATAAAAAAATAATATATTGTAGGAAATATATTATATTAAATTAATTATTAAATAATTATTCCTTAAATATGAATTAAGAAAACATGGAGAAAATAGAGAACTTCATTTTCACTATTCATTGAAAAATATAGTATTTTAGAAAATTTAAAAACAATACCCCAACCTAATTGAAAAATAATGAATTAAAATATAATGATTATTTAATAAAATATTATTTTTTGAATTATATGGTTTTTATTTTAAATTAAACACTCTTTATTTATTAAAAGTTAAATGTTATTATGACGTAGTCAAATTTATAACACATAGAAAAATTTAATATGTCATTGAAAAACTATATTATCATTTATTTAAAAATAAATAATTTTTTTAATGTATGTTTGATGAAAATATAATCTATATGGAATACCTGAGTTTATTAAAATATTATATATATTCTCTAAAAATACCATTTTATTTGTATCCAAAAATAAATTTATAAAATTCATCTTATTTTCAGGAAAATTTTATTAAACAAAATATTACAGAAAATTGGATTGAAAAAATAACCATTGCATTTATAAAAATGAATTTATAGTATTATTATACTAAGGAATAGATATATAAACCATTATAACAATGTTATATTCCCTATGGTCAAGGTGTGTGATGGTGGTAGTTCCATGAGGTGACTCAACAAATATTGACTTAATGGTGACATTACCAAACATTAACTTCACCCATAGTATATTTCATCCAATCATAACTTGTTAGATCTATTCTTGGGATTGGTTATGGGAAAACCCCAGTGGCTCTACCCCTTCCCATATTCTAACAAGTGGAATTAGAAAGGCATGACTCTACTGGATAAGGCCACTGTTTCTCCTATCTACATCAATTTTTATTTTTAATTACCTTTTTGGACATAAATATAATGTCAACATTATAACCAATGGTCATAGTTCCTGATGGTTATATAGACCAATGATCATATTAACCAACAATCATATTACTATTCCAATGATCATGTTACTTGTCCTAACAGTCATGTTACTATTCCCAATGGGCATATTAGCTCCTATAAATAGATCTTATTTCATTAATATATTATTACATAAAATTCCCCTGATGGTTATATAATTTTTATTTATCTAAAATTTAATTTGGTTTAAAAATGAACTTTTTATATTATATATTTTTGTTTATGGGGATGACGAACCTAGTGGATTAGAGAGATCCAAATTTTTTAATATTTATTTTTTATTATAGATTTTTATCCCTTTGTAATGTTTTTTATTTTCATGGGTTTAGTTTTTAACTAATGTAACATTCATTGTTAATTAGGAACCATGTTGTCCACTTTTCTATGTGTTTTATATGTATAAATATATATAATATAAGAGATATTTATTTAGGAAATAGAAGTCACTACTAATGTCTTGTTCATTATAGTCTTAGACATGAAAATTTGGTCCCTAACTAGAAAGGACCAAAATTAATAAGATGTGAATGTCTAGTGACTAACGTTTCTAAATAGGGATTTCCGAAATATGATATAAATGGTGGTTATATTATGAAAATCATCAAATGATATGAAATAAATATTATGTAACACCCTTTTATGTGATTTAAAAGTAATGTAAAACAAAAATAAAGTTATAATGTAAAATTATTGATAATTTATTAGGTTCATGATGGAATATTTTGTTATATTTTTAACCAAAAAAATATATTTATAGAAGATATGTGAAGACTCGTAAAAGTAATTTAAGACATAAATATATTAAATGGTATTTTATTAATAATTAAATAAAATTTCAGTTTCAAATTTTTTTGATCCTCGAAAGGGATATCAAGATATATCCATATTTAATAATTTTAATATAAATTTTTTATAAGATAAGAATTTTAATAAAGATAAATCATTGGATGAGAAAAAGATAAAGGATATTATATTCAATAATATAGAAAATAAAACTATGGATAATGAGATATAATATAATGAATTTAATAATGTGATATCATTCCTCAACACTAATCTGCAAATATAAAAACAAAAAGTATATAGAAACTTTTAATTATATTATTTTTATAAATAAAATTATACATGTTGTGGAAGAATTTCAAAAAAAGTATCAAGATGAAATGGTTGATGTGGAAGCCCTAAAAAATCCTTTGAAAATAAATAACATAGAGAAATACTCAAATGAGTAATTATTAAATGATTACCTTAATATCATATGTTCAATAATATTTTCCTGAGAATAAAATTAAAGGAATTAAATATAGAAAATAAATTTAGTGGTTTTTATAACTGAAGAACTAAAATAATAAGAGTTCATGAATATGACCATGAAGATCCTAAAGGTATAATAAAGTTTAAAGTTTATCTTAAGGATTCAATAGATGAGAATAAATTTTAATGATATTGAGAAAAGATTTAAAATTCTATTATAAAAAAAATTATGTTTTCATATATAAACAATAAGTGTGGTTCTAGAGATTAATGATGGAACATGAGTCACAGAAATATAAAATTCCATAAAAATTAAAATAATGTGTTGTTTTAAGAATCAGCATTGTAGAAAAAATTCACATCAATGAAATTTTTCCTACCATAGTGAAATATAAATGAAAATGAAATTAGTGAGACTAAAAGTGATGTCATTTTAGAAAGAATTAAGATACATGATAAATTATAACTCTCCACTTATAGTATAAATTCAATAAAAATTATAAAAATTCCTAGAATTTGTAATAGGAATGAAAAAAATAAATTAAGATAATCATCAAGAATATACGAGGAAATTATAATTCAATTACCATTATACTTTGAAGGTAAAATTGGTTTGGATTATGATGAAACCCAAAATATGATGGAGCTAAAGGTGATTACAATATTAGGTTAATAAGAAGATTTATTATATGATATATAAAAATGTAGTGGTGTGATCAAATAATAATCAACCCAATAAGAAAAAAATTATACTTTTTTTTATGGAAAGATTATACAATATATCAAATATTTTTATATTTCAAATTGGATGAATGATTTAAAATTGTAATAAAAAAATAAATTTTATCAATATTCCTTATCAAATGAACATTATATTCAAGGAATATTGGTACTAATTTTCCTATTTAAGTCAAAAAATTATTTATTACACATAATGTATAATATATACAAGTAAAATGAAGTGAATAAACCTTTCACCCAAGGGAATTCATCAAATTAGTCCAAAATAGGATTTTTACTTAAGAAATAATTTTATTATGATTAAGGATTATGATCACTTATCATATTTTAGAGATTAAAATGATAAAACTTGTATAATAAATAAGTAAAATAAATGAGTGAGAGGATTCCCTTTGGAAATATTATTATAGTTTTATTTTTCCATAATGTATGAAATGGTAAAGGAATATGGATCCTTAATGGTAATCAATCCTCTCATATGAAAAGGAATATGATATTTAAAAAAAATATCAATCATAAATATGGTAAACTATGTTTTTATGAATGATTATGTACTACAAGTCAATGTAACTAAAAAATATAAATATATTTGAAATTATATAAAAATAAATATACTCTATATGAATGTTTTGAGACATAATTTTTATAAAATAATTCCACTATGAAACTAAAATAATGGAATATACTTTACTCAAAATATTTTCAATATCAAATGGAGAGACCCTACTTTAATTTTCATGAAGAAGAGAACAAGAGGTATTCTTTATAAATTTCATGAATTGGAAGAATCCTGTTTAATTCAAAATAAGGGAAACAAATAAAATTTCATTAATGACATTGATATATTAATCAACACTCTCTAGATGAATTTAATATTGGTGGAGCTATTTTAACGACCCTTACTCTTATAACCCTGATCCGGTGTCTAGTTTATTTAGTTTAGATAGACATAAGGCGTTAAATCCAAAAGGAACTATTAGTTTAGTAGTCTTGTAGGGCCATATAAATACATGATACCCATTTTATAGTATGTATAAAAGATAAAACATAGTAATGTAAAACAATTTTCATCCATGAAATCATTTAATGAATTATTAATTTTATTTGGGGGAAATAAAACAAAGTATTGGTGATCCAAAATGCTAAGTAATGGTTAAATTCCAAAAAATCTATCATGAATTAATAATTATTAATCAATATTTAAAGGTAAATTAATAAACACACATTAAATTTAATCAATAAATTTACTATAATAATTAGAAAATCAATAATCAATATGGAAAGGTAAACTAAAAACACATTTCATTTAATAACATGAGCATAAAACACATCCCTAGATAATATCAATGTGATAGTCTCATGGGAAGTAATAACTAAATTATCAATGGAATAAGTGCATAATATCAAATTCAATGCTCATAAACATCATTTTTTCTATACCATTAAGAAATTTTACCTATTGGTTTAAAACTATGGTTAAAAGTCCATTTAATTTTTTCCAACATATTTGTTTCAAGATACATACTGATGTATCGTGGGGATATATAATTCTATGACCCACCCATCATTGAATTTCCAACTCATTCCTCATATATTGAATGAAATATTTAATTCATAAACAATATTTCTTATAACAAAATATTTTTATTTGTTAAAGAATATAGATTTAGCAATATTCCCCCAGTTAATTAAATAAGATTAAAATTAAACACCATATATACAAATGGTATATAATTTAGAAAAAAATAATATTTATCATATAAATAATATAGATATTTAATAGATATGTAATTACTATTTAAAAAGAACAAAAATAAAGTTATTGTATCAACATAATTTTAAAAACCAAAAAATTAATCAAGAAATGAGAGGTGACCATCTGTTAATTGATAATATAGGGTTTTTCAATAACATCATGTCCTTTGGAAAAATACTGGGAAATGGAAGGGAAATATTAAAATAATCATTCTTAAAATATTTCACAATTTAAATCCTCTAAGAACATGTAGAAGAATCTAAATTTTGTAAAATGGTTACAATATTAGGGAAGTCTGTTATTGTCGTATACGTTAGAAACATTCTTTTTGAATTTTTTTAAAATCAACATTTTCAGAAAATAGTATAATGACTATTTTAAAACCATTTAAAATTAAAATATAAAATTAAAATTTATTTAATAAATAATATTTTTAATTAAAATGATATTTTGAATATAATATTTAAAAACATGGAAATGAAGGATTAATATATTATATTTAATCAAAAATAAAATCATTTTTTATTCCAAAAATATTACTACTTGATTTAAGTAAAAATGATTCGAAAATTTGTAAGAAAATATATAATATAATAATATATATAAATGATAAGAAAATTATTGTATCATATAATGGATAAATTATAATAGTTATTCAATGGTTTTTAAAGAAATCCCTAAAGAAAGTGAAATTGTAAAATCGATTCTTACCACTTTGGTAACTTCCAAATTATAACCCATTGAAAAAATAAATATGGATTTTAACATTAAACATACTTAATAAATATTTATTCATGTTAAATATATAAAAGTGGAAGTTCATATACCAAATAAAAGTGAATAAGTACATATTGAAAAATATGTCTCAATGAAATGGAAATTGAGGCGAAATTCCTTACATCCTGATACCTTTTGGTTGAAGGCATATTAATATATTGTATAATGGTTTTAATGATGATAAAAAATTATTCCAAAACCATATTGATTTTTATAATATCATATTTTATCCTCTTATATCATTTTTCCACCTTTTTATTAATAATATTACAATATTTTCAATGCTTGGGGTGTTAAATGCATTGGTTTCTCAAACATGGTTTATCATAAAAGTATTGGTTATTATGAATAAGATATAAATACATTATCTCCTGAATTATATTAATTTTTTAAATATAATATTTAATAATTAAGTATATTTCTAGAACCATTATTAAAATGTTTACCAGGAAAATGAATCACATCGATTCGTGGAGATGATAGGTCATAGGTACGAATGAAAGAGAATATCATTCCCTTAAGGGATGAAATGGAAATTAAGTACATGGTATATTAATTTTATAAAATTAATATCTTGTGATATATATCATATATATTAATTATTTTCATAATTATGACTGTTCATGTTGGTTAGTGTTGAGAAAAAATTACATCAATTTATGAGGTGGTAGTCCACCGTACACACGAGAGATTACATTGTTTCCAATTTTGTGGAGAAGGAGATGGATAAATATTATTACATAAACATAATAACATTTTTGTATATCAGAGATTCTGCTGTTGTTATATTATAATTTTTAATACACAATTGAAGGTTTTAGATAAAGAAAAAAAAATAAAGAGCGTCGTTAATATGATCGCATTGTCTTAGAGAAACCCCCCTTGGATATCCTCTTAAGAATACAAGAGTTGATCTTTTTCGAAAACGAGAAGCTCTAGAATGTGGATAAGGATGTTAAGGATTTTTTGGTAGGGTTTTATTTATCCAAATGTCTTTATATGTGTGAATAAGTGAGGGTATGGAGTTCCATTTTATAATTGCGAAGGATTGAAAATTTTGTCAATACCCATAACCATTAAACAATGTTAAGTCAATATCACCCCATGTGGAACCAAAATTTATAAATAATAGAATGGATGTATAGTAAGGTTGGGACACACCTAAAATACATAAAAATATACATGTTTTAAATATGTTCTTCTCTTATCATCTAAGTTTACATACTTTTACCATTTTAGATTTAACAGCCTCGGATTTTCTGAATTTAATTTCTTTGGATAAATATAATTATGAAAAATATTTCCTTACATGTAACACCAAGTTTTAATGAAGCGAGATATAATATTAATATTATCATTTACATGAGTCAATTATAACATAATAGTTTCACTTAGAGGTATAAATAATAACAACCATATTTTAATAATTAAAAATTAATATTTTTGATAAATAAAATATATTTATAAATAAGAACATAACATTTGGTAATGTCTTTATATACTTCAAAAATATTTTTTCTTTAAAAATTATTCTTATTTATTTTTACGAAAAAATAAAATAAAAACTAAATTTTAACACTTTTATAAAAATAATTTTGTAAAATATAATTAAAATTTTAAGTTATTGTGAAAAAATTCAGTAAGGTTTTAATAATTGGATTTTTTTGAAAGGATTAATTTACAAAGAAATAATTAAATATACTAATTTTAATGAAAAATTCATTTTAATTTGTATAACTTATAAATTTATATATTTTACATATGGTTTTAAAATTAAAATCCGATCAAATTATATATATATATATATATTTAATATTTGTTATTGGAATTGATTTTATATTTAATTTTGATATAATAACTTTCGAAACTATTGAAACTTTTCTCTTTAGAAAAAAGATTTTTTATTGCATTTGAGTGATTAATTTTTAAATTAAAAATTTCCTATTATGAGACTGGAATTTGGAAAAATGAAATAAATATTTTAAATAATCATAATATATACTATCTAATAAGATCTACTTCATTTTTTACCATAATTAATAGTGAAAATATAAAAAATTAATCACTTTGGTTATGGTTAAAATGTGTTCACTTGGGGTTAAAATTAGAAGATAAAGGATTAAATGAACTATAAACATTTCCAACATCCATTTTATTGCCATATTAAAACCTTATCCCATATAATTTTCTCTAATGACCCATTTTGAATCATTTTTTCATTTAAAAAAATGTGGTACACCTTTTTATTTTAAACAATTACAAGTTTCTCACTAACCTCACATATAAAATGTCACCCCTATCCCCCCCTTTACACCTCAAAAATAGATTTTATCAAAAAATACCTAAAAAATAACATAATTAATTCCCATTATCATCCTTGAAGCCTTTTTTGGTCAATAATCTATCATAGTAAGGATTTTAATTGAATCCAAAAGAAGCTGTCGAAAGAAGAGGTGGCATACCAAACAGAACTTTTTATCTTATTTATTCATCCACCTCAATAAGTTGTTATTAAAAAATGTTAATATAATAAACATATTATATTCCATATTTTTATTTGTTTTTATTTTATGGTTATGACTTTCAACTATCCTCACATCCATAAAATGGGATGCACAATAATCATTCTTGCGCACATCGAACTATCGCCTCACGAATTGATTTTATTAATTTTCCATCACCACCTCTCATTGATAGATATAATTATAGGTTAAATGATTACATATTATATTTATGATTTTATTGTACTTCATAAATTATTTTATCACTTATAACTTATTATATTCCATTTGGTGGGAATATGATAACATCGCTCGGGTGTACGATGTACTACCACATCATAAAGCAATGTGATTCAATCACGCTTTACATAAGTGGTAATAAGGAATTATTTAATGAAATTAAGTTATATTTATGGAATAATAATTATTCTTAAATAATAATATATTATTTATATTTCTTTTGTTCATTCTATCCTGAAAATGGAGAAAATGTTTATGCATATATACAACCTACCATCTCTATGAAAAATGTAATTCATTTTATATCTCTATCATTTATGGATTATAATAAATAAATAAATAATAGATATATATTATATTTATATACTCTTTCAAATTTTTAATATTTTGAATCCAATTCAAATTTAATTGGATCAAACACATCAAATCAAAATATATATGAAAATCAAAGTAGTTATTGCCTAAAATGTGACTTTAACATGGAATTTTTAATAAAGGGCTAATAAAAGAAAAAAGTAAATAATATATATTATGATATACAATTATGATTTTGGAATATATTTTTAATTAAAATTCATTCTTTATACATGTGTTTTGAACATAAATGAAGGTCTTAAAGACCTATGTTAAGGGATTTCTATCTTACCTTTATTTTCTATTGAGAGACATGCCATATTCACAACATGTTTATTTTATGTCATGTATATACTAACCATGAATATATTTTCTAATTTTTTTCATGAAAATTATGTATATTTACAGGTCCTTTTTATTATATCTTTTTATTAGGGTTTACTGTTAAAATGTAACCAATGAGGTAAAGGATTTATACCTCAGTTATCCTTCTTTGAGAAATATGTTTTGTTGGGCACCTATCTTATTTTATGAGGTGTATGTATAAGAATATTAACATGTAGCATCATGAATTAATTTTTCCCATGATATTATATGTGTCCATGTTTTTTATGGATATCTATTTTGAAGAATTTATATGTTTTAAAAATTGTTTTTTCAAAGTTGAAAGGATAATTTCTTCAATGAATATTTTAAATTATTTTTAAAGAAGAATTTATAAGTTAAAAAAGTTATTTTTAAATATAATTATTTTAAAATTTTTATAGGTCTTAAAAAAATCATTTTAGAAGGGATATTTTTCCTAATAAATTAACCGAATGACCTTTCAAAATCATTTTCCATCTAAGGTAACACCATTTGATGTTGCCCATTCCTTAAGGGGAATATGATTGAATGATACCACCATTATTCATTATATGGATAGTTAATTTCTATATTGATGAAATTTTTAGGAATCCTATTTATTTATCATGTCATATTCTTTGGTTAATTAATTATATTATTTTGAAACTAATTTTATTTACACGAGTTATGTTGTGATGATATGATGAGTGTTTTATGATATTACGACCCAAAAATATTTGGATTATGCGAAGGGTGGTACCTACATCTCAATCAAATAAACTAGATAATTATTAATGATATTTTAGATAAAAGGGTACATTTCAGGTTTTACTATGACCAAAAGAGTGTACACATGGGGTCATCTGAATACAAAAAGTGGGTACATTGTGGGTTATCCGAAGCCCTGTGCAGGAACACAGGTGGCTAGCCCAAGCCTAACAAGTTATGAACTTCTATATTGGTAGAATTTTAATACAGGCTTCTATAATTTTTTATATTCCAAAGATATATGTGTTATTAAAATTTTATTCTCTCATAGTCATGTTCGTTGATTTTATTATAATTCATGTGTTATAAACAACCATGATTTATTCTACGAATCATATTTATAATCCGGTTTTTCATATGGTTTAGTTTCAAGTGTTATTATAATGTAATTCTTTTTATATTCTCATGTTATATTGATTCATACATTTTTACCCTTACTGATCATCTGAGCTCACCCATTCTTATTTTTTGTTCCCCATGATATGAATAATGGTATTAAGTATAACATTTCTAATAAGGGTGATAGTTATAAAGAACATAGTGGGAGATGTTCTATCTCACTTATTGATGATTTGTTTATATATATATGTTTTAAAATTAACTATACCTAAATTATTCAAGTATGGATTGTTATGTTATGTGATAATTTTTTTAACTGTGATGTAATATCTACATATGAGATGTTTTGGGTATTTACAGTAGTTTTCACCATAGTAATTAGTTTTTTAACATAGGTAATTTATTAATTAAGACTAAAATAAAATTATCCTTTTTAGATAATTTTGACACACTTATTATAAAGTCTAAAATAAATTTATAAAATAAAAATTATATTTGTGTGGAAAATTTATTTGAACATAATTGTGTGTAACACGCAACACGTCATTTTAACATTAACCATGTTATTTAATTTAGTACTATTTTTACTAATAACTATGAAAAAAAATTTAATACTATTAAATAATATTAATTATGATGACACCAAATATGAAATCAATCTTATCAAATTCAACTCATTTAATTGTCAAATTTTATTTTAAAATAATACCACAAAACCTGTCTATTTTGTTTCTTCAAGAAATGCACTTTTCAAGAATAAGTAGGTATTATATAAACTACATAACTAGTAATAATAATTAGATGTATTTATATATAATCTATAAATTTCATTAAAATCATTAATCTTTAAAAAATATTTTAATTAATTAAAATTTAATTTAATTATTCACTTTTGAATTAAAATTGTTTTCTAAAACAACATGTTTTCTGAAAAATATCCCTTTTTACCCCTAAATGTTTTTACCATTATTTATATAAAATTGGAATTTTATAAGTTATTAATTAAATATATTATAATATATTTGTTTATATAAAAGTATAAATAGTGAAATACTACATTTCTTTATTCACTAAAAACTTATTTTTGAAAAAAAATTTCAAAAAATCATTCTATTCTTATTTTGACCAAGTAAGGTCAAAATCAATATTCATCAAATAATATTATTATTTTATTATTTTTAA
The DNA here is from genome assembly GCA_963277665.1 of Viscum album. Lineage (NCBI taxonomy): Eukaryota > Viridiplantae > Streptophyta > Magnoliopsida > Santalales > Viscaceae > Viscum > Viscum album. The sequence continues at coordinate 657,886,982 of OY728132.1, forward strand.
TATTCAAATTTTCAAGGAACAATATTTTTATTAATATATAATGATTCCTTATTATAACTATGGATTTATTTTTCTTCTTTCACAATATAACTAAGAGATTGATTTAATATAAATAGAAATATATCATAAATTATTAGGGCGTTACATTATTTTCCCATAAAAAATGTTTCCCATAAGAATTTCATTGGTATTATGTTCTAATGTAATGAGGTTATTTTTTCTTCATAACATCATCTGGATCCCACTTTGCTTCATACATTTTATGATTTCTCCAATGTACATTTACAATTCGATTCATATTAGTCCTCAGTACTTTCTTTCTAGTATCAAGAATTTGGATGAGATCTTCATAGTAAAAAAATCATATTCCAAATTATATTTATTTTGAGGTGGTAATATATTTTGGGTCTAAAATCTAATGTATTAAAAATGATACATGGAACACTTTATGTTCTATAGAGTTACATGGTGGCATTTTCAAACAATAATATACAGTTCTAATTATTTCTAGAATTTTGAAGGGTTAGATATACCCGAGGCTATGTTTTTCATTATAATAAAACCTTATGACATTACTTATAAGGATATAATTTCCAAAAAAATATGATCTCCCATTTGAAATTCCCAATCTTACCTCTAATTATCAACATAAATCATTCTACTACATTGAGATACTTTAATATGAGATTGTATAGTCTTTACCATTTTGTTTCCTCCTCAAAATGTTTTGGGATTATAGGTTTCATTTCTCTTGAATTATCCTAACAAGATGGTGTATGAGATATCTGGACATATAGTGCTTTATATTGAACCATTTTAATACTTTTTAATCCTCCAAAATATGTATTAATAAATTAAAAATCCATAAATCTTAAATATTAGAACAAAAAATTTATCCCTAGACAACATAAAGTAGCTCATAATGTTATATACCAAATATGTAAATACCATGATTATATATTATATTGAAATATAGTAATATCAAAATTTATCATGAACCCTAAATTAAGACATTCATTCTTCAAAAAATTAACTCTATATTCAATCCTTAAATAGAATAAAAAAATATTGAATATATTATATAAATCCAAAAATGTTGTAAAATCCATCAAAGATAACATAGTCCTCTTTTTCATCATATTACTAATTAGTTCCATGGTCATCAATACAATCCCATTTAATTAATTAATATCAATCATAAATTTTTATAACTGAACTCCATAATATAAACATTAGGCACATTTTAAGAATTATATTTCCCTTAATCATGTATTCACCAAAAATATAACATTACCACTAAATCATATTTTTTATTAGTACTATTCAACACATTCTTTCAAATCCTTAAAGACAAACTATAGAATTAAAATCATCATTTCATGGTTCTTATAACTATAACATCATTAATGAAATAATTCTACTACATAATTCATTAATCCAAATATTCAATGAATTTAATCATTCCACTTCGATCGTAGTAATAACATATTCTTGACCTTGATCCCTTAAATTTTTCTATCATATATTACCTTAACTATTAGGGAATTTTATTGTATAGTTACCCATCTTCTTCGAGTTAAAACACTAAAAATTAATGTCTTCCTTCTTTACTATTAATTCACGAACATAATGTCCATTATATCTACACTTGAAGAATACTAATATTGCCTTCATGAAAGTACCATGGTGTCTCTTTCCACAATTATTACACATGAGAAAATCTATTTTTCCATTCTTCTACTTCTCAATTTTTTACTCTTCCACAATAATATTCTCAGTATTCCCTTTCATTATACAGGATCTAGAACATTCATCCTTTATTTTGATGGCACATAATGAAATTCCATAATATATAGAAAATTGTAGAGAAACTAGTTCCCTTTAGAGACGTAGCTTAATACCTTCAAATAAATGGTTAATAATACATTATTTATTTCATATATAATCCACAACATACCAAGATAATCTTGTAAAGGTATCCTCATACTCATCAACACCTTCTTTCTCATTTTTATTTAGGTTGAGCAACCATTTATTTAGTTCTATTTGTTTCCCATGAGGGAAATATTTGTCAAAGAATGCTTCATAAAAATATTTCCATTAAATATGTTATATTACAACTTTCTCATTATTATTTTGGATTAACATTCAACAATGACCATCATCACCCTTTTGAAAATATACTACAAGTAAAACCTTTTCCTTTCCATTACATCGAAATTCCAAATATATCTACCCAAGGGACTTAATCCATTTATTTTTCTACAACATGTTTTTAGTCCCACTAAATGTTGGAGGATTTTATCATATGAAGAAATCCAAAATATGTGAAAATTAATATCTAATTATAGTTTTATCCATATAAGAATGGTTATTTTTCATAACCTAATTATGTTGTCCTTATATATATTAATGATCTAATTAGTTACAATACTAGAAATTCGGGATTTCTCAGTAGGGAAATATCTACATATTCCATGATTATTAATACACTTATTTATTCTAGGACACATTTCTAAAAAACATAATATACTAGATTAGGTCATAACATTGTGAATTTTAAATTTTAATATATAATTGTAAATTTTGTGTAACACTTAACATAAATAAAAAATTTATACATTTTTGGTCATAAAATATTTAACTAGTTTCTTTAGGGAAATATTAATTCTAAGAGTCATCATAATGGTTTTAATGAAAATGTGAAAAATGATAATAATATCCTTTAGTAGTGTCAAAATGGGCATGTAGTAAGGATCATTTTCATGAACTAATTGAAAATAAGGTGAAATCTAAACAAACATTTTTAATATAGTCACATCCACTTATAGTTCTATATAGTGATTTATTACTTGGAAAACCCAAAAAATTTCATCATTAAAAAACCATTATGATGTTATTTTATACTTATCCTAAAATTCTACCAAAGGTTAATGTTCCCTAATATATGTTTTCTTGAATGAAATTCCCAATGTTTATACTAAATTTTATTTAATACCAATTATAATAACTCAAACTCCAGTAACCTAGTGATGATGTCTATTTTATTACATCAGAATAGGTACAAGGTGTCAAATCCTGAAGGACTGATTAGTTTATTAGTCCAGGATAACTAGATACATAAGTGATACTCATTTTACATTGGGTATAAAAAAGCATTATAATAGAAAACATTCAGAATCCATGAACTCATTCAAAAAAGCCTTATTCATAACTCGATGAAAGGAAAAATATAAAGGTTGATATCAAATGCTGAGTAAGGATTATGTAAAAAAGAAGATATATGAATCAATATGGAATAATCAATACGTAAAGGTAAATAATTGAACAAAAATTTCATTTAATCAATAAAAAGATAATCCTTATTAGATAAGATATAATTAATATAGAAAAACAAACAATTGAAAACAAATTCCATTTAATAAAATGAGGACAAATTTTATCTATGGATAATATGTATTTAATAATCTCATGGATAATAGTAACTAAATTATCAATGGAGGAAACTACTTAATTTATCTTCCTAATCTCATACATCATGATATATATATTTTCAATTCCTTTCATGAGAAATTTTAAAACTATGAGTAAAACCCCATTTAATTTGGCCAACTTTTTTCTCTCATGAGACTATATGATACATCAACATGATATATAATTTTGGGCCCACCCATCGCTATATTTCAGACACATTCATCATATATCAAATGATGGATTTTATTCTTAAACAATACGAGTCATCAACCAAATAGCCGTATTAATTAAAAAATACATGTTTATCAATATTTTCCCAGTTAATGAAATTAATCTCAAATGTAAATTCTTTTTGAACAAATGGTATATAATTTAGAAAATAATAATATCCATGATACAAATAATATGAATATTTAAGAGATATTTAATTTCCAACAAAAAATGATCACAAAAAGTGATTGTCTTAAGAAAAATTTAACAATCACAAAATTAATCATTAATTTATATTTAACCATCGGTTCATTTAGAATATAGTTTTTTTCAATAAAATAATTTCATTTGTAATAAAAAATACAATTTTTTGTTAAATATTAATATAATATTAAATAAAAGAGTTTTCATTTCCAAACCATTGAAAACTTGTTGAAGAATAAAATTTCTCTAAAAACATTAATACGATGGGAAATTCTATTGTCACTGTATTTGTAAAAGTCATTGATATTAATTTTTTATTTAAAAAATTACTTTTAGAAAAAATTAGAAGTATTTATTTCATATACATTAATTATAAGGACTGTTGGATTTTTTATAAAAAACATGGGCATGGAAGAAAAATCCATTTAATTTAATAAGAAATAAAATTTGTTTTTATTTTAAATATTTAATTTATTGAATCATATACCAAAGATAAGAAAATGTAGAATAAAATATATAAAATCTTTAAATAACTTTAGGATAAGAAAATTATTTGACATTATGAAAGATAAATTATAATATTCCATCAATGAGACTAAACGAAATCCCAAAAGAAAGTGAGATTATAAAATAGATTCTTACATCCTTGGTAACATTGAAATTGTATCCCCTTGAAATAAAAAAATTGATTTTAAAAATTAAAAATCATTAATAAGTAGGTTTTCATGTTAAATATATCAAAGGGGAATTATTTACCCCAAATAAGAATGAATAGATGTATATTAACAAATATTTCTTAGTGAAATGGAAATTGAGAAGAAATACCTTACCTCATGATTACTTTATGTTGAACACACCATAAAATAATGTATAGTGGTTTTAAGAATCATATTATTTTATAAAATAACCATATTATTATTTATAATATCATATATTTTTTTATTAAATCATTTTACCACCCATTGGTTAATAAATTTTCATTATTCTAATTGTTTTATGTATAGATTGCCTTGTTTCCTCATGTATGTATTGTTATGAATGTTTTAATTATTTTTTTAGTATACAAATCAATAAAATCCATAATTTTATTAATTTTATAAACTTTCTATTTAACCATTAAATAAAACTTTAAAACCATCCCTAAAAATTGAACATGGAAAACGAATCACATTTCTTCATAGAGACGGTATGTCGTAAGTACACATGACTGACGATATCATTCCCTTTATTGGTGAAAGCGTAAGGAATTGGATGGTATATTAATTTAAAATAATTAATATAATGTTATACATATCATATATACTCTCTATTTCTATCATTATAACTATATTTTTAGTCAAAAATGTACAAATAATTCTATCGGTTTACGAGGTGATAGTCTGACGTACACACGAGCAATAGATTTGTTTCCCATTCGATGAATAAGAATGTGAATAAATTTTATTTAATTATTATAATACCATCTTATTATATTTTATAAACTATTTTTATAATATTTTATGTGTTAATTCGTAATTAATTTTTTTAAAATAATAAAGAAAAAGAAAGAGTGTCGTTAAGACAATTACCTTCACTTAGAGAATCCTCCTTTGAATCTCCTCTTATGAACATAAGGGTTAGTATTTCTATATGTTAAAATGATATAAAATATGTATATGGTTTTATTGGAGTGATTTGGGAATTTTTTTAGGAAAATGGATTTAGAGGTGTGAAGAAGTGTGGGGAGGGAGTGCTCATTTTTAAATGAAGAGGGGTGAATTTTTTATAATTACCGAAAACTATTCAATAATGGGAAGTCACTCTCACCCCATGTGCCTAAAAATTGATAAATATTGGATTGGATGTAATTTAATTTAGATCCAAATATCTAATACGTAAAAATAAAAATGTTTTCAACTTGTTCATCCCTTATCCTCTAAGTTTACATAGTTTTACCATTTTAGTATTCACAATGGTAACTCGTTTTTTAATATAGTTAATTTTTCTATTAAGCCTAAAATAAAATTATATTTATTATATAATTTTACCCAAAATATTATAAATATTGAAAATAAATTTAAAAAAAATCTATGTGTTTGGAAAATTAATTTTAACACAAACGCATGTAACACCCAAAACAATATTTTAACCTTAGCTATGAAAACTAAATTATTATTATTTTTACTAATCATTATGAAAAGAAAATAATTTCAACTTATTAATTAATAATAATTATAAAGATTAAAAATATGGAATCCATTTTATCAAATTCAATTCACATAAGTGGAAGGAATTAAATTTAAAATAAACCCACAATACATGTTGGAAAAAAGTTTTTTATGAAGAGAATTTTTCAGGAATAAATTGTTATTATATTAGACATATGACTAGTTATAAAAATTAAATATATTTCATATAATATTTAACGTTAATTAAATTAATTAATCATTAAATACTATTTTAAATAATTAAAAGAGATAGAAATTATGCATTTTTAAACAAAAATAATATCTGAAAACCCTCTTTTCCAAAAAGTATCCCTTTTACCCCCAAATGTTTTATGATTATTTATATACTTTTTTTGTTAATAGATTTTTAATTAAACATATTATATTAATTTATTATAAATAAAATTTGGAATATTTAAGTCCTCTTCTGCGGAGAATCCATCATCATTGTAGATCAACAATGATAATTATAGTATTCTTCTATCATTGGATGCTGGAGACATATTGGTGAGGTATGATCTATAGGGGCGGGGTCCTTAAAGGAGGTGGTAACTAGATCAAGTAATCTTTATTCTAGGGTTTTATTTACTAGAATCCTAAACATTTTTATTTTTCCCTATTGTGCAAATCAGGTGGATGGGTGTCCTGTTGAAGACTTATAGGTCAAGGATATAAATAAAGCTTCAACTAAACATAACCTATACTAAGGGTGATATTATATCAAGATAAACCTTCACTTTCCTTTTTTAGGTTGTTTATGAGCATGTGGAGACTGGATTATCTTGTGAACATTTCAATCATCTCTAAAACTATCTTTGGAATCCATTTATTTTCTATAATAGACTTCATGAAGGAAAGGTTTAAGAAGGTTTGGTATTATGGGTCATGGGTATTCTCACTCTATCGGTGCTTCTGGGATGTGTATTATGGGAAGTATTCATGTTTGGATGTTGTGTTAGTCAATATTAGGCCTAAAACACCTAATTCAAAATACTTCAATGATTCAATCGATAAGTAATTACATTGGGTGCTTTATTTTGATGGACGATGATACAAAAATTATGAAAATATTTTCTATCCCCCGCATTTATGTGGAATTTGTCTTAGTGGTGGTTCTCCTGCAATGTCTTCTTATTAGGGATTTAATGTTCCTTTCATGGTGTAAAATTGTGTTTGATCAGGATCATCCCATGTTTTTAGAGTGAAAAATCTATGGGGATTTAGTAGAATCATACAGCTGAAGAATAATAGGATTCATGTCGGAAAACATGGTGTGAATCCCAATACACAATGAATCCTCACTTGCATTTGTTGAACACTCAAGTAGGGTTCAATATTTTGGATTCTCATAGTTGGTCCCAAAAACGAACCCCATTTTCTTCTCATCCCATCATGTTTTATTTTTCCCAAGCGGTGGGACTTTCTAATTTAGAGGATACGCCCCATGTTCCTATCAATTTTTAGGCTATTCTGATTAGTGTTACATCTACAGATCCTACCCATCTTCAAATCCTAGTTACACATCTCTTTATGATCCTGAAGATAGCTCACTATTTTTTCCTCTTCCTTGTCGCCTCATTTTATTCATCTATATCTATTGGTAATGCAACATGGTTCCTCTATCTTGAAAACATAACCACCACCTACACTAGAGGATGGAATTACTAGAAAATTCATGATAGAGGGAGTGGTGGAGGAAAGCTGTGTATCTATGATCTCAACATAGGGGATGCAAATGGTTTCCTATTTTAATTGAGGGGAACAATCAATGTCACAAATCCCTTTGTTTTGTTTATTGGACAAATTTTTGATGCTCAGGGAGACAAATGTGACTATGTATGCACAAAATCACGTTGGCATTAGGGATATAAAAAGTGTGAAGACTGATCCTCCATCTATGGATAGTGGTTGAATATGCTGAGATAGATCAAGAGAGGCTTTCTTAAATAGTTCATTTTCTATGTTAGGTTCCCTAAACTAGAAATCCATCTCTCATTTCCTTCAATGGTTTATACTCTCATCTAGATCATTAGGGGATTCCTGGATTGAGTGAAAGGAACTATTATTAGTATTGAATCACAATGGAAGTTTGCATCCATTATGGTGGTTTTGGAACCTAAATAGAGAGTATACCATATCTTTAACTTCTAAAAGTGTATGGGATTTGATGATTAAATTCATAAAATCCTAGGAAACTCATATATTTGAGTTTCTTGTAAAAAATTTGTTTTAGTGGAGTATGTGGATGCCTCTCATCATGATATAACCAAAAGAATAAATACAGGAGGTAGTAATATTTTCTTGTCATTATTTTATTCTAAATGTGATTTATTAGATATAATGAATTTATACTATAATATATGAAATTTTATGCATGGGGAATTTCAATGGATTTTCAGAGGCAATTTCAATATGATTGTAGAGTCTTCGTAGAAAACATGAGGAGCTACCTTCTCTATAAAATAAATATATAATTTTAAATATTTAATAACTTAAATGGATTTATATATATGAGTTTCTCAAGAATTATGTTTACATGGTGTAACAACTGGAAGGGGGACGGAGAATTTAGAGTAGGCTGAATTGGTGCCTCTCCAATTGTAACGCCCCGACCCCAGCTACCCAGAGTCGGTGCATTACTTCGTAACATTGGCATGATCACAAAAGATCAAGTCTCGAAAGACCGATTAGTTTAGTAGCCTTGGAAACACTAGATACATTCGTAAACGTTACATTACATCATAAAGTGAAAAACTACAATAAAAAAGTCTCCATAGTCCACACTCATATCCTCTTCTGACTATCCCTGCAGGTCATTCATAAAATACTTCTTCACATCCTGTAAAATATTAAAACATTGAAAGGGGTGAGCTCAGATGCTCAGTAAGGATAACAATATTGCGGAAGCTTTCATAAATAAACATTAACATTTAAGGCAATGTATAACTAAAACAAAAGCCTTTTAAACATGAACTTCAACATAATATGGCAAAAGTAAAATGAGATAATGCCATTCTCTTCTTCACATGGATATTCTACTGGTCGAATAATCACATGCAATATCAATAACCACTTTCATAATGATGGAATGCATAATGCCAGACTATCATAACCACGTAGTCAAGGCCTCGTGCCAAGACCACAAATAATATTTTGTCAAGGCCTTGTGCCAAGACACTAGTTTGTCTCATGAGACCTGCCGATGCAATTTTTTAGAAGATACTTACGTTTAAAATTGCTCAAATATAATCCAGTGTTTTTCTGAAAACATTATGCAAGCTTCTGAAAACAAAATAACTAATTCTGAGACTTCTCGACTAATTACAGGCCATGATGGGTCCATGCCCAATCCCTTCCTGTCTACCACACTCGAGAGTCGGGTTTTCTGAAAACATTTTTAAGCTTGCGTTAAATACGTATACATTTTCACTGGATTTTCATATATTGGAGAGAAATATCTATTTTTTGAAATCATTTAAAAATCACATAATTATAAAAGAAAACCTTTTGAATAAACGTAAAAGTCAAAGGGGTTTATACACTATATAAATGAAAGTTGTGTATAAAACCAAATATGCCTCAATGAAAGGAGATTGAGACGAAGTCCTTAAAAAGATCATTTTTAAAATAAAATAGATCTATTATGTGTATTCACTATAGGTACACATAAATAAAGTAAAAATACAAAATATAACATAATAATATCATGACATAATTTGAAAGTAGGAGATTATCCCAAAGAATGGAAATTGGGTTAAGAAGTTCCCTTACAAAGAGCATTTTTAAAATAAAACAGATCTATTATGTGTATTCACTACAAGTACACATAAATAATGTACAAATACAGGATATGACATAATAATATCATGACATAATTTGAAAGTAGGATATTAACCCAAAGAACGAAAATTGGGTTAAGAAGTTCCCTTACCTTGTGTCCGACTTGACTCAACCGTTCTTTAACCTCCTGAATAATAAACTAGAGTTAATATCTACCTTATTAAGAACCATTTTCAATTTCATTATCCTTTTTATATCACTTATTACAATGTTATGAACATTATGTAATTATTTAAGTTAATAATGTTCATTTTGTCGGTATTTGGTTCTTAAGTCAAAAATAGGCTTCTTACACTTACATGTTGTTAATTTGGTCAAAGGTTCATTATATCCAGAATGGTATTCATGATGTAGATATCATATATGTCATATATATCCAGTACATACATTCATTTATAATATTACATCACATTTAGAGGTAAGAAATGAAATGCACCGTTCATGGAGACGGTAAGCCGTACGTACGCATGAACGCTACTTCCATTTCTATTTCATATTTTCTGGAATGGAATCATAATGATATGAGAGTATATTATAATTCCAGTATAATAACATATATAATATCATTAACTTTATCCTTCACACATCCCACATATGGTATTAACGAATCAAATCACTTTCAGGGGGCGGTAGTCCGCGCTTCCTAAAATGAAGATATCGTGTTTTACCCATAATGGAAACCATAAAGGTATGCCCAAAATGAAAAAAACAGAAGCTTAAGGAAAACATAAACATATTATATATCATATATAAAAATAGTGACATCATAATGGCCACCTTTGAAGGTGTTAAATGTGTGTTGAACAATCATCGTTTCGGGAGGCAGAATTTCGCCATCCACGGAAACCTTATGTTCTTTAACCATTTGATGTAGTTGTGTGGAAGTGTAGCTCAAATAAATCTTATAACAACATCCTAGTATATTTAAGATACTGGTGTTGTTACAAAAGAAGTAAATAAAAAGAGTTTAGGGGGTTGGAGAAGCAAAATAAAACAAAAGAACATGAGAGAATGAATTACCTTAAAAAGTGTAACTCCTTTTGAGTTGAGCCTAAAGGCTTCCTTTGAAAGGATTCTGCCCAAAGGGAATCCTCTAGGATGAGGAGAGGGATGTGGAGAGAGCAAATGGGCAGGGGTTGGCCGAGCCAATGGCTTGAAGAGTGTGTGAAATGAGGTAGAGGTGGGGGCCTTTTATAAGAGGAGAGGAGGGGCACTTTTGGAAAGTAAAGGAACATTACATTATTTGAAAATGTGTTTCGGTTTTAAAAGGTCCCACATTGATAGAATTCGTGGATAAGGTGATAAGGCATCGAAATCCACTCATCCAATTGGTTTTGGCCATGTGTAGTTCATAGATTTTATATTATCTTTCCATTTTATTTAAATCGTCAAATAATGATGTCATCGCTGCATCATTATTATGTCATAAATACTTTAATTTATTTAATGTCTAAAAATTATAAAACAAATACTATGATGTAGAAAATCTTTTTAGCTTTCCAATGACTATTTATAATCAAAATTTGGACTTGTATAACCCCAATTAAAAATTGTTTTAGTAGAACAATTTATGTTAGTGTCATTTTCACTTTAACATTAAATAAAAAGTAATTTATGTTATTTCCCAACAAAAGTGGATCCATGGGGTCCCCAAGTTAGGCCATGGCTTGTCTTGGTCGGCCATGACACAACCAATGAGGTTGGGACATGTGTCTAGGTCATTTAATATTATTAAAGTATTATTTATACCTTAAACTACCCTAATTACCACTAATCGCGATTAAGAACTTAATAAGTTACTATTCACCAAAAAATTATTTTTATCCCATTGAACCACATTTTACTTCTTTATGACAACCATGTATGTCGGATTTTTGAAAATCAAATCACAGAAGTGGTAATATTTCATTTAAACGAAAAATCAGTTATTTAACAACCACTTAGTGGTTTCACTATTCATCAAAAATTGAAGTTTTTCAGAATAAGGCCAAAATTTCACCCTAAGCTATAATTGATATTCCGAATTGAAAAATGATGTCTATTTTACAAAATTCCAAACATATTAGTTGCATTAATTAATTTTATAATTAATTCCCGCTGTCACAACAAATAGCGTGTTTTTAAGAAACAATTTATATCAAAAGATTGGCAATTGTTTATGTCCAATTTCAATGTTAAATTAATTCTAATGACCACCATTGGATAAAATGGTAAAAATATATTCTAATTATACTCTAAAACCCCTCAATAGTATAATTTATCACTATGAATTATTTTGATTAAAAAAGTTGTTTTAAGTATTTTTCACTATTCATAAAAATTTTGAAGTTCTCAGAAAATTACAAAAAATTCAACATAGGCTAATTTCAATATTAGGAATACAAAAATGAAGTCCATTTTGAAATATAAAATTTATATAATTTTAAAAAGTGGTTATTACTATTCATAACGGCTACTTTGATTTGTCGCGATGTTTTAGAACTCGAAGTTGCGTACAATGCAAGCTATTGTATTATTGAATGAGAAGCGTATCGTGGAAGCTCGGGGTGTTACATTCTCCCCTCCTTCAATAAATTGCGTCCTCGCAATTTGATATTTTTCTTTAAAAATAAGAGGTTGAAAATAGAAAATACCTTTGTGGAAAACCCACATCGGAAATAAGGTTAATAAAATTTAGCCTTAATAAGAGGGAAAATGGAAATAAGAAAGTCACCACCAAATTATGATCTCGAGAAGGAGAACATTGGTGGCAATTAAAGACATATAATTGGAGGAAAAACGTAAATATTTGTAGGGAGTGATTGAGGTCATCAATCACAATCAACTGTCAAATTGAGGGCCTCAAAGCCTTCAATCTATGTTGATTTAAAATATCATCAGTTCAACAAGACATAAGGTATTAGGATAACACATTTTTTGTTTTAATATCCCTTTACTAAAGTTTAAGAATTAATTTATTCATTGAATAAGAGATCGGTATATATATATTTATGCTTGACAATTAGTGTTTCAACCTTCAACTCATCTTTCACTCAAAAAGATAATAGAACTCAAAAATATTATTATTATCCTAATTGTATAAGGTTCCAAATGTTAACACATACCATTTAGATTAGTAAAATTATATTGTAATAACCAGGGAATTCCTGTAGGCTAGTGGTAGGAAATAAAGGCCTGTCGCACTATGATTGTGGGTTCGATTCCTCCAGCTTTGTCCGACGCGACGGGTTATGCCCCACCCTGCAGGTTGTCCTATAGTATCATAATATTCCAAAAATAATCTTCATAAATTTTTTAGCCTTAAAAAATACTATCCAAAGTTCAACTTAATCCATTCCAACCTTAATAGTTATCCAAAATACCTCCGTCCAGACATTCTCTAAAAGGTCTCTAAAATCCAAAATCAATTTATCAGATTCCCAAAACAAAGAAAAGTTTCTCTTATTGTCACATACTAAAAATATGATTACCTTAATCATATTAAAACCTTATTGAAATCAAAAAGTACTGCAGTACAATCCATATATATATATTACATTATTCTTATAACCAGAATATAATCCTTGAGTCCAAAAGCACCAATACATTAGTTATTCTGCTTCAACTGTAGTAATAGCATAAGATTTTCCTTGATCCCTTGGCCTTTTCTGAGGTAAGTTTCCTTGACGCTTAGGACATTCATTTGCATAATGACCCATTTCTCTACAATTGTAGCATTCAACTTTGACAGCCTCTTTCTTTCCCTTGCAATCACGAGCCTGGTGACCCTTTTCTCCACATTTATAACAAACTCCCATTCCTTTTAGGCAAGTACCAGGGTGATTCTTCCCACAATTATCACATAATGGAAAATCCTTCTTTCCCTTTTTCCCTTTATCTGTCTCTTGTTCCACCGTTCTCTTCTTCTCTTGCTTTACTTTGTTGTCATAAGACTTAGAGAATTCCTTTTCTGTCTTGATAGCACACGAGACAATATCTTCGTATGATGAGAAGGATTGTGATACCAAAGCTCGACGGAGAAATGGTTTTAACCCATCAAAGAAACGATCAATCTTACTCCTTGGGTTACGTATGTAATCTGCAGCATACCTTGCTAACCTTGTAAAGTTAGCCTCATACTTTGCGACATTCTCATCCTCCTTCTGCCTCAGACTCAGAAATTGCCTTTCCATATCTGCTCGATGGTCACGAGGAAAGTATTTTTCTAAGAAAAGATCTTTGAACTCCCTCCATTCCATATTCGATACGTCATCATCTTCCTTTGTGTTTTGAATCAGCGACCACCACTGATCGGCATCTCCAGTGAGGCGGTAAACTGCCATGACAACCTTCTCCCTTTCACTACTCCCCAAAGCCTGAAATATTTTCTCTAGGGAATTTATCCATTGCTCGGCTACTAAGGGATTTGTACTCCCATTGAACATTGGTGGTTGTTGCCTCATGAAACGGTCTAGCATTGATCCTCCACGTTGCGGATCAGGGTGCTCCATACGAGTAAGGTTGTTATTCATAACCTGCGTGAGTTGTCCCAGTATGGTAATAAGTTGATCAGCACCAGTTGTATCTCCAGGTCCACAATAATTATCTTGAGCAGGAGGGCAATCCCTACACGGAGTTCGTGCATTGATACAGTTTCCATTCCTTCTACTAGGCGCCATTTCTAAACAATGGCATAATCCAGATTAGTTTATGAATCAAAATACATAATTCCATACTTGTATAATACTTAACATAAATTGAACTATTTATGGATATAATCCATAATCATAAAAAGAAATGTTTCCTTTGAGGAAGTATGTACTCATAAACCTTACATAATGGTTTGTAAAGAAAATGAGAATTATCCTAAGCATATCCCCCGGGAGTGTCGTAACAAAGAGTGCAGCAAGGCCCGTTGTCGTGCACCAGTTCCCGTTCGAGTCTAGCTCAAAGCGGTGTTTTCGGGTTTTACCCCTAGGTACATCTGTGCCAGAGCTGCCTCTACCTGCTCGTATCCAGACAGGGATGTATTGCTTGGAAAACTCATATCATCTCTATAATACCAAAATTCTAGGAAGTTCTTCTATACTAATCCTCGAAGACTATCTTTGGGCTATGCGTTCTAATCAGAGTTTATCTACATCTAGCTTCCAAGGTTAGTACTAAACTGCCTCTGATACCAACTGTAACGCCCCGACCCCAGCTACCCAGAGTCGGTGCATTACTTCGTAACATTGGCATGATCACAAAAGATCAAGTCTCGAAAGACCGATTAGTTTAGTAGCCTTGGAAACACTAGATACATTCGTAAACGTTACATTACATCATAAAGTGAAAAACTACAATAACAAAGTCTCCATAGTCCACACTCATATCCTCTTCTGACTATCCCTGCAGGTCATTCATAAAATACTTCTTCACATCCTGGAAAATATTAAAACATTGAAAGGGGTGAGCTCAGATGCTCAGTAAGGATAACAATATTGCGGAAGCTTTCATAAATAAACATTAACATTTAAGGCAATGTATAACTAAAACAAAAGCCTTTTAAACATGAACTTCAACATAATATGGCAAAAGTAAAATGAGATAATGCCATTCTCTTCTTCACATGGATATTCTACTGGTCGAATAATCACATGCAATATCAATAACCACTTTCATAATGATGGAATGCATAATGCCAGACTATCATAACCACGTAGTCAAGGCCTCGTGCCAAGACCACAAATAATATTTTGTCAAGGCCTTGTGCCAAGACACTAGTTTGTCTCATGAGACCTGCCGATGCAATTTTTTAGAAGATACTTACGTTTAAAATTGCTCAAATATAATCCAGTGTTTTTCTGAAAACATTATGCAAGCTTCTGAAAACAAAATAACTAATTCTGAGACTTCTCGACTAATTACAGGCCATGATGGGTCCATGCCCAATCCCTTCCTGTCTACCACACTCGAGAGTCGGGTTTTCTGAAAACATTTTTAAGCTTGCGTTAAATACGTATACATTTTCACTGGATTTTCATATATTGGAGAGAAATATCTATTTTTTGAAATCATTTAAAAATCACATAATTATAAAAGAAAACCTTTTGAATAAACGTAAAAGTCAAAGGGGTTTATACACTATATAAATGAAAGTTGTGTATAAAACCAAATATGCCTCAATGAAAGGAGATTGAGACGAAGTCCTTAAAAAGATCATTTTTAAAATAAAATAGATCTATTATGTGTATTCACTATAGGTACACATAAATAAAGTAAAAATACAAAATATAACATAATAATATCATGACATAATTTGAAAGTAGGAGATTATCCCAAAGAATGGAAATTGGGTTAAGAAGTTCCCTTACAAAGAGCATTTTTAAAATAAAACAGATCTATTATGTGTATTCACTACAAGTACACATAAATAATGTACAAATACAGGATATGACATAATAATATCATGACATAATTTGAAAGTAGGATATTAACCCAAAGAACGAAAATTGGGTTAAGAAGTTCCCTTACCTTGTGTCCGACTTGACTCAACCGTTCTTTAACCTCCTGAATAATAAACTAGAGTTAATATCTACCTTATTAAGAACCATTTTCAATTTCATTATCCTTTTTATATCACTTATTACAATGTTATGAACATTATGTAATTATTTAAGTTAATAATGTTCATTTTGTCGGTATTTGGTTCTTAAGTCAAAAATAGGCTTCTTACACTTACATGTTGTTAATTTGGTCAAAGGTTCATTATATCCAGAATGGTATTCATGATGTAGATATCATATATGTCATATATATCCAGTACATACATTCATTTATAATATTACATCACATTTAGAGGTAAGAAATGAAATGCACCGTTCATGGAGACGGTAAGCCGTACGTACGCATGAACGCTACTTCCATTTCTATTTCATATTTTCTGGAATGGAATCATAATGATATGAGAGTATATTATAATTCCAGTATAATAACATATATAATATCATTAACTTTATCCTTCACACATCCCACATATGGTATTAACGAATCAAATCACTTTCAGGGGGCGGTAGTCCGCGCTTCCTAAAATGAAGATATCGTGTTTTACCCATAATGGAAACCATAAAGGTATGCCCAAAATGAAAAAAACAGAAGCTTAAGGAAAACATAAACATATTATATATCATATATAAAAATAGTGACATCATAATGGCCACCTTTGAAGGTGTTAAATGTGTGTTGAACAATCATCGTTTCGGGAGGCAGAATTTCGCCATCCACGGAAACCTTATGTTCTTTAACCATTTGATGTAGTTGTGTGGAAGTGTAGCTCAAATAAATCTTATAACAACATCCTAGTATATTTAAGATACTGGTGTTGTTACAAAAGAAGTAAATAAAAAGAGTTTAGGGGGTTGGAGAAGCAAAATAAAACAAAAGAACATGAGAGAATGAATTACCTTAAAAAGTGTAACTCCTTTTGAGTTGAGCCTAAAGGCTTCCTTTGAAAGGATTCTGCCCAAAGGGAATCCTCTAGGATGAGGAGAGGGATGTGGAGAGAGCAAATGGGCAGGGGTTGGCCGAGCCAATGGCTTGAAGAGTGTGTGAAATGAGGTAGAGGTGGGGGCCTTTTATAAGAGGAGAGGAGGGGCACTTTTGGAAAGTAAAGGAACATTACATTATTTGAAAATGTGTTTCGGTTTTAAAAGGTCCCACATTGATAGAATTCGTGGATAAGGTGATAAGGCATCGAAATCCACTCATCCAATTGGTTTTGGCCATGTGTAGTTCATAGATTTTATATTATCTTTCCATTTTATTTAAATCGTCAAATAATGATGTCATCGCTGCATCATTATTATGTCATAAATACTTTAATTTATTTAATGTCTAAAAATTATAAAACAAATACTATGATGTAGAAAATCTTTTTAGCTTTCCAATGACTATTTATAATCAAAATTTGGACTTGTATAACCCCAATTAAAAATTGTTTTAGTAGAACAATTTATGTTAGTGTCATTTTCACTTTAACATTAAATAAAAAGTAATTTATGTTATTTCCCAACAAAAGTGGATCCATGGGGTCCCCAAGTTAGGCCATGGCTTGTCTTGGTCGGCCATGACACAACCAATGAGGTTGGGACATGTGTCTAGGTCATTTAATATTATTAAAGTATTATTTATACCTTAAACTACCCTAATTACCACTAATCGCGATTAAGAACTTAATAAGTTACTATTCACCAAAAAATTATTTTTATCCCATTGAACCACATTTTACTTCTTTATGACAACCATGTATGTCGGATTTTTGAAAATAAAATCACAGAAGTGGTAATATTTCATTTAAACGAAAAATCAGTTATTTAACAACCACTTAGTGGTTTCACTATTCATCAAAAATTGAAGTTTTTCAGAATAAGGCCAAAATTTCACCCTAAGCTATAATTGATATTCCGAATTGAAAAATGATGTCTATTTTACAAAATTCCAAACATATTAGTTGCATTAATTAATTTTATAATTAATTCCCGCTGTCACAACAAATAGCGTGTTTTTAAGAAACAATTTATATCAAAAGATTGGCAATTGTTTATGTCCAATTTCAATGTTAAATTAATTCTAATGACCACCATTGGATAAAATGGTAAAAATATATTCTAATTATACTCTAAAACCCCTCAATAGTATAATTTATCACTATGAATTATTTTGATTAAAAAAGTTGTTTTAAGTATTTTTCACTATTCATAAAAATTTTGAAGTTCTCAGAAAATTACAAAAAATTCAACATAGGCTAATTTCAATATTAGGAATACAAAAATGAAGTCCATTTTGAAATATAAAATTTATATAATTTTAAAAAGTGGTTATTACTATTCATAACGGCTACTTTGATTTGTCGCGATGTTTTAGAACTCGAAGTTGCGTACAATGCAAGCTATTGTATTATTGAATGAGAAGCGTATCGTGGAAGCTCGGGGTGTTACACCAATCATCAAGGTATGGACACGTTTGTGCAGGACTCGATGAATCACCTCAGTGTATATATTTTGGATTACTCACCACCTATGGTTCACTTAAATAAGTATGATAGGAGGTAAAATAATTTCCCTTATTCCAAAAACAATTTTCATTGGGATGGGCTTTTAAAATAGTTATATGGACTTGGGAGAAACTGGAGTTAGGTATATTGTGGGTGTGACTCGTACATCATCTTTAGTAACTAAAAATAGACCCATAACAGTTAAATTAGAATAGAATGGATTTATATTACATTATGGTGGGGAAAATAGTCGAAATTAAAAAATTATAGGATATACTTCAAGATAAAAGGGATTACTAGATGTTCATTATTTATTATAGAATAATAATGCCTCGCCGGATAAACTACTGGAGATTAAGAGGGTGTGTAGGGAAAAAGAAAGTTAAATTTGGATCATTGAGGGGGGTCATAAAACATTTAATTTCAGGTAATATTGAAAAGATATAAATTTGATCATGGTTAAAAACGTTATTTTAAAAGAAATTAATAAAATTATATTAGTCAATATAATGGAAACACACCACCAAGCTTAAACATCCCACAATATATATAACTCTTATAAACCAACCATTAAATTTTCAATAATGAATAGTAATAACTAAATTATGAAAATTATATAGTTTAAAAAAAATTAAAATGGATACATACAGATTATAAATAAAATAGGAATCATATAAATGAAAAGGAATTGGTTTCAAAAAAATATTTGTTAAAGGTGGTTTAATTGTGCTTTTTGAAAATGATTTAAAATTAATTTTTAAGAATTTCATAAAATTGATTTGAAAATATAAAATTAATTTTTGAAATTATAACACCAAAATTATTTTAGGTATAATTTTATGTATTTTTCTAAAAAGTTTCATTTTTTATAAATATTAAAAAATATTGATTTTTTAATTAAAAACATCACTTTCTATTAAATAATATATAATTTCAAATTATATGTTGAATTAATTTTAATTAAATATTAGATAATTTTCTTATAAATTAATCTAATATATGTCATTGGTATCTTTCTCATTTTAAATTTTGTTATAAAAAATTATAATCTTTTGAACGTTTTATCTTTAAAACCCTGCTTTTTCATCGCGTATTGGGATTAATTTTAAATTAAATATTCCCAATTTAGTGAAATAAATTTGAAAAAATGGATTCCATATTTGGAATAAATATAGTTGATAATTTCTAATAAGTTCATCATTGTTTTGCAGCCAAAATAAATAGTGAAAATAGTTAAATTTTTTACCGTGATTAAGGTAAAAATTGATTTTCCATGAGATTAAACTAATAATATAAGGTTTACAATGACCTACAAATTTATCCAAAACCCATTGGATGGAAATAAATAGAACCTTATGACCTTGTGATATATTTTTATGTGTTTTTGGGACTCTTTCCATTAAAATGACCTATATAATATATTAAGTACACAAAAAGGAACATTTTATTCTTTTAATTTTTATAAAGATTTTGGATAGGAAAAAAACAATACATGATTGGTTTTAAATAATTTCTTAACATAAAAATTATTTTATTCATTCATGATAAGTTATTTTTATTTCTTTATTTTTCGATTAATCACTTAAAATATTGAAGAATCACCAACCTAATATTTATTTAGTTAATAATTAACTAAAATAAATGATAGTAAAAATATTAAATGTTATGTAAATTTAATTAATTATGTTTTACAATTGTTTTTATAGAATAATATTCAATTATAAATAGGTGTGAAAATAATATATCATACTTCCAACTTTGTCTTGGTATTTTATAAAATTTAAATTAAATAATTAATGTCAAAATTGACATTAATGATATTTTATAAAAAAAAGATATTTTATTAAATGATTTAAAATTACTGAAAATATAATATTCTTCCAAGTTATTTATAAATTTAGATAAGTATCCAAAAATATCTATTCAAGGAACAATTATTATTTTATATTTATTATATTGACCGTTATATACTAAAAAACACGGTTAACATGGTTAATTTAAAATGGTTGTTTCTAAACATTACATGTGTTTATATTAATTTTTTTAATACACATAGGATTTTTAATTGATAAATTTTATTTAATATTAGAGTCAGTATGTAAAAATAATATAATATACGTATCATTAATTTATTGTTAATTGATAAATTACCTAGGTCATAAAACTAGTTACCATAATGAAAAACATGAATGAAAAAAATAAGGAAACATAAATGTTAAGGAACAAAATGTTTAAAAAATGTGTTTTATAATGTGTTGGTCATGAGGATCGACTGAATAATATATAAAACCCATTATTTATCAATACATGATCTACTTGAGTCATACATGACCTCTGAATTTGGAATTCTTTTGTGTATTTACATAAATGTCACTCCTAAACTCTAAAAGGAAACTCACTCCCCTAACTTCCCCACAACACTAAATCCATTTGGATCATACAAAACAAACCCAAATCACATCCCAAATTCCTCATCTCATTCTAGAACACATATATTTTGAATAAAGCTATCCTTTTATTTCCATTTGTGGAAACCTAAGCAGGATAACAAAAGAGGATGTATTGTTCTTCAATGAGCATTTTTTTATTTCCTTCACCACCTACTTTAATTCATATTAAACCATGACGATATAAATATGTATCTCCCATATAATAGATCTTTTTTAGTTTTCAGGACATAAACACACACATACATCCAATAAATGGGTTAGGAAATTTTCATTCCTCTGTACATCAGACTACCACATTGCAAAACGATGTCATTCGTTTTTCCATTACCACCTCTCACAGATGGGTAAGATAATAGAGATAAGGATTATATGTTATATTGATAACATAATTATACATATAAAGTCATTATATCATATATAAATTTATAAATTTCATTCTTTAAGGGATACAATAGTTTCAGTCATGTGTACGGTGGACTACTTCCTCACGAAGTAATGTGATTCATTTTTCACTAATGCGTCACGTTAAAGGTAATAATGGTTAATATATATATATATATATATGCATGTGTGTGTGTGAATTTGTTTGTGTGATTTAAATGATATATTTTATATATTAATGAAATATTTTTCATTCCTAAACCATTATATATCATTTTATTTTTACTTTTTCACTCACATAATAAAATGATAACGTCATTTGTGGATGAGTGGACTAATGCCTCTTTGAACTGATGTGGTAACTTTTTTCACCACCAAATCACAAGAATAACATATAAAAATATATATAATTAAATAATATGGTATTTATGGTATAGTTATCATTATGGAGTGATAATATGTTACCTAACTTCTTTCTATAATGAACATTGAAAAAGGGAAACATTATTCATGTGTACATATGACCTACCAACTATTTGATTGTAACATTAGCTCATTTTTTGTAGTCGTCATTCGTGATTGGTTTTAAATGTATAATTGACTTAAAAAATTTATAATTATTCAATTATTATTATTATGGATATGATCATTCTATATATGATGTACATGAATTGAATCTTTTATAACATAGCAATAAAGAGAAAATAAGGCAATTAATACCATAAATAATCAAAATAATAAAATATTATTAACAATGAGGAGATAATATGTTATAAGAGGATAATATGTGATATTATAAATATTAATATGTTTATATAATAATATTATAAAATGTATAAAACCACTAGACATTATGTTAAATAATGATCAATAAAATAGAAGCATTAGGTAAGGGTTTTCTCGCCTCACTTTTATTTCTATGAGATATATGCCATATTCACCACTTTTTTTGTTTTGTTATGTATATAATACCCTTGAATATAATTTATTATTAGTATAAATAAATTTATGTGTATTTTAATATACCTTTGAGTGTATCTCTTTCATAGGTTATATGGTTTTAGTGTTTTCAAATAGGTAAGGGGTTTTTGTCCCAATTTTCCTTTTTTGAGATGTATATTATGTTATACACATATCTAATTTTATGGGATGTATATACTCCCTATTGGACATGTTATTTCAGGAGTAAAACTTATTTAATGATATTATATGTTTCATTTAATTTTATTATTTTATTCAGATTATGATTCAATGTTACAAAAGTGGTAAGAGTCATTTGTACAATCTCATCATTTATCAGGTTTTTTATTATGGTTTGTATGAAAATATGCTAGGATTAATATCTCAATAAATAGATGAATTTTATTTTCCTAAAGTAATTACATATATTTAAAAGTAATAATACCATTTTCTAAACTTTGTAACTCAAAATTGCTGAGAAAATGTTTTTTTGAAGATATGGATTTATTTATCTATATAGTGAGAAATCTGTTTTATTCCAAAAAAAAATTCTAAAAAAATTTTCATTTTTTTTCAATATTTTCAAAAATTATTTATTAAATAATTTGTTTACCCATTTTGTCTTTATAAAAAAATATTAAAATTTAATCTTATTTTCCTGTTTCGAACAAGGCACTTTTTTAACCTATTTATCGTGCAGAAGGAAAGCTCTTTATGCCTTATATGAAATTACCCACCGACATGACCATAATTTATTAAAATATTGCTTTCAATGTATACAAGGTTATTTTAATGATTTTTTTCTTAATATTAAGAAAATTATTGGTTTTCAAAAATGACTTTAAATGTAAAAGATTTTAAAAAAATTATATGATTTAAAAAGTGATTTTCCAAATGAAGATTTTATTTTCCTAAAGGATTTTTTAATGATATTGTTAATTTTATTTAAATTTATAAATATCAATAAATTTTTTTTTTAATAATCCTCTATTGGGAATATTTTTTTGTGATACCATCCTCATTATTTCTTTATATTTTTTGTGATTATTTCAAAAAGATGCTTATGAAACCGATTTATTTTCTACATGTTAATAATGTCTCAATGAGATTGTATGAAACCAATTTCATTACCATGGGTTAATCTTTTTTCATTCGATTAAGATTGATATCACATGGATTAGGATTATTGATTATGATGAATCTTTCCTTTTCCATTTTTTCATAATTTGTGATCCAAGTATTGATGGGTATGAGTTATTATATTGATTCAATTATTCACTCTAAATATGTCATGATACCATTATGACCTTTTTATTCTCATTTAAAACATTCAATTATCAATGATTATGTTTTCTATTACTAATAAATTTAGCTCACCCTTCTTATGTTTCCTCTTTCCCCAAGTTACAAATAATGTGGTATAATGAATTATGACTAGAATGGATCTCATATGGATGATGATGATGGATTAATGTAAAATAATAAAATTTGGGTTAAGTGTGAGAAATTTTCATTTAAATTTAGGGGATTTTTTGTATGAGTTTTTTCATAATTATCTAAAATTATAAACCTAAATAGTCCCAAAGATTATAAATTATCTAATGTTTCCTCTTGACTATGTATGATTTTGATGGAAAAAATCGGGTCAAAATTATCATAATGAAAGAAGAAAATGTAAATTTTAGGAGTTTAACACTATATTTGAGAGTGTGGGTTGTGGGGTTGTTATAGTTTATATTAGAGTTTGGTTTAGATAACTTTAGATATTATTTTTTTATCATCTGATGTCATCTTTAATAGTTATAGATACCATATTGGATTTATAAGATTAAGGTTAACCATATGTTTAAATTAAAAGAAACCCCTTATATTTTTTAAACAATGTGATATTAAATATATTAGTTACACATTAAGAGAAGAATTATTTAGTGGAAGTGTATGTAAATATTTTATTTAATGAGAAGTATTCCATTACAGTTTTTTGGAATACGTTTTATGGTATTTTTTACTTTTAGGGTTTATATGATCTTAGATGTTGAGTTAAATAGGAGAACACAAGTTTTATCATATCAATAACCATGAGATTGAAAAGTTATTTGGTGACTAAGTGGTTAATATTTTAAAAAAGGATATGTCATGATATTTTTAGGCTTTTATGCTAAAAGGAATTAGATAATAGATGAGGTTATTTAGGAATGATTTATTTTGAACTTTGGGTATTACTATTTAATTTTGAACAATAATGTATAATATGTAGGTTTACTCATTTGGGGAATAATATTAACACAATGAAACCATTTTGGTTTTGGAAACATTCATAAGAAAGGTGTAATAATTTTTTATTCCTTTATAGTTATATGATTCTTGAAAAGTTTATTTTATTTTTTAGGCATGAAAAAATTCATCTTAAATACACATAATTTGGAGAAAAAGATGATGTTATGGTGGAAATTGATTAAAGGATGAAATTATATAAATCAAGTAAGTATATTTCCATATTATCTAAATTTATATGGTAGTATAATTTCTCAAATCTGAGAAAAATATCATGGAACAAATATTATATCTTAGTAACTTCAACACTATTGAACTAATATTCTTTTTGATCATAAAAAATTTATGGTTTTGATGCCCTTAACATTCCATTAAAAATTAAATTTCATGTGAACAATGAACTCAATCAGTATACATAATAATTTATTATTTTCTTTTATTACCGCCTATGTTTTACTATTTGGAAACCTAGTGATGTGTTATTCCGTATGATATTTTTACATCCTTTTCTCTATTATTAAGAGGATGTTTTATTAACCCTTTTTACGATGTGGGTTTCCAAAATAAGTATTTTTAAATGTACATCCTTTGGTTACCAAGGTTAATATTCAAAATGTGAAGATGAAATTTATTTTTGGGGGAGGATATAAGAGGTTTATTTTTTTCAATATAATAAAATTTCATTTTATTGGACAGCGGACTAACAACATTGAGCTTAAACAACCCACGATATATATAACCAATATAACATAGATATTTAATTGAAAATAATGTATAATACTAAATAAAATATTAAAACCGTATGGTTTACCCATAAAAATAAATATCTATTTAATATATACAAAATAATAATCATTTTAAAAAAGAAATGTTTTTTAAAAAGTGTATTTTTCTAAAAGATGGTTTAATGACGCTTTTCACACACAATTTTAAATTTTTATACCTATTTTAGATTTTTTTTAAAAATAATAACTTCATTTTTGAAAAAAAAATATTACAATTATATTAGAGATATTTTTTGGTATTTTCCTCAAAAGTTTCATTATTTGATGAATTGTGAAAATTAAGAATTTATTAATTAAAAACTTATTTTCCATTTAAATAATTGGTAATGTTAAGTTATATTATTAATTTGTTTTAATATAATATTAGATAAATTTTATATTAATTAATCCAATTTATTTATTTTCTATATCTATTAATAATAATTTTTATATAAAATGGTATAAACTTTTGAACATTTTTTGCTTTAAAACCCCACCGTTTTTTCACGTCAATGGTATTAATTTTAAATTAAAATTTTACACTTCATCAAATTGAAAATGAAAAATGGATTACATATTTGTAATCATTATAATTTAAAATTTCAAATAAGGTCAAATTAATTTTTTTACTGAAATGAATAGTGAAAATAGTAAAAATTATTTATGGTGGTTATGGTAAAAATGGAATTACTGGGAGATTGAACTAATAATAAAATGGTTACAATGACCTTACAAATTTTTCAACACACTTTGGAAGGACATATTTTTAACCTTATGTTCTTATGATCTATTTTTATGGGTTTTGGGTAACTTTTCCATGAGTGAGACCTATATAATAAGTTAAGTAATGAAAAAGAAAAAAAGTTCATTTCTTCCATTTAACACATATAATGATTTGGGATAGAGAAACAAAAAATAGATTTATTTATAAATATTAATTTGAAAAATAAATGAGTCTCTTTAAATCATGATAATTTATTTTAATTTTTCTAGTGATAAATTAATTACATTAGATACTTACGAAACACCAACACAATAATTATTTAGTTAATAATTAACCTAAATAAAAGATACTAAAAATATTAATGGATGATTAAATTTAATGAATTATTTTCTACTATAAATATTTTAAATTAATATATCATTATATAAAGCAATGATAAAAATATATTCAAATTATGTCATTGTCTTGAAATTTTTTTGAATTCAAATTAAAAGAATAATATCAATGTTGACATTAATGTAATTTTATAATAAATGATATTTTATTGGATCATTTAAAATTATTCGAAAAAATATATTATCCAAATATATTTTTAAATGTTAATAAATATAAAATATGTTCAATTAATGGACTGATTATTTTTTAATAATGATTATATTCACTACTAAATACTAAAAAACAATGTTTTCATGGTTAAGGTTAAAGGGTGATTTTTTATGTTACATGCGCTTGTGTTAAATAAATTTTAAATATAAATATGTTTTATATTCAAAAAATGTATTAAATACATATAATAATTGGGCCTAAATTATCTACAAATAACGACTTTAATTTAGTATTAATGGATACATTACTTATGTTAGATAACTAGTTTTCATAATGAAAACCAAAAAAGAAAAAATAAGGAAACTAAGTAGTTAGATAACAAAATGTTGAAAACATGTGTATTATTTTTTTTTTCAATGTGTGGGTCGATCATATAATCCCAAAAAACCACTAATTATAAATCTTGGATCCACCTTAGGTAATATTGACGTCCCAAAGGAGAATACTTTTGCGCATTTACAAACAGGCCCATCCTCCTCATCTATAAAAGGGATCTCAATACCCTATTTTATCTACACCTATCAATACATTTGGATCATAAAAATACTACCAAAATAACTTATCAAATTTCCTACTATTACCATAAAATCCATATTTTTTTTAATAAATACATCATGTAAATTATTTTAGTGGAATCCTAATGAGGATGCCCGAAGAAGAGGTAACGTTCTTCAATAAGATTTTTTTATTTTATTTCTTTCGACTCCTCCAAAAAATTTTCTTAAACACAAATTATATAATATCATCAATATTTTAAATATAATTATATTTTTTATATTAATATTATGACCTATATACACACAAACTTCCATAAAATGGGTTTATAATCATCATTCACGTGCACAACGGGATGCCACCTCATGGAATAATGTCATTCATTTTTCAATTTCCACCTATAATGGTTGGGTATGATGATGGATAAAAAGTTTAAAAATTTTATTTATTATATAATTATACCTTATGAGTCATTATATCATATATAAACTTATACATTCTATTCCTTAAGGGATATTATAATTTTTCTCGTGCGTATGACGTACTACCGCCACATGATGCGCTGTGATTTGTTTATCACTAATTCATTACATAGAATGTAATAAGGATAAAAATAATAAATTTATGTAATATAAATGAAATAATTTTAATATTAATGAAATATTTATTTTTTTTAAATATAATATATTATTTTATTTTTACATTTTTATTGACTAAAAAAAATGAGAACATCATTCATGGACGTGCATACTACTGCTTCCTCAAATATATGTGATTCCTTTTTTAAGCACCACAGCACATGAATGATATATATATGAATATATAATTAAATAATATGGTACTTATTATATAAATCATCATTTAAGGATAAAATATTATTATCCTTATATCCATAATGGTCACACAAAAATGAAAATGTTACTCATTCTTATATATGAACTTCCATCTCAACGGTCGTAAAGATAGTTCATTTTTAATTAAAATATTTAATTTATGATTTTTATGGTCAATGCCATAGTAAACCCTTATTTGAGTTGTGTGATGTATATACTAACCATGAATATATTTTAAGATTATTATACATATATTTTTGGGTATTTACATATCAATTTGAGTATATTAATTTCATTTGTTTCATGGTGTAAAAGTTTCCAAAGTGGTAATAGAATTTTGTCTCAATTTTCTTTCTTTGAGATGTATGTTATATTATACAACTATCATACTTTATAATGATTATATTATGCACATTTGAAATATTATATCATTAATATAATTATTTTCAGGATATTATATGTTTTATTTAATAATATTATTTACTAGGGATTATGAATCGTTGTCACAAAAGTTCTAAGAGTCATTTGATACAGTCTCATATCTTATCTTTATTTTTTAGGATTATGATTCCAATAATGATATAATATGACCCATATCTCAATAAATTAATTAATTTTATTCTCCTTTAGATATTCATGATATTTACAAGCAATATAACTATCTTCCAATATTTGGTACATAAAATTATTGAGAATTGTTTTTAAGAATATATGAATTTATTTAGATCTTTGGTTGGAAATACGATTTATTCCAAAAACATGTTAGATAAAAATGATTTCAAAAATTTCTAGACTTTTAAGAATGATTTAGAAGTAAAATTGTTTACCTGTTTGTTATTTTTTAACAAAAATTCACTATAATAATCTTTCTTCCGACATAATAAGTCACTTTTATAACCTTTTTACCATGTGAATGAAAAAATCTGTATTTAATTTCAAAAATAAACAACTAATATGATTATAATTTCATGAAATTTTACATTGAAATTTAATTTTTGATGATGAAAATTTCTTAATATTATAAAAATAATTTGTTTTTAAAAAACATTTTAATATAAATGGATTTTCAAAATGTTTTTTGTTTTATAAAGTTGTTTTCAAAATGTAAAGGATATTTTCCTTAAAAATGTTTTTAATTTTATTTTTAATGATATTTATATTCATCAACATTAACAAACCTTGTTTTTAGTTTTTATCCACTGGGAATTATTGGTATTGATACCTTTCTCATTCTTTTTATGGGATGGATTATAATTTTTTAAAAGAAGTTTTTGTGAAACCTTTTTTTAAGGGTTAATAATGTTTCATAGTGGTTGTTATAAAATACATTTCTTTACAATGGGTTAATCTATTGAGTCAAAAGTTCTCCTTTGACTTCTATATCATGTTTTGGAAATCACTAATGTCGTTTATCTTGCTAATCGTACTGACTCTATCAATCGTATCGTACTAACTTTGTCAATCGTATCGTACTGACTCTGTCACTCGTATCGTACTGACTCTGTCAATCGTATCGTACTGACTTTGTCAATCGTATCGTACTGACTCTGTCAATCGTATCGTACTGACTCTATCAATCGTATCATACTCACTCTGTCAAATCGTACTCACTTTTGTGTATCTTACTTTGTATCATATATATACATAACATTTAGTAATACTTATAATACTCATACTTTCATTACTTGCTTGTTTTGGTACTTAGACAAAAAAACACATGTTTCATCTTAATCGAACTCTTGTTTATCATATTCATATGTATTTTTTTAACCAATACGATTTCATTGAGTTAGTTGCCAACTAATCAAAATGATGTCATGCTTTCTGTTTCAATATGACCGATATAATGCTAGGTGTCCAAGTCCGTCCGAGTTTTTTGGAGAAATATGACCATTGGAGGAAATGTGACCCTTGGAACCAGAGGCCTATAAATAGGAGGTCATTTGAAGATGAGAATAATGACGGTGAAACAACTGTGATACTTTTCTTCTATCAAGTTCTAGAGAGAGACGCTATGACTTCTCTGATGCTTTGTGCTTTTGTGTCCGATCTTCATATTGAGGGCTTTCAAATAATTGAAAGACAGAGGTGCCGATTACCTACAAAATCGAGCGCTGCTGGGGATAGGCAGACAGACATTCCGATCATCGTATCGAGGGATTCTAGGAATAGGCAGATAGATGTTCCGATCATCGTATCAAGGGCTGCTGGGAA
Source organism: Viscum album (assembly GCA_963277665.1). Classification (NCBI taxonomy): domain Eukaryota; kingdom Viridiplantae; phylum Streptophyta; class Magnoliopsida; order Santalales; family Viscaceae; genus Viscum; species Viscum album. The sequence continues at coordinate 657,917,631 of OY728132.1, forward strand.
TAGGCAGACATACGTTCTGATCATCGTATCGAGGGCTGCCGGGGATAGGCAGACAGATGAACCGATCATCGTATCGAGGGCTTACCAAGGTGGTGGTAAGACATACCTCTTATTCAAGGTGAAAGGATAAACCTTCTCTTTGGGTCAAAATAATTGTAATACTTTTACATTTCCGCTGCTGTTTGTATTAGAAAGTAATTTCTATTATTTCCTTTCTTCTTTACACATTCAATTGTAATTGTTTCAATTACAATTATTCTATTACATATTGTATTAATACATTCTATACGCTTTATGGTAGAATCTCTCACACATGTATTACTCTGATTACTGTATTCATCTTGAATAAAATTACTTTTCTTTTCTAATAGTATTACATTACATCATTCATTATATTCAATACTATTGTGGTTATTTGAATTGTATTAGTTTAAGATCTTTTAAACTAATCTCTTAAGTGTTTAAACACAAAGTTTTTAAACCTAAAATTCACCCCCCTCTTGTATTTTTCAATTTATTATACATATACATCTACATATTCGATCCAAAAATTTGTATCAGAGGAGGTTTCCACTGATTTATACTACTATCTCTTATTAGAGTTTTATTACTGTTTCAATTACTTCCTACACTAGCATGTGGAGTGGAAAAGATTTTTGTTTTATTAGATGACATGAATGAATATTGGGTAAATTGACAACCTAAATCCTTCTAGACCACCTATCTTTGATGGTAATTATTATGAGTACTATAGATATCGAATGAAGACGTTTGTTATCAATACTGGTGTAGAAAATTTTATAATGCTTACTGGAAGTTACAAAATTCCTGATAAAGAAGTCAGTACTTTCACTAACCAAGAGAATCAATAATATCAACTGAATTACAAGGTACACAATAATTTATTATGTTTTATGACCAGGAATATATACATCCAAATATCTTTATGTGAAGCAGCCAACTGTATTTGGATGAAATTGGATGTCACACATTTCGGTACATCCAAGGTTATAGAAACAAGAAGATAAATGCTTCGAGCAGAGTATCATGGATTCATTTTCCCCTATGGAGAGCCAGTATGTAAAGTGCAACCAAGATTTATGACCATTGTCAACATTTTACAATCTATGGGAGAAAAAGGTCTTGATGATGAAGCTCTTGTAGATAATATTATAGATATAATTCGAAATGAATGGGAGTAAAAAAGGACAGTTATTGATGAAAATAGAAAATTTTCTCAGATTACTCTTGATGAACTCTTTGTAACTCTTTTACAGCATGAGACAAGAATGAAAATAGATGCTGATTTCAATAAGAAGAAAATGGGAATGGAAGTGTAGCTTTTACATCTAAAGCTAAAACCCCTGAAAGGATAACAAAATCCAAAGCCATGAAAGTTGTGATTTCTGATTCAAGTGATTGTGATCTTTCAGAAAATGAGTTAGCCAATCTTGCTCTAAGGATGAACAAGATTGTGGGAAATAAAGACTTCCAATATACATTCCAAAAGAAAGATAGGAAGGATAAGAAAGATTCAGAGGTAACTTGTTACGAATGTAAGAAAGTAGGACATATAAGGCTTGATTGTCCTTTACTAAAGAGAAAAGATAGAAAGGAGAAACATTATGAAATAAATAATAAAAAGTATTATGAGAAAAATAATGTCGTGAAGGAAAATGATACTTCGAGTAAAGGTGGTAGTGATTCATCAGACAATTCTTTAGAATATGAGTCCTTAGGACAGAGAAATATTGGACTTATAGCCAGATTACCAATTGAAGATCATTGTCTAATGGCTAAGGTACACAATGTTGAAGCTATTACAAATGTCTCTCTAAATGAAAATTATACTGATAATAAATATTATGAATCTTCAAATGATTATTCTTCATCATCAGAAGATGATACATTACCTTATTTTGAAGAAGTATCTAGATTTTCTAAATTACTTGAAAATGATAATTCTAAACATAAGAAAAAGATTGATAAAAAAAATTCTAGAATTTCAGTTTTAACTAAGGATGTATCATATCTTTCAAAGGATCTTGATACAAAAACTTTTGATTTTGAAAGTATTTTAGAAACCCTTAAGAAAGTCAAATATGACATGGATAAACTTTCTAAGGATCTAGAAAATGTTATTTCTAAGAAAAATTTTTTATAGCCTAACTCTAATTTAAAATCAAATGTTTTGGAAGATGAAAACATAGTTTTAAAACTAAAGTCAGATATTTTATCATTAAAGAAATGTTTTTCAAACATTACTCAGGGAAAGGAAAACTTTGACAAGATGTATTCTCAAATTATACCTTTGAGGAATCATTATGGACTTGGTTATACTTATTCCAAACCGGTTTTTAGTAATAACTATTTTGTTCCACAAAAAACACATTTTTGTTCTATGTTTCATTGTGGTGGACACTGGAAAAGAGAGTGTTCTCTTAATAAAACTCAGTCTTTAGGATTTCATAAAGCGCATTTTGTAAAACAAATGTGGATTCCTAAAATTCTCTTATCTAACCCTTCTAGATCCAAACAAGTTTGGATTCCAAAAAACTAATTGTTTCTTTTTCAGGAAAATGAGTAGTCTTCCAACAATAATATTTGGTACATGGATAGTGGTTGTTCTCGACACATGACCAGAAACAAAGATCTCTTTGAAAATATTATCAAAGAAAAAGGAGGAAAGGTTACCTTCAGAGATAATGGTCAAGGAAAGATTTTTGGTATAGGTAATATTGTTTTTCTTGGAAAAGTTCTTATCTCAAATGTTTTGTTTGTTAAAGGTCTTAGGCACAATCTCATCAGCATAATTCAATTATGTGATGAAGGTTACCTCATGAATTTTAGAAATGGTAAGTTTCTAGTTCACAATTCCAAGGATGATTTCATTCTATATGCCCATAGGAAAGAGAATATATACACTATTAACTTAGAAGAACTTAGAAGCCAAAATTTATCCTGCTTAAGTGCAATAGAATACCATTCGCGGCTATAGAATAGAAGACTAGGACACTGTAATCTATGAAACCTTTGTAAACTCTCAAAGAAAAGACTTCTAAAGGGACTACCAGATATTAGATATGATTCACCAAAAGTCTATGATCCTTGTAAATTTTGCAAGCAACATAAAACTAGCTTTAAATAAATTAATGAAGTTTCAACTTTTAATGCATTACAGCTAGTGCACATGTATCTTTTTGGTCCTTCACAAACTGGAAGCATTTGAGGAAAATACTATGTATTTGTTTCAGTTGATGACTTTACTAGATTCACATGGGTCTATTTTATAACAATGAAATCTGAAGCCTTTTCCTATTTCAAAACTTTTAGAGCCCAAGTTAAAAATGAGAAAAACCTACCATTGATAACTATTCATAGTGATCATGGTGGTGAATTTAAAAATTCTGAATTTTAAAATTTTTGTAGTAAGAAAGGTATTACTCAAAATTCGTCATCTCCAAGAACTCCTCAGAAAAATGGTGTTGTTGAAAGAAGAAATCGTATTCTTCAGGAAATGACTAGAACCATGTTGAGTGAGTACTCAATTTCTAAGAACTTCTGGGATGAATCTGTTAGTACTTCTTGTTATAATATAAATCATGTTTTAACCAGACCTTTTCTTAATAAAACACCTTATGAGTTATGGACTGGAAGAAAACCTAAAGTTTCATACTTCAAAGTTTTCTGGTTCAAAGTATTCATTCTGAATACAAAAGATAACCTACACAAGTTCCAACCAAAATCTGAGAAGGAATCTTTCTAGGTTACTCCATATATTCTAAGGGTTATAGAGTTTTAAATAAAAACAATTGTACTGTTGAAGAAATAGTACATGTAAACTTGATGAATCTGATCCTTTTGTTTTTAAATCATCCCAACCTACATCCTCAGATGTGTTTTCAAAAATTGATTATCAACCTTTGTTAAATGATCCTTCTGATAAGGAAAATTTTCAAGAAGATACTTCCAAAACATTTACCACAGAATAATTTCTACCATATGTTGATGAACAGGTTTTACAAAATTCAAATCAATTGTTTCTTAGGAATCATCCTATTGATAATATCATTGTTGATGTAAATCAACCTATAAAGACCATAAATTCCTTAAGAAATGAAATCGAACATCTTGCTTTTCTTTCCCAATTTGAACCTAAAAGTCCAAGTGAGGCCTTAGGTGATGAAGATTAGATCAAAGAAATGCAAGATGAACTAAATTACATTGAGAGGAATAAAGTTGGGACATTAGTTGAAAGACCTAAAGAAACAACTATAATTGGAGTAAAATGGGTTTTCAGAAAAAAAAATGTGATGAAAATGGAATCATTATACGAAATAAAAAAAGACTTGTTGCTAAGGGATATAATCAAAAAGAAGGAATAGAATATGAAGAAACATATGCTCCAGTAGCTAGACTTTAATCTATTCGTATTCTATTAGCATGTGCATCATACTTTAACTTCAAACTATTTTAAATGGATGTTAAATGTGCTTTTCTAAATGGTTTTGTTCAAGAAGAAGTTTTTGTCGAACAGCCTACTGGTTTTCTAGAACCAAAACATCCTAATCATGTTTTTAAACATACCAAAGCCTTATATGGTCTTCAACAAGCTCCTATGGCATGGTATGATAGACTTACATGATTTATTTTACAAAACAATTATACAAAAGGTACAACAGATCCAACCCTTTTTATAAAAATGGATAATAAAAATGTTTTGATTGTTCAAATTTATGTTGATGACATCATATTTTGATCAACTCTGCAGTCTTTAACTGATTATTTTTCTAATTTAATGAAATCTGTTTTTGAAATGAGTATGATGGGTGAGTTAACGTTCTTTTTAGGTTTTCAAATCTCTCAAAAACCAGAAGGGACATATATATCTCAACATAAGTATATTAAAGAATTTCTCAAAAACTATGGTTATGACAAAACTAAATGTATTAGCACTCAAATTAGTACCTCAAATACACTTGATCTTGATGAAACTGGGAAACCAGAAGATCAAAAAATCTTTAGAGCTATGATAGGAAGTTTTCTATACTAGATATCTAATCATACTGACTCTGTCAATCGTATCGTACTGACTTTTCAATCGTATTGTACTGACTTTTTCAATCGTATCGTACTGAATCTGGCAATCGTATCATACTGACTCTGTCAATCATATCATACTGACTCAGTCAATCGTATCGTACTGACTCTGTCAATCGTATCGTACTGACTCTGTCAATCGTATCGTACTAACTCTGTCAAATCGTACTCACTTTTGTGTATCTTACTTTGTATCATATCAATACATAACATTTAGTAATACTTATAATACTCATACTTTCATTACTTTCTTTTTTTGGTACTTAGTCAAAGTAACACATGTTTCATATTAATCATCATCTTGTTTATCATCTTTATATGTCTTTTGTTTTAACCAATACGATGTCGTTGAGTTAGTTAAAAACTAATAAAAACGATGTCATGCATTCTGTTTCAATATGTCTGATATAATGCCAGGTGTCCAAGTCCCTCCGAGTTTTTTTGGAGAAATATGACCGTTGGAGTAAATGTGACCATTGGAACCTGAGCCTATAAATAGGAGTTCATTTGAAGACGAGAAGAATGATGGTGAAACAACTATGATACTTTTCTTCTATCAAGTTATAGAGAAAGACGCTGTGACTTCTCTCATGCTTTGTGCTTTGTGCGTCTGATCTTTGTATCGATGAATTTCAAGTAATTGAAAGACAGAGGTTTCGATTACCTACAAAATTGAGGGTTGCCAGGGACAAGCAGATAGACGTTCCGATCATCGTATCGAGGGATGCCAGGAATAGGCAGACAGACATTCTGATCATTGTATCGAGGGCTCCCAGTAATAGGCAGACAGACGTTCCGATCATCGTATCGAGGGCTGCCAGGGATAGGCAAACAGACGAACCGATCATCATATCAAGGTCTTACCAAGGTGGTTGTAAGATAGACCTCTTATTCTAGGTGAAAGGATAAACCTTCTCTTTGGGTCAAAAGAATTTTAATACTTTTACATTTCCGCTGCTGTTTTTATTAGAAAGGAATTTGTATTTTTTCCTTTCTTCTTTACACTTTCAATTGTAATTGTTTCAATTACAATTATTCTATTAAATATTTTATTAATAGATTCTATACGCTTTATGTTAGAATCTCTCACACTTGTATTACTCTTATTTCTGTATTCATCTTTAATACAATTACATTACTTTTATAATAGTATTACATTACATCATACCTTTATATTCAATACTATTATGGTTATATAAATTGTATTAGTTTAAGATCTTTTAAACTAATCTCTTAAGTGTTTAAACACAAAGTTTTTAAACCTACAATTCACCCCCTCTTGTATTGTTACATCTATTATACATATACATCTACATATTCGATCCAACATAACCATGTTTCAATTTTATTTTTATGTAATGTGTCTATTTTTAATAGGTTAATCATGTTTCAAAGATATTGAAATGATACACATTTATTGACCATGGGTTATTCATGTTATGAAAGGAATAATTATTGTTTTTATGAGTTTTTTTATTAAATGAAAGCCCTTTGTACTGTATTCATGTAGTGATTACTAGACATTACATATATGATGGGGAGGCCCATAATGCATTGGGTGATCCCATTACATCTTATACGATGGGGCTACCAAGATAATGTCAGCAGAGCCCATTATAACTTATATGATGGAGAAGCCAAGATAACATGAGATGAGACCATTATAGCTTAAATGATGGTTGTAACTCCCTGACCCCAGTTACCCAAATTCGGTGCATTATTAAATAACATTTGTGTGATCACAAAAGATCACGTCTCTAAAGAACGACTAGTTTAGTAGCCTTGGAATCACTAGATACATTCATAAAGATTACATTACATCATAATGTGAAAAACTACAATAACATCTTGTCTCCATAGACCACAATCATATCACCTCATATTATCCCTGCAAGTCATTCATGAAATAATTCTTCACATCCTGGAAAAAATAAAACATAGAAAGGGGTAAGCTCAGATTCCCAGAAAGGATAACAATATATCATGGACTTTCATAAATAAGCATAAAAATTTAAGGAAATGTATAACTAAAACAAAATCCTTTTAAACTTGAACTTCAGCATAATATGTTATAAATAAAATGAAATAATTCCATTTACTTATTCAAATGGATATTCTACTAGTCTAATAATCACATGCATTATTAATAACCACTTTCATAATGATGGAATAAAAAATGCCAGACTATCATAGCCACGTAGTCAAGGCCTTGTTCTAAGACTACAAATAATATTTTTTCAAGGCCTTGTTATAAGACACTAGTTTGTCTCATGAGACCTACCGATGCATCTATGAGCTATAGAGGGCTCCATCCGTCACTTATTAGGTCCAATACATTCCTTATATGAATCGGTTTAAACATAACATAAACATCCATATTAAAACTAGCATACGAAATGTCAATACATTCTCCATAAACCATGAATGGTATAAAAATAAAACATCCATAGTAAAACATATCAAAAAACCGTCAATACATTGTGGAATTTTTTTATCATAATAAATCAACTTCAAATAAGCATAAAATATATCAAAGGATGTTGACATAGATGAAATCAAAACTATTTGAGAGAAATATCTATTTTTTTAAATCATTTAAAAGTCAAATAATTATAAAAGAAATAACTTAATTTGAAAATATTATTATTAGCTTGTAAGGGAAACTTAGACAATTTTATAATGGCCGAAAATATCCGCACACACCGTATAAGTTAAAAAACATATTCTTAACTTAATTTTGTCGAAAAGGTTTAAAAGGATCTTGTTTGGAAAACAGTGGAAAATTTTATTTTTAAACATATTATAAAAAGTCAACAAGGGTGTAAATGACTTTAACCCATAGTCTATAAAATAGTAAGAATGATTTGAAATACATATTTAAGAAACATGGATGTGGATGATAAAGAGGTCTCAGTAGATAATTATGTATAAACAACCTCGGATAATGAAGAGATTGTGAAATTAACCCTTACCTTGTAATTTTTCTTGGACAAGGGTAGGTTAACCTCCTTTATAATGGTGAATTAATTTTTATTAAATTATACAAGAATCATATTCAAAAATTTGATATCATATATGATCTTTTAACATTGCTTTGTTAATAATATCTTAGAATTATCATTGTTTCGGGTGTTAACTTACTCGTTTTCTTTTATATGTTTTATTACATAATCCATGTTTTTTATGTATAGGTTGTATCTTATTCATATTCAGAATGATATAAAGTCCTTACACATTATTTTTAATCATAAAATGAGAATTATACTTGAATGGATACGATAGGGAATGAATCTCATCGTGTTCGTGGAGACGGTAGTCCGTACGTACGCACGAGCGACAATATCATTCTTTTGATAGTAAAACAATATATAATTGGATGATATATAATATATAAAGAATAATTATAATTTTATATTTATTAATTACTTCAATTACACATCATTATCATACCCATCAAAATAATAATGTTTTGAATAACAATTACACCATGACATGGATACGGTAAGCCGTACGTACGCACTTATGGTGACATGTCATTCAAAGGATGGATAGAATACTGAATATGGTTGTACCATATTTATAATAACATCGTAGTATATAGATGATACTGGAGTTATTATTTTATAATGGAAATAACAAAGAATGAAGAAGTTGAAGAACAAAGGAACTTGAAAGAGTGTGGTGAAAACATTACCTCTTCTTCGGGTTCTTCCTTTCAATTTGATCAAAAGGGCTCATTAGATTGGATTTATGATAAAACTAAGGCCTCTAAGTTTAAGTGAGGGAAGTTGAGAGAATATTGGGGTAGGGGTTGGCAAAACCAAAATGCTTTTAAGGTATATATTTGAGAGAAGGGGGAGTGCCCTTTTATAAGAGTGCTGAGAGGCACCTTAGGAACAAATTTAAATGTTATTTTATAATAAATTCAAATTCGGTTTATAATGGATCCAAAGTGACTTATTTAGAGGCTACGCTAGGGATGGGTTGAAATCCTTTAAACCAAAACATTTTAGACAGGTTTGGGTCACTATATTATCCATATCAATTATATTTAACTCTTAGTTAAATAGTTTGAGTTTTACCATGTCTCTTTGTATTTTTATATTATATGGTTAATAAACATACTATATACTTCCGTGAAAACCCCAAGTGGTTCATTAATGAAACACCTATAATTATATAAGTCCTTTGGCCGAACCGTAGATTTTTAGGAATATAATATCAATTAATAATATAATATTTGTTTTAAAAACTCTTTTATGCCAATTTTGACACTATTTGGTATTTTGTTTTTCCTAAATTTACAATAGCATTATTACTTCGAACAAAATTCATCTAACCAACCCTAATATTTCATATAAACCTATAAAATTAGTTTAATTTATAAAAAGTCTCAAATTTAATTTATTTGGATATTTATAATATCAATTATTGTAATATTTATTTAATTAGGTAATTACCGCATCACCATTATGTCATACATAAATTAAATTATTTAATGTGTAAAAATTATAAATAAAATACCATTATTTAGGAAATATTTTTATATTTCTAATTAATATTTATAATCGAATTTATCTTATGTATGACCCTATATTAAAAATGTTTTAGTTATTAAACTTCTATTTTAACTCTTTTAACTCTTCTTTGAATTAAATAATAATATATGTCCCAATCTTATCCAAGTGGACCAAAGAGGTTCAAATTTTATTCCTAAGGTTGTTTTTGGTCGAATTATACTAAGAAAATAGAATTAGGACATGAGTTAGTTTAATAATAATATCATTTTTACCCTTAATTCCTTTATTCACATTTAATCGTGGTAAATAAAAGTAAAAAGTTACTATTCACCAAAAATTATTTTTTATCTTATTGAACCACATTTTACTCCTTGATATTAACCGTGTCTCTCGAATTTTCAAAATTCCACTCACAGAAGCGGCAAAATTTAGTTTTATGTGAATTTGAAAATTCTTCTAGGAGATTGATAAAGACGGTGAAAAGTTCAATAAAATTCTTATATATCTAAAATTATTATAAACTGACTCCAATGAATGAAATTGAACATATATAGGTATTATGTATCTATTTTGACCTAAAATAAAATAAAATAAAATAAGTAATTATTAAAATTTGGTTTTAAACTATAACTCTGTGTTTTTTCACTATTTATCCAAAATTTATGTATTTGGAAAAATACCAAAAATTCACCCTAAGCTAATTTAGATATTCTGAATCCAAAAATGAAGTCCATTTAGAACTGTAAAATTTAAAAAATTTCAAAAAGTGGGTATTAATATTCAGAACGGCTAGTTTGATTGGTTGTGGTGTGTGTTAGAAATCGATGTTGCGTACAACACAGGCTATTATATTATTCAAAGAGAAGAGTACAGTGGAAGATTAGGGTGTTACATTCTCTCATCCTTCAAATAATTTCGTCCTCAAAATTTCTAGAATATTAATACATAAACAAACTCGGGTAGTTCTTCATCATATGTTCCTTGGGTTCCCACGTTGCCTCTTCCATCTTATGGTTTCTCCATAGAACTTTTACGAGATGAGTCATCCAGTTTCTCAACACCTGTTCTCTAGTATCAAGAATCTGGACTGGATCTTCGCAATAAGATAGATCAGGTTCCAGTTCTATTTCCTCATAGGTGAGTACATGCGTTATGTCAGGCATCTATTTTCTCAACAATGACACGTGGAACACATCTTGAACTTGGGAGTGATTTGGTGGCATTTCCAAATGATAAGCTACAACCCCAATTCATTCAAGAATTTTGAAAGGTCCTATATACATGGGACTCAATTTACATTTCTTACCGAAATGTATAACTCCCTTCCATGGAGATACCTTCATGAAAACATGATCTCCTACCTGAAATTCTAAATCCTTCATTCGGTTATCAGCATAGCTCTTCTGCCTACTTTGAGCTTCTTGGATGTGGTTTTGGATTACCTTCACCTTTTCGATCGTTTCCTCCACTAGTTCTGGGCCTAAGATTTTTCTTTCACCAACATCATCCCAAACGGTTGGTGTGTGACATCTCTTTCCATATAATTCTTCAAACTGTGCCATTCAAATACTTGAATAAAAGCTATTTTTATAGGAAAATTCTACCAGAGGTAAATATTGATCCCATATACCCTAAATGTCAAGTGAGAAAGATCTCAACATGTCTTCTAAGGTTTGAATAGTCCATTCTGATTGTCCATCAGTTTGGGGGTGGTAGGCAGTTCTCAAATGACGTTCAGTATCCAGGTATTTCTGAAGAACTTTCCAGAATCTTGAAGTCAAATGTGGATAGTGATTAGAAACAATCTATAGTGGTACTCCATGAAGTCTCACAACTTCATTAATATATAGTCTTCCTAGAAGTTCAAGTGGTAAATCCTCCATTATAGCAAGAAAATGTGCTGACTTGGTAAGATGATCAACAATGACCCATATTGCATCGTTCCTTCTAGGATTCTTTGGTAGTCCGATGACGATGTCCATAATGTTATTATCCTATTTCCACTCATGTATGGGAAAAGGTTTCATGAATCCTCTAGGCTGTTGCCTTACAGATTTCACTTGTTGAAAAACCATACATCTTGACACAAAATCAGCAATCTCCCTCTTCATATTGTCCCACCAAAAATGTTCCTTCAAATATCTATACATCTTGGTGCTCCCATGGTGTATAAATAAATTGGAACTATGAGTATCGTCCAATAATTCTCTTTTTAGATCAGGTATATCGGGAACACAACGTCTCTTCCCAAATCTAAAAATTATATCTTCATACACAAATTCGCTCAATCTCCCATCATTTATAGCTTTAATATTCTTTTGAAACTCTTCATCACCGGTCTAAGAACTCTTTATCCTTTCTAGTAAAGATGGTTTGGCAACCATTTGAAAAATCATTGATGTTTCACCTTCCATGGTAATTCCCATATCCATATTTACTAGATTCATATATATAGGATCTTTTTCAACTCTCATATTGTTCAAAACTCCATGATCACTTCTACTCAAATCATTTTCCACCTTATTTTCCTTCCCCTGGAGGTAGTGTATAGTGAAATCATAATCCTTGAGTAGTAAAAGCCATCTCCTTTTCCTCATGTTGAGTTTTTCTATGAGAAAATATACATTAAACTCTTGTGATCAGTATATATCTCACATTTTCACCATAGAGATAATGTCTCCATATCATCAAATAAATGATTATAGCATCTAACTCAAGATCATGAGTAGAATAGTATTGGTCATGAATTTTCAGTTGTCGAGATGTATAAGCAATAACTCTATCATTCTGCATAAGGACACAACCAAGTCATTTCTTTGATGTATCAATATAAAAAACAAACCCATCATTCCCTAAAGGTAGAGTCAATATAGGAACATTGACTAATATTTTCTTCCGTAATTCAAAACATTCTTCACACTCATTTATCCAGACAAATTTAACCCCTTTACGTGTGAGCTTCGTTAATGGGTCAGCTAATCGGACAAAATTCTGGACAAAACGCTGATAATAACATGCTAAACCAATAAAACTGTGTACCTCGGTTATACTCGTTGGTGCTGGCCATTCTTGGATTTCCTTCGTCTTAAAAATATCAATAAATATTCCATCCTTAGAGACAATATGGACAAAAAAATAGATCTCCTGATGCCAGAATTCACACTTTCTAAACTTCCCATATAATTCATGTCTTCTAAGAGTCTTCATGATAATGCACAAGTGATTTTCATGATCTTCGTAGCTTTTGGAGTATACCAAGATATCATCAATAAATACCACTAAAAATTCATCAAGATATTCCTTGAAAACATTGTTCATTAGATCCATGAAAATAGAGGGTGCATTAGTCATCCTAAAAGGCATTACTGTAAACTTGTAATTCTCGTACCTGGTTCGAAATGCTGTCTTTGGAATGTCTTCCTTCTTCACACACAACTGATGGTATCCAGATCAAAGGTAAATCTTGGAAAAATATTGAGCTCTCTGAATTTGGTCAAATAAATCATTAATGCGAGGTAGGGGATACTTGTTATTTATTGTTATAGCATTGATCTACCTGTAGTCGATACCTAACCTCATAGATCCATCTTTCATCTTAACAAAAAGGACAGGGTCTCCCCATATAGAAATACTAGGGTGAATAAATCCCTTATTACTAAATTTATCTAGTTGTTTATTTAGTTCTACTAATTCCACATTTTCCATTCTATATGGGGTCTTTTATATGGGCCTTGATCCAGGAATTAAATTAATGGAAAACTCAATTTCTCGTTCTGGAGGATGTCCAGGTAAATCTTCCGAAAACACATCTACATATTCTTTCACAATAGGTACATCCTCTATTTGAACATTCCTTTCTCACCCACAATTATTTCATTCTCTTCCTCCCTGATAATTGAATTTAGTTGAGCTACTGGGGGTGGATATAGATAAGAATAAGGTGGTGATGATTCTACTCTAAAGATAAGTTGTTCCTTATCATCATTATAAAATATTGTAACCTCCTTCTTCATACAATAAATCTTCACATCATGGTCCAAAAGGAAATCCATACATAGGATTTTATCAAATTCAATCATGGGTATGATGATGAGATCAGAAGATAAAGAACATTTTCATGTCTAATGGGGACTGATTCACAAAACATTGTTGCGATGATACTTCCCTTAATAGTTTCGACTGACACCTCCCTTGTTAAATAAAATGGGAATTATCTAATTTTATTTGCAAACTGGGATGATAAGAAACAATTCAATGATCCATAATCAAATAAAGAATTGGCTAAACTTGAGGAAACCATTAAATTACCTACCACTACATCTTTCAAAGCTTCAACCTGAGTAGTAGTGATCACATAAGCTTGGCCTTCATCCCTTGGCCTCTTCTGAGGTAAGTTTCCTTGACGCTTAGGAAATTCATTTTCATAATGCCCCATCTCCCTTTAATTGTTTTATTGAAAATCGGTAGCTTCCTTCTTCCCCTCATAATCACGAGCTCGGTGGCCTTTTTCACCACACTTTTAACAGACTCTCATTCCCTTCAAGCAAGTACCGGGGTGTTTATTCCAACATTTACTACAGGATGGATATTCAAATTTTCCATTCTTCTCCTTATTTCCATTCCTAGAGTGATCGGCAGATCTCTTCTTCTCTTGATTTTCTTCAATGTCATAAGACATAGACAATTCTTTTTCTCTCTTGATATCACATGACACAATATCTTCGTATGACGAGAAAGATTGTGAGAATAATGCTCGATGAGGAAACGGTTTTAACCCATAAAAAATGATCAATCTTACTCCTTGGGTTATGTATATAATCTGCTACATGCCTCGCTATCCTTGTAAAATTAGCCTCAAACTTTGCGACATTCTCATCCTCCTTTTGCCTCAGACTCAGAAATTTACTTTCCATATCTGCTCAATGTTCAGGAGGAAAGTATTTTTCTAAGAAAATCTCTATAACTACCTCAATTCCATATTTGATATTTCATCATCTTATTTTATGTTTTGAATCAGTGAACACCACTGATCATCATCTCTAGTGAGGTGGTAAACTACCATGATAACGTTTTTCCTTTCATTACTCCCCAATGCATGGAATATTTTCTCTATGGAATTTATCCATTGCTCAGCCACTAATGGATTTTTACTACCATTGAATGTTGGTGGTTTTTGACTCATGAAGAAGTCTAACATTGATCCTCCACGTTGTGGATCAGGGTGCTCCATACAAGTAAGGTTATTATTCATAACATGTGTGAGTTGTCCCAGTGTAGTGATAAGTTGATCAACACCAGTTTTATCACCAACTCCACTATAATTTTCTTGAGCAGGAGGTAAATCCCTACATGGATCGCGTGCATGGGTGTGGTTTCTATTCCTTCCACTAGGGGCTACTTCAAAACAATGGAATACACTAGATTAGTGTATGAATCACAATACATAAATCCAAACTTGTAAAACACTTAACATAAATTGAACAATTTTTGGATATAATCCATAATCATAAAAAAATGTTTTCTTTGATGATGTATATACTCATAAACCCTTCATAATGGTTTTTAAAGAAAATGAGAATTATCCTAAGCATATCCCCCGAGAGTGTCGTAACCAAGAGTGATGTAAGGCCCATTGTCGTGCACCAGTTCCCATTCAAGTCTAGCTTAAAGCGGTGTTTTTGGGTTTTAACCCTAGGTACATCTATGCCAGAGCCATCTCTACCTACTCGTATCCAGACATGGATGTATTTCATTGAAAACTCACAAAATCTCTACAATACCAAAATTCTAGGAAGTTCTTATATACTAATCCTCAAATTCCATCTTAGGTCTATGTGCTCCAATCAGAGTTTATATAATTCTTGCTCCCAAGGTTTGTACTAAACTTACTCTGATACCAACTATAATGCCCTGACCCTAGTTAGCTAGAGTTGGTGCATTATTAAATAACATTGGCCTGATCACAAAAGATCATGTCTTGAAAGGCTGATTAGTTTAGTAGCCTTGGAATCACTAGACACATTCATAAAGCTTACATTACATCATAAAGTGAAAAACTACAACAACATCTTGTCTTCATAGAACACACTCATATCTCCTCATACTATCCCTAAAGGTCATTCATAAAATACTTCTTCACATCCTAGGAAAAATAAAACATAGAAAGGGGTGAGCTCATTTGCCCAGTAAGGATAACAATATAGCGGAAACATTCATAAATATGCTTAAACATTTAAGGCAATGTATAACTAAAACAAAAGCCTTTTAAACTTGAACTTCAGCATAATATGGCAGAAATAAAATAAAATATTTCCATTTACTTATTTACATATATATTCTACTAGTAGAATAATCAAATGAAATATCAATAAGCACTTTCATAATGTTGGAATGCATAATGTCAGACTATCATAACCACATTGTCAAGGACTTCTACCAAGGCTACAAATAAGATTTTGTCAAAACTTGTGCCAAGACACTAGTTTGTATAATGAGACCTACCGATGCATCGAGGAGCTATTGCGGGCTCCACCAGTCACTTATTAAGTCCAATGCATTTCTCATATGAATAGGTTTAAACATAATATAAAAATTCGTATTAAAACTAGCATACAAAATGTCAATACTTCTTCTATAAACCATGAATGGTATAAAAATAACACATCCATAGTCAAACATATCACAAAACCTTCAATACAATATGGACGTTTTTTATCATAATAAATCAACTTCAAATAATCTTAAATTCCATCAAAGGAAGTTGACATAGATGAAATCAAAACTATTTGAGAGAAATGTATCTTTTTTTAAAATCATTTAAAAGTCACATAATTATAAAAGAAAACATTTACTTTTAAAATATTTTTATAATCTTGTAAGGGAAACTTCGACGATTTTATAATGGCGGAGAAAAGCTGCACCCACCGTATAAGTTAAAAAAAGACATTCTTACCTTAATTTTCCAAAAAGGTTAAAAAGGACCTTGTTTGGAAAACGACGGAAAGATTCCTTTATAAAAATCTTATAAAAAGTCAACAAGGGTATAAATGACTTTAACCCATAGTCTATAAAATAGTAAGGATGATTTGAAATACATTTTTAAGAAACATGGATGTGGATGATAAAGAGGTCCCATAATATAATTACGTATAAACAACCTCGAATAATGAAGAGATTGTGAAATTAACCCTTACCTTGTAATTTTCCTTGGTCAAGGGTAGGTTAAAATCATGTATAATGGTGAATTAATTGTTATTAAATTATAGAAGAATCATATACATAAATATGATAACATATATGGTATTTTAACATTTCATTATTAATAATATTTTAGTATTATCGTCGTTTCTGGTGTTAACTTACTCGTTTTCTTTTATATGTATTGTTACATAAGACATGTTTGTTATGGATAGGTTGTATCTTATTCATAACCACAATGATATCAAGTCCTTATACATTATATTTAATCATCAAATGAGAATTAGACTTGAATGGATACGATGGGGAATGAATCTCATTGCGTTTGTGGAGACGGTAGTCCGTACGTACGCATGGGCGACAATATCATTATTTTGATATTAAAATAATATATAATTGGATGGTATATCATATATACAGAATTATAATAATTTTATATTTATTATTTAATTCAATTACACATCATTATCATACCCATCCAAATAATAATGTTTTGAATAACAATTACACCACGGCGTGGAGACGGTAATCCATACGTACACACGTATGGTGACACGTCGCTCGAAGGATGGATAAAATACTGAATATGGTTGTACCATATTTATAATAACATCATATTATATAGAATATAATAGAGTTATTATTTTATAATGGAAATAAAAAATAAAGAAGAAGTTGAAGAAGAAAGGAACTTGAAAGAGGGTGGTGAAAACATTACATCTTCTTCGGGTTCTTCCTTTTGATTTGATAAAAATGGATCTTTTTGTTGGATTTCTGATCAAACTAAGGCCTCTAGGTTGAAGTTAGGGAAGTTGATAGAATATTTTGGCAGGGTTTGGATGAACCAAAAGGCTTTGAAGGTACAAATTTGAGGGAAGGGGGAGTTCGTTTTTAGAAGAGGGGTTGAGGGGCACCTTAGAAAAAACATAAAATATTATTTTATAATAAATTCATATTCAGGTCATAATGGCTTCAAAGTTACTTATTTTTATGCTAAGGTGGGGATGGATCTAAATAATTTCCACATATAGATTTTAGACAGGTTGGGGTCACTATATTAACCTTATCATTTATATTTAACTCTTAGTTAAATAGTTTGACATTTACCATGTCTCTTTGTATTTTTATATTATATGGTTAATAAACATATTATATACTTCCAAGAGAACCCCAAGTGGTTCATTAATGATACACCTATCATTATATAAGTACTTTGGCTATGCCTTATATTTTTAGGAATATAATATAAATTTATAATATAATATTTGTTTTAAAAACTCTTTCATGTCAATTTTGACACTATTTGGTATTTTGTTTTTTCTAAATTCATAACAGCATTATTACTTCAAAAAAATCTAATCAACCCGAATATGTCATATTAACCTATAAAATTAGTGGAATTCATAAAAAGTCTCAAATTACATTTATTTGGATATTTATAATATCTATTATTTTAATATTTCATTAATTAGGTAATTACTGCATCACCATTGTGTCATAAATAAATTAAATTATTTAATTTCTAAAAATTATAAATAAAATACCATTATGTAGGAAATATTTTTATCTTTTCAATAAATTTCTATAATTGAATTTATCTTATGTATCACCCTATATTTAAAATGATTTAATTATTAAACATTGATTTTAACTCTTTTAACTCTTCTTTGAATTAAATTATAAGAAATGTCTTAATCTTATCCAAGTGGACCAAATAGGTTCATATTTTATTCCTAAGGTTGTTTTTGGTCGAATTATACTTAGCCACTAGAATTAGGGCATGTGTTAGGGTAATAATAATATCATTTTTACCCTTAATTACCCTATTCACATTTAACCGTGGTAAATAAAATAAAAAGTTACTATTCACCAATTTTTTTTATTGTACCACATTTTACTCATTGATATTAACTGTGTCTCTTAGATTTTCCAAATTTTATTCACAGAAGAGGTAAAATTATGTTTTATGTGAATTTTCAAATTCTTCTAGGAGATGGGTAAAAGACGGTGAAAAGTTCAATAAAATTATTATATATCTAATATTATTATAAACTGACTCCAATGAATCACATTGAACTTATATAGGTATTATGTATCAATTTTGACTTAAAATAAATTTAAATAAAATAAGTAATTATAAAAATTCGGTTTTAAACTATAACTCAATGTTTTTTCACTATTCATCAAAAATTGAATGTTTTCAGAAAAATACCAAAAATTTACCCTAAGCTAATTTTGATATTAAAAATCCAAAAATGAAGTCCATTTTGAAATATAAAATTTATAAAATTTCAAAAAGTGGGTATTAATATTCATAACAGCTAGTTTGATTGGTTGTGGTGTGTGTTAGAACTCGAAGTTGCGTACAACACACACTACTGTATTATTCAGAGAGAAGCATACCGTGGAAACTTGGGGTGTTACAATGGGTGATCCCAAATAGTACTTCAATGAATTGGGTAGTGGTTATATTAGATGTTGGATTTATATTTACTCTAATTAAAAGTGTTTTGAAAGGGTTTTTATATATGAATCTCAATGTTACAGAAAAGGGTTACAATTATTTTTTTTGGGTTTATAATGTTTTTTATAGACATGATTGATATCACATGGCTCATTATTATTGATTCTGATGACTCTCAACATTCCCATGTTTTCATATTTTATGATCTAGGTATTGAAGAGAATGATTTATTTTAGGATTCTCTCATGCACTTTGATTATGTCATTACACCTTTATGAAATTCTTATAATCATTGATTTCATTCAATTATTAATTCTTATATTTTTTCATACCAAAAAAGTGGAACCTAACCTTAGAATGTTTCCTCTTACCCAGTTTATAAAGAATAGAGTTGAATAAATTATGTCTATAAGGGATCTCATATGAATGTTGAATATGACTTGATGTGAAATAAGAGAAGCTGGGTTAAATTGAACAAAATATCATTTAAAGTCATGTGAATTATTTATGTAGTATTTTTTATTAATTAAATAAAACTCTAAACCTAAAATTTCGTAAAGAATGAAAGTGATCAAATTATTATTTTTTATGTTTTTTGGTTTGCATGGAAGAGAATTATGTCAAAAAATTTGCATCAAATCCAGAAATGAAATGTTTATGATTTCTATACCAGATTCGGGAGTGTGGGTTTCAGGGTTATTATGTCAAGAGGTTTAATTAAAAACTATATTATGGCTCATAGATTGTGGATGTTGAAGTGGCTGTGAAGTTGATTCTTAAAAACATCAAGGATCTCATGTAAGGAGAAAATAACCTCAATTTTGGGAAGCCAAACAGAGTGAATGGTTATGATTTATTTATCAATGCATCCAATAATAGTGGAGGCTAAGGAAAGTGATGTTTTGGATGATATTCCAAAGGAGAATGTGATCAAAGAGACTGTGTTTAGAATGAAATATAAAATTAATCTTAGCCCTAATGGATTTCCTGGTTCCCTTAACTTGGCCGCATGGGATATCATTAAGGAGTATGCGGGGGAAATTTTGTGGGACTTATTTTGGGTTGGATCATCAAATAGGGATGTGAATGCTTCCCCAGTGGTTATAATTCCAAATGAGAAGGAAACTACTACTCTTAATCAGTATATATGTATATATCTTTCTAGATTTTCTAATAAAATCATTTCCTATCGTATTAATAAAAAACAAGTCATGTTATTCCAATATTGTTTTTCGAGGGGAGGTATGGATTTTTCCAATGGAAAATCATTCAAGGGGATATTGGAATAGTAAATGAAATTGTGGGGTATATTAATAAAAACAATTTTGGATCTTATCAATGTGGACATGTAGAAAATATATGATCTACTAGAATGATGTTTCATTATAAGAGTCATGAGGAGGTTTTAGTTTAATTTATCAGTCTGTGATTTTGTATTCCGATGTTATGTGTCATCTAGGATTACCATTTCATTAATTGGAAGAGTTGTTATCTTATTTATGTCTTTGAATGGTTTATTGTATGGAGATTCAATTTCACCTAGTTTCTTTATCCCAGACCAGGAGGCTCTCATAAATAACATTACACAAAGCATAGGGGAGGTGAACATACTGAAATTTAGAAATAATTCATGGAATAGATTGGTATATCAATTAATGTTTATTGACTATGTGTTGTTTTTTAATAATAGTAGGCAGAGGTCAACAAAAACGTTTATTAAAACAATGGAAACATCGGGAAAATATAGTTTCAAATTGATATATCAAAGTAAAAGTAGTGTTTACATCTCTAGTAAATGAATTATAAAAATAATATGATCATTAATGAAAAATTATACATGAATTGGTTTTAGAGTAATATAGATAATCTCAATGAACTAATTTTGAATGGATGTTTCAGGAAGGTTTTATTTGAAGGCACCATCAACCATGTAATATATTTTATTTTTCCATGTATTATTTTTAAATATTATGTGAAATTAATTAGAGACCTGGAGCTGAGACAGTCTGTGATTTCGAGTCCCAGTGTGCCTATAATAAGTATTTAAAATGTATTAAATATACTAAATAGTGTGATCGAGTGGTTTTCCTGAAATAGTGGATTAGCTTCTAAATATTTGACTAGGTCAGGAATTTGAGGGCACCATTGTATTCAGAGGAGCATATTTTCCTTGGATGGGGACAATCATTCACTTACACGGGTCTATTGTGGATTTTAATGTTTGGATTTTTGAAGAATAAAATAAATTATCATTTTATTTTATTTATCCATTGCATTGATGTAGTGACCAAAATCCTTTAAGTAGAATGTTATTCATAAATTTCAGGGTTAGCCTCATAACCATGGAATTCTGTGAAATCATTGTAGAAGGGACCTTTAGAGAAACCTCTCCACAAATGATGATGGCAAATTGATCGGATCATGGATCATTGTGCCAACGGAGTTTTAGGATCTCATCGACGATGAAAATCTAATCAATCTTCTTCAATGAAAATTCCTACACTGAGGTAGGGTGTGTTATTTCAATTCATACACTTCATTGTTTTTGGATTTAACGACAAATATATATCAACCCACGAACATGTTGACCCACAATTCCATCGTTCTTTTGGGAGGGTCTTGATTACGGGTATTGTTTAGGAATGATTTTTTTATTTCTTCATTATCATGATAATTCTTAAAGAATGGATCAAGGTAAGAAATGAATAACATCTGAGGTTTGTTCCTTGTGTTTTTTAATTATGTTTTTCTCCCCTATGATCATTGTGTTCTTCATGTTATTTAGGAAATATGAAAAAATGATCATTATACCTCCATTTCATGGGTGAAAGATCCGAAATCAGAGATCTATCCTCACAAAACAGAGAAGAGGTGTGACTATGACATCAATGGAAGGATCAATGTATTTTGGGAGATACCGTTCTTTGAGTGACTTTCTTTCGGATGATGAGAATCAGTTTTGGGTGCTGATCGGAGGCCCGAAACCCACTAATTCAGTATTTCCATGGAAATAAGATCATAAATATTCCATTTTGAGGAGAATAGATCATCATATTGAATACTTTAGGATCAACCAAGGCATGTAGATGATAAATTGAAGTTATAGAAAATTATGCCAAACACAAAATGAATTCTAGACTACATGGAGTGTGGCCCCCACTCAGTGGCGGCTATAGTTTCAAGAGGTAGTAAAGGGTCACACAATATGTGACCCCTGTAACACAGCATGTGGGACCTTTCCTGAGGCTTATCATGTATCTAGAGTGTTACATAGACATGGGGTGGAGTACACAACTTTACTATGCGAGTTGTACCCCACCACATGGAAAAACCTAGACCAGATACACAGCTGACCCCATGTTCTGGTACACTGGATGGAAAACATGAGTTGAAATGGTATATTAGAACATAGATAGAGTACACAGGTGAACCTCAGATAGTATTACACGATGTGTGATCCTTTTTACATGCCATGTATACCTCCTCTACAAGACATGTTCGTATGACATTGTCCATCGAACACGGGATGTACCTGAGGTCATGGGACACATCGTGGGACCCTAATACCCATCGTGTACCCCTTTTTCATGGCTTGAATCAATTTTCCACTATTTCTTGGACACATTTCAGTAAGGATGTTTCACTTTCTTGATCCTTTGATGGTTTTTTTGTATTGTTTCTTATTTACATGAGTATAGTCTCTTCAGTATGATTTTATTGGATATAGTCATGAATCCCCTCCAAGAGGCTAGAAGGAGGATTCTATATCCATTATTGTACCATAAGTAGATTCTTGGTATCAGTGCAACCAGCCCTCCCATAAGACGTTCCTCTACTTAGTAGGTGAGTCTGGATGAGTCGTTGCACCACCCCATGGCCCTGGTAGTGATCCTCATCTGTGAGTTGTGATCTTCCAAACTCGTGGAGTGAGTTCTCCTAGAGATAGTGTATCACATCTCTCTTAAGATCTATCATTTTATCTCTATCAGGATGGTTATAAATGAATAGTACTTATAGGGTAGAAATCATCAGTGCTATCAGACTCAAGAGTGTGTTCCCCCACATTAGATGCCTTGTGGAATCCTTAGACAAATATCTAGTGTTGGTATGTGGTTGTTGTGACTTTCCACTAGACTACAGGTTGATGATTGAGTAAATCTAGATATTTTCTTGTTATATATACTATAAACATATACTATGTAGAGCTGATTTTAACGTTATATTGTGTATTTATTTATGGTTTCATGGTTTTCTAATGAGTATTGTTATACTCACCCCTGTAGTGGATTTCCCCATAAGTTTCATGTATTATAAATATGAGCTTCCATTTGATGGAGTTTAAGGTGGACTAAGACTAGACGAAGTATTGTGAGATCAGACAATTTAAGTCATTCTTATGGATTTGAGTCGTAGTCCCAATACCTTTTTGTTTATAGGTTGGATTTGTAGATTTCAGAGTCTTTATTTTGGTGGGATTGTATTCTGAACCAGTTTATTTTACTACACTTTACTTTCTTATAATACTATTTCTATTGGGTATAGTGGTTTGCATTCATTTGGTTCCTCAGGGACTTTTTTTACTTTTCATAATTTGTATCTTGGAGATGTCAACATGTGTAATGGAACTAAGGTAATTCCTCCAATATTAGTGATATGACTACTTAGTTGAAGCCTTTATACCTTGTCCTATTGGAAGTTGTCTAGGGGAGTTGCAGCATAGGCCCCACTGGGACAGGTCCCGACAGAGTGGTATCAGAGGTGGTCGGTTCTACCTTATGAACAAGAGTCTATGATATTGTTTTAGGGCCACAGTGTTAAGTGTTTAGATCTTGACTTTTGGTATAGGGACTCTAGTGTCAGTACGAGTAGCTAAGGTAACCACACACTAGGACTTTGATAAGCTAATTTTTAACTCGATCCATGAGAACACTGGTTGAAGGGAAAATAATGGTTCATGCATCATATAGGAATGGGTTATGTTTTAATGTCCTTATTGATTCATCTCTCCATATTTACACATTGAGCGTAGGATATCATTATTTGTTACAAGATGCTTATGAGATATATAAAAGCTGGGATTCAACAACTTGATCACAAGGATTACCCCATCAATAATGAGGCTTCAGTACATGGATAGGTTTCCCATATGTTTCATCCAGGTGGTGCCCCGGCTATTCCACCACCAGTGGAGTAGAATGTTGTAATATTTGTAATAGAAAACGAGGAACGAGGGTTGATATTAATCGATGATTTTCATAGACTGAGATCCCTCAGGTTCCTAGGTGAGACCGACCCTTAGGAGCATGAGGACTGGATTGATGAGGTGGCCATAGTTTTCTGTCTAGTGAGCACACCAACAGACTGGATGGTGATCCCGGGGGAGATCCTTCTTCATGGTTCGTTATGGAGATGGTGTAGTTTGACCATGTAGACTCATAACGAGGAGAAATTTTTGTGGAATAAGTTTTAACATCACTTTATAGAGGATTTATCTCAAGTTACATTGAGAGAAGTGCATATACAAAAGCTTCTTCAGCTCTAGTAGGGTAGCTTGATGCTGGATAACTATTCATCTAGGTTCACCAACCTCTCTAGGTACTCGATGGATATGGTTATGGATTAATACATCTTGGTTCATTCCTTTGACTGAGGTCTAGGTATGGACATCTAATTCAGTATAAAACTTCTATGCATTCCGTCTTATGATGGAGTGATTGAGTGATATTTGGTGGCTGAGAGTTTCTTAGCAGGGAAGAGAGAGCCATTGATAGTCAGCAGTAGAGAGAATAGTTCATAGACCTTGGTAGTGGGGAGATAATGTTTGACACATGGATCTAGATGTAGGAGATATTAATAGAGGTCCTAGTATAGGGTATCTACTATTCAGGGCTCTCAGTCTTGATCCAGTTAGCCTAGGGAGAGGAAATGGTACACATGTAATGGGAAGGGACATCTTGCAAGAGATTTCCCAACCCATTGAGTTGCTGATAGGGGAAAATGTATAGACCATAGAAGTATAGTAAATGAGTGGAGAAGTAATATCCTATAGGTGGAAGATGTGGTACAACAGTTGGGAGAGCTGCAGGAGGTGGCATACGTTTTGGCATACTACCACCACCACCCCGGGAGGTCCACACCAGGCTCAGGGAGATGGAGGACGGGGGCGGCCAAAGCAACATGCGATCGAGGCATATGAACCAAGGACTCTAGGGATTATTTGAGGTACCATATATTTATTTTCTAACTTTACTTCTATAATTATAGATATAGGTTCCATTCATCCTTTTCTCATCGGTTACCCAACATGAGATTTGATATTAGAGTAGAACCGTTGACTCGACCATTGGAGGCACCTACAGAAGGATACTCAATCATCACACTCTTGATCTAAAAGTGTGAGAATACACTTGGAGGTGAGAGTTTTAGTTGGAACCTCTTGGAGGTAGTATAGAGGCCTTACGATGTCATTCTAGGTATGGATTTTCCATATTTGGTCCATGCCTTTATTTACTATTTTAGTCGAAAGGTGTCGTGTGTCCGTAGCGATGGGATACGATTTTCCATTTTGGTGGAAGGGAGACCCAACCAGCATAGGATGGGCTCATGCATAGGAGTTTTAATCATATCACTCATGAGTTGGATAGCCTTACCCTCCGAGTAGTAGATGTTATGAGTTTTTAGTTCCTAGATGTAACGGTAGAGTTAGAGTAATTCATTACATAAGATGTTCTAGGGTTACCTCCCCATTAAGAGATATACTTTTTAATTGAATTACACCATAGTAATATATTGATATCATCACTAGCATATCAAGTGGCACCCAACGATCTTCGTGAGTGGATGGTTTAGTAGGAGGACTTGCAAAGGAAGGGCTTCGTGAGGCCTATTGCTTCACCCGAAGCAGCTCCATTTTTTTCCAAGAATGAATCCATGATATTGAATATCTTGTAGATTAATAGTGCTTGAATTAGGTGATCGTGAAGAATATGTATCCACTGTTGATGATCAATAACCATTTTGACCAGTTGATAGGGGAATGATGGTTCTCGATGGTTGACCATCAACAAGGCTATCACCATATGCGAGTACAGTATGAGGATAAACTGTATTTGGCTTTTAGATTCTGCTACATTCATTATGAGTACACAGTGATGACATTTGGCATGAAGTACGCCCCAAAAATGTTCATGGGACTCATAAATCAGATCATTCAACCATACTTAGAGTGGTTAATAGTTGTCTACATAAATGATATCCTTGTGAACCTGGCGTCTAAGGAGGTGCATGCGAGACACCTATAGATGGTTTTGGACATTCTCTGAGAGAACCAGATTTATGGGAAACTTTCAATGTGATAGTTATTGATTTAGGTGGTCCACTTTTTTGAACACATTACCTCATTTTATTGAGTGTCAGTGGACCTATCCATGGTGGTGGTAGTGTTATCATGAGATCCACCGTAGAGCGTGACAAAGGTATGACGATTTCTGGGGATGGTAAGATATTATCTAAGATTCATACCTAATTTCATCAGGATATCATCACTTTTGAAAACTTTGACCCAAAAGGGGAATTCATTTGTACAGATTGAAATATTCCAACATACTTTTCATTGGTTGAGGAAGAGTTCAAAGAGAACTAGGATCTTGAGATTTCCAATGGAGGGTTTTGAGTACGTAGTACTCTTTGATGCACCGGGGATCAGACTAGGTTGTGTCCTGATATAGAGGAAAGAAATGATTTTCTATGGTCAATCCATTTGAAAGAACATGAGAAGAACTATGTGACCCCTGATATTGAGTTAGAAGTAGTAGTTTTCGCATTGAAGAAGTTGTGACACAATATTATGGGATAGTGGTTTATCGTCTACTCTAATCAACAGTGTCTCATGTATATCGTCTCTTTTAAGGATCTAAACTTGAGATAGAGGAGATGGCTAGATTTCCTACAGATTTATGACTTTGAGATTTTCTATACTCCTGGGAAGGGGAACGCAGAGGAAGATTCTCTTCGCAGGAGATCTAGTTCATTGTTACTGAACAAGGATATGGACAAGTTGGACTCATTATAGTTATCCTTTGTGGATGGAAATGAAGAAAATTACATCAAATCAAAGGTTGTTACCCCTCGAATCTTAATGTGAGTAAGGGAGGAATAGTTTGGCGATATCAACTATGAGACCCTACATTCTCATATGTCAATAGGGTAAGGGCCTGATGGACATTCAAATTGTGGGGATCATTTCATTCTTTTCAAAGGATGCATGTCTGTACTAGTGTCTATAGAAGAGGTGGTTAGGAGGGAGTTTCATACATACCATTTGTCAGTACACCGTTGTGTGGTGAATATGTACCAGGACCTCTGAAATTATTTTTGGCAGGTAGGGATGAAGAAGGTGGTGGAAGAGTTTGTTTCACGATGCCTTACATGATAGCAGGTGAAGGCTGAGCACCAGGTTCCAGTGGGTTTGACTCAAACCTGTGAGGTACCAAAATTGAATTGGGATGGGATATTTATGGATTTCATGATGGGTTTTCAATATAATCTAGGGGAATTAATACCATCTGGGTGATCGTTGACCAACACACCATGTCAGGAAACTTCCTACCTATATTAGATCAGAGTTTAGTAGAGATCTTGTGAATCCTCTACATTCAGAATATAGTTCAACTCCATAGATTCCAATCAATGATAGTTTCTAACTATGATGCTCTTATCACATCCTAGTTTTGGATGGGATTACATGATGAGTTTGGGATGCAATTACTCTTGAGAATGATGATTCATCCCTAGACAGATCACCATATAGATGGGACCATTCATTTTCTGGAGGACATGTTGTGGACTTGCATCATGGACTTCAGTCATTGTTGGGAGGACCACCAAGAACTGGTGGAGTTTGCATAAAAAATTGATACCACTCCACCATTGGTATGGAATCATTTATGGATCTATACGATCAACCCTACAGGTCACCACTCTGCTGGACTAATCCAAAAAAGTCAACACTTAGGGGAATACAATTGGTTCAAGCTAATACTGAGATGGTGCAGATCATCCTGGAGTGGATAAAGATTGCATAGAGCCGTTAAAAATCATATGCTAATAGATGTAGGATACCTTTGGATTTCAAGGAACGATACCATGTCTTCATTAGGGTCTCAACTCAGTGAGGGTTATAGATATTTGGACCAGGTAAATGATGTCCTTCAAGTGTCACAACAAAGGAGGTATATGCATGAACCATCACATGCCATCTATTGGGAAAATATAGAGATTGATGATGGGGTGTCTTTTGCTGAGTACCCATTAGAGATCGAGGATCATAAAGAGAGGATCCACTGTGGGCGAGTAATTCCTTTAGTTTGTGTTTGGTGGAAGCATGTGAATATCTAGGGAATAAGATGAGAGAAGGATGTTTAGATTCATGTATAGTACCCACATTTTTTTTATAGACCTTTATGTTTTTATTTATAGGGATTTAAATCCCTAAGGGGGGAGAGAATGTATTTTACTTGATTTAGACATGTACTAATTTTAAATATTACATTGAATAAATTCAAGACTAAGTGCTGATTAGATGCATGAATCTAAGGCTCGGTGTGCCCGGAATAAATGTCTAAAATATATTGAATATATTAAATAGTGCACACGATCAGTTTTCATGGAATAGGGGAATATCTTATAAAAGAGTTCTTATATTAGAAATATGAGGGCATTATTGCATTCAGACTAGTGACATTAATTTGGGTGAGGCCTGTCATCAGTCGGTGTAGGTCAGCATGAATGTCAGTTTTTGGAAGTTTAAAGAATAATATAAATTAATGTTTTTTATTTTTCCATTGCATTGATGTAGTGAATTAAAACATTTATGTTTGACATTATATAGAAATTCCAGGGTTACCCACATAACCCTCTAATTCATTGAAATCATTGGAGAAGAGAGACTTAGAGAAACCTCTTGACAAATTGCAATGGAGGATAGAAATAATTGTGGATTGTTTCCCCTACGGAGTTTGAGGATATCGTCGATGAAGAAAACACAATTGATCTTCATCAACGAATGATCCAATAATAAGGTAAGGAATTTTGTTTCAATTTATTCATTTTCACATTCTTGGATTTAATGAGGAACACATGTCAACCCATGAATAGGTTGACTGTCAGATCGATTGTACTTGCGTGATGGTTTTGATTATGCATATTGTTTGAGTATGATTAGTTTATAGTTTTATTATCTTGATCATTCTTATGGAATGGATCGAGGATGAAAAAGAAAAGTTTCCTAGGGTCCTTTTCAGGGTTTTTCAATTGTTCTTTTCTCCCCAATGTTCTTCTTATTCTTCACATTATTTATAGAATATGAACAGATGATCATTACACCTCTATTTCTTGGTGAAATCATCCAAAATCAGAGATTCAACCACTTTAAGATGTAGAAGAGGTAAAAAAATGATGATAGAAGATGGATCAATGTATTTTAGGAGATACGGTTCATCATGCGACTTTCATACAAACGATCAGA
Source organism: Viscum album (assembly GCA_963277665.1). Lineage (NCBI taxonomy): Eukaryota > Viridiplantae > Streptophyta > Magnoliopsida > Santalales > Viscaceae > Viscum > Viscum album. The sequence continues at coordinate 657,947,437 of OY728132.1, forward strand.
ATCAAGTTCCAAAGCCGATATGAGGCAAAAAACCCATTGATGTAGTACTGCAATGAAGAGATAACCCCAGATCGTCGGTTTCAAGAAAAATAGATCATCATATCAAGAACCAGAGGATCACCAAGGCTTGTGGAGGAAGAACCGTCTTTTTGGAAAATTCCACAGAATACGATGTGTAGTCCGGACAACATGACATGTGGCCCCCACTTAGCGAAATCCTGGGTTTCATGAGATAGTAAAGTTTCCCATGGAATGTAACACCTACCACATGGTATGTGGGTCGTTTCCTAAGGCTTGTTGTGTATCTCGAGAGGTACCCAAATGTAGGTTGTAGTACACAGCGATTTTACATGGAATACACCCCACCACATGGCTAGACCCTTTCTAGATACAGGGGTTACCCGGTGTACTGGTGCATGGGTATTCAAACATTGGATGACACAGTTTACCTACTCAGGACCAAAGTACACGAGTGGACCTCAAATAGTAGGACACAATGTGTGATCCCTTCTAAATTTCACGTATACCTCTTCTCCCCAAAATGTTCTGATGACACAGGTCGTTGAACATAGATAGTATCCAGGGTCAAGGGACATGTCTTGTAACCCTACTACATGCCATGTACCCTTTACTTCGTGGATTGAATCTCTTGCCCACTGTATATTGGAAAAGTTTTTCTAGGTTTGGTGCCATTTCTTTTTCGTATAAAGGTTAGTTGGAATCATTTCATATACATATGAGTATGGTCCTGTCTACATGATTTTACTAGATATAGTCAGGATTCCCCTCCGAGAGGCCAAAAGTAGAATCTTATATCCAGTATTGTAACATAAATAGAGTCTTGGTATCGGCATGACCAATACTACTAGAAATAGATCCTCTACATATCATGTGAATCTAGATGAGTCATGGTATCACCCTCATGGACTTGAATGTGATCCGCATCTATGTATCATGATATTCCCCACTCGTGGAGTGACTACACCTAGAGAGAGTAAATCATATATCTCTTCAGATCGATTAATCTATCTCTCTCATGACAGTCCCCAACAGAGTGTACTTCTCAGGTAGACATTATCAGTGTTATCAGAATTAAGGGTGTGTGCTCCCAGATGAGTTTCCTTTTGGAAACTTTAGACGGAATCTCAAGTGTTGGTATGTGGTAGTTGTGACATAGCTATATACTACGGATTGAGGTTTGAGTATATCTAGATATTATCTTATTATTTTTTCTATTGACATTTAATGTATAGATATGATTGTAAATTTAATTTCTGTATTTCCCTGTGGTTTTGAGGTGTCTTACTTAGTATTATTATACTCATCTTTGTATGGGATTTTTCAGCACGTGTCGTGTATTGTGTAGACGAGTGACCTTTTGATAGAGTCCATGACAAAACAAGACAAAACAATGCATTGTGATCTTAGTTCGGCCAAGGTGTTCCTAATACTTTGAGCATTAGTCACATTAAAATATTTGTTTATAGGTTTTAATTTGTAGTTTTCATACAATTTAATTTGATGGTCTTGTATTATGACCTATTTTAATATAACAAACATTACATTCCTATCATACTCTATTGGTTGGGTTTGTGTGTACGCAAGAATTTTGTTCCATAGTGGATTTTTTAAATTTTTATCATTTGTGGCTTGGAGATGTGTCCATGTATACAGGTACTTAGGAAATGAATCCATTGTTAGTGATATGCCTACTCGATGGTAGTCACTATCCCTTTGCCTATTGGAGGTGGGCTTGGGGAGTCGCGGCACGGACCTGACTTATATGGGTCATAAAAAACAATATCACAAGAGGTATCTAAAATAGGAAGAACCACTTACTTTCATTTGGAGGATAAATCACCCTAGAAAACAGTGTACTCACCCCTATGAAAAAATATGTTCTGTCAATTAGAAATGCATCAAACAAGACAATTAAGACATTAGAGAAAATAATGAACCCCTTCTTATGGGATGAAAATCATTTGAGAGGATGGAACTGGGAATCATAGAAGACAATTTTGAGGCCAATTAATGAAGGTGGAATAAATTTATTTAGCATGTCAGAAACTATCCATTCTAGGTAGGTGAAAATTGTGTGGGACATCATTGAAGGGAAATCATTATGGGCGTGACTTATGAGAAACATGTATGGTAAAGAATGGAATGAATGGGAAGGATGATCCAATAGATCTTCAAGCCTAATATGGTGCATGATAGATCAAATGGAGGATCTTAAAGATAATTTTCAATGGGTTATAGGTATTAGGAAAATTAACTTCTTGATGGAGAATTCTATTGGAAGAACATTTTACTTTTTGGGGTTCCCAATTCTAGATATCTCATATTGGGATGCTAGAATGTTTCTTGAATTTAGAAATTCCATTCATAATCAAGAGAAGAAGAATATTCATGGGAGTATCAGTTTAACCGACGAGCCTGATAAAAGTGTTCTTTTGGATCATCTTTAGGTAGCTTTAGTTGTTAAGATTTTCATCCAATGGTTAATGAAAGAAGAGTGATGGATGTGTAGGCATCAACACAATGATTCAAGGAGATACCAATGAATATGAATTTTCTAGTGTGGTTATGAGGAACAAATAACATCCTAAGGATGATAATGTGTAGAATAAGGGTTTGGTCAATGATATGTAATGTTGGTGTTGTGAATCACCATAATCATATTCAGTTAGGAATATATTCTTTAATGGTTTTTGGGTAAATATAACTTTGAACTATATGGGATTGGGAAAGGGAATTTATGAGAGTGGGGAATAAATTATGAAATTTATCACATCATGGTTCATAAGAGATTTACAGAAAGGTGTGGAGGCTAAGATTTATTATGTGTTTTTCACAGTTGGGTGTGGGATACTCTGGGAGGCTATGAATAGTGTGAATGAAGGAAACATGAACTCTACTCTTTTATTTTAGGTTCATGTGAAATATCTCATGGAAGAATATTGTTCTTTAATTAATGGTGGGGACAGGTTATTATGCTTTGTTAATAAGAATCCTCCCAAGGTTAAGGATTAATATTAATGAAGGAGGTTGAAGTAACCAATAGAGTTGAGTGAAATGGAGGACAAAAAGAATGGGGTTAAAACCAAATCTAGATGGCTCAAGTGTCTTCAGGTAAATGAGTTGGGGTTTTCAATTTTGGTATAATATGGGTTTGGTTATTCTGAGGATCAGCTCTTATTATGGATGATGTAATTCTACTAGAGAAGAGGAAAGATCTTAGGCCACTATTCTTATATTATGAAGGTTTTACAATATTTATATTAATGAGGTTAAATTAGACTCCAATTTTTTAGTATGGATCATTTATGGAAAGGACATATCAACATGGTAATTTGAATACATCATTAGAAAATAAAATATGTTCATTTACTTGGGGATTGGTGTTGGCCACACATGGAGGGAATATAATTTTTAACCTGATGCTTTGACCAAAAAAGGATCCTAGATGAGAGAATGATACTATACACTTGTATGGGGTCCTTAAAAATTGATTGGTAGCTCATTTTATGGGGTTAATCCATTAGACTTCATCGTTTTATCACATTTATACTCAAGGTACTTATGGTCTATTTTTATTGTAAAATAAATAAAAAATCTAGTCATTCACAAAATATTCTTTCGAAGGGAAAATTTAAACCAATTATAGGTTTATTTGGACCGAGTAAGTTCACAACAAATATTTATCCTATAATACAATAATTTTTTTCCTCAAAAAATTGAAATGTGCATTACATTGAAGTTTTATTAAAATATAATGTTCACTTACTATAATTGAGGAATGAGTTTGTGTGTACCACAAACTATCAAATAGATTGATTTTATTTAAAATGAGAAATATCATAAATTATCAGTCTATTACAACTATTATACATATTTGGAAGATAAATAAATATCATGATTTTCTTTTTGGATACTTCAAATAATGTAAAATAATGTGGAAGGAATATAATATGAAAAAATATATATCAAAATACTTGTTAGAGTATGTGAATAAGAATTTGCATCTTCCATTTTAAATGAAAATTATTTTAAGGAAAAATTTACTATGAATTATTAATTAATTATAATAGTTAAATATATTTTATATTTGTGATTATTCATAACATTGAAGTACATATTTGTATCCTGTTATATAGATAGATAGATAAAAACATGTGTGTTATAAATATCATCACTCTAAGTCCCAATTGTCATGACCCCCTCCCCCAAATGATACCAAAATGAGGGTAGATAGAAAATGACCCTCGAGTCCCACCTCCAGTAGGCCCTGGGTTGGCGACTATAACCAAGGGTCTACAAATCTCAAAAGATGGGATGCATTAACTGTTATAAGAAAATAGGAATGAGAGATAAGATGAATCATCAACAAAAATCTTAGACACACACACACATATATATAAGGAATCACAAAAACCATCCCATAATACATGTAAAAATAGAAATGATACAAAAGCAATATACCCTCCAAACTAAAAACAAAAAATTAAAGCTAATGGAGTGGCACAACAACTTTCCCATGTCCTGAGCTAGTTTCACCCAACACGGTCCACGTAGTACTCCAAGAAACCTGAAAACCGTTCTATTCATGTTGGGTGGGCATACATGTATAATTGGTAGGAAAACAAAATTCTCTCAAGTAGATGTGAAAGAAGGACACTGATACCCCTATGTGAAAGAAGCATACTGATACCCCTATGTGAAAACAATAGAACCAAGAAGCACTAATTAAAGAATTCTAACCATCCCAACCACACCAATCTATGAACACCAACTATTGCAAGTCAAGTAACATAATATAAAGTAAATAACATCGATGATAGGGTACCATGTATCACTTTACCATTAGTATGACACTCTCTCTTTACATCACATGTCCTGTAACTCCCATCCCTTCTGTATAACACATCAAATACCACATGCACACACCTGGGCGTCACATCACATCATGCTCACACACACCTAGGCCTCATTACACATCCTTCCCAAACACACCTGGGACTCACAACACATATCACCTACAAACACCTGCGCATGACAATACATCACATCATATCACATCTCATCAAATCTAACCTCGAAGACACCTCTAAAAGAATATCAAAACTCCTCCTGAAGAAACCTAGGAAAGCTCATCACTAATCACCTTGATGACACAAATGATACCACAACCCCCATCTAAGGAAATAACATACATCCAACCATTATAAACTATGGAATACCTACCTTTCCTAGAATTGAAAGATTAAAAGAGCGGCTACCCATCCATTTGTGCTCCCCATCGGATGTTGGCAAAAACAACCCCACATGACTATGTAAGTGTTCAACACACATTGCTCAACATGGGTTGGGTGAATATAGATATCACAATAATGTACTACGCTTGAATATATATAGGGGAACAAAACTCAATTCGAACCTATGGGTTTACAACCAAATAATAAACTCAAATCACTGTCACTTTTGATTTTACATCTAATTGAATTTATTAGTATCTACAAAAGTCATTTCAGAAGTTAAGGAGCCCTAAAAAATGGGTTCACATTTTGTATTCATTTAACACACACTCATTTAATTATTTAGGATCAACCACCTTTTATCACACAACCGATCATTATATTCCACTAACCACTTTAATCTCATTAATCAACCAACCCAATCCATTGTAACATTATTAACCAACAATTTATTTATTACATCACTACTCGGGAATCTAGAACAACATAACCACATTTCTCAACTTGCAAAACATGCCATCAACTTTCCACCCCAAAAGAATTGAAAAACAACCATAGCATCACCGTCCAAAAATAACAACTGATCCAACCATACCCTCACTGCCCCAAAAGCAGGACCAAACAAACCATTATCCCCACAAACATGTCTAAACTAACCATGATCACGACAATAATGTCCAAACAAATGATTAACCCCACAATCCGCAACTAAACACATCAAAACACATCAAAACCATTTCTTAGATTTATAAAGAGTCTTTTATAACATTTGAAATTAATTATTTGGGTCCTTATCAAAAAAACCAAAATCCTAGGGAAACCATTTCATTAACCAAGTATAAGTAATTAACCAATTTCCATTTAGGGTGATATCACAATAAGAACAAAAAACTATGGTTCCAAAAAAACTTGTAAAAAAACTCAAATAAAACCACCATTTACCATAATTATTAGAAGTCCGTTTAGCCCATAAAATCTATCTCATCACAATAACAAAAATGACGTAAAAACACGTGAACAATCCCATTTACCCATCAATTTCAACATGAACAACATACTTATCCTCAATTAATCCATCACAACCATATCACAAAGGTAAATGAAAGAAAACCCCTCCCTTATGATACACAATAAAGAGAAATGAGGTAAATCCTACTTTAAAGATTCTTTCTAACTTGCTACGCACTATAGGGAAAAGAGGAAACTGCCCCGAAACAACAACCGCACTACGATGAGCCACAGATCAACCTAAACCACACCAAAGGTGGTCCGAAACGCAACCCAAATGTACCCAAATCCAAAGTAACACCACCACAGTGGATCCCTGGAAGAATAATGGAAGAAAACATGGAAGAACTAGAATAGATCTCACCACAGATCGAACAAGGATCACTAACAAATTGACCCTAGAATCAACTGATCAAAGAAGGAGGAATAGGGATCGTAGAACACATCATGATGCCTAGTGTTCACCCAAAATGAGATAATGAAGAAAGAACAAAATAATGAATGAGGTTTGGACCTAAAATAATTTTGAAACTACACTGGATTGGGGTATTACATGAAGTGTAATCACATTTCATGTAATGTAATACCTAGGGCTTGGTTTCCCCAAAAAATGAATCACCTCTTTATTTTATTATTATTTTTTAAAACATAAAATATTAAATGTAGTGAAACCCTATTTCCCTGGGTTTAAAATATGTACACTTCGTGAAACCTCTTTGAACAAGCAGTGAAACCAACTGTCACATCATGTGATCCACTTATGTGATGTGTAATCTCTCTGCTACCATCTTTTAGAAATTGAACTTCTCCAGGCTCCCTCTAAACCTACTCTAAACACCTCAAACAAGTGAAATTGGAAAAGTAAAGGATACAGAAGTGACATAACATTTCACTGGATACCTATTAAATAATTATCTCCCTTAAGAATCCCAAACTAGGCCCAGATGAAAAAGGGTCCGAACAACCACCCAGTGAGATATCTATCAAGGATCTTTTTATACCTCAAATGCTTACACCAGTAAAACACGCCAACCCAAACGACCACAAACACACTAAAACCCACATCAAAACAACCACAAGACACCTCCCCCCACCAAACCACACTTATATATGACCCATGCAGAACCATCTCAACCTCTATTAATCCAAAACGAACACTTTCAATAACCAAGAAATCACACTATCTCGAACACAGGAATCAGAGAATTTTGTCCTCCGTGTCAACATACAATCGGTTATGGGGGAACAAACTCACCCGCACATGTTTGATCCCATCTTTGTTAATGCATCTCAATTAAGAACCTATACCTTCCATTTTCAAATGTTAGTAATTTTTTACACATCACCCCACACACATCACAATCCAAGGAAAATGGATCATCTCATAAAAAAAGATCGAAACATTACATCACAAAGAAAACCAATCCAATAAAAACCCAAAACAAATCCTTGCACTGGGAACACATCTTCATCTGTCACTTCCAAGAACTCTCCTCTTGAACACCATTCCTCAAAAAAAATTAACTAAAAAATGGATCATCCACATAGCGCATACTATTGAATATCCTCAATCTCTAATGGCTGCTCCACAAGTAGTGTATAGTCAATGATATCCAAATCCCCCCAAAAATGACACGAGAGTCATCATGAAGATACCAACAATGTATAGAAATGTGGAAGAAATCTTGGAACCTTTCTAATGATGGTGGAAACCCAATCTGATACGCCACCTCACTAACTTGCCCGAATACCTCAAATGGCACAACAAACATGGGAGAAAGCTTTTTATTTATGCCAAACATCTTCTTCCCACACCAAGAGGAATCCTTCAATAAAAAGTGGTCCCACATCTCGAACTCAAGGCCCTATTTTGGTGATCAACATAATAATTATAGTCGTCCTACACTACATTCATCCTCTCATGAATGAGCTGAACATTCTCTATCATTCTCTACACCTAATTTGGACCAAGAACAGAAGTATCCATAACATCCATATGGAACAATAGTGAATGAAATGGACTTCCTTACAAATCATCAAATGGGGCCATGCCAATTGAAGATTGAAATCTAGTATTATATGCATACTCCACCAATAGTAGTGGTTTCACCCAAGATCCACCAAAGTCTATAACACATTACCGCAGCATATCCTACAACATCTGGATAGTCTATTTCATTTTCCCATCTGTCTGAGGTTGGAAAGTAGTGTCAAGGTGCAACTGATTTCCAAAAGAATCCTATAATCCCCTCCAGGCTCATGAGGTAAAACGCTTATCCCGATTTGATACAATGGACCTTTGAAATCCATAAAACCTCACCACCTATTCCAAAAACGTCTTAAACAAATCATTCATTGTTCCCAACTTCATTATCACTATGAAATGGGCCATTTTTTTCAACTGATCCATGAACACCTAGATAACATCACAACATCCCTGATCTCTAGGTAACCCTATGAAGAAATCCATTATGATGTCATCACAATTCTACCTAGGGACATCTAGGGCCTTAAAAAAACTACTAGGAGAACAATGCTCAACCATTAATTACAGGAAAACTATGTCCTTTGACACAAATTCCACCATTGGCAATTTTATTATAGGCCACCAAAACTGTGTCCTCAATCCACGACACATTACAAATATTTGTGGGTGTACTATGAAAGGTGATCTATGAAAATCATGGACGAGTATATCATACCTTTCCATTGGAACCAGAATCCTCCCATGAAACAACATATTGTTATGACTATACTATGATCATCCCTCCAAAGTGTCACCAGGTACTACATGATCATGCATCACCTTTGCCTCTGAGTCTCCCCACATAAACTCCACTACTTGCTAAACCAGATAAGATTTCACCATCATTTGAAACAAAAAACCACTACCACCATCCACTATTGCATCAATGTGAATGTAATAAAAATAAACCATTTCTCTCTATGAATCCCCAGATTCCTAGAAAACAATATTCTATGACTTTATGCAAAAATAATGGGCCAATATATTCCCATTTTCTATGGTTTAAGAGATTTCAAAATCATAAACCTGAAGAAACTCCTAACACCTCCACTTCCACATGCTCAAATCACATTGAGAAAAGATATAACTCATGTTCTTATGATATGTAAACACCAAAAAGAACTCCCCAATGAGGTAATGCCACCACAACTTTAATGCAATCATAGATTATTCTTGATCTAGATAACAGGGGGATTAGTTATAGCCATGGGGATGTAACTTCCTAGACACATAAGAGACCACTACCCATTGTTTCTTCAGAACACTTCACAATCCTAGTCGAGAAGTGTCACAGAAGACCTCAAACAACACACCCTCTAATAAAAGATGAAGAATTGGAACACTAACTAACATCCCCATTAGGTAACTAAATAATACATGGAAGTGATCTCCCACAAATAATCATTATACCTCCTAGAAAAATATGTCATAGGGGATACAAGTCAAGAGAAATCAGTAAAAATATCTAATAAGATATAGTGATACCATGGAAGCTATGAACCTCTTCCATATTCTTAGGTGCTGCCCCAGAAACAACTGCTTTAACGTTTGACGAGTCTACTACCAAAACTTGATGAGACACCAAATTCCTAATGAAATTCACCTCCCATATATAGAACATAAACACTGACAACATTCCATAGATCTAGTTGCGTCGAATTACATGTATGAAAACTCGGAGATGCTCGACATGCACTTCCCCTAAATTTGAGTAGATCAAGATATCATCGATGAATACAAAGAATAACTGATCAAGAAACACATAGATAAGAGAGTTAATAAACCCCATAAACACTAATAGTGAATTAGTAAATACAACTGAAATGACTACAAACTCAAAGTTCCCATGCCTACATATTAAGGTAGCGTTCAGAATATCACCCTCCTACAACCTCATGTGGTGGTATACGTATGACAAATTGATATTTGAAAAAAAAACAAAACACTATATTCTCATCAAAAATATAATCTATCCTTGTATGATTGTAAGTGTTTATGACCATTACCTGATTCGACCTCTAGTAGTTTATACACAACCTCATACCACCATTCGCCTTCTTTGCGAACAACACAAGAGAATCCATAGTGACAACAATGGTCCAAATAAAACCATTATAAATTTGATAATCTACCTAAATACTTATATTATACAACTCAGATGCTTCCATCCAATAAGGATCCATCAAAATCAAAGAAGCACAAGATGACAAGTCTATTCAAAACTCCACATCACGTCGAGGAGGTAGCATGCCAACCTCCTCGAGGAAAAAATCGAGGAACTACCTAATGACCATAGGAATATCCACCATCCTAGTGTCCACTGATTCCACTAAAAATTCATTCAAAATGGAATAAAGGTGTTCCACACATGGATTTCCCACCACCATCTCCGCTCACCAAGGAAAACCACATGCTAGCCGTTGAAATCCAAAAACATGACTCTCCTCCGGAAGAAGTCAATAATAGAACATATAAAATAAAACTAGATGGTGATAATAATAACATAATATGGCTACATATATAATAAGAAAATATACCCCACATTACTGATGTGGCCCCATCATCAGTCTACACCCTTGACACACATCAAACAAGCTATTCCGGCCTCCAACTGTCGTAGTCAACACCAAAAGGTACATAAATCCTCTCTACATATTATCATATAGCATGGGATATAGAAGTTAAAAAAAAGAGTGAGAATCTATTGAATCAAAATAGGAACAAACTAGGGTACTAAACAAACTGATCATAGCACTGATGATATCTAACCCCTCTGAAACTGATACCTCCACAATGTGAAATTGACCATGATCATTTCATCTTCCTATCTACTAATGAAAAACTCCGTGACCTCACACAGGTCATGGTCCATGACCATGATGAATACTCTAAGGTCAGCCTCTACGTACTCCATCCACCATTGGTGGAGAGAAAAGATGCTTCCCCTACTGCTGAAACGATCTCATTGGAAGTTGCTTCTAAGTATGACACTGAAACTATCCACATCCACCAAACTGATCTTGGGGATATATTATGAACTCTCTCTGGTTATGGAAACAAACCCCAAAAACTTAACACGCTTGAAAAAAAATATAAGGAAAAGAACAGAAACCACTAGCACTAGTAGGCCGAAAAGGAAGCTTTAGAGGATGACTCCTCGCTAGTCAAAACCTAGAAGTTCCTAGTATCTGAGACATACCACTAACAAATCATCCCATCAAAGAACCCTCTCGATCCCCTCTCATAATTTACATCATCATGAGTGCATCTTCTCGATCAACCATTCCTTTTTCTGAACAATCAAATATGTTTTCAATGTAAAAGGAGTGATTAAATACCAGATAAAAGGACATAGTTCCTCCCCAAGAATTCTCACATGAGACTCATTATATGGAAAGAGATCAGGGAAAAATGATTAAGGTCCTTTAAATTGATTCACAGATCCCACACTGAAATGATTCCATGCTAAAGAGAATGGGGCTCATATCTCTCTATTTCCATCATGGTCAATGAAAGTTCCTCTGTACGGATGTCCTTCAGGAAGTTGACCAATAAAACATCAGCCTCCTTCTGATCTCCTGGATACAACATCCAACAATGACACACAACTCCTCACATCTGACTGACTTCCAAAGTGAGACAATACTTTGTTAGGGCATGGATCACATTGAATGAAATCTATAGCTCCTCCAGTAAGCTCTCTATCTCAACATTTTTAAAAGTTCCCTCATACTTCCCTGAATCCTGCCATTGGAAAACATGTAACAACCTCTGCCAATATTCATCCTCCTCAACAAGATCAAACCTACAATAATCAACCCGATCATCTTGAAGAACCTGAGCTGCCTAATCCATATACAAACAATGATTAAGAACCATTGGTGAAAGGAAAATAAGGACTTACTTAGCCCGAGTTGTATGTATTTTTATTATAAGATTCATTTTCACTTATTTAATTTTTTTATCCTACTAAAATTTCCCAATAAAAATCAATTAAAACAATAAGTAAAGTCATTGGGATGCATGTACCTTTCCTAGGACTGTACATAGTAAGTAGGTCCATCTCACTTGGTTGTTCTATAAGAATAAATTATATTTACTAGGTAATGGGGGGCCCAAAAATACTATGTCCTAACAAGTCCTCCAGGATTATGTCATGGACCAAGGTCAGCTGGAACTGTTTCCATACCGCCCCATGGAATCCCCACTATGACTAACTCCAAAATACATCCTATCTCTCAACCATAAAATTTAATACCACCTATTCATGTACCTCTCCCTCCAAAGATATCACAATGAGGGGATAGAGATAATAACCTCTGAGTATCACTTCCAACAGGCCCCGGGTTGGAAACTAGAACCAAGGGTGTACAAATCTTATAAAATGGGAGGCATTACCCTTTATAAGAAAACAATATTAGTAGATAATATGAATAATCCAAAAAAACTCTAAGTCAAAAACACACACACACACACACACACACACACACACACACACTTATAAGAAAACCCAAATACCAACCCGCAATGCATGTATAAATATAAATGATACACAAAAATAATTTATCCAATGTAAATACCCAAACTTAATGCTAAAGGAGTGGCACCAAAACTGTCCCAAGGTCCGAGATAGTTATGCCCATCACGGTCGATGTAATCCTACTAAAATCCTAAAATAGTTTTATAAATATAGTGTGATCAGAGATGTATACTCTTTAGGAAAGCCAATGATTCTTGAGCACATGTGAAAGAAGCACACTAATGCCACTATGAGAAAAATAGCAGAACCAAAAAATACCTATCATGATATACTAACTATCCCAAACACACCAAGGTATTCTAATGAAGTTACGCAAGTCAAGTAATATAACATAAAGTAAATCTCATCGAGGATAGGGTACCCCGCACCACATTACCACTAGTATGCAATTCTTAACGAATATGATATGACCCAGAACTCCCATTCCTTCTATATAGTATCTCACAAACTTCCCACACACACTTGGGATTCACAAAACATCCCTCCTGCACAGACATGGGTCCCACAACACATCCCTCCTCCACACACCTGGGCCTCACAACACATCCCTCCTGCACACACCTGAACCTCACAACACATCTTGTCATATAAAATCTCATCCCAAAAGATATATTGGAATATACCTCAGAACTCATCCCAAATACACATAGGAAAGCACATCACAACTCATCCTGAAGACCCATGGGATACCATAACTACCATCTAAAGCACTAGCAGACTTCCAACCATCACAACCTGTACAATTACTAACTATACTGGAAGAGAGATTAGAAAATAAAAGGTACCCAACTATCCATACACCTCATCAGATATTGGGGAAAACACGCCCTACTTTATTATGTAGGGGTTTGGATGATAGTTCTCAACATGGGTGGGTGTGTAAAGAAATCATAAGAATGTAAACTATATATATATAGATATAGGAAAATACACACAATCCCAACCTATGGGTTTATAACCAACTAAACAACTCACATCACTATCACATTTTCCGCTACCTCTAAATGAAATTATTAGAATCTGCAACAATCATTTCATAAGGTAGGGTGCCCTGATAAGTAGATTCACATTTTCTATCAGTTCAACACCCATTAATTTAATATTTTATAATTAACCACCTCTGATCACAAAACCTATTATGATATTCCATTCACCACATGCATCTCATTAACCAAAAAAACCCAATCCATTAAACATTATTAATTAATAATTAATTAATTCAATCGCTAATCAGGAATCTAGAATAGAAATAACAGATTTCAAAACCAGAAAAACACACAGTCACTTTTTTCTCCAAAATAAGGACCAAACAACTAGCACATCATCGTCCCACAAGCATGAAATACGAAACTATACCCTTGCTTTCCCATAATCATGGTCGAAAAACCATAGCCCCACAAGAATGTACCAAAAAACCATCACCCCCCAGGAATAACCAACCAAACCATCATCACCATAATCCCTAACCAGACACATCACAACACATCAAGATCATATTTTAGATTTACAAATGGTATTTTATCGTATTCCAAATTAATTCTTTGAGTCCTTATCACATAAACCAAAATCCTTGGGCAACCATTTAATTATCCAAGTATAAGTAATTAACTAATTTAGATTTAGGTTGATATCAAAACAAGAAAAACAAACAAGGGTTTCACAATTTTATTCATACAATAAAAACTAAACCACCAATGAACACATTTTCTGCGGGGCGTTTAGCCTATACTATCTGTCACATCACAATAAAAATAAATCTATTTATACATATGAACAAACCCCTTTATCTTTAAATTTCAAAATAAAAAACTTCTTTACCATTAATTAATATAGAACAACCATATCTCATAGGTAAATGAATATAAACCCCTTTTACATGATAGACAATTTGAAGAAATTATGGAATTCATACTTAAAATATGCTTTCCAACTTGATGCGCAATATAGGGTGAAGAAGAAACCTCCTAAAAACCACAACCAGACCATGATGAACCACAAATATTCCTACTCCACACCAAAGGTGGTCAAAAATACAACCCAAACATACCCTATCCAAAAAAACCACTACAGTAAATCTCTAGGATAAGAATGGAAGAAAACAATGGATAATGATAAGAGAAGTCACCACATATTGACCACATATTTCCAACAAACAACCACCAGGATCGACATATAAAATAGTGTGGAATAGGTATTGAATAACACCTCGTAGTGCATTGGGTTATCCCAAAAATAGGGGAAGAAGAAAGAAAAGTCCAATGATTAAGGTTTTGACAAAAAAAATTTAAAACTACATTGTAACTGGGTATTACAAGATGTGAAATCCTCTTCCACATCCGTTAATAATCATGGTTTGATTTATCTAAAAAATGTGTCACATATTAATGTTATTATTTATTTTTAGACCATGAAATATTAAACATCATGAAACACACCTTAATGGTGTGTAAAATGTTTACACATCATGAAACCACCCTGGAATAGCTTTGAAACCAACTTTTACATCATGTAATCCATTCACACAATGTGTAATCTCTCTTATTCTAGACATTAGATAATTAGTATCTCTAGAGTCCTTCTGAACCACCTCCGAACACCTCCAACAAAAAAACTACAAAAGTAATAGGCTTGGAAGGCCTGGACCATCACACAATAATGGTATCGATTTATCAAATCACATAGTGAAATAATTCTTCAATAATAATGATATCATTTATCAATATTTGGTAGTAGGAATACCATTTTATATTAGTGTGGTTAGGATTTAAAAATGAATCCTAAAAAAATTATAATGTATAATGTTTATTCCACTAGTTATCTTTTAAGAGTATTGGAAGGAATTATTTTCTCACCATTTCTTTTATAAAATCCACATTTGAATAGAATATTTTTAAATATTTTTGTTCTTTTGGAAGTAAGTGTTAAATCATAAATAATTAATCTAACTATTATATTTTTCTTTAAAAATAATATTATGATTTATTTCTATGTTATTCATCCAATAAAAAGTATACAAATTCTTCAACAAAAGGCTATGAAGTGAGGTTGAATGTAAATATGTTTCTATAGTTTAATATGCACCTTCAAATAATTTGAATACTAAATAAAATTATGTTAAACATTTGTAGGTGATTTCTTTCATATGAGTTTTAATAAAAAGGATATTGACTGTGTAAATAACATATATTTATAATATTAAGTTAGATATGATTCAATGGATAAAAAATAAGTAACATAAATAATTATGTTATAAAATTGATAATTGAAACATAATTTCAGGGAAATTTATATTTGTTAAAACAATTACAATAAAAAATTTATAATGAAGTACATTATTATCTTTGTTTGATCCACAGAACTTGGATTCATCATGAAAAGATGAATATTTTATTAAATACATACATGAAAAAAAATAATAAATTGAGATGAACGACCATTGAGATCATATTCCATGGTCAATGGGTCAAAATGTTTTTAAAACAAAATGGAGTTTTAGAAATAAGGTAAATGATGATATATAAGTGATGAGGAAAAGATCACAATAAGTATAAATGTTTATTCTCAAATTAATAATGTCTTTATAGATGATAAATTCACTTAGATGGAAAGGTTAAAAGTAATAAGGCTTCTCTTATCTATTTTTACTAATAAACGTATAATATATTTTAAATAAATTTCATGTTAGTCTTTATTTGTGGTGTTTTAAATAATTATATATTTAGAAAAATTATAGTTCCATGATTAATAAATATTAACACAGGGTATCAAAATTCAATCGAAACATGTATCAAAATAATGATACTTGAGTCTCAATTTAATCTACATGATGTTGGAAATCATAAGTTGTAATGTTTATTATAAATTACATGTTAAGTTGAATCAAAATGATAGAATAATAGTTATAGTATATTTTAATGTTAAAATTGTATATGTTCAATAAAATATATTTAAAAATATTTCACTAGAATAATAAATAACGAGTTTCAAATATTTACAATACATGAAATCACTATTTTTTATGTAATTCTTTCAAATAAAAAACATTATGTGAACATTTAACATTAAAAAAATATTCCAAGGAGGTGACTAATGGATTTTACATGAAGGATAAAAAACCCATGTCAAAACAAATATATCTAGAAATATATTGTCAAAATATGTGATTGAAATGTATGTCAATTATATAGAGTATATGTAAAAATTAAAATATTATATTGTTAAAATGAAATTTTGACCCAATATTATGTTTCCACATGATAAATGGGAGGGTATATAATTAATCATGACGACATCCCTATGTTAGAAACAAATTAAAACATTTTTATATCAAACATGAAGTATAATTTGGTTTACTCTATAAGAGAATAAATGAGAAAAAATAATTCATTTTGGTGAAAGATAATTGGGTTGGTTCAAGGGATGATCAAAAATTCACATCGAGTTGTTCATTTTATCATGGAATAAAGTGTATCTTATTGATTACCATGAAGATTAGTATCTCGATGAGTATAGTAGAGGTATATTACATTTCAATAACTTAGTGGTGTACTTAATTTATTTTCATAAATAAAAAATAGTCGAAGGTTGGAGAAGATGTAAGATATCTAGTTTCCATCATGTATAATATGAATAGTACTATAAATCAGATAAAAAATTAATTTTAGTACACATGAATGATTGAAATTATTTAAAAGTGTTATTACATCTAAGAAAATTCACTTTATGATATATTTAAATTTTATATTTTACCTATAATTGATCATGTGATGGGTATTCCAAAAAATAATTCAAGAGATATGTGTTTAATAAGAACATGGAGAGCCTTAGATTTTAACCAAATTATATAACTTAAAAGAATGAAGAAAACCTTACTCCTATCCCACAAAATTTTGTTATACTAATAATTATTGGATGTGAATATTATTTTAAAAATAATTCCATTGAATGAAAAATCATTTTGATACTAAAAGTAAATACCTTGGATGTACTTTGGGGATCCAGTTAGTTCATTTTTAAAGGGATATACCTAAACAAGGATCCAACCAACAATGGGAGATAACATGAAAGGGGGAGAAATAATTTAGAGAGGGAGACCTATAATTGGGGAGATATAATAAATAACTAATCCTCCATAGGAGGATTTTCAGTGATAAGTTAACTAATGATAAATGGGGAGTTGGTTGATGGGAAACTTGTTTAATGTAATAAAATAGGTCTTATACTGAATAAATGCATGGTATTTCAAGGATTACTATCAATGAACATTTTTTAGTTATTATTTCTCACAATTAGTTTAAATAAAAGGGTCTTAGAGTGAATAATAGGTTTTTAATTGGAATAAATATGAAAATATTGATCATAGTAAATAGAGGGTGATGGTGTGGGGTTTTTAAATCGGTTTAGGGATTGTAGTAGAGAGACTCTTTCCCTCTATGTTTGTTAATTTTAGCTTAAGATTACTTGAGAATATTAATTAAAATGAACTTAGAGAAATGAATCATCCATCCTTATAGGTGAAGATCTATTTTCTATGATATCTACCATTTCATGTTCAGGGATGGAATGATTCTATTTTCCAAAGGAAGTAAAAAATTTATTAGAGGAATTATTAAAATTTTGGAAGAGTACACTAATTAGGGAAATAATGTTATCAATGATAGTAAACACTGTGTTTATATATTAAAGTTCTATTCGGAGACGCAAGCTACCTTAATTATTTCTTTCCTTGGTATCCATATATAGAATTTTCCCTTGGACTATTTAGGTGCTCCTATATCATAGGGGAGAATATGTAATCATTACTTTGATAAGGTGGTGGATAAGGTGACTATCCACATTATCAACTGGAAAAATAAATTGCTCTTCTTTGTTGGTAGAATCACCATAATTAGTTGTGTTTTTTCATTAAAAGCTACAAATATTCATTAAGTAATGAAGGCTATGAAATGATTTATCATAGAGATAGAGTATCCCTTATGTTCTTTTATATTGTGATCTTGCAGAAGTGTATATCCACTAGGTATTTTGGGCTATGATGGCAAAGCCAATTTATGAGGGAATAATAAATCTCAAGTGTGTGAAGGATTCCATGTATAATTTTCACGCAAGGATTACATGGGAGGACATTGTAGGGATGACTATCTGGGTTATTTTTTCTGTTGATGAATACAAATATATTATCATTAATTCATGTAGGAATACATCCACTATTTAGAATATGATCGAATGAAATATTCTAGTTATTCAAAACAATGCATGGTGGATCATAAGTTATGGGATATAAATTTTTGGGATGTTAACCAAGTGGGTATGAGACATGACTTTCTTGGATGGCCCATAGAAATTTTATCTTTCAAGAAAGATACTGAATACCCATAATTTAGTTAGGATATCCTTAACAACAAAAAATGGGATATATTCAATATCATTGTCATGAATTCTTAGTATGATAAGTGAATTTTCATGGGAATAGCCTATGAGATTTTTCAACCAAGGCTTATGGTAGTATCATTCATACTAATAACATTAATGAAAATTGAGTATTATTCTTCTGTTGTAAGGATATCCTAGAAAAATATAATTTTTTATGGAGGATACGTAATAATTTTGTTCACATGGATGAATATATTCAATATAAATGGTTTTACCTCATATCGATGTGTTTTTTTCTACCACATAGAAAAGGATTTGACCATTCACATTTTTTTCTAGGAATTGTGATATTTCGATTTAGAGTTCCATGGGAATGTTCAATGGCCCAAAAATCTAGAGTTAAACCATTAATGATTTTCTCTAGAATTGGCATTTGGGTTCCAAGATGAATTTCCATGAAGGGAATGTGAGGGACATCCTATTAGTCAATGGGTGTTAATGCACGTGAAATTCCATGAAATCTTCCTGCATTGAAGGTTTCTACATTTTGGTAATGCATTGGTTTTGAGAACCAATAATTCGGTGGTGAGTCTTCCTTCCATACATAAGATAAATGATAATTATCTTTCTCTCAGACACATCAAGAAAAGTACTGATTAGTCCAATAGTTAAATAAGTAAATAACAATAGGGATGATGGATCCGATGGCACCCTCTATCAAGGGGGTTCAAGCTGAATATCTATGGATCCAGCTCTTCGGGATTCCTGTGGGGTAGAGGAATTGTCTGGGATCATTGAGGTGGCATTATTATTTCCTTCCCTACTTCATTTGGGATTGGGAAATCTCTCAATGTGGGCCATTCATGAGTCCCTAAAATTTCATATCTCTACACCATGGGATATCACTTATCACATTCTACTGTTTAATAAGTTCATTACTAACCAGATGGTTGTTGTACATACATTAAGTGAGGGGAATTTGGCGGAGGATTTTATCATTGGTAAGAGTGTTCTTGATCACTCTATTATTTACTATGATAACATGGGTTCCCTCCATATTGACTATGTGAATATTTTTAAAGGGGATGATCTTGTCCTCCACTTATTCATACATCCTTGAACCTCTTTTCCTTGTATAATTTAGTCTCACTATACATTTCCATAATTTATAATAAATTTCAAAATATTATAATAAAATAACCAAAACCATAACTGTAGTAGAATGTACTATGTCATGGAACACACCATCTTTTCTTTGTTAATATTAGTATAAATTTTGGGCCAAATTGGAAAATATATTTTTTAGTTAAAAATAAGACTATAATGTGGTAAATTCTATTAAGATAGAATGTTTTTGAAATTTTAAAAAACACTTTGACATGTAAATAACACCATGTTATGGGTATACTAAAGTTGATTGAAATCTTAGTGTGAATCATTATATAAAATTCGAGGCAAGAGTGACCATATTTTTTCAAAAAGAATATAAAATTTACTAATTTAGTGATATTAATTTTGAAAATGTGATGACTAAATCATCATGTATTCATGGAAGAAATTTTATTGAAGAAAATTTTTTAAATTAATTAGATGAAATTTAGATTTGATAAATCACATTGGAGTGAAGTTGTCATATATTAGGATACAAATAAATTGGACTGATAAGCTATAAAAAACACAATGGATGAGGGAAAAAACCATAGTTTGATGATAATGTAAAAAATAATATTTTAAAAATTGAAAAAGTTAGATGTTATGAATATTTACACCATGGTTTAATAAAGTCAATGGTTATCCAAATTCACCATACCAATTGTGAGAAGCAACCATCTTGTGGTCTATGTGATGGTTGAATTTATTTTAGAATTTGTACCTCACTCAAATATAACATTATTAAAGATATTATAATGGTTTGGAGAGTATATGTTTTTCTTTGAATTTCCTGTGAAGTTTTTGATGTGTTTGCACCTGGACAGCTAGTTGAGCTGTCATGTGATGTTGGAGGCTTTTCACCTAGTTGTAATTTCTGGGGAGGGGTGATCCTGGAGTCTTGATCAAGGTTATCATTCTTAATGGTTTTATTTTATTGTAATTTTGGAGCATCTGGTTTCTCACTTTACCCTCAAAAGTGTTTTGATAATAAAAAAGTTAATTTCCAGTAAGTTGAAGATATTATAAGTTTATTCGACTCAATATTTTAAATAATCTTTTTAGGGTATATTAACATTATTCAAATATAGAATAAATATTCTAAATTCAAGGCAGTGTTGATCATCCCTATTAATAATAGAATTGACCTAAAGAAAAATGAGAGGGGGAACAACAAAGAAAGATTATAAAATAAAGGTATTCACCAATGAGATAATGATATTATGGGAATTATTGTTTTTGGAGAATATTTATATATGCAGAAAGGACATTCATTAGCTAGTCATAATGGCTATATAAGAGAGACAACACTGTTTCATCAAAATCAAATTTATTATTCTTATTTATTTATTAAGAGAATTATCATAATAGTAGTGATCATATTATCATTAAGTAATGTTCTATTATATTTATTTTACTAAAAAACCTTATAAATGTGTCTTGAATATAATTAATTAGGGCGAGATGAAATTTTTTCATTTTTAATCCATAGGATATAGTTTTCACATCATTGGTGAACCAAGTAAATTTTTTATAAATTTTATTTATTTATTAATTTAAAATTAATTTATTGGTTGAGATAAATCTAATTAAATAAGCTTAAGATAATGATCCAAAAAGGGAAATTTGTGTGAAAAATAAATAAACCCAATATACCAAATCAATCATTCTTAAAACATCACCTTTTGAGGAAAATTTACTGTTTCTTTATATTAGTCACAAATAAACAATTCATTTTTAATTATACTCAAATAGTTCTACCTTACATTATATCATTTAATTTCAAATATACTTATCATAGCTATATTTAGTATTAAGGTAATCAAGGTGACCTACAACAAAACACCTTAAATGATTCAATCTAAATACAATTTTGTAAATTTATATTATTAGAGAAATAAAATAAATATATATTATATTCCAATTAATATATAAAATAAAAAATAAAGACTCAAAGCATATAAAATAATATTTAAATAGTATTTAATGATTTTTTACCTTTCTAAGAGTGGTTAGTAGTATACATATTTAGTATCAAACCTGGTTCTCAATGATATCCCAACAAAATAAAAGGTATAAATCTCACATATATATTAGATATATCATTCCCTTGAACTCCCTAAAATAATCCCCTAATATACATGTGAAACATCCACAATTCATCCATTGAATGTGTCTTATGAATTGATAAGAAATAAGAAACCTTTATTTGTCCTTCAGTATCTACTCATGTAGTTCCTCTACCCTTTGGAGTTCTCAAATGAAGAATCATAAAATTCATCATCGAATAATATCATTTTCATATATTAAGTAGAAGTTTATACAATATACTAACATGTCTCTATTGGTCCACCTTTAATTGATTACATGTCAGAAATTGTTAAAAAACTCCTATTATATCCATCCCAATCCTCAACCATCAAAATTCACAACAAATATCATGGTCATTGTGTTTTAATCTATGATAAACGTCCCAATAATATTTTTAAGGTTGTAAATTAAATTCATCTAATATTTTTATCAAAAATAAAAATCTTCCATTCATATATAATACCGAATCTACATCGTGCATTTGACTTCTCAAATACTATGTACTACTAGGGATTTCAAAAATAATGATAAAAACAAGCCCCAATAAAAATTATCCTTAAGTATATCTACTATAAATGATGTAATATTTCATGGTTCCAAAACATCCTTTATAATTTCCGATTTTAAATCCATGAATATATTAGAGAATAGATATTTTATTTTTTACTCCTATTTAGAGAATAAATAATGTTTGAGATTTATAAATAAGTGTATCTACTATATAATTCACATTATTTTGAATGTAATTGATATCAAAGTAAAAATGATTCAATTATTCCACCCAAATTATCGATTAGTTTTTTATACTAAAATAGAGAATATATACTTGAAGCTCTTATGAATAGTGTGAACTATAAATTTACCATAAAAAAAATAATGATAAAAAATTTAAATCATAATACATCAATTCCAGCTAGAGATACTATAATTGATAATTCTTATAATGTTCCATAAGATATATAGATCAGTATTAAATGAATTTACCCTTCTACTTTAGCAATAATCCAAGTCCCATTTCATGTACATCATTAGACACTATAGACCTCTTACCTGGATGGGTAAAATCAATATGTGTGATAATGTAATCATTTTCATTAGGTATTGAAACATATTTTATCATTATTTATACAATTTAATTATTATCATTTAATTTTTGTTTTATTTGGGGAAAATATTGAATGAGGAATCCATAAAATCCCATTATACTATGAAATAACCTAATATTAAACACATTTTGAGGTATTTTATAACACACAATACCTTTAAATTTTGTATATCTATTAGTATTACGTTATATGATATCAAATTATGTATGAAAATAATTATCTACTATATATGTGAAACAGTATGATTTTGGAATATGGTAAATGGTCTCATTGTGTTCAAAGAAAAATATATTGTTTCCACTTATTATATTTTTTTATTGTGAGTACACCAAAATATTATTGATGAAACCACCAAGAATAAATCAATATAATTTTAGAAAATAATGTTCACTAAAGCGGATTCATTAACCTGAATGACATAACATATTTTATTTAAATACTTATACTTATTTTTTAAAATATATTTTGAATTTCATTAGTTTAAATCCTTAGGTAATTATTAGAAGATCCCAAATCAATCATGGAGAAACATTAATCTCCCCTGATCAAATCAAACAGATCATAAAATTTAGAGATGAAAATAAAGATAAATAATTATATTCTAATTTAGACTCTTTAATACTTTTCTGTTTCTTTAATCATCAATCAGGATTATTAGTGAATAGAACTGTACACCCTAATAAGATATGTTCTCTCTAATGAATCCTTCTTCCCAAAGTTCGTCAAGTTTGTCCAATAGTTTTATATTATTATAATAATTCTTATAATATTATGGAATTGATATCATCTCAACACATAAAACCATTTCAATGGTCATATTAAATTATCTTTTTAAGTCACCCCTATGAAATTAATTCCATGAGAATTTTCTCTTATCTACTTATTGATAGGTGGTTGAACACAATTTAAATCCGTGTTAAGGTGGTGTAGTGGTAACCTATATTGTCTCCAAAATGTTTTAAGTTTATAATGTTATAGGGTTTACTTCTAATAAAGGTGGGCTATTTTATTTTTGAGCAAAAAAATTGATAGAAGAAAAACAGATCTTATATGAAGTATAGACTAATGATTCAATCACAATGAGGAGTGTCATTGTTTTGTTTCCATAGTTCCGAAATTGATGAATCTATCCCATATTATTTATCAATAAGAAATCCAAAATCATGAAATTTTTTCACATGGATGATGGTTTTGGCGAGTCTTATCACTTCAATCATTGATATAAGATTATCCTCTTTGCTATGTGCATATAAGAGAGAAGAAAAATCATCGAATCCAACAATGTATAACTCATCCAAAACTATGTATGAACCTCTGAATATAGAAATATTAATCATAATAATTTTATAATGAGATTATACATTCAAATTTTTTTTATGATATCTAAGAACATAACCACTCAATCAAAAATGTTACATGATATATAAGTTTTATAGAGTAGTGGGGGAGAATAGATGAAAAATTAAGGAAAAAGTAAAAAAATTAAATAAATACTGATAAAAATTAGAATCAACCATACATATATATTTTGAAATGAAGTTAATAACATAGGTCAAATGAGATACATATTTCCCTCAGAAATATACAAGGATTAACCCTACTAGATCAATCACTGATGTGGGTTTTACCCTCCCTATTAAAGATCATATTCATGGACATAAAGAAAGAAAACTATAATATATCAAACATAGAAAAATATACCTAATTCATGATGGTCATTATCCATTTATATTATTCCCTGTAATCCAGGATATTTCCATATTCCGTTGAGACATGTTGAATATATTCTATGGGAAATGTATTATTTTACCTTGAATGACTGATTCAAGGTTACACTCTATGGTTTTAATTGATTTCTCCCTCCTAAGGAAAACATTCCTCCTATCTATTCTTTTACTATCCTTTCAATTCAGGTTATTAAAATGAAATTGTATATTCATTTTTTCCCCAAAACATTTTCATATGAAGTACATGGAAATAATATAGATCAATTTCTCATAATTCTTGACTCCACATCCTTTGATCCTAAAATAATGTCAAAGAGTGTTCAGAGGCTCTATAAATAGTTTTGAATAAACTCTAATCTTGAATTTTTTTAACTAAATTGATTTTTTAATTGTATCCCTAATTGTACATGGTGTTTTACATATCCCATGTTGTGTCTTGATGTCATATTAGGTTGGTAACATAATATTTGGATGGAATATTATATATAATGATTTAGTGTTAAAAGATCATGTATGTTTTTCATGATCTAGAATTAGTGAGTGTTCTTAGTCTCATGTGTTGATATGAGTTTCAGTATCCTAGAAAAGTCCTTAACATGTGACAAAACACACATTTATTTGTGAATGTATCCTTAATCTCTTGATTTTTTAAATTATTCGAAATAGAGGATTGTAATTCTATGTGTATTAGGTCACGTTCATAGTATAAATTGGATCACTTTATTTCATTTGGTGAGGAATACAGTCCATGTTAGAGTTTTTTGAATTGTATTTCTACTAGTATTATGTATTGTTCTGCCCTCAAAAGTCATTTAAACTGAAATATTTCTAATAAGTCAACATTGTTTTAATTGAGTAATAGATATATCATATTGAATGATAGCATGGGATATAATTTAATAACAAAAATATTCTCTGGATTACACCATAAAAATTATTTTTTTCTTATGTATATGATGTCCTACCCAAACTATTCTTTCATAGCTTTACATGAGAATCTATTGGTGGCTTCACGTAGCCTCATTTTGTAATAAAAGACTGCATTTAATGAATAATGGATCATAAATTGGTATGTGAGGTTGGGTTATTCACTGGATATATTCCCAATTCTTTTAGTGTCTTGTGATTAACATGACATAGACATCCATTTACTCACACTTTGATTGGGTTTCTTCTAGCTTAATCGCATATACCCAATGAAAAATGATAGGTGATACATACACAACTACCTTGGATATTGGTCTTCCACTTCTATTTCTTCCATATTTTCCAATGAATCATCTTCTTCATGAAACCCCTTAAATAAAAGGATTATATATATTCATCAACTCATTTCATTACTAAGAAAATTATCAAGAATTTCCATAAATTAGACGATTGAATAAATATTTTTCAAATATAATGAAATGAGGTGCTACACTAAAAACATCACAAAATGATTTTACTTCATATATGTGGGGGACTATACTAAATGAATAATATGTATAATATTATGAATTATTTTCCTGAATCACATTCCCTATATCCATTTTTAATAGTTCCGCATGATTCCACTTCCTCTCATATTCGATCCCTAATGATGGGAGGGATTTTGTACTAAAATACCTTATCAATATTCCCCCCCATAAGAAGTGTAGTATAGTTTCCTTTAGGGTTGTCTCACAAGGAGGTTGTAATATAAGTTCCAAATTATCATAATTTCTAATGTGTTTTTGTTAATTTTAAGAAAATTTCGAATTTTATAATGTTTTATAAATATTAGAATAAAATTTAAAAAGATAATATAATAATGAAGTTAGAAACTAGATATAGGATTGATTGAAAGATACATCCATGAGAAAAAATTTCTATAAGGGTTTTAATATTCATAAACACCCTTATTCATGTATAAAAATATTACCAAATTGATTTACACAAGGATAAATAAAATACCTACAATTAAACAACTAAAATAGACTAGAAACCACACAGAGGCCACAAATATTGTTGTAAACTCTTTTATGGAAGTAATTCAATTTCCCAAAGATCTCAGACCAACAAAAATTGATTAAACTAACATTGATCAAAGGGGGGACCTCAACAAAAAATTTAAATAGAAAGATAAACCACATTACAACTATAAAGAAATAAAAGGACCCTTATAATTCAATAAAATAGTTCACATAATAATTCAAAATCTTTAAAATGAAATTATAATACTCAAAATGAAATAAATCATTAAATCTATACTACCAACAACCACATATATTTTATACTCTAATGGCTATAATACT
This sequence comes from Viscum album, assembly GCA_963277665.1. Classification (NCBI taxonomy): domain Eukaryota; kingdom Viridiplantae; phylum Streptophyta; class Magnoliopsida; order Santalales; family Viscaceae; genus Viscum; species Viscum album. The sequence continues at coordinate 657,974,984 of OY728132.1, forward strand.
CTAGGTAAATTTCTTCTCTATATATGATCCTATTCAAGACAATCCACTATATGTTTGTCTCCAACACCTACAATATGATATAATCTTCCTTTTGTGGCTATGACTCTTTTATAACACTATGATTAATATTAATTTTATTTTTCTAAATTGATTAAAACACTTAAATCAATATTAAAGAACCTTCAAGATCGTACAATAAAAATTTCTTAGGATTTCATCTTTTTTAAAGAAACAAAAATTCGTACTTCACATTCCTAGATAAAATATATTTAATTCATCTACTCATAAAATGCATTTATTTTATTCTTATTGCTACAACCAGCTTTTATTATCAAACTCTAATTTATTTGAATCCATGTGGATCAGCTATAATATTTATATAATGATAATTACTATGAATTTAAAAATGTTTAAATCCTATGACATTAAGTATTTTTAATATGACTTCCATTTCATAATAATTTATATGTCATAAAAATGAAATTCATACAATATCAATTTTCCTAAGTCATATGAAATAATATTTTCAATGTCATACAAAATTAATTATCTTAGAGGGTTATTGGAAAAGTAATATGTTTCAGTCATAAATCATATGGAAAATCTAAAAATTTAACATGAAATCAATGTCATGTGATAGGACAACTTATATGATATGGAAATGATTTTTTAAAAGAATTTTTGGAAGTTATATATAATAATAAAAGTCATTCATAACAAACAAAAATTATAAAAATATAAGGTGAAGTCTTGTGAAATGGAAAAGACGTCTGAGATTACTTAAAATAATTCATATGGGTAATTTTTTAAACAGGTGTGTCTTGGTAAAAAAATCTAGGTACATTTATTAAATAAATAAAGGATTAAAAGGTCTAAAATATTGGATTTTTTACAAATTTGTCATGAAGAGGGTGAAAATCGAAAGTAAGTTAATTCAACTAGGTGATGTCACAATTGATTCCCTTAGCAGCAAGCATGTTAAAAAACATCTAAACTTCATAAAAATTATAAATAATAATGTGGTTGATCTCTATGAGAGTAAGAAATAAATCCATCCATCTTGTTGTGAGTGGCCGAGAAAGATGCACAATGCCATTATGTAGAGCTTTCACAATGGTGGTTCAGTCAATTTCTATACATATATTGTTCCATCCTTTTAGTATTACTAATGTAATATAAAGGATAACACTCATAATTTTTGACTCCAATGATTAGGTGCTTCCACAAGTTCCACAAAAGTAACCATGAATCTTCCCAATGTGGTTCCTATATAATGCTTCACATCCCAAGGTTTTTGGTTTACCTTTATAGGAACTATCAAAATTAAGTTTAATCCATCCTAAGCGAGGTTATATTCAAAAAACATCGAATGTGTGTTGACTATAATGGTATATTACTTCAAAACTAAGGCACCACAAGATACAATATTCAGATATAGAATTGTTGTAATGGCCCTATTGGATCGATGTAGCTTCATGAATGGATGTAGAGAACCTCACCTAACCTGCATAGAAATTGAATGAGATATTATTATGTATATAATAATTTATTCCACACTAGATCACAGAAGGATGCTCAATGACAACTGCCAAAAAAGGTTCTTGATTTATGGAGAAGTGTCCATAGCTTCATATCATTGTAGTTGAGTGCTGATAGAGTCCAAAATTAACCATATTATAGTCAAAGAGATCAATAATATATTCCCAAAGAGTAGGACCAGTAGCATAGGTGCGAAAAAGGTAGTTAGTGTCTTCTCTATGCCAGTTTCATAAACTAAATTTAGAGAAATGATGGACCCCTAAATATTGGAGACAAGTATCAATGTGGATCTGATTACGCACAGTTCTCCAAATAAGAGTGATTTGTGATGGGGTTATCTAAGGTGTATCAAAATTTTTAAGCCAGAAAAAACCATTATATAAATTTTAAAAATGATGATGGTAAACAATTATAGGGTCGATCCTGACATTGTGAAGAGGATAAAAAATTAAGAAATCAACAGAGTTAGCAATGGGGTAATTGTCAATGACATGGTTAATGTTTTCAGGGATATCCAAACCGGTGGAATTTAAAAATATATGATAGAAAAATTGTATTTTTTAGTTAAATGATTTTGGTCAACAATAGAAATCATAGGAGATATAGTATAGTTATCATTACAAAAATTCCTATAATAATCTCTACTAACAATCTATCTAGATTTACACAACATGTTGGAGAAATAATTTTTAATGGATGACCAGATAGAGGATTCAATATAATTTAATTTTTCTTTCTTCAACATTTCATGGAACATTTTTTTATGGAATGTAAGAGGCATAGAAAAATTATGAATGATATTCCATGTAATTATTTCTTCTGAAAGATCATTTAGAAGTATAAGGTTATTGATTTCAAGGCCACCCTTGATTAAAAGTTTGAAATAGTTATTCTAGGGGATAGTCACTGAATTTCTATCTAGAGTGATTCTACTCTAAAAAAAGTTTTTAATCAAGAATAGTATATTTTTTAGAAGGAAAATAGACCATTTTTATAAAACTAGATAGTAAAAAATTTTAGAAACAATTATGGATTTTAAAATAAAAATTCTACCTTCCATATATAGTGATTTTTTTCTAAGAAGAAAGTTGAAGTCGAAATTGATCAACAATTTTATAAAAGTGATAACTTTTAGGTATTCCCAAAAATACAGAGACCCCATGATAAGTGAAAGAAGAAAATCTCTTAATCTACCCACATATCCATTCTTATCAATGGATCCCCTAAATGGGACTTCATTAGAATAATTGTTTTTTATAAATAGTCGAATGTTTGTTGGAATGTAGCTTAAAAATGATTTTTTAGAGAGTTTCAATAAGAGAAATAGGGTTGAAGAGATGTATCTTAGAGGCATTATCAACTATGGGGATCAGGGAATGAAATTTAGCATTAATACCATGAAAGGGAAATCCATTGGATAAGAATGTTTTAACAAATAAATATACATCTGGTTGGATTAAATCCCAATAATGATGAAAAAACCATTATTGAAACAATCATGTTTATATGCACTACCTGGTTTTAATATAAAGGAAGTATCCTTGATCTCATGGTCACACAAAATACTAGTGAGAATGGTGTTTTCTTCATTGTTAACCATGACAATAATGAAATCAGGTAGAAGGTATTTGTTTAGATTTGGTCTATTGAATAAATTAAAACTTTTGGTGACAATGTGACTATAAATACCATCATTAGTATCAATAATGTTTTCTCAATATTTAAGAAATTTGAGAGGGCTGCAATTTTTCCTAATTCTTTGATGAGAGTTATAAAATATTGTGTCCCTATCACCATCTTTAATCCATTTAGTTTTATAGATCTTCTTATAAATTTTATCTTTGATAGAGAGCATAGAATTAAGTTTGGTTGTAAGATTAATTTATTTTTCAGGATCAATAGTAAGATTAGAGTTAGTATCAATAGTTTAAATTTGGTTAAGAGTTCCTTCCCAAGAAATAGTATCACTATAAATTTGGATATATTTGGATTTACACCATCCTTTTATATTTTGTTTAATGAATTAAAAAATAAATACACAAGAAAAAGAATTCATACCATATGTTATAGAATTAATTGAATTTTAATAGTATTATCACAGACAGGGTCTGAGACCCATGCTTTATTGAATCTGAAATAGAGAGCAAGTTTAGTGATTTTAATAAAGAGACCAACCAAGATTGGGTGGGGGTCAGATTTATGTTTTGGGAGAGTGATGCTAGAGGTGGTATCACATTTATCCAGGGTAATATCAATAGAGAAATCTCTGTCCAATTCACCAGCAACCATCCTATTATATTTTCTTCTATAACATGTGTATTTTTTCCCAACAAGGTTTATTTTAATTAAATCATTATCTTTAATGAAGGTTTTTAATTTTCTAGGGGAGATGGTGGAGTGTGTTGGACCCATTTTTTCACTAGGACCAAGAATGGAATTAAAATCCCCAACTATAATCCATGATTTATAAATTCTATTTCCTAGATAGAAAAGGATTTTATGAAGTGATTTCTTATCCTAATACCTATTTTTTATTAAAAAAAGATAAAAAATTGGAGTATTCTGGGAGAAAAGTTCAAATGTAATAATATGATCCGAAATATTGAAAACACTATCATTATGTAATTCAGTGTCTTAAAAGATCCAGAGAGTTTCAATATATGAATTATTATGGAAAGTACGAATAAAACTATTACAAATATAAATAAAATTAAAAAAACTAGGAGAAATGTTAATTTTAGGTTCAATAATAGAAAACATTTAGGATTATGAGTATAATGGAATCTTTTTTATCGTAGAATAGTGTCGGAGTTGGAAATACCCTAGAAATTCCAACATAAAATATTCATTTTAACCTATACATGGGGTTTCATCCCCTTTCTTTTTACACTTAATCTATTCCACCTAGAGGATCTCTTGATTGTTTTAGTCTAGGTGAGATAGGGGCCTAATGAATATATTTCTTCTTAGGGATAGATTAAATAGAAGATATAGTATTAGATATACATACCTTTGTAATCTAAGGATTCCCTGGATCATGGCCATGAATTTTAGTTGATAGATCCTTGGGTCTTACTTATTCTGATTGGGTGTAATCAATAGATTGAAGTGGTCCAATGAACCCCCCCTATATGCTTTAAATTTTTATATCTTATAAATGGGTATAGTCCACTTCCTTTTCATCTATGTCATCCAGAGTGGTATTCAAAATTCCAGAAGATACCCCTATCATGTTTCTTTCTTTTTCATGTCAGGGGGTATATGTGATATTATCAACAACAGTTTTATCATCTTGGCGAGCTTCAGTATTGAAAGCTACGATGCCTTCATTATATCCAACAAAGGAGTCCAAATCAGTATATTTGACATTGTTTTTTACTAAATTCAATGAGTGCTCAGTTTTTCCCAGTGATGTTATTTTCATGAGGTTTGTTCCCTTTGATCTCATCTAAAAATATAGATTCGATAGCCTTCACCTCTTTTCAAACATTGAGATATTTTTTACAAATAGTACTATTTTTAATGTTGTAGATTCGTTCATCTGTTAAACCTATAGTGGTAATAATAGGTTTCAAGGTTTATTCCTTATGATGTGAGTTTATATCTTTTATTACAACAAAAGTGTTGAGGGTAGTGGTGTTGAAAAGATTCCTTGATATGGTTTTTTGGGATTCATGGATGAATTCAGAGGTGGATCAATCCATTTCCTCATAGTTCAAAGATTCCATATTTTCAGTTTTCTATGTATAGACCTTATTTAATAAGATTTGTGGAGGACATTCCAAAACATAAACATGAACAGTGTTCAAGTCTGCTATTTTATCCACCATGCAGTAGATAGAACCATCAAGATATAGTTCATGTTGAGGTTTTTTGACAATATCCATTTCATATTGAATAGAACTTTTACTTAAACACATAATAAGACATGGATAAATCAAAATTGTTTCAAAAACGATTAAAATCCATTTTAAAAATATAAATAAATCCATTTTCACAATTATTCCCATAATATCCCAAAAACATAAAAATGACATAATTCCTTTAAAAATGTTCTAATATTATGGATTAAATAATCGAATTTCAAGGAAAATGTTGAAAAGATTTCATCTATATCAATTACCACATTCTAATTAATTTCATTCCTAGACATGTAATAATGAAAAATGAACAAATGTAAATTCAAAACAAACATCCATGTGATTCACTAATTTTAACATCTTGGAAGTAAAAATTATAAATCATCCTAAACAAACATTATTCAAAATTATGTATTTTTTCATTCAATCCATTCCCACCTCATTTATCCTCACATGTACACATTTAATCATGAAACTATAATTCCCCCTCATCACACATATTATAATTTTTTATGAAATATTCCCCCACCCATAAAAATACATTGGTCAGCACTATATGTTTGATAACTCCCTAAATCTATTCATAAATGATTTATGGACATGTATTATCAGGATTAATTTTATGTGTTTGTAGAGGTTGATGGCTACTAGGTTTTAGATGTGGAAAAATATGAGTAAGAATAACGAGTTTCCACTATATTTAATGAAACAATTTTTGAATCTAGTTTACACAAGAAAAATATTTTCTCCTTAATCCCCATGGAAATGAACCTGGTTAAAAAATCTTCAAAACATCAGGTATATTATGCACCATCATCATTTCAGCAGCAGAATTTTCTTCCACTCAACTACATTCAATGATTATAACTTTTATTATATTTTCTCAAACTATCTGGAAATATAGTTTTGAAGAAAATAAGGTTTTTTCAAATTAAGAAATAGTCATGTGAATTCCCAAATAATTTAGAATGATAATACTTCTTTTAATATTCACACAACCAAATTTTATTTTATGTTATAGTAGCTTCATAAATAAGGATGTATTTTAATGATTTTGTGTTTTTCAAATAGATAAATAAATTTATCAATAGTGATACTTTAGAAAAAACTCAGGATAGTACCTTAGAATTTAATTATCCTCCCACATCATCCCATAATGATTTATGAAACAACAAGCTAAAAATCCACCGTTGTTGAATAACCCATAAATTTGAATATGGAATATGGATATTTTAGAATGCATTTAAATTCAGTTCCTTGGGTTAAATTTATTAACTCATTGATATGGGTTTTAAAATTTTCAATTATATTCATTTTGAGATCTCATGTATCAAAAAAATAAAAAACTAAAAAGAAAAATATGAAATTGAATGAAAATTGTGAAGGCCATAGTAAAATAGAAACTAATGTTTAAAAAAGGAAAAAATATACAAATAAAAAAAAGAAGTTTCTTCCCTAAATACTAGATTATAAAATGTCTAGATTTTATATAAGTCTATATGAGAAATTAAAATCCATAATTTTATACATAGAAAAAAATGTGTGAAGGAAATGTACAACTTGGTTTATTGAGTAATGGGCTTAAGTTAATATCACAGTAGTTTCCACCTGAAAACCTATAATAAAAATAAGAAAAAAATTATAATTTTATTCAAAAAATAGAAATTAAGTTATATAGAAGAAGGAAATATATTTCTAGTCAGAACCCCTATGTGAATGCTATATTTTATACTATCTACAACAAGATAATGGTTATGTTTTATCCCTAGTTTAAAAGTTGGATAATGTTTCTTTCTCAAAATTAACTAATTATTTTTATTCTAATATTTTTTAACTTTATATTCTTTTAGAGGGTCCCATAAATCTATTTATTCATGTTCACCTCATCGAATTTGTAGTTATCATGATATAGAAAAAGAGGGAACGAAATATAAGGGTGTTATATGAAAACTTTATATTTTGGATGGATATCCACTAGTTACTAGAAATATATTTTAGGATGTTGTTTTTCTTCAGTTTTAGTTTTAAATTCAATTCAATATTGGTAAAATATCTTGGTACCACCATCCTCATTTAAAAAATTTCAAAATTCAAACCTCCTATGTATTTTATTCAAAAATTTGATCATAAATTCCTTAAAATAATCTTCATAATTTTTTAAATCAGTTTTTTTGAAAACATGTATGACAAAAATGTAAAAATGTAAAAATGATAAATATATTAAATATTTGTTATCAATATATTCTGACTAAAATGAATTAAAATTTGAGAATTCTCTCTTTGATATCGTAGTGTTTTGTTCTTTTTCTATGTGGATATATTTTTTGAGAGTTTCATTAAAATAGGGTAACCACTCTGGTTCCTCAATTTATTCTTTTAAGTTGACTGGATGATGTATTTCTTCATTTTTTTGAATTTTTTTATAAATGGTATGATTTTTAATCTCTAAAATTAGGGTTTTTAAATTACATTTAATTATCAAAAAAGTAAACATGATAGTTTTATAATTATTATTTGTTTCCTATACTCATGTCATTTGGAAAATTAGTGCGATTGACTTATTCTAACTTGAAATGGAAAAATAAAATATCACTTCATCCTTTAACTCATCCACACAGGGTTCTTTAATGGAAAAATTGTTCAGAAAAGGTTTTCCTTTTATTGAGTTTCTTTTGAAGTGGCCAATTATTTTAATACTTTGATAGAATTGGAAAAAGTTCCATTTTTTTAATAACTAGTTGAATCATGATATAATTTTTTTACACATGATGTTTCAAAGACTCATCATTAATAGAATCATAGAATTATTTATGTGTAGGACTTGAAAATTAGTAATCACTATAAAAATCAAATTTAACACAAAAAATAACAAAACATAGGAAATGTTCCCAATAATGAAACCAATTGATAAGATGGATTTGATCTTAGAATCCATTATTAGTAATTTTTATTATAATAAATATAGTATAGAATTCTATATGGTTTTCACACAAGGTGGTAATAGGATAAGTTAATGTCACGAACCAAATCTGGTCGCTGTCAAAACCGGGACCCAACTCGGCCCGCGACAAGGCCCGAAGGGCGTTCCCAATCCCCATGGGCTGGAACAAGTGCCCAGGTATCATAAAATGTAGTTTGGTAATGATTTACCTGAGTTTATAAACATTAAACAACAAACAAACTCAATAAAATGAATCTGGATTTTTCAACTAAAACCATCTTTTACAAAATTCAGAACTGAATTACATATTTTAAAACAACTCATCAAGACTATAAAAAAAGATAAATATCAAAATGAAACAGCCCAAGAACCCTCATGGAAAGGGGAACCACCCTCAAGCCATCTTCACAAGACTTCACCACCAAGGACCTGCTAAAAACACGAACCACTAGAACTAAAAACTGTATCCAAACCTGAAACAACAAAATAAGCAAGTCTACTTACACCCAAGGGTGTAAGTAGGGTGTGATCCAATGCCCAGTAGGATACCACAACTAAGAGATTCCATGTGATAAACATTCAAAGACAAAAATATTTCACGTTTTCATAAATAGAAAATTCTAGTTACAATTTCTAAAATATTAAAAAAAATTAAAATTGTTTTCGAGTGGGTTATCATTAAGAATCAAAACATTTAAAAAATAATGTCAAAACTACTGAATTTTATAGACAACCATTCTGTATACCGACGTTAATCACAAAGTAACTAATGAGCACAATCAATAAGAAATAACCCCTAGGCACTAGCTCATTTTGTGTCCCAGGTACCTCGTATCTCAGTGAGAGTAACCATCACAATATCTGTTCTCATGCACGAGACACTAGTAGGGAACATACCCATAATCTAGTGGTCCCCAATCATCATCATCATAGTTTATTAAGAGTTGTAAACATCAATATTGCTATGTGAAACTGAGGCCAAACCCCACATATTAACTAGCATACTAGAACACGTCCACCCACCTAGATACCTGGGTTTCCCCTTGTTCTCATACAAGTTCAATAAGTCAATAAATATACTTATCAAATGAAAATATCATTTTCACATCACAATTTCACCATAAATCCCACATGTATTATGAAAATGTCTAAAAATCCACTTTTTCATTGAAGTGAATTTTGAAATCATACTAAAAAAAAGCCCACAACACAGTTTTCACATCTTTCACAATTCAACAAATCCATTTACAATTTTATAAATTCCTTCCCAAGATGCTAAAAATCAAATAACAACCCAATCACATGTTACATAATACCCTTTTCATAAAAAAAGTCCTTTTTTCACATCACACTCATGAAAAACAGTCTGAAAACACGTTTCCCACCCACATCCCAATTTTATAAATCACCTTAAAAAATTAAAAAACATTACCAAAATGTTTTACAACATAACTAAACACTTTATGTTTCAGAAAATCATTTGAGGAACATACTATCACCAAAACAGTACATAAGCAACCATTTCACACTTTGTGTAACTCATTAAATCATTTACAATTTTCATAAAACCAACCAAAGAGGTGCAATCATGGTTTGCATACAAAACCCATTTGAAAACCCTAATTCAAGACCAAAACAATTCCAATAACAATACAAAGAAGAATTGGAAGCCCTAAAAACATTTATTAAACCACCCCAAAGTTTTATACAAATACCTCAAACAATACCACAAAATGTACACAAAAAAACATATGTTTTCAGAAATCATGTTCAAGAAGTACAACATGGTTTCACACATTATAACCCCTAAAAACCCCCCATTAAATGGCCCACATGACATTAAGTCATTAAAAAACCATAATTTTCAGCCCCTTTCAACAGTAATAAATCACTTTCATATGTTATAAAATACACCCAAGCATTTCCCCAAGAGCCACGCATGAAAAGCACCCAATTCCAATAAAAAATGCAACTACACAATTAAACACTTAACCAAATCCATCAAAAAATATTTTTCGTTCCACAAAAACTAGATTTGAAACATACTAAATTAATAAACCAAGCATGATAACTCATCATAAAATGTTTATAAATTGAATCACTTACCTTTTATGTCGAAACACTCAAAACATGGTGAGAAACATAAACCGCACCACCGCCGCACCTCAAGGAAGTGAAATACAACCTAAAACAAGAAGATTTCACACAAAATTCAATATATCAAACCCTTCTGGACATTAGGAACCTTATGGATAAGGTATAAAAACCTAATCAAATTGAATGTAACCCTAAGAAAATTGAAAGATGAATGAAAAAGACCATCTTACTTGAGGGATTTTGTAGAAATCGCCTCACATACACCAGTAGATGAATTTGAAAACAGAAAAAAATTAAGGGGTTGTTAGAACATGATTTAGGGGGTCATTTAGAAACTGGATTGAAGGGCAAAGAGTAATAATTGAGAGAGTTAAGAAGGGATGCAGTTACCTCTTTAATTATGTCCGATTTGAGACACCCAATGAAGTTTTTCCCTAATTCTCGATATCAAAGAGATCCAAATAAGGGGTAAAGGAAATGGTAGCGCTCCTGGGATTCCTAGGGTCTAAAGGGAGGTGGAATCACTGAATAATTAATTATAATGTTTAAGATATTAAAAAAATTTAAAAAAACAATTTAAAACTTGAAAATGGGATTTTAGGTTGGCCCAATTCTTAAATAAAAACCCAAATACCCCATTGTTATGGATTCTTAAGGGGTCCAAACTTCAATTTTGGTGTTAATATGTCAGGGGAGAGCAATTAGATATTGTAATGGGTGAAAAATATTAAAAAATGAAAAAGTTATAAAATAAAGAAAATTTATTTTTAAATCTGGAATTGGGCTCACGGTTTGGCCCAATTCACAAAAACTCACCCATTCAACCATAAAAGCTTGAGAAACCCCAAAAACAAAGCATAAATAAAAATTAAATTAAATTTAACATTAAAATAAGTCATGTTTGTCACAGTTAAAATCTTTTACTTTTGATAATATTTTAATATAATATTAATGAAATTTTGGATTTATTTATTTTTTGAAATTTTTTTTATTATATTTATAACATATTAGATAAGAAAGTAGTTATAAAATAGAAGAATAACAAATTCAAAAAGGATAACTTATGATAATAGTATTTTATATAATCATTATTCACTGAATTTATCCTTATCTATCAATATTACCAAATATATTTAATCAATTACCACTAAAAGATCTAAAAGTGAACACATGATGATACCTAGAAACTATATCGATATCTCAAATATGGGTTTGGATCTCGTTATGAAAGTGATTTTATTTCCAAAATAACTCCATAAAACTAAAACAGAATAAAATTTATATTCTCAAAGGAGTTAACTCTCAAAGGAAATTTAAATAGTAATATAAACCACTTTAATTACATATTTTGAAGAAAAAACTAGAAAATATAAGAATAATGTGAATTCATGAAATAAAATAACCCATTTAATTCGATAAAATAGTTTCCAAAAAAATTTAAATACTTAAAATGAAATTAAATAGACTGAAAATGGATTAATTCATTGAATATCCACTTTCCACAATAATATAGAGTGTAAACCAACATAAATAGATAACTCTAGGTGAGCTCTTTTTTCTCCAGTAAATCCTTTCATGAACACACCACTCAATGTTTGTCTCTAATGTCTGTAGTGTTTAATATTCTTAAATTTGTGGTTGTTACTATTTTATATTATTATATTAGTGGGAAAATATATTTCAAAGTGATGATAGCTTCCAAATATCCCTTTGGGAACCTTCATGTGTACTTATTAGAAATATCCCATGATTTCCTATAAGTGGCAGGAATAATAATTCCTTTTTCATGTGCATGGGTGGAAAATGGTTAGTTCATCCATTCATGGATTGAATTTATTTTCATTTTAATTATCCCCTAGTTTTAACTCTCTATATCTTCTTTAATTTAATCTACATGAACTAGACTAATATTTTTGGTGTAATATATTCCAAAAAAATTGAAAAAGTAAAAATCATAAGACATTAAGAATATTTCATGTGACTTCAATTTTTCAAGACTTTATAAGTCATATGAATCAAAATTCAGGTATAATAGGGTTTCAAAAGTCAAATATATTCATATTTTGAAAGTAATATGTGATTCAAAATTATATGGGATTCTAGGAAAATACATACATGTTGACTATAATTCATAAGGAAAAGTCATAAATTCATACATAACCAAATTTGCATGATCAAGAAGGTCATAATATATGGTAATGAAGTATTACATGAATTTATAGAAGTCATACGAAACCATTATTGTCATATATACTAACAAAATTCATGAAAATGTACTGGGAAAGTATTAAAAAATGGAAAATTCTTACAGGATTCATTAAGAAAAATTCATATAGGTAATTGAGTCTTATAAAATTAGGTAGAGATATGAAAAATTCAGAATTATCCAAGACTCTTCCCATTTCAAATAAAAAAATTATTTTTCCCTTAATATACAAACAAATATACTCTACAGTAAAAATATTTCCATAAATTATTAAAAATAATTAAAAGTCGTGAATAACCCTATTTTCACAATTATTACCAAAATATTACAAGAAGGTAAAATTATTGTATTTGTTTAAAATGTCTAAATAGTAGGGAAAAAATAATTTCAAGTAAAATAAGTGAAAATATGAGCCATATAACCTATAAAAATATAGATTATGTGAAAATAGATTAATTGAATATAATTACCGAGAATATTCACCTTCAAAAAACCACCCATTTTTTGAGCTCATTATATACTAAAAAATTAAAAAATTCCTTAACACTTCTTATATAACATACTTATACATCATCTACCCTTCATCATATGTGTTATAAATACCCTAACAATGTCAACCCCCTTTGACCTATATGACATATATTTTATTTTTAACTACTATTTTTATTTATATTTCTTATTTAATGGGGGTAGATAACTACAAACTACACTATCACAAATAGAAAGTAACCTTATAGATATTTGTGAACGTTAATAAAAGAAAGAAGGTATTGGGTTACCAACTCTCTAGTCACCTTAACGCTTATTTATGGTTAATAATCACACACCCATTATGAAATGTTACCCTTGGATGTTTCCCTAATTAGATACCATATATTTATTTTATTCTAGATCATATAATGATAGAAGCTATTATTTAAGGATCCTCCATGAGGTGTATCTTTAAAAAAAACACCAAATATTAAATTTAATGTTTGAGTGAGTTCATGTAAATATTTTATGCACTACAAAACTTTTATGATAATGTAAATTTATCTGATTTTGAATAAAAGATTCAATTTTCCCAAATGTGTCACTATTCATAGTTATCACAATGGATTATCTATTTAGCTCATAAAATTTTCAAAACAAAAAACAACTGAAACGAAATCACAGACACACAAATGAAAATATCACAAAAAATCATAAACTATAAATCCTCTCCTCAAAAATTATTTAATGAAATTTTCTATGTTCATTATACTTGATGTGATCATGTATAGAAGATTAATAAATTAGAGAAATTATACTCATTAAAGGATATTGATGACCTGGTTGGTTTGCTTTTAGAATTAATGGTCTATTTGAATCTTCTCTATGGGATCATATAGGCAACTCTCATAGTTTGTCTTCACTCTCTATCGATTCATAGTGAATGACTTATTTTCTCCTCCTCCAGTATGTTCAGTTTCAATAAAATTTAGATGATTAGTATTTAAAATGGTTTATCCTATATATAATGTTTCATAACTAGAATATTTTTCAATCTAGATTTTTATAGTAACACTATTACTCTCGGAATGATAAATATTTTCTGTATTATCTAATAATATATTAACTGTGATTTTTCATTGATCAATATGATATTCTCAAAATCCCCTCTTTATATATTTTCTAGATTTTTTATTTTGATTCATTTGGTATCTATATTTTTTATGTCCAAATTTATCTTCTTCAATACTAGTAGGCCTTATGCTCTAACTACGTTGGGATGTGATATATCTTCCCAAAACTAGCCTGTATTTAGTCACCAGTATGGGTATTTTATAGGTATTTATATATAATAATAAGGTGTATTTTAACATTTGTTTCCAATTATTATAGTTTTGGATAATATTCCAATATTTTATCAAATTAATATTTAAGTTATTTACCTTAAAAATAACATTGTTCTATGTGTTGTATGATGCATCGGTTTTGGTGTTTACCTAATAAACATTCACAAAAAAATCAATTATTCTATTATAGAAGAATGTAAATTTTTCACTAATGATCACTCATGGTATTCCAATTTTATATAATATGTTATATATATTTAAAGAAGAAAATAAATAACCAATCTTAATGGATTTAGTTTCCACTAAATTTGATACACAGTCAATAGAAAATAGAATTTATTAATTTATAAAAGACATTGTAAAAAGTATTATAATTTCCAATATCCAAATATTAATGATTAAACAAATGTTCATGGGCCTTTTATGAATTTCATATCTTTTTGAAATATTTCCATTGAATTAAAATTGCAGATAATATTTATAGAATTTTTAGGCTTCCATAAAATTTGTTATAAATTTTAAAATAAAGGTAGAAGTTATTTTAGGTTTGAAATGGAATCCAAAAGACAAAGTATAATATATATTTAGAACATAAGATACATCACTCATATGTTGACACTTTCTAATCAAATAATCAATATAGATTCTCTAAAGTAATGGGTTATCCCATACATATAACTTTTATTTATCCTTCCTTATAAGAAGTGTGTGTTAATTGAAGTGTATAGGGATTTGAGTGAAAATAGTATAGTTAACCGTGTCATCATACATTGGAACATAACTTTCAATAAAAATGATTAGCACACATAGTATGTGATAATTTAAGGACTTTTAATTGGATATTCCCACCTTGGTATTATGGGGTATTTTGGCCCATTTATCATCCACTTGGTTTTCTATTCCTCTTTCATCTTTTACTTCCTTGTACAACTCATAAAAAAGAATTTCCATATCATTATTCTTTGTTTATAATTTCATTCTATTAATAGGTGTCTAAGAGACACATGATCATAAAATTTAGTCACATTATCTCCTATAAAATATGATTCAAATTTATCTGGAGAATAAAAAACCCCAAGAAACTTCTTCTCAACTATAGAGTAGATTACAATATATTTGAGAAATAAGATATGACATGGATTATTATGTAAATACATTAGGATAACATTTTACCAATAGAATAGTATATAATATCACAAAATTGTTCAAAATGGTGTTCCCAACTTAGCAGATTTATCACTAATAGTGAAGCCATATTTTTCTTTACCTCATGAAATGATTTAAAACATATAAAAAACCAAGAATATATATTAATTTATATTTATAAAACTAAAAACAAGTTACTAAAATCCTATATTATAAATACATGTATTCCCTAAAAAAGATCAAAAATGTTTTAAAAAATAATTGTTAGGAAACATCAATTCCATTATTTTAAATCACATATCTTAGAAAAATTAATTTTCCACCATGAATTTTCATTTTTAAAAATTTATTACAAAACCCATTCTAATTCTTGTTTAAAAAAATATATCCAATTTTGATAAACAATGTTAAAATAAATTTTGAAAAATAATAAATTCATCTCAGAACACTTGATGGTAGTCTACAAGAAGATCAAAGAATATTCTTACCAAATATATCTAGAATGGAGTAGGGGAATTACACAATTTAATGTTATAATTTTATAAGTATTGTCTCTATATGGAATGGTGATAATGGGTTTTTATTGAACTTTAGGAGAAATAGGTACTTAGAAATAGCTTGAAATTCCATTTATGAAATAGTATTTTGTATTTCCTAAAAATGTTATTTCATTTAATATATGAATGTTATTAGGAAATTGTGTTTCCATGTCAATTGATTTAGTAACCTATTGTGAATTCACACCCTCCAATTATTTTTCACTATCACAAGGTTTATTCCATTTTTTTAATTCTTCATATTGGAGATAATCGTTTTTAAGAAAATTTGAATAAGACTTACCAAATGTGAACAAAAAAATAGAGTAAATGACATCTACATCTAACACATTCGCTATTTACTTTTTAAATACCTCAATTATGGTTTGGTTTAGTCACCCATGCAGTTGTATAATAGTTTTTCCTTACACTTAAAAGAAAATTCTATGTATATATGTCCTAAGACATAGTTCAGTAAATATCTCATATAATCCATCATCTGGAATTTTATCTTAGGTTTAAGAATAAGATATTTTAAAATTTAATGATCAATTATCTTGAATGTCTTCAGTACCTAAACAAAGTAAAATTATTAATGCTATAATGTGATAATAAACAATTAAATCCATGATATAAAGTAGAATTTACCACATTTTTAGGTTGTTGTATAGTGATTATACGTTACTCTTTAATGTTTCCCATAGTTATATCATTTCTTAATGAATTACCAATATTTAAAATATATTTTAGGTGATCATTTTCTTAAATATGGAATGGTTCCATAGAATTCATGAGTTGAAATGTTGGAGTTATTCTTGAGTAAATTACTTGAAATAAAAAAAATATTTTTTCCATAAATTCTAATGTGGGGTTAACCTCATAAACATTGATGATATTCTATGAAGTGTTTAGAAATATAATAATAAAGGCGATGGGTGATTGGGTCAGTGTTCTTACTTCATAAATGATGAGGAAATAAAATTCAGTTTTGGAGTATTAGTTTCTGAATTCATATATGAATATCCTCTAGAACTGTAATTGAGTAGGGGATGGCTTATTTAGAAAGATAAATTACCACCCTTGTTGGTTTTAAGCTCTCCAATTTTTAAGGATGAATATATAAAATTGGAAATATATATAATGGAATATCCAATATCACATAAATAAAATATAAATGATATAGAAACCTAATAATCACTTATATAAATATTTTCCATCATATTAGATAAATATTTAATAGATAAAACAATAATACACATCCATGAACCATAAAAGCCTAGTTTATTTGGAGAATAAATGCATAATAAACTTATTTTATGAAATAACTTCTAAATATATCACAAATTTTTAACGTAGTTCCATTATTTTACATATCCTTCTTACAACCATTATTCATAACTCATGAAAAAAAATATAAAAAATGGTGAGCTCAAATTCATTGTAATGTTAAACATGGTAGATTTTAGTTGATGATCAGAAGTGAGCATATGATAATAAGAAGTGTATTATAACATGAGGATAACCTATTAAAACATTCCCAACAATTCATATGCCCTAAAATATGAGTCAAAGAATAAATCAATTTCATAACAAATAAAATGATTTATAAGAGTATGGAATCTCCAATAATCAAACATGAGCCATGAGAGCTTATCATATGTGTAATATATAAGTTATTAGAATACACATTAGTATAGAACATAATTTCATTAATAAATTATTTCTTACATGACTATAAAAGTGTAAAAATTGCCATAGTGGATTTGGTTCACTTCTCATTTCCACAAACACATTTGATAGACTGTCATAGTGGATTTATTTAACTCCCCATCCCCATAAAAATTATGGATAGAGTCCCATAGTGTATCGGGTTCAATCAACAATCAATTTTATATTATCTCAATATATTTCATTATATATCTAATTAATTGGAGGGATATATAATTTCCTACTCACCCATCACATCATTAATTCTATAAATAAGTGTTTCATAATGTTATACAAACATTCATCACTTCATCACATATTAATTAACTCATAGGAAAAAACTAGGTTTATAAAAATATCCTTAGAACATCATCACCATAATCCATCCAATGATATAAATTTGATGGAATGAAAAAATAACATACTAGTGAAGCATAACCATCATTAAAATAAGTTGTCATAGATAAAGAATAATTTTACCAAATCATTAAATGTATGCTTTTCAAATCAAGAGAAAATAATCCTTTTCTTTTGGTACTATTCAAAAAAAAATACCAATAAAATTGGGAATATGATTTTATTTTTAATTTCATTGAATATTTTAAAGAAATCATGATATATAATAATGTTTATGATGGTGGAAAATTATGTTGTCACGTAAATTGTAATAAAAAATTCTTTTCATAATTTTGTAAAATGTAAAAAGTGGTTTGTATAGATTTTTTATAAAAAGATTATTTTTATTTATTTATATAGAAATTAAAATGCATCATTAAAATAATATTATCAATCATGTATATGTATATAAGAAATTCGAATTTTTTTAAGAACATTGATACGAAATAGAGATATTTACAACCTAGAAAGAGAAATATGATCAATTTTTAACAATATTCCTTCAATCATTTTGAGTACCGAAGAAGGGTAAATTTCAAAAAAAAACTTAAAAACGTCAATAATGATATGAGGTTAAGAAAATATATGGGGTTTATTATTGAGGGAAAATAAAATTCCCTGTAATTAAAATTAAAACATAAATAATCACAATAAATTGTGTGATTGTAAAATAACCACTAACCACATTGGAAATATTTAAATAAAAACCTCATGAAAGAGGGAAAATTATATGGATTTTAAAATTATTATGATTTTCATTAAAATCCTAATAAATTAATTACATGGGTAGTATATACCTCATAAAAAATAAGGTGGTGAATTTAAAATATTTCGGAATGAATTGAAATTTAAATGAAGAAACCATTACCACATATCTTGAATCACTTCAAACACTCTTTAAACTATTTTATAATAATTTAAATTTTGTTTATAAATTTATAATATTAACATAAAAATGAAATATTACTATATATCATTCCTTTATAATTTCCAATAACACATTTATTATCATTTCATCTTTAAAATATATTTTTAGGTACTAACCATTCCATTTTCCATGTATGTTTTGGTTTGATTTTTTTGGTAATATCACCCTGGCCGTGGTTCTAGAATCTTAATAATTTCATAAATTCCATATAAAATTAGTATATATTATTTTATAACAATCCATGGAATTCAGTGAAAAAAATGAATTTTATCACTTTGGGGATGTGGTAGTCCAAATGTACACAAATATGACGATTCTATTTTTCAATGGATGAAAAGATACAATGTGTAATATCCTGGTTCTGGGTGCCACACAAAGGTTCCCTGAAGCCGGTTAGTCACATGACCTAAATTATATTTCCAAAAATGCAAGAGGCTGCCTACTAGCAGTGAGCGCTATGGTGTGATAATGGGGAAACTAATCCCTCATTGGAAGAGTATAAACAACAGAAAAAATAGTAAACAATAGCAGAATAAGTAATAACATACAAAAATAGTGAATAATGAATGACTAATAAAAATATAAAAAGCGGAGAATATTAAAATGATACATATCCAATGTGTCTAGGAAAACATCCAAATAAGTCCAAATTCTAGAAATACAATACTGAAACCAATGTATAGAAAAAAATAGTAAACTACATCAACATGGGAAGCCTCAACTTAGTACCATGCTCTCCATCTCTGATTAAAATCAATACTTGATGAAGAAGACAAATTTACCTTATCTATACCTACAACCATATAATCTATTTGGGTCAAAAAATATGACCAAACTAGGGTGTTAGTTGAATCCAAGTAGGAAACCACAAAAAGATATGTGGATATCTGTTAGTCAGTATATATAGAAGGTAATTTCAAAAAATAAAGAAATAAACTAGATGTACTCAAAATTAAACAATCCTTCAGCTTTTAATCACATTCATTTAAAATTATTATTCCTCATTTAAATCATTTAAACCTTGGCATCTAGCCTAAGATCTATATCCACTGTGTAATAGTAACAACGAATGTCTTAGAAGACCATCTAAGAAACAAGTATTGCCGACTCCAAGCTATTGATTTGGCATGATAGGATCATCAAAATCATTAAATTAATCAACAAAAACCCTATAGTAATGTTCTCATGGTCTAATGCCCTTAGTCTAATATAAAAACAATTCATTTAATAACAACCCTATGGCTATCTCTCACGGTCTAACCCCTTTGGTCTATATTAGTGATAAACATTTACCTAATACCACCGAGGAAGCTCACACGGTCAATACCCCTTGGTTAAAATAACATCAATTCATTTAATAATGACCCTATGGGTATCTATCACGGTCTAACCCCTCTAGTATATGACCACCTGGCATATCTAATTGTTAATACCTTTGGGACAACATAACAATAATTCACACATAAATGATCCAAACTTGGGAATCTCTCACAGTCAAATTCCCCTTCGTGAAACATTCACAATGCATATCACAAGCATCTCATATAATCTAGAACTCTATCCTAAAAAAATAAGGTATGGAAACTAAAGAAGCCTACATGAATCCTCGAACAAATGGCCATAAACAATCAATCAAGGGAACACACCCATGAGGTGTCCCATAACAAGATATCTAACCTTACACATAAGAAATAATCCTTTATCAATCAAACAAACCATAGAAGTTATTAAACAGACTTAAATTCCCAATCGAACAATACCCCAAACATGGGTATTCAACATTTTAGGCATATATAATCAAAGGAAAAGTAGGAAAAGGCACAAAGAAACTACCTTGATGTCGTACGATCAATACTCTTTAATGCCAGCCCTTGAATCAGCCTATATCAGCATAGATATACCAAAAGGTGAAAAAGATCAACCTTGAATAACTTATGAGAGAATAATAATTAATAAGAAGGGATATAGAAGAGTTAAGAACTCATCAGTGGGATTCCAACACATAGGACACCATCTCAATCAGAGGCCATATAGAGAAACGGAGGGCTCGACCTTTGTTCGTCTTTCCGAAGCCTCCATTATGATTCCCGGGGAGAAGAAGTTGGTTCTGGACAAGAGAAGTGACCCTGATCAGATATATAAAAAAACAATACACTATATGTTAATTTAACGTACCAAATGTGTATTAGCATCAACCTAACCCCACTTTAGATGGTCTTCTAGGTCTCCTACATAGCTCTGTACTCCGCTGTTACACGGCCAATACATGACTCTACACGGTTCCTGGGTAGACTATGTGTACTCATAATTAAATGGTGTGTACTTAGAAAAAAATCTCATTTTTTTCTTTTTCCTAAAAAAACCCTAAATAATTATTCATACCTAAAATGAAGATATGTGTTATTACAAATTTCCCCCTCAATGCAATTCATCACCAAATTTCCCTTCCAAGGGTAGCGAAGAAGAAGATTCAAACAACTCTGGAAACTATGACCGTACGTTGACCTCACTCTTCCAAGACTCATCATATACTCACCCTTGATACCATAGAACTCATACCATAGGGATAGAATGTCCATTGAGTACCTTCATTCTATGATCCCCAATCCGAATAGGGTGCTCCTCAAAGGATACATCCACCTCCAACTCAACCTCATCAGGATGGAAAATATGAGACAGGTCCAAAAAGTAATGCCATAGATGATAAACATCAAAGAGTTCATGCATAGTCCAGTACCTATGAGTTAACTTTAACTAATAGGAATGTGGCCCATCTCTCTCCAAAACCTCAAACAACCCAACATATCTCAATGAAAGTTTTCCCTATCTCCTAATCCTCTTATGTCCTAACCTTAGTGTGACATGCCAAAAAACATGATCCCTGACCTCGAACTCAAGAAGCCATCTTCATTGATCAACAAAAGATTTTTGAAGAGATTGTGCTGTATCCATCCCCTTTCGAATCAACTCCAATGGATTATTGGTCTCATGGGAAAGATGAGGTCCCATCATAGTTGTATCTCATACTTCCAGCCAACATTGGGGTGACCGACATGGCCTACCATACAAAGCCTCATAAGGGTCCATCTAAATTGTTTTGTGATAACTGTTATTGTTGGAAAACTCCTCCAGGGGTATGTGTCTCTCTGAATAGCACCCGAAATCCCTGGAGAATTCTTGAAGAATTTCCTCAAAAACCTAAATTATGCGCTCAGACTAGCCATTTGTTTAGGGATGGTAAGCTGTAATCAGAACTACATGTGTACACAAATCCCTTTGTAGTCCCTACCAAACATGAGGAGTATACTCGAAATCCCTATCTGAAACAATAGATTGTGGAAACCCATGCAAATATATAATCTATCAGATGTAAAACCTTCCAAACTCATCAATACTAAAGGTTTCTTTAATTGGTAAGAAAATTTAATCCTTAAAGAGTATGTCAAGATCAACTTAAATGGTATCTTTACGATGATACCACCAACATTTATAAAATGCTACAAAGCAAGTCCCCTAAGCTTTACAGTTATGCTAACAATGTGTTTTACATTAACAATGTCAACCTAAATAAAACTGAGGTCATAACTGTGGCCTCTAAACAAGGAATGGTCAAACCCAAAACGACATCAAAAAAACTTGTCATGCCATCTTTCCTTGAAATACATTGTGGATTTTCACAGCACACCCACAATTAACTGGCAGTGTGATCTAAATGGATCACTCTAATCATACTCACGGAACAAGAATGATAATGATTCAAACCATCACTAGATGACTTATCTTAGATACAGCTCTCTTAGAATACTGACATAGTATAATAGAAAAATAATTTCATTTCCCAAGGCACCATGTGCTCAAAACGAACCCGTTCCTTGAATCCTACACATGTGTCTCAGTTATGCTCCTATGTCACACCATCCATTGATAACTAAAAGAACCATGCCTTAGCATGAACAAAATTTTAATTCCAGATCCATCCCATAGGAATTATTATCTCTTTAATTATATATGAGCCTAGCTAAAATTATAAGATAACCTCATATTAATCAACCTAGAGTCTAAGGAACTCACTAAGGTGGTTCATATTTCTCGTACAAGTGAGACACTAGTGTGAAGCCAAAAAGTCCAAATAAGAAAATTGATTGTACCAAAAAAAATAATCATCTTGGAGGACACAATAAGGAAGTGGCATGCATCAAGAGCCTAACCAAGGTCTTCCTACATGATAACACAAGTGTCACTCAAGATTATCCAAGCCTCTACTGAAACCACACATCCAGTGCACAACATGGAAAGAGATCATAAAGCAGTCCAATGACATCAAATTGCATCACATCATATAACCGACTCTCTCTTCGTGTACCCAATATAAAGTCAAGATTAGGGAAATTCTTGACTTTTAAGAAAGAGAAAACTAAGAGGGATTAAAAATTACTCGAAAAGTATATCTGAATCACTACTGGTCGACTTCCTGAATGAAACGTGGAACTACATTTAGATGAATCATCATTTAGCTTATCAAGAGAATGTTGTGATGCCTAGAAATCACCAACATCAAACAAGACTCACATTCCTCAAAATAATTTAAGTAAAAAATAACATTTCTGAACGATAGTTTCTTTTGTTCCTTCCATATAGAAAGATCACATTTGAAACAGAACTGACATGACGATCCCTACCTTTGAGTGTCTTATATGTAGAGAAACACTAGCCACTCCCAAAAAATCTAGTTTAGAAGAAAATTAAATGAATGAGTTTCATTTCATGAAGCACATCACCATTTCAAATCACTTGTAATGAAGCTGAAAAGATAAACTGACCGGCGTGTCAAAATACCAGTGTCCCAGAAAGTCCCCTCGAGTTGTTTGATGAAAAATATTCCATAGTGCTTAGGTCACTCTATACCAGAGATAAACCAAGAACATACACTATAGATCAAAGCCCAATGATGTAGCTGAACCCAACGGATTACTTAATCATTTAACACTCGATGGGTATCACGTATGTCGACATACTCTACCCCGAGTTTACAAGATGAATGGCACATTCTAGTGTACTATGCATAGGTTTTCCACCCTATACATCCTAGTACAAGATGGCTCCCATAAGAACTGGATCAAAAGAAAATCATCTAAAAAACAATTAACATGAGTGACAACATACGAAGTCTTCCGTCCTTAAAGAAAAGGGTGGTTTATATGTCCTCTTAACAGACGACCATGCTCGAGGCATGTGTAGCCTAGAAAACCAAGAGATCCCCAAGCATGTTCTCACATCAAAATCCAAGGTAAAATGACCACCCCTCAGAAAAAGGATGTCATTTAAATAACTAGATGTCTTACTAGGGACAATGACACCTGGACCGTACCAACATCAATAGTTTTCAAGGGAAAACAAGAAAATAGGATTTAAGAGTTCTACCCACCATGGGATAGCATCTTACGAAGCATAAGAACCAACATCCAATACAAGGTTATGAAAATTATATTCTCTAGGATTGAAATCCCCTTTCTAAAGCACACAAGTAGATGAATCCTATAATAGATATTTTTATGATCACAGAAACGACATCCCACGACAGGGATCCTTGAAATGCTACACACCCGAGGGATCCTACTAGGAACTCCCTATAAGCAATAGGTATCGTGGACTCATAGTACATAAGGTACATCTCACAAGGGAAATTTACTCAAAAGTAAAAAATGATGAGAGATATCTCATAGATCATGTCAAATCAAATGTCTCAACTTGGTTGGTCCCAACACCCAACCGATCATTTACCGATTGGTATCACTCCCAGTAGATAGAGGAAAATAGTAAATGGAGGAAGAACCACTCCATTTATAAAATAGACCCCAAATAACCTATTTGGAGTCCTCATAAAGCTCCACAGGTTCCACCATTATAGTCTACGTGAAAAACTACTCAGAAAGGACTACATATGGGTCCAAAACCGACATCTGGGGATAAAATAGGAATAGACCCTAAAAGGGTAGAAAAGATGACTTACACGACATGTAGAAGTCATGTAAAATGTGTACACTCAAGCTCTTACATAGACAAGTTCCCCCACCAGCATAGGTGTGTAAATATCACAAGTACATGAAGTTCCATCCCAAAACATGAAGTGCACTCAAGTCCTTTATTCTGGACATGTCTATCTACACGGCTAGACTCACATAGGTTCTGTATATGGAAATCTACCTGAGGTGTAATTAATCTACATCGTGGGTCCTTAACAAAAATCTATAGCCCATGTTTTTCCCCCACACTACTGAAACCACATGGTTTCTCTCCTAGATTAACACTACATGATGTGTTCAAACTAGACACGGCGTGTACCACTGAAGTTCCATCCACCCATGTCATTAGTCACATGGACGATTAACACAAGACATGTATATGATAGACAAGGTTTCTACAACCCATGTTTCATCCAACCGTGTTGTTAGCCACATGGACAAATACAAGGTCTCTCACAGCATGGCGTGCACACATAGTATATAGTGTGTTCAACGAAATGTTTATTAACCTCATGTATCTGATCAAACAGTCAATCACATAGTCATCAACTACACAGCTTGTATATACTATACACGTCACGTACTTAAAGAATAGTTCATTCTTCTAGAATAGAAGAACACATGACGTGGGTTTATAACATCACACGCCGTGTTGTATGGGTTTCTGAACAATAAGCCTCTAAAACATACCTGGAATCCTTAAAAACTTAAAATTAGACCACGACATTCCATGTGCTGATCCTTGAGATCCCATAATCCCCTTGAATAAATGTTTGGAATCCTTATTCTTTAATATCATAATAGAATTCAATTAAAGTTCAAACATGATCCCGAAAATTCCGATCCAAGAGGCCCAATAACACCTCATAGACCAAAGCATGGAATCCACCCAAAAAAATTACATATACCAATACCCTATAATAAATAGAAGGTATTATATCAAGGAATCTAAAAAATCATGAATATCTAGTACATCATCCCTAAAAACAACAAGAAATCAGTAATGCATCCTAAACGACATGACAAGAAAGCCTGATAGTTGATATCTATAGTGTGCCTATATGATGTATGAGACGGAATACCCTAATCTCATCAGATTTCAATTGAAATATAACCACAATGTTATAAATTGTAATAGCATAAAAAAGTGAATCATCCAATAGTTAAATCAAATCAACTATAACAATTGAAAAACTAGAAAAATTGAAATATTTGAGGCAACTTGACTTTTTACTGTACACGGGTTAGCTACTCCTGTCCATAGTTTATTACCTACAACCTATTCTATCATATCCCAGTATATAGGCTCCAAATAGTAATGCAAAATAAAAAAGAACATCAATTGATACAACTTTGTAACGTCCCAATTTCGGAGGCCTCCCAATAGTTCCCCAAACCTGGTTGGTTACATTATCTCAAATTTATTTTCCTAAATTCCAGAGCCTGCTGACTAGAAGTGAGGGCCACAGTGTGATAATGATGAAACTATTATCTCATTGGTAGAGTATAGCCAATAGAAAAAAAGTAAACAATAACAGAAAAAGTAATACCATACAACAAAAGTAAACAGCGAAACACTGATAATAATAGAACAAATAGAGCATATAAAAGTGATTCATGTCACAAGTGTTTGAGAAAACATCCAAAAAAGTCACAATGCTGGAAATACTATACTAAAACCAATGTATACAAAAAAATAGAAAACTCCAATAGTATCAGAAGCCTTATCTTGGTCCCACGCTCTCCAACTCCATCATCAATCAAGTACCTAATGAAGAAGGGTGCTTGGCCTTATCTATATCTGAAACCATATAATCTATTTGTGTCCAAAACCAAGACCGAAAGTGGGTGTGAGAAGAATCCCAATAGGCAACCACCAAATGATCTATTCCTATCTATCAGTGAATATATATAGTTGGTAATATGAAAAAATGAAGCAATAAACTAGGAAGTACTCAAAAGTTAACAATCTCTCAGTTTTCAATCACATTCATATACATTTATTATTCAAAAACTAAATCATGAAAACCTTGTGATGTATAATAATATTTATATCCCCTATGTAAAAGTAAGAATAGAAATCTCAGAAGACTATCTATAAAACAAGTAAAATTGAGTCCATGTTTGTGCTTTATCTTGGCAGACTAAACACAATCATTCAATTATTCAATAACCACTGTATGGAAATTTTCCCACAGTATAATCACCCTGGTCCAACATATCAACAATTAATTTAAAAAGAACCCTCTAGGTAGCTCTCACGGTCCAAACCCTTTGGTCTACATTATCACTAAACCATAAAAAATGACAACCTGGTCCGCTCACACTATCAATACATATTGGTTAACATAGAATCAATTCATTTAATAATGACCATCTGGGTAGCTCTCATGGTCTAACACCTCTAGTCTATAATCTTCCGGAAGCTCTCACAGTCAATACCAATGGGTTAGAATAACAAAAATTCATACATAAATAAACCTACCTTAGGACGCTCTTACATTCAAATTCCCCATGGATAAACTTTCACAACGCATCTCACATTCATATCATATAATCATCAACTCCACAGCAGAAAATTAAGGCATTATATGAAAGCAATCCTATATAAATCCTAGAGAAAAGGACCATAAATAATCAATAAAGGGAACACACCAATGGGGTTTCCCATAAAAATGTATCTATCCTACAACATAAGTATACGTAATCCATGGAAAATCAACGAAAGGCACACACCACCTACTTAAATGTCGTACGATCAACACACTTGAATGTCGGCCCTTGAATCAGCCTAAATAATCAAAGATATACAAAAAAGGTGAAAAAAAATCATCCTTGAATAACTCATGAGAGAGGAGGAATTAAGAATATGGGATATAGAAGAATTAAGAACTCGCCGGTGGAATTACTACCCACCCGATGACGTATCAATCAAGGGTTGCATGGAGAAATAGAGGCTCTTCCTTTTTTCATAATTATCGAGTGCCCTTGTTCAAAAAATAGGGATAATAACTGGGTGCTGGGCATGATACATGATCCATCTATGATATATCAAATAAAAAGAAAAATGCACGACATCTTCATTTATTGTACACACCGTGTATTATCCTCAATCGGTCCCCTGCTTTAGGTGGTCTACCAGGTTACCTACACAACTATGTACATTTCCATTACACAACCAGTTCATTGATGTACATGGTACCTAGTTACACGACATGTACTTGTAAGCACACAGTGTGTAATTATAAAAAATCCTATTTATTCCTTTTTCCTCAAAAACAACCAAAATAATGATCCATACCTGAAATGAAGATCCCGGTTCTTACACAAAAGTAAAAAATAATTTATTCTATAAAACTGGTAAATAATCATAAATATAATATAAATTCATTATATATATATATATATATCCATATTTGATAGGTGGTAATTAAAATGGAATTGCATCGCTTCATGGAGGCAGTACCCCACATGTAAAAATGAGTGATGCTTTCATTTTTTATTAGATAAAAAGGAGAAAAAAATTTCACCACTAATGTAAATTATATTATAAAATTAAATATAATTATTGAATTATTTTTATATGGTTATATAATATTTTTAGGAGGTTTATGTAAAAATAAACTTGAAATAGTTTGATAGATACAATTATGTCATCTTTGGGTTTCCTTCCTTGGCTTAAACCATAAGACTTGTTGGATGTGTAAATTTTGAAATAACATAATTTAGAGGTTATGGATAATAGTTTTGGAAATGTATTTAGGAATATAGTGGATGAGATAAGGGTTTTAAGTGCCATGGAGAATTGAGAAGAGGAGGCTCCCTTTTATAAGTGAGGAGACTGACACCCTCGTAAATACCCTTAACATCAAAATAATAAATACATTTTATTGTAAAAGTGGAACAAAATAGAATTTTATTAAGATAAGATATTTTAATGTCCTGAAAAACTCAAGCAATATATTTTATAAAGCTTATAATTATATTTTAATCCATGTATCTTAGATCAACCCCCCCCCCCCCATGAACTGTTTTGTCCCTTACCATTGTGATTAGATTTTTAGTATGGAAACTATTTAGATTGAGAACAAGTTAAATAGATTTTACTCAATATTATTTATTATGATAATTAAAAATACAGAATTCATTTCACAGGATTAAATTCATCGAGGTCGAGTAAATCTATTATAATATTCACACAAAATTTCCAAAAAAAATCTGAAAATATATATTATAAGCATAAACTTATTTTTTTATAATTCATTTTTTATTAAAAACAACTAGATGAATGTTAATTTATTTATTTGAAAATATTATTTACACATTTTTTTGAAATTAATTAATAAATAGTGATTAATTTAATTAATTAAAATAAAATAAATTGCGCACATAATCAAATGCCTTTTGGAAAAAATAGTTTTACATTGAAATGATTTTATTTTTATTTGTAAAAATTTTATAATCAGTGTATGAATGATTATATAATTTTATACACATATAAAAAAGATTTCATAATTTAATACACTAAATAAGATAAATGAACTTCCAAATAAAAAATAAATAATAAAATAATGTTTTTAAATAATATTTTCCAATTTAACCAAGAATAATTAAATTATTTTATCTTGAAATTAATTAATTTATTTGACAAAAAATGATTCATTTAATAATATTGTAATACTTGTTTATAATAATAAAGTGTTATTTACTTAAGTTTTGTGTTGTGTGCCTCATAATCTATCATACACATTAAATTTATTAAAGAGATATACATTTTAAAATCATGGGTTGTTACATTATACCCCCTATAAAAATTTCACTCTCAAATCTATGTAAATATAATGAAAAATAAATAAGAATAGTTATATTTTATTACACCGTTGGCTTTCCATGTAGCTTTTTCCAATTTATGGGTTTCCTCAAAAATTTGACCAATAGAGTGGTCTTATTATGTGTCACTTTATCTCTTATATCAACAACTTTTCCTAGTAATTATTTATAAGAAAGAGAATTCCCTAGTGATACAACCAATTAGTTTTGTGAATTTGAGGGATTCAGTATGAAATTCATAAAAATATATACATGGAAGACATTATAAACCTAAGATAGGTTCTATGGGGGCACCAAGTGATAAACCACATCCTAGATATGATCAAAAATATTATAATGACCAATATATCTAGGGATCAACATCCAATCATTACCAAATTCCATAACCTATGTACAGGGATATACTCAAATCAATACCTACCACCAAAAATGAATTATGAATCCCTGTGATGATTTTTAAAAAAAGGTTTTTATCTAATCAGAGCTATTCTATTTTATTTTCCAATTACTATAACATTTCCAATCATTTCATCAACTTTCTATGGTCCCAATAGGTTTTTTTCTCCAACTTCATCCTAGATTGTTAGAGTTCTATACTTTCTTCCATCGAGGGATTTATAAGGAGTCATCTAAACTACTTTGTTAAATTAGTTTTTATAGGAATATTTACTAGTAGGAGTTGTTTATACCAATGAAAATTAGAATAAATAAATCGAGATCTTATAATATATTCTATTTATTGAATGGTCATATTTTATTGTTCATCTAACTAAGGATTATAGATAGTTTTAAGGATCAAATCAACACTCAACACTTTCTAAAAACATCTATAGAACGTTGAGGTAAACATAATATCTCAACAAGATAAAATAAAGAGTAGAAATCCATTAAAATTTATCATCACCTTAGGTTATATCATGAAAAGTTATTCAAACAATAAATATTCTTGGATATATATTAAATAAACAATAATTTTCCAGAGACTGAATACAAACAAAATGGAATTAAATACTTTATATGTATCATAGAGTATTACAAATAAATACATGATAATGTTTTCTCATATATATAATGACATGGGTAATGGGTAAATCATTCTTTTAGAATTCTCACATTCTACGTAAACATTTTAACATACCAAGCATCAAGATACATGATCCTCAATATCCAATATCAATTTATCCTAAGACAAATTCTCTTTGAGATCTTGAGATATTTTTTAATTCAAATATGGATATAAAATGAAGATTTATTTACTTTATCAAATAGATCCTTTAATTTTTATATTGAAGGAACATAAATATAATTCATAAATATTATCATTCGAACATATTCAAGGTAGATCTTGGTAAGAATCATTATATTATTTTGTAGTTCCAAATATTACTTCTATATATCTTTAATCTTTAATTGTACAGACAGTTGAAAATTTATTAAATAGAGATAGTATTTATCCCCTTAATTTAATATTTTATTATTTATCATATAAAAATTAAAAAAATAAAGTATCTATGTTAATCCCCATCATTGATAAGATATCATGATCATTTCATCTTAGATAATCAACCACTTTGTTTTCTAACCTAGGATGGTAAGGTATTGATCATTCATAATAATTAATCAACATCAACCATCTCATTTGGTATATATTAAAATATTTATATTTTAATATATTATTCAATATTTTATTATTGGTATATATATCAATCTTTTTTCCATAAATATAATTATTCTATATTGTGAAAGAAAAAATTACCATTATAGCTGGAAAAATGAGTAGGGTAATTCTGACTGTGAACCTTCAATTGTAATGAGAAATCTACCACTACCATGTCATTATACATTATAAAACATACCATAACCTTTATCTGAGAAAAAACTATATATCACAAAACCTTACCTATTATAATGTAGTGTAAATAAATGCACACTGATAAAACGTCTCTTCAACTGATCGAAATTTTATTCATACTCATCTATACAAACAAACATGTCTCTCTTCCATATGTAATTGGTTATTGAATTTTATATCCAAGAGAAATATCAAAAAGGGAATTAGTAATATCAATAAAATCCAAGAATACTATAAATATTGGTCACTTTTATTTTTACAGCCAATTTTTCCATAATTTTTATCATCATAGGGTCAACTGATATACCCTATATTGTAATACATGACCCAAGAATTATAATTTATGTATCATTAATTCAAACATATTTATTTTTTCGTATAGATTTTCCTTTCTCATGGTCTTGTACAAAATCTTCAAATGATCTTTATGCTATTTATTACTCTTGGAATATATTAAAATTTTATTTATAAATACAACCTCAAAACAATAAAGGTAATATTGAAAGTCTATATCAAGTAAATATATGAAAATTTTGGGGAATTGGTAAGTCCAAATGGTATCATTATAAATTCATAATGTACATACCTCATACAGATGGTTATCATTGATGTATCCTTATTTTGTCCATTACTTAATGAAATATAAATGAAATATCAATGTTGGAAAAGTAATAATCAATGTGAATTTGATAAAAATGAATCAATATGGGGGCATAAAATAATTGGTCTTTATTTCTATTTTTTATGTTCCTGATAATCAAGAAAATATGCATTGACACATATTTATTAAAAATAAGAATTGGTGCACCCTATGGTGAAACACTAGGGGCTATGAATCCATTTTCTAGATTCTATTGACTTTTCATCTTCAGTTCATACAACTAAATTTAGTCCATTATATATGGAGTATTTGAAATAGGTGTGGCACTAGGTAATTATTTAATTGAAAATTAAACTTCATGGTTTTTTGTAAGGCTAGAAGTCTCTATTGTAAATACATTGTAATATTCTTAAAAAATATGATGATCCTCAATTTCGAGTTTCTCCTCAACTATTTGAGATAAATAACCTTCATAAATAGGTATTAATACCCATATAATGGAAGTTATTACATTATAAGTTAATATTCTTCACCCCAATGATGGATGATCATAGGTTTATTATGAATATTAAATTTATCTTCCCTTCCATGGAAAATGATATGGTATCTCTATGGAGAGAGAAAATAAATGCCCAATATCACATCAATTTTTAATATAGGGAGAATAATTTTTTTATATGGACCACATTCCGACAAACTTTTATAAAATAGTAGTTATAGACTTGATATACTATCATCATACAATTATGAATGTTTAATAATAAATAAATATCCAACCATTGGGGTGGTGTTTTGATAATCTTAGAAATTTATTTTGATATAAAAGAGTAGGTAAACCTACATAAATTAAGATATTTGTAGTTATAGAGTGGATGATAATTGTACCCTTCCCTAAATCCTTCTCATAACACAGATCATTAGTTGTGATTTCATAAGCATTCCCTTTATCTTTTGTATTTGGATGGTTTTGACACTAATTATTATAATTAATACTTTGAATAATTACTTGATTAGAATAATTCCCATACTCTTTGATGTTATTTCATTTGTGTGTGTTTGGACTATTTGGTTGAGATATATTTTTATCATTGACCAACATCTTCATGTATCTTTGATATTCATTTTCTATATATCACCCTCTTCCATAATGTTTACATGTCTCCTTAATGTTATCTCCTTCACACTTCTTTCCACATTTTTAGTATGAAGGGAGATTAAATTCTTTCCTCCATGGGATTGATTGTTACAAATTCTGTGAAATTGTGTATTTATCTTCTTATCCCAAAAAACCTATGGATAATGGCAGTCTAAAACCTTTAATTCTACATTAAGAAAACATCTAATGATTTTATCATAGTTATAAAAGACTTCACCTTATAAAACTAGATAATCTATCATGTTTTAATTTAGGTGTGATGATAAATAAAAAAGTATACCTTGAGTGTCTTGTTAAATTTTCCGCATATATACCAATGGATTCAACATCCCTCTACTTCAGTTCTAGGAATTAACTCCCAATTTTCATTTGAATGGTTATGGGAAAATAATTATTCAAAAATAATTTCTTAAACTCTTGTCATTTTATAGACTCGATTTCTTCCTCTTGAATGATAATATTGATAATTTTACTCCATTATTAAGATTTACCTACCAACCTATACACAAAAATCCATATCATATTACATGATGTAGAGATTAGAAACTATTTTCCCTATATTAGTGACCCATTTTTTAATAATAAGTGGATTAGAGGACCCACTGAAAGAATGTGGGAATTTACATATAAAATAATCAATGGTGAGTTGTTCCTATATTTGGTTGTTTTGAAGTTCAATATGATTCATGATACTATTAATACCCTAAGAGAGTTGGGTAAGAATATCAATAAGATTTTATATAGTAGATCTCATTATAATTAGTTGCTCATGTAGAAGCACATTTTATTGGTTGTTACATTTATTTTTAAATTATCCCTCCAGGTTTAATCCAATGGATAAAACTAAAAATCCTAGTATGAGTATCAATAATAAATAATCAGAGTATGAAATTATATGATAATGAAAATCACTCATATGATTTCCTAAAATATGAAACATTATTTAAACAAATTATATTATATTTTCAAATCCAAAATATATTTAATTACAACATAATGGTATATAAAGATAATATTAATTAACCAAATAATATCCTCCTTGAGTGTTAGACTTGGTGTATAGTTAGGCCTATTTTATGTGAACCATTTGATGATCGATTTAATACCCAAATATCTTTTTATGGTTTGTTACTACTATGTGTATTTGTGCTTTATCCTAAACCCAACTGTTTTTATACAAAAATTGATGTAATTTCTAAGATTACACTTAATATATACTTTTAAAAAAGATTAAGTGATTTACAATCTATATAAATATCCCTATATTTTTCACTAAGGTCTTATAATCCTTATATTCAAAAATTATGAAAACCCTACTATGATATGAACATTAATGACCTGAAAATTACTTATATAATATTATTTCCTTTTAGATGAATATTTAATAAATATCACAATAAAAATTGCTTTAGAATCATATTGGTTTATTATTTATGTATACATGATACAAAAAAACATATTTTAAGAATTATCTTCATTATCACCCATAAATTTCCATTCACATATTAGCCTTCCAAGAAAAAACCCACATAATATTTTTTAATAACCTAGGGAAATAGAATGAATGGGTGAGATCTAACACTTTGTAATGGTAAATATTATTGATATAAATCGATGAACATAAGTGAGTATAATATTAACATATGTTTATTAGAACATCATCTTAAATTTAGAAATTATAAACAATTATTCATAGAATATAAATCATGAGTCATTGAATAAATCTTTTTCATAAAAAAATTCACGAGTCATAAGAGTATTGAATCATTAATAATCCATCACAAGTAATGAGAGCATATCCTAATCACAAGACATAAATTTTTAGTATTCACATAAGCATAGAAGATCATTGACATATTCAATGATCATATCTTTGTCTATCATAGTTGACAGTGTCTCATAGTGTATTGGGCCTAATCCTCATTCCCATAAACATAGTAGATAGAGTCCCAATGTATATTTGAATCAATCAATATTCTCAAAAACATAGTGGACAAAGTCCCATAGTAGATTAGGTTTACTCCCCATTACCTTTAATATTATCTCATGATATATCAAGATTTTACCAATGCATTTTATGACTATATAATTTTGATGCAGCCCATTAAAAAATTAAAAAAATACATAATTTTTCCACAAGAACATAAATATATTCATCATTTAATCATAAGGTAAACAACCCATAGGGAAAAATTAGTTTCATAAAAAATTACTTAAAACATTATCATCATTATCCATCCACATAATGAAAGTGGAGAGTATCATAATATAATAACCTTAGTGAATAATAAGAATCCGAAAAGTATGTTGACATGGATGAAAAATACATTTATAAAATCATTAGAATTTTGATTTGAAAAAATAGAGAACAAAATTATTTAGTTACATTAAAAAAATCCTAGTAAAATGGGAATAATGTTTTCATTGTAAATCCATGGAAGATTTTAATAGAATCTTTATAACACATATTGTTAATGATGGTGTGAAAATTTTGTTGATTCATAAATGATAAAAACATTCCTTTCATACATTTTCAAAATGTAAAATGTAATTCTTTCAGATAACATTATAAAATATTCCTTTTAATTACATTTAAATAAATAAAAATATAGTAAAAATTACCTTTATTGAACATTTAAAAGTAGATAAAATAATTCATAATTTTTGTTGAGGAACATGTACATGGAGGGATAAAATTTCATACCTAAAATGAGAAATAAGATCAGTTTTTCTTAAATTGTTTTCTGTATTTTGAGAACCAAATAAAAGTAAAATAGAAATAATAAATTAAAAACTCAAGAATAAACATATTAGAAACCAATATAATGTATTTAGAAATTAAATAATATAAAAATTTCCTGTAATGTAAAATGAAACATAAAAACTTCTTATAAAAAAGAGATTATAACCTAAACACCAATAACATTAGTAATATTTATATTAGAACCACATGATAAGGATATCATTATATCTTTTTTTAAATCCACATATTTTCATTAAATTAATTATAAAATACATTAATGGTAAGTATATACACCACCCAAAAGAATGAATATGTCAAATATAGAATATATGTCAATGAAGGGAAATTGAGATGAGAAAACTGTTACCTAAAGGTCTGACTTGCTTCATATACACTCTAAAGTAATTAATATTAAATTTATAATTAATATAAATATATAAAATAACCATATTAAATATTATATTACTATATGAAATTCCATTATAATTCCTAATAACCCATTTTTTAACAATTATTCATAAAAATGAATATTTTGGTGTCAATTGTTCTGTTTCCCATAAATATTTTGGTTTGATGGTTCAGGTCCCTAAAACATGCTCATGGTTATAAAATTTTAATAATTTGATAAATATAATATAAAATGATTATATATAATTTCATAACTATCCATGTCATATGTTGATGAAAAATAAATTACATCACTTTGAGGAGGCGGTAGTCTGCATGTATTCATGAGTGATGGTTCAATTTTTTAATGTGTGGAAGTAAACAAAGGAATTAAATAATATTTAATTCAAGATCATAAATATGAAAAATATTTAATATAAATTCATTAAATCATATTATATATAAATCCTTTATATGTGGTGTGAAAAATTAAATTAAAAAATTTCATGGAAACAGTAGTTTACACATGCATTTGACCGACAATTTCATTTTCTATTATATGAAATGGTGGTAGAATATTTTTGTACCATCAACAGAAAAAAATTTCACAATAGTAAATATAGTAAAGAAATTTTTTAAATAACTTTATTGAATATTTGGAGGATGTTTAAGGATGATGGAAATATAAAATAGATCATTAAAGACAATTATCTCTCATTTGGGTATCCTCTTTTGGATTAGACCTTAAGACTTCTTTGCTGTTTATTTTGGGATGAAAAAAACTCTAGGTAATGTTTAATATATTTTTAAAGGTAATTGAGTATATCTTGGTTTATAAAATTTTCTTAAGTGGTGTGTATAAGTGAGATGTGGAGGGAACCTTTTATATTTAAGGGGAGTGGAATCCTTTTAAATACCATTAAATTTAAAATAATATAAAGTCACCTTAATATGAATGTAGTGCCTGATGGCCTAATTTTAAAATATATTATACGTTAATCAAATCATAAATATATATACATGTTTTAGTAATATTTTAAGTCTCATCACATAGTTTAACCCCCACACTAACTCTTTTAACCGTTAGGATAGTTATACGATTTTTACTGTGATAACTACTCGTTATGGATAAACATCAATTTGACCTTATTAAATAATATTTACTATGATAATTAACAATATTGGACAATTTTAAAATTTTCAATTCATAGAGGTGGTATAAATTTATTCTAATATCCACGTAAAAAATGTGTAAAACCATTTTTAGAGAAAAATATTCTAATAGAGGAACAATGTCTATATTTATAGGATACTACAAGGAAGAAAACATGACATTGCATTTAGAACCCCTCAGATAAAAAGGTAATAGTGTAACAATATGGTGTTTTCCTTGACATGGATATAATCTTGTAAGGATATAGTGGGAGCGAGACTAAATTTAGAAAAATTTATTCATAAGAAACAAAGGAGTTGGATTGTAAATAGATTCCA
Source organism: Viscum album (assembly GCA_963277665.1). NCBI lineage: Eukaryota > Viridiplantae > Streptophyta > Magnoliopsida > Santalales > Viscaceae > Viscum > Viscum album. The sequence goes on from OY728132.1 coordinate 658,013,240, forward strand.
CAAAGACGTATAAAATTGGATTTTTTAGAGACATAATTACTACATTTGATCCATAGAGGGGTCAGAGAGCCATAAAGATATGATTTAATAGTCATTGAGGATGTTGACACATTATTATTCGATAATAATGAATTTTTGACCTATAAATAAGTATTAAGTTTCTAAAATGTGTTTAGATTGAAATAATACATGATTTATGAAATAGACTACATTTACAAAAACCAAGTCTTTATTTTTATAGACCATCCATTTGATGAAAATACTATTTTTTCAAATGGGTATTTAAGAAAAAATTAGACATGGAAGGTAGTTCCAGTACCAATAAGGCTAGATCCATTGAAAAGGTGTTTAATAGTTTCACAGAATTGACTATGTTGAAACAATTTCACTAGTTTCTATGCTAAAATCCATAAAAAATTTATTTTCCATAATAGCTTACCATGATTATGAAATTTCTAAAATGCATGTAAAAACAACTTTCCTTATCGATGGCCTTTTGGAAGATGTATATATATAATATCCATAAGAATTTTTATTTCCAAAATATGAAATTAAATATAGAAGATACTAAGATCAATTTACGGATTGAAGTAAGAATCTAGTTTTGGGAATATTCAGTTTGATGAATCCATAAAGGTAATTTTCTTCATGAAGAGAGAATGTGTGAATTTTTTTTACAAGTGATTTATCATGAGTGTGAATTATTCCCTAATAATATAAGTTGGCGACATATTACATGTTATAAATAAGGTACTAGTTTCATAGTACAATAAGACTTGGTTGAACACATATTTGTTTATGAAATACTTTGGTGTAGTAGAATACGTTATGTGAAACAATATCCTTTATGATAGATCACAGATGATGCTTGGACTAGGTGATATAATATTACATTCCAGTTATGGTGGATGAAGTCATTCCTAGTTAATAGAAATAAAATGAAATCCATAGTTACATAAAAATAATCATACACTTAAAACTTAGAAATTATGTAATAAATAGTACATTTTATCCCATACCGCTCATGTTACATGGAAATAGATGATAAATAATTTGGTTAAGACAATTTGTAACATAACTCCAGAGCCTTAAAAATTCTATCACTAAATTACTAATATAGAAAAATAGAAGAAAAATAAAACTAGGGTCTATGGTACCATTTTTTAATATAATTATTTACACCTACAGTATGCCCCATGATGAAATAACAAATAACCTCAGGCATGGTCCTTGATTTCCATAGTTTGGTTCCTAACACCAATAAATTCTAATCAATAATTTGGGAGTGATTTACACCTAAAATATTGTTCCAAATAGTCTTATAAATGATAAATAAATGATAAATAATTAATAAATAATTAATATTCTTGTACATGGAATATGAATTGAATCCCAAATATTAAATCAAAAACTTTAAAAATATATTACTTCGTATTATCATGTCATTTCATATATAATATGTTAATATGATCACAAAATGGGACAAAAATTTCAAAAATAAGACAACAAGGATAAAGTAAAGGATACATGAGCTCTCAAAAATTATTATTGGATTAAAAACCATATCTTATCTTAATATCTCATTTCATTCCATTTATAATAATTATGTACAGTAATTGGTCCCTTTTACATACCCGCATCATGGAATAAAGAGTCTATGAATACACAAAAAAGTATTCATTCACAGTGCGAGAATAGTGACATTATAATATGTCACCACTCTCATGAATGTAATATTATAATTTTATAAAGATACCTATGATATTTTATAATATTAGTTATCAAATATTTAATAATTTTAATTAAACAGATTTAATAACCAAGTTGAGACATTATGCACTTATGATCAGACAATAATACCAAAACCTAAATATTCAAATTGATTTCTTACAATTTTATTCCTACTAAGAAATATCATAGGGTAAATCAGGATCAATGGTATAGCATATGAAATAGTAAAATCTTATTTCAAAAGCCAAAACATAGATATATAGATTATTAAATGTACCAAATGTAAAATATGCATTGTATGTGATCCGTGTCTTTGTAATAAAGTATCCAATAGAAGAATCTAAAGTCCCAAGGTGTAAACCAACCAAAGTAATTCCATAAAATTGAATAGATAAGGAATAATAATATAATGGAAAACTACATAAATAAAAAAAATTTATATTAGTAACAATAAATAAGTATGTTGTAGAATTAGTTTTACAAAATATACAATATGTATAGGAATAATATATCCAATGAGTAAAAACCCATATGATAATGGAAAAATCCATTCATTATAATATCACCACACTAACAAACCATGAGTTCAACCCAAGCTTGATCTCCTTGGTTTAAATCATTTACCCTGATATTATCTCAATAAACCATTCCAAAGGCCACATATCATTCCTATTCATTTTGTCCCTATATCACAATGATTAAATAAAACATTGGATTGTCCAAAAATATTTCTATCATTGATATAATTCATGAATCAGTATTAATAAATAAATATTAATATATTAAATAAATTTTAATGACCCATTCCACATGGTTGGGTCACACGTACATTGATTCCAACCAACCGACTGACATTTTCTCAAAAAATATTCTTTAACCTATATGTGACTTTAAGGAATACATGGAAAAAAATTAGTGGAATATTTCATTAATAAATATTGAATAATTACTTTTAGATCAAAAAATATGTAATCACCAATAAAAAATGTTAATAACTGAGGGTTTTTATTCATTATTATAAAGTAGTTTAAAAAAAATAAATGGGTCTCTAAAAATATTTTTTTCACCTAGATTGTATAATCATAGAAAAATTGGGAATCCATTGATTATTAGACATATTAACTATTTAGGAAGATATAAGAGCTTAACTTCAAATATATATAATGTAATTATTCAATATTTGATGATTTTATAATAAACCAGAAATATTGATTTATAATTTTTTACTTTATCTGTGTAATATTAATCATTTTTTATCATAGTATAGAATATTTTATTTTTTTGACCGATTTGGTTTATGTTTTATATGATCTTATATAGTTCTAATATTTCTAAATAAAATGATATGAAAATATTGATTTATATAACCCACTATTTTGGATTTCCGAATACGGGTCAATTTTTATATAATTTGAGGGAACACATAGAGAGAATGTTTTTAGGGGAACCAACACAAAATACATTTAAATATCCTAGAAAAAGAAAAACATTTTATTAATATCCTAAAATAACATAAAAGTGGCCAACACAAGGGAGAACATGGGAAAATAAACCTATTATAAGATCAATATGTGCCATAGCGTATGCAAACCTTAGAGACTAATGCAAACACTCTATCCATGAGATCAACTTATCTCCTTCCCCATATGACCATAATAAACCATATAACTCAAACCCAACAACATAACATGCACTAATAAATAAAATCATAAGGAAACGCTTCATTTTCCATCATTGTTGAGAAATGAAGATCTTCATCGATCATCACCTTCAAGATGGTCTATCATCTTTGATCTACCAGTTCCAACCAATAAGAGGATAGGAATAAAAAAATTAAAGGTATGATTCTTAGGAAATGAAAAATATCGATAAATATAGAGAATCAATAACTACCTGGAGAGGAAAATATAAAGCACCCATAAAAATATTCAACATTTGAATACTGACCTTGCACACGAGTCGTAGATTTATTGCAAAGTTCAATATGCAATGAAGTTATCCAACACATTGAATAAACAAAATCTATAAAATATAACCACTATATAACTTGTACATGTATTTTTAGTATAATTAGGTCATAAACTAATGATTAAGTAATAGTGAGATATATCTATGATAGGTCTATAATATCATATCAACTTCGATGTTCACATGATGAATCATACAGATTATCATAGACACGCCTATTCATTAAAAATATTTTGAATTATTAGAATTCTAGATGATAATATTTGGATATAACATAATATTGATGGTGTGAACCAATATAGTGTTTTTTATTTATAGTTTTGAAATATTATAGTTTCTAAGAGAAAATGATGTGGACTATCCATTTGAAACATATCCAGTGCATGATGCTTAATATGTACATTAAATAATTTGTTTTTTACTTTAATAAAATAATATAAATTTATGTATAAATTTTATAAAATTTAACTCATCTAGATATGAGTACATAATGGAATCTAATATCCTGAATAATAACCCACATGATTTAGAAGAGTAGGGATGCTCAATTATGAATTAATATGCTATAAATAGGGTGGTGAGGTGTCTTGTTTTTTGGAATATTTTATTAATTATGGGTTGTTGTTATTTTTGGATTTTTTATTTCCATTAATATTATTCATTAGTAACTCAAATGAAAATTTTCCTTTTATCCTAAAATACAAATTTAAATAAAATATTTGATCACACTTTTTCCGAAATTTCTGTTATATTTATTGTATAGTATCAATAGAATATATGAAAAATTAGTTTTAAAAAATTTATTAATTAGGACAATAAATACTACAAAATGGATAATTATGCTAATCTACCTTTTAAATACTATTTTACCTACTATAAATAACCCAAAATCTCTTAATGTCAAAAAAATATTTGTTGTTTTTACAGAAGGAATGAACAAAATATCCTATGATTATATATATATATTATTAAAAAAACATGATGATTATTATTTGATATTTGAATTCATAATAAATTTTTACAAATGAAATTGATTTTAAAATTAATAATCATATCATTGAATCTTTTATTAATTATTTTATCATAATCCAATTTAAGTAACATATATAGTAAATGAATAATCTCAGTCATGATATCCAAATTCTATATAATTATCCATCAGTGTTTATCATGGTTATATTACATTAACTTGGTTAATTTAGTTTCCATATAAAATATAATGAAATTTGTGTCCCATGTGAAGTATGATACCCTATCAAAAATTTAAATCAACAAAACTAGTGGTTTGGGGGTACTTTGAGTTTTCATTATAAGAAATTTCAATGTGAAATTATCATACAACTATTACTAAGTTCATCAACTTATAATTTTTTCCTCCATTTTATGATTAAATAGGAATTACAACAACATATTTATATATTTATATTAATATATAGTTTGTAACACTAGAAATAATAATGTTGGGTATTATTAATGTTTCTTAATTTTTAACGATTTTTAATTAAGAATAAATAAAAAATAAATTTAAAAAATAGGTATACACTAACAAAATACAGTATCTAATTAAAGAATGTGTACCCACTATTAAAATAGAAACCAATAATTAAATAGTTGGTACATAGTCATGGGAAAATGGGGACCTGATGAGACTTTAGTTTACTCAATATATTTATTATTAATTTACCATCTCTAATTTATTCCAAATAATATGTGTAGAATATTCATGAGATTTTTTAAATTTTCATTTAAATTTAAATTGTGTTTTCTAAAATCTATATTTCATGTTTTGCATACACATTATACATGTCCAAGGAAATCATTGATGTTAGGTATGTAATATTGAGTTATTATTGAATAGAAATATATTTTAGAATTTTTTTATGGAAACATCATTATGAATGATGAGTAATGAATGATATTCATATAATTTGTCTCAGTATATATTTTTTTGTATAGATTTATGTTTATTTAATGATATAGTTCAATAAATTTAGATCACAATATCATAATAGATTATTGGGTATGGTAGTGTATTTATAGATTATTTTTTTATATAGATAAAGAAACTAATTTCTTTTTATTATAATTTCTGTATTTACATGAATACTTTTAATTTAATTCATCACTAACACAAAAATAAATTTTTTGATTACATTTTTTTTATAAAAATTTGTGTTCTAATTTAAAGAACATAATACTTGATAAGATTATGCGATATCTATGGATGTATTATTATTTGGAGATGTTTTAATGGATATATAATGTATGTTGTCTTGGTAGGCATCTAGGAAACATTTAAATAATGTAAACATTCCATAGATGAGGTTTCCAATACTCTGATGTCCATATAAAGGAATGTTTTCTATAAATACTGATTAATCAGTGGTATCCTACCAATGTTTTGTGTCAAAGTTTGATATATAAGGTGACTATATGGTATCTAAGATACTGAAAGAAAAGGAATGTTATTTTTAAACCATTTATGTTTTGGAGGGGTCTTTTATTTTATTTTATATATCAAGAAATTTTATATTTATTTTGGATAGATATCGGTAACATTATAATTGGTAGACTTTACACATATATAGGTTAGAGTTATGGGGTCAAAGTTATACATATCACTCATTCATCACATGTAGTCTTTTTTTTATTCTTATTTCATGGGTAGATCATATATTTATGGATTTTAATGGGTAATGATACTCATTATTATAACCAAAATAATTCAAGAAAATACATCTATGAATTTGGTGTTGAGGTTGAGCATTAACATGATTATGTTGTTTTTATGATAATTCATTCCAGGTTTACTTATATTAGTTTATAATTAATTGTTTTAATAGGATTTACTTCTTTAATTTTAATTTATTTTTATACTTTACTAAAAAATGTTTTTTGGTGCTACACACTACTCTCTTTCCTATGATGTTTTTCTTTTATGCATGTATTATTTGATTATCATGTCACTTGAGAATATTTTCTTAATAATATTCAATTTTTTTGTACATATATTATGGGAAATCATTTTAAAATATATAAAATTTAATTCCATCAATTATTTTTGTATGGACTCCCATAACACTGATTAAATTAATCTAACTTATGGGAGGATATCATAAGATGATAAATTTTCCTACATTAGAATGCTAGGAGATGCCTTGGATGGTCAATCTACCTCAGGTTGGTATAATAAAAATGGTTTATTAAGATTTAATAAGATATGGGTATTTTAGTGAATTTTTATAACATAAAATAAGATATTGTTTACAACCACATTGAAAACATCTATGTATGATGTTTTTCACTACAAGGGACTTATTTTCATACTATTCATAACTAACAAAATTACATATTGTATCTAAGGTACTCGTAGTTTCAGTCCCTAAGAAAGATTGTAGTGTATAAAGCCTAATTAATTATGTGCATTCGTTATAGTATATAATTTTAGGTAGTTTTAATTTTCTTATTAGATAATGATTTTTTTAAAAATTTATAATTTTGAGGTGATTATGTAAAGGGTTAGATTGAAGGATACATGATATCTCTATAATATAAAACATGTTTAACCCAAGTGAGGATATTTTAGTTATTAATGTTATATGGATTCTATTATAATTTAAATACTTTATGTAAATGATAGAAGGGATGTTAATATATTTTTTTGAGTTTTCATTGAAATTTTCAAGATATTTAAAATTTTGAGATCAATGGAAGAAATCAAATTCGATAAAATATATGTTATGTTGATAGAAATACTACAATGATAATGTTCTAAAGTTATAATGAAAATAAAGAGACAATACTAAGAGAATACGTGGAATTTAATTTTTAGTGTATTTTTATTGGGTTTCAAGAAGAATGGAATATAATGATTTCATGGTATAGTTTCAACTAGTTGTATTTCAGTGACATTGAGTGGGTTTCTAGTAGAAAATAGAACAAATTCCAAATCATTGGCGATATTTTTATTCTTTATTATTTGGATTTATATTTTTTAATATATAAATTTTTAGTTCAGTGTGTTATAAGTAATACCATACAATAATTTTTGTATTCTTAATTTAATGATAAAAAGAATGATATTGATGTTGTTTACATTCTTATATAAGGAAGACACTTTTTTTAGAAATCCAATAAAAATATTCAAGTATATTATAATTTTTTTTTATTATTTTTCCAAAAATTTATTAATATTTTTTTATAGATAATTTTATATTATACCCCAATAATGTGAATAAACTAAAGAATATTCGTTGAATACATCAACATTTATATGATTAAACTCATTTTAAAGATAATAGACTTTAACATTGATGATAACGAAAAATAATTTAAAAATTATATGTATTATGAATTTATTATTTAGTGATTAATATTAAAAATAATGTGATAATATCTAAATATATAAATATGATTTATAAAATTATGGAGGGGTTATCTTATTTTAAGAATAAATATTAAAAAAACTTGGTAGTTTTTTTTGAGAATCTATTTTTATGTGAAGAACCATTTTATCCTATGGATCTAGTGAGTTTATTCACTATTAAGGTGATATTTTTTATATTTATTATGGTTTAGAAACTTATTTAAATTTCAAATTCATGTAGTAGTAAAATTTATTATATAATAAAAATATGGGAGAATTTAAATTTATATTTTGATATATTTTATAAACATGTTCAAGGATATTTCATATTAATTTATATTAATATTTTAGATTATAGTGGATCATATTACCATTATAGATTCTATTAAATTCAATAATATATTCATTCCCATTAAATATATATCATATAAAAAATTTAGTTTTCTTTATACATAATTTATAACTAAAAATAATGTAAAACATAAAAAAAATTATTAGTTTATTCAATTTTAGATAATGTTTGAAAATGTTTTGATCATAAAATTTGAGGAAAAAAGGAATAAAATGATCCACCAGAACCCTCTAAATATTTTGATAACTTGAATGTGGACTACATGATTGATTTCATAGTGGAAAGCACCATTATCTAAGTCCAAATATAAATGTATTACTATTTTTTATATTTATTTTTGTAATGATGGTCAAATTATTGGATTTTATAAATATATCATATATATTGTTTAAAAAAATTAATTTCTATATTTAATGGAATGAATTATAATATTTTCTGAAAATTATAACTAATTATTAATATTTTAATTCTTCATTGAAATTTTTATTTGGACATTATTGGATATATACCAAAATTGGATAGATATATGCTGATGGTTGGTTATTGAAATAATATTATGATTGAATGATGATATAAAAATGTTTTATTTATGTCAATTTTATTTAATTATTTTAGAAATGTAATTTATAAAATGTTTTTAAAGATATATGGGGTAATCTGAAGAATGATTTTTATTATAATATAAATGATCATAATGTTGAACATTATATATGTATTGATATGTCTAAAAATTCACATATTTTATATATCAAATTATTGATCAGTTACTTAAAAGGGTGAATTAGATTATCTTATCAATATATTTATATGGAAAAATTCTTGAGGAATCTATGATAGCTAACAAAATCTTTTAAATTATACTGAAATGATTTCATATAAATAATTTTTCTATTAATTAAAAATATTGGATACATTTTATGATTAATATTTTTATATATTATTGATAGACTATGAAATATAAAAATGATAAGTGATGAAGAATATCGACAACGGTAAAAAAATGTCTAGAATCCTTAATGATTATGAATATCTAGAAATACAAATTTATGTAATAAAAATTTATTTTTGAATGATGGGAATGATGAATTGAGTTTTTATATTTTATTACTATAATTTAATAAATATCCACCAATAATTTTTTTCTATAATGGAAAAATTGATATAAAATTTTGATATAAGTATTTTTAATATCCCCCATCAATAGATATTTTAGAATATCATTTTTATATTATTTTTAAGTGAAATTTTTATGATTTAATGGAAAAAATGGATTTGGATATGGGTAGTGGAAAGAAAAATGACGTTATGGGTGGGAGATCTATAATGAAATAGTATAATACCACATGTATAAGTTGAAATGATATAGGTTACCAGATGGATTTGAAAATGGATTGGACATAGGATCATTCACTGATACTAGTATCCATTATTTTAATTTGGGTTACACTATGAGGATTACAAATTACCTTATGTTTCTCACCAAGTACTATGTAGGAAATAGATTTTTTTTAATGGAACCAAATGATAATTTTTTCACTATTTTTTTAAAGGGGTTGGTGTTATGAATATAGGGTTATTTATAGGAGGATGGGTTATCTAATTCCACTTATCCCTCTCCATAAATCTCTCTTAATTTTGGGATATAAAAGTATTAAAATAATGATCCATCAGTGATAATAAGGACAATGTAATGATAATGTGGTATTCATTATATCTATTTCATCTTTTATCATAGTTTTTTCTATCATGCTTATACAAATTGAGTTATGGGGATTTGGACTAGGTTTTTTTGATTGAAATCAATTGAGTGGATTCATTTAATGGTACTCTATTTATGGGATATGATCAACCTCTGTGGTTGGTAACACTGAGTGTTTGATTTTATTTTCACATTTATTATGTGTTGATGTTTGAGAGATTTGGGTTAGGATATAAACAACAAATTTTTTCCCTTTGTTCCCCAATTAGTTACAATTAAATTCTTGTATCCCAAGATGAACTATGTGGTCACTATACAATGTCCACTTTTTTTATTTTCCTACGATATCATTTTCTAGGGATCTTATTAGGAATAAGATGAAATAGGGTTCGAATTGTTACTCTAGGTATTTATAAAATTGTGAAGTATATTATTACCATTAAAATGACTCAAATAAATATTTTGATATATGTGGAATAATTTTCACATGGCTTAGTTATAATTATATATATATAATTTTTTATGATTGTTTTTTAAAACAACACCAAAAAGGGTGTTATTTGTTTTTTTCCTAATATATAAACAAATTACATTGAATAAAACATTTTAAATTACATTAAATAAAAAAATGACCAAATCATCACCCATGGCTGTGGTATTCTATTCAAGATAGGGAAATTTATTTACATTATATCATTCAATAAGTTCATTATTGTTTATTATATTTTTGATAATGATGATCTGAATTTATTACAATTTGAAATGGTTTTTATAATTTTGGTTACATATTTGTCATTTATCTATGGTATTTAATTCATAATGATTACTATTATATTGTATACATTTATTTTTTTGGAAATTATATAATAATAATGAAAATTGAAAAGGGAAAAGTAGACTGGTGACAGAACCACATACTAAGGGTAAGTACGTTGAGTTGTGGAATAGATGTAGGTTATGTTATATTTTATTTAGTAACACTCTTGTTACAATTGTTTTATTACATAATATAATTTGATTACATTATTTTTTATAGGGCCCCTTCGGATGTTTATGGGATTGAAAATGTTAACCATAGTGTGTTGACTTTGTCTGAACAATGACTGACCATGGGAGGTGAATTACTGAGGTACGCTGATATTATGTACACAAATATCGAGGTTTCTTTTGACTTGGTTAAAGTTGATTTGGATCTTATTTCTGCGAATTGATGGGGATTTTGTGGTTTGATTTTTGTGTGTTTTTTGTGGCACTACGACCTTGATCCGAGACATTGCATCCAATTTATTTTCAAGGGATTGTTCCAGAAGATGTTCAGATCAGGAAGCGTTTCCAGTTTCATCACGGTTCGGATTTGGATGTTTTGAGAGGTTATGATGTTTGTCATCGGTACCGGGCCCGTGCATTCTTGCACAGGACAGCTAGCCGAGCAATGATGGGAAGGTGGAATCTGATCATATTGTTTTTGTTGCTAGGGTGGTCAATTTCTTTTCTTTTGAATTGGATTGTATTTGGTCTTGATGATCTTGGTTGTGGGGGTATGATTGTGTTTTAAGTCTCTGATGTCATTCTGGTTTCCCACTTTCACCTCAAAAGTTCTTTTGAAATAAAAAAATTTAATTTTCAGAGAGTCACTTATTAAAGGAAGATGGTGTCTGTTCTCTAGATATGACCATATTGCATACCGAGGAGAGTATCCAGTGTGATAGTTTCTTGAGATATAGTCTACGGTGTTGATCAATGTATAGGGAGTTCAAAAATACCTTGAGGCATATGATCTTGGGGTTTGATCTACATATGATTTTTCTATAAAGGTATCACAGAAAATGATTTATGTTTTTGATCAGTGCACATGGTGTACAAATATTTATTAAACAATATTATGCAATCTATCGATCTATATATGAGGTGTAAGAAAATGCTTCAAGGTGTATAATCTGGGGACTAAACATATGATAAATAAGTTTGGAGTGGGATTCAAATGGTGATCAATGTTTAAAGGTCATATTGATAGATCATTAACATTCCAAAAATAAAATATTACTAATAACATTGTTTTCAACCACTACTACATCATTTCATGTTGATTTATATAAATCACTACGAATCAGTACATTGACATTTTTTTAGAAGGATATAACTATTTTGAAAATTTCTTTTTTAGTAATATCATGTAAATACTAATTAGTGGTGGGTTTATCTAAATATAGGTTGTTTTAAAAACTACCTATAATTATGTAATCAATATCTAATTGTACATATGTCATACATTTGGTACTGTTTTTCATATTTTATTGTAGTTATTGAAACATGACCAATAAATTTAGTTGAGATTTAGGAAATAACTACTAAATATGGTAATATATATTCATATGTACCATATTTAGTGGTGGTTTTAACCACTATGAAATAATTATCCATCTTAAAAATCAATATAAAAAAGGTATAAATGGTTAAGAACACTACTAACTTTGGAATAGAAAGATGAAATCGTTCAATAGTTGAAATTATTCTATTTTAATCCACATAGTAGAAAAATTATACATGACCAATATACGAAAATAATATTCAAAGAAAATAATATTATAATAATAATATATATATAAATAAACCGAACAAATAAAAATATCATTAATATTTAATATTAAATGTTTAGGACGCTCACATTCATGGTTATCATTATTTTTCATATCAGAATATGTCCACAAACATATAAAATTAGTTATTAAAACACACACCCTTTACTCTCCCCATGTGATGCTTATTAATCATTATCTTCACGCCTATATCTCACGTATTGTGCCTATGGATTAAATAGATAACTCAAAATTATTAGTGAATATATTATAAAATATTCAATGATTTAAAATTAATTATAAAATTGAGATATAAAATATTATAATATATATTTCAATTATATTTTTTGAGGAAAATGATATTTAATTTTGAACATAATCCAAAATCAATGAAAAAAATTTATTTCAGACAAGAAAAAAATATTACCAATGTAACTAATAATATGAATTCAATATTTATACCATTTAATATATATAAATAAAATCGCTAACCTTCCACTAATTTAAAAATAAATGATCAAGGAATAAAACAACCATAAGTTAAGGATTAAATATATTTTGGAATTGTTTAAAAACACTAATATAAAATTGAAGAAACTATTTGGATCTATTCAAAAATATTGAAAACTATGAATGAATTATATAAATTATGAGAAAGAGTAAAGACAAATGTACCATAAGTAAAAATTACAAAAAAATTGATTTCATTTTGGGTTTTCTAATCACTTATCCATGGATATGTTGAATAAGTATATTGTCACAAATAGATACTATATTCCATTCTGATAACATGAAGTTTTCATTAATTATTTACTAAAAACATATCACTATTTTATGTTCATTTTTGTGTATAGAAACTTAGATTAATCCATGAATAAAAATTTAATGAAATAGATATATAATATAAATTTACATTTATAATATTTATTGGTCCCAAATTACAAACCATTACAGTCATTTCATTAGTAAAACTACCTTTTAACCTCTAAAAAAGTTAATATACTCTCTGAAGTTACAAACCCGTCATTGTGTGTTTCAATATGTGAATCAGAATAACCAATTTTATTCATCACTACATGAATTTACTTCTATGGTTTATCATAAGAAACATTTAAACCTTCATATAACTTATGTTATGGAAAAATTTATATATGACCAGCTAGAGGCCCAGGAAAATGATGGTTCCCAGTACATCCCCTTTTTAGACAATAATTATCTTCCTAAATCCCAGGTATTCAAATAATTCTTGGATACTGAAGTAAAAAAACTAAGGATGGAATCCCTCAATTATTTTATTTTATGTTTCAAATAGAATAAATATTAATTGTAAATAAATTTAAAAATATCAAGTAGAAGTTTATAATTCTCAACAGAATCGTTTCTATAAGGTCATTCACCCAACTTCAATATTTCTTTGAAATCAAAAAACATCTTTATCTATATAATATCATGAAAAAAAACTTTCACTTATATCAAATAAAAATAAAAGTTTTAGTTTTTGATAATAAATTACTAGAAGTGAAACTCAAAATTAATTGGGACCACAGCATATTATTTCAAAGAGAAACCCATTGAGCCATATGTGTGTGGAATTACTTTTGTCCCATGAATAATTAAATTTCATAGAGAAAGTGAATATAAATCATATATTAAAAAAACATGAAATTTTATTAAAAATTATATATTAATCCAATGATATCTAAAATACACATTATGTGATTTATCAAGATGATGATCACCAAACACATTATATCATTCTATAGGAATTAATTTAATGATATACCTATACATCTATTAAATTTATAGTAATGTGAGATTAAATTTATTTCGTAACCGTCACTTGAAATAGTTATATTTCATAATTATTTTTTTATTGTCCCTGGACCTAAAATCACTTCAGACATTTCAAAATAGAACATTATATAAAAATAAAATATATATAATTCCTTAGATGGTTTTAATATTAAGTATTGTTGTTTAATCTAATCTTCATTGAACATATATTAATGAAAATATAATTATCATTTAATTATTATTAATATCACCTGAAAACATATTTTAGGTAACTTTTAAGATAAAATAATAATTATATCGATTTCAAAACCATTATATAATTCACGATTTTTATATTTGGAAAATACATAAAATGATTTTATTTGGGAAATATTTATTCCTTTTATTAGTCACCACAAAATCAACCATTAATATTTTATCATATGGTTCAAGCTCTCATATAATATGTAAAAAATAAATATCTTCAAGAATAACAACATGTTGATCAAGTTATCTGTTATAATGTTTATGGAATTTTACTATTATGTCTAAAGCATTATTTTTTTGTCTTTTTAATTTCTTAATTTTCATTTGGGGTATTAAAATTTTCATTATGATAGTGGATATGATAACATGAAATGAATAAAACATTCTATTCTCTATTAAAAATACACCACAAATATCAAATAGAAAATTATTTCAATATCAATTTCTCAAATACTTCATCTCACTTCAACAATCACCTAAATATAAATCTAGGCGGTAGATATTTTATAATTATATCTATTAATCCATTTTAAATTTTATATTATAAAACATATATAAACTATTAACATTATGATATGTTTTAATTGGAAATATAATGTAACGTTTTTCCATAAGTAATTGATTTATTACACATTCAAATAAAAAATCACGTAATATAATTTTATAGGAATGAAAGAGTACATTTCAGTTATAATATTCTATAGATATATAATACATGTATATTAAATTTTAAAATATTCTCTTGTATTAACCATATATTTTATCCTTATATATATTTATAAATAAAATTAAAATATAAAAATAGCATAAAGATAAAACATCACAATGTATGTCATTGTTGTTTTGTATATGGAAATAGTCCTTATCACTATAAAGTAACTATTTTTAAGAGTTTTTTTTCTATTTTTTCATGATGGAATGATACTATTGGGAGATATTTCACACATTATTAATATCATGTCACCAATAAAATTTTAAATCCTAAAAAATTAACTAAATATTTTTTTTAAAAAAATGATAAATTTTAAAACATATTTTCATCACGTTTTTAGAATACAAATTATTCAAAAGGCCAATATTTTTTACTAAAAACCTTAACAAATACAATAAAATAATTAATATTCATAAAATTTATAATTTTAAATAACATTTATAACATTATTTCTAATACATAATGTGTCACTTACCATATTGACGCAAGTCGAGAAATATATTTTTGTAAAATAAAATAAATCAGTAAGAAAAGGGGTATTATATTTCAACTATAATTAAATCAAATAATAAAAATAAGTTTATGAAGAAATTATTTTTACCTAATGAAAGAAAAACTTAAATGAGTGAATTTTAATGTCATGCATTAACTCAAAGTATCTATTTTGGAATGATTATTGACAAATTCGTATAAAAAATATCATTATTGCTAATTTTTTAAGTGAAATAAGTTTATATTGTTCTATTATGGAGAAAATAATTTGACTTAAATTCTATAGTAAAATCACATTTATATATTTTTATTATAAGATTTATAGATTCAATATTTTAAGTGATGTGTTCTATTATTAGTTTTTAGTAAGATTCGTCAATAATATATTATGGTTATGGAATTATAGATATATCTAATATAAATTATATATTAAGTTCTTAATACTCTATCATTAGTGCAGGGTAAGTATTTATCTTATTAAAAAAAGGAAATAAGATAGGGAATGAGTGAGATATTATCTAGTAAATGGGTTGTTTGGTATGGATAAAAAATGTAAAAAATAAATACATACAATAATAAAAAAAACTATAAACCAATGACACATAGAGGAGGAAACAATAAGGGGAGGAGGTGATTAATAGTTCTAAAAAATGATACATGTGGTGGAGGAAAAATTAATAAATGTGTATATAAGGAATGATATATATTATATGTAGGTGATAAAGGATAATAGTCATGGAATTGGATTGGGATTAAAAAAAATTATTAAAGAGGTGGAATATAAAAAATTAAGGTTTTTTGGAATCTCATAGAGTTGATTTTTAATAAAATATAAATTTTTAGTGATAGTTTTTAAATAATAATTTTTTAAAAAATAAGCTTAGTAGTGGTTTTTATCACATCCAAAATTAATTAAATTGATCTAATTAGGTGTTTATTAGTTGTTTCAGAAACCCTCACTAAGAAAAAACTAATATATATATATATATATTATTATAGGGTATTATTCATGAAATTGGTTAAAGTGATAAACATATTAGTTTCAACGAAACTAAGGGACATAGGGAAGAAATTTAGGACCAAGTAGTCATTAATAGGGCTATATATTACCATTTTATAGGATAATCCATCATTATAAAAAAAATATGATCTGGGATCTTTGTGGCTTAAAGAACCCAGAAGAAACTGAAATTGATTGTTTATCATCGTCTGAGTTTTCATGTATTATTTAATTCTATGTTATAATGATTTACATTATCATATATTGCAATTTATCACTATGTGTAGTCTTATAAAATAGAAATATTAATATATGTGAAATCTTGGAAAAATTTTAGGGATATTTACTACTACATACTCTGTAGTCATGATCACATAATATATGTGAAATTTAGTGAAAATGAGGTTCTCATAGTATTTATTATAGGTTCAAAAATGTGTTCTAAGACATGATCCATCATATATTGAGGATTAGTGGGACTAGATTAAAGTAAATGAAGTGATATTTTATGGGATATCATAAGGGTCACTGAGGAACACATTTTTTTCATTATTTTATTTATTAACACTGTGATTTGTTTATGGAAATAAAATTATTATATCCATCATGCACATGACATTATTATTTTTTAATTTATTTTCAATTGAATCTCGATTACGTTATCAGATGAAGTCATCGGTGGGTTTTATCATTAGAATATTTCACTTATGAATATTTTTTATTTATTAACTTTTGTTTTATTAATTATACTGGGGATATTTTTTCATGATATTCTCCCTCTGATGGTACCCATCCAATTATATAAATGGATAAATATAGATAATAACCCCCAGTAGGCCCCTAATTAGTGAAAAGAACCAAGGTTATAAAATTACACATATGGGTGGTATTACCCGGAGTAGAAATAAAAGTTGGACTGGGAGTAAGGTTTTGAAGAACCAGAAAAATAAATAATATCTGAAAAAGGGTAAAACCCACAATATATCACAATTCAAATAATATCATTAAAATAAAATGATTCACTATATAAGTACCCAAAATATATTCTTATGGAAATGAAACATCAGAAAATCCAAATTCCACGTTAGTAAGGTCTAACACAATCCATGAAGTCCACATAGTATCCTGGAAATAGATTATATAAACTTTTTGTGAGAATAAAAGTATACTTAGTAGAATCATACCCTTAGACTCTCATTCACATGTGAAAAGTTAATACTAATGAACCTGTGAGAAAAATATAGATCCAACATCACCTAAAAAGGTCAAATAACCAATCTCATCCTCAAGATCACACACTCACCAAATAATTCATCAATGTTATACAACATAATATGAATCATACAGATTAAAAGGGTACACCGCAGTGTTACTTTAGAATGAAAGGGACAAGAATGTTTAAAAATTACTATTTACTTTTAAATCGTATTTTCATTTATTATATTTCCTATTATTTTATTGTATATTGAGATGCACTATTTCTAAAATTTTCTCATTATATTAGAAAACATTGGTGGTGAACTATTGAGTTTTAATCACATCTTACTTGGGTATCCTTCGGTACCCAATCATAATTAATGGTTTTAGTTAATGATAATTGAAATTTCATAGTAAGAAATGGATGATTTGGGGCTTATGGGATAAATATTGGATTATGGGAGAAATTTATGTTTCAAGACCCATTTTGGGGATTTTTTGTTTATGTTATTTATTTTGGGACTTTTTGGAACACGAGACTACAATCGAGTGACATGTTTATTTTATTGACTATTTTCTCTTACATATTTTTGGTATTTTTTAATGATATGTGTGGTTATCATTAGGTAATATTTATTATTATATCAATTATTATTCTACTCTGATAAATATGGTATAATATTATAACATTCTCAGTTGACCCTTACTTCCAGCCAGTGGAATCTATCATATTAGAATGCATACATGATGTATTCTGTTGAACAGGTTTAGCTGCTAGTTAGAGTGAGTTTGTTTGGGATGTTACAAAGATTCCCACCTTTAGTAGGACCCATGTTGGCGATTAACACTGATGGTATAAAATCTTACATATGGGAGGCGTTACCCTTTTCCTTCATTGCTATCCCAGAAAGGTTTAATTTAGAGGGAGGGGGTATCAATATATATTATCTTCCACATTAATTTAGTAGCACATCATAATTAAAAAAATTAATACATTGTGGCATATTTGAGGTCATATGGTAGCCTAGTTTAGTTCTTTGGTCCATCATCGGGTCATGTCAATACAAAAAATTAGCATACTAAATTTTTGTTTTATTGAATATATAGAGGTGGATATTAAAATATTTATATAAGTTTTAAGAAAACTATAAATATATTGAATAAAAAATTATATTAATAGATTATATTACCAAGGAAATTTTGTAAAGTGATCTTTGTTGGGATTATTCAAAAATAATTATGGTTTTTTTATTTAACAGTCGACCATAGAGATGAGATCATAATGAGTCACACTCATCATGGGCATGAATAAACGGGATCATGGAATATATATTTGAGTTTTTGTTTATGTCTATATGTACAGTTAATTATTAAAATATAAATTTTTATTTATCGATAGACCAAAAATGGGAAAAGGTTCCATTATAATTAATTTTTTTAAATTTTTTTAAGTAATACTTCTTTATTATTTAATTAACTAGGATAAATGATTCAATATCAGGTTACGAGGATTCATTAAAATTATAAATGTTATTTTGATCAATGATTCTTATGATATACTGATGATTTCGTAACATGTAATGTGATAATATTTGATATTATTCAATAATAGGAGTTCTCAAATAAATATTAAATCCAAATTTCAACATTATAAATAGGTTTTTTTACAAAATGATATAATGAGTTATTATTTTGAATAGTTAGAAATGGAAATAAATATTAGTGATTTATTCTTAAATAAAAATCTATAGGTTTAAATTTGGTTTTTTTTGATGTTATACAATTTGGTGTAAAAATGTTTAAAATATTTTTATAAAGTGCTTTCTGAGGAAAGGAAACATCTTAAAAAATGGGTGGTTTTCCCATGTGTATTTATTATTTTGGTTATTGATAAATAATGAATTTATTTTTACTATGTTTTTTAAATATAACTTGGTTGTGTGATAATTTCATGATTCATGAGATGTTTTACAAAATTATTTCCTTTATAAATGTTATTTCATGTTGATTGTGAAGGGTTTTTTTGTACACATTTGTGTTTATAGTATGGAAGATTAAATAAGGGGTTAAGGATCCAATGAATATGATGTACCACTAAGAAGGAAGGTATTGAATCAGTGGGGATCTTTTAAAAATTCCAATAAACTAAAATTAACCTCTATAACTTGTTTGATCCTCAATCCTCTCAATCATTATAAGCTAAACATAACTACATGGAACAAAAATATAAATAAACACATGGGAAATTATATTTTCACAAGGTTATCCCTCAATGATGGTGAATATATCCTTGTTGTTTTCAGGTCTTGTCTAAGACATATATTTTCATACTAATATCTAGAATGATTAAAAATATTGTATGAAGGTATCACCCTTTACCTAAAAGTATTTCCAAAGGTATTTCATATTAAAATTTATTATAATGGTTCCCTGTTTTTTAAATTGATACCCCCAAATAGAATGAGTTAGATCAATTTAACTCTAGCCATCCAATGTGATAAAACCATTCATTATCATAACCTTCACAATAATTGGAATCATAATAGGATATTAAAATATTATTTTTGAACTTCACTATATAGATCATAAATACAAAAAAAAAATTGGAACTTAGTCTATAAAATCTATAGTATTCCATAATATATATTTATATATATATATATTTCATTATTTGAATAATAACTCTTCTTCTTTAACCCCACTAAACATCATATATGATCTAGGTTAGGATATCTTAATATATACTCTCAAATTATTATCACTCAGCCTCGAAAAATGTCCCTATTTTGTAATCCATCCTTACAATTATAAATATGGGGTATTATAGTTCAAAATTATAATTATTTTGAATGTATAAATTCTTATTCAATCATATTTAATATATGTAAATATGTGAGTGGTTAATACCATCAAAACTATTGGAAATATATGTATCAACAATATTTAACGATCTAAAAAATATTTTCTGAATTCATAAATTTATATGCAAATTTTTTTATCCTTAAGTATAGATCAACATAAGTACATTTACGTTGAATTCATTATTTTTTCAAATATATTACAGATTCATCATCTTCTGGTTAATGAAATTCTATTTTATTAAGAGTATTCTCATATGAACATTATCATTCATATTTTTATACTTCTACATTTACCTTTGTATTTCACAATCCACTAAACCATTTTAATATTAATATTAAATCATACATAGATAGAGAAAATCAAGTGTTATTTTTTAGTTTCTACAACATATCATTGGAACTCTGTATCATGGCATCCCATAATCTTTCATGAATCTTATCTTTACAAATTTTATTTTTCTCATCTTATAGGGAAATTATATTGTTAAACATATTCTCGTTTTAAATTATAATATTTTGGACTACCAAAAATATTATATAGGTTTAGCTTTCTAAATTGGATCAAGATTATTATTCCATTACCTTCTCCCTTTTCAATTTAACTTATCTTTAATCATCAATGATTCTCTAACCAACATGATGTCAGTTATTTAAAAAGATCAAAATAACATCATATGACTTAACTTTTAGATATATCTCACATAAAATATTAAAAATAACTAATTTTTCTACTTGGATGAACCTTATGTACCATATTATTATCATTTATATAAGAATGGTTTACTATTGCATATCAAAATGAATATCCTACCCCTTTTTGAAATTTTCATTCAATAATTCTTGCATAATGATTATTATTTTTATATATTATGACAGGATTTTTTAGAATTCAAATTTTTAAATGTAAGATATTTTCCTTTTCGAATTTTATTATAATTTAGCACAAACTGATTCATACTTATTACCTTGAGAAAAATTTACAAATCACAATATAAATAAAGTTATACTTCTATAAGTATTCATTTCTTATAACATATAGATTCATGAAACATTTGAACAACCAAACTAGATCATCAATAACTAAACAAAAAACAAGTCTCCAAAAACATCATAGATATATTTTTTGGATTTAAAACATGTGTAACTTCAAGATACCAAATTAGGTTACCTAAAAGAATAACCTCTAGATACAAACATCCAAAATTTATAGATTCATATTTAACCACTAATCAAAAAGATTCTCACTCAAAAGGGTGACAATAAATACTACACCTTAAATAAATACAAGTGTGATTTAATCTCAATTTTATTATTTTTTTTCAACACCAACAACTCTCATCCCAACATAATTATTTTTTCCATCAATCTACAACCATTATCAAACAGAAGCATCCAGACACCACACTGCTAGATAAATTTATAATATTAAGATAATTTTATCTCATATTAAAATGAAATTTGTAGCTATTGAGTTTTACGTTATCCCTATTAATAATTTTTTTTATTCTCTACTATGTTTTTTTAAAAAATATTCTTATTTACAAAACATATAGTACCTTTATCCATCAATATTTGTGTATTTATCTCTCTCTTTTAAAACAATGTCCAAAATATAGTGGGCTATTCTACAATATCCTTTATGTATAGTAGAAAGTGTGAACATGAAGAATTGTCCGGATCAATTCAAATATATCTCTTATATATATCTATATTTTTTATATTAATAAAATAAAACATAATGGAATGTGGAATTTAGATTCAACATTTAGTATAACAAATCAATTAGGAAGATACATAATCATCTAAAAAACATTATTGGAAACATTTTTCATATAGAAACCCAAATATTTTATTAGATTTTGATTTATTTATTTCAAATTAACATGTCTAAGAGTGATACAATGGTTTTCTCTCTTTAGAAATTAATTTTTCCAAATAGATGTCCTATTATTTAAATCACCATTATCATAATCATGTTCCTCCTCCTCAAGTGTGTGAAAATAATTCTGTATTGATATGTATGAATCCCAATACTCATGTTAGAAACATGATCATTTTGAAAAAATCAATGACACTTTTCAATTACATGAGACTATAAATCAAATCTCAATTATTTTCTTAGAAGGTGTACTCCCTTGTTTGTAATTAGACTCATTGAAAAATTCTTCACCAATAAACCATATGATGAACATCCATCTATAGCAAACATGGAATGAATAACTTCCAAGGGAGTAAATTCTAGTAATTTTAAAAAATGGACTTGTCTCCCCTTATTAAGAATCTTATACTACTGAATTAACCATTTCGCCTATGCAAGTGTTATCCTAATTCGATTTGAGGATATTGCATCTTTTAATGGATTTTATCTTATTTTTTATTATTATTTCCTAGGAATTTTTATTTGTAAATATAATAATAATATGAGAATTTGGATAAATCAAAAAATTATCACTTCTAAATATTATGATATGAAAACTTATCATACATCCCACTATCCTCTTATCCTTCAAATCAGCCTCTTATAATAGATTTAGTTAACATATAAATATTATAATATTTAAAACAATTATACTCTAAGATCACATCTCAATTATCCAAATTCTCCTTGATAAAGTGATAATTTATATCAATATGTATTGATCTATAGTATTTCACTAGTTTGTTTGAAAGATAAATTGAACATGGATTATCACAAGTAATTTTCAATAGTTTATCGATGTTAACATTCAGATTTTATAGCAACACTTTAATCCATAACTTCTTTTCCATGCATTTGTTGAAGTAACAATATCAACTTCATCAATAATCAATGTTTCAGGGAATTGTTTCTTACAATATCATCTAAAATATATTTTTCCAAAAATTGATATTCCTCCAAATTTTATTTCTATCAGAACAATATCTATCCCAATAAACATTAGTGAAACCTAGAATGTTTATTCTATCACATCATTTAGATATTGAAAAATTACCTAATTTTCATTTCTTATTCAGGAGAATATTCATAGAATCCAACATGTCTGATTTCCTTATATCACTTTTATATCTTCCACACAAATTCAATTTATAAAAAATATCTATAATTTATTTGAAAAGATTAATAAATCTTCTAATCATCTTCTTAAAATTACTCTATTTCACAATCCACCATCCTTCATCTTTTCTCAGCATCACATCTAATTTAATTGGTGTGTATACTTATTATGAATATTACATGCCAAAATTATTTATTAATTCTTTTTTCATATTTATTCTGAGATAATAATATGTTTTTTTCTTTAAATGAAACATTTAATCCACAAAATAATTTTATCTCTTGAAGCATTAACATCATATAATTCACTTTCATTTTCATTTAAAATCACACAAAATCATACTCTTTATCACTATTAAAAATTATTTTACAAACAATTCTAATGATAACTGGATTACCTATTCTTGTCTCATTTATTTATAGTTTACTGTTAAATTTTACAATATAAAAATTCTATTATTTCAAGAAACTATTGTGTTTCGATTACCAGGCTCTAGGTTCTTATTTTAACCAATAAAAATAAACCCTCTAATTTTAATCCAAAGTACCATCACTATAATGTTTAAAACCATAAAATTTATAAATAAAAGATTCTTCTTCAGGATCTCCATGTATGAAAGAATACTTCACATCCATCTAAAAAAACATTAAGTCCCTATGAGCTAAAATAGCTAATAACATTCTAATATCTTCATGTCTTGTAATAGGTTCAAAATTTTCTTTAAATTCTAGGCCTTCCATTAGTGAATAACCTTTTAAACTAACATGGACTTGTTATTTTATATATCTATTTCTTTATTGAGATTATTTCATAACAACCATATTATTCCTATATCATTCATTCCTTATGATCTAGGAATAATAAACCATGTGTTATTTATCTTATCATAACCCATATCTTCATTTATATAATTTATCCACACTTTTTACATAACAATGTCTCTAAATTATTGTGGTTTAACTTAGGAAAAAAGATCCATTTTATTTTCTAGCCACCATTTTAATATTTTTTATAATACATATTCATTATTTCTGATGATGTCTTCATGTTTAAAATTATTTTTTATAATCTAAAATTTTGTTCCTATACATTAAATAATATTCCAATCACCACTGGACTAATAATATAATGTATTAACTTCATTTGGTTCAAGATCATATTTCTTTTCACTAACCATTTTTGAATTCTATATGTTGTAATCCAATCATTTTTCAAAATATTCTTAACATTTTCCAGTAATTTAGGTATCTTTTCAATGACTTTGATATAATATGAATATATAAGCATATTCATAATCCTTTTTAGAAATAATATCTTATTATATTATATGAATAACCCATGAAGGTTAAAACCTATTATTTTTCCTAAATCTTTCACAAATCTGTATTGGTAATCTTTTCAATGCATGGATTCCTAAAAACCATGAAGTAATTACCTAAAGGATTCCCCCAATACCTTATCTCATATGGATTCCTATTTTATTCTCGGATTAATAAGAATTTTTTTTGAATATTTACTACTTTACTTATAGATTATCATTATAATAATTTTTAGAGTTTATATTCTTCAAGAATGGTTTTTCCTATTTCAACCAAGCATCTATTATCCATATATTCAGCTATATTCTACTAGGGAGTATAAGTAGCACTATATTTATGTTTAATACCATATCTAAAAATATAAGACTCAAATAAATTAATAATAAAAATATTTTTATAATATTTTTATTAGATTATAATATATAATTCATGTTCATTTTCAACACAACATCTAAATATATTGAACATCTTCATAGATTCTAATTTTTGTTTTAGGAAAATTAAATTTTCATCCTGGTGAACTCCACAGTGAAAGAGATAAAGTAATTATCACCATTAGTGGATTTATGTCTCATTAGTCCACATAAATTACATTCTATAAGTTTATGTGGTGTGGGGGAATAAATATATAAGTTATTATGACTTTTATGAATCATATTCAACTTTTGAAAATTCATAAAAACAAAAACCCGTTATATTTTTAGTTAGGTTATGTCTCCCACCACATCATTCATTATGATGTTTTCCATTTCCCTTTTACCTAGAAGGGTAAATATTATATTACATTTCATAGTTTCAAAATTAGAACTTAGGTATAATGATTTAATATGATTTCCCATTTTGAACAAGGTACCACTTGTTCATTATCTCATGATTATAATACTTTCATATTTAAAAACATGACGGTACATCAAATTTTTTTCAATATAATTTCATTCCTATCATCCTAAATCTATATCAACCTTAATAAGACTTATTTTAACCAATAAATATATAGAATATAAGTGATTTTTTTTTCAGATTCAACATTAATAGTATCATTTCATCAATGTTATTAAGGAGTTGTCATTACTAAAATTTAACAACCTTTAATCATGTTCTTGAATTTATTTATGAGTTTTTCATCACCTACCACATGAGAGGAATACATGTTATTAAGTATACATGGATTAATTTTACCTCTCTATTTTTTAAAACAATCAATAATAGATGACTTTCCGTCCTTTTTCTTCTTTGGAACATCCATTCCTTTAGTAATAACTGTAAATTTTCCAGGAAGAGGAGTCATGAATTCATCATTACAATGACCCTATTGGTTACACCTTCCATAAATTTATCCTGGTACCTTAATATTTTTTGGATATATATGTGATGCAATTTTATTCATATATTATTAGTTAATTAAATAATTTCTCATATTCATAGAGTTTATTCTTTATTTTAAGAGTCACATCCTTCAATTAATTCCTACTCCAAGGATGTGACATGTCATACATATAACTATAGGTTATTCCCATTTATTCATGAA
The DNA here is from genome assembly GCA_963277665.1 of Viscum album. Classification (NCBI taxonomy): domain Eukaryota; kingdom Viridiplantae; phylum Streptophyta; class Magnoliopsida; order Santalales; family Viscaceae; genus Viscum; species Viscum album. The sequence goes on from OY728132.1 coordinate 658,040,116, forward strand.
GACCCACAATAACATTTGAATTTCGATATGATTTTTGTTTAGAAAAAGGTTATTGATATCCAACTATATGTTATATTTCTTTTTCATTTACCATGGGTAATTAATTCAATATAAATTAATCACATTTTTCATTTATGTAGAAGAAAAACTTCTTTTCCTTTTCTCAGCCTATGCTTTCCCAATTTTAGTTCTATTACTCAATGTCTTCATAAAGAATAACTTTTATGTTTAGGAGGAGTGTATTTAACATTAATGAATTGGGAAAACATTCACATCAGTTTGAGATGAATTTAAATAGACTTCTAATTTTTTTTTGAAATATTCTTTAATATATTCAATAGAAATATCAACATGAAGACACCTCAATTGTGTATTATTTTACTCTTATTTTTTATTGAATATTTTTCAAAAAGTCATTTCACTATTATTTCATCAAAATATTCAGCATGAGGTTTTTATTTTCGTTAATGAAACCATATCCCCTTTTATTAAGTTCTTCTTTTCTAATATTATTCTTTTCATTACCTTTATTTCAAATCCAAACTTATTTATTAAGTATAGTATTTTTATCTAGATAAGCAACATCTTTATATTTCTTCATATGTTCAATTAAATTATCTTCCCCTTCTTTTTCATTATGACTTCATGTTTCTTCATGATTTTCAACATGATCCATGATGTTTATTAACATTTCAATAGCATCATCTTTAAAATGGAAAATTAATTTTGATTAGTATTTTAATTCTTTTATAATAATTCTACTTAGTTTCACAATAAAAAAGCATTTATTTATCTATGAAAATTTTTCAAACACATTTTAAAAGTTATCATATTTCTTTATCTATGAACTTTACTCATTCTCATTATCCCATAAACTCCACCTTTGTTTATTGATAATTTACTGTGATGTTCCCAATTTCACCATTATTTAAAAAAATAGGGGAGTATATATTTGTTCTAACCTATACCTTATCCACATTTATTTGATATAATATATATAATACTCTTATACTATTCAGAACTTTATTTTTCATAATTTGATATGATGGGGTATTAATCTTACATATCATTAGTATTAACATTTCACATAGATTTGAATTCCATATCCTCCTTGTTCTTCTTATCGAAATTTTAATCACACTAAAACTCATAAAAAATAAGTATGTTGTGTGATAAATCATTTAAATATTCTAAAGTAGAAACCATAGCATCAAATCTATTATAAAAGTTTGTCTTCAATTTCTTAAAAATATTATAATATTCTAAAGTATCTTTGAAACCCCTTATGCTTTACGTGAAGTCATTTTCTCTAATGAAGTAGTCATCATTATTTTCTCCTTCATTAATACTCATATATTCAATGGAACTTCTCCATATAGGTAGCTTGGATTCCTTATGTTTCACATTCCCTTTAAATATACATCCATGTTTACACCAAATATGCATAGAGTTTAGGAGTATAGTCTCCTCTGTATATAATATTTTTTGATAAGAATATAATATTTTTATTAATTTTATTATTATTAACCTCCATATTAATATTATCATAATTCTTCAATGGAGAATCTTTCTTAATTTGTGTAAATCCCATAGTATCAACATCAGAACCATATATGCCAAGTGAATTAAGATATAGAATCGCCCCATTGTTTTATCCATGAAATGGTTTATATATAATGTATTAATTCTTATAATGTTAACAAAGTTTTGATTCTCTATATTCATTAAAGTAACCTGGGTTCCTCTTATATAGCATGAAGTCTGAAAAAGATACGTCAAGTGAAACCTATAATAGGAATCTATGATGTATTTATTATTACACTAAATGAAAGCATATGGAAGGTATAATAAATATCTCTAGGTGAAGCATGGGTAAGTTTCATCATGATCCCATGTCATCTGAAAATGAATCCCTCCAGAAGATATCCATTCATTTTGTCACACACATATGAGTGTTCTCTAGAATCTGAAATAATTTCCATTACTATAATACCTCTTGATGTTACTAGGAAAATGATGTACCAATTTGAAGGAGGTTGGAAATCAGCATTACTACTTAAAAATTTCCTTTAAAATCATATCAACATCTATGACTTGTTATATTCTTGACCCTATCAAGCTTTATATCTCATCCTTACCCATAAAAAATAAAAAAATAAACAAAGAAAATTTACCAAAAAATATCACATGATTCACACCTGTTTTTGGTGAATATGTATTATATATTTTTAGGTCCATTATAATAAAAATATTCTTCCACTAATATTAATAAAAATTACAAGTGATTTGGGAAGGTATCATCCTTTACTCAAACGATTTATGGGATATTATTTTCATCAGCACAAAAATGTTTCTGAATACATTTATCTTCTAAATATTTTTAATTCCAGTTCATAAAGATACCTCCATAAAAATGAGAATGATCAACTAAACATCATTCAACCTCTACAATAAAATAGATCATCCACCAATCCTTTAGAATTATTGGTATCGACACCTGATCTCAAGATCAAATTCTAGATCACAACTATCTAGAAATTCAATACCTAGAATATTTGAATTTGGTATGTAAAATCATCTAACTTATATTAATTACGTTTTTCTTTTATAGTTATGAAATTATATAGAATGGATGCTCTTTTTATTTGAACCAATAAATTGACATCAATATTTAGGTTGAACTCTTTTTTTATCTAATTCCAAATTATAGCATTAGGTCTGGAATAAATCCCCCTGTTATATAAACATCCTTACTCTGATAAATATGGAGAACACAAGATCCAAATTCTTAATCATAAACCTTTCTCAATTGTCAACAAACTACCATTAGTTCCTCCAAAAATTTTATAGTCTAACACCATCAAAGTTATTTCAAATCTCTATCTCAAAAATCATCAAGCCTTCCATAAATATTAGCTACAATCAAGCGTTAAAATTTATTAGTATTTTTCATGAGTTTCAACTCATCATCGTCTCATTGAATTTTAATTTTAAAATATATGATGTGAAATATTTTATAGATTTATAATATTCTAGTTACTTTTATTATGTATAATTAAAAGCAATTTGATGTAAAATTCAACAATAATATAATTATAGTTCATCATTTTCCATTGTATTTATCAATAATTTATAACCTTTGTTTCATAAAAATATTTATGTAATATATGCTAAGATTTTGCTATTATTATTCCAAATATATAACTCATCATTCAAACATTGTCTCATGACATCCCAACTTCTTTTTCACAACTCATATTCATAACATATAATATTCTCATCTTATGGGTTACTGATATTCTTCATCATATTATCCTATTAAATCTTGAACTTTTAGAGTTATTAACTTATAATTTTATAATCAATTTATATCCAAACTAAATACTATTATACTTTTACATTTTCCTTTCCAAATTTTACTAATTTTGAATAAAAGATAATTCTAAAACCATTGAAATGTTTATCACTTTCAATGGCCATCAGGTCTTCAGCTGACATAAATGAAAATTAAATATTCTAAAAAGTCATCAAGTCATCAAATCTTTCCTTCCTTATAGACCCTTAGGTATCATATTATTAATATTTATTTAAGAAATACCTACTCTTATATATTAAAATTATCTCCAAAAACAATTTCAAATTTATTATCAGCGACCCTTATTTATGGATTTTTTTTCTTACATATTATATAAAATATTTAAATGTGTACATTTTTTAATAATGTTGACAGAAATATCTTCCATATGAACTCAAATATCACACATATCAATATATGAACTCTTAATTTTCAAATGTTATCAAACCACAGTGGAAATTATTCTTATGTACATCCTTATAAAAACATACACGTCACCGTATAAATTATCTGGGACTTTTCTAAATATTCAAGCCTTCTAACATTTTAATTCCTGAAACAAATAGATAAAAAACACCTCTATAAATAAATGAATAACCATAGTTACACCAAACTCCCCGGATTTAATTTCTAGTTATAAAACATGTGTGAATTCTATTTATATAATCATGCTACCTCAAATACTATCCTATGGATCTAGAATTTTGGAACATATATCTTAATTTTTAACTACTAATGAAAAAAATTATCACTCAAAAGGTGAAAAAAATACAACACGTCAAAAATATTCATGGGTTCCTCAATGGTGAATTTAAAACTCTAATAATCTTACTAAATATCATAGTAGTAAAGTAATATAGTACAATGGGAATAATGTAGGGTCATTCCAAAACACAACTAAGTGGAAGAAGTAAATTCAGAGTAGACAATTCAGAAGAATTATCATAATTAAAAAATATTAAAAATTATTAATGAGATAGATAATTAATGAAATATAGATGATTTGAAACAATTTCCAAATAAAAAACTATTGGAAAAATGAAATATATAGATTATATTTACAAAATTAATAAAAAAGATGAGGTTTCATAAGAATAATAAATAAAACACTAACCAAATATTATTAAATAAATGATATAATAGTACTTATCCCAAGAAAACTAAACTTTTGATCCATATATGTATAATGGTTTACAATCTGATCTTAATGTGATAGGTTTTTAAATATATCATCTTCAATCTAAAATATATGAACCACCAATTTCTTATTGTATAGTGTCATTGATCTAAATAAATAATAAACTAAAAATTAGTTCTTTTATAATGATTTATTATAAAATATAATCATTTCAATAACTCAAAGAAATAAAAAAAATTCTCAGAATTATATAGGTTTCAATTTCCAATTGATTTTCTATTGATTATTTCAGAATCCAGTAATACATGAGTAATAGTTTTGTATTTATAGGTGACTGTTGTAGAAAACTCCCTCAGATCTTTGGGATGCTAGTTGTAACTCTAACATATGTAAATTTACCTCAATAGAATCTTCCATTTATGTATAGTCCAAATAAAACATTAAGCAATTTTGGAATGAAAGTGGTTTAGAGAGAGTCATATTTGCAGGAATAATTATTTAAAGGACATATTCTTTAAAAACCAAAAAAACTCCATGTAATCATAATAAAAATTTTAAATGTGCTTTGAATTATCAAAAACAGTGACCTAGAACATTTTATTTAGGAAAATGAATTAATCATTTATTTTCCCCAGTATAGATATAGAAATCTCAAAACCCATATAAAATATAAATATAGTGAATTATAATTAAAATTAAATGAAAACCCATCAATGAAATTGCACCTTAATGTCCATGTTTAATACACCAAAATAATGAGTTTGATTGAGATACATTAGTAGGAATAAACATGTAACAATCTCATATTATATCCACCAGCCATTATAACAATTAAAATATTTTTTTATGAACCCTTCTCCTCCAAATGTGTGATAACGCCTCCACCTCGAAGGTAAATAAAGAGTGAAGCATCAGCAAGCATCAAATTAGAGATCGATCTCCACAATAATGTTTCCTTATTATAAAAAATGTTCCTGAACAAAATTTATATATATATATCCTAAATTGAATAATTTAACCTTTTTGAGTTATAATTTTTTATTCCTTATGAAATAGAAAACTCTTTTATTTTTCTATTATAACATTTATTAAGGTTCTATATATATATATATATTAGTGTATGTGTGTTATTTTTAAAAAAAATAATAAATAGTAATCTATTTATATATCATCATATGATCTATCATGAGAAAAAAAATGATAATAAATATAATATTATTTGTAGAATGATATCATATATTTATTCTATAGTGTATAATAATAAGATATTACTTATGGAGTGTGTTGTGTTGCTATGGTAAGAAAATTATTAAAATGTTAATGAATGATATTTTTATGATATGTATAATGTTATTACCTAATATGTGTGACATTAAATATATGATAATGTGATACATGTTTAATATGTAATAAAATGATGTGTTTTATGTAATATTATTGCTATTGATGCATGTTAGTTAAAAATATATATTAAAACGAAGCCAAAAATGACTGATGCCATCAATAAGTTAATAAGTTAATAATTATGATCTTAATTATTAATGAGTTATTCTGTCAATACTTAGGTGGTATACTTTTTAATAGACTAGTGTGTTTTAAATGGATGTATGATTATTCATATAGTTTATATGGTATTTCTCAGATGAATTTTTGAATTTTATATATGTAATTATTAGTAGTTTTTTTGAATTTTTTGATTATATAGATTATTATTGAGTTTATGAGCTATGGGGTGGACCTGTATACTAAACCATTTAGTGAGACATATGGAGAGTGTGTTATAATCACTAAATGTTAGTGTTATGTGTGTGTAGAAGAGCGTGGATATTTTTTGGAAAATCATATTATATGTTTTATGAAAATGTGATGAATTTTTTTTTCTAATTATATTTGGAGTAACAAAAATATGAATTAATATAGTGCAATAAAAATCATGATTAACGTTTTTGGGTAAAGTTATGGCATTCTAACTAGTTTTAGTCATTAATAAATTGATGGATGTGATGAAGGGTTCTCTATCAATGGATTATTTTAATCAAATAATTATTCACAAGGATTCTAATATGACCCAAAATGTTTGGGAATTCATTCATATGAAAATTATCTGGATATTTAATTTAATAAAAAATTTGGTATCATAATTATTTTCTTTCAAAGATTTAATGAATGATTAGATTGAAAGAATATGGTGTGTGAATGTTCATAATTATTAAAATTAAGTGTATGAACTATGGTATATCTATTAAGTCGACGATGTTCAAGAATAATGACTTAATAAGTATGGGTGAGTAATTAATTCTGGGCTTTGGACATGCATGTAACATCCCACTAAACACTTTCTTATATTTATCATTTATCATTTCATTGAACTCTTTTTTTGGGGTCCATTTTGGGTCTTTAAAGGATTTAGAACATTTTCTGGGGAAAATAACTTAAATTATGAGGATGTATACTTCTTTGCATTAATTTATTATAGGTATAAATATGTAAAATGGATTTGTATGTCCTCTATGATTTCTGAGAATATTATTGTTGGTATGGATTTTCCCTGTCTATTGGAGAAATGCATGTCTTGTAATGTGTTTACAAGATGTGTATTGGTCAGTGAGTAGATGCTATGAGTTTTGTTCAGGGCATGAAAATATTATATATTACGATAAGTTTACATGTCATGAAAAATATATTCACATCATCTAATGGGTGTTAGGAGGATTTTGTAAACTTATTAAAGGAATGAACATTAAAAGAAGAAAAAAATTTACACATCATGTAATGGTAAAATCCGGGTTTTTAAAATAAGGTGATAGATTTTTTAGAATATTTTTGTTCCATGGATTATAGAAATATAAATTGATTACACACCATGTAATCCTCATGAGTTAATCATTTAGGGTTCTTCCTGAATGATGTGTTTATCATTCATATGCAATTATCGGCCCTCTCGACCTAGGATCTCTCCTAAGTGTTTTTTGGAGACCTTCGCTCCGTCTGAATCATTTAGTTAAATGGTAGATCATACATGTGATTGTGGTGAATTTTTCTAGGTGAATAATCAACATTTTTCTTCATTTTTTTTATCATAGTTGTTTCGTTTTTTCATTATTTGATCCATTATTCTGTGATGATAATATTCTTCATTCCATATAAATCCATTAAATGATCTTCCTCTAGAGGATAACCCTAATGTTGGTTGTTGTTCAAAATATGAGTTTCTTCTAGAAATGTTGTGATCGGTCCTCCCCAGCCACCATATTTTCTTGTTGAATCAATTATGATATGTGAGTATTGATTCTAGGTCATATGATGTGGTATTTTTTTATTCCTTATTTGTGAATTCAATTATATGTGTGTAAAAACCGAGTTTGAGGTTGGTGGTTCTATATCTAGTTGATATTTTATAAAATATATTACTATTTTTTTATATTTTTTTTATAAATAAATTGGCATGAACTATTTATGTGTTTCACTTTATTTTGGTAAAGGAAAATGTTATTTTCAAATCATTGTGAAATGTATTTTTAAAATGGTTTTCAAAGAATGGTTTTAATGAAATGGTTCAGATAATATAGCATATAGGAAGACCTATGTACTTAGTTGGATGGTGTATTAATAGGCTTCATCCATTCGTTGGGGGTTTCACTCTTGGGTCGTTCCAATACTACATAGGACCATTTTTCTAGATACATGATAGACCTGCTAGGGGGGTTAACTTTCTAGATTGTTCCTCCTATCTCTTGATTAAATGAATATACCTATATTCTTGACTTGCATGATTTTCTATATTTTGGAATGTGTTTCTCAGTAAGCATAACCTACAATGATCCTTGGTATGATGTTACCTATTCTTTGGTTATTTTTGGCCTTGTACCTTTTTATATAGTTATATATTGGTTTTTATATGATATGTGATATATGGTTTTCTATGATGTTATTTGGATTATTGATGCATCCTTTGAAAAATTCAGTGTATTTACATTTAGAAATGTAAAAAATTGGGAAATTAAAGTCTTTCCATATTTTATTATAAAAAAACAAATAAACTATAAATCATGACTTTTTACATTAATGTTAAGAGTGTTTAGATTGTTTTAAAAAGACATTTTGTGGAAAAAATAAGTGAAATCCTAATAATATTGTTATCTCACACTCTTCACACCCCTTTGGTGATGCAAAAACCCTTTTATGTATTTAAATGAATGTAATATCAAGACACCCATGTAAGGAAATAAGATTTTATGACAGGTACATTGCTGCTTATTGGTGGTCAGATGGTGGGATTTTTCCTATGAAATCTCATGGAGTAGACTGTTTCTTGGTTTAGTAGTTCTTTGATTTTGGACTTGTACTTTGGGATGTTATAGCTATTTTTGAGATGTATCATTTCACTAGTATACTTTTAGTTATGGAAATTGTTTTCTATTCTTATTTTTAACCATGATATATATATATATATATATATATATATGATAAAATATTTCTCTATGATGGGAAAAGTCATTCCATCTGGTTGTTTTATGATGATTGGTTCGAGTCTCCATCCCGTGGATATCAGTAATTCCCTTTGACAATATGGAAAATCGTTTTGGGTACCATTTTTAGAGGTTATCCAGGTGAGGTTAATGATATATTAGTATCAAAGGAAGCTTGTTTAAAAGTTTTTTTTCTTGGGATGTTTTGAGGATTGTAGATAAGATTTTTTGTGACTTGAGTGGTATATTGAGATGAATTTATAGACAGTTCTTGTCATAATGAGACTCAAGTTACCAGGGGATGTTATTATGTGTGTCTCATATTTTTCATTTTGATCTCAATATCAATTTTTTCTTATGTTTTTATGGTTAAAGCTGTGATTATCTTATTGTATTATTGTTTCTTGTGTTTTTTTGTGCAGTGGTATGCCTCCGAGATGTGTTCTACTGGTTCCTCAATATTGTGAATCATATAATCCTCAAGGGAATCCACCTATAGATTATAACCTTATTAAGGATATCATGAGGGTAGTTCGTGTTTTCATCAAGATTTTACCACCAGTGTATAATGAAGTTGTGGAGATACAACCAGGAGTTGAAGGAGAAAAGGTGTTATCACACAATTTCTTGTGAGAGAAGCCAAAATTCCTTAATGTTATGAATGAAGCTCAATATTTTGAGGACTGGATAAAATATATCGATCAGATATTTAAATTCTTCGATAAAATTTATGGTATCAAGGTGATGTAAGTGGAATTCAAACTTGAGGGTCCTAGCAAGAGATGGTGGGACTCCATGGTGTGGGAAGATATGTACATCTTATTAGACAAAATGGATTTCAAGAATCTATTCTTATTATTGTTTTTAACGAGTCACTAATGATTGTTAAGTATCTAGAGTTTTTATATTCTCAACAAGGCAAGTGTTCGGTGTTATCATACAAAAATTGATTAGATGTGATAGTTTTTTTCTCCATAGGTAGAAATGAATGACCATCTAATTGCTCAGAAATACATATGATGTTTCTGACAAGATATCATATTACAATTATTAATGTTGATGATTTTGACCTATGTGAAGATAGTAAATGGGGTGAAGATGAAAGATATGAATATCTCTGGAAGTTTCTGTTATTCACCACATTCTCTTTAACTTAGTTGCTTCTTATGTGGTGTGTAAGGGAAGAAGAATAAGTGGAAAGATAATTGATGGAATAGTAAAGGTGGTCCTCAATGGAATTCCACCTCTTCACCTTTATCCACAACTGGTCATTTTACCTTGACATACAATCATTGTGGTGATGTTGGTCACACCCATTGTTCTTTTTCATCACATGGGTAGATGTGTAATGGTTTTGGGTGCTATTATCATCTCTAAATATTCTAAAAGGATTTGTATATAAATAGATGTTATCAAGAATAGTTAACTCCAATGGATGTAGTGGTGTAGTAAGATGATTCATATACTATGGGTATCTACCCAAATTCTCATGAATGAATCACCTTCATGCAGTACAAGATCGTCCAGCAGAGGTAGATGTTGGTATAGTGATAGTAAGAGGTACCGTCCTTTTTCTATATTTTGTAGTGATTATTTTATTTTATACTAGTTATTCCACCCAATTAAATATGGAAATTCTTTTGATATGATTAAACATCCAACTATGTTCTTGTCCTCTATATTTAGTTAGAACCTCCTCTTGGTAAGAGGAAAAATCATGGGTTCTATTGTTCTTTTATTTTGATATCGATAGCTGATGCAACGTTAGTCTAGGATATTTTCATTCTCAATAGGTATTTTATTGATGTCAAAATCAGGATGGAATGTGTTGTTTATCATCATTATGAGGCCTATTTTTTACCATTGGTGTGTCTCATTTCTTGTGGGAAATGGGAGATAATGTTTATTTTAAAGCTATTCAAATTTGTGGACTATACATATAAGAGAATCCAACCCATAAATATATAGTTTTTTGTCAGCAATATAAATTTATCTATACATAATTTATACTTTTTCCCTTACTGCTGCTATTCTGGAAATTCATGGTGTTTTCACAAATGATTTCTCCATTCTCCCTCTAGAGAGGGAGGTAAAGATTAATATTTACATAATTCCTAGAGCATATTTTATTTGTATACCTTCTGTTCATATAGTTATAGTGTAACTGAAATAGCTCAAGATTTAGTTGGATGATTTAGTGGATAATTGTATTGTATCCCCTAGTGTTTCACATCGGGTTGCCCCGATTCTATTTGTTAAGAAGGAAGAAGGTTCAGTCTAATTATTTTGGACTTTTGAATGTTAAAATATGTATTATTGAAGAAGAATAATCTTTTTTATCATGTGTATGATTTGATTTATCATTTAATGATGGGAAATTGGTTTTTGAATATTGACCTTCGGTTAGAATTTCATTATCTCAAATTTCAAGATTCTGATATACCAAAGATTGATTTCAATATAAGGTATATTCATTATGAATATATTTTGATTCCATTTGGTATAACTAAATCTAAATCAGTTTCTGTGGCTTTCATGAATCAGATATTCCATAAATATATCAACACTTTCGTGGTAGTGTTAATGAATGATATTATGTTTTTTTGAAGATATGATAATGAGAAAAATATCCATTTGAGTTTTGTTTTGTAAATCCCGAGGAGTCTCCATTTATATAGAAATATTTTAAAATTTATTTTTTCAATTCAATAATTTTTTTCTAGGGGAATGTGATTTCTAAGTATTTCTAATCAGTTAATCTTGAGAAGGTGACAAATATTTGGTCTTGGGAAGATGCTTGAAATATCCCTGATATTTGGAGATTTGTTGGTCTTGCTGGATATTATTGATGATTCGACAAGGATTTATCAATGATTGATTCACCTTTGAAATCTCTTACTTGGAAAGGGGTGAAATTAATTTTGGATTCACTGTGTTAGTCTTCTTTAGATGAGCTAAAAAGACATCTTACATGGGTTATTATTCTGATCTAACATGATATTGGTAAGGGGTATATGGTTTTTTACGATGCTTATGGTATTGGTTTTTGTTTAAAGCCTATGCAGGGTTATCATGTGGTATCTCATGGCTCTCTCCAGATTTGACGACATTAGAAGAATTATTCCAATCAAGATTTATATATTTTTATAGTTATTCATGTGCTTAACTATTGGTTTCAATATCTTTTTATAGAGAGGTTCACAGAATTATTTTATTATAAGAGTTTAGGTTATATCCTTTCTAATAAAAAATTGAATCTTAGATAGTGATGGTGGGTAGAATACCTTCATAAGATTTAATTCGACATCACTTATACCTCGGGGAATGGGAATTTTATTAAATACACTCTTAGTATGAAATAACCATTTTAGGTTGTTTTGGAATCAAAAGTTGAGTTGAACCTTATGGGGATCTTAGCTCAGTTTCACCTAGATGATCTAGAAGATTTTTCAGGTACGATTTTTTCCAGTATTAAGTTATCATCATCTCTTATAGATTTTATTCATCCATGTCAACAATAGGATGGTGAGTTAAGAGGAAATTGAGAGACCCTGTATTATAGGGAGACTATTTCTAGTTTCTATCTCTCTTTAGATATTATTATTCATTTTGGGGGTCATTTTTGGTTCCAAAATCAGTGAGGATATCAATTTTGATTGATTTTCACAGTCCTTCATGGTTTATTTATTCGGTCACTATGAAGATGTAATATGACATGTGATAAAGATTCTTCTGATCAGTTATAAAAAATTACATTATAGATTATGTGTCACATTTGTACACCTTCCAATAGATAAAGGAATAGAATTTGAAACCTTATGATTTTTCTTATCCTATTATAGTGCTAGTTTGGAAATGAGACAGGGTGTCCATATACATTTTTTTGGATTACCAAAGACTCCCTATGAGAGAAATTATATCAAGTTGGTGATTTTTTAGTTGAAAAAGTTCACTGACTTCATTATAATCATGGAAAACACAAATGTTGAAGGTCTGGGTAAGCGGTATGGGCAAAATATTGTGAGTGTAAATCGGATTCCTTCTACCATTATTTCAAAAAAGTATTATAGATTTACTTTGAGGTTCTGTAAGAGTTTCCAACAGGTGATAGAGACTCAATTTAGGTTGAGTACATATTACCATCCATAGAAAACCAGCTAGAAGAAGCACCCTATTCCTATCTTGGAGGATATTTTCTATGCCTAGATTATGGATTTTAGTGGATTTTGGGATAGCTGTATGAAATAGGTTTCATTTTATATTAACAACAGTTATCGCATATCAATCAGAATGGATCCTTTAGAGGATTTGTATGGTCACATGTGCAGATCACCTCCCGACTGGGTAGAGGTGGGTGAAGCCTCTTTAGTGGGACAAGGTATTATTTAGAAGATGTTAGAAAGTATTCGTGATATATATCAACATGTTGTTAAAAATAAATTTTTTAAGAATCATATGAAGATCAGTGGAATTTTCCTTTGGAGTTGTTAGTTAGTGACCATGTTTTATTGAATGTTTCTCCTTGGTTGGGTCACCATAGGCTTGGAAAATATGTGAAGTTGGATCTCAGATATGTTTAAACATTTTAAGTCATTTATCATATTTGTAAGTTTTATTATCATTTAAATTTTATGGATATATTATTAGGAATTCATCATGTTTCATACTTATTGTAGCTCATGAAATACCATATTGATCCCTATTTTTTTTAGTTTGGAATACATTTAGTTGGATCATTATTTATCTATCCTGGAGAAAAACCTAGAGATTATTGACACTAAAGTGAAACTATTTCATGGGAATTTGATTTGATTGGTCATAGTGTTATGGATACATGGATCACATTCTCACAACACTTGGGAGTAAAAGTTATTGATGAGGGAGTAGTTACCTCACCTCTATTTCAGACTTTACTCTTCCATAATTATTTCTAGGGATGTAAATTCTTATGTTGGGGATTTTATAATATCATATTAGCCACAATCAAGTATATTTCAACTCTTTATTAGTTTCTCTCATATTTTGGGTGATTTTAGGGTATTTAGAGGATATAAATCATGTTCAAGGAAAATGAATTAAATTTTATGGTTGTATGTTTTTTTGAATTAATTTAGTCCATGTATAAATGTGTCAAAATGGTTTTTAGATTATCTCTGATTTTGCATAATTGTTGAGTTGGTTTGGGTATTTTAGGAAAATGTTTATTTTCATTTTCTATTTGAGAAATACATTTCATTTAATGTGTTGGTCGTTCATAAGAGTCCACGAGTTCAGGTCAAACTGTGAAAATGTTATATATTGTGACAAATTTTCACATATTAAAAAATATATTATTTTTATGTAATGAATTCTAGTAATATATCATGAACTAAAGAATGATGTGAAGAATATATGTTGTGTAATGGTAAAATTGGGATTTTTTACCCAAGGTGAAATGTTTATTGGTATATTTATGTTTTGTGGATTACACAGCGTAAAACTATATTCCATGATATGTAATCCTAAAGAGTTGGGATTTTTCATCATTTCAATGATTTTGTGTTTCACATTTGGCCGCAGGTCTCTCCTATTTCAAGGTAGAAGCTTTCCCACATAAAATTAAAGACCTCCTCTCATTATGAATCATTTTTTTAGCATTTTATCATCATTTTAATTGATGTGCTTTTATCTGGCTGTGTAATCCTTCAATTTCATAATTTTAACTAACATCAGTAGTTCCATTTTTTATTGTTATTGAAACCATTGATATGTGATTATAATCTTCTGTATTTTTTATAGATCCTCTATGAAATTTTCCTTAAGAGGTAACCCTTATGTTGGTTATGGTGTGACATGTGGCTTTCTTCGAGGTATTTTGTGATCTATCCTCTCTGCTGACATTATTTACTTCTTAAATAAAGATTGAGATGTCTGGGTTGATTCTAGGGCCTCCTTTATAGTCATTATGTTCTACCTTGTTTGTGGGTTCTAATGTCGGTGTGCATGACCCGAGTTTTAAGAAGGATGATTCGTATCTATCCTATGTTGGATAGAATCTATTTCTTTTGTTTCAAATATTATTTTATAAATGGATTTTTATGATTTATCTATATTTGTTAATATGGTTTTTTTGAGAAAAGATGGTTTCCCTTATTTTTGTAAAATAAACTTGTATTTTTAATTCATTGTGCAATGGATTTCATGAAATGGGTTCTAAAGCATGGTTTTTATAGATTGGTTTTCAAAATAGAGTAAATGGGAAGCCTTGGATAGTTAGTTGGATGGTGTAGTAGTGGGCCTCGTCTATTTTTCGAGGGGGCACTCATGGGGTTTCCCCCACTACCCATTCATGTTGTTCTAAGGACATTATTGAGCTATGGGGGGTTAACCTTATAGGATGTTACTATACTCTCTAAATTAGAAGCATATATTTCGATACTTTATGTATAAAATTTTCTATGTTCAGTTACTAGGGTTCAATCTAGCCTGACATGTAGAAATCCTTGGAGTGATGTTACACATGATTTTGGTATTTTTTTCCTTGTACTATTTTATATTTTACTACTATTGAATTAATATGATATGTGATAAATTCTTTGGATCGATATTATTTTACTGCTTGATGTATGATTAGAACCATTTTACCCCCATATATTTGGAAGTGGGAAACAATAGGGTAATTAAATATTTTTACATGATTTTGATAAAAATATAGTTAAAAAATTTCTATGCATCGTTTTATTTAAATTTGATCATGTTCACATTATTACAAATACTTTTTATAGAAAAGATAATTTGGATCCTACTAATATTATTATCTCACACTCTAATATCACCTTTGGTGGTGCGTAGACCTTTGTATGTCTTTCGATACAGAAAAATGAACAATTCCACAATGAGGCGATGAGGCTTTATGTTTGCTATGTTTGAGTAACTATTTGTAAGATGGTGAAATTTTTTGTATGATATTACATGGGGTAATCAATTTTGTATATTAGCAGACATTTGATGTTTCATTTTTACATTGGGATGTTCTGGCTGTATGAACCCGGTTCTTAGTTTTGAGGTACGAGTTTGTTCTTTTCTCTTTTCCTTAAGTGTTTTCCAGAAAATAAGGAAAATGGGGAAAAGTCCTGAATTTTGGAAGTACACGACGTGTACTTTTTCCACACTCCATGTGCTTTTCGCTGTGTAGGATGATTTCATAGGGCGTGTAGCCTTGTTGGCAACTAAGGGTGTAAAAACTGACTACACACCGTGTAGTGGTCCTTTACACACCGTGTAGTTAGTTGGCAGGAAAATAGTAAGGTGGTGGCCAGTTGTGTGACAGAACATGCCGTGTACTCAAGAAGACACGCCGTGTGCTCATGTCGGTAGATGAACAGTGCCACGCTGGCCGAAAACTGCCAGAGGAACAGTTAAAAAATGGGAAGTACACGCTGTGTACTTGGAAATACACGTAGTGTACTTTATTTTTTTCGCTTAAAATGGGATGTAGCATCCCCTGTCCACATGGAAGGCTTAGAATGGGAAGAAGGAGTGGGTTAAGGTGGACAGAGCTTTGGAGATCCGTTGAGCGCACGTTGGGACCCCGTTTTCTGCACCGTCGATCTCCCTAGAACTGCACGGGTGAGTTCTCTCTTCTATTAGAGTAGTTCTTACCAATTCTTTCCCGTAGGGAAGTTATTTAACTTTTAATGGGGTTTATTTTCACCTCAAATATACATCGTTATAGGACGAATCGAGGATCATCATTCGCGTATATCGTTCGTGGGTGTTAAAGGTAGGTGGATTGTTGTTTATTTTCCAACGGTTGTGCGTTTTGTTTGTTTTTGGGATACATACCCATATTTGGGTCATCGTGTGGATGAGGTCGTGGCTATTTTTAATACCTAGAATTGTATAGGTAATTAAATATGATATTAAAATACTATTTGGGATCGCTGCTTGCATCCAGGACCACCCCGGGGGTGCATTCCTCTGTTTAGCTGTTTGGCCAGGATACCCGAGGGTATTCCATGTTTGATTATGCAGTACTTTTTCCTTGAGAGGAATTGTATGTAAATTTCATGTTTATATGTTGGGAATGGACTGGTTATTTATGCATGAGGGCAATTTTTTACTATAGCTTGAGGGCAATGACATATTTAGCCAGAGGGCGTAGTTCTATTAGCCTGAGGGAAAGATTATGATCACCTGAGGGTGTCATTTCAGTTTGTCCTGAGGAAAAGATTCTATTTCTCTGGAGGGAAATTCTTGAGGGCGAGATTCTGTATATCCTGAGGGTAGGCCTGAGGGAGAGGTTTTACTATATTAGGCTGAGGGAAAGATTCTGGTTGGCCTGAGGGCTTGGTTCTGTTGAGCACAGAATGTTACTAAATTAAGTGGTTAAAATGAATAATAAAACGGCAATATAACTGGTAATGTTAGTTACTTATGAGTACTTATTTGTTTATTTCATTTTACTACTGCACACTGTTGTTTCATATTTCCACACAGTTGGGCACGGGCCTTTGGTGGGTGCCTACTGGGATTCATTTCTCACACCCTATTTGGGTCATGCTTTTCGGCCCAAATAGATTACTCTTCTATAGGTGTGGATAAGGTCAAGGGTCCTTATACAGGTACTTTTTTCTGCTGAGGATTAGGGGAGAATGGGACCGGGCTTAGGCTCGCGATGCTACCAGCTATTTTATTTTGTTTTTCATTTATGTACTTGTACTGTACTGTATTTTTGTGTAACATGTTCTGGCTGTTTTCCTAGAATTTGAGGCATGTTTCACCATTATTATATACTGGTTTGTTATACCTACTGGAGTTGATTATTTCAGTTGGGTATGGTTTACTGCTTCCGCTGTTGTTGTATGTTTTATTTCCTTCCGCTGCGCTACACTTTGAAAAATGAAGGCATAGTTTTCCCACAATCAGACCTGGGCCCTCGCTACTAGTCAGCAGACTCTGGCATTTGGGGAAATGCGCTTGAGTTCATGTGGCGAACCGGGTTCGGGGCACCTTTTGAGTGGCACCGGGATCCGGGACGTTACAAAGTGGTATCAGAGGAATTATTTTCTTGGCTTACTATTTGGATCCTTAGTCAGGGATAGGACGAGAACGGTAGTTGGTAATAAGTTGTGCCCGAGCATAGCTAACCCGTGTATAGGAAAAATCCAATCTACCTCGTATTTCCTTTTTATTGATTTTTCAATTTACAGTTTATATGATTTTCACTGTTGAGTGACACACTTTTATTGTGCGGCTTATATTTGATCCATGGGTTCTAGTTAGTTGCAACCTGATGAGATGAGTGTATGCCATATCATTAATCATTTAGGCACCTGCTAGAAATCACATGCCATGCATAGTTCAATGCCATGTAGGGGCATTAGAAATTGCATGTTGTTGTGATAGTTGTTGTGCTAGAAAAGCATGTTGTTGTGATAGTTGCTTGATAAATATCTGATGTGTGAGTTTTTGGGGGAGTATGGGCCCTCATTGACCGTAATTTGGTGGATCATTGACTATTTATTTTTGTTATAACACAAATGAGATGTCAAAATTTGATTCGTGGGGAGTATGGGCCCTCATGGATCAGAACTTGACACTTAGGTGTTGTTTTCAGTATTTTATGGGCTCCGGAGTAGTTTCTAAGACATACTGTCTAGAAAACCCAGTATATACGATGTGTTGTGCTTTAGACACGCCATGTATGTCCTTTTTTCGGGAAGAAAAAAAATAATCTTTTTGAGTACACTCCGTGTACCCTGAGTACATGTTGTGTAGTATCTTCCTATGTTGTAAACCATATGGGAAGAGACACGAGGAAGGGAAATGCCTGGGGAGAACATGCCGTGTACCGGAAGTACACGACTTGATGTGTTGACCCAAAGTCCGCCCGTGTAACTAACAACACGGACGAATGAGACATAAGATATAAACGTCGTTTCAATGACGAACACACCGTGTAGTGTGACCTGGGGACTCGACCGTGCAACTAACAACACAGGTCGGTGTCACCTCTCTTTGAACACGCCGTGTACTTGTGGGACACGCCGTGTAGTCTTGTCTGAGGATAGACTGTGGGGACTTAGTCGTGTGGCTAGAAAACGGGGTGGTTTACACACAGTGTTCGGGAGTCTAACACCATGTAATATCAAGCCGTGTAGTCGGTCATATCACAAAGACACTAGCAGTTGGAAATAACCCCATAAACGTCGTGTAGATGATATACACACCATGTAGTTTTGTTCAATGGGAGCCGTGTGGCTTAGTTGTGTAGAAGGACCCAGGCAGGGTAAGATAAGTCAGGTACACACCGTGTAGTCAGTATACACGCCGTGTATTCTTGTTTTGCAAATTTTGAATGCCTTCTTCCTCCTGTTCCCTTTTGGGTTTCTTCGTTTTCAGTCATTACTAATCTTGTTCTAAGGCGTTCTTTGACCGTGTAGTGTCATACCGCTGAGACGACCACGCGTTGTTCACCCGGAGAGTGGCGACGACTATACTCCAGAGATGGTGGGCCATGGGCTACCAGTTGATTTTCCAGTAGAGCCAGATGTGGTGTCGGCCGTTATACCAGAAATAGGCACAGATGTGCAGTTCCATGAAGGCTTCATGCGGTACATGCAGACCTTTCAGGGAGCACCGCAGGCTGCCACATCTATGGCCGAACTGACTCGTGTCTTCGAGTAGCAGCATCCACCTACTTTTTCAGGGGACGTCGGACCACAGGCTGCGGAGTCTTGGCTAGGATCAATGCAGAATATTTTCAAGAATCTTGAGACGCCTCCAGGGTGGAGGGTCAAGCTCGTGACTTACATGATACTTGATTCTGCCAAGAGGTGATGGGATGTTACCACCCAGTTAGAGCATCATAGAGACATGGAGTGGGAAGATTTTCAGGCAATCTTCTATGAATTCTTTTTTCTAGAGACAGTGAGGGTAGACAGAGCTCGAGAGTTCATGAATCTGCAGTAGGGCGCTATGTTGGTGATGGACTATTCTGCTCGCTTTACCGAGCTTCAGCACTTTGCACCTGTTCTAGTTGGTGATGAGATATTGAGGGCTAGGCGCTTTGAGGATGGTCTTATTTATGATATACGAGCACTAGTGAATGTTTTCATGTTTCCTTTAGTACATGATATTGTGAACCAGGTGCTTATTTCGGAGAGGAACCTACGGGAAGCTAGTGGTGTGGGCCAGGGTGGTTCAGCACTAGTTTCTGGTACTATTTCTGCTGGTAAGAGGAAGAGACAGGGGGACTTCTCCCAGGGTGGTAGTACTAGACACGTAGTTTATTCAGCTGGCCTGATCTTGTTCTACTAGTGTGGTAAGGAGGGGCACAAAAGACCGCATTTTCCATGTGATCTAGTGGAGTGCTGATCTTTCAGCAAGATGTGTCAGTTGCAATGCTTTTGTAGGTAATTTTTACTAGTGGCTAGTGAGATGGGTTTTGTGCAGACTCCGCGTACGGGAGCAGGACCGGCTTCTTACGAGTTAGGGAACTGGAATACGTCAGGGCGTGCAGACAGTGATGGTGGTCGTGGCCGTGGTAGCCAGACACCAGGATCTCAAATGCAGTAGGGTGGGAAAACTTAGGGTAGCCAGGCTGTGTCTCAGGTCCGTGGCACTAGGCAGGCATATACAGTGCAACAGACCCAGCAGGAGCAGAATCCCAGACCTTCTACAGTCAAAGGTACTATTCTAGTAGCTTTTTTTCAAGTCTTCATTACTTTTTGACACGGGTGCTACTCATAGTTTCATATCTATACCCATTGTAGAGAGCCTTAGGCTCTTTATTTCTTCTTCTTCCAATATCATGATGCTAGACACTCCGTTGCGGACTAGAATGGCTTGTGTGTGTCAGTGCAGGGAGTGACCTCTAGTGGTTGGAGGGTGTCAATTTCTTTGGGACCTTTATGTCTTAGAGATGATGGCTTATGATGTCATTATTGGGATGGACTGGTTGATTCCCTTTCGAGCCTTTGTAGACTGCTATCGTCGTCAGATGTGTTTCATGTCACCAGAGGGCGGAGAGTTTCTATACAAACGTGAATGGGATGTTCAGGCGTGTCGAGCTAGACCAGAGCATCGTGGGCAAGGTGGAGTCATAGCCTAGATTGCGAGATTATATCTGGATGATCTGGGGACTTGTCAGATGGATTTCCCTCCAGTTGTAGATCGCTTCAGTGATGTCTTCCCAGAAAAATTTTTAGGTCTACCTCCAGAGTGAGAGGTGGATTTCTCTATTGAGCTTGTGCCAGGAGTAGTACCAGTGTCCATTCCTCCTTATAGGATGGCCACGCCTGAGTTGCAGGAGCTCAAGAGGGAGTTAAAGGAGTTACAATCAAAGGGTTTTATCAGAACCAGTACTTCTCCTTGGGGTTCTCCGATCCTTTTTGAGAAGAAGGCAGATGGTACCCTCAGAATCTGTGTGGATTTTCAGAAGCTGAACCAGTTGACGGTTAAGAACTAATATCCCTTGCCGAGGATAGATGATCTTTTTGATCAACTTCGTGGATCAAAAGTGTTCTCTAAGATTGACCTGAGGTCAGGATATCATCAGCTATGCGTGAGACCATCGGATATACGGATTACAACCTTTTAGAGCAGATATGGTTTGTATGAGTACTTGGTTATGCCGTTCGGACTCACAAATGCGCAAGCAGTTTTCATGGCTCTGATGAATCGTGTGTTCCATCCATATATTGATTCTTTTTTGGTAGTATTCATGGAATTCATCTTAGTACACTCTCACACTCGACACGACCATGCCACCCATCTTGAGATCATATTGAGTACACTGAGAGAGCATCTACTATATGATAAGATCTCAAAGTGCCACTTTTGGATGGACCAGATTCACTTCCTGGGTCATATCATCTCAGAGGTAGGAGTTGTAGTAGTCCCAGAGAAGGTGAGAATAGTAGTTTCCTAAGAGCAACCTAAGAATGTGTTTGAAATATGGAGTTTATTAGGGCTGGATGGTTACTATAGATGCTTCATCAAGGACTTCTCCCACTTAGCAGCGCTGTTGACAGGTTTGACTAAGAAAGGATTGAATTTCGTTTGGTGAGAAGCTTGTGAGGTATCCTTTCAGGATCTAAAAGGAAATTTGACATCAGCACCAGTCCTGATACTCCCAGAGCTGGGGAAGAGCTATATAGTTTACTGTGATGCATCATGTATTGGGATGGGAGCAGTGTTGATTCTGGGAGATTGAGATGTTGCGTACGGGTCTCGGTAGTTAAGTTCGAATAAGAGGAATTACCCGACACATGATCTCGAGTTTGCTACAGCTGTTCATGTGTTACGCCGTTGGAGACTTTATCTATTGGGAGAACGTTTTATGGTTTTCACCGAACACAAAAGTCTCAAGTATATCTTCACTCAGCATGACTTGAATCTGAGGCAGAGAAGGTGGGTCGAATACCTTCAGTCCTACAATATTGAGCTTGCCTATACACCTGGAAAAGTCAATGCAGTTGCTGATGCACTGAGCAGGAGGACTCAGATACAAGCTGTGCAGGAGGCCAGTGATTAGTGGCAGCTCATGGAATTGTTGTCTGAGATGCATTTGGAGGTGCATGACAGTCATGGGAAGACTTATCTTTCCTCCTTACCCGTGACTTCTACCCTCATAGATAGAGTGATGATGAGACAGCTATCTGATTCAGAAGTCCTAGTTCTACGGGAGTCGGTGGAAAGAGAGGACCCTCCTCCTAGTTGGACGATAGGCGATGATGAGGTTCTGTGTTTCCATGGAAAAGTATGGGTTCCAAAGGATACACGCGAGGAGCTGATATGAGAGTTTCATGCTTCGTCTTTTTCAGTTCATCCCAGGGTTACCAAGATGTTCCGTGACTTGAGATGTCAGTACAGGTGGCTGGGTATGAAGAGAGATATAGCTGGTTTTGTTACGAGATGTTCCACCTATCAGCAGGTGAAGGCAGAGCACCAGATACCAGCTGGGCTGTTACAGTAGTTACCCATTCCGGAGTGTAAATGGGATGATGTCGTGATGGATTTTGTGACTGGTTTGCCGAGGTCACCTCGAGGCAGTGATGCCGTATGGGTTGTTGTGGACAGACTCACGAAGGTAGCTCACTTTTTTCCGATTAAGGAGACCTTCGGTGTTGACGAGCTTATAAATATATATATCTGAGAGATCATAAGTCTTTATGGGGTCCCTCGTTCTATCATTTATGATAGGGACTCCTATTTTACATCTCGATTCTGGCAGAGTTTTTAGAAGGCACTGGGTACACAGGTGCTTCTGAGCACAACATACCACCCTCAGACACATGTCCAATCAGAGCATACGATACAGGTGCTAGAGGAAATGTTGCGTTCATGCGTCCTAAACATTGGGGGCTCTTGGGAGAAGCATATACCCTGATTCAAGTTTGCCTATAATAACAGCTTTCAGGAAACTATTGAGATGGCACCATACGAGGCTTTATATGGTAGGCCATGCCGATCACCATTTTTCTGGTTTGAGGTAGGAGAGGAAGATTTACTAAGACCACATATTGTGTAGGAGACTTCTGAGTAGGTCCAGTTGATTCAGAAGAGGATGGCTACCGTGCAGTCTCGTCAGAAATTGTATGATGATCGCTGAAGACGACCCTAGCAGTTTGTGGTTGGGGATCAGGTTTTCTTGCGTGTTTCTACGAGGCAGGGACACAGGCGGACCTGGAGACAGGGTAAACTTTCACTGAGGTATGTGGGGCCATTTAGGATTCTAAAAAGAGTAGGGCCGATTACCAATCGGTTGCAGTTACCGCAGAGGTACCGATCCATGCACAACGTCTTCCATGTATCTCAGTTGTGCCACTATCATTCAGACCTGTCTCACATCTTTTAGCCAGAGGAGGTTGAGCTGGAGGAAGATTTTTCCTTTGAGGTGCATCTGATCTATATCGTTGATAGGATCACGAAGGCTCTCCGAGGCCGGTCAGTTCCTCTCGTACGGGTGTTGTGGTAGCATGGGCAAGTGCTGGATGAAACCTGGGAGCGGGAGACTGACGTACATGCTCAGTGGCCGTATTTATTCATGGATATATCTTCACCACCCTTGGAAGGGAAATTTGGGGACGAATTGCTTTAATGAGGGAAGTTTGTAAGAACCCGGTTCTTAGTTTTGAGGTACGAGTTTCTTCTTTTCTCTTTTCCTTAAGTGTTTTTCAGAAAATAAGGAAAATGGGGAAAAATATTGAATTTTGGAAGTACACGCCATGTACTTTTTCCACAAATCGTGTGCTTTTGGCCATGTAGGATGAGTACACAGGGCGTGTAGCTTTTTTGATGACTAAGGGTGTAAAAATCGACTACACGCCGTGTAGTGGTCCTTTACACGCCGTACAGTCAGTCGACATGAAAATTGTAAGGCAGTGGCCAGCTGTTCGATAGAACATGCCGTTTACTCAAGAAGACATGCCGTGTAGTCATGTCGGCAGATGAACAGTGCCACGCTGCCGGGAAACCGCCAGAGGAACAGTTAAAAAATGGAAAGTACACGTCGTGCACTATGTTTTTTCCCATAAAATGGGAAGTAGCCTCCCCTGTTCACAGGGAAGGCATAGAACAGGAAGAAGGAGTGGGTTAAGGTGGCCGGAGCTTTGGAGATCCACCGAGCACACATCGGGAACCCGTTTTCCGCACCGTCAATCTCCCTGGAACCGCACGGGTGAGTTCTCTCTTCTCCTAGAGTAGTTATTACCAATTCTTTCCCGTAGAGAAGTTATTTAAGTTTGAACAGGGTTAATTTTCTCCTACGATCTACGTCATTCTAGGATGAATCGAGGATCGTCGTTCGCGTATATCGTTCGTGAGTGTTAAAGGTAAGTGGCTCGATGTTTATTTTCCAACTGTTGTGTGTTTTGTGTGTTTATCCGCTACGAATCCAAATTTGGGGTATCCTGTGGCTAAGGAAGTGGCTATTTTAAATACCTAGAATTGTATACGTAATTAAATATGATATTAAAATGTTTTTTGGGATCGCTTCTTGGATCCAGGACCACCCCGGGGGGTGCGTTCCTCTGTTGGCCAGGATACCTGAGGGTATTCCATGTTTGATTATGCAGTACTTTTTCCTTGAGAGGAATTGTATGTAAATTGAATGTTTATATGTTGGTCATGGCCCGATTATTTATGCCTGAGGGCGGTGTTTTATTATAGCATAAGGGCAGTGACATATTTAGTCGGAGGGAGTAGTACTATTAGCCCGAGGGCGAGATTCTGATCACTTAAGGGTTTCATTTCAGTTTGGACTGAGGGAAAGATTTTACTTCACCTGAGGGAAATTATTGAGGGCGAGATTCTGTATAGCCTGAGGGAATGCCTGAGGGTGAGGTTTTACTATATTAGCCCGAGGGAGAGATTCTGGTTGCCCTAAGGGCTTGGTTCTATTGAGCATAGAATGTTTCTAAATTAAATGGGTAAAATGAATAGTAAAATGGCAATATAACTAATAAAGTTAGTTACTTATGATTACTGCTTTGTTTATTTAATTTTAGTACTGCACATTGTTTTTGAATATTTCCACATAGTTGGGCATGAGCCTTTGGTGGATGCCTACTGGTATTCATTTCTCACACCCTGTTTGGGTCATGCTTTTCGGCCCAAACAGAATACATTTCTACAGGTTCGGATAAGGGCAAGGGTCCTTATACATGTTCTTGATTGCTGCTAAGGAGTAGGAGAGCATGGGACTGAGATTAGGCTACAATACTACCAGTTGTTTTGTTTTGTTTTGCTTTTCTGTACTTGTACTGTACTGTATTGTTGTGTAACATGTTCTGGATCTTTTCCAAGAATTTGAGGCATGTTGCACCATTATTATATACATGTTGGTTATACCTACTACAGTTGTTTATTTCATTTGTGAATAGTTTACTGCTTCCGCTGTTGTTGTACGTTTTATTTCATTCCACTGCGCTACACTTTGACAAATGAGGGCATAGTTTCCCCACTATCAGACCTGGTCTCTCACTGCTAGTCAGCAGCCACTGGCGTTTGGGGAAATGCACTTGAGGTCCTGTGGCGAACTGGGTTCGGGGCACCCATTGAGTGGAACCCGGATCTGGGACGTTACTCCAACTATTTTTGAGTTGTTTCATTTCCACAATCTTTTTTTAGTTATGGAATATGTTTTCACTTATACTATTTCACCATGTTACATATACATAAAAATACATATATATATTCTATGTTGTTTCTTTAGTTCAAGATAAATAATTCAATGTTGTTTTTATTTTATGATCAGGTAGAATTCACCAACTCATGGGGATCAAGAACTCCCTTTGGGTATGTGGTAATTCAGGCTGGGTACTAGTTTGATAGGGTATCCGGGTCAGGTTCATCATAATTCATACACTAATGATGGAAAATAATGGGTTACTAGAGACTCATAATCATGATAAATGTTTGAGCATAATGTTTTAGTGCTTCATGGATAGAGAATGCGAGAAATTACAAGATATGTAGAAAAGCTACACTTTCAAATGAGGTTGAATCAATGTTTGAATCATCTATAATTACTTCCATATTATAAATCAACCACTATGATAGGTTAAGATAATTTTCCACCCAATTCAAAAAACCTTCACCCATATATAAAAATAATGAGATATCAAGCATACAATATTTTTACAAGGATCCCCCAGGATGGGTTACTATACACATGCTTGTTTAATGTTCAGTCTATGACCAAAATTTTATCATTACAGAAAAAATATGTTACAAAATCCATATCTTGATAGATTTATCTACTTTATAATGAATCCATCTCGTTTAAAATAAAAAAATTAATTTAAGATAAGAAAAACATAGAAAATTTCTATGATTCTTCAACATAAATATATGATCTCTATTATTGATTTAGAATATTCAAAAACATTTGAGATTTTTCTTTATCAAGATCCTAATGCTCATATTATTTATTATGATGGAAAAAATATCTAATGTCAAACATAATTTCAATCTCTTCATTATTCAATAACTCATACTCAGAATTTTAAATATGTTCCACACCTTTAATCATCTCATATTTTTCACCCCTTTTATATATTCAGTTAACCCAAATTGTGAAAAAATTATTAATATTTCTAGAATTTTTTGAAAAACTAGCCACTCATTAAATTATTGAATAGTTCAAAAATTTATTTTCTCAATATTATTCCATGTTATATGATTCCAAAAACCAATCAGGTAATTTTTCTCCCAATGACCCTCAACTCATTTTCCATATTTTCACATCCTCTAATTCAAACAAGTCAAGATAATCATCTAGTAATTACTCCAATTTTGATCCCAATTAATGATATTCACATTTTCATTGTGGAATATCTCTGAATAATTAGGCAGCGATCTTCTGAATTTATTCTCATTTATTCCTTATTCTTACCAGTATTAAATTAGGGCCCAATCCCTTATCATTGGGATTTTAATGGATATAATATAAAAAAATAACCACTAAACATGATTCTATAGAATTATAATTTTTTATAAATTGATAAACCTTACATAAAAATGGAATATCTTATATGTTACTACAATAAACCCAAATTTCATACACATTACTTGGAATTTTACCATTACTCTCAATAATATCTTTTTTTATGATGATAACATTATCAATTCTTTTATATATACCTATAATCTTATATAATATTTTATATATCTCATTAGCTCTGATACATTTTCAATTTTTACTCTAGAATATCATATTTTATATATTAAAAATGTTATACATCACCTTGAATGTATTATGTATCATAATATAATTATTTCAAATTATTATGTGTATAAAATATATCACCGTGAAACATTCACTTATCCATATTTTAAAATCAAATTTGACATATACCATCCATAAGATATGAAATATCTTACATAAAACCATAAGATCATTAATTTTTATTATTCTCAACCTGAAATTTAAGATATATATTTGGTATTATTGTAATATCTTCCATATTCACTATAATATGTTATGTATTAATAATAATAACCCATGTACTATCTATAAATATTTATGCTTCACTTTATATTCTAGTATGATTCCATATTCCTTCAAAAAATTACAATATAAATTCTTCTCTATCATTTTCAAATCAAATAAAACAATCATAATTCACTCAAATTCATCTCAAATTATTAACGAAACATTATTAAGAACTCAAAAAATTTCAAAACAATTTTCATTTATCTTTACTAATGGTTTATAAAAAATAAAACACTACATTATCAATTTCATTGGTTCATTAATCTCCCACATTGTATTTTAAATCAACCAAAAACACTCCAAAAAAATTTCATAAAATCATAGGGTTTCTCAAATTGAAATATCTTAAAGTCACAATTATCGATAATGTATTATTTTTTTAAAAAAATTATCCCCCTAATGAAAATAATTTTTTCTATGTACATTTTTTCTTCCCCCATCAATGCATGCACATATTTATCCCTCCTTTTAAAAGAAAACAAGCATTAGATTAAAAAAATTAATACGCATGATTTTGTAGGATTTAAAAAACTTTTATTCAAAATTCTCAAGAAATGTGAGGCATTCCAAAAATTCCACATGTTAGATAGAAATTTTGAACCTGTTTATTCATTCGTAGTCATTAAAATTTTACCTCTTGCATTGAATTTATTAAAATATAAAGAACATCTCATTGATAACATGATATAATATTTCGTTGTTTCTATATATAAGGTGTTTTCTTTTGTGATTATAAAGACTAGTTTCAATTTTATTATCATATAAAATTTACAATGTCTTCTCAGTTATCACCATTAAATCATATACTTTCTATTTTATTGAAAACATATATTGAAATTAATTTTCATAAACCATATAATTAGCCTCTATTGTGATTAAAATCATATAATTTTTATTTTTCTAACTTCATCGAACTCAATTTTCTCTGATAAATAATATACCACATATGGCTATTTATTTGTCAAATGATTATCTATCCCCATAAACATTAGTGTATCATTATTGTTTTTGGTGATAAACACTACTATAAATCATCCCATGGTTAAATATCTCATTCATATATTTTAAAATCCTCATGGTAGCCATCATGTGGGAATCTTTTATATTACTTTGATACCTAACCCATGCTGTTACAACCAAAACCAATGTTAGATCAAGATACAGTGAGATAAGAAAACATAATGGAAAATACATTTTTGGGGTATATCTTTATGTGATTTGAGTGTTAATGTTTATGATAGATTTTTTTATGAAGGTAAGTGTTTTTGGAGGTAGAATTTCATCTTGGAGAAGTTGGTTGTGACATGGCCTTTGGTATCTCGGTGTGAGGGATGGTTATAGTAGATTATAATTATCATATTATTATGTTCCAAGATGTAGTGTTAGTCATTACCATAGTGTGTGGGATTATAGTGTTGGTTTTGGTTTCATAGGAGTTTTTTGGTGTTGTAATATTTCATATGATGTGACTTGGACATATTTAATAAGACATAATCCTTAAAAACATAACTTTTCTTATTTCATTTTCACGATTTGAGGGTTTGGTTTTATGTGTTTTGTCATTCAAGATGAAAAATATTTTTATGTAGGGGCATTATGTCATGGAACATTCCTAAAATTAAATAATGTTTGGAGGTTTTATTTATAGGTTCTTATAATTATTTAGTCATGACTTGTCCAAATATAATTCAATATAAGGACCATGAAGGAGATTTTAGAGGTTATTTATTGGGATTAAATGTGTCATAGTTATAGGGTCATGGTGTAATTCTTATTCAATAATATTGGACTTGGAATGTCTATTTTTTAATAGTCAAATATACATAGGGATAAATAGATTTATTCTTGATGTATTGTCGGTGATACCAATGTTACAATGTGAGGATGTTATTTCACGTCGTAACATAGTGTTTTCCATACCATGCGTAATTTGAAATCTTACTCAAATATTGACATTTTTCCATTATTTATCTTGAACGTGAGAAAAATTATGTGGTTTTATTGGAGAGTTTCAAGTTCCCTTTATTAGAATTGATTCTTAGCATCCATAGATCTTCCGGTGGTGATCTGTGTTGTGTTTCCCTCTTTATTCATCTTTTATCTCTTTCTATTATATAATATTGGGTAGTATGTGTAGTGGTTTTTATGATGTTGAGTTGGGTACTTGATTGGGAATCATTTATTATCATTTTTAGGTGTACGTTAAGATATTAAGTAATTTTGAGCAAGCATTTAATTTAATGATGATATGTAATGGATGGTGAATCTTTTATTTAGGAAACGGATTTCAAAACAACCTTTATAAATTTTTGAATTAATGAACTGCCTGGGTGTTTGTTTATTTATTTTTTATGTTATTTATTGTATTAATATAGATTATTAACAATAAAAATGAATTTTTTTTGGGGAAGATATGATTCAAACATGGTTATACATTTTCTATGATAATTCCAACAAGATTATCGGTTGTTTGATGTGGTTGTTTAGAACTATTATTGCTACTGAGAATTGTGTGATGTTTCTAAGAATTTACTATTGGAATCACATTTTATAATAGTTTAATAATTTTATTCTTATAAAAAATAAGTTGTTTAAAATATTTATTATTGTGTTATCACCCATGATGGATATGTTAAATTAAATAGATAACATGTTTTTTAAAATGAAATTTTTTTAAAAGAGTTTATTTTTTGGATTTTTTGTTGTGTGGATTTGCTAAAATTTCAATGTTTCTATGTTTATGATTTTTATATTTGATGGTGTATGTCCATGGATAGTTTCACGATAGTAGTACATATTTCTCATCTGTTCTACAGTTGCCTTTCCATGGTTGGAAAGAGGAAATGTGGGTGTTTATGTGAAATAGTCGTACAATTAGTTGTGTAGAAGAGGAAGTAATGTATAGCTATTGAAATGACTATTGGAATGTTATTTTTGGAGGTTATATATTGGCTGGTCATTTGATATGGGGTTATTATTAATTTTATTTATAGAAATTGAATGTGATTTGTAATAATATAAATTTTAAATGGTTGTGGGGTATAATTGAATGAACTATGGGCCAAAATTGAATTTATAACACTCAAAATGAATGGTAAATGATTTAATTTTACATGGGTTTTAGATGAGAAATTAGTTTCATTACATATGGAATTGTATAGATTAATTAATGTAATGTGGCTTGTAAAATATTAAATCTAGAAATGGTTAAATGTTGTTTTCAAAGGGGAATAATGATTAGTTGTTTTGAATTTTTTTGTGTAAAGTGGGGATTGTTTTCTGTTATATAGTTTTAAATTACGTTTTTATGTTAAAGGGGTAGTGTGGTTATGATTTTTGGCTATGGTAGAGCTATTTTTATGTGAATTATGCTGGTCATTATTGTGTGTGATTTTATTATACATATATTTTCTTATGATTTGTTTACACAACCCTCTTGATTTGGATAACCATAATGAAGCATGATTTTTTTAGTTTTGGGTTTCTCCCAACATATCCCTGTTATAGAGAGAACATATAGAATACTACTCCCCTTACCCACTCTCCCTCCCAGGAGTAGTGCAATGGATCAGTTATATGGATGTGATAATGAAACACGGAGGGGTTCAAGCATGGTAATATTTAGGAATGATGTTTATTACTTTAATGTTCATAATACACAACTATAATGGATATTAAAATGTGTCTATAGCTATTTACTAGTGCTAGAGAGAGAGTTGGACCCTTACAAGGGTTGGGGGAGGAATTATTGCGGTATGACCCACATCAAGTGTGAATTTAGTATTTTGATAGGTTCCAAAGAGATATATAGAACCTTTTTGAGTTGGGGTTGGTAGGATTGTGTCCCACCCCATGATATCAGATGTGATTATATTGTTTTTTTTTTGTATTATAAAACAGTTAAAAAATAGATAGGAGAACATGAAGTTTGATGTTGAGGCATTAAAGTGAAAAACTTGTGGGGAAGTGGTTTGGGGTATGATTTCATTTATATTCTCTCCTTATTATGTAATTATACTTGGTTTCACTATTGGGTAACAGAAACTTTGGGATTATGGGTGATAGTTTCCTTGTTAGGTTCTTGTTGGATCTCATATTTATTCACTAAACTATTAGTACACATCTTCCACATTTTCATGATATAAACTAGGATGGATATTACTATGTATTCATGCTATATATGTGTGTGAGAGAGATATTTTTTTATAGGTTTCTAGGATTTCCATGGTTACCTAAATTTATACTACTACCATGAATCACAGAGTTTCTATTGGTGATGATACCTTAGGATTTATTTCATTACTTTAATTTGGAGAATTTTATTTGTATAACATATCATGAATTGCTATTTATTGTGTTATTGTATCATTTATTAATGATAATATGTATTTTTAATATTTCTTTTTATGTTCATAGGATATAAAAGGCTAATTAATACCGTTTTAATGTTTTATAAATCAACATTGGTCTTGCTTCTAGGAAATATTGGAGTAAGGCCTTAGGGACCGCTCTTATCTTCACTATAGGTAAGGAAGGGATACCATTGGTGATGGGTCATAAAAATGTAGTATCAAATACATGGATTAGAGTTATACAAGATTATGGAGTTAGACACCCTTGAATATATCAAGGGTCTACAAAAAAACAATATTTTTCATTCTTTGTGTGTGAGATAGTAAATGAGACCAACTTAAATATAGGCGACTAGAACTCCTATAATCTAAAAAATTAATATAAGTTTACTAAACGCCCTGGATGGGGAAATGATGATTTTTGGAAGATTAATAGGATAGTTGTATTCATCATAATAAGTTTATAAAAATTATATATAATCATGAATCACTATATATATTTTTAATCTATAAATACACCATTGTGGTTTAACCTAGGTCAGCCTCTTGGGGAGGCCACTCGTAGTAAGTACTTTTAAGTTGGCACTATCTATAAATTAAAATATAATAATTAAAATAAACACTAATATAATTGGGGTTTTAAAAATCTACATGATATATAAATATATAAAATCCAATTCATAACTAACATGTAAGAAGAAAGAAATTAATAATATAGAATTAAAGAAGATAAATATTGCTGCATTTGGGAGTTCATTGTGATTGTTTAAAATATTTTATAAAATTAATCTCATTATCCCATACAAAGTATTGACAAAAAACTATAACATTACACAATCTTGTATTAATTATAATTACCCCACCCATATAAATTTTTATGTGGGATAATACTTTTCCACATAATTACCCATATCAAACTCTAATATATTAATGATTTAAATATTACACAAAAGGAGTATTTGTTAATGTGGAAGAATAAAATGGTTGATAGAGAAAAATGGGGTCACCAAACACCCTATTCACAAAAATATCACATAAATATCAGAATATAATAATTAAAATTTATTAAATCATAGGAAACTCAAAAAAACATTTCTCTCTCTCATAAACAATTAACGAGGTTAGTTCTATATTTTCATGGAGTTGATAAGGTAACAATGGATGAACAAAAAGATAAAATAAATAATGAGAGGATAAAATTGATATATATTAAAATATTAAAATTTAATAATTTAAGTAAAACATCTCTTTAGAAAATTAAAATTCCAAACTCTTGAAAAGATATATAAGTGTAAATTTTTAGGCAAGATGGGTGTGTATTTTTTTCACAAAATATTTCGTTCAAATATTGGTTCATGTTTGGTGTTTTTAATGGGTGAATATTAAAATTTGGGATCCTAATAAGTTTTTAGTCTATGAATTGAATGTTTAACAAAAAAATATTTTCTTTATTTTTTATGTGTTTTAAAATTTATGAGTAAATTACTCGATAAAACATTTTTTTCTTGAAGGAATCTTTGATTTCAAATTATCTAGATTCTAACAAACTAATGGTCTTGATAAGGATTATATAATGAGAATTCATTGTTATTGAATGTATTACATAAAAATTTATCTACCTTATACTAAAAAATTCACTCATTTATACACATACTTTGTGAGAAATTAGTTCATCTTTAATATTCATCCAAACTATGCATAGTTTTTTCCGCCCTCACCCTAAGGTTTATTTGGGAATAAATGGTGGGATTTGAAATTGTATATAGTTAAACGATGTATACCCCAATGAGAAGGAAATAATAAAAAGGATTTTATCGATTTATGTTTGTGTAGAAAATTTTATTGATGAAATATCAAACTGATATAATGATAACAAATTAACCCATTTTCACAATAAAGTACAAAATATTCCAAAAATCTAAAAATGTTACAATGAACCTTAATTTGGTAAATTTTCTCGATAAAAACATTTAATTAAATAAAATAAATATCTATTTAAATATGAGCTTTAGGAATCCTATATACTTAAAAATTTTCCCCCGAGACAATCATCAACACTATGGTCAAAAAAACTTCCCAATGTATAATTGGAAACAACACTCAGTTATCACATTCAAATGAAATATCATGCCTCCATCATGGATCGTAGTTCCCTAATTCGAAAAATAATCCCGAAATACTAATTAATATCATGTTAATATTCATTTATATTTCATACCAACCTCCCAAGATATATATTTATGTCTCAGTCAAAGTTTTTTATATGGAGTTTTACGCATTCTCAAGGTATGCATGATATCCATAATCTTATTATCATTATATTATATCCACATCACAGATTCATAAATGTTTTAGGGATGATGAATTTATCCTTGTATATTCTATGGAAGTGGGTTGGTATGTGAAAAATAAAAAAACATTTAAATTTAATGAGGAGGGTTAGGCTCTAAATTGATATAAAAACATGAAATTTGTTTCCCTTATGAATGGTGTGGTCCTCACATTTCTCAAAACTGATTCACCCCTAAACCCCTTAATGTTTTTCATCGGTTTTCCTTAAATACTCATTTTAGAATTAGTAAAATATTTCATCTGACATCCCCTATTTTAGTATCACTGTCTCCATTAACATATTTTGAACTACAATATGAGTTTATTCTTTTGGAGTAATATTGAAACTTTTTCTTATTAAAATAGTACTGAAACCCCAAAATTTCTTTTGAATTATATTTTGGGCCACCAATGCATCTTTCTATCATAAATTTTCTATGAAAAATTTAAACTAAAAGAGATTTTAATTTTCATTTTAGCTTAAATATATTATTCTGGGTTAGTGTATACAACTCGTCTTTTTCCTCCACTATATAAGTGTTAAAAAATAACCTTATATTAAATATCTATATATTTTTTTCAAGGGATAAATGAATTTTAATGTGGTTTTCATACTAGGTAATAAATGACTAATATGTTTTTCATAAGGATTAAATGTCAAGGTGGATCAAAATGGTAGTTGAATGTAAAAAATGATTTCATAATGGTTCCTAATTCATTCTTGACTCATCCCATAAATTCTAACAGTTATGAAAAATCATTAAAAAATTATGTTTTGGATAAAAAATGAATCAATAATTTAAATAAAAATAGGAATTTAAATATATGTGAAACAAATATTAAAAACTCCCCGATTTGGACATGATTTAATCATTTTGGACTATACTAGTGAGGATGAGTTTAACAATCAATTAAAAATACATAAATGAAAATATTGGAAATCAGAAATCTAAAATCAAATCAGGTTTCATTTAAAACCTAAAATTATCAAATAAATTTATTTAAAAATAATAATTAGGTGAATTGGATATCTCAAAGTATTTGATTAATATCAATATCTAAGAAAAACTAAAAATAATTAAATATAAAACAAAAAATGTAGAATTATAAATTTGGCAAACATTAAAATATAATAATGTAACCTCAATTGTTTCATCTAAAAAAGGTTGAAATCACCCAAAAATATGTAATATATAACTACACATCATTTTTCCTCAAAAAATTAAATAAATTTGGAAATAATAACAATTATAAAAAAGGATGAAAAATATATTATTTGTATAAGTATCCACTTCGATTTAAAAGTCAAGATGCTAGCATATTAAAACTGCAAGAATGATAGAGTGGAACATGAAAATTTTAAATAATTATAAGCAAAGAAAAATAAATATAAAGGTAAAATAATCATATGGGAAAAACATGGATTGATCCCCTAGGTGGTATTTGTTTTGAACTATCTCCAGTTTTATGTTCATGGATTTTATCCCCATTCCATAGTGGATGGAGGTTTTAAGGAATAAACCATTACATGTTATCTATCCGAAAATCCATAAGGAAATACCAACAGTGTAAATACCTAGATAAAAGATTAAATATCCCATCTAATACTAAGTATGAAAGATAGAATTTATGGTGGAGATGAGGAGGGAAAAGAATGTAGAATTTTTCTCTATTATTTTTTGTAGTGGTATCCTCTATGTGATACAAAAGTTGATCTCAAGTAAGTAGTTCCTTTAACATGGTATCCCTGATATATTCTTAGTGATCATCCACATATTTGAATTTTAGCTCCCTTTTCTCTATTATGATAGTAGTGTTAATTCCTTTCTCATCGTCGGGGGAAAGGATATGTTTATCCAGATCTGAAATGTGAGAATTGGTAGAGTGAAAATTCATTTCTAGTAGTAAAAAAAATAGAGTTAATATAATTTTTATTTCATTAAGTAGTTATTACATTATATCATACTCATGAATGAATACCTCATATAATCTGATTGTAAGAAATTGTAGTGTTTAATCATAAAGTATATCCAAGAAAACATTAATAACTTCTCGAAATATGAGAATAATGTTGTTTTCCATTTCTTGATATTATTATTTTGATTCTACTTTGGAAGTGTAAAAAATTCATTTTTTTTCTTACTTATTCCATAATATTAAAATGTTGTTCCATTTGTTCCCATGAAGAATAATTCCTATAATACTCAACAAATATATTCATCCATCTTGAAAATTAAAAATGATGATAAACCATCATGAAAAAATCATTGGGAAATTGACAAGGAGTGAAGTTTTATATATTTCATTTTAAAAAAGATTTTTTGGTTTCAAAAAACACATGTAGCTATTTGGAATACTCATAAATGGTACAAAACTAACATATGTATGTTTGTTATGACCACAAGTTACTATTTTAAGCTATAAATACACCATAGTGGTTCACCCTATACTGATCTCAAGAGGAAGCCACTAACATGCAACATTTTCTATTTTCAATAAATAAAAATTTAATTTATACTATATAAAGATATTTAAATATTATGTGTATTTAAAAATAAATGAGATATATAAATATATATTTAAAATGAAAATCTAACATGAAGACGTAATGAAATTAGAAAGAGATAAATAAATAATACATGAGTTTATACTCTTGTGAATTGACAATATTTTATCTCATTATTATATCAAAATAATATCATTATTCCATTAAATATAGTGATCAATACATATCACACTATAACCTCATGATTGAATTAAAATTAAACAACATTTAGGTCTCTATGTATTGTATAATTATCATCCATATAAATACCTATGTCAAACTCTATCATATGAATTACATAAATGTTAAAGGGAATGTGTCACAAACCAGACATGATACCCTGGTACCCTCATATATGAGCTAATCCTAACATAGCCTAAAAGGTGTTCTATATCTTTATGGGTTGGGTAATAGCACCTATCATCATATAAGATTAATGTGGGAATGGGTTTCCCAAAAAACAGTAGAATATAGCATATAAAAATCATTATAATCAAAAATCCAAAGGGATAAAGTACCAGAAATAAAACATGTATATCAAAACATTAGAAAATACTTCATTAATGTGAACACAAACAATAAAGAAAAAACTCAAACATCCAAAAAATGACATCACTCCAAACCGAATGAATTAATAATTTCAACCTCTTCCAAGAGGTTTTTCCCTTTTCATGTACATGGAAAATGAAAATCTACAACCACCCAAAGGAAAAGGTTGGGTGTAAGCTAAAAATCCCAGTAGGGTCTCCCCAAGTGTACTATAAAAATATTTAATAAAAATAAAACAAATCATGATTTAAATTTTAATAAAATATGATATGTAGAAATTTCTCATTTCAATTTATAAAAGAAAATATAATTATTTTTGGTGCATTGAAAACATTTAATATATGGATTTAATAAAAAAATTATATAAAACAATTTAGAAAATCAACTGGGAAATAAATTTGTTTCATAATAAATGGAATATATAATCCAAATAGACAAAAAAATAAATGTTCTCATTTGACATGTTGTATGATAGTTTCAAATTGTAGGATCTGATAAATATAATATAAGTGATCATGGAAATATGTATACACATGTTCACCAAGCATATGTCTAATAAGACCTATGAATATCCCATCAAGGATAAGATCTTCCTAACTTTGTTTTTTTTAGATTTTTCATCATAAATTTATTCATGGGGAATTACTATCCAAGAATGGTTTTTCTAATCAAAACACTATCTATCTAAGCTCATTTTTCCTAATCAATCATTTGAAAAATTGAAATTGATTTTTTTTCAAATCATTTATCATTCTAAATTTAGTTTTTCATGTTTTTTTTTTCAAATTCCAATTCCCAGTCAAAAAGAACATGGTTTTTTCATCAATTTATCTCTTTTCAATTCAAACCCAATCATTAGTTTTTAGTAATTCAATTTAATTAATTTTTATAAAATCAATTCTTAAATCAATTTATCATTTCCATCAATTTCAAAAATACTTCCCAAATTCTAATTCTAATGGAATTATGGGGTCATTCCAAAAAATATATTCCAAATAAATTTTCAATAAAAACAACATTGATTCCATTTTTTATAATTAAATTAAAATATATTTTGACAAAATCAGTAAAATCATGGTTTAATAATATTGTGAAACTCAAAATTAACCACATAACTTTATTTATAGAATCATAAATCAACAAATTAAGCATAACTTTCCAATGATGAAGGATAGAAATAGAGATAAATAAATCCAACCATGATTAAATATTCATATAAATGGATTTTAGATTCATAGAACATGTGATGATATAATAAACCCTGTAGAGGAAATAAATATAGAGAGATGGAGGGAAAGAACAAGGTGACTGTCATGTAGCAGAGATGGATTGAATGAGATCTTCCATGATTTTTTCCACTAAAGGATGGGTTCATAGGAAACAAAAATAATTTTTTAGAGCCTTTAAGACCTATGAATTCAATATATTAGGAGTTAGGGTCCTGTAAGATCTAAAATGGGGGTTCGATGAATTTTGAAATAATTTTTCAGAATAAAAAATTACATGTGCACAGTTATTTAGGAAAGGTTTCAAGGATATAAAAAACAGTGTTCCCTAGCCGTGAACCCCTACACTAGGGTGCATAATTTCTACTAAGTTGAATTTTTGTTTTTCAAACCATTCACTAACCATGAAAATCGGCACTAGACAAGGTTTCAAAATTTACACTAGTTGGGAACATAGTTATGAGAAACGATGAGCTAACTGTGAACAACTTAGAAACAACCCAATATTTCAAATTTCTACCCTAAACAACCCAAGAAAAACCCCAACCAAATCATGATAAAAGAGTATGGTCTAAGAGTACCTGAAACCTATAACATGATGTTACAATATATCCACCATATAAATTTAATATCACTATAATGTATGTTAATATTCTTCCTTATCAAAGTGATTATGCCACTGCTCTCTCATTAGTTTCTCCTCTACCATGTCTCATATGAATCAGAACCATTTTTCCATAAAACAGGGACTAAAGATATCATTATTACACAAAGTACATTAGTCTCAAAATCAACTATCCTAACCCGATACCCATTCAGGTATAAATCAGGCTCAACATAAATATCACTCCATATCAGAACATGAGGTGGATCAGAATGATATTTTGGTAACTGAGATACATAGAAAACATTATGTATCAATGTAATCTGTTCTAAAAGTGATTAATGTTAATCCACTTTCCCCACCTGATCAAAGACCTCAAAACATCCCACAATATTAGGAGTACCCTTAACTTCCCTCCCAAAGCATCGATGACCTAAATGAGGTGAAATATTCAAAAACACATATTCTGCTACTAAAATCTCCAATGATTTGTGATAATGATCAAAATAACATTTATACCTTCTCTATGTCATCAACATCCTCCGATGAGTCAATAGATTTTTCACTATCATCTCTTAGGACATGCTCGGTCCAACCAAGGAACTTTCACTAATCCTTGACCAACACAACATATATTTACAAGATCATACATACAAGGCCTCAAAAGGAGCAATTATGATCATGAACTAGTAACTATTACTATAGGGAAACTCATCTTATCCCAAATGGTCATCCCAAGCCCCATAAAAATAAATAATGAATGCATGAAGAAAATCCTCTGGAATCTGTAAAGCCCAATATGTCTGAGAATCTCTCTATGGATGGTATTTCGTAGTTTAATGAACTTGAGATTCCAATGCATGTTATAGGTATCTCTAAAAGCGAGAAGTAAAATGGGGATCTCAATCATGTACTATAGAATATGAAAATATATGAAAACGAACAATTATTCACACATATATATTTCCAAGCTTCTCAACATAGTTTTCATCATGAATCATTATAAATTTAGAAGGTTTTCTCATCATATTATTCACCACCCATATTACATTATTCTTTATTTAGGTGTGTGGAAACCCACCCCCAAAGTCTATAGAGATGTCATTCCACATAAAGGTCAGCACTAAAAGGTGATGAAGTAAACCCAAAGTTCAATAGTTTTTGTCATAAACATGTTATAAAGTACACCAATAATAGAACAAATCAAAAATTCCCCATCTTATACATGGACACAAAAATCATCACCAAATGTCATAAAACATCATTTTGGTTTCTAGGTGAATATCCATTTGGTAATTATAAAAATATCCCATCAAATCATTCCTCAAATAATACATCACAAAAAAATAATTGTAAAAACAATTAATACCCTTCATGGATAATGAAAACTCAGTAATGGTATCCCCACTAATAATAGATTATATAATTCCATGAAATTCATCATAAATAATTGGTTCTTAAAGAATCATATCAAAAAGACAAGAGGTGAAAAAACACTATCCTCGAAAACTGTGAAATTTTTTTCTGAGAAAAATAAATGAAACTATGAAAAAATATCCATCCAGTTCCACTATTCTAATGATTCATTCACATAATTGGTCAGAAGATTCTTGATTAAGGAATCAGTGATGAAAATCCATTTCCTTGGGGAATAAGCAGTGTCAATGTCAAAAATTTACAAGTAGTCATCCCAACACCTCCATAGGATATTCAATTCATTTCTAGATAACGTAATACTCAATAAAAAGTGGTTAGATGGCTTGATAATCCATTATCTGATAAGGTAGTTCCATAGAATCTTATGTTCAGCCATCAAAATAATGATTTCATGTCCATGGGTTTAGTATTTCTTATAATGTTACCTAAGCTACTGAGAGCCATAGGATTCCACGTGATCACCCTACATAAGAAAACATTACAAACCCAAACCTATCATGTCATAGATCATCAAATTGTCATGAAATACCACTAAATGAATAAATAGTAGTGCGGAAGTCAAAATACATTTCATATTAACTTAATAATAATGGAAATTATCATCCTATGAAATATTCACATCCATATGAGTGAGAGAATTCATTGGAGATTCCAACATTATGAAATGTTTTTTGAATCGGTGATAATATATTTGTACACCCACAATGAGATGAAACTTGAAAACTTTACATGGTAGATCCATTGTCATAAAAGTTTTCACCTTATCAGGATCCATAAATATACCATGTTCTAACACCATGTTTCCAAATAACATTACATCCTGAATACAAAAATCACATTTTGATATCTTGGAATAAATTTTGGGGTTCATACATTATTCCAAAACTACTATCATATGACATACATGATCCTCCTCTTACATAGAGTAAACTAGGATATCATCCACAAGGACAACCAATAATGTATCAATATACTCATAGAAGATCATATTCATCAAATCCATAAAGACTGTATGAGTATTGGTTAGATCAAAGGGAATGAAAAGGTCATAAAAATGGATATACCATCTCAATAAGGTGGTTTTTAGAATTTTAGGTTCTTTTATTCTCAACTGGTTATAACTAAATCAAAATAAATATTCAAGAACCACTTATCCCCTTTCAACTAGATAAATAGATCATCAATATGTGGCAACAAATACATTTTCACCACTGTAATTTGATTTAGTTTTGGGTAATCATCACATAGGGGAAGTGTTTTATCATCTTTCATAGAAAAGAGAATATATGACACCAAAGGATTCACACTCAAACATATAACACCTTTATCTATCAAAATGTCCAACTGAGTCTTTAGATCTTTCATCTTATTCAAATCCCATATGGTAAATTGAAATAGATATTGGATCAGTACCAGAAACTAAATCAATAGAAAACACCATATCTCTAACTAGTGGAATACTATAGAAGTAAAAAAAGAAAACACATTGGGAAAATCAAGAAAATATAGAGGGAGATCATCTCTCAAAGATTCCCACTATATACGAAAAGCAAACTGTAGTATTAATTCCCCCAAATATAGACAATAAGGTCTGTATCTACCCAACCTTGGGTCCCATTATCCCAAAAAGATACAACACACCCCATTGGGTGTGGTAAAAGAAACCCATCAAAGATAACAGCTAATTTAGCCTTTATTAGTATCGATCCAATCTATATTGAAATTGAGGTCCTGATGTTTTATGCTGAGTACTATAAAATCCCATGTAATCTAAATATTCAATAAAAATAAAACGGATGCATGAAAACAATGAATATTTTCTCCCATTATTCCAATGGGTATAGTAATATCCATTACATAATTAAAAATATCCCATCAAATATTTAGTAGGATTACAATAAAGGTTAATATAGATAGATTAGAGACACCAGTGTCAAATAAAGAAGTCACAATGGGTGATGAAATAGTGTTGGTACCTTGAACAATCACTGAACCTGTATTAGCTTCCTCTACATACAGTTACACAATGTGAAGATTCTTCGTTCTCAATTCTTGTGGGTAGAACCTATTAAATATTGAATCATCTAATTATACGATAGTAATTTTTGGTGATGATAATACCATGCCACTATGTGGAGAAGAGATGACATAACATAACTTGTAGAATTGAATTGAGAATGTGAAAGAACTATATATCTTCAGTGCCTCAGTAAAAATAAATTATTTATTTTCCAGTCTTACCACACTAGAAGAAAGTCAAAGGGCCTCTTCTAGTAATTGAATGAGGTTTGGAAGAACCATGTTGTCGAGATATAGCTTGAGAGTCATCACACTTTACTTTCCCTTTATGGGAACTCATCGCCCGTTCACAAGGAGAAAAAGGTACTCCAATAAAACCTCACATACCAGCCAAGTAAAGTTTAATAATCAATTATAAATCCATCATGTATACATAAGAAGAGAGCTTCAACAAGAAAACATAATAATGAATACAAGATTAAAGGCTCCAATTGAACCTTTGTGTCTTCATCATTTCATTTGATACATTCTGAGGTGAAAAATACACAATGTCAATAAATCAGTTTTCATATTCTTTCATGGGTTTTTCATCCTTATTTAGTTTTCAAAACATCCTAGCTTTAGCCAACACCATATAATTGGGATGTAATTTTTCAGTGAAAAGAAATTTAAATTGATACAACTCTAAGAACCCATGATTAATTTTTTTCACCATTGATTACCTTCATCTCATACTAGTCCATTCCATCTCAAAGGTGGATATTTTACCTTAATTGAATTAGAAATTTCCATAAACTCAAAAAAACCTATATATTGCTCAAACAATCCTCATCCTCTTGAGGATTATTATAACCTTGGAACACAAGTGTATTCTTATGAAGGAACTTCGGTGCAAGACTCCAAAATTGATACCTACGAGGTTCCACAATAAGAGACCAAATGTGAAAGGGTGCAGGCGGATCTCTTAGAGCATTGAAATAATGCATAATGATCTAAACATCTTTCTTGTCTATGATAGAATTAAGTTATTTTTTTTATTAGTAGCTTCCCCTAGATTCAATTCATGTGTATTATTAGAGGAATGATTCTACACAACATCAGTAAAAAACATTGAAGATGTTAGAAGATTACTCAGATCAATATCTCTGTTAATAACAATAGGAAAATTAATCCCTTCAGATGAGAAAAAATATTTGGATTTAAACCTTTCTAAATAAAAATTAGGGAAAATACTATAAGTAGGTCAAATTATTCCTCAAGAAACCATTATTAAACCACCCCTAGTGACTTAAGGTTTGTTATTGTTAGATATGGCTCATAAATCACTCACAACAACCTAATAATTCCTAATAATATATCCCCAACTACATACTAACATCATGGGAATATGATAGAATTTTACCTTTTATTCCACTTTCTCATGAACAAACATGGACACCATGGTACCCTGATACCTGTGCAGATTGTGACATAGTCCGAAGGCCATTCGCCAGCAACACAGTTTTGAAAAAGGCACATGGAATCATGAAAGATAAAAGTAGGAATATTTTTTCCCTAAAATAGCAGAATACAACAGATACATATCAGTATGCTCAAAACTACAATGGGAGACGATACTAGAAATCAAACATGTATATAAAAACCTAAGACAATACATCATCTATGTACTC
The DNA here is from genome assembly GCA_963277665.1 of Viscum album. Taxonomy (NCBI): domain Eukaryota; kingdom Viridiplantae; phylum Streptophyta; class Magnoliopsida; order Santalales; family Viscaceae; genus Viscum; species Viscum album. The sequence continues at coordinate 658,084,793 of OY728132.1, forward strand.
AAAAACACTAATGATATAATTCAAAAATCCAAAAAGAGACATCACTTCAAGACCAAAGGATCATCAACATTCATATCCCCCAATATTTGTGCTCCCTTTTCCCCAACCGAGGAGAAGAAAGTCTAAAAACACCCAAAGAAGAAGGTATAGAGTGAGTAAAAAATCCCAGTAGGTTCTCACCATGTTTTACACAAAACTTTTCCATTATGATATACCAAACCATGATTTATATTTTAATAAAATAGGTCATGGAATAATAAATCATTTTCAAATTTTAATAAAACATGATTATTTTCAAAGGATGGAAGACATATAAAACATGGATTAAATAAAAATTTTATATAAAAAAGTTATATAAATTTACTACCACGAATAAATAAAGGTCATAACCATGGAATATATTATCAAAAGAGTCACAATAACAACCATAGGAATCTGCCCAAGACTACAATAGTAGCTAGTTATAGGATCCTCACACTATAATATTTCTGATCATACATGCATCCCCCAGTCTCATGATGAATATGACCCATCAAAATCACATTAGAGATAAAATATACCTATATGGGTATTTTTTAGTTTTTTCATCAAAAATCCATTTCTAAGGAATTGTCTTCATAGTGTGCATATACTAATTTACACACTAACTATTGAGGTTCTCACATTCTCAATCAATCAACTAAAAATAGATAATTATTTAATTTCAAATCATTCTTCAATCACAATTTAGTTTCCCACTTATCCCTTTTCAAATTCCAATTCACTTTGGAAACCAAAACATGGGTTTTTCATAAATTAATACCTTTTTAATTACAAGCCAATAATAGATTTTTTATTATTCAATTCAAACCAATATTATAAAATCCATTCTCAAATAAATTTATCAATTTCATTAATTCTAAAATTATTCCCCAAATTCTAATTCCATTTGAATTTGGGGATTTCACCTGAAATTTGTGCCAATCAATTTCCAATCCCAAATAAAATAAAATTGAATATTAAAAATTCAACTGAAATATTAGTTAATAAAATCAATAAAATAAATGTTCAATTATATGGAAAAACTCAAATGAAACAACCTACCATTATTCATGGAATCAAAACTCAACACCTTCAATAGTGTTTCCCAGTGATGAATGATAGAAATAGAAATAAATAAATCCACATTAGATTAACGATCCCATTAAATAGAGTTCTGATCCAATGAATATGTGATGATCTAACAAAATCTATGAAAGAAAGAAATATAGAGAAGGAGAGAATAAATAAGAGTATAATCACTTTACTGGGAGGGATAAAAAATGATCCTCCGTGATTTGATTCTCCTGGGAATTGGTTTGGAGGATCCAAAAAGGGTTCTTGAGCACCTCCAATACCTAGAAATTTCAAATATCACAATTTAGGGTCATGTGAAATTTAAAATGGAGGTTTGGGGAATTTTAAATTAATTTGTTAGAATTATAATTACAGCGTACATGGTTATCTTGAAAGGCCACATTGTTATGGAAACTAAGAACCCTAACCATGCACCCCTGCACTAGGGTGCATAATTTATACTAAGTGGGCACAAATTCTTTCAAACAGTTACCAAATTGTATGATCCTACACTACCCAGGGTTGCCCGGTTTGCACTGGGTGGATATAAGATTTGGGAAAACCATACAAAAACCATGAATAGCCCAGAAACATCCAAAAATGTAAGCATTATACCCAAAACTACCTAATACTAACCCCAACAAAAGAATGATAAAAAATAATTTCCAGGAGTGCCTAAAAACAAGTAATATGATGTTACATATGGAATTTTATTGAATAAGGAAGAGAAAAATGGTTAATGAGTAAAATTGGTTTTCTTTACACACTAATAAATTTAAAAATCATTGAATTCAATGAATAGAAAAAGAAAAGTACATTCAATCATAGAATAATTATAACCAGTGTGGCATTATCTCTCAAAAAAGAAACATGGTTTGTTTTCCATTTTCATGTAGTTGAGAAAGGAATAGTAGAAAAAATGAAATAATGATTGTATAAGAATAATAATATATATATATAATTTTTAATAGTATTATAAATGAAAAATTAATCCTTAGCTTGTGAAATTTCCAAACTCTTTTAAAATGATATTGACCTGTACATTAATAGAAAAAAGGGATGAACAATTTTCAATCCAAAAATATCCTCTAAAAGTTATTATATGTTTATCACATTAAATGGATGAATCATATAATGTTTCATTTTAAATATTTGTTCATTTTTATCTTATTATTTAAAAAATTCAGCTTCATTAGGCATGTTTATCAAATTTTAAGGCCATATTTTCTGGTAAAAATTCTCAGGAATGACAGTCTTTTTGAATCCTCATTCTCTAATATCACATTAATTCATGATCATGATAATGGTTTCATATCGAGTCTTCTTATTTGAGGAATATTTCTCACACTGTTTTTATATTTTCCTTTAAAATATAAACATAATTGGATTGGGACTTTTTGAGATATAGGTTCATCATCAAAATTCATCCAAACCTTGTATATATTTCAAGGCAGCAGATAAATTCTTCATTTGAGACATGTATAGTTATATTATTATTTACCTCTATTTATATTAAATGTATCCCAATTAAAATTAATTCCTAAAAACAATTTTTCAATTTTGATTAATTTTGATAATTTTATGGTTGAAATATAAGAATGATAAAAAAATAAAAAATTATGTTATTTTCACAATTAAGACCAAAATATTCCTACAACCTAACAACATGAAAATATCCCTTAAAATGAATTTTTTTGGGATTCAATAAATGAATTACTTATTAGAATATATTAAATATTATCTTTATCTATCTCCCATTATTAACTGTTGAAATCCTTGGATGTCATTTATAATTAGGTCGAAACGAACTTCTTAATGTATAATTCGAAACATCACTCAATTCTCGCATATAAAAGAAATATTTTACCTTTTATATTGATCTCAACTTAAATATTCTTAAAAAACCTTAAATTTCATTCAATATATTATTAATCCCCATGTTCATTCCATAATTAACTCCATGGAAATTTATTTCTATCTTAATCATGGATTTTTATATAGATCTTTACTCATTCTCTAGGAATGCATGATCTCTATGAGATTTTTATCATCCAAGTATCTCTAATTCACAAATTCCTAAAATTTTCAAATATGAGGAATTTATATTGGGTAATTCTATAGATGAGGGTTAGGATGTCTAAAATTTAAAAACATCATGGGTAGAATGATGAAGGTTAGTCTGTAAAGTAAATTTAATGCATAAAAATGGTTTCCAGCCATAATGTTGTGCTCATCAATCAAATTCAACATTATTAACATAAAAACACATATTTTTTTTATCATTTTTAATTCCCCACTTTATGATTTTAGAATAAGAAAAATATTTCCTCAATTACCCCCATTTCAACATATTTATTACATTTTTATGATTTGAAAATTCAACATAATTTTGTGTTTCTTAGGTATGATATGAATCTTTTGTTCTTGAAACATTGGTGAACTCCAAACCTAGTTTTAATAATACTTTGTTATCCCATCCATATTTCCATCATAAATTTTGTCCCTAAAATAGAATCAAAAAGGGGGATACACATTTCATTTAATCTAAAATTTACTATTCCAGGTTATTTAAATACAACTAATATTCTCCCCCCCCCACAATTGAGTTAAAAAATAATCATACATTTTTATTCTATAGATATTGGTATAGGAATAAATATATTATAATTTTTCTAAAAAAAGGAACTTCATTACTACATGGGTCTTAATAATTGTTAGATGTAAAGCCATGAAAAAATTAGAGTTGAATATAAAAAGGGCTTCCAAAATGGCAGCTTAATCATACTTGTTACATTCCATGAACTATAACTACTTTGAAAAAGATAAATATATAATTCTTTGGATCACACATCCTGATTGAGACACTAATGAAAAATAGAAATTAAAATATTATTTGAAAATATATTAGACACCTCTAATCCTGGGAATGATTTCAAAATTTGTTTAATATTAGTAAACATTATTTTAACAATAAATCAATCATCTATAAATTAAAATAATGGAAATCCTAATAGGAAAATACATTTATAAATCAAATATATCCTAAAATTATCAAATCATGTAATGTGTCCTAAATAATGAGATGGTTTGAGTTTACCAAACTATTATATTAATCCTAATATCCTAAAAACTCTCCCAAAATTAAAAAAAATTCAAAACATATGGAATTCAAAATTTTAAAATCATGAAAAAATAAAAATGGAAAAACATTTTTTTTCTAAAAATGAGTTTATATCCACCCCCACAAGAAACAATACATCTAACAACTAATTATTTTATATCAATATAATTAAATAAATATTAGAGAGAATATAAATATAGGATAAATATTAAACCTAAATTTATTTAGAAAACTAGAAACCATTAGTTAAGATACTTCTTACATCCACGTTAAAACTGAAAGAAATAAATAAATATATATATTTACTTTTTTGAAATAAAAGTTAATAAAAATAAAGAGAAATTTAAAATAATAAATATTACAGAACCTTTTTTGAACCACCGTATGGGTACTAGTTTATAAATTCCTCAAATTGGATAGTCATAATGTTTATCATGAATCTATTGGTGGATATGGTTTTTGAGTCATTTTCCACCACATGTTATTTCTCCAAACATCTATAAGGTAATTTGAAGAGTGGGATCCCCAAATGAAAATAATAAATTTCATAACCCTCAACAAATAATAGACAAATAATTATATATGTAAATGGGTATTAAATTGAATATAGAGGTTCTTAATGTTATATTTCATGGTGAACACCATGTGACATAGTTGTTTATTTAAAGGAAAAAATTTTATCACAATGAACTCCTTAATATTTTCTTTCTTATCAGCTACCTCTTCGAATTCCAAAATAATATTCTCTACTATGGTGGTTGTATCATGTTCATCATCACCATCTAGGGAGATGTTTTATTTAGTATGATCTAAAAATATTGGACAAGGATATTAAAAATTAATTTCAATTAGTGGAAAATAAAAGTAAAATAATTCAAAAAAATGTCTCACTCCCTTATGTAGTTCAACATTGAGCTCATACTCATGAATTCATGCAACAAGGAATATAATCATACGATAGGGTATAGTATAATTTTCTAGTGTTTTTTCAACTCTGTTAATTATACCTAGGAATATATGAGGAGGCTATTTTTCTCATTATTTAATATCCTTATTTAATTCTTTAAGGAAAGTGGAAATAATTTCCATTTGTTTTTTTCATGTTTTTTTCACTTATTATATTGAAGAATCATCCCTAAACACTAAACCTAGTTATCATTACCTAAATAACAATAACCACTATAATAATAATAAAAAGATCAATTGGTGAAAACATTGATATGTAATGATGTTATATATTTTTTAGTTTGTTAAAAAATTGTAAAATTTTTGGTTTTTTTGAAAATTAGTGTTCTTAAGTGATTTTAATTAATGGAATTGACTACAAATTTATGAAGGTATTTTTTCATGAACCCAATAAATATATTTAAACTATAAATTCACCATAGTGGGGTACCATTGTATAATCTCCCTATAAGGTCACTCACACACGCCTCTTTTCTATTATCAATTACTATAAATTAAAATGTATGACTAAAAATAAATACTAATATAATGATGGGTTTTAATATTCCTGTGATATATAAATATATAAGCATAATTTAAAACTAATATGTAGAAAACATTAATTTAATAAGAGTTAAACAAACAAGAGAAGTGTTAATTCTCTTAGTAGTTTATAATTATTTATATCATCATTATATAAAAATACAATCATAAGTGCATTAAATTTACGGATCAAGACCATTCACACTACATCGTCTCATTTTAATTTAAATTACCTCAAACCAAAACCTTTTTATATAGGTTTTTACTTTTATATGTAAATATATATGTCAAACTACACTGTATGAATGACTAAATTATTAAAGAGAATGAATGTTTTTAATGAAGAAGAGGAAAATTTATGATAGAAAAAAGGGTAGATCACACACCTTATTTAAGTTAACTATCATGGAATCACCATAATGTAATAATAAAAATATATTCAAGGAAAAAAATAAAATCAAGTACTTCTACCTCCTTGAAACATGAAACAAGGTTAGTTAACCATTTTCATGGAGTAATGAAGGGAATAGTGGAAGAATAAAAAATGGAAAAGAAATAATGAGAGAATATGAATAATAAAAAATATTAAAAATGTAGATTAATATTAGGGAATGTAAACCCCATATTATTTAATAATAATTAGTAATTCCTTTGAAAGGTTGTAGATATGTATATTTATAGTCAAGGGGTGTAAAATTTTAAATCCAAATTTATCCTTGAAATGTTTCCACGTGTTTGGCATGTTAAATGGATGAACATTATAATGTAGGCATTCAATTTTTTTTTTAAGTGTTATAAATTTCCCAAGAAATTAAATATTATGTGAAACGTATTGTAAAAATTATTGCTAGATCAATTTATATAAAATTTCTATAATAGAAGACTCTTTAAATTCCAATTCTCCACTTTCTCAAGAATTGATAACCTTAATAAATACTGACTCTAAAAATTCCTCAGTTAATAAATTCCTTTCCCATCCATTTCAGTATCTTTATTAAAAAATTATTATCATTGGTAATTGTGCATTGTGATATATGAGATCTTCTTTAAAAAAACATCCAAACTATGCACAAATTTCATGGCCCCATTTATGAGCTTCATTTACGCCATCTCTGGTTAGATTCAATTTTAGATTTACTTACATTAAATTTATGAAAAATAACATGAATACCTAAAAATGGAATATATAAATTTTTTTAGTTTATAAAATTTATTAGATGAAACAAAATACTCATATTAAAATTAAATGTTATGAAATTTTCACAATTCATTCCAACATAATCCTAAAACCTATAAATGTAACGATATACCTAAATATGATAAATTAGTGGGATTATCAAAATGAATTAAAAATTAATTTTTTGAAAATGTGATATTAATGATTTTTTTTTGAAATTTGGATGATTTTAGAGATATTAGATGAATTAATTTAAATAATTTTTATTCAATGAATTCCATGCTACGATAATTAATAGTTTGTTCCCTTGATTGTAGATAAGACTAGTTCTCATAATATATATTTAGTTTAGGTTACCATCATTTAGTAGAATCATAAATTTATCTACCTCTGTATTGACCAATTATAGATGGATGAGGAATGGAGGAAGACATTGTATATGTTCTGGTGTCAGGGGTTATCAAACTATGATGAGTGTATCTCTAATATGAAAATGGAGAACTATTATAAAATATTGATATTTCTTTTAGTTTGAACTTATCAAATAATGAGTATCATGATTCTATTGAATAATACATAGATGTGATGGATAATATGCAAGTGGCGGATTTTTTATCTTGTGTAGTAGAAGGAGCCAATGGTTATATGGAATGATTTTCAGAGGTAGTTTCATAATGAGTATTTTCATTGACGATGGTGTAAAAATGGGTAGGATCAACCCCCCCTCCTATGTATGGGATATTAAGTATGTAGATATTTATGGACTTTATTTTCCTTTATGATGATCTTTTTTAGAATGAGGAGTCCAGATCGTACTATATAGAGGAACTACACATGGATATTTTTCATTTATTCGCACCATTTTCACTTCTTCTCTAATTAGAGGTGTACATTAATACTGATGTGATTGATATAATGAATTTATAGATGATATTATCATGATAGGGGATTCACCAATGCCCTTTGAGGATCATAGATTTGTGTGGATGATCTCAAGTTCCTGGGTCATTGTGGATTGTACAATTACAAGGCCGAACTCGGTAGTACCATTCATATTTTTCTCAGTATGGGTATTTACATGAAACTATCATGATATAAATTCTTGTGTTATTTTATTTTAGGTTGATTACATCAGTGATACCATTTTCTAACAACCCTTATTGATTGGTGTGGTGTATGTGGTCAATGTCTATTATAACCTTACTAGATGTTTTTTCAAAGGCCATATCAGTAGGCGGAGAAAAATTATTATTTTTTCTAATAGGATATAGAGATGACTGACGATATCCTCAAAATGTTACATACCATTAGAGACATTGCGATGAGAATTTCCACATATGTGGGAATTAGTAGTGGGGAAGGGGATCTGGATGTAGATAGTTTTATGCTATGAAGATGCCAATTCCAAATGGTTCAAAAAATTTCCAATTTCCAATATTTTTATTTTTCATCCTAGATTTTTATTTATTTGATTTTTGAGAATTAAAATCTTTTATTTCAACCACCATGTTTTATTCCCTGGGACTCTAGTTGTAGATACTACATATTTCTTAAGTATTGACCATTATTATTAATGTTTATATGAGCCTCTTTGATGTTTTTTAGTATTTTGAGTTAATTATTGAGAGACATCATTCATTGTTGGATTTATTTTTTATTTAGATAATAAAATTACAATTTCCCTGTTATCATCGACTAGTTGTATTACAAATTTGTAATTGTTTTTTTTTCTTTAATGGATTGATGTTATATTTTAATGAATTATAGCATTAAACATTAATATTCTAGTAGGAATATGAGATGGGTCTTAGGATATAAAATCATAATATGTCATATATGGAAGTGTTTTCATTGGATTTGGGGGATGCGTAGGTGGGGGAGTTCCCTAGAGTCATCAAAGGGTTCTTGGATTACTTCCTCAATGAGTTTGTGACCCTACCCCCTATGCATGAGATCATGTTTCCGATAGATTAGCATCCTAGTGTATCTCTAATTTATATGGGTTTCTATTGGATGGTATCATTATATTTTTGGTGGATAAGGATCTAGATTTATGATTTAATGCAAATGGGAGTCATCCAACCCATTGTATCAATGTGGATACCTGGGTTTTATTTTTGAAGAATGAGCATGTTAATTAGATGTTCTGTATAAAATACTAGGAGCAGAATTAGGTGAATGTCAAGAACTATTAACTTCTTTTGAAGAATTGATTATCTATTCAACTATTTTTAGGAATATACGTAGTTTTCATAATATCATATGTTGTTTTTTTATATCCAAATGAGGGTGAATGAGTAGTTTATCCCAAACAATATTTTAAGCTATCTTTATGAGCATTTTGAGTTCATAATTATTTTAGTTAGTACTAAAAAACCAAACTAATATATGGGGATCATGAAATTTTTGTATTTTGATATCAAATATCAATTAATAGTAGTGTTAATTTGTGCAATAATTATGTAACTAAGGGTGTAGAAGGATCTTTTTGAGAATAATAGGGCTATTTTATTAGTCCTTTTATACAACCATATTTGTTGAATGTTTTTCAAGTGCATGATTGGGGTATGGATTATTTATTTCCTTGTGCATGTGGTACCTCTGAAAAAAGTGGTAGTCCATTATTCAATGTTCAAGACAGTTGTTTCTTGGGATGTACCTATGAAAAATATAAGGGTATATAGATTAATTTTACTCATAAGCTATTATCAGAGGTTCATGAATCATTTATCTTGGATTGAATCCCCCTTATAAACCTTGAAAAAAAGGTCCTATATTAGTTATGGACTGATTAGTGTTAGGAAACATTCAGAAACATAATGTTGAAGTTGACCGGTGATCCTATAACTTTTTTTCAATTGGAGGGATTGATGTTCAAGGTTTTATGTGACGTGTCATATCTCGATTTGATAATTTTATCAATATAGAAGAGGGTGGTGATATAATATGGTTCTAGGATGTTACTTCCCCGGGATTATTAATATTCCTCCCAGGATATTGATTTAGTTTCAGTGCTATTTACTATAATTTTTTAGTGACATTACCTATTTTTTGAGGGGTTTGTGGTATTCATAAATCCCAAAAATCAAATGAATATTTTTTCCCAGTTGTTACTGAATATGTTTTTGGGGAGGTGGTTCAATTAATTATAGGACTATGATTTTAGGATCGGAAATACAAAGAAGAAATGGATTTTTTTCATATTTCATTGAGTAAAAAATATGAGAAGATGTTTTCCCAGAGTCATGAGATGTTTTAATGGTAATGGATGAGCTTGCTGCAATTCATCATGAGGTTGAAAAATTCAATGGTAAAGAATTCATATTCGATATGATAATGTAGCAATTTTTTATATAGTTGGTAGAGAAATCTCAATTGTGAGACCCGAAGGTGGATGTGATGCAATATTGCGTCTTATAAATAGATAATCTGACATGATGGTAGGAGGATGGTCAACATAAAATGATATTTCAGGGAAAATTGTTTGTTTCATTAGCAATTCCTGAGTAATTTACATAACAGGTTTATAGCTAATATCTATAATTTCATCGAGATATATAAAATATGTCTCGTGAATTAAGGTATTAGGTTTGTTGGACTAGGATGATATGGTTAATGGTGGACTTCATCTCATAATGTTTTTTTCTAGAAGGTAAAGGTATAGCATCATGTTTTGAAATTTTTTATAGTAATTCAATGTACCATTGTGAATATGGTAGGAAATATTGATTTATTTTATCCTTAGTTCACATAAATCCATTTGAAGTTGTGATGTTGTTTAGTTGATCCTTGATCATCCAATAAAGGTATCCCATTTCCTAGAGATCAAGGAGACAATTATTGTGTATTTTTTATCAAAGTGGTATGTGGATTAGATAGTACGACTTCACGAGGTACGATGTTTCATCATCTCTGATTTCATTCTTAACTTTCCCTTATCGTTCTAAGGAGAAATTCATTGTAATTTTGGCTCTCCAATCTTCCTTAGCACTAAATTCCATCCTTAGATATATGGGAATATGGATTAGACCATTCAGACAATGTAGCATATGTTTTCTGAATGAATCTTGGAAATATGTGTATCATGGGTGAAGTTCCAATATTGGGTTATGTTTGATTATAATATTAATTATCACTCCTTTTTTAGAATAACACTATTTTATTAAATCTACTGAAAAACATGTTGATCGTTATGTTGATAAAAAAATATTAGGGAGTGGAATGTTCTTGGACACCTTGTGGTACTAAGAATGAGTAAGATGTTATAGTTGATATATTTATAGATTAAAGTGTTAAAGGACTACCAAAAGTCATATAATAATTGGATAAGAAGACTTATGATGTTTGAGACTCACAATATTAAATTCTTGAAGTTTTCCCCTACTCATGGTTAGAATAGTTCTAGCAGAGGGAGTAATATTTATCATCAATTTATCGACCCTTTTAATGTGTTTTAACATGATGGTGTGGTGGGGTATCAATGGATCATTATCCTTCTACTATAATTGTTCCGTGATGTATTTCATGTGATACAACATAATCAATATATTCACGATTATTTCCATATCATTTATTGGTGTTAGTTGGATATAGAGGTTCATGTAATGAATGTGGAGTGTTTGGTTTAGATTCAAGAACCCCAAGATAAGTGGTTTTATAGGTTTATTATTCCCTTGATTTATGTTTTATGGTGGTTTGGTGGATTAGTTGATAGTACATGGGAAAGAGAATCACATACTCACACTCAATATCTCAATATTTTTTTAGATTATTTTTTACTTTAATTTTGGGGATGTCTAAATTTCTTCTAAATTTGTTGAAATGATTATTTATGGATTTATAACTTCATGTTTATCTTTATCATACCATTTGAGATTTAGTGATGGTTTTGTTCTACAGGAGAAGTAACTCCCATCTAGATTGTTCCATTTAGTGGTTATCATTTTCTTTTCATACTAGTTTTGGTTACAAAGGATGAGAATTGTTTGAAAGGTACATAATATAATTTTGTGTACATTTTCGTTATGTGACATTGTGTTATTTAGGTTTTTGGGTGATTTTATGAGTTTGGAGAAAGGGAAGTTTTGTTTAAGATGAAATTTTAGCTGAGTGAAGTAGTCCGTGGCATGGAATTGGGTTTCACAGTGTAAGGTTTGGATGTATCATAGTGGTAGATCATCAAATTAGAATATCATGGAATATGAGTAGAGTTTTATGAGTTTGATAGTGGAAAAATTAGGATTTTAATTACTTTATTGAATCTTACGACTTGGGTTATGAACCATATGAACATACGCTTTCTGATTTTTTAGTTGTGGAAAGATATAATGTTTGTTTAGGAAACACGTTTTGGTAGTTTGTGAATCATTCCATATAGTGTCTTTATAGAGTAGTACATTCTTGATGCACTATGATTTTTGGATGTATGATTCATAGGTTTTTTCAGTTGGTTATTTGAGCCACATCCAAATTTGTCATGGTGTAAGGATGTGGAGGCTAATTTTGGTGCCTCTTCATTGGGATTTATCACACCATGGTTCTTTAGTTGCGATGTGACCCTTAATTGATCATATAGAATTATAAATATGATTTATTTTAATATGGATAGATATTGTGGGATATATAGAATTATTTTATATATGATAGTTTGAGATAGCCTCATTATGCTGTAATGATGGGATTTTAAACCCTCACATGGTGTTTTCCAACACAAGTTTAAATTTTAGATCCCCAATGAATCAGATTTTTTTCCTCTATTTCTCCTAACCTTGGGAGACCTTAATTTCATTTTTGGGATCCCTTTTTGTGATTTTTATTATAATTGGTCTATGGAATAAAAATATTTACATTTGGCAATTCAAGGATAGTTCCCTTATTTGATATCCATGGTTCTCTCTATGTTCTTTCATATTGGGAAGGCTATGAAATAGATTAATTAATATTGGGTTTAGTGATTGATGGGGATAGATGTGATTTGGGTTTTTTGGGTGTCCCATACATGGTTGATGAATTTTTATCATGGAATTCCCTTATTCTCATTGTGTAATGGATATTAAATATTCAATTAAGGTATAGTATTCAAGAACTATAATTAGTTATGTGTGTTTTTTAAAGGTTTCATCCCCTTTATTTCATTGGGTGGAAATTATTGATTTTAATAATAAATATAATAAACAAGACTAAATAAAACTAAATGTGAAGGGGTAATTCACATGTGGTAATATTTTTTTTAACGATATTTATCTTTTATTTTTGGATTCATGTTGTGATTGTAGAGAACTAAATTTTCATGTAAGAATTATGTATTTTTATTGGGAATTATCTACTATAATCATCTTTGAAAAAAAGTTGATAATGTAAATATTAAAATCAATTATTTTGGTAAAATCATGATTGTTTTATTTTCACCCATGTAGGAAATTGTAAATGAATAAAATGGATTTTTTTGGAATGGGGGAACTTATGGAAGTTCTGGTTTCTTGGAATTTATTACTAACTTAATATTAGAATATATATTCCGTTACAGTAATTGTGTAGTTGTGGTGGTGGATGGTTTTTTCTTCTTTCCATATAGTGGTATGTGTATTTTAGTTTGGATGAAATTAAAAATCAATGGATAAAAAGACATACTGTGGATTTTGTTGGTGTGGAATTGGGGCATTGTTGGTTAAGTGGTAGATGAAGGGATGTGTGGTTATGAGATGGTTATTGGCATGATATGTGTGGTAGATCTATTTGGTGGGGTTTTTATGGGATATTTATAATTTATTTGTAAAAATGTAATTTTATTGTTAATAATGAAAAGGATAAATTTTTCAGAAGAGAAGTTGATGAAATTGTGGTCTATAAATAGAATTTATAATATATTAAATGAATGGTTATTTAATTGATTAAATGTAGTTGTTGATTGAGAATATTATTTCATTATATATATAATTTAATGTATTAATTAATATAATGTGGATGGTAAAATAATAACTCTGGAGATGTTTTAATGAAGCGGTCAAATGAGAATAGAGGTTAGTTGTTGTTTAATTTTTTGTGGAATGTGGGGATGGTTTTGTGGAATATACTTGGTAGTAATGTCAGTGTGTCGCGGTGGTATTGTGGTGATAATTTTGAGATGTGGTAGAAATTTTTTTATGTATAAAATATAGGTTTATATTTTGTGTGGTTTTATTATAATTATATTTTATTATATTTATTTACACACCCCACCTAATTTACTTAACATTATACTCCCAAAGGTTTTTGGTTTTTGGTGTTCCACCAAATATTTGGGATGGTGAGGGAATGGATGGATGAGGAATCCCACATCTCCACTCTTTATTATTAGGGTAGTGTAGTGGGTCAGTTATATGAATGTGATAAGGGTACATGGTGGGAGTCATGCAAGGTAATTGGATGGGGAAAATGGATGACTACTTCCTCTTCCCCCTCTCCCTTTTTAGAGTAGAGTAGTGGATCATTCATGTAAACATAATCATTCTATTTGTAGGGGGTCATGCATGGTAGGATAATGGAATGAGGTTGATATCATTCATGTTCAAAATACCCTTCCATTATGGCTATAGAAATTTGGTTTAGGTTGTGTACCAGTGTTAGTTAGAGTGTTAGACCCTTACATGGGATTAAGTAGGTATGATTGTGGTTTAACCTAAATTGGTTGTCACATAATCATTTGGAAACGTTCTAATGATAATATTGAAACCTTCATAGGTTGGGGCTTCTAAGTATATGGTCTGAGCCACATTATATGTGAATATATTTGTATGGGGTGATACTACACAATTATGGAAGGAATGGGAGCACAACATGTTTCAGGAAAGAGAATTATAATGAAAATAAAATGACAATTGGTTTTGCATTACAATTTCTATTACATTCTATAATAATTTAGTTATTATACATGGATTTTCAATAGAGTGAGAAAGGATTTTTGAGGATTAGTGATAGTTTCCTTAGTAGGTGCATGTTGGTTCTATTATTTATTCATTGAATAAATAGAATTATTCTTCCCTAAATTCCTCAGAGGTCATTAGAGGATCATACTATCTATACTTGTATTCTAATGCACATATATATAAATTTGTTTTACGGGTTCCCTCGATGGATTTTGTTTCTAATCTTGATAATAAAAACATAGATTTTTTAGATTTTTTGGGTGTTACTAGAATAGGATTTATTATTGTAATTTACTTTGGAGACTTTTAATTATATGAAAAATCATAAATTATGGTTAATTGTAGGATAAGATATTTTATTTAAGTAATTGAATTCATTGGGGGTATTTATTGTTATGTTACAAGGATATATGATTGTAATTCCTCCATTTTTCATGTTTTATACCCTCTGTTACAGTCCCCAACCCAGGGCCTATTGGAGGCCAACCATCGGGCCACTCTCATCATCATTATTGGACCATGAGGGGTTACCAGTGGGGATGGTTCATGAAATCCATTCAATTTTTCAATTCCTTTTGATTCACTCTCTTACATACGTTATATTTTCTGATATTCACCCTAACTTTCAGAGTTCTTCAAACCACATTGGAATCTTTCATGCTAAACATCATTAATGATTAAATGGTATAATTTTCTAATTGTAAAGAAAATTATTTTTTCACTACATGAAATAAAAAAAGAAACTCATCTCACCATGTATAGACATTTCATAATAACATTTCATCATCTTTCAAAACTCTTCTCAATAATACTCTTTATATCATGAAAAAATTATGTCATTAAAATAAATGATGACAATAATATTACCCTTAATCATCAACTTCACATAAATATTTATGGCAACATTTACTTCTATGAAATTTTTCTTTCAAAACTAGCCATCTAACATTGATTACTGGGTTATATGCTTCTGTTTTAGACCATATATTTATTTTATTATTTTTCCATGCCATAGTTCCATAATTTCAATAATTTTAGATTTTTTAATATAAAATTATTATTGATGTTTTTCATTTAAGAAATTTGGTTTCAAATACATTTCATAGATTTTCTAATTCATATAACTTATAGTATCCTTGAAAATTCTTACGGTTTGAAGTCTTGCATCAAGAAAAAATGTATCTTCAAAATAAGAACATTAATTATGATTATCCCTTCAAAAGTAATTTAACATTATTTATTATAATTTCATCATTTCTATTGAGTATGTTTTTGAATACCCACTTAGGTTGAATGGAATTATTCCAATCCACTCTTTTAAGAAGATCATAAGGAGATATTATTTAAATATAATCTATCTCCTATTTCATTTTATTTATCCATTATTCATTATCAATACCCTTTTATACTATTTATGGATTAAATTATAAAATAAGAGTTTTTTTGGTTATTACAACCAAGTCCTCATCTAGTCAAAACTAGTGAATTTTTATTACTAATTATATTTTCAGATCCGACATGCTTTTTCATCCATTTATATTTCAATTTCAAATTCTATAATGACATTCATCATCATGATTTCTTTCAAAATCAATATTATAATTATCTTGTTCATCATATACTTATTTCTCACTATTGTTTTTCAAAAATCTTCGCATTTTCTGCAAATTTATTTTCAAAATTATCTACATATTCATTAATAAAATTAAATTAAATTTCAAAAATATTAAAATCATTGAGGTAAACTAACTTATATATCATTTTTTTAACACAGGTATAATCTTCCATTAAATAAATATCTCATAATAACTCATTCCTAAGTTATCTCATAAAATTTACCCAGATAAAAATTATTTATCTGAACAGAAAATTAATATTAAAATAATTTAATTCGCATAACAATTGGATTAATCTAGAATAATATTTAATAATAATTAAGGTTTCCTATAGGATTTAATAATAAATTATTTTCAATTTTAATATCCATACTTAGATCATCTCATTAAAAAAATATAAAATTGATAATTTTGTAATATGAGTTCCTTCCATCTCAACCAATATTCTATTTTCCTTCTATAATTTAAATTTACTATGTTTTATAGGGAGAATTGTGTTTTGTATTTATACCATGATTTCCATGATAATATTAAAATGAATTAATAATTAAATCCCTTATTTTATTAGTTCTCATCTTCTTGATAAAAATTTAAAAAATTCTTAACATATCTTCTCAAAATGTATAACATATTCATTAATTTTTATTTTTATATCATACAAAACACACTAGTCCTTTTTCTAAAATAATCAATGAGGGTTTTAAAATAAAATTATATTCTTGAGTATCAACAAATTGTTTAACAATATAATTTTTATTTAACCAATTTATGTGGACCAGTGGATTGAATTTATACTCTCTCATGACTTTATTATCCCATTTTTCATTTATTTCCACATTAAAAAAATATCCAATAATTATTTATTTAGTTGAGCCAAATAACATACCACAACTCCTCCTAAAATATTACTCAAATGTTTTTGACCAATATAACCAAGAATTTTTTTTATATTGGTCCCATCTTTAGGGCATAAATAATAAACATGATATCTCTATCCAATTTGAAATAAGTTACCACTCATTGTATATCTATTTGAGATTACATTTCCATCCATTAAATAAAATTGTGATAAAATAATTACTTCAGAAAATATATTAATTCCAATATTAAAATAGATGAATGAAACTAAAAAATATGTTTTATTCCATCAAAAAATACAATATCATTGGAATTTAGTTTTTGAGCATCAATTTCAACTACAACAATTTTTTGTTAATTAATGGGAATTAATTTCCAAAATTATAATTTACTCTATCATTTTCATCAATGTTATTAATTTTTTGTCTATGTAATTATTTTAGATATAAAATCACTATGATGTATTAATGGATTTTTTTTCCCATTAATGGTTTTAGATCCACCTTAATAAGTAGTGTCTCACAAATTTTTTCTCTTCTATAAATTATATCATCCATAGTATTGTAAAGAGTTTGACTTGGAAGTATTGTAAAATATTTGTTTTCCGAAAATGAACATTTTGGTCACCGACTCCATACATTTTAGCTTGGAAATCAAATCATGAATGTGTATGTGATCTTAATAGATTTATTTTCATAAATTAATTCTTCTCAAACTTATTCTCACTTTTCTTATGATATATCCCCCTCAATTATTATCTTCTTTGAATCTATATAAATTCTATTTTACCCTAGAAAACATTTGTTTTATTCAGAAATATTCCACAAAACCAATAGTTTCCATTAAAATTTTATCTTCTGTAATAATGATAAATATTTCTATTAAAATTTACTTTTTGTGTAGGTTCATTCCAAAAATAATTTTACATATATCTTAGGGAACTCTGTCTTCTCAAATAACCACAAACATCCCTTCATAAAATAGTTAAAAAATTCATGACTTTCCTCAGGCCAAAAAAGTCCAATATTAGTTTTATAAAATTCACTATTAGTTGATAAAAAAATTTGAATCCTTTGAAAAAACAAGCATAGATTTTCACTTCTTCTTTGGAGTAGCTTTCACAGTAGCATCATATGATTAATTTTGAATTTAAATAGTTTTTTATGATATTATCTCATTATATTTGATGTACTTTTTGGTTTAAATCACAAAGATTATGTCATAATAAACTCCTGTTTCTTTAAAACTATTTTTACATTAGGTTATTCCTACAATTTATCTTGTTCTACATTTCTCCACTTAAGATGTAAAATTTTTTCTATGTATTCAGTAATCCCCTTAATTAATTCACCTTCACATTCTCTCACATTTTCTACTCGTGGAAAATTTTTCTGGATCTCGGTTTTTTCTTCTCACGAAATTATTCAATTTTATCATTTAATATATGTTTAATACTTATATATTCTTCCCCCTCATTAATAATTTAGGAAACTTAATAATCATTAACATGATACCTGAATTTTTATTTTTTTCCACTCATGCCTTCACAATATGACTTACTACTTTTTTAACAATCTTCATCAATTTATTTCCAAATCAGATTCCTTATCATCATTATTGGGACCTTCTTCATTCAAATATAATCCTTTTTGTGTTTTCCACATTTTGGCTTGTTAAGAACTACTTCTTTAATCATTATCAATACAATAATTTTTATTCCTTAGAAAATCAATTAAAAAATGCCTAATTCCACTATAATGAAATAATTTTAGAGGAATCATACCTTTATATTACCTCTTCCCCTTATTAAGTTATTTGAAATAGGATATAATATTATTTTATGATATTCATATATTTCTTCACCATATTTAGATTCATAGAATGATTAATTATTCTATCTTTAGAAAATGATACCTTCCAAGAATTTAAATTAAATTTCCTTCACCTGTTTAATATTATCTAAGAAAATAAAACCTCTTATTATTTTATAATAAAAAATAAAATTATTTAGTTCATTATGGGATAAGTCATCTCTATCCTCCTTGGATGAAGAGATTACATCAAATGTATTAGGGAAATTTTTTATTATCTTATTGATAATGGTTGATTCATCCAATTTTTCTCCAAAACCAATGATTTTATTGAAAATTTCATTCATAAATATGAAATATTCATCCATATTCAATTCATTAAACGTTATTATTAATTTAATTTTTTCCCTCCAAATATATATTTTTTCATCCTTCCCTTTGACATTGCCTTCAATAATGTACTCAAAAATATTATATGCCTCATTAAAAATGTTGTGTCATACCAATTTTATATAATTTATTTCAGATAAAGATATCCAATTTACATTACATGGTTTTACATCAACATCCAAATTCAATTTATCTAATAATTTCATAAGATTATCTCATTTAATTGTTATAACACCACTTTTAGAGAGTCATGGACTTTCATTCCAAGAGAAAAAATAAACATAATAATCCATTTCAATAAACATGAAATGTATTTCCCTAAAATGTTGGAACACCATTAATATAACGACCCATACTTTACATACATTGTTAATACTTCAAAATTGAAGCACACTTATTACAACATCTGACAAAACCACAAAGGACCGTATAGGTATAGTGTCTTTAGAAACTGGGAAACATAAACAACTGGTTCATAAATCTTCTACAGTGTCTCCAATTTAGTTCATCATATCTAGGGTCCATTTTAGCATATTCTACTTAATATCCATCTTCCTGACCTGGAGAAAAGAAAACATATAAAAAAGGGTGAGCTCAAATGCTCAGCATGGGAAAATAAAGGAAATAAAAATCATATCATATCTTTTGGAAAATCATAACCTGCAAAAGAGATCATAATATCTTAACATGGAATAAATCATAGAAGTGAAAATGAGATCCCCATAATCATAACATAAAACTTTAAACTTTGTGTCATGCACACATAATCATGGAAAATCATTTCTTGTTAGTCATGACTCATTGCCAAGACTATCTTAGCGGACAAAGTCCATTTCTGAACCGAGTTCACTCCTCGTTTCAGTCCTGTATCACTGAACAAAAATAACCTTCCATTCCATCCATGTCTATCTCATGATATATAAAATATTTACCCAATGCATTGGAGGGAGATATAGGTCCCACCCATCTTATAATGAATCCTTTCTTATGTGTGCCACATAATCATAAATCATACATCATCGCATAACACATGTAACAAAAATGGGATTCTTGAACCATGATGACATCATAAAACAAATCATATAAGGTAAATGACTTCATAAAAATAATTCCCTCAAAACATAATCAAATCAAAGTAATAATAGGGATAAAAACAGAACCCTTTATTATCTTATATGGAAAATAATTTTGATAAAACACTTGAACTCCATTCTTGAGGAAAATATCCTTTCTTCTTCAAAAACACTTTTATTTTCTTAACATGTCATACAATTATAAACTAAAAGAAGTTGATTAAAAATAAACATGAAAACTTATAAAGGAATATTCTTGGAAATAATGTTTTAAAAATCCATTCTTGCCGTATAAGTTAAAAAACATTCTTCGTACTTTCGGCAGAAAAGTCAAAAAGTACCTCGTACGAAAAAACGACAAAAGATTCCTTTCATATTCATTACTAAAATCTCACAGAAGGGTAAAATTGGATTTAAACTATTGTAAGTTGATGGAAACAATATTACATATTTAGGGAACATGGATGTGGATGATAAAATACACCCCAGTAAATACCAAAGTATAAACAATCTCGGATAAAAATGAGATTGTGATATTTTCCCTTACCTTAGGTCTGATTTTCTTTGTACGTGCCGAAGCTCCTGTATAATGGTTTAAATAATGTTATTGAATTATTCCAGAATCATACATATTGATATGATATCATATATGGTCATATTCTTAGCTTCATATTAGTAATATTTCATTGTTACGTGTTACTCGGGTCTTTATTGACTTTTGTTCTTATGCGTGTTTTGCCGAATAAATTCTTATTCTTCTTTTAAGGTTATAGATACCTTATATCCAGAATGGTATTAGTGTAACATATATCATATTTATTCATTCAATTCATTTATATAATTACTATGTAATGATGATCATGTAGAACGAGTCGCATCACATCGTGGAGACGGTATTCCGTACGTACGCACAAGCGATTATATTGTTCCCATGATCGTCGAATTGTATTTAAGTGTATTTATACTATTTAAGTATCAATATCACTTCATAATAATCATATATAATTACTCATTACACCATTATACCCATCCTTGTAAGGTGATGGGGGAAAATAGATTACACCACGGCGTGGAGACGGTATTCCGTACGTACGCACGCGCGGTGATTTCATTTTTCCGTAGGATGGATAGAAGGTGAATTAGAGTTGTTTAATATTTATAATAACATATCAGTATGTAATTAATACTTATGTTATTACTTTATCGTGAACCAACTAAAGAATAAGATGTTTGAAAAAGAAAGAAATTGAAAAGATCGGTAATGGATATTACCTCTTCTTTGAAACGCCTCTTTGAATCCTCCACTTAGGGAACTAGGATTGGTCTTTGAAGAAGACCATGACATCTAGGATTATTCTAGGGAAGTGGAGAAGAGATTTTGGCAGGGTTTGGCCGAGCATGAGTGCTCAAATTGGTTTGAGGAGGAGGGGGAGGAGGTGCCCTTTTATAAGGGAGGAGAGGGGCACCTTAGGAATATCTCAAAATATTATTTTATATTAAAGTCAATATCGGTTTATAATGGTTCCAAAGGGTCTTATTTCGAAGGTAAAGTGGGGATGGGTCGAAATCCTATCAACCAATAGGATTTAGACAATTTTAGGTTATTATTTTAACCTTATCAATTAGATTTAACTCTAAGTTAAATAATTTAACTTTTACCGTGACTTTTTGTTTTCTTACACTATATAGTTAATACACTTACTATAACATGCCAAACGAACCCCAAGTTGTTTATTATTAATATATATATCCTTATATAAGTCATTTGGCAGAACCATAGATTTTTAAGAATAAAATAACAATTAATAATATAATATTTGATTTAAAAACTATTTTGTGTCAATTTTGACACTATTTGATATATGATTTTTGTGAAAGTCATAACAGAATTATATGTTCGAACCAAGTTGATTAAATCAACACTAATATATCATAGTAACCTATAAAATTAGTGGAATTCATAAAAAGTCTAAAATTACATTTATTTGAGCATTTATAACATCAATTATGTTAACATTTCCTTAAAAGGGTAATTACTGCATCATCGTTGTGTCATAAATAAATCAATTAATTTAAAGTCTAAAAATTATAAATAAAATATCATTATGTAGGAAATCTTTTTAGATTTCTAATGAATATTTATAGTCGAATTTATCTTATGTATAACCCCATATTAAAAATGTTTTAGTTATTAAACTTTGATATTAATTATTTTAACTATTCATTAAATAAAATAATATTAAATGTCATAATCTAATCCAAGTGGACCTAAATGGTCATATTATATTCATAAGGTTGTTTTTGGACGAATTAAACTTATCCAATAGAATTAGGACATGTGTTAAGGTAATAGTAATATCATATTTACCTTTAGTTACCCTATTTACTATTAATAGCGGTAAAAAAAGTAAAAAGTTACTATTCACCAAAAAATTATTTTTATCTCATTGAACCACATTTTACTTACTGATATCAACCGTGTCTGTCAGATTTTCGAAATTCCATTCACAGAAGCGGTAAAATTAAGTTTTATGCAAAATTCAGTTTTTAACCTACCACTTTATGGTTTCACTATTCATTAAAAATTGAAAGTTTTCAGAAAAATACCAAAATTTCACCCTAGGCTAACTTCGATATTCCAAAACCAAAAATGAAGTCCATTTTAAAAAATAAAATTTATAAAATTTCATAAAGTGGTTAATACTATTCATAACGACTAGTTTTAATAATATTTTAATAGCATATCGTTGTTTAGTGAAACTCGGTATTGCGTACAATGCAAGCTATCGAGGAAGGTCGCGATTGCGTGTAATGTAAGCCAAGATAGTGTGTAGTGAAAGATTCCTTTGATGATATATATGTAACATAAAAACAAAATATTACTCATAAAAATCTAGGGTGTTACATTCTACCCCCCTTAAAATGAATTTCGCCCTCGAAATTCGTCACTTTGTAACAAACAGATGAGGATACCTCTCCCTCATCATATCCTCAAGCTCCGAAGTAGCTTCTTCTAATTGGTGGTTCCTCAATAAAACTTTCACCAAGTGAGTGGTCTTGTTTCGTAGGACTTTTTCGCTACGATCCAGAATCTCTATCGGCTGTTCTTTATAAGAAAGATCTTGCTCCAGCGGTATAACTTCTGAGCTGAGTACATGTGAAGGATCAGGTATGTACTTTCTCAGGAGAGATACATGGAACACATCGTGAACTTGAGAGAGATTCGGTGGAAGCGCCAATCGGTAAGCTACCTTCCCAACACGATCCAGTATTTCGAAAGGACCGATATATCTAGGGCTCAACTTCCCCTTCTTTCCAAATCTCATAACCCTCTTCCAGGGAGATATTCATAAGAACACTTTATCACCCACTTCAAACTCTAGGTCTTTTCTTCGGTTGTCGGCATAACTTTTCTGTCGACTATGAGCTGCTCTTATGTGTTGTTGAATAGATCTGACCTTTTCTGCCATTTCATCAACGAGATCAGGTCCTAATAGCATTCTTTCCCCAACTTCATCCCAGCAAGTTGGAGTCCTGCATTTCTTTCCATAGAGAGCTTCATAAGGAGCCATCTGAATACTGGAGTGAAAGCTATTATTATAAGAAAATTCCACCAAAGGTAGGTGTTGATCCCAACCACCTTTGAAATCCATAGAGCAAGATCTCAACATATCTTCTAGAGTTTGAATTGTTCTCTCAGACTGACCGTCTATCTGACGATGATAAGCAGTGCTGAAACTCAACTCTGTATCCAGAGTATGTTGAAGACTTCACCAGAACTTCGAGGTAAATCTCGGATCTCGATCAGAGATAATAGAAAGTGGTACTCCATGCAATCTTACCACTTTCTTTACATATATCCTGGCAAGCTGAACCAGAGAGAAATCCTCTCTAATAGCAATGAAATGTGCAGACTTTGTAAGACGATCAACTATGACCCAGATAGCATTATTGCCTTTGGATGTTTTAGGATGTACTGTGACAAAGTCCATAGTGATGTTTTCCCATTTCCATTCGGGTATGGGTAATGGTTGTAACATCCCCTTAGACTTTTGTCTCTCAGCTTTAACTTGTTGACAAACCATGCATCGAGAGACATATTCAGCAACATCTCTTATCATTCCATCCCACCAGAAGTACTCTTTCAGGTCTCTATAAATCATCGTGCTTCCAGGATGAATAGAGAATGAAGAACTATGAGCTTCATCCAGCAGTTCCTTCTTTAATTCGGGGATGGGAGGAACACAAACCCGATTCCTGAACTTTATTATCCCATCACAATCAAGGTTTAATTCAGGAACATTTCTCACCTTCTTTTGTAACTCGACATCTTCTTTCTATGCCTCTTTAATCTTCACATGTATATATGGTTGAACATTAATTTGAGAAAGATAAGATTTTTCCCCTTCCATTATAATTCCAATATCCATCCTTTGTAAATCCATAAATATTGGATCTTTTGTGATCCTCATCATGGATAAACTAGCATGGTCTTGTCGACTTAATGCATCTTCCACCTTGTTTGCTTTCCCAGGGTGGTAATGGATTGAGCAGTCATAATCCTTGATCAGCTCCAACCATCTTCTTTGACGCATATTCAACTCCTTTTGTGTGAAAATATACTTTGAAATTTTATGATCAGTATAAATATCACACCTTTCACCATAAAGGTAATGCCTCCAAATCTTTAATGCAAAGATTACCGCAGCTAACTCCAAATCATGTGTTGGGTAATTTTTCTCATGGATTTTCAACTGTCGTGAGGCATAAGCTATCACCATATCATTTTGCATAAGAACACACCCCAATCCCTTCTTGGATGCATCACTGTAGATCACAAACCTTTCTCCACTACAAGGAAGTGTGAGCACAGGTGCACTGGATTACCTTCTATTCAACTCCTTGAAATTCTCTTCACATTCCTCTGTCCAAACAAACTTAACTCCTTTCCGAGTCAACTTGGTGAGTGGATTAGATAATCGTGTAAAATCTTTCACAAAACGTCGATAATATCCAGCCAAACCAAGAAAACTTCGGATCTCAGTTACTGTTGTTGGTCTCGACCATCTTTCGATAACCTCTGTTTTTTCTGGATCACAGATATCCCCTCTTTTGAGATTATGTGACCCAAAATGCAACTTTTTGAAGCCAAAATTCACACTTGGTAAATTTGGCATAAAGCTTCTCCTTTCTCAGGGTCTTCAATATAATTCTCAAGTGATCTTCATGCTCTTCCTTGCTATTTGAATAGACAAGAATATCGTCTATAAAGACTACCATAAATTGATCAAGATAGTCTCTAAAGACTCTATTCATTAGATCCATGAAGATAGCAGGGGCATTAGTAAGACCAAATGGCATCACTATAAATTCATAGTGTCCATACCTTGTACGGAAAGCCGTCTTTGGTATATCCTCCCTTTTGACCCTTAATTGATGATACCCTGAATGAAGATCAATCTTGGAAATGTATTGAGCTCCACATAGTTGGTCAAATAAGTCATCAATGCGTGGGAGAGGATATTTGTTCTTGATAGTGATCCTGTTAAGTTCTCGATAATCAATGCAGAGTCTCATTGATCCATCTTTCTTCTTCTCAAATAGAACAGGTGCTCCCTAAGGTGACGCACTAGGGCGTATGAATCCCTTATCAAGATTCTCTTGGATTTTCTTCTTCAATTCCTGCAACTCAATTGTAGCCATTCTATAAGGTGCCTTTGAAATAGACAAAGCACCCGGTACGAGTTCTATTGAAAACTCAACTTCACGATTTGGTGGAAGACCCAGTAATTCCTCCGGAAAGACATCATCAAACTCCCGTACGATGGGAATATTCTTAATCGCGAGTTTCTCACCAACCATTTGAGATAAATAACCTTCATTTAGTGGAATCAATACCCATAAAATGGAAGAAATTTCCACTGGAAGGTTATGTTCATCCTTGCATTGATAGAAGATCATATATTGATCTGGAATATGAAATGTGACTTCCCTTCTTTGGCAATTGATATGAGCTCCGTATAAAGAAAGCCAATCCATACCAAGAATCACATCGAATTCCAATAAAGGAAGGATCACAAGATTTTCAGGAAGAACATTCCCACAAACGTCAATTGGAGATGAATTATAAACTTTTGATGCGATTGATGTGCCATTTGGTGTTCTCACAGCTAACTCAACATCTAATTGTTGAGGTAATACGGTGATACCCTTAGAAAATTCTTCAGAAATAAAAGAGTGGGTGGATCCAGAATCAAATAAAACATTTGCTACTTTAGAGTGGATGGTAAGTGTACCTTTCACCACTTCGTTATCATACTCCACATCGCTGATAGAAATTGCATGTGACTTTCCTTTGTCTTTAGCCTTAAGAGTTTGTTGACGTCGACCATCATCATCAACCCTTGGATTTGGGCATTGATTGGCATAATGCCCCATCTTCTTGCACTTGAAACATTGAAGTGTAGTAGGTTCATTCTGTGTATCCCTTCCTTTGTTTGCATCATTAGACATCTTCTTCCCATTATCGCGGCATTCAAATGCCCGATGACCTTCCTTTCCACATTTGAAACATTTACTTGTCCATTTAAGACAAATCCCTCCATGTTTCATTCCACACTTTGAGCATAAGGGAAAACTCATCTTCTTTTCAGTGTGCTCTTTAGATTTTCCTTTGAATTACATTTTCATCTTCTTATCAAACCCATATGACTGATGGGTTACTCCAATCTCCATCTCAACTTTGAGAGCACATCGAACGATTTCCTCGTAGATATTGAAGTCCCTTATGGCTAACGCCCTTCGAAGACTTGGTTTTAAGCCACTAAAGAATTGATCGATCTTACTCTCAGGTTGGATAATAATACCAGAACCGTACCTTGCAAGTCTTGTAAAATTTGCTTCATAGGTACCAACAGATTCATCATCCCTTTGCTTCAGTTCAAGAAACTCTTTCTCCATCTTTGTTCGGAGAATACGAGGGAAGTAGTTATTGAAAAATAAGTTCTTGAACTCATCCCATTCCATGGACTCAATTTCATCCCTTTGCATCATATTCTTAATAATATTCCACCATTAATCAGCATCTCCTTCCAAACGATACACTGCTAGGACGACTTTATCATGTTCAGAACATTGATGAACTGGAAATATCTTTTCAGTAGTACAAATCCATTGTTCAACAATTAATGGATCAGTAGACCCGCTGAAAGAAGGTGGACGCTATCTCATGAAGGATTCAACAGAATGTTGCTCCCTCCTTTGCTCGTTTAGAAGTCCCGCATGATTCATAGCTTGAGAAAGTTGTGTGAGCATGGCTACAAGATTTTTCATTCCAGCTCCCATAACGTTTGGTTGCCCAGGGGGACAATCATTTCATTGCCCGTCGCATTCCGCATTAACACGATTCCTTCGGGTTCCAGCCATTGACTAAAACCAAGAAGAATAGTGTCAGCAACACTAATTATAATAGGAAAACCACATAATCAAGAATAAAATTTCACACTTAATGTCTTATCCTAGGTTATTCATGGCCATTTCTAAAACACTAAGATTGTGTTCTATGCTTAAACTTATCCTTAGGGTTCTTACTAAGGCTTTTACATCCTAGTTTCCAAAGGTTGACTATACCTTTCCTCTAATACCAACTATAACGACCCATACATTACATACATTGTTAATACTTAAAAATTGAAGCACACTTATTACAACATATGACAAAACCACAAAGGACCGTATAGGTATAGTGTCTTTAGAAACTGGGAAGCATAAAAAACTGGTTCATAAATCTTCTACAGTGTCTCCCATTTATTTCATCATATCTAGGGTCCCTTTTAGCATATTCTACTTAATATCCATCTTCCTGGCCTGGGGAAAAGAAAACATACAAAAAAGGGTGAGCTCAAATGCTCAGCAAGGGAAAATAAAAGAAATAAAAATCATATCATATCTTTTTGAAAATCATAACCTGCAAAAGAGATCATAATATCTTAACATGGAATAAATCATAGAAGTGAAAATGAGATCCCCATAATCATAACATAAAACTTGAAACTTTGTGGCATGCGCACATAATCATGGAAAATCATTTCTTGTTAGTCATTACTCGTTTCCAAGACTATCTTAGCGGACAAAGTCCATTTCTGAACCGAGTTCACTCCTCGTTTCAGTCCTGTATCACTGAACCGAAATAACCTTCTGTTCCAGCCATGTCTATCTCATGAGATATAAAATCTTTACCCAATGCATTGGAGGGAGATATAGGTCCCACCCATCTTATAATTAATCCTTTCTTATGTGTGCCACATAATCATAAATCATACATCATCGCATAACACATGTAACAAAAATGGGATTCATGAACCATCATGACATCATATAACAAATCATATAAGGTAAATGAATTAATAATAATAATTCCCTCAAATAATAATCAAATCAATGTAATAATAGGGATAAAAACAGAACCCTTTATTATCTTAGATGGAAAATAATTTTGATAAAACACTTGAACTCCATTCTTGAGTAAAATATCCTTTCTTCTTCAAAAACACTTTTCTTTTCTTAACATGTCATAAAATTATAAACTAAAAGAAGTTGATTAAAAATAAACATGAAAACTTATAAAGGAAGATTCTTGGAAATAATGTTTTAAAAATCCATTCTTGCCGTATAAGTTAAAAAAACATTCTTCGTACTTTTGTCAGAAAAGTCAAAAAGTACCTCGTACGAAAAAATGACAAAAGATTCCTTTCAAATTCTTTACTAAAAACTCACCGAAGGGTAAAATTGGATTTAAACTATTGTAATTGGATGGAAACAATATTACATATTGAGGGAACATGTATGTGGATGATAAAATACACCCCAGTAAATACCAAAGTATAAACAATCTCGGATAAAAATGAGATTGTGATATTTTCCCTTACCTTAGGTCTGATTTCTTTTGTACGTGCCGAAGCTCCTATATAATGGATTAAATAATGTTATTGACTTATTCCAGAATCATAAATATTGATATGATATCATATATGGTCATATTCTTAGCTTCTTATTAGTAATATTTCATTGTTACTTGTTACTCGGGTCTTTATTGCCTTTTGTTCTTATGCGTGTTTTGCCAAATAAATTCTTATTCTTCTTTTAAGGTTATAGATACCTTATATCCAGAATGGTATTAGTGTAACATATATCATATTAATTCATTCAATTCATTTATATAACTACTATGTAATAATGATCATGTAGAACGAGTCGCATCACATCGTGGAGACGGTATTCCGTACGTACGCACGAGCGATGATATTGTTCCCATGATCGTGGAATTGTATTTAAGTGTATTTATACTATTTCAGTATCAATATCACTTTATAATAATCATATATAGTTACTCATTACACCATTATACCCATCCTTGTAAGGTGATGGTGGAAAATAGATTACACCACGGCGTGGAGACGGTATTCCGTACGTACGCAAGCGCGGTGATTTCATTTTTCCGTAGGATGGAAAGAAGGTGAATTAGGGTTGTTTCATATTTATAATAACATATCATTATGTAATTAATACTTATGTTATTACTTTATCATGAAACAACTAAAGAATAAGAAGTTTGAAGAAGAAAGAAATTGAAAAATCGGTAATGGATATTACCTCTTCTTTGAAACGCCTCTTTGAATCCTCCACTTAGGGAACTAAGATTGGTCTTTGAAGAAGACCAGGACCTATAGGATTATTCTAGGGAAGTGGAGAAGAGATTTTGGAAGGGTTTTTCCGAGCTTGAGTTCTCAAATTGGTGTGAGGAGGAGGGGGAGGAGGTGCCCTTTTATAAGGGAGGAGAGGGGCACCTTAGGAATATCTCAAAATATTATTTTATATTAAAGTCAAAATCGGTTTATAATGGTCCAAAGGGTCTTATTTCGAAGGTAAAGTGGGGATGGATCGAAATCCTATCAACCAATAGGATTTAGACAAGTTTAGGTTATTATTTTAACCTTATCAATTAGATTTAACTCTAAGTTAAATAATTTAACTTTTACCGTGACTTTTTGTTTTCTTACACTATATAGTTAATACACTTACTATAACATGCCAAAAGAACCCCAAGTTGTTTATTATTAATATATATATCCTTATATAAGTCATTTGTCAGAACCTTATATTTTTAGGATTAAAATAACAATTAATAATATAATATTTTATTTAAAAACTATTTTGTGTCAATTTTGACACTATTTGATATATGATTTTTGTGAAAGTCATAACAGAATTATATGTTCTACCCAAGTTGATTAAATAAACAATAATGTTTCATAGTAACCTAGAAAATTAGTGTAATTCATAAAAAGTCTCAAATTACATTTATTTGAGCATTTATAAGATCAATTATGTTAACATTTCCTTAAAAGGGTAATTACTGCATCATCGTTGTGTCATAAATAAATTAATTTATTTAAAGTCTAAAAATTATAAATAAAATATCATTATGTAGGAAATTTTTTTAGATTTCTAATTAATATTTATAGTCGAATTTATCTTATGTATAACCCCATATTAAAAATGTTTTAGTTATTAAACTTTGATTTTAACTATTTTAACTATTCATTAAATAAAATAATATTAAATGTCATAATCTAATCCAAGTAGACCTAAATGGTCATATTATATTCATAAGGTTGTTTTTGGTCGAATTAAAATTATCCAATAGAATTAGGACATGTTTTAGGGTAATAGTAATATCATATTTACCTTTAGTTACCCTATTTACTATTAACTGCGGTAAAAAAAGTAAAAAGTTACTATTCAACAAAAAATTATTTTTATCTCATTGAACCACATTTTACTTACTGATATCAACCATGTTTGTCGGATTTACGAAATTCCATTCACAGAAGTGGTAAAATTAAGTTTTATGCAAAATTCAGTTTTTAACCTACCACTTAGTGGTTTCACTATTCATCAAAAATTGAAAGTTTCTAGAAAAATACCAAAATTTCACCCTAGGCTAACTTAGATATTCCAAAACCAAAAATGAAGTCCATTTTGAAAAATAAAATTTATAAAATTTCATAAAGTGGTTATTACTATTCATAACGGCTAGTTTTAATAATATTTTAATAGCATATCGTTGTTTAGTGAAACTCGGTATTGCGTACAATGCAAGCTATCGAGGAAGGTTGCGATTGGGTGTAAAGTAAGCCAAGCTAGTGTGTAGTGAAAGATTCCTTTGATGATATAATATAACTTAAAAACAAAATATTACTCACAAAAATCTCGGGTGTTACATTTAATGTTCTGATTATTAATATTATCCTTCCTAAAAATCAAAGAGAATAAGATAATTCATAGAACACATTGCTCTTATACCACTTGAAATTCCTAGGTATGTAATAATATCACACTGAGAAGCGGTTTGATCATTGCTAAATTAATTTATAAATAATATCCTCTTATAAATGATCCTTTATGACGGGTGAATATTTTGATACACTTAAGTCAACACACCCTTTCTTGTGTCCATAAAATAAAAAATAAAAAAAATAGGTTATAATTTCTCATGGGTTTCCCCCAAGATGGGTGACTACATCCTTGTGCGTTCGGGTCAGGTTTCAGCCTTAGATTTTATCACAAATATCAAATATTGTCAAATTATATATATATGGATTGATAAGTTTCCCAATTTTTCTTTGAATTTTCACCCACTAGTTTACAATAAGAATTATAATCAAAAATAAGAATAACATTAAAATGATCCCAATTTTTTTGTATAATAGAAGACCTCCTTCAATGCATCAAAATATTCTATAATATGTAACTTTCCTCTTCCTCAATAATATGATGTCTATATTGTTCATCTATATATAATAGATTTCCAATATTTATCAAAATGTAAATATCTTCTTTCTTATAAAACAATCAATCAAAATTTGAAATATGTTTAAAAATTATATTCATCCTATATTTTTCTATATCTTTATATTTCCAGGTTGACCATATGAAATAAGGAATAATTCATAATTCTAGAATTTCCCTAAACACAAGGAAATCACTGAATTCTAGAATATTGTATAAATAAATTTTCTTAATATTATTATCCAATGAAATTATACCTGAAACTAGTCACACAGTTTTACAACCTATTATCCTAAAGCCAATTTCAAAAATTACACATATTCCCATTAAAAATGGAAAATAGAATATTTTTTTGTAATTAAATTATTTTTGTTATCAATTAATGATATTCAAATATTCATATTTTAATATACCGTAATTATTAGGTAGTGAACTTTTTAATTTTTCTCATTTATTCCTCCTCCATACCTATCTTAAATTATATCTCAACCCCTCAGCATCATGATATTTATGAATCAAGGATTAGAAAGGTATTTCCTAACATGATTCTATATAATTTTATCATTTTTAAACAGATAACCATTATATATTAAAAATAATGTCTTATATATCATTGTATATAGATTTAATATCTTATAAAAACTCTACAAAATCATCTGTACTTTCAAGAATATATTATATATTCTCATTATAATCTTGAACATTGATTTTTATATCATCAAAATCCAAAAATATATTTTCTGTGTCATAGTAGATCTGATAAGTTTTCTAACTTTTCACTCTGTAATATCTTATATTTCAAATTTAATAAGTTACAAATCAATTAAAAGATATTAAATATCACCCTATGATCTAGATTATCATACCTATCATAATGAGTCATTCCATTTTCAACATTTTAACATAAAATCATGCACATATATTTTTCATGATTTGAAATATCTTATGCATCGCATTGTGATCTTTCCTTTTCCACAAATCAACATGAACATCACTATAGATCACTCACATGATTCAAATATATTTATATCCATTGGAATATGTTGTGTATTATAACTATATATTAGGTACCATATATAAAATTTTATGGATCAAAGTATACACCAATTATTTTTTTAATTGCCTATAAATAGTAAATTCCAATGTTATTCTATAATCATTTTTACACAACCCACAACAAATTCAACAACTAAAATTCATATAAAATAACTTAAAATGTAACTTTAAAATCATGAAAACAATAACCAAAACATCCATTAACCTTAACTAATGTTAGATATAAATAAGAAACTATATATATAATTAAATGTTTTTTTTCAATGTATTTCTGTTATAAATTTTATGGTAATATGTATAAGTTGCTAGGAATATTACTTTGGTATATGGAAGGTGAAAAATTACCATTCTAAATAGATAATGAGATTCATACAAGAATTTCATTAGATTCGGTAATCATCAATGAGAACTATTAAATATGGAATTTGACTTCCACTCAAATTTATTAGGTGATATTTGGGAAGTCTATAAAATTATATGATATGATTTGATGATATTAGTTAGTGATTAATTCAATAATTTGGGGTATTGAATATGGGGAATATATTCAATGAAGAGGCTTCATGGTAGCTTGTGGTAGTAAGTTATGACAATGAATTTGGATACAATTTAGGGAATTTATTGAGGAATTTTTTTGACATTTGAATTTGAATTACTATATTTGATGAATATAAACATGCATGATAGTGGGGAGCATCATCACCTCAATTTTATTCTATTTTGTTATAGGTTTGGGAGAATATATAAAACAAGCACACACAGACACCCTAGTCTTAATAATGGGTCTAGCCTCGTCCCTCTATACTAGGATTGGAAATAACCTACTAGTATTTCTTTTCATACATAATGAAATTGCATAAAGGCCCCACAGGTGGTCAAAAGACCCTAACCAATTAGCCTAAAATATGAAGGATTGTCTCAAAAGGAATCCCCATTTTATTTGTATTCCCTAGAACATGAATCATGTACATATTTTCCTTCCCAACTCTTATCCACTGGACACATCGATGGTTGTCCTAGAATCTGTTACTGTCCATTAAATTATATGGGGCTAATATCATACCATAAATAGCTCACATATGTGGTTAATCCACATTTTCCTCTGTTTCCTCATAGATTCCTCATTCCCAAATAAACCCCCACTATCAACCCTTGTCACCCCTCTACCCATAGTGGCTTCGCTTACCCGCTACCTATAGTCGACCATGAACATTATACCACTCCCTATTTCATACTTATAGAACTTGTGAATAAATCCCCAACCCCAGAAGTTGTCTTAAATTGATAACACAACTATCATCATGTAATTATATAACCCTAGTGTGTGGGGGGAAATTAAGGGTATCCCCTCAAATTTTAATTTTGGGAATGATTAGTCGGGTATGAACCATTAACATTTGGAACACTAAAATCTTCAAAGTCCAATCAAACATTAACCAATTTTTATTTAGGTAATAAACAATTTAATTTTTATAGGGTATAAATGATAATATATTCGAGTAGTACCATGGGTCATTGATTCCAAAAAACAATCTATGGAAAATTATAAAAGGAGTTTTGTACTTTGACTAGATTTTTTTTCAATTGTCAATTATAGTTTAAAAATGTTATTAGAAAAAAATTACAAAATTTCACTAGATGAATTATTTAGATTAAATAATTTCTTATCGCGTGAAAAATTTAATACTAAAAATGATTTGGTTGATGGCTGTTTTATATTTCAAAAAATCCTCCAGCAAGTAAAATACATTATTCTAATGAGTTTTCAGATAATAATTGTAGTTTACTATATATATTTTTTCTTTTTTATCTGTATAATTAAATAATGGATTAGAAAGAAGTATTGAACGATCAGTTTGTTACTAAGGATTTTGAAATAAAAATCATGAGGATGAGGTACCCAATGATATAGTTTTTGTAACTTTATTCATTATAGTGAATTATATAATGTATTTTTCATGATTTACATGGGAACTTTGTTATTATATTGACAAATTATAATAAAATTATAAAAGAATTAATGAAAAATAGAGGAATATATATGTTTTGGATCTATTATATAATATCATAATACTAATGAAAACATAATAGATTTATATTAGATATCTAATTCTTAGGAATATTGGGTGGATGAGGGATATACCACTTTTATTAGGCAACCAATGGATTTACACTGAGTATATGAGATAGAATAATAGGAACAATGTGGTTCCCAAGGGGTAACCAGAAGTCTAGGGTTTTTAAAAGGGGTATTGGTAATTTTGACCATATTTTTTATTTATAAATTTAAAGCGTACATAGACATAGATGGTTTGACAATGAATATTTTTCATTCCTCCCACTTAGCACTCCCATGACATATAATCTCAAATTAGTTTGAATATTAACTGGATCGATTCTCTATGTGACCTCAAGCACACCTCCATATTCTAGAGGCATCCAACAAGAATTAAGGTTCCGAGAAGGTGTTGTTGGGATACTATACCCCTTTTATCAGATTTCACATTCTGAGATAAATATAAATACATCATAAAAATCCTTAAGAGTCATATTATGTATCCATGATAGCATAATTATAACATTATATTATAAATTAAAATGTGGAATAAAAATATACAGGTCTGATCAACCAGAAGATTGATCCCATAAGAAAATGTAAAATAATGTAATAAAAAGACATGAGAATGTACTAAAATCCAATCACCTCACCTCATCCCAATATCCAAATCCAATATGATTTGATCCATCATGATTATGAAAATCATGGTCTTTACCCAACCTAAACTAGAAAAAATTGAGATGATGCTTTAGTACCCAAGTTCAATGGTCACCTGAGTAGGGTGTGAGTACAAAAAGTAGTTGGTCACCACAGACATTTTCCCATACATACCATAAATTCAAATATACATGAATGTTAATTTATCAACTTGTAATAAATAATTGAACTTTGTAAAATAAAAAAAAATCATTAATCCTCATTCTAGAGACCATAAATGACAAAAATGATTTAACTCATTCTAGGGTTTCTCTGAGAACATTGCAATGATTTTTCATCCCATTATAATAGACCTTGATCTCCACAATATGCACATAAAGTATTAGAAGTATCTTTATGTGGGGTTTAATAAGCCCAAGAATAATCCCAAAAGTAACAAAAACCTTCCCTAAGAGATTTTTCTTATCCACTAGTAATAAAGACCTACCCAATTAAATATTTCTCAGTAGTAACTCTAACCTCCACTATGGGAGTTTTACCCCAAGTAATGTCGACCTCAGATATAGTTTTTTTATCCTAAGTAATATCGATCTCTACTATGTAATTTTATCACAATTTACACTAACCACTCCCCTCGGGTGTTTTATTATCCAGATATCATGAAACACCCCCTTCAACTGTATCCTCATCCAGTATAAAATAGTAAAAAACTAACCCTTGGGTGTTTTCCCAATATAAATAAATACCACATATATGAGAATTTATATATATAAATAATCTACTTCATTTATTATAATTTTCCATTGCATAAAACAAATATCACAAGTTAGATTTGAAGAATCAAAAATGGGAAACAACTAGTCTCAAAAAGGAAAACAGTATAATAAATATAACATAGGTTGGGTAAACACTCAAAACCATCATCAGTGCCTATAACTGAGAACATCATCTCTCTATGTTCAATGTCACTTGAGATCCCAATAAGTTTCCATAGGTCTAATGTGAGTCAATTTTCTCCCAACCCATATCACGGGGAACACCACACTCCTTAATAGTGTCAAAAAAAGAATGTTTCTATTCATGACACATGGTTCATGCAATATCAACAACGTACAGGAAGGTAGATCACATCCCATATAGAAGTTTATGTTCATCCTAGGCTAGTTTGTTCCCCCAAACCTAAGATCATCCTAACTAAGGTCTATCATCTAAGGATAAACAAATTTCCAATGTATGTAGATGGCCTACTAGGGTCCCTTCACAAAATCCACCACACACAAGAACATGGGGGTCTCCAAGGGATCTTAAGAAAGTGTAATTTGGTGTTTCATAGTTTAAGTCGTATGACTACCACCCCAAAAGAGGTTCAAGTAATATTTTCTAACTAATAGTGATGTGTTCATTGTTTTTGGACCAGATGATATTCCAAATTAATTTGAATTTTTTTCTTGTGGATGATTAGTTTTTTATGGAAAGATTAGTAATGGAATTTATTGAGTTAGAATAACTGAGTGTGATTATTTGACTTAGTTTAACCCTTTAGGGGTCCCTTGGATGTTATTACAAGTTTTGAAAGAATCAAGGCCCGAAATCATTCATAAATGAATACGAAGGAATGGTGAACAATTTTATTGAAATATTGCATCCCTTAGAGGAATTCATGTGGCTTCATATAGTGGAGTAGGATATTCCACAAGTTTTTGTCTAACCATATCGGAGGAGTCAGATCGTTGGATTTCATGCTGTAGGTTTTGGGATATATGCGAAATTCATGGTTTTCACACAAGTTCCCAAATTATATTTAGGAATCATATGTCCTCCCTCATCATGAAGATGTATGAGCATAATTGGAGCATGGTTTGACCATCCATGTGTCCAAACTGCATGACTCATTGAATGGGTCATATTTCCCTTTTCCCCAATTTTACTATTTCTTTTTGATCCTTTCATTCTCCCTTTTCTCATAGGTGAGTCCTTTTTTCTCTTGTTTAAGGATTTTATTATTCCTAACTGAGGAATTGATAGATCTCGTCTATCTATTTTCATAATCAATCACTTTATATTATAATGGATTTCTCTCGATAATATATTGGTTCCTCTATCTATTTAATTAGTTTCTTTTATCCTAGTCTATTCTATCCTCATATGATCTAATTTTCAATATTTTTAGGGTGTTCATCCATTTCTCTAATTTCTCTCAAAATGAATAGAATAAAGCCTTGATATTGGAAGGGTGGGTGATCCTAATATTGAGGTAGGTGGTATATTACCATCACATCATGACCTATCATTTTTATTAACTGTTTCCATGTACCACTCACCGAGAAGACCCGATGTCACCCTTAATTTGTATTTTTTGTCTTAAATTTATTTTCATAGATGTAATTATGACATATTTGGACCCTTCGTGGTTTTAATGTAGGTTATATCTTTTACTTGAACCAAAAATTAATGGTGGTTTTGTTAAATACATTATGATTACCTATTTATTTCTTATGTGTGAGCCACCCCTTTGGGTGTTCCGTTTATATACATATAGTTTGATGGAATTTTTTTGATTCTTACATTAAACTACAATTTTATTTGTATGATTTAATCATTGTGATAAAATTGAATTATTTAAATTAAATGAATTGTGTTGTTTGATAAATTTGTATTTTTTCTAATAAAACCCCTTAGTTGAGGTGTGTTGTCTTTGAAAACAAAAAAGTTATGTTTTTTAGTTTATTGATTGGATTGGTGGAATTATTACTACATATTTGTTTTTATTTATTTCTGAATTGATTAATGGTATTGGACCCCTACTTTAGTATTCATTAGTTTAATATGTCCCCTTATAAATGTGTCCCTTTCCATCAATATTAAAATAACAAATGGTCAATGCTATTTTAATGTTTTCTCTTATTATATAATGATTTATTTCTTAGATTTTGTATTGTTTAATTTAGTTAGTGAAATTAACTATGAACTCCATGAGTGATACTTAGGTTTCCTTCCACAAAATAATGAGTAAGGGATCATCATTATTGTGATCATTTTTGCTGATATATTTTCAATATGCCAGGGGAGATGCTAGTATTCCTCAACAGGCATTCCTCTTAGCTCATTATGAGAGATACTTGCAACGTATGGGAGAATCCTTGGATGAGATCTTAGGTAACATGGTGGTATAATGCCATGATTTAGACTTGGTCCCCTATGTGAGATAAAAGGTACGAGATCATAGATCATTGTCTCACATTAGTCTAAGAGTGACACTTGTGGGATCATTTGTGGACCACATTGGACGAACTACGGTCATAGTGAGTGTTTAAGGATATCCTAGAGTGATTCATGGG
This sequence comes from Viscum album, assembly GCA_963277665.1. Taxonomy (NCBI): domain Eukaryota; kingdom Viridiplantae; phylum Streptophyta; class Magnoliopsida; order Santalales; family Viscaceae; genus Viscum; species Viscum album. Next base: position 658,124,286 of record OY728132.1, read on the forward strand.
TTCCTTATAAAGGATCACATCATATTCTCCCAAGATGATGCTTATTTAGTTTTGGAAATTACTTTTATAATAAAACAAGATAATTCATACTCGTTATCCTAGGGATGTGCATGCCATGCCAAATAACATGCTCTGGTTTGGTCCATCCCATGACACCCTCTATATTTTTTTTATAATTCTTACCATATCTCATTTATATAGGTTTCCCCTGGTTCAAAAATTTCCATCTTAGATCTAAGAAGGTATGGTAGGGTTGAGTGTCCATGAGGAAACTGAGTGGACAAGGTTATATTTATTGTTTCATATTGATGCTTTACCTTGATATCATGTGCACCGCTTATTTTAAATGCATGAATTCAGTTAGGATATATACATCATTGGTGCTGGGTTAGTGGGTATATTTTACAACCTACTTGAGATACTATTTCTCTTGGGTAATCAAGAATATCTTCATGTTCACAAGACCATAGTTTATTACAATTTTTGTTCATAGTAAGTGGGTGTTTGGAGCATGAGATTGAGTTGGTACTTAGTATTCTCTTGGAGCTAGTCATTAGTATTTTATTATCTTATTTCATTTTACTACGTAAGGTATTTATTTTTACTTTTAATTGTAAAATCATATTTAAATTCATGATTTTATGTATTTGGAATTGGAAAATCTTTTTCAGTTATTTGATTTATCTTCTAATGTTTTTCTTGTCATTTATAACTTCTTATAATACTATCCATTAATTAAATTTCTATTATTCCATTATCCCACTCTGATATCTGGGGTATAGTCTCCCCACCAAACCACCATTAGAACCTAACTTCCAGTTAGTAGCCTCTAGTATACGAGGAGGCATGCTTGAGGCCATGTGGCCACCAGTCTGCCTATATTTTACATATTCAATCGGTTTGAGATGTTAGAAAGTTGTATTGGAGGTTCATTTACTTTTCTACATAGTTTTGAGACTAATAGACGGGAGACAACGAATGTGTTTGATATTTTTAAATAGTAATGTCTGAGAGTGGTCAACCCACATATGATGAAAATTGTAAGTGGTAGGGATGGATTTTAGTTCATGATATTTACTATAATGGTTGATTATGATTTCACCGTGAGTGAATTGTGTACAATCATCTACTTACTGAATTATGAAATTCTATTATTTTACCATTTTATTGGTGTGGTAAATAGGAAACATTACACGAATTATTATATGAACATAGGGATTCACATTAAAAGAATATTCTATGACATTTAGATTACATTTTTTTGTTGTTTGAATGTTTTTTTAATATTCCATGTGTGTTATTTTCCTACCTGTTATATGTCACGAATTCTGTTTTCAGTAACATTTGTTGATTTTACCTTCTTATTTATTTTCTTACATGAATCAATATAACATGTTCTAGTGTTTAATTAGTATGCATTATTGAGTGTTATTCCATGATTCCATGATTTTTGTGTTATGATTAGCATGTTTTAGTGATTCCCTAGTTATGTAGTAGCCTTTTAGGATAATATTTTCACAGTTTTATATTTCCTTGACATGTGAAACCATATGTAATGGTTATGTTTACCATGTATAGTTATAAATTTTAAAATGTAAATTTTTTCTTAAGGTGACAACATCACCCTAATTGGTGTTATCCAGAATACACTAATTTTGAAGCCTTACTAACAAATCATTATGTGTTTGAGCCATAAACCATTGGTTTCATGGGGTGAAATGTTTCTGGTTGTAGTTATATGGGAGAAAATTTCCAATTAGTAAATTATATTATTTCTCTATGAATTTTAAATGGGTAACCAATGCAATCAAATAATTGTAAATGTTATTTATATATTTAAAGGATGTTTTACAAATTCTAAGTCTATTAAAGTTTACATTATCCTAAATGAAAGGTACTTGGTGAAATGGGATCCTTCTGGGAATTTTTAAAGTGTTCTGTTTCTTTAAAAATATTTAAGGGGTTACCTATATAACCAAACCATATGTATGTGCTTCATATATCTAGATATTGTTGAATAAATAAAAAATATTTTGACCCATAAATAAACGGGTTTCCTTTTTAAGGATCACACCTATAATTATTTGGCATAATAACCCATATTGCTAAAATTATTAAATGAACAACTAGACCCAAGTTGGTTAGTTAGGGCATGTTGATTTTGTAATGAAATTCTATGGGTGTTTTCAAAACATTTAATGCTTAAAATGTTCATGTTATTTCTAGTTGAACCTATAATGGTGTAATATGAGCTTTGTAGGTTGCCCTTATTTTTCTATACATTATAACAAACCCCATGGGTGTATAATTGTATCATGTTGTGATAGAAATTTAATGAATCCAATTCCATTTATATGGTTTTACATATAAGCATATGGTAGAATCATACTTGAATAGTTCTTTACATAATTAATAAAATACATTTTTTCTATTGATTTATATTTATTTAATGCGTCGGTTAATTAAAATTTCAATTACAACCTAAAGGACCTTTTCTTATATATATTTTAATGTAAATTTAATTTATCTATGCCAGTTATGAAAAAGTTATAAATAAATGAATGATGTTTAAAATGGGGGTTTGTGGAACCAATAGACCAATTATGTTGACATTTCCTCTAAATAATCAATGTTTATAAGAAATTTTAAAATAACATGATTGTTTTTCCTTGAGTTCTTTTCTAAATAATATTCTAGATTGTTTTTCCTTATTACTGGTATTATATTTACTTTAAATACAAACCTTTTAATGATAATATAATTAAATTAGTTGTGGTTAATTCCCTAAAATGGAATATTAATAGGTGTTCCTAGACTTAACCCCTATGTAAGGGTAGTTTAAATTCTCTCTATGATATCTACTTAGAATGGAAGCATGATGATTTACCATGTATATATTATTATATTTATAGAACCCATATGATATGCCTTTATTCCTAGTAAACTTTTCGGGCATGACCTCCTTGAAAGATTAATGCTTTATGTTTCGGTAAGGGGTTACCCAAGGTGAGTTTCACCCTTAGAAAATTAAATTCCTTGCTATATGCGGTGGGATTTATGATGTTTGGTACTTTTTTATTGAAATATTCCCATTTTAGGATTCTTATTTACTAAAGGAAAATCAGATTGACAAGTGGTTGTTCAGTATGTTGACCCCTTCTAACATTTTTGAGCATCATGTTTTTATCGATTACATCAGACCAGACATTCTTAAGACATGATCAGCATCATAGTAAGACTTGTGACCAATATTTTTCTTATGTAGTGATGGATGACTTGATATATCATCAGTCAAGATAAAATTCATAAGGGGTAATAAGGATCTCAATTTAATCATTTACAGGACATTAGATAGTAAAATGAAAATAGCCTTTTGTGCCAATGGATACTGTTAATGATGTGATGTTATGCTTTTTAAAACATAGGGTAGTATGAATTGATACATGTGACACCATTTTCCTATTAATTTATGAAACAAATTGTTTATGTTCATTAGTACTCAATTAATCCTTGATTTGTTATGATTTATACACAGGTTAGCTCTGAGGTTGAGTGGCATGGGTGTTAGCAATGATCCAAACTTTACCCAAAGTTCAGGATGATTTTCCAAGATTAATCTGGTGTTTTGACACACTAGTCAGTTGTTTTGGTATTTATTCATAATTATTTATCACATGTGTATGTAACTTGAAATGATTTCAACACATATTCCTTCAGAAAATATATTCGACCACACATTTAAGCAGCAGGTTTTCCCTCCCATCTATTTAGCGCTTGTTGAAGCTTGTTGACCACATATAGTATCCATGGTTAGTGGTCGAAGGAGTATGTTTGATTATATGAGTTTCTATTTCTACTAAATATGATGATAAACACCCTCCCATCAAGGGCATCATCACATCAATTATCATTAAATGTGACCTTCCATGTAGAAGGGAAAAAACTGCGCAACACCATTTGGAAATGGTATACATTCTGAGGTAACCAATGGATGGTATCTATCATCTTCAGTTGGTGCATGGGTGATAGAATAGTGATGTCATGGTTGGATATGCCGGAAACCTTTGAAAAAGACATCAGTATAGGATGGACATTAACCGTTTTTCTTGAGTGACAATGGGATTCCTCGGGAGTGGAAGATAATGGGGTCTATTTGAAAATTCATAGGTGGGTGAATTTAAACTCCTTATAAAAGTAGTGTCCTAATGATTATTATAATACTCTTTATTTTTACAAATGGTATATAGTTGTTCTAGAACCGTACCAAACAATTATTCTTGATGTCAAATGAGTTTATAGGATCCTTTTTGGATACTATTTTAATCCTATTAGTGTACACTTCTTTTAAAGATGAGAATGTCCCCTATATTGACATCATCTGGGTATACTGAAAGATACTCAGTTTTATGCCATGCAATATTCTATAAAACAATGGTCTTGATTGGTGGTCTCTATTAGAGTGTTCTCTGGAAGCGTGGTTGTCCATAGAGGAATTATTCTTCCTGAGTGATATGTGGAAATTCAAAATGGAGCAACATGGTCAAACTCATGAACACATATTCTTTCACTTTGAAGAAATGATAGGAAGATGATGCTTTGGAGATGAATAGAGTTCTTGGTATGTATACATTTGATTAATATTTATGTATCTCTTATAAGTGTTGAATGTTTTTTTCCTTGGATGAGATCCAGGGTATCTAGTTTTTTATTCGGAGGCTACCCCAAATCCCAGTTTGGGTGAGATGATATGTTTAATGGGTAATGATACATGTGTGTTAGATCTAGAATGCACCCATGTTAATGATTGTAATGAATATTTAAATTGGGTTTTCATCTAGAGATATAACTAGAAGGTGATTATAATAATTAGAGAGTTTTCTTAGAGAAAATCTCAAGTCTAGTTTCTATAATCCCCCAGCCTTCTAAGATGTGTTTGTTGAGGGTATTCAAACATATATCCCTTTATTTTGTTTTATGTAGCATGGGAGGAACCTCATCATGTAATTTTTAGGTTAAGGTAAGTGTCGAGAATTTTGGAAAATAATTTTCATGGACGTTCGGCTAGAAAATGACTCTTTATTCGAGTGGGATTTGACCATTAATTTAAGCTTGAAATCATTCTAAGTGCATTATTGAAGAGAAAAGGGCTTGATTTAATTGGTAGTTCCCTTGGTGGAATATGGTGAATTATTTTTGGACATAAAAATTATAGAACATGGTGGTGAAGGATATGATGAAGTAATAATTACGCTTGTAATATGGGCTCTGGTAGGCGTCGTCTTAGTTTTTCAGTTCAGATACACAAGTGTTGGGTTGCGATTTTATGGCTTCTATACCGTATGATTGTGTTATGTTTGGAGGTGCATTTAGCATTGAGAAATGAAACACGAATACATGAATGAGGCTTCATGACCCAATTTTATTTAGTAATGTTCTCTACATTTCCTCAAAGATTCTAAGGGATTATAAACTTTATTTGTGGGGATTTTTCGCATCTCATGTTTTTGGACGAAATTAAATTCCAATGGATTTTGGATGTTGTCATTTGGTTTACAGTATCATTTGTAAACCGAGAATAGAAATGGAATAACGTGAGTTGTAAAACATAAAAGTGATGTTTTTGGACTTGGATTAAGGAATGAGGGGTTCCTTAGGTGTTCCATAAGGATTCAAATATTCTGATGACTGAAATCCCACATAATAGAAAAAGGAGGCAGGGCGCACAATTTTTCTGAAATAGTGTGGCCCTTAGAAAAAACCAATATTTCTTGTCATATGGAGTAGTAGGTTCCACATGGTTTGTTCTAACCATGTGTGAGGATCCATAAGGTCTTGTGTCTTGTTGTAGGTTCTTATATAGAGGGTAAACACATGGGTTTCAGGCATTCTATCAAATTGTGCACATGAACCACAATACCTCCCCCCTTAGGCATGAACACATTCATGGATGGCACATTTTTTGGACAACCGTGTGGAAAAACCATGTTCCTAATTAAAGAGGTGAAATTAACCTTCTCCACCAATTTTATTATTTCTTTTTCCAACTTGCATTCTCTAGTTTCCAACAAGTGATTCCCTCTCCCTCTTATGCAAGGCTATTACCAAGCTTATCCTAGGGTTTGATTGATCTCCTCCTTCTATTTTTGGAATTGATATCCATCATTCCCTATGGATTATTCTCATTAAACTATTAATTCCTATAGATCATTTCTAAGTTTATATTCTTCTTGACTGTTGAATCATCAAGTGAGCTAATTCACTGAATTTTTCTAGGCATCCATCCATTTCTCTAATTTCTCTCAGAATGAACCAAATTAATCCTTAATATTGGAATAGTTTTTCATCATAACCCTGAGGAAGGTGGTATATTTATTTTTCCTCAAGCTCTATAATTTTTATAAAATCATTCCTTGTGCTTCACAAAATTCTTACCTATTATTGCACCTAATGTATATATTTTTTTATAAGTTTAATCTAATTAGGCCTCCTTATTATTTCTTTGGACCCTCTTGGTTTTGGATGCAGGTTATGACCTCAACTTAAACCACACCATTAGGATGGGTTCTTTAAATATCTCATATAAAAAGAATTTACCTTATTTTTGAGCCACCCCTTTTAGTGTTCTATTTATATTGATATAATTTTATGGATTTGAGTCATTTCCAATATTAAACAACCATTTTAGTGGGATGTTTAAATCATTGTGATGAAATTGAATATTTAAAATTAAAATATTTGAATTATTTGCTAACAATGTATTGTTTTATAATAAAACACCTATTTTGGGGAGAATTAATTTCAAATCCAAAAATGTTAGGTTTATTGGTTTGTTTTTTGGGCTGGTGCCATGAATAGTACATTGGCCTCTTGTTTTATCAAAGAAGTGATTCACGGTATTGGACCTCTCCATTAGTATTCATGACTTTTGATGTGTATGCATTCATTCAAAAATAAAATGATGAATGTGAGAGAACAACTTAAGTATTTTTTACTACTATTATGCCATGGTTTCTTTAATGGATTTTTCATTTCTTTTAATTTAAATAATTATATGAAGTATGAATTCCATGGGTGGTACTATATTTTCCTTCCTTGTAACTCTAAGGATGGGCTCATCATTCATTTTATTTGTTTATCTAATTGGTTATGGATATTATGGGTGTGATACTGGTATGCCATGATGGGATCACCATAAATTCCTCTTACTTAATAATGAGTAATACTGGTTCCCTTGGGTAGACACCTTGGATGGGTTTGTTGGACAGATCGGTTTATAAAGACACGAGTGAGACTTGGTCCTCTATATGAAATTCCTAGGATGGTATCATAGTTCATTATCTCACATTAGACCTTGAGTGACACTTGTGATACTATTCATGGATCGCATTGGACGAACTCCCATGGTATTGAGTGTTTAAGGATATCCTGGTGCAATGCATGGGATCCTTATAAAGGTTAAACTCACATCACTCATGATTCTTGATATTTATTTTTGCTAATTAATTATATAACAAGAGATTAAAATACACCTTGTTTATCACAAGGAAGCATCTTCCAAGCCTAATCACAACCTTTGGTTAGTTTCACCTCATGATGAGCACTTTAAATTTTTCATAATTTCAATCATATATAATTTTTGCAGGTTTCCTATGGTTAATATATTTTCATCTTAGGCCGATGTAAGTATGTTCAGGACAAGATTCCTTGAGGAACCTAATGTGACTTGGATATATTTTTGTTTCACATTTGTAGGAAAAAATCCCTCAAGACATCCTCTCGGTATGTTTTGGGAGAGGTAGTGTTTGTTGACAAATCTAGATGATCGCAAATTAGAATGGTTGGTGTTTGCCGAAGATAGGTTTTTAAGGTGGCATTATTTCCCTGTTTTTTCAAAAAATTTGGGCCTCAATGTCGAGAAATTGATATTGAAAAAGGAAGTATTTAATCATCCTAGTGAATCGTATAAAGAGCGTTTAATAAATTCATAAAAGGATGAAAATAGCATACCATAATGCATGGACCACATACCATGTTCTGGGAACGGTATGCACAGCAGCGGGAACGGTACACCAAAGTGGTTTTCGAAACTGAATACGGTTTGTGGTGGAAGGAGGCGTGGTATGCGAACTGGTTGTCGTCGATGAAGGAGATCGACCACGTAGGTGAAAAGGCGGTACACAGAGTGCGTATGAAAAATGGTTCGCTAGTGATTGAGGTTCGCGGTGGCATGAGTATCAGTAAGTGATGGGTTGAAGATTCTGTAAATCTTGATTTAGCAGATTAAGAGGATATCTTTTCCTATATAAAAATTGATAAACCCACTGATTATTGTGGATATTGAACATCATTAGAAAGAAAATATTTCTATGGGAATTTAGAAATGTTTGAATGTGGTTCACGCTGAAGGTTTTTGCGGGGATTCATAACAGCAAAAGGAAGTCCAGTACGTGGAAGGAGTTGACTCGATACGTGGAGGAGAAATATCTGGTACACAAGAGGGAGAGTTATGAAAGTTGTATATATAGGGGGATCTCTATTATGCAGAAGTGAAGGCAGTCTGTGAATAGAGAACAGTTCGTGGACATGAGGGGTATCACATATGAGGTTCGCAGAATTGGTACACGGTTGCGGTATACGATCGGGAAGGTGGAGGAAGTCCATAGATGAAGGGCAGTTCATGGAAGTAGAAATGGTATGAGAATATGTTGACCACATACCAAAATGGGTACTCAGTATGTGGGAGGATAAAATGGTTCATGATTTTCAAAAGTAATCTTACGAAAGCATCAAATCAGTTTGCGAAAGTAGTTTTTGGTACCTTGCAGTACATGGGATGGTGGATTTCATCTACGGGTGAAAACAGAAATTCAAGAGTGCATCTACCTATACTTTAGAATGCTTGAATTCATGAAAATGAAGGTACCTACATGTCCATAAACTGTGTTTAAACTATAAGTCGATAAACTGTGTGTGGATTCCTTTTCAAGAGGAGTGAGTGAAGGAAGTGGAAGGCAGTGACCCTTTCCTCTGGCAGTGAGCTAGAGAATGATGAATAGGCAATGACCCTTGGGAATACAGTAAGCAGAACCTAAACCTTGTAAAGGAAGTGAGCCTGGGAATAGAAGATATAGCCTAAATATTGTACTGATTTTTCGCAGTAATCCTTAGTGAATTTGGTACATTGGAACATTGCTGTTGTATGCTCTTTGGACGTATCCCAGTGAGGGTGAACCAAGTAAAAATCACTATTTCTTATGCATGATTTCATATCTATTGTACATTTTAATAGGAGGAAGTGATAATTGAGTTTTTTTCTAACAAAAAAACAAGATCCAATCGAGTGAAATTTTTAATCTTTCATACCCTGATTCATCCCCCACCTCTCAGGGTATTCGACCTTATAGACCAAACTACATTGATGATTTACTTTCATATATTGCACAAAACATATTTTATATGCATAAATTAGGTTATTCTATAGTCACCATTGGTGGTGGATGATTGAGTATATCTCAGACCCTGATTGTTATACCGTTACCCTAGGCTACAAAAGTAGAACTTCATGTTCATAGGACAATGCTTTGTTACTCGTGTTATTCATATTACATGGGAGTTAGGATAAGAAGACCGATCTATTACTTAGGATACTCATGGATATAATTAATGGGATTTTATTCTCTTATTATATTATACTTATTACAATATTGTATTCATCATGTACTTATCATCATTTAGACATGAATGATTTTATGTATATCGCCTTGGGAACTCTTATTCTGTTATTACATTTATGTTTGGTTTTTTCTCATGTCATTTATTAATGATTCATCTAATTTATATTAATTTAATTTTTATTATTCCACGGTGTCACTCTGATCTATAGGGTATAGTCTCCCCACCATTCCAAAATTATACCCCCACTTCTTGTCATCACCCTTTAGCATATGGGGCGACATGCATGAGGCCATGTGGTGACCAGTCCTGATACCGTTTCCACAAACAGTCAGGCTAAGATGTTACATTTATTCTAAGGTATGGATATCAGTAGATTTGGAATCAATCTAGGGAACTAGTTTCACTATCTCTTATGATCATTTCCCTATCCATTTTTTATGTTCATTCAATTTAATCCATTTAATTTAAACTAAACCATATAAATTAATTTAAATATTTCAATTAATAAGTTATTTCATCATCTTAGAAGAAATACCAAAATTTCACAAACCTATAACCATAATTCATAATCCATATGGTGTGTACTGAGGACCAACTACCTCATTTTGTAACGATTTTACCCTTTTATTTAATATCCTAACAAGTCCTTCCTAGGATCATCCATGATTTTCGAAGCTGTCATATCACCACTAGCCACTACCCATATTCTCGGGCACCTAACTCATTCCATCAAATTTAAAATAATTATTTATAATGAATCAAATTTAATTATACAATTTATTTCAAAATTGAATAATCATTAAAAACTCATTGGAAATAATCATCACACCAAAACCCTGACCATAAACCCCCGAGATGTCTATAATCAATCCCAACATCGTCATGAGTGAAATACCTATCATGCATTATCGATTATATAAGATTTTAGATTTATATCTAATGGAATAACAATGAAAAAAATGTGTGATATACCATTTTGAATCAATGACTGACTAAATGAAGATGTTTTCTTGGAAAAACCTTTATGATTAATGAAAACCCCATATTTTGATCAGATGATTCTACCCTGCATTGGTGGATTTTGATTCAAAAACTAAACCAATGAATAGGAACATTATAATAGATGGAGTCTAAGATCAATGAAGATGACCATATTCTAATTTATACCTCAAAATTATACAAGGATCCTAAGGAAATCATCCCTTAATCAAAAAAAAGATTTAAAGGTTGGGGAAGAGTCCCATGGCCTTATGAACGAAAACATGGGGGAGAGGTTTTTACAACATAAAATTTGATGTTTTATAAAGAATACATTTTCCTCATGTTAACCCCATTGGATAGCGGGTAGTGGGCCATCGGCTAGCAAGTGGCACTTGAAGTGGCATCGAGCCATTGAAATCCATACCAATATACAGATGGGCTAGCGCCATCTAGCCGGTAGCTACATATTACAACCAATCATCCATATGTTCTTTCACATTCCTCTAAAAAATAATTAATCCTCTATTTAATGTTCATGAAACCACTTTTAAAAGGATGAAACATTAAAAATTATATCCTAATGCCCAGTTCAAATTTTATTCCATTATATAATTTGAAACACATTCAAATTCCATCTATAATTTTCAGAATCTTATGGATACATGAAATTTTAAACTCCACATAATTACACTTTTCATACTCAATAATTCTTGGTTGACATATAATTACCCTAAATGACGTACATTATTAGTCAAACCTCATTCAAACAGCTTTGTTTTATTCCTAGAAACATAAAATGATTTTAATGAAATACTTGAATTCAAGGAGATCAACCCACTAAAACAAAACATATCTATTACTATCTGTCTTTAGACACCCCCCATAAATTCATCCAAATGATTATTCATACTATGGGGATCCCCACCATATGACATAGATCATATCGAATGATTCTAAGCAACAATTTCTCCTGTTATTGGAATCACCTATCCAAACACCCATCTTTCATTCTAATGACATGACCAATGCAATTTCCATCATCATTTACCCAACATACAAAAAACCACTAGTCCACACTAGTTCCCATCATCATTTTAGAAGTCTAGACCTAAGTGGATGTTCTTCGAACATCTAATATATCATGATCATTCCATATTTTTCTCAAAAATCCCCATCCAACTCCTGAAGCATACCCATCATAACCATAAAAATGAACCATATTGGTATTCTAGTTCAATACATTCAATATCATTCTAAACCATAGATCAAAACCACTCTGGACAACCTATCATGAAAGTGATAATCCTCCACTATCATTTTGTAAAATAAAAACCTGATCATGATGTCTCTATGCCCAAGGAATCCTATGATCATCTAAGAGCCTATAATGGAATCCATACCCAACACCCAATGTGATCTTCTCGAATGGATCATCAGTTGAATTAACTAAAATTGGTCTTATTGTGAGCACCGATTCATTATTTTCCCGAAACATTTATGTCATAATAGACCAACAAAATATGGATGTCCATTCTTGGACTCCACCCAATAACATATCTAAATTAATTACATGCACTCACCAGGCCATTGGCATCAAATTTCCACAAAAACCATCCACCAAGAAATCTCCCAAACCCATGAACCTTCCCACATGGGGTCATATCACCCCTGACCTATAGAACACTCCCCAAAATATGAGTGTCATTTTCATCAATTTCCATGATGAAAACCCCAAAACAAAATACCATACCTTATCCATCATCAAATATGATGACTGAACATGGTAAAACCCACACATTCTCGAGTGCTAATTTGAAACATAACACATTTCCCGTTTTCATCCCATGGTAATTCCATACCGATCACCCATCAAAAATCCAACCATAATGATGGTTACACACTAAAATTTTTAATGTTTCACTCTTCTTCATATGTATTACCTTATGATTCTCTTCAAGAACCACCTCATTATATTTCAAAAGCACATGTGTGTCTCTCCTCCTGATCAAAATCCAATTTATCCCATGAAAGAATTTTATATAACTAATTATTGGATCGATTATGTCACCACACACAACTGATTTCCAGAACAACTCTCTCTATAGTGTAACTCATTATTTCAATCAAACATTAAAACCAAGACTATATGTGTTTAACCAAAAACAATCGTCCTCATCTCACTCATGAATGCTGGCCAGTTTCCAACTTAAATAGCACTGCATGAAACTAGTTCACACACTACCTAATTCACATTTAAAAAATCAACGTGTACAAGCTCCCATATCTCCAAAAAATGGAAGCCCGGATCATTCTCCCATGACTATCCCACAATTTACCCACCTCCAAGGACAATCTCAATGAGCTATTCTACTAAACCGAATGTAAAAAATTTTACCCACACATACCTCATGAAGCCAAAAAAAATATATTATTGAATTTATAATAATCCAATTCATATCTAACCAATCATAGGATCACACCAAAAATCCACTAACCATGATACATATAATATTAATTTCATTTAACATAGGTGCCCTAGAAACTCTTATTCAAAATTGGGCACTATACACGAGCCGTGTTTCATTACTTTACTGACCATCCATCATCTTCATTATGGAACATTAGTCCCTACTAACACTCTCACCATTTTCCAAATTAAAATCCCAAAAAAACTAGTCTTGGAATATGAATATTCTTTAACTCTAAAAAACCCACTTATATTCCAAGGAACTCAAGCTGATTTTGTTCCCAACAGCATCACTCATGGATTTTTCTATGAATAAGGGAACTGTGGAATCTTCATTCTTATTCCATATCTCTATAGAACCTATCATGCTCTAGTTTCAATCAAAAAAATATATCTATTATTTCCTATCCAATGAAAATAAAAATATGGGAAATCATTTTTCATGGTTTTCCTAGCATACAACTAGGAAATGACTCACTAAAACCCATAGTCATTCCACTAAGTCACTATGATGTCCAAATTATCCCACAATACATGCAACATATATAGTTCATATCCCATTGGAAGCACTCCCACTCTCTCCCAAATCAGTAGTCACAAACATGTCTAACTACCCAATAATGGTCTCACACACCAGTCATGAATCATGGGAATCATATGTGCACCAATTTCAAATATCCCACATAATATAGCATTCCAAAAACCAATATATGGGTCATATATTCATCACAAACCCCATATAACTAAACCACGCTATAAGGAAAAGATTCTCACTGACTATCTACATATAGAAATGATCATTAGTGAATGAAATCTCATCGGTCTCAGTCAATATGAAATTGTCACATCCAAGAGAATGTGTATTTGGTAAATTACAATACATGTTTTGGTTAAGTAGATTTTCACTCAATGATATATGGGAATAATTTATATTGGTTTTTATTAATTTTTTAAATAACTAACACAAAATAATAATCACTCACTAGTGTCTATCTGACAGAAATTAAACTTTTTATTAAATCGAAAGTATGAAACATACAAAAGAAGAAAATATGAAACCAAAAAAGGATTACGGTGTCCTTTCATCAAGTATAATGTTCTTGAAAATATTTGGAATGGATCCTAAGATATTATAAATAGTGATATCTTCATCTAATTTTCCACACAAGCCAACTCATCTGTCGAAGAATTTTCTTATTGCCATGTATGTTTGATAGAACTACCCTATCTAGTTTTTTTTCATTTCAGAACAAGGTAAGGTAAATACCAAGGAAAATCATATTTCCCTTGAAAAAAATGGATTTGGTTGGTATATTCAGATTCAAATTCCTCCACCCAATGGTTGAATTGATCACACATAGATAAGCTCATAATCATGTCTCTAACATCCGCACCAAAGGAAGTGTTGCAACCAAATTTGGCATTAAAGCAAAGAGTGGAGGATATTTTTGAGTTTCTCACTAGGCCTCCACCATAACTGTATTCATATTTAAATGATCCATCAATATTGAGTTGAAAAACACTGCAAGGTGTTGACCATTTAACCCTTCTTCCCAGATTTTCATCCTATAGACCTGAATTTGAGTGAATCCCTTGGTGGATTTTTCATAAAGAACGAGAGGCCTCTTCATCGGGAAGGAGATGTACCTAATTGACCACTACAAATATTTTTCGAACCTAGAGAATGATGGATTATCGTTTCATACCTTTTCTTGCCTTGTATCTATCTTCCAATAGTTCTAGGAAACGGTTGCCACTAAGAGAACAAAAACATTCCTTTCCGATTCCTGAATTCCATTTCTCTACAACTAGTTTGATGTTCACTCCTAAAAAGAGTTACCACTATAGAATATATTAACCATTAAATCCATGTATGACCAATGTTTCCTCACCCACCCGCCATGGACAAACAGATGCTTCGTGGTCTTCGTATGTGTGCTAGCACAACAAAGGCACCGAGAAACCATGATCTCACCTTTGTGTTGGATGTTCTCATCCATCGGTAAATCATGGTGTATGATGTAATAGAAAAGAAAATTAATCTTAGTGGTAATATATTTACACATGATTTTTGAATCTAGATCTTCATGTTCATTATGAACATGGATATAAGCCCAATAGTCTCAGCTGGAGAACTTACCGGTGGATTTCCCAGTGTAGCACCATCAAGCTGTCTCATCAACTAAAATGATGTTGTTGTAAATTTTTTTATGATCTTTATTAAGAGTTATAAGCCCCATTTTAGTATAATAGATAATTCTGAGTCCCACATCAAAATATCCTACCTTATAATTATTTTTACTCCTCAATAAAAGAATACATCCGCCTCACATTGAGGTAAAGGGAGTTCTCCATCAACATGGAAGGGTACTTTTTAACCTGATTTCTCCTTGTTTTTTCTCTCCCATATAGGGTTTTGAGAAATCATCTACGGTTATCCTATTCGGTTTGTCCCCACCTCTGACCTAGCCCTGTTGTTCTTCCTCAGCATGACTCTCCTCGGTGCAGCTCTCCTTAGCTCAGGCTCCTCCTCCCATAGAGAGGTGCATGTCTCCTCTTTCAAGGGAAATCAACTGGTGCTTCACTTCCTGGTGATGACACCCTGCGACCCTCCCATGCAACAACTCTACCTCTAGTGGATGTGCTCCTTACACTCTCTGCGAATCTCGGTGACGATGAAGAAATGCGATGCCCCGACTTCGCTCCACCCCGACAGAATCCTGCCCTCCCTGCCAGCTACACTATGCCCCGATGAAGGCCGCGGCCTCTATTCTTCGTGGTGTCCTGCTTGCGGCCTCTCTTCCAATACGCATCCTGTATGCGGACCCTCTTCTAGGATGCATCCTGCATGCGGCCCCACTTCCCAGTCGCATCCTGCCTGCGGCCCCTCTTCCCAGCCAAAGCCTTCCATTCCTAGCTGGTGAAATCTATGCGACGACCTTCCCTCTTAGCTCTGTCCAGGTGAAACCCCTGCCAGCTTTCCCTCCCATATCTTTCTAGGAAAAACTTCAATGGCCTTCCCTCCCGACCTTCCCTCTAAGCACCACCCCAACCTCCCACTCGGCACCCTTCCTGTAGGATACCGGGATCCGGCCCGGAATGCTGAGTTCATAAAAAACACCTGACGGCCTCCCTCCAATGGCTACCTTAGTCCTCTCTCCACTTATCACCACCTCCATCCTCTTTTTCGATGATTGGCTTGACTCCATAAATTTATCCGTCTGGTGGAAGACCATGATGATGTCACTAACCGACATGGACCTCGATTCCCATCTTGAGGATCCAACACCACTACCAACCGACATGAAATGTCATCCATGAAATCTTGCATACAACAAAATATTTTAATTCCTGGTCAATTCTATAGACCGCTCTATCAAAGACGTCACCCAAACAACAAACAGAGTCAAGGAACACTGGGATTCTTTGACTCTCATATACTTCGGGACAAATAATTTGGCTCAGGTATCCGATATTCTTCAGTGGTTGTACCTCATCCACTAGCAGGCCTATCAATTTCCAGCATAATTCATTGAATGGAAGGCTCTATTAAATGAACTTCTTGAGCTTTGGCCCATTCCGCAGACACCTATGGAAGAGTTATCCCAGTAGGACCAGCCGTGTCTTTTCAGCGTCCTCCATGGGCGTCAACCTAGAATATGCGACAATATATATGGAGATTCTTTCCATCCCCTCATCCCTCGAGATTATGTGAGTCTATCATCACCTTGGGAAGGATCATAGAGTCATTTCCCCACCCATCCCTAGCCTTGATCACACTAATCTTCTGGGTCGTGGTAGTATCCACTCTACTAGACCTCGTGGATGGGGATGTGGAGAAGGAAAACCTCGTCCACTCTTTCAGCATTGTGGTAAGCTCGACCACCTGGTTGACCATTGCTGGGTTCATCATGGATGTCCCACTAAGCACCCACAACAGGGCCTAATGTCTATTCGGGCTGCATCCCCACCTACATCTACTCTTCCTTCATATTTGGATCTCTTTATGGATTAGATCCAAATGATTCACGATCATAAGACCACCTAACTGTCGGTCTCTTCATCAGCATCTCTTGCCCACTCAGGTGGTTCCACTATGTTTGTCAGTTATTGCTCTCCTTCTTGTATGCTTGACTGAAGTGCGTCCAACCATCATACTGGTTATGCAGGTATGCTCTCCAACTATAGTCCCTATACTAGTTCCCCAGCCATCACTATCACCGATGGTTCCACTATTCCCATTGTCATCTTCAGTACATTCCCCCTGTCCTTATCTATGCACCTATCATCAGTGGACCATGTACCACATATTCCTTTTAACCTTCTCCCTATTAGTAGTATCACCAAGGATCTCAATTATAATGCTATATTTACATCATCTACTATTATGTTTAAGGAGGGAACGATAAACTGGGAACTTGATAGAGGCCATCTTCTAGATAGGGTGTACATGTTTGATGGACAAACATCTGTTGCCTACACATATGTCTCTGATCATGCCCTGGAAATCCATTCTTGTTTGGGATACCTCTTCGCCTCCGCCCTTCATCAGCTCTATCTATATATGAGTCATCAATTATCTTTTCATTATGATTCTTGTATCTTAGTGAAACACCATCTCACTTCATATATTCCTTGAGTAGACTCATGGGTTGCTAAACCCTAGGATTGGGTTCATTCTGATGTATGGGATCCCTATTCCACCTTGAGTCCATTAGGGTATAAATAATGTATCTCTTTCCTTGATGATTTCTCTTGTATGATGGCGCTATACCTTTTTCGTAATCAGACAGAAGTATCTTCAAACTTTCAGAAATTTTTCCATGAGATCTAGACACAATTTTCCATCTATGTAAAATGTCTACGCTCTGAAAATAGAAGAGAGTACTTTTCCACTCTATTTCAATAGTTTCTATATGAACACGAAATAATCCATTAGACCTCCTATCCAGATACCACTTAGACGAATGGAGTGGCCAAGCGAAAACACTGGCATATTTTGGAGATTGCTCGTGCCCTTCTCTTCCACCGCAAGGTGCCTCTTATCATCTAGGGGGATTCCATTCTCACTACTACTTACTTAATCAATATCTTTCCTTCTTCATCCTTCAGAGGGAGACTCCTTTTCGTACTCAGTTCCCATCTCTCTCCCCTCACTCATTTCTACTCAGAGTCTTCAGATGTCTTTGATTTGTCTGGGACACTCGCCCCAACATCTCTAAGCTTTCTCTAAAATCCATCAAATGCATTTTTCTCATATATTGTCACATTGAGCATAGATACCAGTGTTTTTCTCAAGACTTATGACACTATATCATCTCTGTCAATGTTTTGTTTTTTGAATGATCCCTTTCACTCCACCCTCTTCTCATCCATACACTACAATCGATGAGTACCTTCCTATCATCATTCACCCTCTTATGGTGTCTTCCCCTACTAATCATTGCTTTGGGATGATCTACTCTCGTCACCCGTCGACTGTACCCCTCGTCTAGGCCGAGGAAAACATCATTCCCACCTTGTCTGATGCTCCAATCACAGCAATAGATGACTTGTCTATTGCACTACGGAAAGGTACTCACTCTTTTCATACTACTCCTCTTTTTACATCTTCATATAGCGGTTTGTCAGCACTGGAGATGATATCTATCCCCCACATGGTTGGCGATGCCAAATCATACCCAGAGTGGCTACTGGCGATGCAGGATGAACTAAAGGCTCTGGATGACAACCATACTTGGGATCGAGTCCCCCTTCCGATAGAAAAATAAGAAGTAGGCTGAAAATAGATCTATATGATCTATCTGAAGGACGATGACAATCTTTATCAACTAAAATATCATCTTGTGGTGCATGTATTTTCTCATACATATGGAATATACTACTGTGAGACCTTTCCTCTTGTTTCCAAGATGCCCTCTGTCCATCTATCCATATCACTAGACTCTCATCATCACTAGAGACTTCATTAGCTGGATTTCAAGAATTCCTTTCATCATGGTTTTCATGATGAAGTAGTCTACCTGCAGCAGCCCTGAATATGACATGCCTCCAGAGCCGACTCCCATTCCTACTACCTCCATCGATCCCTCTATGTCATCAATAAATCTCCTCATGCTTGGTTTGGCCGCACTAGCACTGTCACCAATTCCTTTTTCCTCTCTCGCAGTATGAATGATCACACCGCCATCTTCTGTACGACATCAAATGGTTATATTTTGTTGGTGGTATATATTGATGATATCATCATCATAGGGAGTGACTCCACTAGAATCACCCAATTCAAGCCACACCTTTACCACCACTTTCACACCAAAGTTTTTGGTCCTCTCACCTACTTACTTGGCATCAAGGTCTCCCGTTCTTAGGACACTATCTCTCTCTGCCAACACAAATATAACCTTGATATCTTATAGGATGCAGGGCTGAGCCAGCCGACTGCCATGGAAACTCCTCTTGAGCCTAAGGAAAACTCTCTCCATACCGACTCGACACCCTTTCCTCACCCAGAGATTTATCGTCATCTGGTAAGAAAACTCATCTACCTCACCATGACATGACCATACATTTTATGGCCAGTTAGAAAAGTGATCCAATTCATGGAGCATCCAACTAGATCTTAGTGGGATATTATCCTCCACATTTCCAAATACATAAAGAAAGACCCTGAACATGGCCTTCAGTACTCCCATCATGATCATTTGGATGTTGAGGCCTTCGGTGATGTGGACTATGTAGGTTTACTTGCTACCCATAATACTAATTCTGGATTTTCTGTTTTCTTGGTCAGTAACCTCATCTAATAGAAAATCAAGAAGGAGATTGTCGTCTCCTGATCCTGTGTAGAGGCAGAGTACCACACCATGGCCATGGTCACCACTGAGATCCTCTGGCTTCTTCATCTCCTCCATGATCTTAGTTTCCTAGCACAGACATCTGCTCATATCTGGTGTGACAATCAGGCATCAATGAATATTGCATCGAATCAAGTCTTCCATGAATGGATGAAGCATATCGAGGTGGACTTCCACATTCTTCAACAACATTTAGAGAAGAATCATTTTATTTTTGGCTATATTCCTACACTGGACCAGCTTGCCGATATCTTCACCAAAGGCCTAACAAGATCTTGCCTTGACTCTCTCGCTACCAAGCTAGGAAATCATCACCTCCACGACCCAGCTTGAGGGGGAGTATGGATGGCCTTGAGGTCATATTTTTTCATTGTGGGACTCTCAATCCAAGATGGGAATGTCTAGATTGTGGAGGAGTGTTGGCCCCCATTTTAGTATAAGGGTATTTTTGTGTCCCACATTGGAATATCCCTACTTGTAATTATGTTTACTCATCTACAAATTAATATCTCCACCACATATTGAGGTATGGGGATTTCTCCATCAACAAAGAATATATTTCATCCATCCATGATGACCACCGACCTCTTTATGGTATATAGACAGCACTGGGCACCTCGAGAAGAAGAGATTTTCACCGGCCTTACTATTGGTCCAAACATTGATGTCTCTTCTTCTAACCAACTGGTTTGTTTGAACATGGATTTCATTCCTCTAATTCAACATGAATTTATAGAGGTTTGATAAGGTCATTCTTCTACTTTTCCAGTCCTCCCATATCTCTCCATATCTTTCCCTGATAAATATATCCCATAAAGAGTTTCCTATAATAATCTCCCACACAACGAGTTCCAGAAATGAGTGAATGGTCTTGAAAACATTGTGGAGGCCCACACTACCCTCCTCAATCAATTTAGCCAGGCAATTCCATGAATCCTAGTGACACCCACCCAACTGTTTATCATCCCATAAGAAAGCCGACAAGATTTTTTCAATAATTGTAATCGTACCCTTCGTTGTATGAACAATTGAGAGCCCATGCATGGGTATAGATTTATGAACACTGTCAATAAGGGTTAATCTCTTCCCCAAATGAATGGAGTTTTTTTCCAATTGTAAATTATACTTGTAATGTGGTAGATAATGTCATCAAAGAGGTTCATTTTTATTCTCCCATTCGATATAGAGGATCTGATGTAGGTCATTGATAGGTGAAACCTCTAAATTCCGAGTATGTATTGAAATTCACTGCATCATCTTCTAGATAATTTTTCAGATATAAGGACCGTGCTCTTCATTGGGTTGATAATTTGGCCTCTTTCTTCACCATAGATTGCCAAAATTCTCAAGATGTTTTGGATATACCTGTGCCTACCATTTATATAGATTAAAACATCACCAGAGAACATGATATGAGAAAATGAGTTTCTCCAAAATTTGGTATCAAAATAAATAATCCTTCATTCCTCTAAACTATGATGAAGGTTCCTTGCAATGGCCTCCTCATCCAAGAAGAAGAGATAAGGGGACATAGGATATTTATGTCTAACACCTCTAACATTTTTAATGAAGTTGAACCACTTTCCCATGAGGGATATAGAGAGACCGGGAGAAGAATAACATCTGAAGCACAGGTTACAAAACCATTCCCAAAATCCAAATTTCATCATCACTTAGATGATTAATCCCAAATCGAGTATGTCATAGGCTTTGTTCATATCAACTTGGAAAATATTGTTTGAACGTATGGTATTTTTTTTATGTCCCCCACCAATTCCTTGACAATGACAATTTCCCTTTGTATGACTCTACATTTCACAAAACTATGTTTTTCTTCAAAAATAATCCTTGGGAAGAGGTTACTCAACCTTCTGGGCAATAGGATGGAATTGTTTTTTACAATACTACAAAAATGGGAAAGGGAAATTCCCCCTTATATCAGCGCTAAGCAAAAACCACTGATACAGAAACCCTTTATCAGTTCTATAAAAGTGTTGATAAAGAAACCCTGTATCAGTGCTAAAATTGTAGTGCTGATACAAAACCCCTTCATCAGCACTAAATAAGCGCTGATAAAAAGAACCTTTATCAGCACTTGAAAATCATTGATAAAGACTCCATGTATCAGCGCTAAAAATTTAGCGCTGTTACATGAAGGATTTATCAGTGCTTTTGTAGGACTGATAAAGAGGACCATTATCAGCACTTAAAAAAGCGTTGATAAAGGTTGTCTTTATTAGTGCATTGTTATCCCCGATAAAACCTTAGTCCATTTTTTTTATAAAGTCGGTTTCACAGTGACCTCCTTTTATCGCATCCTAAAGCTCTCGCGGTACTGGAACCCTGCGACTCCCCTTCGCCGATCGCTGAGTTCGTGTTGCCGGACCTCCACCGCCCTCACTTCTCGTTGTCGGACCTCCACCGCCTGATGAGTTCGTGTTTCCGGACCTCCGCCGCCCTCGCTTCTCTTTGTCGGACCTCCGCCACCTGCTGAGTTCGCATTGCCGGACCTCTTCCGCCCTCGATCTTCGGTTTTCCGGACCTCCGCCGCCCGCAACGCCCTCGAGCTACGGTTTTCCAGACCTCCCTTTAAGGCATGTTTTCCTAATCATTTTTTAAAATTGTACTCCTCTCCCATCACACATAACCATATGTTGATTTGGAATGATAGATTTAATGGATATTTGATATTGTGATGGTTTTAGGCTACATGATTCATCCTTTTCTTCTTCATGTTTGTCTCTAGGGTAATTCCCCCTGTCAAAGCTCAAGTTTGGTCCAACTTCTTCTAGTGGTTCTAGAACTATTATTCTATAAATCATATCACACTATTATTACATTGTTAATTGGTGTTTTGGGATGTGAGGCTTTCCCATCAATGGTGTTCTAGTGGATTTTGTGTTGAATTATTTCATCCCTAGGTTTCATTTCTTCCGGTGGTGATGATTCTGCTTCATCGTAGATTCATGAGTGTTTTTCCTACATATTGTGAAGGGGTTTTTGGGGGTGATCATCCAATATATTTATATTAATCCTAAGGTATCAACTTTTTTCTAATGAATACGGTGGGTTTTTAGGTGATTTGGTATTTGTTTATTCTAGAACCTAGAAACCATTCAATTTGATGGTCGTATGGCTGGATATGTTACATAAATTCTTCCAAAAATCACCTTTATGAGAAGGTTTAGTTTGAATTATTGAATATATATAATTTGATTTAATTATATTATTAGGTTTTGTTGGGTTGGAAATGGGTGATGAGGTTCCTAAGGTGATGAATTCTAGTTTGTTATCTTGTTAGTGAAGTTGTTGATGATGATATTGATCAGGCGCATCACGGTGCAGGTATCAAGGCACGAGTATCGTCATGATTTGAGGCTTGATTCAATAGAATATATTTGTTTGAAATTTGAATTTAGTGGTGTTTTATGGGGTAATTTTTATAATTTCACATACTATTTGAACATATGTGGCTCTGACATATTTATTTTTCCTGTTATCATTACTCCATTATTCTAGGATTTTCTATTAGTATAGTTTTTTTACTATAAATCAAAATGTGGAATTTCTGGGGAATGTTTGGCATGGGTTGATTTTCTATAAAAGGGATGGTTTATTAATATAAAATATCTCTTGAAAAAAATATTTTTTGTGGAAATATTGATATGATCATCATCAATAGCGATCAATGAGTTTACACTATCAGAGTGAAGCTTATGAAAAATTTAAGGTCCTCCACACTTGGATTCCAGTTTCACTAGATTCCTCCTAGGTATCATCGATTCCCTTAGATCTAACACCATGTCACCATATAGTATGAATTGAAGGATAACCTTTTTCTTCAAGGACAACACCACCTGGTTCCGATGCATTTCTAGGTAATCCAATGCTTGAACTCTATTTTCTTCGAGGGGTTCCCCCTTCTTTCCTTCATGCTATTTAAGTGACTTTGTCTGGTAGTGCAATTGTATGGCATGATACCCATACCACCATTCTTTCTAGTATTTCCACCCCTACCTCCATCTCTGTCCTTCTCCCTCATTGAGGTTACTAACTACTTCTCTGTAGTGGTCATGTCCCTTCCTAGATGTTTTTTTTCTTTCTACCTTTGCTCTGAGCCTGCCATCCAGCTCCAAATACAAATTGATCCAGAGAGTACTCCCTCACCAACCCCCGTGTTTCATTACCCATCCTTCCACTACCCCTTCGGATCCTCATCTCCCACTCATATGAATCCTACCAACCAGAATGGATTATGAACATGTTCAAAATTAAGGGACCTCAATAAGAGATCATCCTCCCTCTTTAATAAGGCTACTAGCTCTAGATCCAATGCCAGAGACCTGTCATACGCATCATTATTATCTTCATATGTAATGCTCGTGGTCTTATTCCCCATGTTAAATCAGACTTCCTCACTATAGAAATCAAAACGCATTATGTCATTGTTTTTCTTGTCAAATAAAACAAATAACCCTATAATAATCATAGAATTCTCCTGGAATATTATGTTTCATAGATTTCTACATTCTGCCCCCTCCAAAAGACACAAATGGTTATTTTGGCACAATAAATATGTTTTTGAGACTGTTCAAGATTTTAATCAATACATCACTACAAAGGTGTCCAATGACCACACCTCCTTTCTTATGACTTTTTGTTTGGAAGCTATGACCCACTTCAAAGGGAATATCTATTGAGAAAACAAAATACCTTCGATCCCGGCCACCATCCATTGTTTTTTTGTGGTGAATTTAATTAAATTTCCTACCCAAAGGAAAAGAAAGGTAGAAGCCCATTCTAGAGGAAGGAGATTGTGGAGTTTGTTCAGTTCATGGCTGGGAAGGGCCTCATTGATCTCAGCTTCTCAGGTGATAGTTTCTCCTAGTACAACAACTGCAGGGGCCATCACCGCTTATTAAGTCTATTGGAGAGGTGTCTAGCCAACATGAAATCCACTAACCTATTCTCAAATACCATGTTTTTTCATCTTTCTTGAGGTATTTTGATTCAATCCCCCCTCTTGGTTTCCATTTCCTCTTGCCATGATCATTAAGAACGGTTTCACTTCCACCAGCAGTGGGTTAACATCCTAGGGTACCGGGACATGGTTTGTGAAATATTCAATGAACCCTTGTAGGATTATCGGTCCACCTTCAACCTCAATGACCTGACCTCAAACCCCGATAGGTGCGTGTTCGGCCCTTCATCCTCATGAAACTTCACCACCTGAGACTACTGTCGCATATGGGCTCCTTCAGAGAATTCAGATATATAGAATGATACCTTTGGTTTATTGGATTATTAACAACAGTTTTTAATCCATATTGGTACTTTGGTTCTGATGTGGATATTGTTTTTTATGTTTTTGTGACATGTGTATGTGTGGATATATGGGTATTTAGGCATGATGATATTGAATGTAGGGAAGAGTCCTAGGAGTGGTAGATGTATCATTCTTGATTATTCTTGTGTTTGGTATGGGGTGATTTGAGGAAACTATAATGAATCTAAAGTAATTATATTCAATGAAGATGAATAAATACTAATGGTTAGGCTCTATTAATCTCTATTTTTATAAGGAATTGGTTCTCTTCTACTATATTTGGAAGTCTTGTTTTGTGTACTTGAACCATAAATACTAATATTTGAGATTCAAATAGGATGAAGATGAATAAGGATTGGATCGATGCTAATCGTTTGACAATAGAGTATGAGAATGGAGTGAAAGAGTTCGTCAAGTATGCAAATGATCACACAAAGGATCCATCACAAATCCTTTTTCCATGTTTACATTGTCGATATTATAGAATACTTACTTCAGAGGAGTTGGAAGAACATTTGATATGTCACAGAATAGATCGGAGTTATAAATGTTGGAATAAACACAGAGGAAAAATGAATATAGCTACTGGCTGGGATAAAACTACATTTTATGGATCATCATATATGAATACAAATATGGATAATGATGAAGACTGTATAGAGGATGTGATTACAGATGTCAATGATGATGAAGATCGTATTGTGGAAATGACAAAGACAATTGAAGATTAACTCCTTGATTTCCCAAAATTGTTTGAGAAGTTAAAGAGTTGTGCAAAGACTCCATTGTATGCTGGTTGCACTAAGTATACGACATTGCCAGGTACTAAACTTGTATAAATTGAAAGCAAGAAATGACAAGAGTGATATCAGTTTTACGGAACTACTTTATCTCTTGAATGACATGATCCCGGAAGATAATGAGCTCCCAAGCCGGACATATGCAGCTAGATGAATGCTACGCTCGATGGGTATTATTTCTGAAAGAATACATGCCTTCCTGAAAGACTGTATATTGTTTTAAAAAGAGAACAAATCACTTACACAATGCCCAAGGTGTGGTGCTTCTCGATACAAGAAAGATAAATCCATTCCTAAGAAAATTGTATGGTACTTTCCAATCATTCTAAGGTTTAGGTGACTATATGGAAGGGAAGAAACTACAAGACAATTTTTGTGGCATGCAGATAAAAGAAATAAAGATGGGAAATTATGTCATCTGGCCGACTCTCCTCAATGGAAGAAAATTGATCATGAGTATCCTGAATTTGGAAAAGAGCCGAGAAACATTCGTCTTGCGTTATTTACAGATGGAGTGAATCCTTTTGGTTTCCGAACCAGCACTCATAGTACATGGCCTGCTATGTTGGTAAATTATAACTTTCCACCTTAGTTATGAATGAAGTAGAAATTCATCATGTTATCCATGCTTATATCAGGACCAAAACAACTAGGTAATGATATTGATGTTTATATGGATCTTTTGATCGAGGATTTGAAGTTATTGTGGGATTCATGTGTTATGTTGTATGATGCTTATAAAATTGAATACTTCACATTGAGAGCAATGTTGTATGGGACAATAAATTATTTCCCTGCTTTTGGAAATTTGTCAGGCTATAGCATTAAAGGAATTCCAGGGTGTTACATGTGCGAAGAATATACAAAATCAATTAGGTTGAAACATTCATCGAAATTTGTGTTTCTAGGAAATCGTAGATTTATACCTCGTTGGAATAAGTACCAATCTTAGATGACATCATTCAATGGAAGTTCAGAACAATGCGCAGCACTGTCTCCACTAATAGGTCATCAACTGTTTGAGAAAGTAAAAGGTCTGAACACTGTTTTTGGTAAACCATTTTCGAAAAAACATACAAAAATCAGTTGGAAAAACATATCTGTTTTTTTGAATTACCATACTTGAATTGTTTGTACGCCAGACATTTTTTTGATGTGATTCATGTCGAAAAAATGTATGTTAAAGTGTTATCGTAACATTGCTAAATTCCCCTGGCATGACAAAAGATGGAATTAAGGTGAGGTTGGACGTGGTTGACATGGGAATATGAGAAGAGTTGGCTCCCATGAAGGGTGAAAATAAAATATTTCTTTCTCTATCTGCTTATACTCTTTCTGGGGAGGAGAGATATCAGTTTTGCAACTTCTTCAATGATGTAAAGGTTCCAGAGGGCTATTCATGAAATATCAAGAATATTGTGTCAATGAATGATTTGAAGTTAAAAGGGTTGAAATCACATGATTTCCATGTTTTTATGAAAGATCTAATTCCTATAGATTTACGTTACATTTTTTCTAAGAATGTTCGTCATACATTACCCAAACATTATTTCTTTTTCAAATCTATATGTAGAAATGTTTTAGACCCAGCAAAATTGCCAGCTATGGAAAAAGAAATTGTCATCATATTATGTGAATTATAAATTTTCTTCCCACCAACATTCTTTGATATGATGGTTCATTTGATGATTCAATTGGTGAGAGAGATTTGACTTTGTGGTCCTGTGCACTATAGATGGATGTATCCTGTTGAATGGTATTTGAAGATTTTTAAAGGGTATGTCAAAAATTGAATTTGGCTAGAGGGTTGTATAGTGGAGCAATATATTGTTGAGGAAGACATTGAATTTTGTACCGAATACCAATATGATGTTGAAAGCATTGGTCTACCGAAATCTCATCACACTGGATGCATTGAGGGTGAGGGAATTTCTGTAAGAGAAGTTGTGACAATAAATATTACAGATCGGAAGCAGACCCATATTTATGTTTTTCATAACAGTTGGGAGGTTTCTCCATATATTGAAACTCACAATGAAATTCATAGGCAGTTGAATCCATCAAGGGCTAAAAATGGATATCAAATACACATAATCACCAGTTTATAGGATGGTTTCAGGACCATATTTGTAAGCAGTTGGATGAAAATCCGAATTCAATTTTAGAACGACTTCGATGGCTAGCCACTAGACCAAGTGTGTATGTATTGTCTTATAGTGGTTATGTAATTAACGGTTATACATTATATACAGATGAACATGATGAAGATAGTACCATGAAAAATAGTGGAGTTACACTAGAGGCTGAAGCGATGCATGTTTCTGGTAGTAAGAGAAGAAATCCAATTTATGCAACTATGTCACACTTTTTCATTATCAAACTAATATGGGATTTGGATTATACGACATTCAAATGGACGACTTTTCAATGAAAATGGGTTGATAAGAATAGTGGTGTTAAAATATATGAATGTGGATTTGTGAAAGTTGATTTTAGTAAAGAATGGTACAATGACGAACAGTTTATAATGGCATTATAAGTGGTACAAGTTTTCTATGTTTCAGATCCCGCAAACCGAAAGTGGTCGATTATTCTGTTATCATCCAGAATTTATGAAGGTTCTGATTAAAATTCAGTTGATGACGATCTTTTCAGTGGTACGTCACAATAATTTCAGAGTAGTCCCAATGTAAATGATGTTTTGTATGTTATAGGAGACCACAATGAAGGGATTTGGATAATCTAAAGAGGTGTAAAATCCTTTCAACCTTTGAAAAAAAAGATAGAGAGTTCAATAAATAGGTTATATTTTGTTTGTAATATAGATCTTGTTATGTCATTCTATTATCTTATCATTACTGAATTTATGTAATCTAAATTAACTGTTCAACCACTTTTGTAGATAATGACTTCTGCACATTCTGGTGCTCCGAACCTTAAGGCTGAACAAGTCTCTCAAGCTGCTGCTGCAGCTCCTGCTGCAGCTCCTCTGGCTCTAGCTGCTCCTACTGCGGCTCCTGTGGCTCTAGCTGCTCCTGCTGTGGCTCCTGTGGCTCTAGCTACTCTTCTTGCTGCTACTCCTACTGCTCCTACTGCTCTTGTTTCAGCTTCTGTCGCTCCTGCTGTTGTGGATCCCGCTGCTTCTAGTGTTGTGGTCCAACAACCATCAGCACATGCCGTTGATACCGTTTAAGATGAACATATAGATGATGTTGATATCGATTAAATGGTCAGGAATGAAGGACCGACGTCGTAGAAAACATAGGTGCATCGTAGTTTGATGATGTTAGCCAATGTTTTTAAGGAAAAAAGCAAAGGAATCAAATTTGATGTCGGATGGAATGCACGAGACCAACATGTGAATCCCAACAAGGCTATTTTTAGCAGCTAAATTGGAGTTGTCGCTCAAAAACGCATGCCGATTGACCTAGATTCATGGACCATGTTGTGTCCGGGCTGAAGGTTGTGATCTGGGAAGAAATTACAGTAACATTATGAATTTATTTTTTCAATTTACAAGAAAATAAAATAATGAAACAATGTATTACTCTTCTCAATCTCTTGCAGAGTACATTTATAGTAGATGATTCACACAAGGATTATGTACTAAGGCTTGCAGGAAGGATTCATTGAGGTTTTCGCACTATTTTAACAAGATGTCACCTGAAAGATTCCAATGTTAAAATAAACATGCACCCACCCATTTTCTACGCTCACCTGATATACCAAGAAGCATGGGATAAATTTATTGGTAGCCGTGGGGATGAGAAGTTTCAGTTACATTGTGGGTGATAATGAATTGTTTGAGGATACCTATATTCATCACTTTGATTGTCAATATTTCATTCATGAAACTGAAACTCTGTACTAAAAATAAGGAACGTGCATCAAAACCAGCATACCCCTATCATAAATCCAAGATGGGGTACGCTTCATTAGAAAAGAAAATGGTATGTATTTTAAATGTATAGTAATATTGTTAGGTGTCAATAAACAACATAATAATTATCTTTCTATATTTATATGTATATTGATGAGTCTAAAACCAAATACACTTCCATCCCACGTTATGTGCTATGGAAGGAGGAACATGTGAATAAAGAAGGGAAGTTAGTAGTTGAGAACACACAAAAAGTGTGGGAAATATGTGTATGTATGACACGATGATAAAAATATTTGTTTTAAATTTCTATTACATAAAAATAATTAGTTATTTTCCTATATTCGACAGTCACAGGAATCTGCTACTCCTATAGCTGATATAGACCTATTATCGACAGCTTTAAAGCAGCCAAAAAAATATGGTCATGTTAGTGGTGCGGTGTTTGGGGTGACACCCGATGTATATTTTGAGAAGAAGAAAAAAACGGATGATACAGATGAAAAATTGGAACAAATGAGAGAAAAAATAGCAACCCTTGAAGAATGATTGTAATGGCTGGGAGAGTTTCTACAAACATTTATGGGTGGGAAGCAAAGAGAAGACACAAGTCAGGAACAACCAGCGCGTGAGCATCCCTCCCCACCCCCACCTGCTTCGAGGCGAGCCATTCCCCTCAAAAAACTGTCTTATCCATGATAATCAATATTCTAATAATTGTTCCCATGAAATGTTAATCAGACAAACGCTGATAATTTTTTGTACTAATATTATACATGGTGATAATGATTGTGATTTATATCTGTCAACACCCACCTATCACCTTGTAGCGAGGGATATAGTGTTCAATATCCCAGATGCCACGCTACATAATAGACCACTTCTGAAAGATCATCTGAAAGTGACGATTACTATATCTCATGAGACAAATTCAGAGATACCTATTCCACTTGTTGACGATGATATTCATATGGTCAAAACGGATTTTGGGACATTCATTGCATGGTCGTTACAACTTGTAATAGTACATGTAGACAAAGAGGTTTTTATTTCCTTTTTTTCAAGCTAAACCTTTAACAGTTAATGAAAAAAGGGTCTAAACCAATGATTGTTGTTATAGACAGAGAAAGGGAAGGGGGTGACAAACGTCGGCTCAATACCCTCTAAAGGATTGAACAACCGATCCCAAGGAGGTAATGAAACCACAATAACACCACATGTTCTCTATCCACATTTACTAGCATTTAAGACTCATGTGGATATGAAGCTAAAAGATGGTAATAGTCATATACTAGTTTTCGAAGAGAATATATACGGAGAGGAAAGTCAAGATTTCGTTGCTGCTGAAAATGTAAATGAGATCCTTGAAAACGATTGGCTAGGCATCACAGTTGTAAATGTATATATGAGGTATGTTTCTATGTATTGATTTTCTAAAAGCTGATCTAATGTGAAAAATATGACTAAATGCATTTTATATTGTTGACAGACGCATTTATGAAATACAGTTGAAGGAATTTTCCCATGATCCAAGATTTAGACTCGTTAGTTCTCATACCACATCAACACACCTAACAAAATTAGAGCCATAAAAAAGTGATGCAATAATAAACGGCTTGCTGAAAACATTTGAAAGCAAGATTACAGATGAAGGAATCTTTCTAATACCAACTATTCAGGGGTAAAACTCTATGATTAAAGCATATCAATTATATTTTCACTTCTTTTATTACTTATTACTTTTTGTGTTTTTTTTCAACATTGGTTGCTAATTGTGGTGAACTTGGATACTCTAATGATTTATTTTATGGATTCAAAGCATGGATATACATCAAACTGACCACACATGATGGAGTTTGTGAATCTGTAAGAAACTATATCCATAGGTCCTTTTTGATGTGTACGAGTCATCGCCACCTCAATCTGAGGCACGATGTGGCCGGTATCACTCAAAGGGTCTCTATTTTGTTTAAAATGGACACAATTTTCAGTGAAAACAACTGACCTAAGGAAATCCGACCAACACATTTGAATTGCCTTGATATTTTATAATAATTATCCATGGGTCCTTGGTGACATGTATGAGTCAACCCCGCCTCAATCTGAGGCACGGTGTGGCTGGTACCACTCAAAGGGTCTCTATTTTGTTTGAAATTTAAACAATTTTAATTGAAAACAACAACTGACCAACAAAAATCTGACCAAACACATTCGTATTGTGTTGTTCCTTTAGGAGAACGATCCAAGGATCCTCTATGACATGTACGAGTCATCTCCACCTCAATACAAAGCATAGTGTGGCCGGTATCACTCAAAGGGTCAGTAATTTGTTTAAAATGCACACAATTTTAAGTGAAAACAACTAACCTACAGAAATCATACCAAACACATTAGAATTCCCTTGATCATTTATAAGAACAATCCACGGGTCCTTGGTGATGTGTATGAGTCAAACCCACTATAATTCGAGGCATGGTGTGGCCGGTACCACTCAAAGGGTCTCTATTTTTTTTAAATGAAAACAATTTTAAGTGAAAACAATAACTGGCCTATGGAAATCCAACCAAACGCATTAGGATTGTGTTGTTCTTTTAGGAGAACAATCCAAGGGTCCCTTGTGATGTGTACGAGCCACCCCGCCTTGATCCGAGGTACGGTGTGGCTGGTATCACTCAAAGGGTCTCTATTTTGTTTAAAATGGACTAAAGTTTTAGTCAAAACAACAACTAACCTATGAAAATATGACCAAACCCATTATAATTTCCTTGATCATTAATAAGAACGATCCGCGGGTCCATGGTGATTTTTAAGAGTCAACTCAGCCTCAATCCAAGGCACGGTGTGGCCAGCACCACTCAAAGGGTCTCTATTTAGTTTCAAATGTAAACAATTTTAAGTGAAAACAACAACTGTCTTATGGAAATCAAACCAAACGCATTAGGATTGTATTTTTTCTTTAGGAGAACGACCCAAGTGTCATTTTTGATGTGTACGTGTCAACCCCGCCTCAATCAGAGGCACGGTGTGGCCGATATTAGCAAAGGGTCTCTATTTTGTTTAAAATGGACAAAATTTTTAGTGAAAACAACAAATGACCTACATAAATCTGACCAAACCCATTGATATTGTGTTGATCCTTTAAGATAATGTTCCACGAGTCCTTTTTGATGTGTAAGAGTCATCGTTGCCTCAATATGAGGCACGGTGTGACCGGTATCACTCAAATGGTCTCTATTTTCTTTAAAATGGGCACAATTTTAAGTTAAAAAAACTGACCTACGGAAGTCTGACCAAACACATTCTTATCACCTTAAGATTTTTTAAGCACGATCCACGAGACCTTGGTGACGTGTACGAGTCAACTCCGGCTCAATCTGAGGCATAGTGGGGCTGGTACCACTCAAAGAGTCTCTATTTTATTTAAAATGTAAACAATTCTAAGTGAAAACAACAACTGACCTACGTAAATATGACCAAACACATTAAGATTGTGATTTTCATTTAAAAGAAAGATCCAAGGTCCTTTGTGATGTGTACGAGTAAACCCCACCTCAATCCAATGCACGGTGTGCCCACTATCACTCAAAGGGTCTCACTTTAGATTAAAATGGACACAATTTTAAGTGAAAACAACAAGTGCCCTATGGAAATATGACCAAACGCATTAGGATTGTATTAATCTTTTATAAGAATGATCCACGGGTCCTTGGTGATGTGTATGAGTCAACCCCGCTTCAATTCAAGGCACGGTGTGGCTGGTATCACTCAAAGGGTCTCTATTATATTTAAAATGGACAATATTTTTAATGAAAGCAACAATTGGCCAACGAAAATCTGACCAAACCCATTCGGATGGTGTTGATCCTTTAGGATAATGATCCACGGGTCCTTTGTGACGTTTATGAGTCATCCCTACCTCAATCTGAGGCACAATGTGGCATGTATCACTTAAAGGGTATCTATTTTGTTTAAAATGGACACAATTTTATGTGAAAAAAACTAACCTATGGAAATCCGACCAAACACATTCGAATTGTCTTGATATTTTACGATAATGATCCAAAAGACCTTGGTGACGTTTACGAGTCATTCCTAACTCAATATGAGGCACGGTGTGGCCGGTACCACTCAAAGGGTCTCTATTTTGTTGAAAATGTAGACAATTTTAAGTGAAAACAACAACTAACCTACAGAAATACGACCAAACGCATTAAGATTGAATTGTTTCATTAGTAGAACGATCCAAGGGTCCTTTGGGACATGTACAAGTCAACACCGCCTCAATCCGAGGAACGTTGTGCCTGTTATCACTCAAAGGGTCTCACATTGGTTTAAAATGGACACAATTTAAAGTGAAAACAACAACTGACCTACAGAAATCTGACCAAACGCCTTAGTATTGTCTTGAAATTTTATAAGAACGATCCAAGGGTCTTTGGTGATGTGTAAGAGTCAACCCTCCCTCTATCCGAGGCACGATGTGTCCGGTACCACTCAATGGGTCTCTATTTTGTTTAAAATGTAAACAATTTTAAGTGAAAACAACAACTGACCGATGGAAATCCGACCAAACGCATTCAGATTGGCTTGTTCCTATAGGAGAACGATCCAAGTTTCCTTTTTGATGTGTAAAAGTCAACCCCACCTCAATTCGAGGAACGGTGAGCCCGCTATCACTCAAAGGGTCTCACTTTGGTTTAAAATGGAAACAATTTTAAGTGAAAACAACAACTGACCTATGTAAATCTGACTAAATTCATTTGGATTGTCTTGATATTTTATAATAATGATCCATGGGTCCTTGGTGATGTGTATGAGTCAACCGTTCCTCAATCCAAGGCATGGTGTGGCCGGAACCACTCAAAGGGTCTCCATTTTGGTTAAAATGTAAATAATTTTAAGTGAAAACAAATACTGACCTTCGGAAATCTGACCAAATGAATTTGGATTGTGTTGTTCCTTTATGATAACCATCCAAGTGTCTTTTATGATGTGTATGAGTCAACCCTGCCTCAATACAAGAAACTGTGTGCCTACTTTCACTCAAAGGGTCTCACTTTGGTTTAAAATGGACACAATTTTAAGTCAAAACAACAACTGACCTATAAAAATCTGACCAAACACCTTCCGATTGTCTTGGTATTTTATATGAACGATCCATGGGTCCTTATTGAAGTGAATGAGTTAACTCCGCCTCAATCTGAGGCACGGTGGGTCCAGTACCACTCCAAGGGTCTCCATTTTGTTTCAAATGTAAACAATTTTAAGTGAAAACAACAACTCACCTATAGAAATATGAGAAAACGCATTGAGATTGTGTTTTTACTTTAGGAGAAAAATAAAAGGGTCCTTGGTGACGTGTACGAGTCAACCCCTCCTCAATCTGAGGCACGGTGTGGCCGGTATCACTAAAAGGGTCTTTATTTTGTTTAAAATGGACATAATGTTTTAGTGAAAACAGAAATTGACCTACAGAAATCCGACCAAACCCCTTTAGATTATGTTGATCATTTAGGAGAACGATCCACATGTCCTTTTTGACATATAGGAGTCATCCCTGCCTCAATTAGAGGCATGGTGTGGAGGGTATCACTCAAAGGGTCTCTATTTTTTTAAAATGGACACAATGATAAGTGAAAACAAATGACCTACAGAAATCTGACCAAACACATTTTAATTGACTTGATATTTTATAATAACGATCCACGGGTCCTTGATGATGTTTATGAGTCATCCCTGGCTCAATCCGAGACACGGTGTGGCCGGTACCACTCAAAGGGTCTCTATTTTGTTTAAAATGTAAACAATTTTAATTGAAAAAACAACTGACCTACAGAAATCCATCCAAACGCATTCGGATTGTGTTTTTACATTAGAAGAAAAATCCATGGGTCCTTTGAGATGTGTATGAGTCAACCCCTATTCAATCCAAGGCATGGTGTGCCCACTCTCACTCAAAGGGTCTCACTTTGGTTTAAAATGGACACATTTTTAAGTGAAAACAACAACTGACCTACAGAAATCCGACCAAATGCATTCGGATTGTCTTCATCATTTATAAGAACGATCCACTGGTCCATGGTGACGTGTACGAGTCAACCCCGCCTCAATTTGAGGAACAGTGTGGCCGGTATCACTCAAAGAGTATCTATTTTGTTTAAAATGGAAAATATTTTTATTGAAAACAACAATTGACCTACGAAAATCCATCCAAACCCATTCATATTGTGTAGATCCTTTAGGATAACTATCCATGAGTACTTTTTGAAGTGTATGAGTCATCCCTGCCTCAATCCGAGGCACATTGTTTTCGATATTACTCAAAGGGTCTCTATTTTGTTTAAAATGGAAACAATTTTAAGTGAAAACAACTGACCTACGGAAATCTGACCAAACACATTAAAATTGCCCTGATCTTTAATGATAATGATCCACGGGTCCTTATTCATGTGTATGAGTCAACCTTGCCTCAATTGGAGGCACGGTGTGGCCAGTACCACTCAAAGGGTCTCTATTTTGTTTAAAATGTAAACAATTTTAAGTGAAAACAACAACTGACCTATGGAAATATGACCAAATGCATTAGGATTGTGTTGTTCCTTTAGGAGAACTATCCTAGGGTCGTCTGTGATGTGTACGAGTCAAACTCTCCTCAATCTGAGGCACAGTGTTCCCGCTATCACTCAAAGGGTCTCACTTTGGTTTAAAATGGACATAATTTTAAGTGAAAACAACAACTAACCTAAGGAAATCTGACCAAACGAATTCGGATTGTCTTCATATTTTATAAGAATGATCCAAGTGTCATTGGTGACGTGTATGAGTCAACCCATCCTCAATCAGAGGAACATTGTGGCTGGTATCACTCAATGGGTCCTTATTTTGTTTTAAAATCGACAAAATTTTTAGTGAAAACAACAACTGGCCTATGGAAATCTGACCAAACCCATTCGGATTGTATTGATAATTTAGGAGAACGATCTAAGGATCCTTTCTGACGCGTACGAGTCATCCCCGCCTCAATCCGAGGAATGGTGTGGCTGGTATCACTCAAAGGGTCTTTATTTTGATTAAAAAGGACAAAACATTTAGTGAAAACAACAACTGACCTACAGAAATCCGACCAAACCCATTTGGATTGTGTTGATCCTTTAGGTGAACGATCCACGGGTCATTTGTGATGTTTATGAGTCATCCTCGTCTCAATCTGAGGCACGGTGTGGCCGGTATCACTCAAGGGTCTCACATGGGTTTAAAATGGACAGAATTTTAAGTGAAAACAACAACTGACCTACGGAAATCCAACCAAATGCATTCACATAGTCCTGATCTTTTATAAGAACGATCCACGAATCCTTGGTGACGTGTAAGAGTCAACCCCGCCTCAATCCGAGGCACGGTGTGGCTGGTACCACTCAAAGGGTCTCTTTTTTTAAAATGGACAAAAGTTTTAGTGAAAACAACAACTGAACTATAGAAATCTGACCAAACCCATTCGGATTGTGTTGATCCTTTTGGAGAACAATCCACGTGTCCTTTGTGATGTGTATAAGTCATACCCGCCTCAATCTGAGGCATGGTGTGGCCGTTATTGCTCAAAGGGTCTCTATTTTGTTTAAAATGGACACGATTTTAAGTGAAAACAATAACTGACCCATGGAAATCCAACCAAAACCATTCGGATTGTGTTGATCCTTTAGGAGAATGATCCACGGGTCCTTTGTGACGTGTACGAGTCATCCCTGCCTCAATATGAGGCACGGTGTGCCCGCTATCATTAAAAGGGTCTCTCTTTTGTTTAAAATGGACACAATTATAATTGAAAACAACAACTGACCTATGTAAATCTGACCAAAAACATTCGGATTGTGTTGATATTTTATAAGAATGATCCAAGGGTCATTGGTGATGTGTACGAGTCAACCCCACCAACCCCCTGGACCACCCCCACCCCCTGGACACTAACCCACCCCCTGGACGCCCCCACCCCTCTGGACACCCCCACCCCCTATAAAGCCCCCCGACACCCTAGACACTAACCCACCCCTAGAAACCCCCCCGGACAACCCCATCCCCCCAGACACCCCCTACCCCCCTTGGAAAGCCACCAAAAACCCTTGAACAGCCCCCTAACCCCTGGAATTATGAATTGAATTCTTTATGTACTTAATTAACTTATGAATTATGTGTTAATTGTGTACAGGTATACTTTTTATATTGGTAAACTTGGTCTAATTAGCATATGATTTATGTGTAAATTTTTCATGGGTATACATGCTCTAATTAGCTTATTGAGATGCTGTTTTTTTCTCAGGTGTTCGGGTGTGCTGCTTCAAATTTTTTCTTAGCAGCTGACAGGGCATTTATCAGCGCTTTTTTAGCGTTGATAAATGGAGCTTTTATCAGCGCTAAAAAGTTTCTGATTAACTACACCTTTATCAACGCTAAAGAACTAATGATAAAGGATCAGTTTATCAGCACTAAAAGATAACTAATTAAACACGCATTTATCATCACTCTTTTAGCGCTGATAAAGGGTTTTTTTATCAGTGCTGAGCTTTAAAACGTTTTTTTAGCGCTGATAAAGCCTGTTTTGAGCGTTGATAAAGACCTTTTTTGTAGTAGTGTTTATACAAGTTCCATATATAGATCGGTCTATAATGGTTAATAGCCATTGTATACTAACACTTTGGGATAAGGAAAATTCTCGAAGCACAAACCCCTCTGGTAGTGGAGCCCCCTTTAAAAAAGTCTTTCATAGCCTAAACAACATGAACCTTAACCACATCCCATGTTGCGGCATAGAAAGAACCTAGAAATCTCTCAGGACCTGGTTTATTATCATGGATTAAGGTGAAGGTAGTCTCATTAGCCTCATCCTCCTTCAGAATTCCAATTAAGTATTCATTTTTCATGTTTCCCACAAGCTCATGAATGCCACACAGAACCCCATCCTACCTTTAGTGGTTGAGTGGGTTCTCATTTCAGGAGAAGGATGGGTTTTCCAGAAGGCCTTTAATATAGTCCAAGCCCAAATTTCTAGCCACATCAATGTCTGATGTGAAGGAACAATCTTCAAAATTTAAATTGTTTTGAGTATTTTTCTTTTTCTATTTTAATCAAGCATTAAAATTAGAGGTGTTTTTGTCCAACACTTTTTGCTAGAAGGCCCTTGATCTTTCTTGGTAAATTGTCTCTATTTAAAAAAAATCATCCATAATAAAGAATCTATCATTGAGAAGACAAACGGTCTTATCTTCTCATATTTCTCATAGGTCCTCTTTATGTTTATCAAATTCTACCTTATGATAATAAAGGGTAATGTCATCAATGGGATTATTGTCAAGTGAGTCCCCGATGATTATTTTGATCCACAAAAGCTGTTAGTAAAGACTAGACCAAGAATTTACATTAACATTATTCTCCTAGGAAGTCTTTAATATCTGAAAAAAACCCTCACTATTATGATAATAATTGGACTAGAAAAATTGGTTTTGTATTAGTAATTTTATTTTCAACACTATCAGGAGAGGATCATGGTCTAAGAGAGATCTAAAGAGGTGATAAACCAAGGTCTAACGAAAAGAATCAATTTCTTGAAGGATGGAAAGGCATCTACCAATATATCTACACATGCGGTGAATACCTTTGTGATTTTTTCACCATGTTAATTGTTTCCCATTTAATCCCATAACCAGGATACGATTATTGGACGTGACGTATAAAAATACATGAATTGAAATTGTGAAGCCTCCCACCCCTCCTTTCATTTTATCCACATCTTAAACTACATTAAAATCACCCCACAAACCAAGGGCTATTACCTAGATGAAAATTCTGGAGTTGTGCCAAATTCATATTCAATCTAAATCATCGTATATCACATAAAAAATGTAAAAATAAAATCATCACCACCAGAAGTTATTCAGGTAGTGATTCATTGAGATGACACATTCTCAATTTCCACATCTAGACCTTTTTTCCAGATGATGCAAATGTGAGAGTTT
Source organism: Viscum album (assembly GCA_963277665.1). Taxonomy (NCBI): domain Eukaryota; kingdom Viridiplantae; phylum Streptophyta; class Magnoliopsida; order Santalales; family Viscaceae; genus Viscum; species Viscum album. The sequence goes on from OY728132.1 coordinate 658,164,276, forward strand.
CAACAGTGAGCATGAAGATATTGGTTCAATTCCATCCTTTTTCCAAAAATATCTATATGATTAAAATCCTGATTTGGATAAGAATTACTACCATAGATGTGAGGTGATGATTGGATTCAAAGTCTATGAATTAACTTTTAGCATGATCCCCCAAACCACTTGCATTCAAGATGACGACTGATAATATCTTACAATAAGGAAGACTTATCTTGACCGAATGATACCAATCTGAATGATGTATATGGTTTTGAGGCTTCTCTATATCTAGAATGGGTGATGGGCCCAGAGGATTTACCAGTAGAAACAGAATAAGGAGGGAGATCGAGCTTGAAAATCCAAGGAGAAGCCAACTCTTCATATTATGGAGGCTCCTCCAGGATAAAGAAGTGGTTGGGGGACATAAAGGATGGACACATATGCATTGGAGGATCACTATACGATAATAAGGATGGGATGGGCGTCCTCTTCTGAGACTAGTGAGTCCCGAAAATTTTCTTTCTAACACCCTCTTACATGGAATTAATGAGAGATAGTCCCTAGGACCTGGCCTCATTAACTGAATCCATAGGAAGTCTTGAAGAATAAGGCTTATATGGACTGAAGATGAGTAATAGATGATAAGAAAGAGGCAATCTAATGAAAGAAAACACCCCATCATTGCCTGAATCCAAAGAGCTGTCCCCCGGAGCACAAGAGAGATCGAAGGAGATATTTTGAACCGATAGTGGCTGAAACAAGCTATGATTGAAAATGGTTTGGTTTAAAGGTAGATGGAATATGTCTGATGGAGATGTAGAGATCGTTATCTTGGTGGGGGCATGGAGAGAGGTAGTCATGTGAGAAACCAAATTTGATTTTGAAGAGCCCACTCGAACATCATTGTTATAGCCCAAAGACTAGCTGATGGTCACTAGAGGGCATCCAGAAAGACATGTTGCCTTATCCCTGAATGAAATCCAGGAGGGAAACATCAATTCCAACCCTAGTAGAGCTTCTAGGATCAGTTATTGAACCTTTTTTCCTTCCATTTTTGACAAATTCCACTGAATGAACCTGGAATCCACACACCCCACAAAACCTGGGTAGTGACTGGTAAATAAAATATTGCCACCATTTGAACTTTTCTACATCCATGATAAAAAAATATTTTAGGGAATTACATGGATAGATTCATCTCCATAGATATCTGAGGTAAGGAAACTAAAATATGATAAGTTGGATAATCCACAAATAAAATTTTCCCAGTGCATCTTCAATAGACTGAAGGATGGACGGTTTGAGAAAAGGAAGGGGGAAACTGGGAAGGATGATCCACAAAGCCACCATGCAATATTATTTTCCAAAATTAGCTCCCTTGGACCACTGCAATGGAGTAAATCCTTATGCCCTGCAACTTCATGCATCACTAGACGAGGCTCGCATGAAATATTCACTACTGAATAGGTGGATATAGAACACATACTTGAAGAGAGAAGATACATTATCTTGATGAAGTATATACCATGAGTCCACATATTCCTTGAAGGTTTCCAACAGAGGTATATCATGCAGAAACCAGGCGACCAGAGATAGGTCATGATATGTAGCTGCTTCAGCAAGTTCCCCTTTTTAAATCTCAACCACTAGAAAGCCATTCATCTACGACAAAGATAATTGGAAGATAGATATGTATGGGATGGAATGAAGCTTGGAGTTGGGGATGGATAGTCGAGCATGAGAGATATCTTCCTTGAAAGACATCATTTTTTAATACTAGTGTTTATCACTTGGGAACTATTTTTCGTACTGACTATCTAGGTTCGTTGCACCTCTTATACACACAAACTATTATGCCATCATCAAGAACCACATCATGGGTACACATGACATTCCATCATGAGGAAAGATATATAATGGTTCGCCTAGTTGAGTATAATTCCACCAAGTACTTATATAGGAAAAATATGTATGATTTTTTTATAACATGTAAACACTTATCCTCCCATTATTGAAATATAAGAACGATTACATTTCATGAAACTTATACATTAATAATCGTGCTACATAAAAAACCTCTTTGATCAAAAGGAAAAGACACAAAAATATAATGATAATACCATCATCGTAAAACACATTGTGTGTCACACTAAGTGAATCACATATCAATAATAACAACACATACAATGAATCGTAAACCCAAGCCATTGGTATCATAGATTTTTAACCGAAACTAGTGTTCATGTTACACTAGCCTAATGTCCATCATGGGATATGATAAATTTCTATATATCTTAACTATTAGGTCTCAAGTATCCAGAAAAATAAAATAATATTAGATAGCCCTTTATAATTACTAAATTGTGCATACATTGAATAGTATCCTGACTGATTATCCACATGACCTTATACTTAACTCCACACATACTAGAGTCTACCAACTAGTAGTTGGGGTTTGAGAATCTGTTGTAGGGAGATTATACCACCAATACCAAATTCCACAAACGCAGATAAAATAAATAAGAACCATACACATCTATAATCATCCAAATACACAAACATAATAATGGAAATATAATTTCTTATAATAATGTGAAATGTGGCATATAGACATAAAATCCAAATCACCCTCTGATTTGATCCCATATATAGAATAAAATAAAATAAATTTAAATGAACAAAATAAAAAAGCACGAGGATCTAATATCATCCAATAGCCGCACCACATCATGCACTCCAAATCCTATATAATATTCTTCATTATGATAATATAAAACCATTCCCTAAACCAAACAGCACCTATTAAAAGTGTATAATTACCAAATAACCAAGTTTAATGGATACCTGAGCATGGTGTGAGTACAAAACATAGTATGGAACCACTAACATGGTCATGTACAAACTTAAAATACAGAGATATGTCCTTGTGATGTGTTCAGTTATAAATAAACAAATTATCTATAAAATATAAATAAATAATAAACTATCTTTGATCCTCAGTATTGGGACCTTGATTGAACATACCCTATCTATTTACCTATAGGGTGTCTCTAAGCATGGGATGATGGTTGTGCATCCTATTATAACACACCCAGTTCAACCTAGTACACACATCATGTTTCAAAAAAACTACTCTATGGGAGCTTTCTTAATCTAGGTATAATTCTATAAGTAATACAGACCGACCTATTGAATTTTTATAAGCCACCTATAATGCAGACATCCCCATGTGTATTTTATTAAATGTAACACCAAAATCTTATATTTGAGTGTTCTCATAAGTAACATTGACATCCCATATGGGATTTAAAAAAAATTAACACCAGCCACCGCCATAATATTTCTCTCATAGGAATCTCGGTCCTCTCCTACATGATTTTTATTACAAGTAAAACTAACCATTTCTACTACATATTTCTCACAAGTAACACCAATCAACACATTATAGTGTTTTCCTATCTAGATATCATAGACCACCCACATTAGGTGTTTCCTCAACCAATATCACATAGTAAAAATCATACCATAGGTCATTTTCTATAAATAAATAAAGATCAACCCTAAAGTAATTACAGTGCACAAATTAAGAACCAAATTTATGATCCTTTCTCCTTTCATAGAATTCATCTCATGGGATGAATTCTAGAAATCAGAAAAGGGAGAAAAGAAGATGGAAAAAAGAAAACAATGTAAAAATTGTAACATGAGTTGGCTGAATACCCAAACCTATCACCATTTACTATAACAAATAACATGCACGCACTATGATCAATATCATTAAGTCGCCCAATTGGGTCCCATGTGTCTTATGAAAGTCACTGGATTCCAAAACCACATCACAGGGAATAAAAAACTCCTCAACAACTTCATAAATAGAATATGGCCTTACAGGACACATGGGGAATTCCACATCAATAATGTCAAGGGAGATGGATCCCAAACCATCTAGATTCATTTATCATCTTATCTCAGACTAATCCCCTACCCTTATCCATGGCCTAATCCACCCAAGGTCTGTATTTGTAGCATAAACACATTTATAGTGTTTTTCTACACAGTCTTCCACAAACACACACCCTTGAGGTTCTCCAAGGGTTCTTATGAAAAGTCCATTAGGTCATGTATCGTTAAAGTCATATAAATGAAAACCATAAATGGGTTCAATAACCAAGTTCTCATTATTATTACATTAATTTACCATTTATTATTTTGGAATCGAGCTAGTAAACTAGGTCTATAGTGTCCTTGGTATATTGACCTAATCCCATTTTAGTGGTCCGAAAAGATAAATGATTTAATTTAAACTAAGATATATAAAATAAAATAAAAAATTTAATCAATAAATGGGTTCATATACATAGTGGAAATATCACATATTCACATGACTATAACCATCATGTATAATCCATAGGGAATGGAATGAGGATCAAAAATCTCATTTTCGAATTGTTTCACCATTTACATCAATGTGTGGAAACATCCTCCTAGGATTTCCCAAGAATGAGCAAGGTCATATTAGCACCACATTCCATATTCTTCATTCCTGGGAACCTAATTCATTCAAAGATATCATAATTAATTAATCATAATCAATTAAACTTATTTATAGAATTTATTTAAAAATTGGAAAATTTCTGAAAACTCATCACAAAGTCTTTTCATGTATGAATCACGACCAACGACCCCTGAGAGGTCCACAATATCCCCCATGACATCTTCCAAGGTGAAATAAATATCTTACATAATTTACTCCATAATCATTTAATGGTAATTTTAAATTAAAAACATAGAAGAATTACATCTCAAAATACCTTTTGCAAATCAATGAGCACTAGATGGCAGATTTTATTTCAGGAAGTCCTCAATGAGGACTAAATAAAATCCCTAATCATATTGTCTGATTCTACCATTATCCAATGGAATCAAAATATAAACCCAAACTAGGAAATGTAAATATTAAAATTAATGGATTAAGGGATTGATGTAGGCCACTAGATTTGAATATATACCTCCAAATATCTTTAGTAGCCTATGAAAACCACTGATTGATCAAGGAAAAAGATTGTGATAATGGGGAAGAGGCCCATAAAAATGTGAGAGAAAACAAACAAAGAAGAGTGTTAGACCCCTTAAAAATTCAAGGGGGGTTAAAGTTTAAATTTTCCCCATTTTCACCCCTAACACTAGCTGATGGAACCTTACAGTGGAACATGGGCCACTGCCAACCCCATTGATTAGCTGATGGGATGGAACCGGCTAGCTGGTGGCTATCGACTAAAACCTTGCCAGCCCAACATCCCTCTATTAATCTTTCTAACCCTCCAACCACTATTTGAGATCTATTAAATATCAAGAATATACCTTATGATAGGTTGAAACATCCATAATTCCATCCAAAATCATATCTCAAATTTTAGTTAATCATTTAATTTGAAAAAAACCAAATTCCTTCTGTAATTTTACAAATCATACAAATACATGGAATTAATACCCACCCTATCAACTTAATTACAGGATATTTGGTAATCAGATTGATGATTCAAATATTGAAAGAGGTTCATATTAGTGATATAGAGGTAATCCCCCAATATATTGTGTATTCCATCACTATTTAAATTATTTTGTTTCATGGTTAATTAGTTTTTATCATCAGTGTTCAACACAATGGATGTAATTTAGGTAGAAGATTGGTGAAAGAAACCATTTCCCTAAATTTTCATATTTATTATGAGTTTATGTATGATGAATATAAATTATAGAGTAGGGTAATCAAACTGGTGTTTTAAGAACTCTTAATTTATTTATAACTATATTCTTTTATATTGGTAGGACCAACATAATCACTCTGTTATTACATATTAGTTTTTTAGATATGATGACATAGTATCCTAATGATCCTGTATGTAATTAATTGAAATTGTGTATCAATGGGTACATCAAGTATCTATAAAATTTCGAAATAAATAATAATAATTATTATAATAATAATTAAAGATCCTCTTCAAGTAATATCAATTTTTTGGGGTCTAGTAATTACACTATAAAAAGGGATTATGGGGTGGTTTGGTGAAAAAATGCATGGATATGTGTCTTGGTGTCTACTATTTACTATATAAATTCAAATAATTTAATATGGTCAATAAATCTGCATTAAATTATATAAAATAATTATTGTGTGAATCAATGATGGGGCCTTCTATTGAGTTCAGGGAATAATTAATTAAAAATTATCATTAAATTATGTGTTATGTTATGTGTCATATTATTATGCATGTTGATATTTTTTTCTTCCATATAATGGTTTTTTATTATTGTATGCCTAATATTTCTCTATATATTGAGTTATATTTATTATTATGACGTTTTTTATGCATTTATTTTATGAAAATGATATAAAGAAAATAATTAAATGAAAATAACTAAGGAGATGAGGGAGGGGACTTTATTTATGAGGAATATGGTTTGTGTCATGGTTTGGGAAACACTTGTGTTATTTTTGGTTTAGGACCTCCTTGGTTTCCCATTATTTTATTTTTAATATAATTTGATTTTATTGTTATTTATTGAGTGACTTTGGTTGGTGATGTGATTAAGTAGATCACATTTGGTGGGTTGACTATGAGGGGTTAATTCCCAACCTTTGGATGTAACTCTTAAAGGTTTAAAGATAACAAAGACTTGATAGTTTGAGATTTATGGTCATGTGTTTTAGGTATAAGATTAATGTATTCTTGAAATGACCATTATTCTCATCAGGTCTAGGATCTAGTGAATGAGTTGTACAGTATATTATCTAATATTTAAATCTATGTATGTTGTGTTAATTTATGTATATGAATTCCAAAGAAGAATCAATTCATATAATCTGAGGTGTTATTCTATGTATTGTGTGTTAAAGGATTATTGATTCATATATTTTATTGGGTATAACTATAAATGGGGTACCTGAAAAAATTAGTTTAAATTATCTTGGGTACTGATATTTGATAATGATTCCATTGCAAGATTATAATTCTGATTAAAGTAATATAAATTATACTGGTAGATGTTTTTAGAGCATAAAAATAAGTTTATTAAGGAATTTATATTGGGGAACATGTGTATATGTTTATAGGGGATTAATAATGGGTAAATAGTAATGACCATAATTATGATTTCAGGGTCAATGTGTGGTACTTTTTCTACATTATTTCTTTTTAAAAATTATCATTAGCCAAATCAGGTATGTTTACGGACCATGGGTGCTTTGTAAACCTATTAAGAACTAACATTGATTATTTATTATCATGTAAATAAACATCCATGAATTATAACCTTATTAGTATGTATTTTATTGGGTTTATTTGGTTTTATGTTTACATATAGTCTCATTATATGAAAACATCCACAGAAACAACATTGAAAAAAATTACGAAATTTTAGTGGGGCCTACTAGGTAATCATGCCCACAACCTAAATATAAACCTTAAAACACATTTTTTTCGGTTTTTTTACCATATTTAGTAAAAAAAAAATTTATATAGGATTATGAATATATATAACATCCATGAAACCAAATTAGTATCAATGTCAGGGAGTTTTTAATAGATGTTATAAGGGTTGTTGATAAACTATTGTTTATTCACTTATTTAATAATAATATTATTATTATAAGGAATATTACAATTTTTTATGTCAAATAAACATGGAATTATTTATTAATCATGTTATATTATTATAGTATCCTAATTGTGATAGGAGATAGTGTTGTTAATAAGATATGATAAGGGTAAAAGTTTACTTCTTTACTTTGGTTATTTATTTACTCATGGAAAATTTATTCTATAGAGGGAATATTCAATCCAATTGTAGTTTTGGATATCATTTCTAGTTTTTGGAAATTTTAATAAAGTGTGGCATTCTTGAGGTATTGTGGAAATTTATTTGGGACATGAATCTCATCAATGAGTTAGTTATTAAACATTTCATGAAGAATTTAATATAAATATAGAAATATTTAGCGAGAATTTCATTTCCTTTAATTTTTTGAAGTTGTATAGATATATTTTTGATATTTTTAGATGATTAGAATATATTTTAAAAATTGATGTTAGAATCATTTTATTTTTCTCTAAATATTACATTTCAAAAAAATATAAGACTTATGTAGAATTATTATAATACTATTAGCTGTTTGTTATAGGATGAATAAAAAACCTTGGTAAAAGAAACAACATGATAAAAAATAACCATATAGTGTATTATTATAATTGAATTCATTATTCAAATGTTTGATAAATGGTTTTGAAATAAACAAAGAAAATTTTATAGATATTTGTTTTGAAGGCCTTAAATTATAAAGAGGTTATTTTGAATAATACAAAACCAACAATCAATACTTATCCCCATACCGTGTTATAAGATTATTAGGATTTGAATTTTTTTGTCTTTATTTATTGGTTTTAAAAACTAATTTTACATTATATTAAGAAATTTTAAAATGATATATATTCACACATACACACCATGGTTTATTAATATATTAATATATAATTATAATAAATATATAAACTAAAAAAATTTGATACCATATTATACAATTATACATTGAAACACATGAATAAAATACACAAACATAACCTAATGGTATAATATCTCTCGATATTAGCTATATAATTTATCTTTCCAAAGAAATACTATATAATTAATCAATAAAATCCTTAAAGATGAATCACTTATGGAAAAATATGTATATTTGAAATCCAAAGGGAAAAATAAACAATGGAAATGATAATAGAACAACACAATAATAGAAAAAAATAAGTACTATCAATGTGAAAACATGAATGATCATAATGTATAATATAAATTAATGAAGATATTATAACCATGTAGATACAAAAAAACATAGTATGATACATGATATAAGTGTTAAGACATAATGAAATCATGAACCAAAGAAACATAACATATTTTTTTGGCCCATACATAGTCTTAGTTTACTATTACCGTAAATCAAGGAGAAATACCATGATAATAATTACATTGGGGACTAAGCTAACTATATGTGCGTCATATGTAATAATATGAAGAGATGAAATTCTTTATCCATATCATTGGAGGGATATATAATTCTTGTCCCACAATTCACAAAATACTATATACACAAATATATTTCATTATAATGATTAAACAATAATATATCCATAAAAATAGATAGAATTATTAAAATTTGAAAACAAAATATGTTATATAAATAATTATTGAGTAATTAAAATCATCAAAAAAACTAATAGAGGATATTAAAAGTAATATATATAATAATATAAGATAAAAATATAACATAAGATATTTTTAAATGATGAAAAATAAATGGGTATTAACATATATGAATAAACCTTTAGAGGAATGGAATAATTTGTAAAAAAATTAATAGAAATATCTTTTGTATAATGACGTAGTTTATAAGTATGGAATTTATGAATTAATAGTCTCCAACCAAAATTAAAGGAAATGAACATTATTTAATTTTCATATTGTTATATTAAAATCCATATTAATATATAAGAGTAAATTATAATAAAGTGGTGCAAGAAAGAGACTCAGTTCAAAAGATAAAGGTATAGGGATAAATATTCAATTTAAAACATTTTAAGTACACCAAAATATACGGGGAGATATGTAAAACATATATAAAACAAATTTAAATGGTTAAAAATATACAGAAAATTATATATTTATATCATAAATAACAAATATTTGTAAGAGAAAAATCTATTTGAAAAGAGAGGTGAAGAAACAACCCCCCCCATACTTTAAATTCTAACATACTGAAACATTCTCTTTCCCATTTAATAATCAACGATAGTTTATTAATTAAAAATTTATAACATTATTTATATTTAAATTATTTAATAATAATAAATTATCCATTTATTATTTATTTATTATTTATTTATTGTATATAATGACAATTATATGTTAATTGTTTCCATTTTTTCATAAAGGTTTTAGTATGAAGATTTCTGTAATCACACCTTATTCAGGGATTCATTATTTTAATAATATTCAAGAGAATTTTATAATAATTGTATAATTATATATAAAGTAATATTTCCATTATATATAAACTATTGATATTATTCATAAGGAAGAATAAAAAAATACAACATTTTGAGTAACTGTATCAAAAATAAGAAGTTAATTAATAATTTTTTTAATTGTTTGTTAATAAAAATAAATTTAATTTATATTAAATATAATTTAGATCAATTATTATTTTTAAACTCTATATGTTTATAATTAAGAAAAATAATTATTATTTTTCATGTAGTAAGTAGAACGTTTCCGAACGTGAATATGATACAAAGAAGGAATAATTATGATTTTACTAAAATTTCCATATTATAAACTTATTATCAAATTATAATAGAAATATTATCATATTGTTAAAGTGATTAATTATATTATATAATTTTTAGTGAATATAATATAATAAAAAGAAATTTATAAAAAGATTATATATACATTAAAAAATCCATATATTCACTTATGGAAATTCTTTGAAATTAATGCTTGGGGGCTCATTATCGAGACTATAGGATAAAAACATGATAAATTATTAGAGGGGAAATTAGGGTATATCTTGGATTAAACATTAAACATCTGGGGAAGTTTCAAATTAGTGAAGGAGTGGAACTTTAATAGATTAGAATCAGTTTCATTTCTTGAAAAACATATTAAATAATGGTTAATGTATTTAATTTTAGGAGGAAGGTTTCTCAAAAATAACAAGAATAAGGTGGGTTATGAATTATTAATCCATCGTGGTTAGGATAATGTATTTATATTTTTGTAAATCATTTTTATCACATTGTCCACATGTACTATTTTCCTATGAATTTTACTATTCATGGAAGTGGATTAATTTTTCACAAAAAATTGATATCTACCCTATTACCTGTAGTTATTGTATAGTTTCAAAATATGGAATACATTATTTAATATTATACCTATATATATTAAATTTTTCATTTGAATAAAAATATATAATATATATAAGTCCAATTTTATAATAACTACTATTACTTTTATTATGACATTTTTATTTTTTTATCATTAGTTAATTATTCATTAGATGATAATTATTTATTTTATACGCATAGAATGTAAATGATTACTATTATAACTAATTTTTAATATTAACTTCATAAAAATAACTATAATAAAAATAATTTTGGAAAATAATTTTTCATATTAATAAATAAATATTGATAATAGCCTAACTTATACATACATAACCACACAAATCATATGAATAAATCCCAACGATGTGATAAGTAATAGTGGTAGTCGTAAATTACTATATAGTTAGTGTAGTTATTTTAGAGATTTCCAATGGCATAAACTTCTCAAATAAATGATTCCAGTTAAACATCACATATTGAGGTTTGACATGGGCTTGGTATAAGAAAAACCCTAATAATAATAACTTATTCCTAGGATTATAAAAATTCTCTTCTTTTGAAATTACTTTTTATCCCCAATTAGATAACATCAAAAAATATATTCATATATAAAAAATTATATATTAACTAACACATTTTGGAGACTTGGTTTTGATCCATTAAAGTGTCGATCGATTTTACTTTACTGGTCAATGTTAAATCTAGAATAATATCTTTCATATATTTTCATGTTTTCATCAATGTGACCAATATTGTTTTCAAAATTTTTTATATTTTTAATGAATTATCTATTAATTTTGATGTGAATTATTTATTGTAAAATATTTTCTTAAAATATTCCCCTTATTTTGACTTATTTTCTTCCCTTTTTCATGTGCTATTAACAAGTTCCCACTATTGTATACTTCACCTTCTAAATAATAAATGTCCAAAAAAATTCATAATTATATAAAAAATTATCATATATAAATATATATTCTTTTTGGTCCATTTTTCAGTAATTAGTTAATCGAAATATAAACTAATGGATAGTGATCGTTGTCATATAAAGTAATCAATAATTAGTTCTTCCTTCTTTGGTTCAATTACTAGTTCAGTGTGGTTTAAGTTATTATTCATAACCTTAGATATTGTGGTAAGTATAGTTGTGATATTGTTAACATTAAATACCATTATATTTGGGTTTTCATTTTGATAATTATTTCAATTTTCACGATATTATTTATTCACTCAGTTCCACATATTTCAAGCCATAAAAAAATCCAAAATGTTTATTCTAAATAATAAATTTTATTATTTAATAAAATTAAATTAAAAATAATGTAAATAATTGTATGATGTCCAAACATATGACACTTTTTGTTTTAACGCATGTTTTGATGCTCTATCCACTTATTCTCTATAGCATAATCCTGAAAAGAAACTAAACTAAAATTCAATTCCAAATTTAATAATTCATACATAACATGATATTATATAAGATAATTTTACACAATTATAAATTATAAATCATAAATAATACACAAATCCAAAACACAAAGTATTTGTAACATTAGAAATTAATTATATGATTAATCTTATCATACCAATAACATTTTTCTGTTTCTAAAAAATATCCACATAATAATCCATTCTAGAAAAACTTTTTATGTCCCATAAGAATGATATGAAGAGATAATGGGGAGCCTGTAATGACCCACCCATTCTTATTGGCATGAGAACATAATGAGTTATTACTATGCCTGAGGTGAAATTCGCAAGACATCAATGTTTAGAAATAAATGCCTAAAGATTTAAAAGACTATTGGGGGATGATTTACCTTTTTGAAGATAATCTATAAACCACCCAACCACAATCCATAGTATCTATATGACACATTAGAAAAATAATGACAATTCATAAAATCTTTTCTACCAAAGTGAGCCCAAACAAAAGTACTACAATGGATGAAAACTTGACATAATTCTAGTAGTAGAAGATAACTCAAAAAGACACCAAAATATCCAAAAGACTCTAGGATCCACTAGATCAGTCCTCCACCACCACCATATTTCTCAATAACACAGGAAGTAGTTCTAAAAACATGTTGCACCCTACCTTTGCCCACATCCCAGAATATGACATCTAAAAAAGTGACAAATTTCAAGATATAGGGTGAGTATAAAAAATATTAGCCTTTACCCAATGAATTACCTAATCACACCACTAGGATAGAAGAGTTATCCACATTTATATAATAGAATTTATGTAAAAAATTCTGGAAATTTTTTATAGCCAAATATAAATACTTCTCAAAATAGTTTATACACAAATATAAACTAAAACCATGTGAACCAATTTTCCATTATGTTATAATATGGGTAAAATTTAAATAAATATTTGATGTAGTTTCTAATAAATTCTATGGAAAACTAATAAACTCCACAAAACAACAACTATGAAAAAATGCATGCATCGTTATGATAGTTCCATAATCATTAGTGGATTCTCATTGATATACCATTTCATCACAAATTAATTATTCTCCATGTACCATTTGACATTTTCACTAGGAAAATGGTCATATTTCAACCATGCCTAGTGATAAAATATGATACGCAGACCAACTTTTCCAAAAACCAAAACTAGTTTCATACAATTTCACATATTTCTATAAAAATACTTGTTTATTGAAAATATTCTAAGCATCCAATTTCAAAGAATTAAATCATTTAAAAAATATCAACTAGAAAAAATATTAATAAATAAATTTAAAAAAATTCTATAAGATCTATATTTCAAAAATCTCCATTTAAAATCAAAAACTAGTGTTTTTCACAAAAACCACTAATTTTCCACGTTTTCCACCACTCGTCACTGAAGAGGGTTTCAAATTGTAAAAAAGAAAAAACACAATATAATTTACATAAAAATAAATAAATTTTAATGCAAGATAATCAATTCCAGTTTGGGGATATGATATCGAAGCCACCAACCTCGCTCGTTTGGACAAAAACTGACAAGAGACGAAGAACGCTCAAGAATCCTGGTCATGATTTCAAGAAACCACCCAAGATATCATCTACTATCATGAAAATCAATAGATATAAGAATATTTGGCCTTAAAACTCATATATGTAACCACATGGGGGAATATATCTTAGAAAAAGAGATGAAAGGTGGAGTATATCTATGAAACAGTTAAGGAACCATTAAGGAACAAACACTTACCTAAAGAATCTTCATTTTATTGACCAAGGAACGTGTTTAGATAGCTTCCATATCGATGGGAGAACCTCATTTGGATTTTTGGATAGAGAAAAGGTGTTTAGGGTTGATTTGGGTCGAAATAGATCAAACATGAAACCAAAACTGAATTAGATCGACAATGATAGGGATTCGTTTTGGCCTTTCACGGTTGGCCAAACCGTGTGATGATTGTCCACCAATTTTATACTCAAAGACCTCCAAAATTACTCCAATGTCTCCCCCAACTTCCCATATAACTATTAAACATATGGAAAGAGTTATAGAAATTTATATTTCATTTCTGTCTCACGATCCCAAGTATCTTCGTAAATATTACCATTTTGACATAAAACCCTCACTAGACCGATCACAAGACTATCTCTTGTCTATCCACAATCTATACTAAGATATGTACCAATTAATCATCCAGCTCGTGGTCAATGTGATCCCTTTTGATATCATGGACAGAATCAGGCTAATACTTTGTTAACTGAGATACATGGAACCCCTTGAGCATCAAATTAAACTATAGTGGAAATTCTAACCGATAATCCACTTCTCAAACCCATTCCAGTATCTCCAAAGGGCCAATTTATTGAGGATTAAATTTTCCCTAATTCCCAAAATTGTGATTTCCATTTCTTGGAGAGATCCTCAAGAACAAATGATCACTCATCTCAAACACGAACAGTCCTTGGAAATGATCCACATATGATTCTTGATGACTCGGAGCCATCTCAATTCTCCTTCTTATCAACTAGATCATCTCCATCATTTCATGGATAAGGCTAGGCCCAACTAATGAGGTATCACCTGTTTCCACCCAAAACCATGGAGAACGACAAGTAAGCCCATACAATGCTTCAAATGGGGCATATGTATGGAATCCTGTTAACTATAATTTAATGAGAACTCCACAAATGGAATGTGTTCTTCCAATAAGACACCAAAATCCATTATATAATCTCGCAACTTTTCTTTCAATGTATATATCATCCTTTTTGATTTCCCATATGTCAAAGGACGATACATCGTACTCTTAGTCAACTGAGTTCCTAGGGATTTCTATATGGATTTTCTGAAGTGATATGTAAACCTCAGATGTCTGTCAGACACTATCAAAACATGTATTCCATGTCTCTTCACCACTTCCTGGATATTGAATTTTGGACAGATCCTCCACCTTATGAGTTCCATGAATGGGAATGAAATGGGCCAACTTTGTGAGCCAATCCACTATCACCCATATGACATCGGGTTTGAAGACCATTCATGTGAGACCTGTAACAAAATCCATAGCTATCTACTCCCATTTTCATATTGGAATAAGTAAATACTGAAACATACAAACTCAATTCTAATGTTCTGCCTCGTGTTTTTGGAAAGTTATGCACTTTGAAAAAAATATAGACACTTTTTTCTTCATACCATTACACAAAAACCATGCCTTCAACACCATGTACATCTTATGTATCCCAAAATTCAAATCCCATTTTGAATGGTGGTAGGCATGAAGAAGTTGTTCCTAACAAGTTATACGCACAACCATCATATCTCTGAACCAAAAAACTGAATTCCCATAAAGATTTATGATCGTAATAGTTTCCCCACCCTTGAGTTTTGAAATCATAAGAAAGAATTATTCTTCGGTTTTTTGTGCCTCTTTAACCTTTTTGATTGACCCAGGAACTACTAAAACTATGAAGAAAACTACAGCATCACCTATATTTTCACATTCCACATGAATATTGGCTAATACCAACATCAACTGAAAATCCTCTAAAGATTCCTTTACCAATAGAAAATATGACATCCACTTTAATGCATCAGCCACTGAATTTCCTTTTCCCCATGTATACCTCAATTCAAAGACCAACATCTGGAGATACTCTATCCATATCATTTTCCTCATATTCAGATCCCTTTGTGAGAAAATTTGTTTCATACTCTTACGATTGGTGAACAGAGTGAATTTTTCAGAAATGAGATAATTATTCCATGACTTTAATGCATGAATGACTATAGATAACTCCAAATCATGTTTTGGGTAATTATTATGATGAACTATCATTACCTTATGAAACCACATTGTATCCCTTCATGAGAACACACCCCAACCTAGATCCGAAAGCATCAAAGTAGACCATATATCCCTATCCTGGTTCTCGAATAACCAAGAATTGTGCTGATGTCAGACACACTTTAAGATCATGAAAATACTTCTGGAATTCTTTACTACATTTGAAAGGAACATTTTTCTTTGTCAATGTTTTCATTGGTGACATTAGTTATGATAATTCATGAAAAATACATCCATAATACTGAGTGAGACCATGAAATCTTCCTGTCTCGATAATGTTCTTCATTGGTTTTCAAGAGATAACTACTTCAATCATTTCAAGATCCACTAAAACACCTTTTTAGAAATTACATTGCCCAAAAAGTGAACCTATTGTATCCAAAAATGGCACTTAGATAGTTTGGATTACAAACGATGATCTCTAATGATTTGTAACACTACTGCTAGGTGTTCCTCATGCATAGACCTTGTCTTTGAATACCCCAATATTTTTTTCCACAAACACCACAGAAAAAGAGTCTATATATTTCAAAAATATCTGATTAATAAAATCCATGAAGACCACTGGTGCATTCATTATCCCAAAAGGCATGACTACATATTAGTAGTGGCCATATCTTCTTGTTAATGTTGTCTTCAGAATTTCTTCCTTTTGAACTCACAAATGGTTATATCATGATCACAATTCAAACTTTTAGAACCACTATGCTGCCATAAATTAATCGAATAGGTTATCAATGCATCGATGTGGATACTGATTATTTATCATAACTTGGTTAAGCTTACGATATTCAATTCACAACTAAGAAGATACATATGCTTTCTCCCAAAACAAGACTAGTCGAACATATAGAGACCTACATGGTTGAATGAAACCATTGCTTTCTAGATCCTCAAACTATACTCTCATCTCTTTTAATTCTATTGGTTCAATCGTATATGATAGAAGGTATGTCAGACTAGTCTACAAAAGGAGATCAATCATAAACTCCACTTCCCGTATAGGTGGTATCCCAAAAAAATAAAATTCACATCTATAAATCTATCCACTATTGTTGGAAAACTGTTGTCCTCAATTTATTCCATCGATTGCAAAATCAATGATGCCAACTCATAAGAGATTGTTCCAACTGATGGAGCCAACAAGCTCATTGCATCTGTTTTTGCAACCCTTTGTCCTATAAAGTGATGCTGGACACCTTTATTAGTTGTGAAACTAACCATACCACAATAAAAATCAATGTGAGTATTGAACACTGTCTACCAATCCATTCCTAGGATTATATCTAATACATCCATCTCAAGCTCTGATATATCCAATTTCTTCTCAGCTCCATCAATTTTTAAAGAACCCGCTCTACACACGAAATCTCTATATTCTCTTTCACTATGTTGGGTTTGTATTTTTATCACAAAATAAATCATTTAATGTTTAAAACTCATAAAATAAGTAGTGTGTGATGAAATAAAGGAATGTGATTCACCCTTATCAAACAAAACTTTCATAAGGGCTGAATTTAGTAGAATTGTACCTCACACCATAGAATGTATAACCTGACCATCAAGAGTCCCCTACTCTGATGCATATTACTGCTTCTTTATGGAACTCGTCTCTTTATTTCCCTGCTATGATTTTACCTAGTGAGGATTCATGGTGTTCATAGAATCACCATATCTAATTCTTCTCTACTAGAATCACCCTGTCGAAGCATATGATGCCTGCGACACCTAGGAAGTGTCTTGAGCACCCAACCATGGAGCACTATGACAATATAGCCGAATATGTTCCATTTTGTTGTAGTTGTGCCATTATCGAGGTTTTTCTGTACACTATCTCTTGATAGAGTTGAATAAACAATGCTGATAACATCCTAGACGTCCCTTTGGTTTGGGAGAAAGATTTACTAATCTATATATTTGACATTGATTCCCATTTCCACCCTAGAAATATGTGTCACTCTTCCTTTTTATCCCAGTTGTTGAGTTCCCACCATTTCCTTTCATTATCAACATGCTTCCTCCTCCCATATCTCTAGAGATATCCCACTCAAAAGCTAACACCCTTTTTACCATCTCCATATTATTTGTGATACAATGTACTAAAATCTATAATTCAATCTCCTACCTAAGTCCTGACTAGATGATTTGTCCCATCAAGCTATCACATTCTGAAAATTCTGGTGAAAATCTCAAAAAATTCTATAATTTAGCCATATATTAAGTAACATAGAGGCTCCCCTGATTTAGGCTGAAAAATTCTAATGTTCTATTGATTTTGAAAGTGTGAGGATTTAATTATTTATTAAACAATTATTAAAAATCCTCCCAACTCAAGACCTGATCCAATATACCTAATATTTCCATATCCCACCCCTGGCGAGAAAGTTACTCCACCATATAATGTTACATTTTTACCTTAAATTATGTCGTTGTGTCGATGAAATCGAAGAATCCATTCATCTTATTCATCTAACCCTATACCCTCTCTTGTTCCAAATCACCCTATAAGATGGGTGGATTCTTCTTCTAAAACTGGATGTAGTGGTCCACCTATCGTGGATCCTCCATTCAGTTCACCATGTCCAAAGCATGGAATGCTTGGACTATACATTTCACCAGGTCTTAGTGTAACACCCTGATATTTTATGAGAAGTATATTTTGTTTATGTATTATGTTATACGTAACATCAAAGGAATCTTTCATTGCACACAATAGTATCTTGGCTTGCATTACACGCAATCACGACCTTCCTCTATAGCGTGTGTAGTACGCAATACCGGGTTTCACTAAACAACGATATATTATTATAATTTTATAAACTGGCCATTATGAATATTATTAACAGAATTTTGAATTTTATAACATTATTATTCATCTTATATATTTTCTATAACATGGTATGAGAAAAAAATAAATTTTTCGGGTAAAATAAGTATTTTTCAAAAAAAAAAATGCAATTTTGCTACCTTTTGATGACGCACCAACATTAAATCTAGCTTTTGACAATTTTATAAGTTTAATTTTACAAAATTAAATTCTTATTTGGATTAAAGATATAAAAATTTAATTTGGATAAAATTTTCATGTTATTCTGATAACTTTCATATTTTAATTAATAGTAAAAACACGCTATATTTTAATTAAAACCAACTTTTTTCATCGCAATAATTTATATGGTTAAATTATAATATTTAATGGTTTTAAAGTATAAATACAATATATTTTTACCATTTAATATAATTTATGTCGTTATCATTAATTTTAAATTGAATTCATAGGTAAAAACATTTCAATCTTTGGCAATGTTTTAACTTTTAAAACCTGTTTCCTTAACAACGGGATTATTTTTAAATTAATTACTGCAACTCATGTGTTTTGATTTTTTAAAAATGGATTACATATTTGGATTCAGTGGGTCCAAATTATGTTAACATGTTACTTTTATTTTTTTGATATTATGAATAGTAACTACTGGAATTTTTATTTAGTACTGTTAAAGGTAAATCTGGTAATTAAGGGTAAAAATAAGATTATAAAATTACCCTAACACTTGAAAAAATCTTATTGGATGAATAAAAGTCGACCCATATCACCTAAGGGTCGGACTAGATTCATTTCATGGACTTTTGATTATGAAATAATATAATTATTATTAAACCAAAGAAAGTGACAACATGTCACTCTCTTATATCTTATATGTGTAATAATTTTAATTTAGTGATAAACATCATAAAACATAGTATATAAATAGTCCCTATAAAGATAATAAAATTATATAAATCAAATTAATTTATTTATAATTTTTAGGGATTAAATTATTGTCATTAATTATGACACAATAGTAATGTTGAAATTATTTTATTGATTGAAATATCGAATAAATGATTTTAAAAGTATTAAAATAAATATTATATGAACTATTTAATGTGATACACTAATTTTCTAGATAAATATAACATGTTATGAATCTGTTCAATTTTTTAGTTCGAACATATCTTCTGTGTAAATTTTATTTAAATTCAAATAAATGAATAGTGTCAAAATTGGCACGATTGTTATTTTATAAAAATTACATGTTATAAAATCGTTTAAAAATCACAAAAATATTTAAAAAATATAAATTAAAATTTATATGGTTGAAAATGTAATAAAGTATAAAATTATGGACAATTCACAACATATAAGTAATTATTTTTAATGATATAAAATTTAGAATATTATTACCACAAATAAAATTAAAAAGATTATATAAGGATAAATCAAGTTGATAATGTTTAAAATAAATTCCCAACTAGTCTAACTTATATTGTTTGATGAGATTACAACCCTATATCATCTAATATTTGGATTTGAGTCTTTTTTGGAGGTTTTTATGTAGGTTTGGAATTTATTATAAATTAATATTTCTTATAATTCCAAAGGTGCCCCTCTCCTCCCTTATAAAAGGGAACCTCCTCCCTCTCCTCCTCACACCACATGGATCATTAAAGCTCGGCCAAACCCTACCAATTTCTCTTCTATAATTCCCTAGAAACATCCTAGAGGTCTTGGTCTTCTTCAAAGACCAATCTTAGTGCCCTAAGAGGTGGTTTAAAAGAGGCGTGTCAAAGAAGAGGTAATATCCATTACCAATTATTTGAAATTTATTTCTTCTTATACTTATTCTTATTTAGTTGTATCATTATGAAGTAATAACATAAGTATCACTCATATACTTATATGTTATTATAAATATTAAACAACCCTATTTCACCTTCTATACATCCTACGGAAAATAAAATCACAGTGTGTGCGTACGTACGGAATACCGTCTCCACGCTGTGGTGTAATCTGTTTTCCACCACCACCATACTTGGATGGGTATAATGGTGTAAATAATAACTATATATGATAATTGTAAATTGATATTGATTCTGAAATAGTATACATACACTTCAATACAATTCCACGATCATGGGAATGATATCATCGCTCGTGCGTACGTACGGCCTACCTTCTCCACGATGTGATGCGACTCGTTCTACATGATCTTCATTGAATCATGGTTATATAAATGAATTTAATGAGTAAATATGAAATATATTACACTAATACCATTCTGTAAATGAGTTATCTATAACCTAAAAAGAAGAATAAGATTTTATTCGATAAAACACATATAAGAACATAAAGCAGTAAACACCCGAATAACAAGTATCAATGAAATATTACTTATAAGAATATAAGAATATGACCATATATGATATCATAACAATGAGTATGATTCTAGAATAAGCCAATGACATTATTTAAATCATTATACAGGAGGTTCAGACACATACAATGCATATCAAACCAAAGTTAAGGGAAAATCATGCAATATCATTTTTATCTGAGACTGTTTATACTTCTGAATTTACTGGGGAATATGTATCATCCACATCCTTGTTTCCTAAATATGTAATATTATTCCTATCCTCCAACAATTTTTTAAATCCAATTTTACCCATTGGTGAGTTTTTAGTAAAAGATATGAATGGAATCTTTTTTCGTTTTTAGTACGAGGTACTTTTTGACTTTTCCAGCCAATATACGAGAAGAATGTTTTTTAACTTATACTGCATGAATGGATTTTTTTGATTTCATAGAACATTATTTCCATGAATATTATTTTGCAAGTTTTCAAGTTTATTTTTAATCAACTTCTTTTAGATTAAAATTTTATTACATGTTAAGAAAGGAAAAATGTTTTTGAAGTAGAAAGGATATTTTCCTCAAGAATGGAGCTCAAGTGTTTTATCAAAATTATTTTCCATCTATGATAATATAGGGTTCTGTTTCAATCCATATTTTTACATTTATTTGATTATGTTATGATGGAATTAATTTTTTGATTTCCTTTTATCTTATATGGATTATGTCATGATGGCATGATGTTTAGGAATCCCATTTTTATAACATGGGTTATGCTATGATTTATGATTTATGATTTTGTGGAACACATAAGAATGGTTTCATTATGGGATGGGGAGGACCTATATCTCCCTCCAATGCATTGGGAAAAGATTTATATCTCATGAGATAGACATGGATGAAACGGAAAGTTAATATGGTTCAGTGATACAGGACTGGAACGAGGAGTGAACTCATTAAGTAATGGACTTTGTCCACTATGATGGTCTTGGAAATGATCCTTGACAAATATGAAATGACTTTCTAGGATTATGTGTGTATTCCACAAAGTTTCATGTTTTAAGTTATGATTATTGGGATTACATTTCACCACTATGATTTATCCCATGTTATGATATTATGATCTCTTTTGCAGGTTAAGATATTCAGAATGTTATGTTCTTATGAATATGATATGATTGATATTTCTTTTTTTACCCTTATTGAGAATTTGAGCTCACCATTTTGTATGTTTTCTTTTCCCCAGGTCTAGAAGAAGGGTATTAAGTAAGATATGCCAAAAAGGGACTGTCGATATGATGAAATAAATGGAAGACAACATAGATGATTTATGAACCAGTTGTTTATGTTTCCCAGTTTCTAAAGATACTATACATATATGGTTCTTTCATGGTTTTGTTATATGTTGTAATTAGTATGCTTCAATTTTGAAGTAATAACAATGTATGTAGAGTATGGGTTTTTATAGTCAGTATCAGAGGAAAGGTATAGTTAGCCTTTGGAAACTAGGATGTGAAAGACCTAGTAAGAACCCTAAGGATATGTTTAAGCAAAGAACACAATATCAGTGTTTTAGAAATGGCCCTGAAAAACCTATGACAATACCTTAAGTGTAAAATTTTATTCTTTATTATGTGGTCTTCCTATTATGATTAGTGTTTCTCACACTATGCTTATTGGTTTTAGTCAATGGCTGGAACCCGAAGGAACCCTGTTAATGCTGAATGCGACGGGAAATGCAATGATTGTCCCCCTCAGAAACTAAACTTTATGAGAGCTGGGATGAAAAATCTTGTATCCATGTTCACAAAACTTTTTCAAGATATGAATCATGCAGGAATTCCAAACGAGCAAAGGAAGGAGCAACATTCTGTTTAATCCTTCATGAGGAAGCGTCCACCCTCATTCAGCGGGTCTACTGATCCATTAGTGGCTGAATAATAGATCAGTACCACTGAAAAGATATTTTCAGTTCTTCAATGTTCTGAACATGGTAAAGTCATCTTAGCAGTTTATCTTTTGGAAGGTGAAGCTGATCAATGGTGGAATATTATCAAGAATACGAGGCCAAAGGATGAAATTGAGTCCATGGAATGGGACGAGTTCAAGAACTTATTTTTCAATAAGTACTTACCTCTTATTCTTTGAATAAATAAGGATAAAAAGTTTCTTGAACTGAAGCAAAAGGATGATGAATATTTTGGTACCTATGAAGAAAATTTTACAAGGCTTTCAAGGTATGCTTCAGGGATTATTATCCAACCTGAGATTAGGATCGATCGATTCTTTAGTGGCTTAAAACCAAGTCTCTGAAAGGCATTAGCCATAAGGGACTTCAATAGCTATGAGGAAATTGTTAGATGTTCTCTCAAGGTTGAGATGGATATTGGAGTAACCCATCTGTCATATGGGTTTGATAAGAAGAGGAAAATGGAATTCAATGGAAAATCTAAAGACCACACTGAAAAGAAGATGAGTTTTTCTTTTATGCTCAAATTGTGGAAAGAAACATGGAGGGAATTGTCTTAAAGGGGAAAGAAAATGTTTTAAGTGTGGAAAAGAAGGTCATCAGGTAGTTGAATGTCGAAATAATGGGAAGAAGATGTCTAATGATGCGAAAAAAGAAATCGATACATAGAATGCACCTCCTACACTTCAATGTTTCAAGTGAAAGGAGATGGGGAATTATGCCAATCAATGCCCAAATCCAAGGGTCATTGATGATGATCGACATCAACAAACTCTTAAGGCCAAATACAAAGTCACATGCAATTACTATCATCAATGTGGAGTACAATAACGAAGTGGTGAAAGGTACACTTACCATCCACTCTAAAGTAGAAAATGTTTTATTTGATTCTGGATCCACCCACTCTTTTATTTATGAAAAATTTTCTAAGTGTATAGCCGTATTACCTCAACAATTAGATGTTGAGTTAGCTGTGACAACTCCTAATGGCACAACGGTAGCATCAAAAGTTTATAATTCTTCTCCGATTAAAGTTTGTGGGAAAGTTCTTCCTGAAAATCTTATGATCCTTCCTATAGTGGAATTTGATGTGATTCATGGCATTGATTGACTTTCTTTATATAGAGCTCATATCAATTTCCAAAGAAGGGAAATCACATTTAATATTCCCGATCAATCTACTATCATCTATCGATGCAAGGATGAATATAACCTTTCAGTGGAAATTTCTTCCATCTTATGGGTCTTGATTCCAATAAATGAAGGTTATTTATCTCAAATGGTTGGAGAGAAACTCACGATTATGAATATTACCATTGTACGGGAGTTTGATGATGTCTTTCCGAAGGAATTTTCAGGTCTTCCACCAAATCATGAAGGTGAGTTTTCAATAGAACACATACCGGGAGTTATGCCCATTTCAAAGACACCTTATAGAATGGACCCAATTGAGTTTCAGGAATTGAAGAAGAAAATTCAAGAGAATATTGATAAGGGATTCATATTCCCTAGTGAATCACCTTGGAGAGCACATGTTCTGTTTGTTAATAAGAAAGATGGATCAATGAGACTCTACATTGATTATCGAAAATTAACAAGATCACTATCAAGAGCAAATATCCTATCCCACACATTGATGACTTATTTGACCAACTACGCAGATCTCAATACTTTTCCAAGATTGATCTTCATTTAGGGTATCATCAATTAAGGGTCAAAAAAGATGATATACCAAAGACGGATTTCCATACAAGGTTTGGACACTATGAATTTATAGTGATGCCATTTGGTCTTACTAATGCCCCTGTTATCATCATGGATCTAATGAATAGAGTATTTAGAGACTATCTTGATTAGTTTGTGGTAGTCTTTATAGATGATATTCTTGTCTATTCATAGAACAAGGAAGAACATGAAGATCACTTGATAATTTTATTAAATACCTTAATAAAGGAGAAGAATTATGAAAAATTTACCAAGTGTGAACATTGGCTTCAAAATGTTTCATTTTTGGGACACATAATCTCAAAAGAGGGGATATCTGTGGATCCAGCAAAAACAAAGGTTATCGAAAGATGGTTGATACCAACAAAAGTAACTGAGATCCGAAGTTTTCTTGGTTTGGCGGGATATTGTTGAAGTTTTGTGAAATATTTTTCATGATTATATAATCCACTCGCCAGGTTGACTCGAAAAGGTGTTAAGTTTGTTTGGACGGATGAGTATGAAGAGAATTTCAAAAAGTTAAAAAGAAGGTTATCCAGTGCACCTGTGTCCACACTGCCTTGTAGTAGAGAAAGGTTTTTGATCTACAGTGACGCATCCAAGAAGGTATTGGGGTGTGTTCTCATGCAAAACAATATGGTGATAGCTTATGCCACACGACAGTTGAAATCCATGAGAAAAATTACCCAACTCATGATTTGGAGTTTGGTGCGGTAATCTTTTCATTAATGATTTGGAGGCATTCTCTTTATGGTGAAAGGTGTGATATTCATACTGATCATAAAAGTTTAAAGTATATTTTCACACAAAAGGAGCTGAATATGCGGCAAAGAAGATGGTTGGAGATGATTAAGGATTACTACTGCTCAATTCATTATCACCTTGGGAAAGAAAACAAGGTGGCAGACGCATTATGTCGACAAGACCATGCTAGCTTATCCATGATGAGGACCACAAATGATCCAATATTTATGGATTTACAAAGGATGGATCTTGGAATTATAATGGATGGGGATAAATCATATCTTTCTCAAATGAATGTTCAACCATCTATACATGTGAAGATTAAAGAGGCACAGAAAAAAGATGTAGAGTTACAAAAGAAGGTGAGAAATGTTCCTGAATTCAACCTTGATTGGGTTGTGATAATAAGGTTCAAGAATCGGGTTTGTGTTCCTCCCATCCTAGAATTAAAGAAGGATCTTCTAGATGAGGCTCATAGTTCTTCATTCTCTATTCATCATGGAAGCATGAAGATGAATAGAGACCTGAAAGAGTACTTCTGGTGGGATGGCATGAAAAGAGATGTTGCTGAATATGTCTCTCGATGCTTGAATTGTCAGCAAGTTAAAGCTGAGAGACAGAAGTATAAGGGGATGTTACAACCATTACCCATACCCGAATGGAAATGGGAAAACATCACTATGGACTTTGTTACCAGACTTCTTAAAATATCCAAAGGAAATAATTCTATATGGATTATAGTTGATCGTCATACGAAGTCGGCACACTTCATTGCTATTAGGGAATATTTCTATCTGGATCAACATTCCAGGATATATGTAAAGGAAGTGGTAAGATTTCATGGACTACCACTTTCCATTATATCTGATCGGGATCTGAGGTTTACCTCAAAGTTATGGTGAAGCCTTCAGAATACTCTGGATACAGAGTTGAGTTTCAGCACTGCTTATCATCCTTAGACAGACGGTCAATATGAGAGAACAATTCAAACTCTAGAAGATATGTTAAGAGCTTGATCTATGGATTTCACAGGTGGTTGGGATCAACACCTACCTTTGGTGGAATTTTATTATAATAATAGGGGTCACTCCAGTATTCAAATGGATCCTTGTGAATCTCTCTATGGAAAGATATACTGAACTCCAACTTACTGAGATAAAGTTGGGGAAAGGAAGCTATTAGGACCTGAACTTGTTGATGATATGGCAGAAAAGGTCTAATCTATTCAACAACACATAAGAGCATCTCAGAGTCGACAAAAAAGTTATGCCAATAACCGAAGAAAAGACCTAGAGTTAGAAGTGGGTGATAAATTGTTCTTATGAATATCCCCTTGGAAGAGAGTAATGAGATTTGGAAAGAGGGGGAAGCTGAGCCCTCGGTATATCGGCTCTTTCAAAATACTGGATCTTGTTGGGAAGGTAGATTACTAATTGGAGCTTCCACCGAATCTCTCTCAAGTTCACGATTTGTTCCATGTATCTGTCCTGAGAAAGTACAAACCTAATCCTTCACATGTACTCAGCTCAGAAGTTGTAAAGCTGGAGCAAGATCTTTGTTATGAAGAACAACCGATAGAGATTCTAGATCGTAGCGAAAAATTTATACGAAACAAGACCACTCACTTGGTGAAAGTTTTATGGAGGAACCACCAATTAGAAGAAGCTATATGAGAGCTTGAGGATGTGATGAGGGAGAGGTATCCTCATCTGTTTGTTACAAAGTGACGAATTTCAAGGGTGAAATTTATTTTAAGAGGGGTAGAATGTAATAACCTGATATTTTATGAGAAGTATATTTTTTTATTTATTATTTTATACGCAAAATCAAAGGAATCTTTCACTGCATACAATAGTAGCTTTTCTTGTGTTAAACTCAATCGCGACCTTTCTCGATAGCGTGTATAGTACACAATACCGAGTTTCACTAAACATCGATATATTATTATAATATTATAAACTAGCTGTTATGAATAGTATTAACTGAATTTTGAATTTTATAACATTATTATCCATCTTAAATATTTTATAGAACATGGTATGAGAACAAAATAAATTTTTCGGGTAAAATAAGTATTTTTCAAAAAAA
Organism: Viscum album; assembly: GCA_963277665.1. Lineage (NCBI taxonomy): Eukaryota > Viridiplantae > Streptophyta > Magnoliopsida > Santalales > Viscaceae > Viscum > Viscum album. The sequence continues at coordinate 658,192,206 of OY728132.1, forward strand.
TACAGTTTTGCGCCTTTTGATAGTGCACCAACATTAAATCTAGTTTTTCACAAGTTTATAAGTTCAATTGGGTGAAATAAAATTATTCTTTGGAATCAGGATATAAAAATTTACTTTGGATAAATTTTTCATGTCATTCTGATAACTTTCATATATTAATGAATAGTAAAAACACGCTATATTTCAATTAAAAACAAATTTTTTCATCACAATAATTTATATGGATAAATTATAATATTGAATGGTTTTAAAGTATAAATATAATATATTTTTACCATTTAATATAATTTATTAAATTATCATTAATTTTACATTGAATTCATAGGTAAAAACATTTCAATCTTTGGAAATGTTTTAACTTTAAAAACCTATTTTCTTAACAATGGGATTAATTTTAAATTAATTACTTCAAATACTGTGTCTGGAATTTTGAAAAATTGATTCCATATTTGGATTCAGTGGGTCCAAATTATGTTAATAAGTTACTTTTGTTTTTTGATATTATGAATAGTAACTACGGTAATTTTTATTTACTACAGTTAACAGTAAATCTGGTTATAAAGGGTAAAAATAAGATTATAAAATTACCCTAACACTTTCCAAAATCCTATTGGATGAATAAAAGTCGAACCATATCACCTAAGGGTCTGAATAGATTCATTTCATGGACTTTTGACCATGAAATAATATAATTATTATTTAAACCAATAAAAGTGATAACATGACACTCTCTTAAATCTTATAAGTGTAATAATTTTAATTTTTTGATAAACATCATAAAACATCGGATATAAATATTCCATAGAAATCTAATAAAATTATCTACATCACATGAATTTATTTAAAATATTTAGGGATTAAATAATTATCATTAATTTTGACACAATAGTAATGTTGAAATTATTATATTGATTGAAATATCAAATAAATGATTTTAAAAGTATTAAAATAAATATCATTTGAACTATTTAATGTTATCCACTACTTTTCTAGATAAATATGACTTGTTATGAATCTGTAAAATCTTTTAGTTCGAACATATATGTTGTTTATGTTTTATTTAAATTCAAATAAATGAATAGTGTCAAAATTGCCACTATTGTAATTTTATAAAAATTATATGTTATAAAATCGTTTAAAAACCACAGAAATATTTAAAAAATATAAATTAAAATTTATATGGTTGAAAATGTAATAAAGTATAAAATTATGGACAATTCACAACATATAAGTAATTATTTTTAATGATTTAAAATTTAGAATATTATTTCCACAAATAAAATTAAAAAGATTATATAAGGATAAATCAAGTTGGTAATGTTTAAAATAAATTCCCAAATGGCCTAAATTTTATTGGTTGATGATATTACAACCATCTCTCATCTAATATTCGTATTTGAGTCATTTTTGGTGGTTTTTAAGTAGGTTTGGAATTTATTATAAATTAATATTTCTTATAATTCCAAAGGTGCCCCCTCTCCTCCCTTATAAAAGGGCACCTCCTCCCTCTCCTCCTCACACCACATTGAGCCTTCAATCTCGGACAACCCCTGCCAATTTCTCTTCTCCACTTCTCTAGAAACATTCTAGAGGTCCTGGTCTTCTTCAAAGACCAATATTAGTGCCCTAAGAGGAGGTTTCAAAGAGGCGTGTCGAAGAAGAGGTAATATCTGTTACCAATTCTTTCAAATTTATTTATTCTTATACTTCTTCTTCTACTTCTTCTTCTTTTGTTGTATAATTTTGAAGTAATAACATAAGTATCACTCATATACTTATATGTTATTATAAATATGAAACAACCCTATTTCACCTTCTATCCATCCTACGGAAAATGAAATCATTGCGCGTGCGTACGTACGGAATTCCGTCTCCACGCCGTGGTGTAATCTATTTTCCAACACCAGCTTACTTGGATGGGTATAATGGTGTAAAGAACAACTATATATGATTATTGTAAAGTGATATTGATTCTGAAATAGTATAAATACACTTCAATACAATTCCATGATCACGGGAATGATATCATCGCTCGTGTGTATGTACGGCCTACCGTCTCCACGATGTGATATGACTCGTTCTACATGGTCTTCATTGAATCATGATTATATAAATGAATTTAATGAGTAAATATGATATATATTACACTAATACCATTCTTTAAATGAGATATCTATAGCCTAAAAAGAAGAATAAGAATTTATTAGACAAAACACATATAAGAACATAAAGCAATAAACTCCCGAATAACAAGTAGCAATGAAATATTACTAATAAGAAGCTAAGAATATGACCATATATGATATAATAACAATGATTATGATTCTGTAATAATTCAATGACATTATTTAAATCATTATACATGATTTTCAGACACATACAAAGCATATCGGAACTAAGGTAATGGAAAATCTCGCAAGCTCATTTTTATCTGAGATTGTTTATACTTCCGAATTTATTAGGGAATATTTATCATCCACATCCATGTTTCCTCAATATGTAATATTATTCCTATCCTATTACAATTGTTTAAATCCAATTTTACCCATTTGTGAGTTTTTAGTAAAATATATGAATGGAATCTTTTGTCATTTTTAGTACGAGGTACTTTTTGACTTTTCCGGCCATAGTACGAGAAGAATGTTTTTTTAACTTATACGGCACGAATGGATTTTTATGATTTCATAGGAAATTATTCTCATGAAGCTTCTTTTTTGTGTTTTCAAGTTTATTTTTAATCAACTTCTTTTAGATTAAAATTTTATAACATGTTAAGAAATGAAAAATGTTTTTGAAGTAGAAAGGATATTTTCCTCAAGAATGGAGTTCAAGTGTTTTATCAAAATTATTTTCCATCTAAGATAATATAGGGTTCTGTTTCTATCCCTATTTTTAAATTGATTTGATTATGTTATGATGGAATTAATTTTATGATGTCCTTTTATATTATATGGATTAGGTTATGATGGCAAGATGTTTTATAATCCCATTTTTATTACATGGGTTATGCTATGATGTCTGATTTATGATTTTGTGGCCCACATAGGAATGGTTTAATTATGAGATGGGTGGGACCTATATCTCCCTCCAATGCAATGGGTAATGATTTATATCTCATGATATAGACATGGCTGGAATAGAATGTTAATCCGGTTCAGTGATACAGGGCTTGAACGAGGAGTGAACTCGGTTCAGTAATGGACTTTGTCCGCTATGATGGTCTTGGCAATGAGACTTGACTAATATGAAATTATTTTCTATTATTATGTGTGTATGACACATAGTTACTTATTTTATGTTATGATTATTGGGATTACATTTCACCAATATGATTTATCCCATGTTATGATATTATGATCTCTTTTGCAGGTTAAGATATTCAAAATGTTATGTTCTTATGAATATGATATGATTGATATTTCTTTTGTTTACCCTTACTGAGCATTTGAGCTCACCCTTTTTTATGTTTTATTTTCCCTAGGTCAGGAAGAAGGGTATTAAGTCAGATATGACAAAAAGGGACTCTAGAAATGATGAAATAAATGGGATACAATGTAGATGATATATGAACCGGTTGTTTATGTTTCCTAGTTTCTAAAGAAACTATACCTATATGGTACTTTCATGGTTTTGTTATATGTTGTAATAAGAATGCTTCAATTTTTATGTAGTATCTATGTATGTTGAGTATGGGTCATTATACTTAGTTCACCAGTAGATGAGGCGCAACCACAATTTAAGCAGCTTCCTCCAATTGGTTTCTATGCCTCCTGTCATGTGCCATTTATAAACAAACAACACTTTATGTATGTATCATTTTTCAAAAATTGATTTTCATAGTATTTGAGATTCTATAACATCAATATAAAAACATTTATTTCAAAATATAACCATTTTTGAAATAAAAAAAATCTTTCTATTGAAAATCAAAACATTTTTAAAGCACATCAACTATTTCCATTTCAAAGTCTTTCATTTGAAAACAATTTTCTTAATTTTTTCCAAAACAAAAACCATGCACTGAATCATATTTCATTACTCAAAAAGAAATATTAAATCCTAGGGGGAATCCATTATTATATAATTCATTTGATTCTAGTCTCATTGGACGAACCCATGATAATGAGACTCTACTATCCTACGAGTGTTTCCCAAACACTTACACACCCAACTCCCAAGTAACTTGAAGTTTAGCATAAAAAGGTTAGTAAAATATTTTTAATCTCAAAATATCATGTCCGGAAAATGAAAATATTTTTAAATAAGACCACTCAAGGAATAGGCATGAATTATTTCAACTCCAAGACCATGAAAACTCAAGGCTACTTGTTCCACAGAGAAGTGACCATGTTGATACCATTTTTAATTACCCACTCATTATCATAGACATGAGAACACAATGAGTCATTACCGAGCCTTGGGCAACATACCCAAGGTGAAAATGGTTGGAAATAAATTATGAAGTGTTTCAAAGACTAGTGGGGAATGATTTAACCTTATAAATATAAACTATAAACTTACCAACCACAATCCATAATAGTTATATGATGCATGAACAAAATAATGAAATTTTAAAAAAAAACTATACCAATTTGAGACCAAAAAAAGTGCTAAAGAATGAGACAACTTGGAATCAACTAAAGAGAGGATGATAAATAAATAATACACCAATATAACCAAACGTCTCTAGGCTCCAGCGGCTCTATGATCCACCATCACCAGATAACTCAAAAACTCATGAAGTAGCGCTAAAAATCTGTTGCACCCAACCTTTTCCCACGTCCTGGAAGATGACATCGGAAAAAGCACAAAAGTACCAATGAATATCTGAGTATAAAACTAATTAGTATTTCCTCATGAAAATTCCTACTAACACTACTAGGATAGAATAGTTATCCACATTTATATAAAATAGTTTATGTAAAACACAGTCTAAAAACATTTTATAACTAAATACAAATACTTCTCAAAACGGATTATAACTTAATATAAACTAAAACCATATGAAACCAGATTTCAACAACAAATAATCTGAGATAAATTTAAATAAATCATAAAAAAACATTCTAAAAACTATTTTTTCAAACCAATAATCTCCAAACAACAATAACTACCAAAAATGCATGTATTATTATGATAGTTCCATACTCAGGAGCGGCTTCTCGTAGAACTACCAAGTATTTCAAAGGTAATTATTCCCCATGTTAAATTTAAAAATTTCCACCAGGAACATGACCATATATAAACCATTTCCAGTAATTTAATACGATATGAACACAAGTTTTTCCAAAAACTAAAAACCAATTTCAAACAATTTCACATGTTTCAATAAAAGTGATCATTTATTAAAAATGTTCATAACATCAAATTTCAAAACATTAATGAATTTTAATAATAAATATATATTTATTATTATCATAATAAATAAATTGTTTTTACAAAATTTTAGAATATCCATAATTTATAAATCCCCAGTTAAAATAAAAAAACTATAGTTTTTCAAAACCCCCCCCAACTTTCCATTTTTTCCACCACCATTAATTAAAGATGGTTTAACAATTGTAAATCTGAAAAAAAAATTATTTTTCTTAAAAAATATATTTTAATGAATTAAAATATATTTCTATAAGGGGAGATGAGATTTTATCCACCTACCTCACTCGTTTCGATGAAAACCAACAATAGATGATGAACACTGAATAATCCAAGTCAGGATTCCGAGAAACCGCCCAAGATATCCTCCCATTTGTTGAAAAACTATATATATAAACTTATATATCCTAAAATATAATATATCTACCATAATTAGTTGTGTATCTAAGAAAAAGAGATGAAATGTGGAGTATATCAAATAAACCACGAAGAAAATGATGAAGAACATGCACTTATCACATGAATCTGAATTTGATTTTCCTAGAAACGTGTTCAGATAGCTTCTTGATTGATGGGAGAACCTATTTTGGAATTTTTGGGATAAAAGAATCATTTTAGGGTTGATCTAGGTCTAAATATATCAAACATATGGACAACTTAAATTAGATCCACAAATATAGGGAATTTGTTTTGGCCTTGCACGGTTTGGCCACAAAGTTTGGCCAAACTGTGTATTGATCGTACACCACTTTTTTTACCCAATCCGAACAAAATTAATCAATAGTCTCCCCTAAAATTCCATATAACCTTTAAACGGATAAAAATAACCAGACAAAGGTTACATACCAGAAAATAGGGGTGCTGTAGAGGCTAGATATTCAAGCATTAAATTATATGAGTAATTAATAATATAATATAGAATTCCAAGGAATTTGTGAAAAGAAAAATTCAATCATAACTAGTTAATATTGTTACTGTGAATAGTGTAATGTTTAAGGATATAAATAACAGATCATAATGAAATTATAATAGTTTTGATCCCAAACAAATTTACATATCCTCTTTATACATTCAACTGAAGAGTATGTATATCCACTATATATACATAACTTTTGAAGAATAATGAACACTATTTTAACCCTACCATTATCATTCCTATAGGAAAAAACCCAATACATACCTTTTACTAGAAAAATTAACAACCCATGATAGTCCTTTTAATGTAGGGTAATAGTCAACATTTACTTTTACAAAAACAAGAAAAACCCAAAGTCATGTTTATTGGTTTGGTAAGAATAACTCGACTGGTAAATTTTAATTGAGGTATTACCAATGTGTGAGTTGTGTTATAAGTTGATAAAAACTTTATATTAAATTTTTATTATAGAAAAATGATATGAATGAACCAATAAAACTAGGGAAGGTCGATGTATGGGTTGCTCGTGCAGAACAAATTAGCTTTCTCCCTTCATAGTTATTGTTTAATGATGTAGTCTTTGGGAAACTATCACTTCATTTTAAATTTTTAATAGATGTAAAATATACAATGTATAATTGAATCATTTCGTCATATATTAGTATATTTTGTCTCACGATGAGTTTTCTTTGTTCTTCATAAAGAAAAAAATTCATAAACCTATAAATTGAAACCATTAAAATATTCGAAAAGAATAAATAAAATTTTTAGCCAACGAGTCTGTACCCGAGTTGTAAGGGCTATTTCTTGGCATCCAAGAGACCCAAGTTCAAAACTGGGTGGAGGTGAATTTCATGGGTACTGTAGTAGGACCGTAGTAGGTATTGTTTGATACTGTAGCAGCCAGAACTATTCATCCGATTTGGGCCTTCGGACAACCGGTTTGGGCCTACGGGTCCCAGGGCCTTTGGGTCAACAATGTCCATTGGACCTCAGAGAATTCGGGCCATAGAGACCATGAAGTAGCCCAATTCACACAGTGCATGCCTGAGAAGAGTATCAGAGAAAAAAGAGTAGCAATCACCAGAAGCAAAACTAACTAGATATGAAGAATGATAGGGTATGAAAATCGTCACCGGGACTAAGAACTGTGCAGATTTGTACAAGTAAATGCTAGTCAATCAGTAATGAAAAGGTGGTAAGCTAGGTGATCAATGATGTAAAAGTTGGGGAGGGGCAGTTCTAGTTTTTTTGTCCAATCGGTCATGTTATGGGAATAGTATGCCTCTAGGCCTTCAGGGCATGTATTGGCCTTTAGGTCATGTCAGGCCTTGTTCCTTGGGCCAACGGGTCATGTTAGCCCCCCCCCCCCTTAAACCCTTAAAAGGGGGATTATCCATAATAAATAAATAAAAGAAATCCTTCGGGCCATTCAGGTGGAATAAATAAAATTTTTAAATTTACTAAAATATTAACATAGTGTTTATTAAAATTCCTTGAATGGTCTCTTAATAGAAATAATTTTATGACTCTTTGACTATGATTGATAATTCTATAGTTGAAAATTTTATGAAACTTGTTAGAAAGATACTACACAAAAAAATAAATATTTTTTATTTTGAATATAATCGTTACAATATAATTTTTTCAATTTAAATAATCATTAAATTATATATTTAATTATAAAATTAAAATATTTATTTATTATTCATTTGATATATCCCATGAAAACTATTCTCTAATTTTTGAATAATCCATATAATTAAATTCTCACGAATACACAAGGTTTGCCATTGTATCTATCGTATTGTGTGATGAATAATATTTAATATCCTAGAATTTAAATATAATTTCTTTTAATTATATGGAATTATTTCAAGACCACTAAATCTAACGGTGCGTGATTCTGAGGCCCATAGTGCCCGGAATGATCCGTTGAAGTTTTGTTAAGATTTAATTATCGTGCATACACAGTTTTCTTGGAAAGTGGAATAACTCTTAAACAGTTACCCAGATCATAATTTCAAGGGAACCATTGCATTCAGGATGGCAGGTTTACCCTAGGCGCGACTTAAGTTTAGTCGACACAGGCCTCCTATGGGAAAACCTGAAAATGGCATAACCATAATAAAAATAATTAAATAACGTTATTTTATTTTTCAAATGATTATAACTCATGAATGGTAACATGGATTAAAAATATAGTTCCACCCCTAAACTCATGAGGGTATGCTCTATTTAGGCAGATACAAACATTAGTTGGCACGAGATACGAGTAAATGTTAGTTTTGGGTTGTAAATAAAATAAATAATTGACAATTAGTTTTTGTAAAATCCATAACTTCTCGGAGGAAACTTTGATTGAAAATCTGAGAGTATCTCTGAGTTTTTTGGGGTGTGTTCTTCTTAGGTGGAGCCTATCCTCGACCAGCGTGGGTCGAGAGTGAACGTTAATAATTTATTAATCTTTTTAAGGTACATTCAGTAAACGCGTGAGTGGAATTTTCGGACTTTTGAACCGATGCTCAGATTAAAAATCTAATGTCACCGTTGAATCCGCAACACCGAGATTCGCTTAAGGGAGACTTTACTTTGACCATAGTAGGTCCAGAGAAAAATTTATGTTTTATGACTTTTAAGAGAAATGAAATGAAATAATTTTATTATTTTATTTTTCTTTCATATCCTCTAATGGACAAGTGGAGTGTGGGGACAGCGGTGTGTCAATCCATTAAATGGCATTAAAGTCCAATCCTAAGTAATGACGTCATTGGGGAAATAGGAAGGTTCTTAATTTATGAGCCCCCATTAATTCCCCATGTCATTAATTACCCTCCCCATCTCTTATATATTTAGAGCCTGGGGCGGGGTATCAGCACGGGTTCTTCAAACAACGAAGTGCTGAATGAGAACCGCGATGATGGACCCTTAGAAGATGGAGTTGATCCCAGTGGATGGTGACGGGTGACACCAAACCAGGAACTGGAGAATGACATACGAGTAACGTCGTTGGAAGCCTATTGCGGGAATGAAGAACACCGACCCACCTTCAAGAGAGGGTGTTTTTTCGATAATTAGAGGTAGGGGTTTATTTTGTTTATGCATTTTAAATGATTACCTATTCACTGTTCTTTAATTATATGAAGAACGCAGGTTAACTGACTAACGAGTAGATCTACGATTCATTCATTTTGCAGGATGTTGCTATGGGGTATCCTTGTGGGGTTTTGTTTTTTGTTTAATAAAAAAAAATTAAACCCATTTTTATCCACCCTTTGACCACGAGCATACACTGAGGGTGTGGGCCTAAAGAACCTATCTCAAACCCTCTGAATTTTTTTTATCATTGCGCCTTCTGTGGAAGACCGTTGACATGGCAGCACCAACCAACTACGAAGGAGGCGACGCGCCAACACATTCCACAATAGGAGGCAGCAGCCCACAGCTACGAAGGTCATCGGAAAGGCCAGCATTAGCTCGCCGCAGAGGAGGCCCGGAACGCCGTCACATGCAGCTAGTGAGAAAAGGTGGTCATGGCTCGTTGGCCACATCAAATAGAGGAAGGCGGTCAGCACACCATCCAGACGTGGGAGACAGTGTGTCATGTCATCGCGTGACTCTCGAGAGGGCGGCCAACTCATCGGCTGGCCGCGACGGAAACAACAAGGGAATGGCGCACCCCTAGCAGTGTACCCATGTGGCAGTAGGGCCACAACCTACATTAGCCATGGTTGGAGTAGGGGATACCAGATCGATCGGCGGCTAGTGGATGGAGCGAACACCAGCGGTGCGCTTGGCGGCAAAGCATCGGCACGTCGACCACGACACGGAGGACCCGCGATGCTCTTTTGGGTCAACCAGCATGGGTTGACCCATTGACAAGGTTCTACACCCCATCAATCCTACCAGGATGCACTGCATACTGGTATCCCTGGAGGCTCACACCGCCAGGTAGGTCGCACCGCCGGGACGACCCAGCAGACCGACCCGCTGCTCAGCGGGCCGACCCGCGGCCCAGCGACCAAACTCGCGGCCCAACCGGGTTAGGAAAGGGCTAGCAGGTCGGGTTGGACCCGAGTCGGGCCAGGTCCACCCAGGTCAATCCAGGTTGGGCCGGTCTGACCGAGGCGGACCAGACCTAGACCTCGTATCAACTAGTTACACAAATCAGGCCCTATCTTTTAAACCAGACGTCTGTTTGACAAAACATCTATGGAATCGAGATCCTGGGAGTGAGATTGTCCTTTTGACTAACTCCATGAGTATTTTGGAGAAGCTTGGAGTATGGTTGGGTTGGATCTCACCAGAATCCAACTGGGCCCTCTACACTAAAATGCCAATAACGCACAGACCGGGCGTATGGTTGATGTGACATTTGATTCATTGGAACCCTTATGAAACAACAGATCATCAGGTAACTTATTTTTGAGACTTCGTTCTAGTTGAAATATGCTAGATGGTTTGAGGAGCGGTTCTTCCAAGCGCCCTATGTACGGAACCCTATGACTAGTTGAGACTTGACAGCTACTGATCTTTTGACTCGAAGTGACTCAACTGCTTAGTGGGGAGTGCCACTATTTTTCGTGGAAGACCCATTGTGGGGAGAACCTCTGTGTGTCTCGATAGACGCACAGTACTCGACAAAAGGAGTACCTCATTAGGACACGACGGAGAGAACCTCTTTGTGATGAGACAGACCCATAATGTGGTGCACCTCTGTGTGATGTGGTAGACCCATGGTAATCGACATGAGGAGTACCTCAGTAGTCCAAGGTTAGTGAGAAGCGTCTACTTTTGATGCGGCAGGCCCACTATACTCGATAGAGGATGAGTTCTCCAGCATCCGCAGTGTTAAACGTTGTGACTGGAAATGTTACTTTTTCTTATGCCTATAGAATCTATGGCAGGATATTATCAGTTATAGTGATCTTGTGTCGGTCTGCATCATAATCCTGTTTCCCTGTGTTTTATACCTTGTTTGATCAAAGATGCTAATTGAGCTATTCCTATTGATTTTTGATTTTTGATTGAGATCTTTCTTTTTTGTTTTTCCTTTGTGGAACTCTAGGAGACCTACAGGGTCTCAAGATCCCTACTGAGTATCGTTATACTCACCCCTTCATGGGATTTTACTGCACCTTGTTGTGTCTTGTGCAAAAGATGTACACTATTGATTGATTATGGGGGAGCCAAGACTAGACGGTGCTCGAAGGTAGACCATTTGGCGTGATGTGATGCAGTGACTACTAATCGTGAGTTGTACCTATACTTCAGGTGGGATCTGTGGAGGATGATCCAGGAGCTGATTTTCAATTTTCATCAATTTTGTACATTTCAGTTGTACTTGTACTCTTCCAGTTGAGAATTTATTCCAACCACTTAATTTCTGCACTCATTTACTATAGAAGTTACTTTGTGGTTACACCTTGTTGTGTTCTACTCTGTGTGTTTGTACAGGTTTAAAGGTAATGCCTTCCCATTTTAGTGATATGCCTTTTCGGTTCTAGTCAGCAGCCCCTGGCCTATGGATGGTGGTCATGGGGTAGTCACAGCATGGGCCTCGGGGGACAGGTCATGACAAATTGGCATCATAGGAGTTCGGTTCTATTGAAGTACTAGGACTCTAATATTTTCTATGTGTAAATTGTGTTAACTGTTCTGTGTGTGGTTCTCAGTTTAGGGAATCTACTGTTGGTGTGGCGGCTGATGTATCCATCCACCAGGACCTTGAATTCTAATTTCCAACTCAGCGCATGAAAACACTAATTGTGTGTGTTTTTGAAAAGTTTTTTTTTCTTATTATTACTTTGAGTTGGCTCACTAGGTATAACTTAATGACTGTTGCACACCTGTTCCTTAGTAGGATGTTGCCTCATTGACAACCAGTTAGGATTCATGAGAGAGTACATGATGAAGGCCCACCGAGAAACGAGGCTCCAGTGTAGGGCCTTCTTACTGTGTTGGCACCTTCGGGTGGTATGCCAGTAGGACCACCACCTATTGGGAATCAGTTACCACCAACCGAACTGGCGGATGGTTCATGCTGACTGAGCGCGTTGCATGAGTTCTAGCGGCAGAGGCCATCGAGGTTTCGAGGCACGACGGATTCTCAGGCATCTGAGGACTGGATGGAGGCTATGGCTAGAGTTTCCCACCTAGTTGGCACCCCTGTTGAGTAGATGGTGATCCTAGCTGCTGGGATTTTCCAGTACATCACCATGTGTATAGTTCACAGGATAATGAGGCTTCGGTAATTGGACCATTTTCTGAGATGGTATCTTTGGGTTGGGTGCCAGCTATATCACTACATGTTGGTCAGGAATTACAACCATCGATACTGGTAGAGGACATATGTAGGCTTAGGGACTTACCTGTGTTTCAGCATCAGATACCCCATAGGTTCCGAGGCGAGCCTGACACACAGGCGGCTAAGGGCTGGCTTGAGGAGGTGGTTGAGAGTTCCCTAGAGCTTCTACAGCTTCGGCATGATGACATGTCAGTAACAGAGTATTCGTCGAGGTGTATCGCCCATTCCTTGGTACTTGATAACTACAATACAATTAGTGCTTCAAGGCTCGAACTTCCATGTGAGGTGTGTTTAGGGACATCCATGTTAGAACTATTCCTTTATGCATTTCTACTTATGTTTGGGTGCTAGAGAGAACCATTGTGGTTGAATGTTCTTTGGCCGAGCGAATACAACCACTGAATGTTAGATGTATGAAATGAAGAAATTGATGCCAGTATCAGAGACATGGGCATGTAAAATGCATTGGGAAGAGGATGTGATAGGGATAAATTAATCTGAACGGTGGAAGACATGGAAGTAGAGCTTGGAGATCAGCATGAGGTGGTGTACATTTCAACATGTTACATACCACCCCCCTTTGTGAACCCCACCAGGATCAGGGAGTTGGAGGACATGGGATGATATTAACTACATGCGGTCAAGGAGTGTGACCAAAGGACTCTAGGAATAATTCAAGGAACGGTATGTGTCTACTACTAGATGGAGTATTAATAGACATAAGTACCATTCATTCCTTCCTTCAAAGAATCTTATCCAAGAACAATAGTTTATAGTTAAACAGTTGACTTGACCCTCACATCCGGATATCCCCTTGGGAGGAGACTCGATAATCACACATACGCCGATGGTTTGATCTGACCCTTGAGGCGAGAGTTTCGGTTGGAACCTCTTTGTGGTAGCATTGAGGCCTTACGATGTTAGTCTGGGTATATACTGGACATCCACAGTTCAAACATAGATTGACAATATTAGAAAAATAAGGTTGTAGTTTAACTACAATATTGGAATGGGTTTTTCCTTGGTTGAAGAAAAATGAAACCCAATAAGCATAGGATAATATCATGTATAGGATGGTGCAACTGATCACACTTGAGTCAGCCAGACGTACCCTCATGGAAGAAAGAGTTTTGATTTTTCAGCTCCCAACAGGATTGACAGAGTGTGGGGACATCTTTTCAAACGATGATTCTAGGATTACCTCCCCGTAGGGAAAGTGACTTCTATTTTGGTTGGGTACTACTGAAGATTTGTAATTGATTTTTCCAGGGTAGTGGAACCATTGTCAGCTTTGAAGATGAAGAGAAAACCCTTCTTATGGATGGAGAGAGGCCAACAGAGTTTTCAGGAGCTGAGGAAGAGACTCACGAGTGCCCCCATCTTGAGGCTACCCGAAGTGGGTGTTTGGTATGTAGTCTACTTAGATGAATCAGGGACTAGACATGGGTGTATCATGATGTAGGAGCGAGAAGTGATTTCCTATGGCTCATGATGGCTGAGATAGCATGAGAAAAACTATTCTACCCATCACCTGGAGTAAGTAGTAGTGTTCTTTTCATTGAAGATGTGGCAACACTACTTGATGGGTGAACAGTTTACGGTTTACTCTGATCACAGGCGTCTCAGGTAAATCTTCTCTTAGAAGAACCTAAACCTGAGACTGTGGCGATGTCTAGAGTTCCTCCGGGACTATGACGTTGAGATTTTCTGTACTTCTGGGATAGGGAACATGGTAGCATATGCACTCAGCAAGAGGTCTGGCCAACAACTACAGAGTGAGGCATCAGAGCAGGTAGTTGTGCTGTAGATATACTTTGTTGATAGATATTGAGTAGCTTACCTCTAGTCTATTACTGTCACTCCCCCACTCCATTAGTGAGTCAGGGAGGTGCATCTTAGGACGTTGACTGTGAGTCACGACATTCTCATATATCCTCTGGAAAATATCTTAAAGGATTTTCTAAAGGTGAGGATCACATCATTCTCTTCAGAGGATGCACCATGGTACAAGTGACGCTTCGGGAAGTGGTGATGAGGGATATACATACACCCCCATTAACAGTACATCCTAGAGTGGAAAAGATGTACCAGGACCTCTGGTGTCAGTACTGATGGCTAGGGATGAAGGCTGTAGTGGCAGAGTTTACATCACGATGCCTCACTTGTCAGCAAGTGATAACTTCACAGAGTCGGTAGAAGTCTTATGATGATAGGTGGAAGGATACCTTGTATTCCTATGGGTCTCACCTTGATGAGGTCTGTGAAGATTTGGCAGGGACGACAAGTTATCTCTGAGGTTCATCAGACCTTTCTAGATTTATAGTAGAGTGGGCGATGTTGCATACTGTCTATCTGTTTCCCCACAGATCAACCAGGAGCATAATGTTTACCATGTGTCGCAGCTGAGGAAATGTGTGCATGAACCATCACACGTTATCGACTAGGGAGAGTTAAAATTTGACGATGGGGTTACTTTTATGGGGTCCCCGGTGGAGATAGAGGATCGACAAGAGTGAGTCATTTGTGGATGGTCGATCCCTATGGTTCCAGTTCGGTGGCAGCACATGGACCTCCAGGAGAGCACATTAGAGCAGGAGGCTTAGATTCAATCTCAATACCCCATTTTTTCATTTTTTCCTTTCTTTTGGCTTTCGGAGATGTAAATCCCTATGGTGGGGAGAATGTAATGTCCTCGAATTTACATATAATTTTTTAATTATATGGAATTATTTTGATACAGAGAAATAAGACGACGCGTGATCCAGAGGAACAAAGTGCCGAAATGATCCGTCCATGTTTTGTTTGGCTTTAATTAGCATGTATAAGAGGCTTTCTAGAAAAAGTGTAATAACTCATAAATGGTTTCCCAGATCAGAATTCTGAGGGCACCGTTTTGTTAAGGATGGTGGGTTTACCCTAGGCGCGACTTTAGTTTAGTCAGCACAGGCGTCCTCTGAGAAAAACCGAAAATGGAATAACCGTAAATAAAATAATTAAATAATGTTATTTTATTTTTCAAATGGTTATAACTCACAAACGGTGACTGGAATTAAAAATCTATGACCAACACTAAATTAATGAGGGTATTCTCTCTTCAGGTTGATACTAACATTAGCCGATTCGGGCCACCAGTAAAAGTTTGTTTTTGGCCGTAAATAAAATAATAAAGTGAAAATTATTTTATTGTAAAATCTATAAATTCTAAATGGTAACTCATATTGAAAATTTAAGAGCACCTTTCAGTTCGTTGGGGTGTGTTATCCTTAGGCAGAGCCTATCCTCGATCGGCGCGGGTCGAGGGTGAACGTCAACAATTTATTAATTTTTTTTAAGGTTCTTTCAGTAAACGCGCGAGCGGAATTTTCTAACTCATGAATCGATTCCCAGATTAACAATACAGGGGAACCGTTGAATCTGAAGTGCTGAGATTTGCTTAAGGGAGCCTGTACTTTGACCGTAGTAGGTCCGGATAAAAAGTTTTGTTTTTCTACTTTTAAAAGAAATGTAATAAAATAATTTTATTATTTTAATTTTCATTCAAATCTTCCAACAGATATGAGGAGTGTGGGATCAACGGTGTGTCAAGCCATTAAATGGCTTGAATTGCTAATACTAAGTAATGATGTCGTAGGAGAATTTGGAAGGTTCGCAATTTATGAGCCCCATTAATTCCCCTTGTCATTATTTACCCTCCCCCTCTTCTATATATATGGAGCCTGGGGAGGGGTATTGGCACAAATTCTCTAAAAAATGAATTGCTGAAAGAGCGTCATGATGCCAGACCCTTAGAAGACGAAGCCGATCCCGGTGGGAAGTGATGGGTGACACCGAACAATGAACCGAAGAACAGTGTTCAAGAGGCATCTTTGGTAGCCTGATGCGGGAACGAAGAACACCAACCCACCATCAAGCACGGGCGTTTCACTGACGATTCGAGGTAGGGGTTTATTTCATTTATGCATTTTAAATGTTGACCTCTTCCCTATTCTTGGATTATACGAAGATCATGGGTCAACCGACTAGTGGTATGATCTGTGATTCATTAGTTTTGTGGGAGGTTGTTACGGGGTATCCTTGTGGGGTTTTGTTTGTTTTTTAGTACAAGAAATTATTAAAATCATTTTTATCCTCCCTTTGATCATGAGGTAACATGGAGGGCCCAAGCCTAACGAACCCAACCCAAACCCTACTCAACTTTGTTACCCTTTCACCTTCCGGGGAAGACCATGAGCATAGAGGCACCAACCAGATACGAAGGAGGAGACATTCCAATGCACGCCATTAGAGGAGGATGTGGCACAAATCTGTAGTAGTCATCAGAATGGCCATCATCGATTGGCCATAGAGGAGGCGTGACGCTCCGTCGCACACCGCTAGTGAGAAGAGAAGGCCCTGAATTATTATCTGTGGCAATCAGAGGAAGGTTGCCGACACACCGGCCAACCGCGGGTGACAGTGTGGCGTGCCATCGTGCGCGGCTGGAGAGGTCGGTTGGCACACCGGCCGGCTGCGACGGAATCAACATGGGTGGGGCGTTCCACCGGCAGCGCGCGCGCACGGTAGCAAGGTCATGGCCTGTGTTTGTTGTGGTGGGAGCAGGGGTTGCCGGATCGACTAACGTCCAATGGATGGGGCATGCGCCAGTGGCAAAGTCGATTCCTGTTAGTAGTGGCATAGAAGACCTGCTGTGCCACGTGGCGTCAGGTTGGGTCAACTCACGCGGGATGACCCGCCGACGTGGCTCCGTGCCCCGTCTTTCTTACCCAGATGCGCTGCGTTCCGGTATCCCTAGTGGCCTATGCCTCTAGGTGGGTGTAACCACTAGATCAGCCCAGCAGACCGACCCACCACCCAGTGGGCCGACCCATAGCCCAATGACCTGACCCGCGGCCCAGCTGGGTCGGGTCGGGCCCTGCGGGATGGGTGGACCTGGGTTGGGTCTGACTGGAGTCAGGCTGGGTCAACCCAGATTGATCCGGGTTGGTCCATGCCAAACCAGGTTAGGCAGGTTCGACCGAGGCAGACCGAACCCAGACCCAGTACCGGCCAGTTACACAAAATGGGCCCTAACTTCTAAATTGGACGTCCATTTGACGAACCGTTTGCAGAATCGGGATCATGGAAGCAAGAAGGTCCTTTTGACTTACTCCATGAGAGTTTTGGAGAAACATGGAGTACAGACGGGTTGGATCACACCCAAATCCAACCGGGCCATCGAAACTAAAATTCCAATAAAGCACAAACCAGGCGTCCGGTTAATGCCCCGTCTGTAGCGTTGGAACCCTTATGACATGACAGATCATTGGGTTACTTCTTTTTGAGACTTATTTCTAGTTGAAATATGACCAACGGTTTGAGGAGTGGTTCTCCCAAGAATTCTACGTACAGAACCCTGCGACAGGATGAGACTTGACAACTACTGATCATTTGACTTAGAGTGACTCGAAGGCCCAGTGGAGATTGCCTCTATGTTAAGCGGAATTCCCACGATGGGAACCCCCTATGTGTGATGTGGAAGACCCATGGTACATGACAGGAGGAGTAACACAGCAGGCCACGAGGTGGAGCGCCTCTGTGTAATGCGGTTGACCCATGGTGGGGAGAACCTTTGTGTGATGCTGCAGACCCACGATACTCGACATGAAGAGTACCTCAGCAGTCCAAGGTTAGTGGGAATCTCCTCTGTATGATGCGACAGGCCCACTGTACTAGATAGTGGAAGAGTTCTCCAGTATCTTAGGTGTTCGACATTGTGACTGTTAATGTTACTTGTTCCTAGGCATAGAGAATACATGGCTAGCTATCAACATTCACAATGATCCTGTGTGGGTAAGCATTATAATCATGTTTCTGTGTGTTGTATAACTGGTTTGAGCTGAGACTCTAATTAAGGTATTCTTACTACTTTTTTGCTTTGGGATTGATATCTTCCTTTGTAGTTTTCCTAGAACTCTAGGAGACCTATGGGGTCTCGAGGCCCCTATTGAGTATCTTTATACTCACCCATGAACGGGCTTCACCCGCACCTTATTGAGTCTTGTGCAGTTGACATACAACATTGATCAAGGATGAGGGAGCCAGGATTGGACAGTTCTCAGAGGTGGACCGTTTAAAGTGATGTGATGTAAGTACTACTGATCGAGAGCAGTACCAACCCTTCAGCTAGGATCCGTGGCGGATGATCTAGGAGTTACCTTTCACTTTTCAGATGCTTTGTTATTTTAAGTTTTACTTGTACTTTTTTAGTTGGTCTTGTATTCCAACCCCTTACATTCATCACTCTTTTACTAAAACAATTATTTTATGGTTTCATCTTTTTGGGTTCTACTCTGTGTTTTTGTATAGGTTTAATGTAAATGCCTTCCCGTTTTAGGGATATACCTTTCTGGTGCTATTCGCCAGCCCCTGGCCTATGAAACGCGGACATGGGGTAGTCCCAACACAAGCCCTAAGGGATGTGTCGTGACATTATACTCCATGGATTTTTTGTTTTGGATAAGTATTTTAACATGAATTTTTATTAATAGAGACATGTGTTACATGTAATTTCTCCTAACATCATTTCTAATCAGGTTAATCACACATGAAAATATTATGATTCCAACATCAGGTGATTTTAATTCATATACGTTTTACCTTGTAGTCAATATCTTTGTACACAACACCCTTCCCAATTTAACTATTATTATGAAATGCTAAAACTCAAGGTTTATCTGTCTATACAAATTAATACACATTGGTTCAGTATTCATACTCATTGATATATTAATTTATTCATATTGACAAACACCTCATGATATGGAAACTATATTTATTCATAAGTGATATTAATCTCAAGAAACATTATTCATATATGAGTTCGATTTTTTTCTATATCTATTTATGAAGTACTAATCCTCCATAGATTAATCTCACAAAACATTCATATCTTTAAATATATTCATGTGGGGATTATTTTCGTTACCTTACATAGAAATAACCTTCATTCTTCATACATAACTATTTAAAAATGTTTTATCATACATTAAACTTATAAAAGATTATTATATAATGCCTAATAATAAATAAATAAACAAATCCTCACATAAAAAATAAAAAAATCAAATTAATTAATATGATAATAAAAATATAATTAATATATCAATAATTAATAAAAACATGTCAAAATAAAAAACAAAATTAGGATTACATAATTATAAAAACACATAAAATAAACTGGAAATGAGAAACTCATCATTTTCTCCCATTTTGAAAATTATAAATCATGAACATCCCTCCCCCATTTTTTAAAAGACCAAAATGATAATTTAATATTTAATAGATCATATAAAAATACTAATAATTAAAAATAATGGACTTTAAATATAACAATATGTATCTCTCCATTATTTAAAGAATAAATAAAATTTAAAAACTAAACTTTAAATCCTTGATAGTATGAAACTCAAATAATAGGAAAAATAAATTCATAAAATATATAAAAAAATAAAAAAGATATGAAAAACTCAAAAAGAAACTAAATCCTAGTAAATTTTTTCATAATAAAAAATATAATATTTATAATAAAAAATATATATGAATATATTAATATATATACTAACCCTTAATATGTTATTTCTCTTAAAAAATGATATGAAAATGGAAAAAATCATAGAAACATTGTTCTACAAAAAAACACTACAAGGAGACATGAAACAAGTTAATGATATTCCATGAATAATATCATGAATTCCATAGACATAAAAATATTAATAAAAACATTCTCAATTATTGTAAAAATTATAAATAGGGTAAATTGGTGTATAACCAAAAATAATATTTGTAAATCACATACCGACATACCCTAAAATAAAACAATAATGTTCCTATATTGTGGCCATTTGAAACCTAGCTTTGATATTATTATAAATGCATTGGAAAAAATGGGAAATAAGAATACGATGGAAAAGGTTATATAATAGCTTGGTAATGGGGTAAACATAAGGAATACCAATATAATATATATGTAAGACCATAATATGTGGCCTAATATAAAGATAATATCATATTATTTAGATATAAAAAACAAAACAAGATACATGAAATAAGAGTATGGAAATAGAATGACCATAAACCATAAAAACATACCATAAGAATTTGGTTAATACATAATTGACCGATATCCTAAATACAAGATAATGATAAATTTTAAGACAATCATATCATAGTGGACAAGATTAACATCACACATCTCATAAATTAAAATCTCTTGAGATATAAAGCATTACTTTTTTTATAAAAGGGTATACAAATCTGAGTCCACCCATCACCTAATATTATATCAATGCATACTTGTGAAAAATTAAAATCAAAATAAATAATATATATATATATATCTCAAAATATACATCATGATAAACCCATGAAAATAAAATGTGCTACATAATGAATTCCATGAGGTAATAAAATCATCTAAAAAATAAATGGGATGATACAATTAATTTATCTATCTATAGAATGAGAGAAAATATATCATAATAAGTGTTCAAATAAATTAAAATAAATTTTAATTTATATAGATGCAAATCAATCAAAGGAAGAGAAGAAATTACATAAAAATATATAATCAATAAGTTTTACATTTTGATAAAATTCATAAAAATTGAAAGTAAGAATAAATGGATTAAAATGATTAAAAAATTAAATCAAAATTATTTTTATGTATCATTTTTAATATAATAATATTTTAAATGAACACTATGTTCGATAGCCTACTGAAGATGCAACACTGAGATTGAATGACCGTGAAATACTGTCATTTTAATATGATCGTTATAACTTATCCATTGAATTGGTAGCTTTTAATAGGAGGAAAAATATTATATATGTAACACCTGAGATTTTTATGAGTAATATTTTGTTTTTATGTTATATATATATATCATCAAAGGAATCTTTCACTACACACTATCTTGACTTACTTTACACGCAATCACGACCTTCCTCGATAGCTTGCGTTGTACACAATACCGAGTTTCACTAAACAACGATATGCTATTAAAATATTATTAAAACTAGCCGTTATGAATAGTAATAACCACTTTTTGAAATTTTATAAATTTTATTTTTCAAAATGGACTTCATTTTTGGATTAGGAATACCGAAATTAGCCTAGGGTGAAATTTTGGTATTTTTCTGAAAACTTTCAATTTTTGATGAATAGTGAAACCACTAAGTGGTAGGTTAAAAACTGAATTTTGCATAAAACTTAATTTTACCGCTTCTGTGAATGGAATTTCGAAAATCCGACAGACACGGTTGATATCAGTAAGTAAAATGTGGTTCAATGAGATAAAAATAATTTTTTGGTGAATAGTAACTTTTTACTTTCTTACCGCGGTTAATAGTAAATAGGGTAACTAAGGGTAAAAATGATATTACTATTTCCATAACACATGTCCTAATTCTATTGGATAAGTTTAATTCGACCAAAAACAACCTTATGAATATAATATGACTCTTTAGGTCCACTTGGATTAGATTATGACATTTAATATTATTTTATTTAATGAATAGTTAAAATAGTTAAAATAAAAGTTTAATAACTAAAACATTTTTAATATGGGGTTATACATAAGATAAATTCGACTATAAATATTCATTAGAAGGATAAAAAGATTTCCTACATAATTATATTTTATTTATAATTTTTAGACTTTAAATAAATTAATTTATTTATGACACAACGATGATGCAGTAATTACCCTTTTAAGGAAATGTTAACATAATTGATGTTATAAATGCTCAAATAAATGTAATTTGAGACTTTTTATGAATTCCACTAATTTTATAGGTTACTATGATATATTAGTGTTGATTTAATCAACTTGTTTCGAACATATAATTCTGTTATGACTTTCACAAAAATCATATATCAAATAGTGTCAAAATTGACACAAAATAGTTTTTAAATAAAATATTATATTATTAATTGTTATTTTATTCCTAAAAATATAAGATTTGTCCAAATGACTTAGATAAGGATATATATATTAATAATAAACAACTTGGGGTTCGTTTGACATGTTATAGTAAGTGTATTAACCATATAGTGTAAGAAAACAAAAAGTCACGGTAAAAGTTAAATTATTTAACTTAGAGGTAAATCTAATTGATAAGGTTAAAATAATAACCTAAACTTATCTAAATCCTATTGGTTGATAGGATTTCGACCCATACCCACTTTACCTTCGAAATAAGACCCTTTGGAACCATTATAAACCGATTTTGACTTTAATATAAAATAATAATTTGAAATATTCCTAAGGTGCCCCTCTCCTCCCTTATAAAAGGGCACCTCCTCCCCCTCCTCCTCACACCAATTTGAGCACTCAAGCTCGGAAAAACCCTGCCAAAATCCCTTCTCCACTTCCCTAGAATAATCCTAGAGGTCATGGTCTTCTTCAAAGACCAATATTAGTTCCCTAAGTGGAGGATTAAAAGAGGCGTTTCAAAGAAAAGGTAATATCCATTACCGACCTTTTCAATTTCTTTCTTCTTCAACTTCTTCTTCTTTAGTTGTTTCATGATAAAGTAATAAAATCAGTATTAATTACATACTGATATGTTATTATAAATATGAAACAACCATAATTCACCATCTATCCATCCTACGGAAAAATGAAATCACCGCGGGTGCGTATGTACGGAATACCGTCTCCACGCCATGGTGTAATCTATTTTCCACCATCACCTTACAAGGATGGGTATAATGGTGTAATGAGTAACTATATGTGATTATTATAAATTGATATTGATACTGAAATATTATAAATACACTTAAATACAATTCCACGATCATGGGAACAATATCATCGCTCGTGCGTACGTACGGAATACCGTCTCCACAATGTGATGCGACTTGTTCTACATGATCATCATTACATAGTAATTATATAAATTAATTGAATGAATAAATATGATATATATTACACTAATACCATTTTGGATATAAGGTATCTATAACTTTAAAATAAGAATAAGAATTTATTCGGCAAAACACGCATAAGAACAAAAGGCAATAAAGACCCGAGTAACAAGTAACAATGAAATATTACTAATAAGAAGCTAAGAATATGACCATATATGATATCATATCAATATGTATGATTCTGGAATAAGTCAATAACATTATTTAAATCATTATACAGGAGGTTCGGACACATACAAAGCAAGTCGGACCTAAGGTAAGAGAATATATCACAATCTCATTTTATCCGAGATTGTTTATACTTTGGTATTTACTAGGGTGTATTTTATCATCCACATCCATGTTTCCTCAATATGTAATATTATTTCCATCCACGTACAATTGTTTAAATCCAATTTTACCCTTCGGTGAGTTTTTATTAAAAGATATGAAATGAATCTTTTGTCGTTTTTCGTACGAGGTACTTTTTGACTTTTCCGAAAAAAGTACGAAGAATGTTTTTTTAACTTATAGGACATGAATGGATTTTTAAAAAATTATTTCAAAGAATCTTCCTTTACAAGTTTTCAAGTTTATTTTTAATCAACTTCTTTTAGTTTATAATTTTACGACATGTTAAGAAAGGAAAAGTGTTTTTGAAGCAGAAAGGATATTTTCCTCAAGAATGGAGTTCAAGTGTTTTATCAAAATTATTTTCCATCTAAGATAATAAAGGGTTCTATTTTTATCCCTATGATTACATTGATTTGATTATTTTGTGATGTAATTATATTTTTATGAATTCCTTTATCTTATATGAATTGTTTTATGATGTCACAATGTTTAAGATTCCCATTTTTATTACATGGGTTATGAAATGATGTATGATTTATGATTTTGTGGCACACATAAGAATGGTATCATTATGAGATGGGTGGGACCTATATCTCCCTCCAATGCATTGGGTAAGGATTTTATATCTCATGAGATAGACATGGCTGGAACGGTAGGTTATACCGGTTCAGTGAAACAGGACTAAAACGAGGGTGACTCGGTTCAGAAAGGGACTTTGTCCACTAAGATAGTCATGGCAATGAGTCTTGACTAACAAGAAATGATTCTCTATGATTATGTGTGTATGCCACAAAGTTTCATGTTTTAAGTTGTGATTATTGTGATTACATTTCACTGCCATGATTTATCCCATGTTATGAAATTATGATCTCTTTTGCAGGTTAAGATTTCCAAAAGTTATGTGCTTATGTATACGATGTGATTGATATTTCTTTTGTTTACCATTACTAAGCATTTGAGCTCACCCTTTTGTATGTTTTATTTCCCCAGGCCAGGAAGAAGGTTATTAAGTAGACTATTCCAAAAAGGGACTCTAGATATGATGAAATAAATGGGAGGCAAAGTAGATGCTTTATGAACCAGTTGTTTATGTTTCCCAGTTTCTAAAGACTCTATACCTATACGGTCCTTTCGTGGTTTTGTTATATGTTGTAATAAGTATGTTTCAATTTTGAAGTATTAACAATGTATGTAAATTATGGGTCGTTATAGTTGGTATCAGAGGAAAGGTATAGTCATCCTTTAGAAACTAGGATGTGAATGACTTAGTAAGAACCCTAAGGATAAGTCTAAGCATAAAACACAATCTTAGTGTTTTAGAAATGGCCATGAATAACCTAGGATAAGACCTTAAGCGTGAAAATTTTATTCTTGAATTATGTGGTTTTCCTATTATAATTAGTGTTGCTCACACTATTCTTCTTGGTTTTAGTCAATGGCTGGAACCCGAAGGAACCGTGTTAATGCGAAATGCGATGGGAAATGCAATGATTGTCCCCCTGAGCAACCAAACGATATGGGAGCTGGAATGAAAAATCTTGTAGCCATGCTCACACAACTTTCTCAAGCTATGAATCATGCAGGACTTCCAAACGAGCAAAGGAAGGAGAAACATTCTGTTGAATCCTTCATGAGGCAGCGTCCACCTTCTTTCAGCGGGTCTACTGATCCATTAGTTTCTGAACAATGGATTAGTGCTACTGAAAAGATATTTTCAGTTCTTCAATGTTCTGAACATGATAAAGTCATCCTAGCAGTGTATCGTTTGGAAGGAGATGCTGATCAATGGTGGAATCTTATTAAGAATATGAGGCAAAGGGATGAAATTGAGTCCATGGAATGGGACGAGTTCAAGAACTTATTTTTCAATAATTACTTCCCTCGTATTCTCCGAACAAAGATGGAGAAAGAGTTTCTTGAACTGAAGCAAAGGGATGATGAATCTGTTGGTACCTATGAAGAAAATTTTACAAGACTTGCAAGGTACGCTTTTGGTATTATTATCCAACCTGAGAGTAAGATCGATCAATTCTTTAGTGGCTTAAAACCAAGTCTTCGAAGGGAGTTAGCCATAAGGGACTTCAATAGCTATGGGGAAATCGTAGGATGTGCTCTCAAAGTCGAGATGAAGATTGGAGTAACCCATCAGTCATATGGGTTTGATAAGAAGAGTAAAATGGAATTCAAAGGAAAATCTAAAGAGCACACTGAAAAGAAGATGAGCTTTCCCTTATGCTCAAAGTGTGGAAAGAAACATGGAGGGAGTTGTCTTAAAGGGACAAGTAAATGTTTCAAATGTGGAAAGGAAGGTCATCGGGAATTTGAATGCCGCGATAATGGGAAGAAGATGTCTAATGATGCAAACAAAGGAAGGGATACACAGAATGAACCTACTACACTTCAATGTTTCAAGTGCAAGGAGATGGGGAATTATTCCAATCAATGCCCAAATCCAAGGGTTGATGATGATGGTCAATGTCAACAAACTCTTAAGGCTAAAGACAAAAGAAAGTCACATGCAATTTCTATCAGCGATGTGGAGTATGATAACGATGTGGTGAAAGGTACACTTACCATCCACTCTAAAGTAGAAAATGTTTTATTTGATTCTGGATCCACCCACTCTTTTATTTCTGAAGAATTTTCTAAGGGTATCACCATATTACCTCAACAATTAGATGTTGAGTTAGCTGTGACAACACCTAATGGCACAACAGTCGCATCAAAAGTTTATAATTCTTCTCCGATCGAAGTTTGTGGGAAAGTGCTTCCTGCAAATCTTGTAATCCTTCCTATAGTGGAATTTGATGTGATTCTTGGCATGGATTGGCTTTCTTTATATGGATCTCATATCAATTTCCAAAGAAGGAAAGTCACATTTAATATTCCAGATCAATTTATGATCGTCTATCAATGCAAGGATGAACATAACGTTCCAGTGGAAATTTCTTCCATCTTATGGGTATTGATTCCACTAAATGAAGGTTATTTATCTCAAATGGTTGGTGAGAAACTCACGATTAAGAATATTCCCATTGTACGGGAGTTTGATGATGTCTTTCCGGAGGAATTACCGGGTCTTCCACCAAATCGTGAAGTTGAGTTTTCAATAGAACTCGTACCAGGTGCTTTGCCTATTTCAAAGACACCTTATAGAATGGCCCCAATTGAGTTGCAGGAATTGAAGAAGCAACTCCAAAAGAATCTTGATAAGGGATTCATACGCCCTAGTGCGTCACCTTGGGGAGCACCTGTTCTATTTGTTAAGAAGAAATATGGATCAATGAGACTCTGCATTGATTATCGAGAACTTAACAAGATCACTATCAAGAACAAATATCCTCTCCCGCACATTGATGACCTATTTGACCAACTACGCGGAGCTCAATAATTTTACAAGATTGATATTCGTTCAGGGTATCATCAATTAAGGGTCAAAAGGGAGGATATACCAAAGGCGGCTTTCCGTACAAGGTATGGACACTATGAATTTATAGTGATTCCATTTGGTCTTACTAATGCCCCTGCTATCTTCATGGATATAATGAATAGAGTCTTTAGAGACTATCTTGATCAATTTGTGTTAGTATTTATAGACGATATTCTTGTCTATTCAAAGAGAAATAAAGAGCATGAAGATCACTTGAGAATTATATTGAAGTCCCTGAGAAAGGAGAAGCTTTATGCCAAATTTACCAAGTGTGAATTTTGGCTTCAAAAAGTTGCATTTTTGGGTCACATAATCTCAAAAGAGGGGATATCTGTGGATCCAGCAAAAACAGAGGTTATCGAAAGATGGTCGAGACCAACAACAGTAACTGAGATCCGAAGTTTTCTTGGTTTGGCTGGATATTATCGACGTTTTGTAAAAGATTTTTCATGATTATCTAATCCACTCACCAAGTTGACTCGGAAAGGAGTTAAGTTTGTTTGGACATAGGAATGTGAAGAGAATTTCAAGGAGTTGAAAAGAAGGTTATCCAGTGCACCTTTGCTCACACTGCCTTGTAGTGGAGAAAGGTTTGTGATCTACAGTGATGCATCCAAGAAGGGATTGGGGTGTGTTCTTATGAAAAATGATATGGTGATAGCTTATGCCTCACGACAGTTGAAAATCCATGAGCAAAATTGCCCAACACATGATTTGGAGTTAGCTGCGGTAATATTTGCATTAAAGATTTGGAGGTATTACCTTTATGGTGAAAGGTGTGATATTTATACTGATCATAAAAGGTTAAATTATATTTTCACACAAAAGGAGCTGAATATGCGTCAAAGAAGATGGTTGGAGCTGATTAAGGATTACGACTGCTCAATCCATTACCACCCTGGGAAAGAAAACAAGGTGGCAGATGCATTAAGTCGACAAGACGATGCTAGTTTATCCATGATAAGGATCACAAAAGATCCAATATTTATGGATTTACAAAGGATGGATCATAGAATTATAATGGAAGGGGAAAAATCTTATCTTTCTCAAATGAATGTTCAACCATCTATACATGTGAAGATTAAAGAGGCACAAAAAGAAGATGTCGAGTTACAAAAGAAGGTGAGAAATGTTCCTGAGTTCAACCTTGATTGTGATGGGATAATAAAGTTCAGGAATCGGGTTGGTGTTCCTCCCATCCCCGAATTAAAGAAGGAGCTGCTGGGTGAGGCTCATAGTTCTTCATTCTCTATTCATCCTGGAAGCACGAAGATGTATAGGGACCTAAAAGAGTACTTCTGGTGGGATGTCATGAAAAGAGATGTTGTTGAATATGTCTCTCGATGCTTCGTTTGTCAACAAGTTAAAGCTGAGAGACAGAAGTCTAAGGGGATGTTACAACCGTTACCCATACCCGAATGGAAATGGGAAAACATTACTATGGACTTTGTCACAGGACTTCCTAAAACATCCAAAGGCAATAATGCTATCTGGGTCATAGTTGATCGTCTTACAAAGTCTGCACACTTCATTTCTGTTAGAGAGGATTTCTCTCTAGATCAGCTTGCCAGGATATATGTAAAGGAAGTGGTACGATTGCATGAAGTACCACTTTCTATTATATCTGATCGGGATCCGAGATGTACCTCGAAGTTCTGGCGAATTCTTCAGTATACTCTGGATACAGAGTTGAGTTTCAGCACTGCTTATCATCCTCAGACAGACGGTCAGTCTGAGAGAACAATTCAAACCCTAGAAGATATGTTGAGAGCTTGATCTATGGAATTCAAAGGAGGTTGGGATTAACACCTACCTTTGGTGGAATTTTCTTATAATAATAGATTTCACTCTAGTATTCAGATGGCTTCTTATGAAGCTCTCTATGGAAAGAAATGCAGGACTCCAACTTGCTGGGATGAAGTTGGGGAAAGAAAGCTATTAGGACCTGATCTCGTTGATGAGATGGAAGAAAGGGTCAATTCTATTCAACAACACATAAGAGCAGCTCAGAGTTGACAGAAAAGTTATGCCTACAACTGAAGAAAAGACCTAGAGTTTGAAGAGGGTGATAAAGTGTTCTTACGAATATCTCCCTGGAAGAGGGTTATGAGATTTGGAAAGAAGGGGAAGTTAATCCCTAGATATATCGGTCCTTTCAAAATACCGGATCGTGTTGGGAAGGTAGATTACCGATTGGCGCTTCCACCGAATCTCTCTCAAGTTCACGATGTGTTCCATGTATCTCTCCTGAGAAAGTATATACCTGATCCTTCACATGTACTCATCTCAGAAGTTGTACCGCTGGAGCAAGATCTTTCTTATGAAGAACAACCGATAGAGATTCTGGATCGTAGCGAAAAAGTCCTACGAAACAAGACCACTCGATTGGTGAAAGTTTTATGGAGGAACCACCAACTTGAAGAAGCTACACATAAGCTTTAGGATATGATGAGGGAGAAGTATCCTCATCTGTTTGTTACAAAGTGACGAATTTCGAGGGTGAAATTCTTTTTAAGGGGGGTAGAATGTAACACCCAAGATTTTTATGAATAATATTTTTTTTATGTTATATATATATCATCAAAGGAATCTTTCACTACACACTAGCTTGACTTACTTTACACGCAATCGTGACCTTCCTCGATAGCTTGCATTGTACGCAATACCGAGTTTCACTAAACAACGATATGCTATTAAAATATTATTAAAACTAGCCGTTATGAATAGTAATAACCACTTTTTGAAATTTTATAAATTTTATTTTTCAAAATGGACTTCATTTTTGGATTCGGAATACCGAAATTAGCCTAGGGTGAAATTTTGGTATTTTTCTGAAAACTTTCAATTTTTGATGAATAGTGAAACCACTAAGTGGTAGGTTAAAAACTGAATTTTGCATAAAACTTAATTTTACCGCTTCTGTGAATGGAATTTCGAAAATTCGACAGACACGGTTGATATCAGTAAGTAAAATGTGGTTCAATGAGATAAAAATAATTTTTTGGTGAATAGTAACTTTTTACTTTTTTTACCACGGTTAATAGTAAATAGGGTAACTAAGGCTAAAAATGATATTACTATTACCCTAACACATGTCCTAATTCTATTGGATAAGTGTAATTAGACCACAAACAACCTTATGAATATAATATGACCCTTTAGGTCCACTTGGATTAAATTATGACATTTAATATTATTTTATTTAATGAATAGTTAAAATAGTTAAAATCAATGTTTAATAACTAAAACATTTTTAATATGGGGTTATATATAAGATAAATTCGACTATAAATATAAATTAGAAAGATAAAAAGATTTCCTACATAATGATATTTTATTTATAATTTTTAGACTTTAAATAAATTAATTTATTTATGACACAACGATGATACAGTAATTACCCTTTTAAGGAAATGTTAACATAATTGATGTTATAAATGCTCAAATAAATGTAATTTGAGACTTTTTATGAATTACACTAATTTTCTAGGTTACTATGATATATTAGTGTTGATTTAATCAACTTGGATCGAACATATAATTCTGTTATGACTTTCACAAAAATCATATATCAAATAGTGTCAAAATTGACACAAAATAGTTTTTAAATCAAATATTATATTATTAATTGTTATTTTATTCCTAAAAATATAATATTCGGCCAAATGACATAGATAAGGATATATATATTAATAATAAACAACTTGGGGTTCGTTTTGCATGTTATAGTAAGTGTATTAACCATATAGTGTAAGAAAACAAAAAGTCACGGTAAAAGTTAAATTATTTAACTTAGAGTTAAATCTAATTGATAAGGTTAAAATAATAACCTAAACTTGTCTAAATCCTATTGGTCGATAGTATTTAGACCCATCCCCACTTTACCTTCGAAATAAGACCCTTTGGAACCATTATAAACCGATTTTGACTTTAATATAAAATAATATTTTGAGATATTCCTAAGCTGCCCCTCTCCTCCCTTATAAAAGGGCACCTCCTCCCCCTCCTCCTCACACCAATTTGAGCACTCAAGCTCGGACAAACCCTACCAAAATCCCTTCTCCACTTCCCTAGAATAATCCTAGAGGTCCTGGTCTTCTTCAAATACCAATCTTAGTTCCCTAAGTGGAGGATTCAAAGAGGCGTTTCAAAGAAGAGGTAATATCCATTACCGATCTTTTCAATTTCTTTCTTCTTCAACTTCTTCTTCTTTAGTTGTTTCATGATAAAGTAATAACATAAGTATTAATTACATACTTATATGTTATTATAAATATGAAACAACCATAATTCAACTTCTATCCATCCTACGGAAAAATGAAATCACCGCGCGTGCGTACGTACGGAATACCGTCTCCACGCCGTGGTGTAATCTATTTTCCACCATCACCTTACAAGGATGGGTATAATGGTGTAATGAGTAACTATATATGATTATTATAAAGTGATATTGATACTGAAATAGTATAAATACACTTAAATACAATTCCACGATCATGGGAACAATATCATCGCTCGTGCGTACGTACGGAATATCGTCTCCACGATGTGATGCGACTCGCTCTACATGATCATCATTACATAGTAATTATATAAATGAATTGAATGAATAAATATGATATATTTTACACTATTACCATTCTGGATATAAGGTATCTATAACCTTAAAATAAGAATAATAATTTATTCGGCAAAACACGCATAAGAACAAAAGGCAATAAAGACCCGAGTAACAAGTAACAATGAAATATTACTAATAAGAATCTATGAATATGACCATATATGATATCATATCAATATGTATGATTCTGTAATAAGTAAATAACATTATTTAAATAATTATACAGGAGGTTCGGACACTTACAAAGCAAGTCGGACCTAAGGTAAGGGAATATATCACAATCTCATTTTATCCGTGATTGTTTATACTTTGGTATTTACTGGGGTGTATTTTATCATCCACATCCATGTTTCCTCAATATGTAATATTATTTCCATCCACGTACAATTGTTTAAATCCAATTTTACCCTTCGGTGAGTTTTTAGTAAAAGATATGAAAGGAATCTTGTGTCGTTTTTCGTACGAGGTACTTTTTGACTTTTCCGAAAAAAGTACGAAGAATGTTTTTTTAACTTATACGGCATGAATGGATTTTTAAAATATTATTTCCAAGAATCTTCCTTTACAAGTTTTCAAGTTTATTTTTAATCAACTTCTTTTAGTTTATAATTGTACGACATGTTAAGAAAGGAAAAGTGTTTTTGAAGCAGAAAGGATATTTTCCTCAACAATGGAGTTCAAGTGTTTTATCAAAATTATTTTCCATCTAAGATAATAAAGGGTTCTATTTTTATCCCTATTATTGCATTGATTTGATTATGTTGTGATGTAATTATATTTTTATGAATTCCTTTATCTTATATGAATTGTTGTATGATGTCACGATGTTTAAGATTCCCATTTTTATTACATGGGTTATGAAATGATGTATGATTTATGATTTTGTGGCACACATAAGAATGGTATCATTATGAGACGGGTGGGACCTATATCTCCCTCCAATGCATTTGGTAAAGATTTTATATCTCATGAGATAGACATGGCTGGAATGGTAGGTTATACCGGTTCAGTGAAACAGGACTGAAACGAGGGTGACTCGGTTCAGAAAGGGACTTTGTCCACTAAGATAGTCTTGGCAATGAGTCTTGACTAACAAGAAATGATTCTATATGATTATGTGTGTATTCCACAAAGTTTCATGTTTTAATTTATGATTATTGTGATTACATTTCACTGCCATGATTTATCCCATGTTATGAAATTATGATCTCTTTTTCAGGTTAAGATTTCCAAAAGTTATGTGCTTATGTATACGATGTGATTGATATTTCTTTTATTTACCCTTACTGAGCATTTGAGCTCACCCTTTTGTATGTTTTATTTCCCCAGGTCAGGAAGAAGGTTATTAAGTAGACTATTCCAAAAAGGGACTCTAGATATGATGAAATAAATGGGAGGAAAAGTAGATGCTTTATGAACCAGTTGTTTATGTTTCCCAGTTTCTAAAGACACTATACCTATACGGTCCTTTCGTGGTTTTGTTATATGTTGTAATAAGTATGCTTCAATTTTGAAGTATTAACAATGTATGTAAAGTATGGGTCGTTATAATATATATATATATATGAATATATAATTTTTACTCAATATAAATTTCTTGATAAATTCTTATAAAATAAGCACTCAATTCTTCAAAAACTCAGTTTATGCTTCATAAATATATTTTCTCCAAAACATGGTTTTTAATTTTTGTGAGAGAATATTATAATTAATTTATAATAATATTATAAATTCTATTTCATAAAAAGGATATTATTTTTTATGGAATAAAATAAAAATTATCATTGGTTTAATTTGTTTTAATTATTTAGAAAGATTAATTTTTTGCTAAATAGTTAAAAATAACAATTTTATTAAGAAGTATCTTCTACATGGTTGTATGTAAAATGTACCATTTATCAATTAGTTTTAAATTTTAATTTGTTAATTTCTATTACAGATAATCAAATTAATTTCATGATATTCTACACTATACTTCATTTTTGTATAAATGCAATTTTATACTGAAAAATGTATTTTTCAATAAAACTGTTTTTCATCATGTTTTTTGGGATTATTTAAAAATTAATTTATCAAATTATATGGAAATAATTTTTTAAAATGAATTCAATATTTTTAATTATAATTAAAAAATTTTATAGATAGTTCAACACTATTTTCGTCAATTATTATTAGTAATCGGGATAATTATTTGTCACCTCAATAAGCATAAATAAGGTAACTCGGGTTGAATATAATTTGAAAATGTCATAAAAATATTTATTACACCTATAACATTTATATTGGATGAGTGTTATTCTACAATACCCATCAATTATTTGAAAATGTTGAATTTTGGTTCCATTTTTTAAATAAAAACTGTTATATTATTTTAAGTAAATAATAAATTGAAAATGTCACTTCCTTTTTTCAATAACTATATACTTCTTCATAGGGATAAAAAGATTTTATGTTTATTTATATAGGTTTATTTGAAATATTAATAATTTTTTTTCAAGATATTTTTTTTAAATTTTTAGTGATGAACTAATAACCTTAAATTCTTATATCGACGACCCATTGCTTTTGAATATAGTAGAAAAATCATGTAATTATTTTTGAAAAATTATAATGTAATATATTTTGGGTGATTTCTTATATTGCATAATTTTTTATATAAAAATAATTTATGATTGATGTTTTAAATATTTATATGAATTAAATTTCTATATTTATATTTTTCAAAGTCAAAATATGGAAATAATCTAGAAAATGATTTCAATGGTATTTTATGTTAAATAATATTTTATTAAATGAATTAAATTTCCTAAAAATAAGTTATTTGGAAATGTAAATTATATATATTCTAAAATAACAACCATATTTCATATATGGGTTAGTTGTTATTATATGTAACTTTCTTATCCCCTAAAGTGTTAAAAACAATGTCATTGTGATAGTAGTTAAAAGGGTTATTGAAGGGTTAAAACTAAGAAATAAGGGTTAAAACCCCACAAAAAATTGTATAATTTCTATTTTATGAGATTGTTTTGAATATTATACGCCCTATATTCTAAATATATAGATTTTTTCCACATTTAAATAAAATTTAAATAATACTATTTTTATACATTATGTAATTCCAAGAGTACCCATGTCTTCTATTATGAAAAGATACCACCTACCCTCTCTTATCAAGACATAAAGAGATTATTATATCATCTAGTCCATTCCAAAATGAATTAATAAAATTACTGTACACATCATATAGGTCCTTCTCACACCAAAATACCAACTTATATGTCTGAAGGTGTATGTTGAAGGTTGTCTCCTAATGAGGTGCTAATCATCAAAACCTATCATTTCCATTTTACATATTTTGATACCTACGTAAAATCATATTAATGAAATATTATATAAAAAAATAAGTTTTTCTAATAGAAATAAATGTTTTTAAGAATATGGTATGACCATGTTTCATATAATTTTCCATCCAATGAGGAATAAAAAAATCATTCATGTTATACGTGAGAAGTACACCTCCACGATGCAATGTGTTCCATTTTACATAACCTCCACCAATGGATGTTTCTAATATGTATTTATTGTATATATATGATATTCAGGGGATAATTATGACCATATAAAGATAATATATCTTCTTTGTTCCCTTAACCTTCCATTCATTGGAAATTGATAATGTCGTTAGTGCGTTTGTGTGGAGTACAACATCCACGAAGTGATGAAATTCGTTTTTCATGTACGAAATTCATGAATTGTGATAAAATTTTATTTAATATTAAGAAATGATAAAAATTTTATGATTAATATTTTGGATAAGATCTAACAATGAACCCTTTGATAGAAATCAACCTTCAAAAATTGTATAGTAATTATGAACCAAACATCATAAAAACAATGGATGCAGAGTTAACCGATTAAGTAATTAAATGTCCCATTTAAAGAAATAAAATAAATGGTTAATTGATAATTTAATAATCTTTTAATATTTTCTTAAACAAATAAATTATTTTTATAAATTTATTTACATGAGTTAATGTACATACATAGAAAATCTAAAGTCAAGGTAAGAGGCCTCTTAAAAAATTTCTATTCATTAGGTTATAATTTACTACATAGAATATATTATTCCAATATTTTGTGTTAAATGAGATATGATTTTATTTTATTTTTTAACTTTTATTAAAAAAATGTTATATATAATAACATAATTAATTAATTATTAATTGAATGACACAATATTAGTATGGATTATGCGTCTCAATATTATTTCATTGGGAGACGTGTTTTTTATGACCTAATTCCATTTATATTATTTATAACATTACAATTTATATTTTATATCAGAAATTTATCTTTTTTAGGACATAATAACTTTATTTGATTTATCTCTTCCATGAGATATTAATTAAGATGTTATTGAAATTTAATGGGTTTCACAATCTCAATTTCAATTATTTGAGATAGAATTTATATTACAAAAAATGATTTATTTTATATAATGAAATTAATAATCCATGAATTTATTTTAACATATTATTACATGTAAATTATTTGTTTTATAATATCATGGTACATTCCTTCAATCAATGGATTTTTATTCATGCATTACCCAATTTTCATTGTTTCTCATCCCAAATATCCTTCGTTGAGACACGTTTTGATCAATGAAACTATTTTTATTTATTTAGTGTATATAGTTATTATTAAAATATAGTATTAGGGATATTTTTATACTCATATTGTTTTCTGTCATCTTTATGTTAATTTTTTAAAGTGTTATTTGTTTTAAATTATATTAAAAGGGTTTTCGTTAAAATGTTTAATAAATGCTTCAAATACTTTTATCAAAACTATTCCTCCATCATATTTATCATATTCAAAGAATGTCCTATTATAAAAATAAATTATTTAATAAATTTATTTTCTATTTTATTTTAAATTATTTTAATTTTTATTAAAGGAAAATTTTGTAATTTTTCTGCAAGGGTAACATTTTACTCTCTTAATAAAAGTTTATAAATTTTGTTTATTTTTAAAATTTATGAAAAAATGCATTTTTTCCATAATAACAATTATATTAATTGAAGTATATTTTACCTGTTTCCATGTTCATTTTAATGAAAAATATTTTTTAATTATTTTTCTTAATTTTTATGTTTTCAAAGTTGCTAAAATAAATGGGTATTTTACCCTATTTTCCAAGAAATTTTTTATATGTTATTTTAAGGGTATTTTTATATATCCTAACCTTATTCAATGTTTTCTATGTTTTAATGGATATATTATCTTTTAATACTATCCATATTATTTTTCTATATGTCTTAAAATAATTATTTTAAATTTACTATCATGAAATAAGATTCTATTCCAGTAGTAAATCAATATATAAATGAATGAAAGTTGTTTTTAAAATATAAAAGATGATAATTAAATATTTCATATGTTATATTCATCTATATTACATGGACATTATAGATTATTATAGGTGAACATGATGTAACTATTATAATTGGGAATCCAAATGTAGAATATATGATGAGTGAGTCTGATATATCGCTTCGATGAATTGGCTAATGTTTCTTCTATTTTATGGAATAAATAAAATATTTAATATTAAAGGATTATCCTATGTGTTTGACTACGATCTAGTTATTTCTTAAATTAGTGAACATGGGTGTCAAAGATAAAATTCCAAGATACCAACATTTTTTCTCTATTCTCTATATTAGATTTTAGTGGTTACTTTGATCAGTATTGACAAAACATGTCTCATGGAAATTGATTCCGGTAAATATATTCATTTTTAAATTTCTATTATATGTCACATGTTTAATGATCTGGGTTTTTAGGGTTTTAATTATCTTATGTAATTATCATGATCCTTAAATATGTTCTCATAACCTAATTCTCATCATATGATCACTAAGGACATTAAATTATTAATTCTGATGTTTACCCTTACTGATCATTTAATCATACCCTTCAAATGTTTTATATTTTTCTAGTTTATGAATAATTATGATAAATAAATTACATTTATAAATGTTTCATGTGTACAAAACATTATGGGAGAAGTTGAAGAATTTTTGTGAAAGAATAAATGTTCAGTATAACATGAAAAATGATCACTTCAGGACATGGTTATTATTATATAATATATTTTACTAATTTCATCAAACTCTAATGCTGAAATGACTTAGTTTTTGTATTTCATCCAATATTACTTTTTAATGGGTTATTTTTTGGATGCAAAACATGTTTCACATTTATAGGAATCAAATCCAAAATATTAAATATTAAATTTTAGAAACATAACAGAAAGTGTGGGTTCAGGGTTGTTATAATTTGAATCAGATAAGAGTTTAGATAAATTTAGAGGTTAAAATGTTTTCATGTAAGGTTATCATACACATCACTTTTTATATTTTATGTAATGAGATTTTAAAGTGATTAATCACATTTTGGGAGATTGTTTATTGGGTTGTGGTATAAGTAACACTTGGGTATATTATGTGATTTAACAAAAAGGATTATTTTAGATGAATAATATTAAAATATGGTTTTTAAGATGAATTTTATAAGATAAATCATGAGGTTCATATGTTCTTTTAGAGGTTATTTAGGATATATGGTTAATTATTTTTGGAATGATTAAATTTAAAACATTGGTTAACATTTCTGCATTTTAGAGAATAATGTATTATTTATTAATATAAATGTTTATACAGTTTTGGTATTATATTTTTATTATCCATATATAAAATTACTTATCCTATATAGAGTGACATATGAGCTTATGTGTTCCTCCCCATGCACAGGAGGCTTCTAACTAGAAGCAAGGGTTTGAGCCCTTCTTTTGAGATATTATACCCTTATTTTCATGTCAAGTTCCAAATAATAAATAATAAATAAAATAAATAAATATTTAACATGGAGAAATAAAAAGGTGGAATACATGATAAAATAAATGAAACACAATATGGATCCTAGGAACAAGTAAAGATAGTTAATAAATGTATCAAGAACCATCTCACCCAAACAACATCCAGCAAAAAATGCATCATCCTACTCCATATACACAATCGTCCATAATAGGATATTTTTCCTTCATTTGATCCCTAATAATGAAATATATAACTGCATTGAAATTTATGAGTATGGTGAGAGAACAAGAATTATTAATATACCATCAACAACGAATTTGTTTAGTTCATAAAATAGACAAGTTCATTCTATAAATGTAAACTGGTTACGGATAAAAAAATATAACATACAAGTTTAAAATAGATTTCAGGTACAAAGAGACTGGATCTACCTACTTTGGAACCATATAGAAGAATCTTTTCCTACATTGGTACCATGAGAGAAGGACCATCACTATCCATGTCTCACACAGCCCCCTCCTCAATGGAATAGTTCACAAATACATTTGATAATCCCATGGAAGGGATATCCCATGTACATGCAAATCAATATCTCGCACATCACTCTCATAAGGTTATATTATATATAGAACCCCCTCTATCAAATAAAGATACAAAACAGTACATGAAAAATTATTATATAATTACATATCAATATCATGTCAAATAAGACATATCATACTTTCAAAAAACCATTGGCAATCAACACATCCACCAGTCCAGGTTACACACACAGCTCATGTGATCAATAATAAAACACAGGTCACACATGCTAGAGATGGAAGAAAAATATGTTGTAGTTGGTGTACTATGAAAAACTATTTAAACTTGTATTACATGTATATTATACATATTAAACATTAATGTGAATTTATATTAAATAATTTTTATTGTTCTTCATGAATCTAAAATAATAATTTCCTAGAGAATTCATCGCATTGATAAAGTCATAATATTTCCTTGATACGAAAATAATCTTGATGTTTAATAAATATATTCATAAATAATGTTTTTTGGTTGGATAATTAACTATGATGGGATACATTGTACATATAAATATAGGAGTGAGTGCTCATAAGTAGATGAGGCTTCCTCTCATAATGTTCACACTTGGTAATCTCCAAAATGGGTGATTATGAGAACATACCCACTAGTAGAAATTCCACATGTTGTGGTGTCATCATAAAACCCTATCTAATAGAATTTGTTAAGGTGATTTTACTTTAAAATTCTTATTAATTCAGGTTACAACTCGCATACTTAGGTGTATTTTTTAATCCCTGATGATAAAATTTAATAGGGATTTTGGATCTATTGGGTACATGATGAGTGATATATCGTTAATGGATAAAATAACTAATGATTTGTCCCTTCAATAATTATTGAAGGTGATATCTCAACCCATTTATTGGAATAGAACCATTGGATTATATTACACAGTCATGGTGTAATGATGTATTTATTGCAGATAGTCAAATAAATAGATATCGAACATATAGGTTGGTGACATAAATGTGCAACCTTCTTAATGAAATATTATGATAAAAGGATTATATTAAATATTAATCATTCATATGAGGTTATAACAATTATTACATTAATTTGATTCTCTTCAGTGACTTGACCCATTACTAGATAGTAATCATGG
Organism: Viscum album; assembly: GCA_963277665.1. Taxonomy (NCBI): domain Eukaryota; kingdom Viridiplantae; phylum Streptophyta; class Magnoliopsida; order Santalales; family Viscaceae; genus Viscum; species Viscum album. The sequence continues at coordinate 658,232,729 of OY728132.1, forward strand.
AATTTAGGCATGCCAACCTAATTCCATTGAGAAAGGGTCCTAAAGTGTCACAGATTAAGTAATCATGATGATCTTCATTAAATTCTATTTGAATTTCATTATTGAAATAAATATTATTATCATGATTGATGAATAATTTTACTAATGTTTTATTGATTTCCAATATTTAGAAGGTACTAAATAATTATTTCTTACTAACACATATTTTATTTTATTACATGAACATAAAAAAAAATTTATTTGATGGATTGGGAATTGAATATTTATAATATTTATTTAAAATTTTAAAAAATATTTATTTGATATATTGTGAATAAAATATGTATATATGAATAAAATGTATATTAGTGGGGTCTAATAAATTCAAGAGGAGTTCAAAAAAACCAAGATCGACTCTAGTGTCAAATATTAATTAATAAGGTTGTTACATAATACTTGAAATTGTGCAAGTTGGTTCATGATAGATAATAAGGCTGAAAATTATTTTTCCATAGCTGGACATATAAAGTGTCAATTTCCCCTCACAACCCATTCTGATCCCATCATGCTCAAGAGACCTCCCCTTTGTAGAGGAGTAGTGCGCCAGACTGGTAGAACACAATGTCACCGGAGTTGCTGAAGTAGTGGCCGCATCCCATGCTCCTCAGTAGAATCCTGAGAAGGTGAACCAGTAGGGGTGCTGAACGGGTCAACTCCCGGTAATACATCCCTGGGACAGGCTTCACTACTACTGATGATTCATGGAGGTGGTATTGGGGGATCTTATGGAAGAGGTGGTGGAATACATGTCTATCGATGTGGTGGTTGAGGGGGATTATCCAAATATATTCATGGTCCACCATCATCATCCCTCTCCTCAAATAACTCCATTAATTTCCATGGTACCATGGAATGAATGAAGATCACCCAGAACATGGTCCCCTGAGTAGCCTGGTAGAACATCCAAACCAGCCAGCTATTATAGAATAACACAGTGGCTCCCAGTGCCAAAACCACCCCCAAATCCCTAAACACATAGCTCAATTACTTATAGGGGTTCTTCTCCCATATAATAATAAAAATGATATTATTATATTTCATGATTATTATTAAAGGTTTCAAATGTTATTAAATGGATCACATGAAATTAAATAATATTTAATCCTAAACCTGATCTCTATAAATGAAAGAATATTTTTATAGTATAGAATATCAAATATCAAAAAGAGATAATTTTTTCACACAATGAATTCCATTTCAACACCCTCATATCTATTTTCCTCTAGAAAAAGAATGTAAGAAAGGTTTCTAACAGACCAAAGAATGAGCGATCATGGATGAACAACATAGGAAATTCTATTAAACGTTCAAGAACATAGAGATCGAGTGACATTTCTCATAGATAATTAGAGAATGTGTGGATCATCGTTACATGGATTCCACCCATGGATCCTCACAAGAATAATGAATTAAATATTAAAGGGTCTTTTCAGATGACCGACATCATCATGGAAGAAAGGTTACTAAAGAAAGTTAGTCATTTATTGAAATATTAAATAAATTAATTATAAATTTGACTTTCAAGATCCTCAATTATGGTTTCCTTAATTGAATTATTAAAATAAATTTTAATATATCCCCCAATATTTCATTCTTTCAATATTCCTTGAACTTACCAGGGGTATAAAATAGACAACATTTAAAGATATAATTATTTATTTGATTGTTGATCTATGTAAAATCATTATTATATTTTTCATTTAATGTTATTAATTATTTAATATAATTTTAACAAACATTTTATTGACATATGAATCACTTTTTGTAGTGATAAATTTTCTTTAAAGGTTAAGAATAGAAGAACAAATACTGTAGATTCTATTAGGAAGTGAAAAATCATTGAAAAGTAAAACTAGGTTACATGGAATGTAGATAGAGTAAATGCCTTTTACCCATGGACATAGTAGTTTTATTCACTGATATGTTAATTAAACAATATTATTTTTTTGACACCATGTGTTGACTAGGACAACATGGTACACAGAAAGTGGATACATGGTGTGTATCTGATAAGTACATTCCCCATAGTCTGGCCATGTTAACATGTTGATGCCCCAAGATTTTGACTCAGATACATGATAATAGAGGTACACGATGTGTTGTTGGATTCTATACTCCGTGTAAACTCCAAATTAATGGATGAATTAAATTATATTAAATTAACAAATTTATAATTAAAATCTTCATTTATTTATTGACACTTATTAATGGATTGAAAATTTAATAATGGTTTTAATGATTTTAAATTATAAATTAATTTATTGTAATAAATATGTAATTATTGGTTCATACATTAATTTTTCATAAACGATGGGTATGTCCAATTAGGTATATATTATCATTATGTTGAAATGGAATTAATTAACTAATTAATTAAGTCAAGTGTGTTTATCTTAATAACAAATAATGGCTAATGAAATGAGTGGTAGATAGTTACTTTTGTGTATTAATTTCATATACGATTGATCATGATCTTGACTAACACCTATAAATGTGTTCGGATTTATTTAATTTAATTTGTCACATGGGTTTGAAAGTATTATATATTAAACCAAATATATCCCTCTAATTCATCTATGCCACCATTATTTTCAAGGAAATTCATGTCCAAATATATTTATGTTATCCCCTATAAGAAATCCATTGGTTCCCCTAACCTGCGTGTGAGTAATAAATATTAGTAATTAAAGGATCATTTAAAGGTGCGTGAAGGTGGTTCAAGATGGGACCATGGTGATTTTGACTTGGCAAAAAAATATTTATAGGTTGCTTGTGTTAACTCATTCCATGGCCATAAAATGGTATAATTACTCAAGGACATAGTTTGATTTAATATCCATTCATTATATCAACTGTTAGATGATCTCAAGACTGGGTCATTTATTTATTTATTTATATCTATCAATGCATTATTTCTTTTATGTATGAAATACCTCAATCACATAAATGAATGAATTAATACAAAAATATAGAAATTAAATATTTGAATTATGTGTAAAATTTTTATCTAACAAGATTAATTGATTATTTAATATCCACTTAATATTAAAATGAAATTTAAATAATAAATCTATATAATACTTATTCATAAATTAATTAAAATAACTCATCATTATATTATATTACACTAAACCTTCCATTACTTTATTGGGAATAAAACCATATAACTAAGTGTAGAACATGGACAAAGATTGGACATTTACTTTTATTTGAGAGTTATCATGAGTGTTTTGTGTTGACATAACCGAGCTTGTATTTATATTAAAGTCTACAGTCTATTTAAAAAAAATTGACATCATTTTTTGAGGAAATCCATGTTAGGATTTCAAGATAAATGAATCAAATTAATGGATTAAGGTTCCTCAAGACTATAATTGGAAATACCTCCTAACTAATTACTATGGTCCTCATGGACAATTTTTTTATCATTAGGAAATGAAATGGGGATCTTTTCCACTAGAATTTCATAGAAACCAGATATTACAAGTTGAATGGGGTGGGCTTTTGGACTTGAAAAAATGTTTGATATTTATTAAAAACAAAATTAATTTATTATTTTTCATATAATTTATGATCAAGAAAATTTATCAATAATATTCTCTTTTAATTATAGAATAAAATAAAAATATAATCATTCCCATTATCCCTATGATCAATATTGGATAAAGACAACCTCTTAATGAGATGTAACTTCTAGGAATGTTATATATTCCTTTTGGTTGTTTTGTACCCTGAATGAAAATCATACATGCTAGAATCCTCATATCCTGATCCACATACTAAGGAGTAAAGTGATAAAGAGTTAATAGTCCATTAGACACATATGAATGATATAGTCAATGATCAAAGTTTAATTATTTCATATATTTATATTGAACTCATGAAAGTTCATGATAAATATATATGTGTATAGAATACTAGATCCCTTATGTGGTCTTTACCTAGAGTGATCAAGATAGGAACATCTTGATACTTCCTAGGTGATCTTTTAATGAAATCTTGGAGAGTGTTCCCCTGTTGGGACTTGTGTAGTCATTATCATTGTATACATTGAGATCTTATAGGTTCTATTTTTTAAACTCCCCGATGAAATAGGACCTAATATTATTTTGAAATCACATCTGAGGAGCTTATCTGGGGTTTTTTATGAATTTTAATATGAAAAATATTGACAAATATCTCTCAAATATTTTCTATTTTATTTTCAATGTAGATATGGATACTAAGTATGAAAATAATATTGTCCTTATAGACAAAAAATGGAAAGGGAATGGGTAGAGATTTATGGCCAAATACACTTCACAGCCATTCAATAAAAGGAAGATTAGGGGGAATGTAGTGGAACATGATTATTTCTACTTCACATATGTGAAGAAGTTCCACTGAAGAAAATGTGGACACATCCAAATATGTGAGTGGAAGATTCATGTGTGTTTATTATAAACTGAAATTTATATGTTTCTACAAATTAGGTATTAGATACATCTTTTGGTTCTCACGTATGTATTCAAATATAGGAACTATGTGGATTTATATAGACTGGCTAGATGGAGGTAGATATTTGAGCATCCAACAAAGATAAACTTATTTATATTTCTATCGGGGACTACCACCTCATGTTCTCAACTAGAATGATCTTGGATTTTATGTTCATTGTTATGTTCCCTCTATAACCAAAAAAACATTATTTATATATCCCAAAATGAAAAATATGGATTTATTTTCATATTTGGGAATAAATGTTGCTTCATTTGTAATGTTATCATTTCTCATGGTAAGGAACATCAAAATAATAGTTTTTATGTGTCAGATTACACGAACCATGAAAAGGAAATAAATACCAAAGTTACTTCACACGACTCAAAACACACCTAACATTGGAATCATTATATAGTTCATGTAAACAAAAAGTGATTGACTACATCAAGATGGATATTTAGATACTTTTAAACTAAAACCACTTGGTGTTTTTCAAACATGTTTATATAGAAAAATTAAAATTCTATATTTATTAGGAATGGTAAAATGGATAATGATATTCTTTAAATTGCTCATACCGATGTGTGCGTCCCATTCTCTTTTGAAGTAAGGTGTGGTTACTGATACTTGTAAACTTTTTTTGATGATTTTTATAGATATATACATGTATAATTAATTAGTTATAAGTATGTTTCTTTTAATAAATTGATGAAATAAATGAATGAAGTTGAGAACCATCTCGGTAAGATGATTAATAAACTTTCCTCCGACCATATTCAAGAATATCATAATCAAGACATCATTGATTAATTATGGGAGTTTGGAATTATTTCCCAACTCCCTCCTCCTTACACACCTAAGGAGAACTATGTTTGCGAAAGGAGTAATAACATAATATTTGACATGGTTAAGTCAATGATGAGTCACGTGAGTCTCCCAATATCATTTTGGGGGATATGTACTACAAATAAATACATAAATACTATGATGAGTTCCAACTAATGAAATGTAAGGACCCAACCCCAATTGCTCGGAGACAGTGCCTTATCAGATTACATTGGCATAAAAACAAGGAATAAGCATCCTGAAGGACCAAGTAGTTTAGTATTACTGGAAACAAGATACATAAATAAATTCAACTTTACACCATGAAAGGAAATACTACACTGATTTATTCCATTTGAAACATCCATGCCTCCTAGATTATGCTTGAAATTCATTCATAATTTACTTCTTCATATCCTAGGAAAAATGAAACATAAGAACGGGGTGAACTCAAATGCTCAGTAATAGTAAGAAATATAGCATAAGATACCATAAACATAAGACATCATGCATAATTGAAAACACATGCCTTTAACAATAAAGTTGAACACATTATGGCAGGAATATGAGCTGAGAAAATAATGCCTTAATAAAACATAACCATGGAAATTCTACTAGTTGAATAACCACATGAACATTCAAATAATAGATTCATAATGAGGGAAGGGTGTATTCTAGACATTCTGAAACATTTTGTTAAGTCCTCGGACAAGATGTCTAATGATTAAGGCCTCAGCCAAAATCTATATAACACATTGGGAAAGGCCTCAGCCAATTCCACGTCTATTTGTGTCATGAGACCTACTGATGAATCGGGGGGCTATAGGGGGCCTCACCCGTCAAATAATTAGTCCAATGAATTCCTCTTATGATAGGGGATAAACATAAACATCATATACATTCATATTGAAACTATCATATAAAATTTAACTATCTTTCCCCAATTATTGAACATAAACAATAACCATTCGGAATAATATGGTGAATGGTTTTAGGATAGATCAAACAAAATAAAGTGAGTCATAAAACATTAAATAAAATATGGTATATGAAACCACATATGATAAACCCAAACAATACATAATAAAAAACAAGAGAGTTGAATCAAATGAGAATAATCTTCTAAAATCATTAAACAATTTATGTGATAAATACTCTTTTATTTTGAAAAGAAGAGTTGTTTTGGAAAAAACATTGTATAAAATCAGAAGTAAAGTAAGATAGTATTTCATGATAAAATGACAGTTTTTATAAGGATAATACTTTCCAAAAATAGATTATATCTTTCCCTTGAAAATAGATATGAATTTCATAAATTCCCTTGTATCAGGCTTGTATTTTTTGGAAACAATTTTGAGAGTTTCTTTTAAAATATGTAACTATCCAGAAAATAGGGAAGGATTCTGGTTGGTGTACATTTATATAATACTAACACATAATTTTCGAGGAGTAAATAAAAATACATAATAATTTCATCGAGGAAATTACACAATAAAAGTAACCCGAATGAAAATGGATATTCTGGTGGAAAAACCCTTACCTTAACTCCAAACGTGTTCCACTCTTGAACTTAAGATCCTAGAATATGAAATTATACTTATTAATAAGTTATTTAAGAACCTATTATACATGATTTTATTTTATCATAATTATGTTTAGTTCATTTATACCCTTATTTCTATGTTATTATATTGAATTTCGTTGTTTCGGGGTGTTCGTTTTCTTTATTTTCATAATCGGTTCGCTTGTTTTTAAGTAATGGAGTTCATGTGGAATGGTTATAAATCTCTCAGATTGGAATTATATATTATTTATGAACATAAATAATTGGTAATGGTCATTTCTATCATTTTGTTACATGGAATGAGGATTAATCATTAGATGACAACCACTTTGATTATTCGGCGGTATTTGGATTATTATGAACTAGTTTTGTGATATAACTTAATTATATGTACATATTCAGTTCATGAAAATTAATTATGTTATAATAAATATATTATAGTTTGTCTCAACCATAAATATGGTTTCATGAGAAGTAATGAAGAAGAAATTGAAGAACGAAACTTCGTCACCAAGAAGGCTATAAATTGGAACCTCATGAATGTTGATTTCGTTTATAAAAATAAAAGGGAGGGAGTAAGAATATTTATGATGGTTCTTCCATTAAAAAGATATAATTCCAGTATATATATGATTATGGAGTTATTATGATCATTTGGATAGAGGAGGTGAGGATAGGATAGAAAAATAAGATAAATTGAAATGAAACCAAATGAAAAAGAATGGTGCTTTACCTCTTCAAAAAACCTCCTGGAGAAACTCCTTAAGGGAAGGGGTTTTGGTCTTTTTGAAAGGCCAGAAGCTTCTTGGACGTGGGTATAGACTAGGGAAGAGTAATTGGGAAGATATTTTAGGAGCTTCAAGGCTTATAGGAGGGAAGAAAATAGGGAATGGTGAGGGGTTTTTGTAGTGGATGAGAGAAGTAAATTTTGAATATTTAATTCATTATTTTATTATTTCACTCAAGACTACCAATTTTGCTGATTCATGTGACTCCTAATATTAATAAGTGCATGCGAGTTCTAACCAAGTGGCCTTACATCACTTATGATGTCATAAATAGTGTATTTAACTGATAATTTGTATATACGGTATTTTACCGCATTTCACTATTCAACAAAAATTCAAAAATTTCAGAAAAATACCAAAAATTCACCGCTACCATTTTTCGACGTGTAGAATTAAAAAGTGAAATCCATTTTTCAAAAATAATTTTTTAAATATTATAAATTTAATTTTTAAATAAAGTCATTGCTAATTTGAAAAATAACAATCTTAGAGGTATAATATGTTTTATGTGACATTGAAAAATTAATTAAGATCTAATTATCTTATTACCTTAATAAAATAAAATAATATCATTATTTACTATTCATAAGAGTAATATTACTATTCATAAGGGTATGTTACTATTCACCAAAAAATAAAGTTTGTTCTATCAGACTCTAAATGACTTACTAAACAGAACTCTAGATGACAATTTTTTGAAATTCAAAACATAGAAGAGGAAAAGTTGTTTTTAATGGCTTGATTATAAAATTACATTCTATATTTATTTTCAAAACTTTGTGGTGTTACATTTTCCCCTCCTTACAAAAATTTCTTCCTCGAAATTCAAAAAATATTACCTAAAAATATTCGGGTATGTCTTTAACATAAGCTCCTCAGGCTCCCATGTTGCTTCCTCCATCTTATGGTTCCTCCAAATAACATTCACCAGACGAGTCGTCCAATTTCTCAATACTTGTTATCTAGTATCAACAATATTGATAGGCTCTTCACACTAAGATAGATCGGGCTGAAGTTTTACTTATTCATAGGTGAGTACATGTGTTGGGTTTGGCATGTACTTTATTAACATTAACACGTCGAACACATTGTAAAACACTGAGAGACTTGGCGGCATTACCAAATGGTAAGCTACGACTCAAATTTGGTCAAAATTTTCAAAAGGTCTGATGTTCATGGGACTTAATTTTCATTTCTTACCGAAATGTATAATACCCTTCCATAGAGATACCTTTAATAAAATGTGATCACATTTTTGAAATTCCAAATCCTTTTTTCGGTTATCAGCATAGCTCTTTTGCCTACTTTGAGCTGTTTTGATATGGTTCTTGATAATCTTCACCTTTTCCACTATTTCTTCAATTTTTTCTGGGCCCACAAGCTTTCTTTCACCGACATCATCCCAGCAAGTTGGTGTACGACATCTCCTCCCATATAATGCATCATATGGTGCCATCTGAATACTTTAATGGAAGCTATTGTTGTAGTAAAATTACATGAGAGGTAAATATTTATCCCACATGCCTTGAAAATAATGTGAACAAGACCTCAACATGTATTATAATGTTTGAATATTCTGTTCTGATATTCCATCAGTTTTTGGGTGGTAGGTAGTTCTCAAATGAAGATCAATATCCAGGGCCTTCTAAATACTCTTCTAGAATCATGATGTAAAACAGGGATCGCGACCAGAAACAATTGATGATGGTAACCATGAAGTTTCACAACTTCATTAATATAATGTCTTATGAGGAGTTTAAGTGTAAATCCTCTCTTATTGGAAGGAAATGTGCTGATTTAGTGAGATGACCAGCAATTACCCATATTTAATCATTCCTTCTAGGAGACCTCGTTAGTCTAGTGACAAAATCAATCGTAATGTTATCCCACTTCCACATAGGAATATGTAGAGGTTGCATCACTCTTTTGGGAAGTTGTCTCTCTGCCTCCACCTATTGAAAAACTAGACACCTAGACACGTAGTCAGCAATTTATCGCATTATATTATCCCACCAAAAATATTCCTTCAGATCTCTATACATCTTGGTGCTACCCGGGTGTATAGATAAATTTGAGCTATGAGCATCATCTAATAGTTCCCTTTTTAGCTTAGGTACTGATGGGACACATAAGATATTTCCAAACATCAGAACTCCTTCTACATACATGAAGTTATCCAGTCTCCCATCCTTAACTGCATTAATTTTCATTTGCATATTCTCATCATCACATTGAGAAATTTTTATCTTCTCTAGTAAAGATGGTTTAGCACTCATTTGAAAGGGGAGTGTTTTATCCCCTTCCATAACAATTCCCATCTCCATCTTCAGTAGATCCATGAACATAGGATCTCTTTCAATCTTCATTTGAGTCAGAAGTCCATGATCTTTCCTACTTAATGCATATTCCCCCTTATTTTCCTTTCCTAGGTGGTAGTGTATTGAACAATCATAATCTTTGAGTAACTCGAGCCATCATCTTTGCCTCATGTTGAGTTATTTTTGTGTGAAAATATATTTCAAACTCTTGTGGTCTGTATAAATCTCACATCTCTCTCCATAGAGATAGAGAAAATATAATAGATACTAACTCAAGATCACGAGTTGGATAATTTTTCTCTTGAGTCTTCAACTGTCTTGATGCATAAGCAATAACTTTATCATTTTTCATAAGGATGCAACCCAATCCTTTTTTTGATGCATCGACGTATATTACAAATCCATCACTTCCAGATGGAAGAGTCAAAATTATATCATTGAACAATATTCTTTTCCATTCATCGTATATTTCTATACATTCTTTTTTTAACACAAACATAACTCCTTTACGTGTGAGCTTAGTTAGCGGGTTATCCAATCGGGAGAAATTCTGTACAAAACGCCGATAATAACCTGCTAAGCCAATAAAACTACATACCTCATTTGTGTTTGTTGGCATGGGCCAGTATTGGATTTCATTTGTCTTCACAGGATCAAGTAGGATTCCATCCTTAGAGACAATATGGACCAGAAAAGAAATTGATTGAAGCAAGAATTCTCACTTGTTAAACATCCAATATAATTTATTTCTTTTAAGAGTCACCAGAATAACCCACAAGTGATTATCATGGTCTTCATATATTTTTGAGTATAAGTGGATATCATCAATGAATACCACAAATTGTTTTTAAGATATTCCTTGAAAACTCTATTCATTAAATCCTTGAAGATGGAGGGTTCATTTGTCAGTCCAAAAGGCATCATTGTAAACTCATAATTCCCATACCTGGTCTGAAATTATTTCTTAGGAATATCTTCCTTCCTCACACGCAACTGATGATATCCAGATCAAAGATCAATTGTCGAAAGGTATTGAGCTCCATCAAGTTGGTCAAATAAATCATCAATCTCGGGAAGAGGATACTTATTATTTATTGTAATAGAATTGATTTCCCTGTAATCAATGCAAAGCCTCAAGGATCAATCTTTCTTCTTAACAAAGAGGATATGGGCTCCCCATGGAGAAAAACTAGGTCGAATAAATCCTTTTTCACCCAAATCCTCTAGTTTTTTCTTTAGCTCTACTAATTCCATAGTGGCCATTCTATAGAAAGTCTTTGATATAGGTCTTACATCAGGAATTAAATCAATATAGAACTCAACATACCACTCTGGAGGATGTCCAGGTAAATCCTCTGTAAATACATCAATGTACTCTTTCACTATGAGAACATCTTCAATTTTTATATTTCTTTCCTCATCCATAGATATTGGTTTATCTTCCCATCCATGTATTGCATTCAGTAGAGCTATGGGGGTGGTTCTAGATTAGAATCAGGTGGCGAAGTTTCCACCCTAAAGACAAGGGATTATACACCATTTTAAAAAATTGTAACTTCCTTCTTCTTACAATAAATATTCACATCATAATTTGACATCCAATACATATCGAGAATTATATCAATTTCAGACATTGGTATGATGATAAGGTTATAAAATAGAGCACATTTTGGTGTCTGGAGGGGGACTAGTCGACATGCATTTGTTTTAATGATACATCCCCTTGGTGTTTTGACTGACAACTCCTTTGTTAAATCAAATTGGACATATCTAATTTTCTTGGAAAACTGGGAAGATATAAATGAATGTGATAATCCAGAATCAAATAATGTATTGGCTATGTTTGAGGAAACAATCAAAGTACCTACCACCACATCATTTGGAACTTCCACCTCTGCAGTTTTGATTGCATAAGCTTTTCCCTGATCCCTTGGCCTTTTATATTTCATATTTCTATGAATCTTTGAATAATCATTAGCATAGTTTCCCATCTCCTGACAATTATAGCATTGAACATCATTGGCTTCCTTCTCCCCTTTGAAATAACCAGTAATATGGCCTTTATGACCACATTTGTAGCATACTCCTTTTCCTTTTAATCATGTTCCAGGGTGTTTTCTTCCACAATTGTCACATGGTGGAAATTCAACTCTTCCCTTCTTCCTGGTTTCCTTATTTACTTTCCCAGGGTTTTTAGTAGCCCTCTTCTTTTCTTGCTTTCCATTAAAGTCATAAGACTTAGAGAATTCTTTTTCTTTCTTCATAGAACATGTAACTATATCCTCATATGATGAAAAACTTTGGGAGACCAGTGCCCACTAGAGGAATAGCTTTAGGCCATCAAATAATCGATCAGTTTTTCTCCTTCGATTTCGTATGTAGTCCACAACATGTCTTCATATCCTTGTGAAATTTTATTTGTACTTTTCAAAATTATCATCATCCTTCTTCCTCAGATTCAAGAATTTCCTCTCCATATCCTCTCTTTGTTCACGAGGAAAGTCTTTCTCTAGGAAGATTTCCTTAAAGTCCCTCCACTCCGTCTCCTCTATTTCTTCCTCCTCCTTTGTGTGTTGGATTAATGACCACCACTGATCCACATCTCATGATTAAAGATAGACTACCATGAAAACCTTCTCTCTATCGTTACATCCCAAGCGGAGAAATATCTTCTCAAGAGAACATATCCACTGCTCTGCCACAAAATGGTTTGTATTCCCGTTAAATGATGAATGTTGTTGTCTCATAAAGTGATCTAACATAGATCCTCCACATGGTGGATCCAGATTCCCTATACCGGTAAGGTATTTATTCATAACCTGAGTAAGTTGTCCCAGTATAGTTATGAGTTTCTCACCACCAGAGCTAACATCATTATCTTACATTAGAGGGAAATCCCTATAGGGTACACATGTGTTCGTGTGGTTTCCATTCCTTCCATTTGGCTCCATCTCTAGATAAAGTGATACACTAGATTAGGTTATGAATCATAATTTATAATATTAATAGAACAAAATACTTAGAAAAAAATTGAGATCCTACGCATGGCTAATTCCATATTCACAAAAATGGTTTCATTGAAGAATATTTTACATTTCGATCCTTCATAATAGTTTGTAAAGAAAATGTGAATTATCCTAAGCATATCCCACAATACTGTCATAACCAAGAGTATAGAAAGGCCCATTGTCGTGCACCAGTTCCCATTCGAGTCTAACTCAAAATGCTGTTCTCGGGTTTTACCCCTGGATACATATGTGCCAGAGCCGCCTCTACCTACTCGTATCTAGATATGGATGTATTGATTGAAATATCCACATAATATATTCCTTACCAAATTACCAGGATGTTATTGTAGGTATATCCTCAAAGACTAACTTAGGGACTCTTCCCTAATTCTACGTTTTCTAAATCTAATTTCCATGTATTCTACTAAACTTTCTCTGACACCAACTATAAGGACCCGACCCCAGTTGCCCGGAGTTGGTGCCTTATCTAATTACATTGGCCTACAAACAAGGAATATGCATCCCGAAGGAACATGTGATTTAGTATTATTGGAAACAAGATACATAAATAAATTCATCTTTTCTCCAATATAGGAAATACAAAATTGATTTTTTCTATTAGAAACATCCAAGCCTCCTAGATTATGCTTGAAAGTCATTAATAATTTACTTCTTCATATCCTGGGAAAAATGAAACAAAAGAAAGGTGTGATCTCAAATGCTCAGTAAGAGTAAGAAATACAAAAGAAGATAAAATAAACATAAGTCATGGTTCATAATTTCAAAAAATGCCTTTAACAATAAACTTGAACACATTATGGCAGGAATATGAGCTGTGAAAATAGTGCAATAATAAAACATAATCATGGGTATTATAATAGTAGAATAACAACATGAAAATTCAATTAATAGCTTCAAAATGAGGGAAGTGCGTATTCCTGACATTATGAAACATTTTTTCAAGGCCTCGGCCAAGACGTCTAATGATTAAGGCCTTGACCAAAATCTATATAACACATTGGGAAAGGCCTCGGCTAATTCCATGTCTATATGTCTAATGAGACCTACTGATGAATCGAGGGGCTATAGCAGGCCCCAACTGTCACATAATTAGTCCAATGCATTCCTTATACGACCGGGGAAAAGCATAAACAATATATACATTCATATTGAAACTATCATATGAAATGTAACTAACTTTCCCCAATTATTGAACATAAACACTAACCATTCAGAATAATATGGTGAGAGGTTTTAGGATAAATAATCCACAATAAAGTTATTCATAAACCATTAAATAAAATATGGAATATGAAATCATAAATTATTAACCCCAACAATACATAATAATCAACAAGAGTGTTGAATCAATTGAGAATAATCTTCTAAATTCATTAAGCAATTCTTGTGATAAATACTCTTTTATTTGGAAAAGAAGAGTTCTTTTGGAAAAATATTTGTATAAAATCAGAAGTAAAGTAAGATAGTATTTCATGAAAAAATTAGAGTTTTTAGAAGGATAATGTTTTCTAAAAATAGAATATATCTTTCCCTTGAAAATAGATATGAATTTGAGAAATTCCCTTGTATTAGGCTCGTATTTTTTGGAAACAGTTTTGAGAGATTCTTTTAAAACAAGTAACTATCTAGAAAATAGGTAATGATTCTGGTTGGTGTAAATATATTGAATACTCACATAGAATTTATGAGGAGTACATAACAATAAATAAGAATTTCATCGAGTAAATTAGACAATAAAAGTAACCCGAATTAAAATCGAAGTTTGGGAAGAAAAACCCTCACCTTAACTCCAAATGTGTTCCACTCTTGAAATTAAACTCATGGAATATAAAATTATAATTATAAATAACTTATTTAATAACCTATTATACATGTATTTATTTTATCATAATTCTGTTTAGTTAACTAATACCCTTATTTCTATGTTATTATATTGAATTTCGTTGTTCCGGGGTGTTCGTTTTCTTTATTTTCATAATCAGTTCACTTGTTTTTAAGTAATGGAGTTAATGTGGAATGGTTATAAATCTCATGAATTGAAATTATATATTATTAATTAATTTAACTAATCTATAATGGTCATTTCTATTGTAACGCCCTGACCCCAGCTACCCAGAGTCGGTGCATTACTTCGTAACATTGGCATGATCACAAAAGATCAATTCTCGAAAGACCGATTAGTTTAGTAGCCTTGGAAACACTAGATACATTCATAAACGTTACATTACATCATAAAGTGAAAAACTACAATAACAAAGTCTCCATAGTCCACACTCATATCCTCTTATGACTATCCCTGTAGGTCATTCATAAAATACTTCTTCACATCATGGAAAATATTAAAATATTGAAAGGGGTGAGCTCAGATGCTCAGTAAGGATAACAATAATGCAGAAGCTTTTATAAATAAACATAAAAATTTAAGGCAATGTATAACTAAAACAAAAGCCTTTTAAACTTGAACATCAACATAATATGGCAAAAGTAAAATGAGATAATGCCATTCACTTCCTCACATGGATATTCTACTGGTCGAATAATCACATTCAATATCAATAACCACTTTCATAATGATGGAATGCATAATGCCAGACTATCATAACCACGTAGCCAAGGCCTCGTGCCAAGACCACAAATAAGATTTTTTCAAGGTCTCGTGCCAAGACACTAGTTTGTCTCATGAGACCTGCCGATGCATCGAGGAGCTATAGAGGGCTCCACCCGTCACTTATTAAGTCCAATGCATTCCTCATATGAATAGGTTTAAACATATCATAAACCATAACATAATCGTATCACATAAAACATTCATAAAGGAAACATAACATTTCCACATTTCAATCACAAGATATAAATACAACACATTGATATAATAAAAATGCTTTCAAAACCATTTTCAATACCAAAATAAAAGAAAGTTAAAACTTTGTATTTATTTTTCATTAAAAAAAATGATGGCTTGTAGATGAAGCCGAATCTCAAATAATGGTCACGGCGGCGGAGAAGTCGTTGTCACCGCATAAGTACGGAAAGAAAAACATTCCCTTTTGTAGTTTAGTAAAACACTTCGTATAAAAAATATTCCTTTTGAATAAACGTAAAAGTCAAAGGGGTTTATACACCGTATAAAAGAAAGTTGTGTATAAAACCAAATATGCCTCAATGAAAGGGGATTGAGATGAAGTCCTTAAAAATATTATTTTTTTTAAATAAAGTACATCTATAATGTGTATTCACTATAAGTACACATAAATAATTTTCAAATACAATATAGGACATAATAATATCATGACATAATTTGAAAGTAGGAGATTAACCCAAAGAATGGAAGTTGGGTTAAGAAATTCCCTTACCTTGCGTTCTGTCCTGACTCGACCGTTCTTTAACCTCCTGAATAATAAACTAGAGTTAATTTCTATTTACTTAAGAACCTTTTTCATGTTCATTATTCCATTTATATCACTTATTACCATGTTATGAATATTATTTAATTATTTAAGTTAATAACGGTCGTTTTGTCGACCTTTGGAACTTGAGTCAAAAATAAACTTCTTATAATTACAAGTTGTTCATGTGGTGAAATATCAATTATATCCAGAATTATATTCATGATGTAGATATCATATATATCATATATATACAGTATATACATTCATTCATAATGTCACGTAACATTTAGAGGTAAGAAATGAAATGCACCGTTCATGGAGACGGTAAGCCGTACGTACGCATGAACGCTACTTTCATTTCTATTTCGTATTTAATGGAATGAAATCATAATGATATAAATTTATAATATCATTACAGTATAATATAGTGTATAATACCATTTAATCCATCCTTTATACATCCCACATATGGCATTAACGATTCAAATCACTTTGAGGGGGCGGTAGTCTGCACTTCCTAAAATGAAATTATCGCGTTTTACCCATAATAGAAATCATAAAGTATGCCATAACTGAGAAATACAGAAGCATAAGTAAAAAATAAACATATTATATATCATATATAAAAATAGTGACATCTTAATGGCCACCTTTGAAGGTGTTATATGAGTGTTGAACAATCATCGTTTCGTGAGGTAGAAATTCGCCATCCACAGAAACCGTATGTTCTTTAACCATTAGATGTAGGTGTGTGTAAGTGTAGCTCGAATCCTTATTATAACAACATCCTAGTATACTGAGTATACTGGTGTTGTTACAAAAGAAATGAATAAAAAGATTTTAGGGGTTGGAGAAGAAAAATAAAACAAAACAACATTAGAGAAGACATTACCTCAAAATCGGGTAACTCTTTTTGATTTGAGCCAAAGCCTTCCTTGAGAAGAGTTCTGCCCAAAGTGAGGATTCTAGGAGTAATAGGGGGAATTTGGGAGAGTATTTGGGCAGAGGTTGGCCGAGACAAATGGCTTGAAGGTGTGAATAAGGTGGGAGAGGTGGGGGCCTTTTATAAGAGGAGAGGAGGGGCTCTTTTGGAAAGATTGAAATGTTACATTATTATACAATGCTTTTCGGATTCTAAAGGTCCCACACTTATATAATTCTTGGATAAGGTGATAAGGGTTCGAAATAGCCTCATCCAATAGGCTTTGGACAAGTGTAAGCCTTGGATTTTTCATTATCTTCTCATTTTATTTAAATCGTTAAATAATGAGGTCATCGCTGCATCATAATGATGTCATAAATAATTTAATTTATTTAATGTCTAAAAATTATAAAAAAAATACTATGATGTAGGAAATCCTTTTATCTTTCTAATTAATATTTACAGTCAAAATATGGACTTGTGTAACCCCACTTAAAAACTATTTTAGTAAAACAACTCATGTTTGTGTCAATTTAATTTTAACATTAAATAAATATATATTAATGTCATTTTCCAACCAAAGTGGCTCCATGGGGTCCCCAAGTTGACCCATGGGTTGTCTCGGTCGGCCATGAGTCATCCAATAGGATTAGGACAAGTTTTAAGCTCATATCATATTATTAAAACATTGTTTTTACCTTAAACTAAACTAATTACCACTAATCGCGATTAAGAACTTAAAAGTTACTATTCACCAAAAAATTATTTTAATCTCATTGAACCACATTTTACTTCTTAATGACAACCATTTATGTCGGATTTTTTAAAATCAAATCACAGAAGTGGTAATATTTCATTTAAACGAAAAATCAGTTATTTAACTACCACTTAGTGGTTTCACTATTCATCAAAAATTGAAGTTTTTCATAACAATGCCAAAATTTCACCCTAAGCTATAATTGATATTCCAATTTAAAAAATGATGTCTATTTTGAAAAATTCCAAACATATAAGTTTCATTAGTTAATTTTATAATTAATTCCCACTGTCACAACAAATAGCGTGTTTTTAAGAAACAATTTATATCAAAAGATTGGCAATTGTTTATGTCCAATTTCAATGTTAAATTAATTCTAATGACCACCATTGGATAAAATGGTAAAAATATATTCTAATTATACTTTAAAACCACTAAATAGTATAATTTATCACTATAAATTATTTTGATTTAAAAAGTTGTTTTAAGTATTTTTCACTATTCATAAAAAAATTGGAAGTTCTCAGAAAGTTACAAAAAATTCAACTTAGGATAATTTCGATATTAAGAATTCAAAAATGAAGTCCATTTTGATAAATAAAATTTATAAAATTTCAAAAAGTAGGTATTACTGTTCACAACGGCTAGTTTAATTAGTTGTGGTGTGTGTTAGAGCTCAAGGTTGCGTACAACACACGCTATTGCATTATTCGAAGGGAAACGTACCGTGGAAGCTTGGGGTGTTACATTCTCCCCTCCTTCAATAAATTGCGTCCTCGCAATTTGTAATTTTTTTTTTCTTTGAGAATAAAAGGTTGAAATGAGAAAATACCTTTGTGGAAAACCCACCTCGGAAATAAGGTTAATAAATATATAACATTAAAAGAAAGAAAGATAAGTACAAAGGTCACCCGAGATAGCCCATACTGGGATTCTATGAAAATATGGATATGGACGAAAAACAAACCATCAAGGTCTGATGGAGAGTTGTAGAAAACAGGATTAGGAGAAAGTTTAACTACAAGATAATCACAAACTTGTGATTGGTTAAACGATCATTGAATCCCCAGTTGGAAAAGTTAACCGACAACATTTTTGTTTTAAGTTACCTTTTATAATGTTGAGGAATTTATTTAGGAGATTTACTAAGAACGTAAGGGAATATACATACTTGTTATGTATACTTTCATTCATTAATAAAATTTTACCACAAACCCATCTTTTACTCCAAATGGTAACGGAACTCAAAAATATTCTATTCATCATAATTGTATAAGGTTACAAATGTTAACACATAACATTTAGATTAGTAAAATTATTTTGTAATAACCAGGGACTTCCTGTAGGCTAGTGGTAGGAAATAAAGGCCTGTCGCACTATGATTGTGGGTTCGATTCCTGCATCTTTGTCCGATGTGACGGGTTATTCCCCACCCTGCAGGTTGTCCTTTTCCTAAAACTATAGTATCATAATATTCCAAAAATAATCTTCATAAATTTTTTAACCTTAAACAATACTATCCAAAGATCAACTTAATCCACTCCAACCATTATAGTTATCCAGAATAACTCTGTCCAGACTTTCTCTAAAAGGTCTCTTAATTCCAAAATCAATTTATCAGATTCCCCAAACAAAGTAAAGTTTCTCTTATTGTCACATACTAAAAATATAATTACCTTCATCATATTAAAACCTTACTGAAATAAACAAGTACTGCAGTACATTCCTTATATATATATCACATTATTCTAATAACCAGAATATAATCCATGAGTTCAAAAGCACCAATACATTAGTTATTCTGCTTCAAATGTAGTAACAGCATAAGATTGTCCTTGAACCCTTGGCCTTTTCTGAGGTAAGTTTTCCTGATGCTTAGGACATTCATTTTCATAATGACCCATTTCTCTACAATTGTAGCATTCAACTTTGATAGCCTCTTTCTTTCCCTTGCAATCACGAGCCTGGTGACCCTTTTCTCCACATTTATAACAAACTCCCATTCCTTTTAGGCAAGTACCAGGGTGATTCTTCCCACAATTATCACATAATGGAAAATCCTTCTTTCCCTTTTTCCCTTTATCTGTCTCTTGTTCCACCGTTCTCTTCTTCTCTTGCTTTACTTTGTTGTCATAAGACTTAGAGAATTCCTTTTCTGTCTTGATAGCACACGAGACAATAACTTCGTATGATGAGAAGGATTGTGATACTAAAGCTCGACGGAGAAATGGTTTTAACCCATCAAAGAAACGATCAATCTTACTCCTTGGGTGACGTATATAATCGGCAGCATGCCTCGCTTACCTTGTAAAGTTATCCTCATACTTTGCGACATTCTCATCCTCCTTCTGCCTCAGACTCAGAAATTGCCTTTCCATATCCGCTTGATGGTCTCGAGGAAAGTATTTTTCTAAGAACAACTCTTTGAACTCCTGCCATTCCATGTTTGTTAATTCATCATCTTCCTTTGTGTTTTGAATTAGTGACCACCATTGATCGGCATCTCCAGTGAGGCGGTAAACTTCCATGATAACTTTTTCCCTTTCACTGCTCCCCAAAGCCTGAAATATTTTCTCTAGGGAATTTATCCATTGCTCGGCTACTAAGGGATTTGTACTCCCATTGAACGTTGGTGGTTGTTGCCTCATGAATCGATCTAACATTGATCCTCCACGCTGTGGATCAGGGTGCTCCATACGGGTAAGGTTATTATTCATAACCTGAGTAAGTTGTCCGAGTATGGTGATTAGCTGATTGGCACCAGTTGCATCACCAGCCCCACTATAATTATCTTGAGCAGGAGGGAAATCCCTACATGGAGTGCGTGCATTGATACGGTTTCCATTTCTTCCACTAGGAGCCATTTCTAAACAATGGCATAAACTAGATCAGTTTATGAATCAAAATACATAACCCCATACTTATAAAACACTTAACATAAATTGAACTATTTATGGATATAATCCATAATCATAAAAATGTTTTCTTTGAGGAAGTATATACTCATAAACCCTTCATAATGATTTGTAAAGAAAATGAGAATTATCCAAAGCATATCCCCCGGGAGTGTCGTAACCAAGAGTGCAGAAAGGCCCGTTGTCGTGCACCAGTTCCCGTTCGAGTATAGCTCAAAGCGGTGTTTTCGGGTTTTACCCCTAGGTACATCTGTTCCAGAGCCGCCTCTACCTGATCGTATCCAGACAGGGATTTATTGCTCGGAAAACTCACAACATCTCTACAATACCAAAACTCTAGGAAGTTCTTCTATACTAATCCTCAAAGTCTATCTTCGGGATATATGCTCTAATCAGAGTTTATCTAAATCTAGCTTCCAAGGTTAGTACTAAACTGCCTATGATACCAACTGTAACGCCCCGACCCCAGCTACCCAGAGTCGGTGCATTACTTCGTAACATTGGCATGATCACCAAAGATCAAGTCTCGAAAGACAGATTAGTTTAGTAGCCTTGGAAACACTAGATACATTCATAAACGTTACATTACATCATAAAGTGAAAAACTACAATAACAAAGTCTCCATAGTCCACACTCATATCCTCTTCTGACTATCCCTGCAGGTCATTCATAAAATACTTCTTCACATCCTGGAAAATATTAAAACATTGAAAGGGGTGAGCTCAGATGCTCAGTAAGGATAACAATAATGCGGAAGCTTTCATAAATAAACATAAAAATTTAAGGCAATGTATAACTAAAACAAAAGCCTTTTAAACTTGAACATCAACATAATATGGCAAAAGTAAAATGAGATAATTCCATTCACTTCCTCACATGGATATTCTACTGGTCGAATAATCACATGCAATATCAATAACCACTTTCACAATGATGGAATGCATAATGCCAGACTATCATAACCACGTAGCCAAGGCCTCGTGCCAAGACCACAAATAAGATTTTTTCAAGGCCTCGTGCCAAGACACTAGTTTGTCTCATGAGACCTACCGATGCATCAAGGAGCTATAGCAGGCTCCACCCGTCACTTATTAAGTCCAATGCATTCCTCATATGAATAGTTTTATGCATATCATAAACCATAACAAAATCGTATCACATAAAACATGCATAAAGGAAACATAACATTTCCACATTTCAATCACAAGATATAAATACAACACATTGATATAATAAAAATGCTTTCAAAACCATTTTCAATACCAAAATAAAATAAAGTTAAAACTTTGTATTTATTTTTCATTAAAAAAATGATGGCTTGTAGAGGAAGCCGAATCTCAAATAATGGTCACGGCGGCGGAGAAGTCGTTGTCGCCGCATAAGTACGGAAAGAAAAACATTCCCTTTTTTCATTTAGTAAAACGCTTCATATAAAAAATATTCCTTTTGAATAAACGTAAAAGTCAAAGGGGTTTATACACCGTATAAAAGAAAGTTGTGTATAAAACCAAATATGCCTCAATGAAAGGGGATTGAGACGAAGTCCTTAAAAAGATCATTTTTTTAAATAAAGTACATCTATAATGTGTATTCACTATAAGTACACATAAATAATGTACAAATACAATATAGTACATAATAATATCATGACATAATTTGAAAGTAGGAGATTAACCCAAAGAATGGAAGTTGGGTTAAGAAATTCTCTTACCTTGCGTTCTGTCCTGACTCGACCGTTCTTTAACCTCCTGAATAATAAAATAGAGTTAATTTCTATTTACTTAAGAACCTTTTTCATGTTTATTATTCCATTTATATCACTTATTACCATGTTATGAACATTATTTAATTATTTAAGTTAATAACGGTCGTTTTGTCGATCTTTGGTACTTGAGTCAAAAATAAACTTCTTATAATTACAAGTTATTCATGTGGTGAAATATCCATTATATCCAGAATTATATTCATGATGTAGATATCATATATATAATATATATACAGTATATACATTCATTCATAATGTCATGTAACATTTAGAGGTAATAAATGAAATGCACCGTTCATGGAGACGGTAAGCCGTACGTACGCATGAACGCTACTTTCATTTCTATTTCGTATTTAATGGAATTAAATCATAATGATATAAATTTATAATATAATTACAGTATAATATAGTGTATAATACAATTTAATCCATCCTTTATACATCCCACATATGGCATTAACGATTCAAATCACTTTGAGGGGGCGGTAGTCCGCACTTCCTAAAATGAAATTATCGCGTTTTACCGATAATGGAAATCATAAAGTATGCCATAAATGAGAAATACATAAGCATAAGTAAAACATAAACATATTATATATCATATATAAAAATAGTGACATCTTGATGGCCACCTTTTAAGGTGTTATATGAGTGTTGAACAATCATCGTTTCGTGAGGCAGAAATTCGCCATCCACAGAAACCGTATGTTCTTTAACCATTAGATGTAGGTGTGTGTAAGTGTAGCTCGAATACATCTTATAACAACATCCTAATATATTGAGGATACTGTTGTTGTTACAGAATAAATGAATAAAAAGAGTTTAGGGGGTTGGAGAAGAAGAATAAAACAAAACAACATTAGAGAAGACATTACCTCAAAATCGGGTAACTCTTTTTGATTTGAGCCAAAGGCTACCTTGAGAAGAGTTCTGCCCAAAGTGAGGCTTCTAGGAGTAATAGGGGGAAGTTGGGAGAGTATTTGGGCAGAGGTTGGCCGATCCAAATGGCTTGAAGGTGTGAATAAGGTGGGAGAGGTGGGGGCCTTTTATAAGAGGAGAGGAGGGGCTCTTTTGGAAAGATTGAAATGTTACATTATTAGACAATGCTTTTCTGATTCTAAAGGTCCCACACTTATATAATTAGTGGATAAGGTGATAAGGGTTCTAAATATTTTCATCCAATAGTCTTTGGATAAGTGTAAGCCTTGGATTTTGCATTATCTTCTCATTTTATTTAAATCGTTAAATAATGAGGTCATCGCTGCATCATAATGATGTCATAAATAATTTAATTTATTTAATGTCTAAAAATTATAAAAAAAATACTATGATGTAGGAAATCTTTTTATCGTTCTAATTAATATTTATAATCAAAATATGGACTTGTGTAACCCCACTTAAAAACTGTTTTAGTAAAACAACTCATGTTTGTGTCAATTTAATTTTAACATTAAATAAATATATATTAATGTCATTTTCCAACCAAAGTGGCTCCATGGGGTCCCCAAGTTGACCCATGGGTTGTCTTGGTCGGCCATGACTCATCCAATAGGATTAGGACAAGTTTCAATCTCATATCATATTATTAAAACATTGTTTTTACCTTAAACTACACTAATTACCACTAATCGCGATTAAGAACTTAAAAGTTACTATTCACCAAAAAATTATTTTAATCTCATTGAACCACATTTTACTTCTTAATGACAACATTGTATGTCGGATTTTTGAAAATCAAATCACAGAAGTGGTAATATTTCATTTAAACGAAAAATCAGTTATTTAACTACCACTTAGTGGTTTCACTATTCATCAAAAATTGAAGTTTTTCAGAACAATGCCAAAATTTCACCCTAAGATATAATTGATATTCCAAATTCAAAAATGATGTCTATTTTGAAAAATTCCAAACATATAAGTTTCATTAGTTAATTTTATAATTAATTCCCGCTGTCACAACAAATAGCGTGTTTTTAAGAAACAATTTATATCGAAAGATTGGCAATTGTTTATGTCCAATTTCAATGTTAAATTAATTCTAATGACCACCATTGGATAAAATGGTAAAAATATATTCTAATTATACTTTAAAACCACTAAATATTATTATAACGACCCATACTTTACATACATTGTTAATACTTCAAAATTGAAGCACACTTATTACAACATATGACAAAACCACAAAGGACCGTATAGGTATAGTGTCTTTAGAAACTGGGAAACATAAACAACTGGTTCATAAATCTTCTACAGTGTCTCCCATTTATTTCATCATATCTAGGGTCCCTTTTAGAATATTCTACTTAATATCCATCTTCCTGACCTAGGGAAAAGAAAACATAAAAGGGTGAGCTCAAATGCTCAGCAAGGGCAAATAAAGGAAATAAAAATCATATCATATCTTTATCAAAACCTGCAAAAGAGATCATAATATCTTAACATGGAATAAAACATAGAAGTGAAAATGAGATCCCCATAATCATAACATAAAACTTGAAACTTTGTGGCATGCACACATAATCATGGAAATCATTTCTTGTTAGTCATGACTCATTGCCAAGACTATCTTAGTGGACAAAGTCCCTTTCTGAACCGAGTTCACTCCTCGTTTCAGTCCTGTATCACTGAACCGAAATAACCTTCTGTTCCAGCCATGTCTATCTCATGAGATATAAAATCATTACCCAATGCATTGGAGGGAGATATAGGTCCCACCCATCTTATAATGAATCCTTTCTTATGTGTGCCACATAATCATAAAACATACATCATCGCATAACACATATAACAAAAATGGGATTCTTGAAACATCATGACATCATAAATTCATATATGATAAAGGAATTCATAAACATAATTCCATCACAACATAGTCAAACCAATGTAAAAATATGGATAGAAACAGAACCCTTTATTATCTTAGATGGAAAATAATTTTGATAAAACACTTGAATTGAATTCTTGAGGAAAATATCCTTTCTTCTTCAAAAACATTTTTCCTTTCATAACATGTCATACAAATTTAAAATAAAATAAGTTGATTAAAAATAAACTTGAAAACTTGTAAAGTAAGCTTCTTTGAAGTAATGTTTTAAAAATCCATTCATGCCGTATAAGTTAAAAAAAACATTCTTCGTACTTTTGTCGGAAAAGTCAAAAAGTACCTCGTACGGAAAAACGACAAAAGATTCCTTTCATATTCTTTACTAAAAACTAACCTAAGGGTAAAATTGGATTTAAACTATTTCAAGTGGATGGAAACAATATTACATATTGAGGGAACATGGATGTGGATGATAAAATACACCCCAGTAAATACTTACAAAAAAACAATCTCGGATAAAAATGAGATTGTGATATTTCCCTTACCTTAGGTCCGATTTGATTTGTTCGTGTCCGAAGCTCCTGTATAATGGTTTAAATAATGTTATTTACTTATTCCAGAATCATACATATTGATATGATATCATATATGGTCATATTATTATCTTCTTGTTAGTAATATTTCATTGTTACTTGTTACTCGGGTCTTTATAACTTTTTGTTCTTATGCGTGTTTTGTTGAATAAATTCTTATTCTTATCTTTAGATTATAGATAATTCATTTCCAGAATGGTATTAGTGTATTATATACCATATTCATTCATTAAATTCATTTATATAATCATTATGAAATGAAGATCATGTAGAACGAGTCGCATCACATCGTGGAGACGGTATTCCGTACGTACGCACGAGTGATGATATCGTTCCTATGATCGTGGAATTTTATTGGAGTATATATATATATTATTTCAGTATCAATATTACTTAATAATAATCATATATAGTTACTCATTACACCATTATACCCATCCTTGTAAGGTGATGGTGGAAAATAGATTACACCACGGCGTGGAGACGGTATTCCGTACGTACGCACGCGCGGTGATTTCATTTTTCCGTAGGATGGATAGAAGGTGAATTAGGGTTGTTTCATATTTATAATAACATATCAGTATGTAAGTAATACTGATGTTATTACTTTATCATGAAACAACTAAAGAAGAAGAAGTTGAAGAAGAAAGAAATTGAAAAGATCGGTAATGGATATTACCTCTTCTTTGGAACGCCTCTTTGAATCCTCCACTTAAGGAACTAATATTGGTCTTTGAAGAAGACCAGGACCTCTAGGATTATTCTAGGGAAGTGGAGAGGAGAAAATGGCAGGGGTTGGCCGAGCTTGAGTGCTCAATTTGGTGTGAGGAGGAGGGGGAGGAGGTGCCCTTTTATAAGGGAGGAGAGGGGCACCTTAGGAATATCTCAAAATATTATTTTATATTAAAGTCAAAATAGGTTTATAATGGTTCCAAAGGGTCTTATTTCGAAGCTAAAGTGGGGATGGGTCGAAATCCTATCAACCAATAGGATTTAGACAAGTTTAGGGTATTATTTTAACCTTATCAATTAGATTTAACTCTAAGTTAATTAATTTAACTTTTACCGTGTCTTTTTGTTTTCTTTCACTATATGGTTAATACACTTACTATAACATGACAAACGAACCCCAAATTGTTTATTATTAATATATATATCATTATCTAAGTCATTTGGCCGAACCTTAGATTTTTAGGAATAAAATAACAATTAATAATATAATATTTTATTTAAAAACTATTTTGTGTCAATTTTGACACTATTTGATATATGATTTTTGTGAAAGTCATAACAGAATTATATGTTCGAACCATGTTGATTAAATCAACAATAATATATCATAGTAACCTAGAAAATTAGTGGAATTCATAAAAAGTCTTAAATTACATTCATTTTGGTATTTATATTATCAATTTTTTCAATATTTCATTAATAAGATAATTACTGCATC
Organism: Viscum album; assembly: GCA_963277665.1. Lineage (NCBI taxonomy): Eukaryota > Viridiplantae > Streptophyta > Magnoliopsida > Santalales > Viscaceae > Viscum > Viscum album. Next base: position 658,260,390 of record OY728132.1, read on the forward strand.
ATCTTTGTGTCATAAATAAATTAAATTATTTGATGTCTAAAAATTACAAATAAAATACCATCATGTAGGAAATATTTTTAGCTTTCTAATGAATATTTACAATCGAATTTATCTTATGTATAACCCCATATTAAAAATGATTTACTTATTAAACTTTGATTTTAACTATTTTAACCCTTCTTTAAATAAATTAATAATAAATGTCCTAATCTAATCCAAGTGGGCCTAAATGGTCATATTTTATTCCAAAGTTTGTTTTTGGTCGAATTACACTTGTCCAATAGAATTAGGACATGTGTTAGGGTAATATTGATATCATATTTACCCTTAGTTACCCTATTTACTATTAACCGCGGTAAAAAGGTAAAAAGTTTCTATTCACCAAAAAATTATTTTCATCTCATTGAACCACATTTTAGTCCTTGATATTAACCGTGTCTCTCGGATTTTCGAAATTCCATTCACAGAAGCGGTAAAATTAAGTTTTATGCAAAATTCAGTTTTTAACCTACCACTTAGTGGTTTCACTATTCATCAAAAATTGAAAGTTTTCAGAAAAATACCAAAATTTCACCCTAGGCTAATTTCGATATTCTGAGTCCAAAAATGAAGTCCATTTTGAAAAATAAAATTTATAAAATTTCAAAAAGTGGTTATTACTATTCATAACGGCTAGTTTTAATAGCATATTGTTGTTTAGTGAAACTCGGTATTGCGTACGACGCAAGCTATCGAGGAAGGTCGCGATTGCGTGTAAATCAAGTCAAGCAAGTGTTGCGTAGAAAAAGATTCCTTTGATAATTTATATAACATAAAAGTCTCGGGTGTTACATTCTACCCCCCTTAAAAAGAATTTCGCCCTCGAAATTCGTCACTTTGTAACAAATAGATGAGGATACTTCTCCCTCATCATATCCTCAAGCTCCCATGTAGCTTCTTCAAGTTGGTGGTTCCTCCATAAAACTTTCACCAAGCGAGTGGTCTTGTTTCGTAGGACTTTTTCGCTACGATCCAGTATCTCTATCGGCTGTTCTTCATAAGAAAGATCTTGCTCCAGCGGTACAACTTCTGAGCTGAGTACATGTGAAGGATCTGGTATGTACTTTCTCAGGAGAGATACGTGGAACACATCGTGAACTTGAGAGAGATTCGGTGGAAGCGCCAATCGGTAAGCTACCTTCCCAACACGATCCAGTATTTCAAAAGGACCGATATATCTAGGGCTCAACTTCCCCTTCTTTCCAAATCTCATAACCCTCTTCCAGGGAGATATTCGTAAGAACACTTTATCGCCCACTTCAAACTCTAGGTCTTTTCTTCGGTTGTCGGCATAACTTTTCTGTCGACTCTGAGCTACTCTTATGTGTTGTTGAATAGATCTAACCTTTTCTGCCATTTCATCAACGAGATCAGGTCCTAATAGCTTTCTTTCCCCAACTTCATCCCAGCAAGTTGGAGTCCTGCATTTCTTTCCATAGAGAGCTTCATAAGGAGCCATCTGAATACTGGAGTGAAAGCTATTATTATAAGAAAATTCTACCAAAGGTAGGTGTTGATCCCAACCTCCTTTGAAATCCATAGAGCAAGCTCTCAACATATCTTCTAGGGTTTGAATTGTTCTCTCAGACAGACCGTCTGTCTGGGGATGATAAGCAGTGCTGAAACTCAACTCTGTATCCAGAGTATGCTGAAGACTTCGCCAGAACTTCGAGGTAAATCTCGGATCTCGATCAGATATAATAGAAAGTGGTACTCCATGCAATCTTACCACTTCCTTTACATATATCCTGGCAAGCTGATCTAGAGAGAAATCCTCTCTAATAGCAATGAAGTGTGCAGACTTTGTAAGACGATCAACTATGACCCAGATAGCATTATTGCCTTTGGATGTTTTAGGAAGTCCTGTGACAAAGTCCATAGTGATGTTTTCCCATTTCCATTCGGGTATGGGTAATGGTTGTAACATCCCCTTAGACTTCTGTCTCTCAGCTTTAACTTGTTGACAAACCAAGCATCGAGAGACATATTCAGCAACATCTCTTTTCATGCCATCCCACCAGAAGTACTCTTTCAGGTCCCTATACATCTTCGTGCTTCCAGGATGAATAGAAAATGATGAACTATGAGCCTCATCCAGCAGCTCATTCTTTAATTCGGGGATGGGAGGAACGCAAACCCGATTCCTGAACATTATTATCCCATCACAATCAAGGTTGAATTCAGGAACATTTCTCACCTTCTTTTGTAACTCGACATCTTCTTTCTGTGCTTCTTTAATCTTCACATGTATAGATGGTTGAACATTCATTTGAGAAAGATAAGATTTTTCCCCTTCCATTATAATTCCAAGATCCATCCTTTGTAAATCCATAAATATTGGATCTTTTGTGATCCTCATCATGGATAAACTAGCATGGTCTTGTCGACTTAATGCATCTGCCACCTTGTTTGCTTTCCCAGGGTGGTAATGGATTGAGCAGTCATAATCCTTAATCAGCTCCAACCATCTTCTTTGACGCATATTCAACTCCTTTTGTGTGAAAATATACTTTAAACTTTTATGATCAGTATAAATATCACACCTTTCACCATAAAGGTAATGCCTCCAAATCTTTAATGCAAAGATTACCGCAGCCAACTCCAAATCATGTGTTGGGTAATTTTGCTCATGGATTTTCAACTGTCGTGAGGCATAAGCTATCACCATATCATTTTGCATAAGAACACACCCCAATCCCTTCTTGGATGCATCACTGTAGATTACAAACCTTTCTCCACTACAAGGTAGTGTGAGCACAGGTGCACTGGATAACCTTCTTTTCAACTCCTTGAAATTCTCTTCACATTCCTCTGTCCAGACAAACTTAACTCCTTTCCGAGTCAACTTGGTGAGTGGATTAGATAATCGTGAAAAATCTTTTACAAAACGTCGATAATAACCAGCCAAACCAAGAAAACTTCGGATCTCAGTTACTGTTGTTGGTCTTGACCATCTTTCGATAACCTCTGTTTTTGCTGGATCCACAGATATCCCCTCTTTTGAGATTATATGACCCAAAAATGCAACTTTTTGAAGCCAAAATTCACACTTGGTAAATTTGGCATAAAGCTTCTCCTTTCTCAGGGTCTTCAATATAATTCTCAAGTGATCTTCATGCTCTTCCTTGCTCTTTGAATAGACAAGAATATCATCTATAAAGACTACCACAAATTGATCAAGATAGTCTCTAAAGACTCTATTCATTAGATCCATGAAGATAGCAGGGGCATTAGTAAGACCAAATGGCATCACTATAAATTCATAGTGTCCATACCTTGTACGGAAAGCCGTCTTTGGTATATCCTCCCTTTTGACCCTTAATTGATGATACCCTGAACGAAGATCAATCTTGGAAAAGTATTGAGCTCCGCGTAGTTGGTCAAATAAGTCATCAATGCGTGGGAGAGGATATTTGTTCTTGATAGTGATCTTGTTAAGTTCTCGATAATCAATGCAGAGTCTCATTGATCCATCTTTCTTCTTAACAAATAGAACAGGTGCTCCCCAAGGTGACGCACTAGGGCGTATGAATCCCTTATCAAGATTCTCTTGGAGTTGCTTCTTCAATTCCTGCAACTCAATTGGGGCCATTCTATAAGGTGTCTTTGAAATAGGCAAAGCACCCGGTACGAGTTCTATTGAAAACTCAACTTCACGATTTGGTGGAAGACCCGGCAATTCCTCCGGAAAGACATCATCAAACTCCCGTACAATGGGCATATTCTTAATCGTGAGTTTCTCACCAACCATTTGAGATAAATAACCTTCATTTAGTGGAATCAATACCCATAAGATGGAAGAAATTTCCACTGGAAGGTTATGTTCATCCTTGCATTGGTATACAATCGTAGATTGATCTGGAATATGAAATGTGACTTCCCTTCTTTGGCAATTGATATGAGCTCCATGTAGAGAAAGCCAATCCATGCCAAGAATCACATCAAATTCCACTAAAGGAAGGATCACAAGATTTGCAGGAAGCACTTTCCCACAAACTTCGATCGGAGAAGAATTATAAACTTCTGATGCGATTGATGTGCCATTAGGTGTTGTCACAGCTAACTCAACATCTAATTGTTGAGGTAATACAGTGATACCCTTAGAAAATTTTTCAGAAATAAAAGAGTGGGTGGATCCAGAATCAAATAAAACATTTGCTACTTTAGAGTGGATGGTAAGTGTACCTTTCACCACATCGTTATCGTACTCCACCTCGCTGATAGAAATTGCATGTGACTTTCCTTTGTCTTTAGCCTTAAGAGTTTGTTGACGTCGACCATCATCATCAACCCTTGGATTTGGGCATTGATTGGCATAATGCCCCATCTCCTTGCACTTGAAACATTGAAGTGTAGCAGGTTCATTCTGTGTATCCCTTCCTTTGTTTGCATCATTAGACATCTTCTTCCCATTATCACGGCATTCAAATGCCCGATGACCTTCCTTTCCACATTTAAAACATTTACTTGTCCCTTTAAGACAACTCCCTCCATGTTTCTTTCCACACTTTGAGCATAAGGGAAAGTTCATCTTCTTTTCCGTGTGCTCTTTAGATTTTTCTTTGAATTCCATCTTCCTCTTCTTATCAAACCCATGTGACTGATGGGTTACTCCAATCTCCATCTCGACTTTGAGAGCACATCGAACGATTTCCTCGTAGCTATTGAAGTCCCTTATGGCTAATGCCCTTCGAAGACTTGGTTTTAAGCCACTAAAGAATCGATCGATCTTACTCTCAGGTTGGATAATAATACCAGAAGCGTACCTTGCAAGTCTTGTAAAATTTTCTTCATAGGTACCAACAGATTCATCATCCCTTTGCTTCAGTTCAAGGAACTCTTTCTCCATCTTTGTTCGGAGAATACGAGGGAAGTACTTATTGAAAAATAAGTTCTTGAACTCGTCCCATTCCATAGACTCAATTTCATCCCTTTGCCTTGTATTCTTAACAAGATTCCACCATTGATCAGCATCTCCTTCCAAACGATACACTGCTAGGATGACTTTATCATGCTCAGAACATTGAAGAACTGAAAATATCTTTTCAGTAGTACTAATCCATTGTTCAGCAACTAATGGATCAGTAGACCCGCTGAAAGAAGGTGGACGCTGCCTCATGAAGGATTCAACAGAATGTTGCTCCCTCCTTTGTTCGTTTGGAAATCCTGCATGATTCATAGCATGAGAAAGTTGTGTGAGCATGGCTACAAGATTTTGCATTCCAGCTCCCATATCGTTTGGTTGCTCAGGGGGACAATCATTGCATTGCCCATCGCATTCCGCATTAACACGGTTCCTTCGGGTTCCAGCCATTGACTAAAACCAAGAAGAATAGTGTGAGCAACACTAATTATAATAGGAAACCACATAATTCAAGAATAAAATTTTCATGCTTAAGGTCTTATCCTAGGTTATTCAAGGCCATTTCTAAAACACTAAGATTGTGTTCTATGCTTAGACTTATCCTTAGGGTTCTTACTAAGGCTTTCACATCCTAGTTTCCAAAGGTTGACTATACCTTTCCTCTGATACCAACTATAACGACCCATACTTTACATACATTGTTAATACTTCAAAATTGAAGCACACTTATTACAACATATGACAAAACCACAAAGGACCGTATAGGTATAGTGTCTTTAGAAACTGGGAAACATAAACAACTGGTTCATAAATCTTCTACAGTGTCTCCCATTTATTTCATCATATCTAGGGTCCCTTTTAGCATATTCTACTTAATATCCATCTTCCTGACCTGGGGAAAAGAAAACATAAAAGGGTGAGCTCAAATGCTCAGCAAGGGCAAATAAAGGAAATAAAAATCATATCATATCTTTATCAAAACCTGCAAAAGAGATCATAATATCTTAACATGGAATAAAACATAGAAGTGAAAATGAGATCCCCATAATCATAACATAAAACTTGAAACTTTGTGGCATGCACACATAATCATGGAAATCATTTCTTGTTAGTCATGACTCATTGCCAAGACTATCTTAGTGGACAAAGTCCCTTTCTGAACCGAGTTCACTCCTCGTTTCAGTCCTGTATCACTGAACCGAAATAACCTTCTGTTCCAGCCATGTCTATCTCATGAGATATAAAATCATTACCCAATGCATTGGAGGGAGATATAGGTCCCACCCATCTTATAATGAACCCTTTCTTATGTGTGCCACATAATCATAAAACATACATCATCGCATAACACATATAACAAAAATGGGATTCTTGAAACATCATGACATCATAAATTCATATATGATAAAGGAATTCATAAACATAATTCCATCACAACATAGTCAAACCAATGTAAAAATATGGATAGAAACAGAACCCTTTATTATCTTAGATGGAAAATAATTTTGATAAAACACTTGAATTGAATTCTTGAGGAAAATATCCTTTCTTCTTCAAAAACATTTTTCCTTTCATAACATGTCATACAACTTTAAAATAAAAGAAGTTGATTAAAAATAAACTTGAAAACTTGTAAAGGAAGCTTCTTTGAAGTAATGTTTTAAAAATCCATTCATGCCGTATAAGTTAAAAAAAACATTCTTCGTACTTTTGTCGGAAAAGTCAAAAAGTACCTCGTACGGAAAAACGACAAAAGATTCCTTTCATATTCTTTACTAAAAACTAACCTAAGGGTAAAATTGGATTTAAACTATTTCAAGTGGATGGAAACAATATTACATATTGAGGGAACATGGATGTGGATGATAAAATACACCCCAGTAAATACTTACAAAAAAACAATCTCGGATAAAAATGAGATTGTGATATTTCCCTTACCTTAGGTCCGATTTGCTTTGTTCGTGTCCGAAGCTCCTGTATAATGGTTTAAATAATGTTATTGACTTATTCCAGAATCATACATATTGATATGATATCATATATGGTCATATTATTAGCTTCTTGTTAGTAATATTTCATTGTTACTTGTTACTCGGGTCTTTATAACTTTTTGTTCTTATGCGTGTTTTGTTGAATAAATTCTTATTCTTATCTTTAGATTATAGATAATTCATTTCCAGAATGGTATTAGTGTATTATATACCATATTCATTCATTCAATTCATTTATATAATCATTATGAAATGAAGATCATGTAGAACGAGTCGCATCACATCGTGGAGACGGTATTCCGTACGTACGCACGAGTGATGATATCGTTCCTATGATCGTGGAATTTTATTGGAGTATATATATATATTATTTCAGTATCAATATTACTTAATAATAATCATATATAGTTACTCATTACACCATTATACCCATCCTTGTAAGGTGATGGTGGAAAATAGATTACACCACGGCGTGGAGACGGTATTCCGTACGTACGCACGCGCGGTGATTTCATTTTTCCGTAGGATGGATAGAAGGTGAATTAGGGTTGTTTCATATTTATAATAACATATCAGTATGTAAGTAATACTGATGTTATTACTTTATCATGAAACAACTAAAGAAGAAGAAGTTGAAGAAGAAAGAAATTGAAAAGATCGGTAATGGATATTACATCTTCTTTGGAACGCCTCTTTGAATCCTCCACTTAAGGAACTAAGATTGGTCTTTGGAGAAGACCAGGACCTCTAGGATTATTCTAGGGAAGTGGAGAGGAGAAAATGGCAGGGTTTGGCCGAGCTTGAGTGCTCAATTTGGTGTGAGGAGGAGGGGGAGGAGGTGCCCTTTTATAAGGGAGGAGAGGGGCACCTTAGGAATATCTCAAAATATTATTTTATATTAAAGTCAAAATCGGTTTATAATGGTTCCAAAGGGTCTTATTTCGAAGCTAAAGTGGGGATGGGTCGAAATCCTATCAACCAATAGGATTTAGACATGTTTAGGGTATTATTTTAACCTTATCAATTAGATTTAACTCTAAGTTAATTAATTTAACTTTTACCGTGTCTTTTTGTTTTCTTTCACTATATGGTTAATACACTTACTATAACATGCCAAACGAACCCCAAATTGTTTATTATTAATATATATATCCTTATCTAAGTCATTTGGCCGAACCTTAGATTTTTAGGAATAAAATAACAATTAATAATATAATATTTTATTTAAAAACTATTTTGTGTCAATTTTGACACTATTTGATATATGATTTTTGTGAAAGTCATAACAGAATTATATGTTCGAACCAAGTTTATTAAATCAACAATAATATATCATAGTAACCTAGAAAATTATTGGAATTCATAAAAAGTCTTAAATTACATTCATTTTGGTATTTATATTATCAATTTTGTCAATATTTCATTAATAAGATAATTACTGCATCATCTTTGTGTCATAAATAAATTAAATTATTTGATGTCTAAAAATTACAAATAAAATACCATCATGTAGGAAATATTTTTAGCTTTCTAATGAATATTTACAATCGAATTATCTTATGTATAACCCCATATTAAAAATGATTTACTTATTAAACTTTGATTTTAACTATTTTATCCCTTCTTTAAATAAATTAATAATAAATGTCCTAATCTAATCCAAGTGGGCCTAAATGGTCATATTTTATTCCTAAGTTTGTTTTTGGTCGAATTACACTTGTCCAATAGAATTAGGACATGTGTTAGGGTAATATTGATATCATATTTACCCTTAGTTACCCTATTTACTATTAACCGCGGTAAAAAGGTAAAAAGTTACTATTCACCAAAAAATTATTTTCATCTCATTGAACCACATTTTAGTCCTTGATATTAACCGTGTCTCTCGGATTTTCGAAATTCCATTCACAGAAGCGGTAAAATTAAGTTTTATGCAAAATTCAGTTTTTAACCTACCACTTAGTGGTTTCACTATTCATCAAAAATTGAAAGTTTTCAGAAAAATACCAAAATTTCACCCTAGGCTAATTTCGATATTCTGAGTCCAAAAATGAAGTCCATTTTGAAAAATAAAATTTATAAAATTTCAAAAAGTGGTTATTACTATTCATAACGGCTAGTCTTAATAGCATATTGTTGTTTAGTGAAACTCGGTATTGCGTACGACGCAAGCTATCGAGGAAGGTCGCGATTGCGTGTAAAGCAAGTCAAGCAAGTGTTGCGTAGAAAAAGATTCCTTTGATAATTTATATAACATAAAAGTCTCGGGTGTTACAATTATAATTTATCACTATAAGTTATTTTGATTTAAAAATTTGTTTTAAGTATTTTTCACTATTCATAAAAAAATTGGAAGTTCTCAGAAAGTTACAAAAAATTCAACTTAGGATAATTTCGATATTACGAATTCAAAAATGAAGTCCATTTTGATAAATAAAATTTATAAAATTTCAAAAAGTAGGTATTACTATTCACAACGGCTAGTTTAATTAGTTGTGGTGTGTGTTAGAGCTCGAGGTTGCGTACAACACACGCTATGACATTATTCGAAGGAAAACGTACCGTGGAAGCTCTGGGTGTTACATCTATCATTTGGTTACATGGAATGGGGATTAATCATTTGACGACAACTCCTTCGATAATTTGACGGTATTTGGATTATTGTGAACTAGTTTTGTTATATAACATAATTATATGTACATATTCTGGTTCATGAATATTAATTAGATTATAATACATATATTATAGTCTGGTTCAACCATAAATATGGTTTCATGACCAGTAATGAAGAATAAATTTAAGAACGAAACTTCGTCGTCCACGAAGGCTATAAATTGGAACCTCATGGACGTTGATTTCGTTTATAAAAATAAAAGGGAGGGAGTGAGAATATTTATGATGGTTATTCCATTAACATGATATAATTCTAGTATTTATATGATACTGGAGTTATCATGGTCATTTGGACAGAGGAGGTGAGGAGATGATAGCAAAAGAAGATAAATTGAAATGAAACCAAATAAAAAAGAAGGGTGCTATACCTCTGGAAATAACCTCCTTGAGAAAATCCTTAAGGGAAAGAGTTTTGGTCTTTTGGAAAGACCAAAATATTCATGGACGTGGGGAGAGACTAGGGAGGGGTAATTGGGTAGAACATTGAGGAGCATCATTGCTTAGAGGAGTGAATAGAAGAGGGAGTGGTGAGGGGTTTTTTGTAGTGGATGAGAGGAGTAAATTTAGAATATTTAATTCATTATTTTATTATTTCCCTCAAGACAAACAATAGTGTTGTTTAATGTGACTCCTAATATTAATAAGTGCATGTGAGTTCAAAACAAGTGGCCTTACATCACGTATGATGTCATAAATAGTTTATTTAAATGATAATTTTCATATACTGTATTTTATCGTATTACACTATTCATTAACAATTCAGGAATTTCATAAAAATCCCAAAAATTCACTCCTACCATTTTTCGACGTGTATAATTTAAAAGTGAAATCCATATTTAAAAAATAATTTTCTAAATATTATTAATTTAATTTTTAAATAAACTAATATTTGATTCGAAAAATAACAATCTTAGAGGTATAATTAGTTTTATTTGACATTGAAAAATTAATTAAGATCCCATTATATTATTACCTTAAGAAAATAAAATAATATCATTATTTAGTATTCATAAGCTTCAAATTACTATTCACATTACTATTCATAAGGGTATGTTGCTATTCACCAATAAATCAAGTTTGTTCTATCAGACTCCAAATGACGGGTATTCTACTAGTCGAATAACCACATGAAGTTTCAATTACAAGCTTCATAATGAGGGAAGTGCTTATTTCGGGAATTCTGAAACATTTTTTCAATGCCTTGGCCAAGACGTCTAATGATTAAGGCCTCGGACAAAATCCATATAACACATTGGGATAGGCCTCAGCCAATTCCCCGTCTATTTTTCTCATGAGACCTACTGATACATCGAGGGGAAATATCGGGCCCACCCATCACATAATAAGTCCAATGCATTCTTCATATGAGTGTGGATAAACATAAAAAAACATATACATTCATATTTAATCTATCATATGAAATGTAACTAACATTCCACAATTATTGAACATAAACACTAACCATTCAGAATAATATGTTGAATGGTTTTAGGATAGATCATCCAAATTAAAGTTAGTCATAATACATTCAATAAAATATGTTATATGACATCATAAATTATTATCCCCAACAATACATATGAATCTACATGAGTGTTGAATCAAACAAGAATAATCTTCTAAACTCATTAAGCAATTCTTGTGATAAAGACTCTTTTATTTTGAAAAGAAGAGTTCTTTTGGAAAATATTTGTATGAAATAAGAAGTAATGTAAGATAGTATTTCATGATAAAATGAGTGTTTTTATGAACAATAATGGTTTCCAAAAATATATTATAGCTTTCCCTTGAAAATAGATATGAATCTGAGAAATTCCCTTATACCAGGGTAATATTTTTTGGAAACAGTTTTGAGAGCTTCTTTTAAAACATGTAAGTATCCAGAAAATAGGTAAGGATTCTTGTTGGGGTACATATATATAATACTCACACATAATTTATTATGATTACATAACAATACATAATAATTTCATTGAGGAAATTAGATAATAAATGTGACCCGAATAAAAATGGAAGTTTGGGTGGAAAAACCCTTACCTTAACTCCAAACGTGTTCCTCTATTGAACTTAAGCTCATGGAATAGGCAATTATACTTATTAATAACTTATTTAATAACCTATTAGAAATGTATTTAGTTTATCTTAATTCTGTTTAGTTTATTTATACCCTTATTTCGAAGTTATTATATTGAATTTCATTGTTTTGGGGTGTTTGTTTTCTTTATTTTCATAATCAGTTCACTTGTTTTTAAGTAATGGAGTTCATGTGGAATGGTCTTAAATATCATGAATTTAAAATATATATTATTTAGGAACATAAATAATTGATAATGGTCATTTCTATCATTTTTTTACATGGAATGAGGATGAATCATTTGATGACAACCACTTCGATTATTTAGCTTTATTTGGATTATAATGAACTAGTTTTGTCATATAACATAATTATATATACATATTATGGTTCCTGAATATTAATTAGGTTATAATAAATTTATATTATATTCTGTTTCAACCATAAATAATGTTTCATGACCAGTAATGAAGATGAAATTGAAGAACAAAACTTCGTCGTCCACGAAGGCTTTAAATTGGAACCTTAGGGACGTTGATTTGATTTATAAAAATAAAAGGGAGGGAGAAAGAATATTTATGTTGGTTCCTCCATTCACATGATATAATTACCTTATATAAATTATACTGGAGTTATAATGATTATTTGGATAGAGGAGGTGAGGAGCGGATACACAAATAAGATAAATTGAAATGAAACCAAATGAAAAAGAAGGGTTTTTTATCTCTCAAAATAACCAAATCCAGAAACTCCTTAAGGGAAGGGTTTTTGTTCTTTTGGAAAGACCAGAAGCTTCTTGGACATGGGGAGAGACTGGGGAAGGGTAATTGGGAAGAATGATTAGGTGATTCAAGTCTTAGAGGTTTGAAGAGAAGAGGGAGTGGTGAGGGGTTTTATAGTGGAGGAGAGGAGTAATTTTTGAATATTTAAATCATTATTTTATTATTTCCCTCATGACAACCAATAGTGTTGTTTCATGTGACTCCAAATAGTAATAAATGAATTTGAGTTTGAACCAAGTTTCCTTAAATTTCTTATGATGTCATAAATAGAGTATTTAACTGATAATTTGTATATACGATATTTTATTGTATTTAACTATTCATCAAAAATACAAGAATTTCAGAAAAATCCCAAAAATTCACTCCAACAATTTTTTGACGTCAAGAATTTAAAAGTGAAATCGATTTTTCAAAAATAATTTTCAAAATACTATTAATTTAATTTTTAAATAATGTAATAGTTATTTCGAAAAATTACAATCATAGAGGTATAATTAGTTTTATGTGACATTGAAAAATTATTTAAGATCCCATTATCTTATTACCTTAAGAAAATAAAATAATATCATTATTTACTATTAATAAGAGTCATATTACTATTCACATTACTATTCATAAGGGTATGTTACTATTCACAAAAAAATCATGTTTTTTTCTCTCAGAATCCAAATGACTTACAGAACACAACTCTAGATGACAATTTTTCGAAATTCAAATCATAGAAGAGGCAAAGTTGTGTTTAATGGCTAGATTATAAAATTGAATTGTATATTTATTTTCAAAACCTTGGGATGTTACATGAAACATACTGTATACCATACCAATTATGGAATGGAAAGAATATCATGTTGTATTAAGTACATGTGTGGGGCTGTGAAGAGTTTTTCAAGGCCTCATAAGGTAACAAGATTTCACCCTAAGGTACAAAAAATATCTATATAGGATATCTTAAATAAAAAAAGTGATACTACCTATATAATCCATCTGGTAAAAATGTTCTTGTTGATAGATGTCCCACATTCCTTGAGAATGATCTTATCTCTAATAGAAATAGTGGTATTGAGATAGACTTGATGAAGTATAAGATCAAGATACAAAATAAGTTGACCACGAAAAAATTCTATAAATCCCCATGGAAGAAGAAATTATTCCAAATACATAATTACTACAGAGGAGTACTAGAGGGGTTAAATAATGAAATTGGTGTTTCATTATTGTCACTAAGGATAGTGAACAATTATTAGTTTATAATAATTATAATATAACCTAAAATGAATTACTAAGTGGCGTAGATGTTTCTATGTGGTATGAGTCCATAAATTTTGAAATAGATTCCATGAACTAAAACCATGTTTTTATTTTAAGTATAATCTCTTATAGATATAAATCCCATTGGATTAAAATGTGTAATCAAGATGAAACTAGAAATGGATGGGTAATTCAGTACCTATAAGGTGAGAATGGTTTCAAGATGGTTTAAGATGTGTTAAGGAATTGACTACAAAAAACCATTTCAAAAGTTGTAATGAAAAAATACATCAAAATTCTACATACCCTTATGACTTTCATTTATTGTGAGACTTGGAAAATGGATTTAAAAACATCATTCCTTATTATGAACATTCAATAATATGTCTATATGACACAACCTGAAGGGTTTGTGACCCCAAAAGATTCTAACATGATTTTAAAGATAAAAAATCCAAGTAAGGATTAATGAAAGAATCAAAGTCATGGAACATTCATTTTAATGTGGAAATAACATAATTTTGTTTAAAAATAAATGAATGTGAGTAATGTGTCTACAGAAATTTTATTTGGAGCGAATTTTTTTAATAGTATATATTGATGATATATTACTCATTGGAATTGAAATACCAGTCATACAGTGAAATAATGTGTGGTGGAATAAATAATTCTTTATTAAGGAATTTGGTGATGCAACATATATTCTTCAGATCAAGATGCATTGAGTGTGATCCAAGTGGCTCTTCTATATAAGTTAATGTACATACAATGAAAATATAGTGAAGATATTCAGTACAGAACAATCCATGATGGAATTATTCCCATCATCACATGGTATTCATCTTTCAAAGAATATTTGTCCTCCGAAACACGTGGAATGAAGAATAATGATAAGGATTATATATACATCAATGATTGGGTTATTCATGTATTTTATGCTCTATAAAAGGCTATATGTCACCTATCCATTATGTTTGGTATGAAGATATAAAGATGATCTAGCTGACCTCAATTCGATGATAGTCAATACCATCCTTAAGTATCTATGATGTAATAAGAATATGTTCCATGTTTTGGAGGAGATGAGGAAATGTTTACTAGAGGATATGAGAATGATCTTTTCTAACTAATAATGATGAAATCAATTCAAAAATGGGGCAAATATTCACGTTGAATAGAAGTTTTGTGATATGGAAGAGGTCAAAGAAGTTTTAAGTCATATATTATTCTGACAATTCTTCATATATTGCATATTTTGGGGGTATCTAGTTATGTAGTATATAAAATTAACTTAATCTATAATATTCACCTTGTACCTATTAGTAAAGATCATATCACAGTTTATTGTTATAACACTACAGTGATGGATCTACAAAAATATTCAAGTCACATCTGTGGATAAAGCATAAACTTTGGAAGTATCATCTCTCTAGGTATTTTCTTGGAGATTTTAATATTAAATGATTTGTTTTTTCATTGAAAAAAATGTGGAAAACCCCTTGTATAATTTCTTGACTCATCAAAAACCTGACTACCATGTCAGTTCTAGGGGACTGAAGGTCATAAGAAGTTGGCTTTATTCTATGTTGGAGTTTTTTGAAGCTAGAGTTTTATGAACAAATATTTATACACTGATTAATTGTTCATTAAATTTATTGAATGTTAATAATAATTATTAATATATATTATTAATTTTTATACATGAATTTAATGTAATAGTGTTCTATAGTATACCTCTCATTGATTAGTTCATTGCAGTTCCACACTATTATGATAACCTTGATTTTCAATGATGATATTATTAAATAACATTCTATGAATGGATAACAAACTAAAATAGGATATATAGTACATATAATTTCATGTGAAAGTACTACTTAGTAGATGATTCTTCTTCTTAGGAAGTCAAAATTTGGTAATCTCTAAGATGATAGTTTATGAGAACATACTATCATGTTGAAATTATGATTGTTTTGGTGTAATAAGAGATTCATATCTTTCAGTGTGTGTGATGGTCTATATAATTTAAGATTATTATTATTTCATGTTACAACTCATGTACTTTTGTGTATCTTATAAACCATTATGATAATAGTTCACAGTGAAGCTTGATATGCTGGATTTGTCATGAGTGATATGTCGTTAATGGAAAAGTCAAGGAATTATTTTTCCTGACCATCTTTATGGATAATGATTTTTAATACCATTAATTAAAATATAACTTCCACATTAAATTCTGTGGTCATGGTGTTAAGATGTGTTTATTTAGTATGATCAATGAATGAAATATCAAGTATATTGGTTGGTGATAGGGATGTGAAACCTTTATGGTGAAATATTTTGATAAATGGATTACATTACACCATATGAATTCATATGTAGTTATCATCATTTGGAAATGAAGTTCTTTCTCTTGGTTTCCACGACCCATTACAAGACAATAATCTTGGACTTTATGCAAGACTGTATATTGCAAATTAAAAATATTCCTTGAGGGTCCCACACTAAGAATTTCTAATGTACTTGATGATATTCTATTTGATATTATATATTAAAATAAATATTAATCTCACGACCGATGATTAATTTTATTCCATGTTTTATTCATAGCTAATTTTCACAATATAAAAATAAATTATTGGTTTATAAAAAATAATTTATTTTATTATGTGAATATATATGAAGTATTTATTCATTAGATTGTGAATACAATATTTATTTTATTTATTTATTATTTTATTTATTATTTAAATTCTATAATTTGATTAAAATATTTATTTTATGAATAAAATATTTATTTATGTGGTAAATAATTTCCAGCAGAGCTCGAATAGACCAAGACTGAGTCTGGTGAAAAATATGAATAATCAAGACCACAACATAATATTTGTTATTGTGTAAGTTGTAAAACACCAATAATAATTATAATTATATTATTATTATATGGAATGAAGATTATTAATGTTTTTAAATGATATTTAATAATATAAATAAAATTAAATAATAGTTTAACCTAAACCCTATCTCTATAAATAGATAGTTATGTCAATTGTATAAATTATGGAATTTTAAAAAGTGAAAATTATTGTTCACAATTAATTATCTTTAAAATCTGACATCTATATCCCTCTTATTAATGAGAACATATGATATAATTATTCAAGTTCTAATATTAAGAAATCAAGAAAGAATAATTAAATACAATTGATTTTATGCACTAGCACTAGAAGATCTAGTGGAATTTATCATAGATAATGGGAGAACAAGTGGATCACTTCTAAATGTATTGTACCCTTGGATATTCACAAGTGATAAAAATGGTAATATGAAAGGGTCTTTTCAGATGATCAAAATCATTAATAAATAACGATTCCTAAAACTATTCAATGATGTATTATGATAATAAAATAAATTAATTATAATTTTTTAGTGAATCATACCGAATCTTGGTTTCAGAAATAGAAAAAAAAAGAAATTAATTTGTCATCGTCTATTGCATGCTTTTGTTGTAGCTAGAAGCAACAAAATTATCATTAAAATAACATGTATAAAATATTCATCTAATGTAATTCTTACATTATGGGAAATGATGTTTCGATGATATGGGTCTTTAACCGAGTAATTGTATAACTATTTTATGTTTTATAAATAATGATTTATTTTTTAGAATTATTGTTATATTTTATATTTAAAAGAATAAATTGTGTTAAATTAAATTGGTATAATATACCTTAATTCCTTTGAAAATATACATAGGGATTACATTTTTCACTAATATGAACCCGACAACACCGACGATGCATCAATCTGGTTAGTATTAGAGAATATATCTAAGAGATAAGTTGATAATAAGAATAAAAATAAAATAATATATAAAATATAAATTAAGATAGAGGGAGAGATGGAAAGATGCTTGAGAGAGAGATTGGTTTACGGGAATTTTGTTGTAGAGGGGCACAACCACCTTTAATGATTAAAAAAAATATTACATTCATTATTTATTTTTAATTAGTTAATGTTTTAATTTTTCACTTCTTCCATGTGATAAACTTGGTTCCAAATTATTCTCCCAACATTCATGTATAGCACCCCATGGCCACACATTACATGAAGTATTTATTTATTTATTTTTATTCAACTTAAATCCATTTAACCATTCATTAAAAAATATCTTCAATGTAATGCACATATATATATATATATATATAAAGTCGCATCATATATAGACACACAAACCCACATATAATTATATAAAACAATGAATATATTATGAATAAGGTCTAACCATAAGAAAACATCATGAACTTTTATTAAAGAAGAGAAAAAATAACATGAGAGCATAGCTAACAAGCCTGTACCCAAGTGGTACAGGCTCCTGCTTGGCATCCAAAAGACCCACGATCAAATCTGGACAATAAAAAATTTCTAGGTACTATAGCAACACTGTAGTTGTATTGTAACAGTGGTGGTACTATAGTATTGGAGGAACCGTAGCGGCAGTGGAATTGTACCGGCGGAGACACAGTTGCAGAAATAGTAGCAGTGATGGTACTGTAACAACACTGGTACTATAGAAGTACAATTCACCAAAGGGCCATTTGGTAATAAAATGGGATTTTAGGATTTGTATTCAGGACACTTGGCCTTGGGACTTCAGGATATGTAATGTGTATCCCTCTACCTAGAAAAAAAAGAGGTCTCTGATTTAATAATAAAATGAGGACTTGGCCACAACCTTAAAAATATAGGGGAGCGGACAAGGTAAAGCAAAGAGATAAACTGTCATCTAGAAAACATGTTTAAGAATCCTAAAATGAAAGTTTGTTTCCATATCCATAATATGTATCATTATAAGTGTTCCATTCGGATTATGAGTGAGCCTGATAAAAAATCCTTGCATATATACAACCATGAATATATATATATATATGCATGTATATATAAAATCTATATATATAAACACACACACACCCATATATAAATATATAAACCAACACAAAAAAACAAAAACGGACATATATATGTACATATATATATATACACTCATATATATATATATTTGTGTGTGTGCGTGTTTGTACATAAATATATTTAACAAACATATACCTAGACACATCGGCATACACACAAACACACATAACTATACACAAACATAGATATATATGTATATAAACCATATAAAAATTCATAAATTTTAATTTATTACAAAAATATATTATTTAATTTATTTAATAATAATAGTAATAATGATATATTTTATTATTAATAAATCATTCCCATTATTACCACCATAAACTTGTCAACAGAAAAAGTCATTAAATACCGATAATAGAATAATAAATTTTTATTAATCACATAATTAAATTTACACAACACGACTTATTATATCACTATTACTACATTTATTACCAATTAAATATTAACCTAACCAATATTTCCCCCATAACACAATTATTTGTTTCAAATGTAAATTTTCAATATTTTTCTCCAATGAAAGTAATAATAAAATTTATTATTATTATTACTATTAACAACCAAAATTAAATTATATATCGATTAATTTTTATCACTTCAAAAAAATCAAAATAACTTGATAAATTTGTTCATAATCATATATTCCGCCATTTATTAACTCTCTTAAACCAAAAAGTAAAACCAACTACATGGGTTATTACGCTATCCCCACTATATTTCTTCCCATCCTCATGAAGTCATTTAGATCAGGGAACCAATACTCTCCACCATTGGAGTTTCTATATAAATTTATTTTACAAAAGTAATTACTAAATTTTAATTCCATTTGAGACCAGGGAAATGACAACTTATACTAATCGATAACCTGATCCAAATTATTAATCAAATTCAATTGACTAAAAAATATATGGATTTTTAATAAATCAAACACACAAAGAAATTACTACCCATTCAAGGATCCATATTACCAAAAAATGAATGTTATTCATAACCCCAAACATACAATCAAGCATAGAATACAACAAGAACAAATAAAATCATGTAATTATAGTTCACCCAATCACATATTACAATTTTAATAGAAATTTAATTTTTTAGTCTAAATATAATATAACCAATAGGTATACATGGAATGTGAACCTACATGATTAGTCATGATTCATTAATGCACCTAAAATCTCATAAAACACATATCAAACAAAAGTGTTTCACAGAAGTGGAATTTAATCAATGATAACTTGAAAAAACAAAGCATAATTTCACCACATTATGGAAACTTAGAGTTCCACTATATAGTGTAGATCAGACACATACATAGACCCCCTACCAAACTCCTAGACTTATTTTCTATAATCTACAGTATCCAAAATCAAGGAAAAAGAAGAAAATATTTATTAAATCATAGACTTGTGATACCATTTTGTGACATCATGACCCAAACCACTAGACTAGATCCGGAGTTCCACATGACCTCAGGCATGACTCCCCATACACATGAGGCTTCCGACTAGTAGCAAGGGTCCAATCCCATTAGTGGGGAGACTATAACCTCAGTAACCTATCATAGATCAAATAGTATAAAATATAACTAAATAAATAATCATAGTACATGTAGAAAACAGAAGGTGGAATTGATAACATATTAACTAAAACACAATAATGATCCCAGGTATAGGTAAATATTGTAAATACATGTTGTAGTAGATATCCCTACCTTTCTTTGTCCAATATTGATTACATCCTCTAACTCCTCCAGCACAACCATCGATCATATGGCCCTTAGGCTTCGGTAGATCCCTAAGCATGTAATCTATAATTTCACCGAATTGAACAATTAGATTGTGAGTACAATACTTGGTTGGATACTACCGGTGACCCTTAATATCAAATCATGAAATACATAAGTGAATGACATGAATGTACTCTAGCTATAGATATAAAAAAATATACGATAAATGTATAAAATATATGTCAAGCCCCCAAATATTATCTCAACCTACATCAACACCATTCCAAAATAAAATCTACTAACTTTGTCACCATACCGATTGGAACGTCCCTAGACATGTCAATCACATCTCCCTCCTCATCGTGATAGTTCAAAAAACAAGTTTGAAACACACATGGGAAGGAATAGTCCATGTAAATGTTGATCAATATATTATGAATCCATCTTAGAGGGGAATATTCCATTTCAAACCACCTTCATCATCTGTGGTTAAAAATAGTACATACTGCATGTATGCAATATAAAAGATCAATATCACATCAAACAAGAATTATCATCATCTGAACAATCCATATGTAAAAAGCACAAGAACAAGTCTAGGTTACAAACACAAAAACCATATATGACCAGGAATCAAACATAGGTATCAAGGGTTACTAATGAATTCCAAAAAACATCTCAATAAAATATATAAAATAGGAAACTAAGACAAGTAATTCTTTTATTATATGAAATGATGTTCTGAAGAAAAGGTTCACTAACTAAGTCCAATTGCACCATTGAGAGACATTTCCCAAATAACGATTATCTTAATTGAATTACTGTCATATTAAATATTTAAAATTTGAAAAATGGATAAATTAAATCTAGATAATATATATTACTTTATCTTAAAATATACTCATGGATTAAATTTTTCTCATTGAGATGAACCCAACAGTACGGGTGACACATCAATATGATCAGTATTGATGAATATTTGGATGATATATTTTTGAAATAATAATTAAGGTAATATAAAATAAAAAATAAAAAAATAAAATAGAGGAAGAGATGGAGAGATGCACGAGGAATGGAGATAGGCATGATGCAATTCTACTAGAGAGAAGCTAACCCATCATTATGAATTTATATATATATATTTCTATTTAATTAATTAATTTTTTTATAATTTTTTTGTATAAATTTTTCCCTTCCACCATGCATTATGCATGGACCCAAAATATCCTCCCAACTTTCCTATATAGCTCACCCATATCCCCATATTCAAATATTTTTTTTCTTCCACTCAATTTCATTTAAATATTCATTAATTAATATATGAAAATTCATCCATATATAGGTATATATATAAACCCATCACACACACACACACACACATGCATATACTTATATACACCCACACATATGTATTCATATATACATAATCAATATATACACACATATACATTATATATTTACACACCCATATATACATATATACACTAATATATATATATATATATTTGTGTATATATATATTAACCCACACATATATATGTATATATATATATATTTAACCATCATATACATATACACAATAGCATATATATATACACACTCGCATAAATATATATATATATATATATATATATATATATATATATATGTGAACACATATATTTAACCCATATAAATATATACACATTTAAATTTATCACACCCTATTATTATATTCCCAATTTATTATTAATAATAATAATTACAATAATAATAATAACAATAATAATAAATTTTAGTATTATTAAATATCTCCCATCATTACCACAATAAAAATTTCAAAAAATATTTAATTAAATATATATAATAGAATAGTAAATTTATATTAATCACACTATTTCATTTATTTCGAATTAGTTACAATATAACAATTATTACATTAACCACAAATAAAATGTTCACCCTTCCAATATTTCATCCACAAACTGGCTATTAATTTCTTATGTAAATTTTAATTCCTCTTTTCAAAAATAATAATAATTATTATTATTTTAACAGTCTGTCAAAATTTTAGATACCGATTTATTTTTATAAGTTCAAAAAATTAAAAATAATTTGATAAAATCATTCACCATTAAATATAATGAATTTTAATAAATATTATAATCAGAAAATTATTGCTAATGACATGGTTCGTTACAATCAAATCCTTATCTACCTTTTTTAGTTTTATTAAATGCAAGAGAAATAGATTTTCATTATTTTATAGACCACATGATCTATAAATGGTTTATTTTAGTGCATTATCCCTAAGAATGATTCATTGCAGATATTTGTTATTTTGAATATAGGTTGATATATAGGTGGAAACTGATTGCAACACATAACCAATGGATGGATTTGGGTTCATGGATTTGAATAAACCATGTATGAATATTTTATCAGGTTCGATATCTAAAATAAAAATGGTCCCCTCATCATTAAACAAATGACCATTAAAATGAATATGTTTTCCTTTCCTAAAATAATTTATATGAATTTATGGTCATTTTCACACATAGTTTATTTATTGTTTATGGTCATCGACATTCTCAAGATCATTCCTCGTCTCAAGATCAATGGTATCTCTCAATTTCCATCACTATTTTGGAATTACTTTTTTCCCTCTATATCCATATCTTGACATCTACTATTTGGTAATATAGTGATGTGTTATTCTAGATTACTCATTTATTTATTTTTCCCTCTATTCAAAAGGTAGTTATATTAACCCTTTTTGCAATGTGGGTTTTCAATAAATGTGTTTTTAATTAATAAATATTTTATTATGAAGTTCAAGTTAAAATTACGAGGATTTAAGTTATTAATGTGGGGTATAATTTAATAACCCAATATTTTAAATAAACATTATGTTTGATAGTGTACATGACAGACAACACCAAACATTAATGAACATGAAATATTATCATTTAAACATGATCCTGATAACAAAATAATTGAATTTGTGGGAATGAATAGGAGATACTTCATTATTAAATATATATATATATATATATATATAATAAGTTATTATTAAACAAAAATATATTTCTAAATATTTAGGAAATAAGAACTCTAATTTACATAAAGTCATTTTATTCCTCAAAATTGTGTTTTCATCAAAAATGGTTTTCATTTCTTTTTGTGAGACAATATTATATTTCATTTATTCCAATTTTAAAATTTTTATATGATAAAAAATTTATCATTTTTAAATCATCATACCAAAATATTTTGGGGTACATTTTTGATATTTTTATAAAATGTTTAATTTTTCAGTTAATAGTGAATTTTTTATTGAAAACTATATTCTTTGTTCAAGTACTTACAAATATCCATTTGTTTTGAATTTATTTTAAAATTTATCTAGTACCTCTCTATTATAAATAATCTATTTAATTCCATTATAATATATATTACACATAATTTTTTATAAAAAGATATGAAAACTTAATAATTCATTTTTCTAGAAAATCATTTTCATCACATTTTTTGAGTTTATTTTAAATGTAATTTATACAATTTATAGGGATTGAATTTGAAAAATATATATTATATATTAGGAATTAGTATTTACAATTTTCTTAAATATTTTAATTTTATTTATTCTTATTAGGAATAATAACCAAAATAAATATTTTTACCTCAGTAATCCTAAATCAGTTATTTATTGTACCAATAACATGATAATGATTTATAAATATTTATTAAACATGAGTTATTTATATTGGATGAATGTTTTTTTCTATACCCATTCAATATTAAGTAATTTGGAATTTTTGTACCATTTTTACCTTATAAAAACAATTATATTATTCCAAGTAAAGAATAAATAAAAAATATCATTTTCTTTGATTTAAAAACAATATTCTTCTATGGGGATAAAGGATTTTATGTTCTATTATAAGTGGTTATTTTAAATATTAATAAATTTTTTATCATGTTAATTTTTTTAATTACTAGTGATAAAATAATTACGTTAAATTATTACCCAACGTCTACACAATCTATGTGAATTCAGTATAAAGATCTATTAAATGATATTAAAAAGATAAAAAGTAATATTTTTCGGATGATTTATGGTGTTTAATTATTTTTTAGAAAAATATAATTCATTATTTATGTCTTAAAAGATTATATTTGAACTACATTATTATTTTTATAATTATTAAATTAAAATTATTTAAAATGTCTTCATATGATTTTAATGTTATTATATGTTAAATAATATTTTATGAAATGACATAAATTTTATAAAAATATTATATCTGAAACATTTAATTGTTTCTTGTCTATAATATCAATAATTTTCTATTTATGGATCATTTTTCATTTATATAATAGCTTTCATAACCCCCAAATAGTAAAAACCCATGTTATCATGGTAAAAATTTAAAGGGTTAACATGGGTTAAAATAAAGTGATAAGGGTTAAAAAATCACTTAAAATCGTATACATTTTATTGGATTAGAGGATTTATACTCATATCCTTCCAATCTACAAAATATATCAATTTTTCGACATTAAAATTAAAAAAAAATATAATGTAATACTTTAAGTAATACCAACAGTGCCCCTATAATCTCTTATAAAAGGACACCACACATCCATTATTATACAGATTTGATGAACTATTAATATCATTCATTTCCATCTCCAACAAATTCCAAATGTTCTTCCCCATATCTTAATGGTTTTGTTCTCTCCAAAATACTATTTTATATGTATTATGGTGTAAACCGGAGGTGGTATTCTAAAGAGGAGGTAATCATCTAAACTGAGAATTTTCAATTTTCATCTTATTTTCCTACATCAAATCTATTTAAACTATTATGATATGATAAAATTGTATGTATAAACTATATTTAAATGTCATTATTCCATTTGAAAATAGTTTTTCATATACGTTTTAATCGAATGGGGAATAAAAACATCTTTTGTGAGTACTTGTTGACCATCAACTTCAAGAAGAAACGTCTTTCAATATCCACAAACACCTCTCATCGAAATTGATAATGATATATTTATTTTCTATATTTTATACCAGGACATAATTTTCATTCTATAATGATCCTATAACATCTTCTATATTACCCTTACATCCATTAGAATATGGTAATGTCCTTCATGCATGTGTGTTGATTACTACAATCACAAAGGGATGTGATTCATTTATCATGTATAAATTTAACAGATAGGGATAAAATTGTATTGTAACATCATGATACCTTATTTTAGGTATACCTAGGCACTTTTTTTATTCCTTTTTGGGGGTGGTCTTGTTTTATAGTGTTTTGGATGAAACTTAGAGAGATTTATATCTCTTTAGTTTGTGCATGGTCGGTGCATAATTAAGGAAAACCATGGGGTTTGAACATGCAAATTATGTCCCTTGTTGAGATCCACTATAAGGAGGCACAAAATATTTTCAAACTATGTAGCCACCTTCCAATACTATAAACCCCATGGATAGTGGTTAATGCATGTTTAGTTCAAGTTTAGTTTAACCCAGTGTCCAAAACATTGTCTCCAAATAGAATACTAGTAGGGGAGCATTTTTAGGGCGGCAGTTTTGTGACTATACATCCCTCTATAGAAAACCATGTGTGTAGTTTTTAATTTCATCAAATTTAATTTTACAATTCCCAAAATCCCTTTATAAGGTTTTAAATACCACCATTCATCACTAGTATGACTGTTTCATCTATGGAGGCACCAAAGAGGCACTTTTTCCCCTTATTATTTATTCAATTGGAGAATAAAAGTCATATTGGAAGGTCTAATCCCTATCTGGCCATGTATTTTCTCCTAATTACACTTTCTCTCCTCCTTAGGGTCTTATAGATCATAATTTCATTGATGGATATAAAATCCATTTTTTATATCTTTATTATAGAATGGGTCCTTATATATCATCTACAGCATTCATTATTGGTGTTCCCCATTGTGTGCCTTGTGTTTTATAATTAGTTGATCTAATGTTATGTGGTTCTATTTGATATTTCCCATGAAAGTGATGCTTTTATATTCATTAATTGTTTGAAAATTTTTTAATTGATTTATAAACCCTCGATTTGGAATGATTTAATTAAAAAATTCAGAATGACAATGATTTGGAGAAAAGTATCCAATTCAAATGGAATAGGAATTGTGGGATGAACCTTGAGAATGATAGATTATTTTCTTAGAAATTTATTGGATGAAAGGATTTGGTAATTTTTTTTAGAAAATGGATAAAATCAAAATGATGGGAAACTATTTTTTTTTTCTCGAAAAGTTATAAAATGATAGAATACTATGTTTCGATTTGGAAATTGAATAGGAATGATGAAGCTAACAGTTAAGAAATTGTATTATAAGTGATGAATAATTTGAAGTGAAATTATTTTCTCATTATTTATTGACTGTTTGACCACATGCATGGATTGGTAGTTGGTAGTTTATTTGATATAAGAACACCTTGATCTTAATCCCCTTGAAATTACTTTACAATGGAAAATCTAAAAAAAACCTAGTTTGTCATGATTATCACTAATGGAATATTGATGAGTTTTATTCAACATAATCTTATGGGATGTGTACACACAGGTATAGTCTTGATCACTGATTTTAGAAGTGTGAGGATCCTTTTACAAAAGAACTAATATAAATGAAGTTAGATTAATATGGTTGTTTATTTCAATGATTTTATTATATATTCCATTTATTTTAGAACATTTTTACTCATGAAAATTTATTTATATAAAATATTTTATATAAATGTTTTATTTAAAAAATTCTTGAAATGTTTTCCATCTATTGAGAAGAAAGAATGGTTTGTTTTAAATATGGAAATTTTTTGTTATTTTTTAACATATTTTCTTTAAATTGAAATAATAATTGGGTTATTTTTATGGAATCTAATCTCTAATAATTGGTGAGACCACGTTGGGATTTATATATCACACCCTACCTTTACCATTAAAAAATTTGTAGATTTTCTTATACTAGGTCCTAAAAATGAAAAATTTCCACTTTAAGGTGGTGGATGCTCTTGGTCCTTAAGATGATGGAGTGGTGATGGTGACTGGTGGAGTTGAGGTCCACTTATATCCAAGGATTTTAGAGTTATATTTGTTTTTATAATAGTTTAGGATGATGTTTCAATGAGATATTTTAACTAAATTAATTGGTATTTTTATACCTATTATAATCTTGATACTTTCCCACTAAATAGAGTTTATATATGGACTTGTAAATTGTTGATATTCCACTATTTTGGGAAGATGCCTCCTCAATCTCTAGGAGAACGATGTTTATAGGGTTCTGTGTTTTCACGGTCCCCCCATCCAGGAGTCAGCGTCAATCTGGCCTTAGCTTCACACTCCTGCAGTTCAATTCTTTAGCTCCACTCTCTTGCTGTTTTAGTCTTCATCATTCCGATTCTATCTCCGTCTTGACACACATGTTGATCAACCTTCAACTGATGTGGTCGTGCGTCACTTTTCCCCGCCGAATCTGGGTCTGGTGGGTTCTGATGTGTGTTTTCCTCATTCGAGGACTTGTGATTGATGAATCACTTTTTGAGCAGCTGTCATGCTTATCTGTCTTCGTATCTACTTCAGATCTGTGCAACCGAGTTAGATTTTCGGTTCCATGCTATCGGTGGTTTTCCTCAACACCCCTCTGCATGAAGGCGAAGGACCCCAATTGGATTGGGATCCTTAGAGCGGTGGTACCTTTTGATCAATGGAGGTATGCAGTTGTAATTTTATTCATGTCTGCATTGATGATTTGGTTGCTACCTACTTATGTTGTGCTTCAGTATTTTATTTTGGTTACTGCCCTCTATTCCTTGGTGAGGTTTTGAAGGATGTTCTACATTGGTTAAGATAGGGATTTTCTCATGTTGGTGCTAGAATTTCATGCAGTTTGCACTACCCCTCTGGGTTGACATCAGATATGTGCACCCGTGACGTTGTTTTGTCCATTCATGTGGTGACTTACAATTTTCCTTGCCTCTGTATGTTGTGTCATCCAGAAGATTCTTCTGGAAGATCAATGAATACAGGGAGTTGTGATTGGATTTGGAGGGCCAGTCTTCAACGATCTTGGATGCACATTGCCATAATTTTTTGAGATGATTCCCATGGTTCTTTCTGATAATGATCGTTGAGTGATGTATTTTGGTTTTTAGTGTTCGGGAGGAGGTCGTGGGTTGTGCATTTCGTGATGCATTGAGATTATTGGCATCAACTATGTCCTTTCTTCGTTTTATTTTTATTTCATTTTTTTGTTTCTCCTATGTTGGTTTTCTTCATTTTGTTTTGATTTTGAACACTGGAGGAGATGCAGATGTCATTAGAATTTGCCAATGTTTTCTTCATTTGGAACATATATATGTTTCATATATATGGCATTGGGTGGGCGGCCTCAAAAGAGGGATAGAAGTGAAGACATCCACCATTCAACTATCTGTCCTCATTGGACTGATGGGTACTCTATTTTTTCTTGACATGTTTTATTTCTGGTATGTGCTGCATCAGTTTTTCTATGCAGTAATGTCCCCACGTGCATCATCAGGAGGGTGGCTCACATGGGAGATAAGTTTGATGGAATCTATCATCAATTCCTCGATTACATTTCGGTGTTGGAGTGAGGAGTGCCTTGCCTTTATTATGTTACTAGCATGACACATGTATTGGAAAGGGGGTTGTGCATCACCTTTGACAGATTTTACAATTGCAGGTTCTGGCAGGGGGAAAAAGACTCTCGGTTGGTTCTTATTTGATGTTTTTTTCTTTTTGGAATTTGTGTCCATGTAAATATTTTTTTCCCTATTGGTTTTTCGTGTTCTCATTTTGTCATTGTAATGGGTAACTCCTTTTCTCAGTCTTCAAAAATATATTTTTTCCCTTTTAAATTTAAATAGATAAACCCCTAAACATTTTTAAAAAATAATAATAAAAAAAATTACACTATTTTGTAGAAAAAATAATTCCATTTTTATTCTTGAATGATGTGGAGTGTTTGTTGGAAACCTATTGGTATTGGGAATCCATTTCGTGATATGTTAGTGATAGATCTGGGGCTTGGGTTCTAGGGTACCTCAGATGGTTCATGTAAAATTTGTTTCAGTGGTTTATGTTGAGAATATTTTCATTAAGTCTGTATGTGGTCTGGGTTGTAAATATAGATAGGAAATTGAATTTATGGGAATTAGAAGGTATTTGTGAGTGATTAACTTGCCATCTATTTCCATAACGAGTCTTAACTCTCCAAGGGTGGTGGGGGTAAAGTGTCTTTAATGATTAATATAATTTTTTCTATTCTTTTACCACTTTAATGAGAGTTTTTTGAAAGTACCGTACTTCTGAATTCTATTTGATGGATTTGAATCTTGTGAGTTCCATTTGGGGTGCTAATCTATGTGTTTATGGTAATTTATTTTCCTATTTTACATTGATGGTTTGTAACATCATGCCTCCAATAATATTCTTGAACTAACATGAAGAGGGTGGATCTGATGAAACATATAATGTGAAAACTCTAGTTGACCATAATCTCATTGAGATATTAGTGTGTGTTGTCCAAAATCTCATAAAAATTGTAACACCCATCCACATTCAAAGATCCAGTCCCATAACTTGAATGGGATGATTCAATAGACCATTCTAAAGAGTCTATTCACCAAAATCCACTAGTTTTACAAGTCTCTAGTGATACTTGAGGTTGTGAATTGGTTGAAACGAATTGAGTGGATTTTTGAGTTTTTGTAAATGCCTGATTTAACTAAAGTGATATGTGCCACTGTCATAACCTCCCATCACCAAGATGAGGGAATGGTCAACAGATTTCCAGACCCTTCCTTCTTCAAGTTGAAGAATAGATAATGACCACTGAGACCCTCCATCAATAGGTCCTGGAGTGGCGGTTAGCACCAAGGGTATAGATACATGCATAAGATGGAAGGCATTTTCCTTTTTATTTGGTAGGATCAGGAGATAAGATAGTAAATCCCAACAACACCCAAACTGGAGGTAAAAGTAAATTCAAAAGTAAAACATTTCCATATTCATGTCCAAAAGTAAATAATATAAAAGTACAAGA
The DNA here is from genome assembly GCA_963277665.1 of Viscum album. NCBI lineage: Eukaryota > Viridiplantae > Streptophyta > Magnoliopsida > Santalales > Viscaceae > Viscum > Viscum album. The sequence continues at coordinate 658,290,871 of OY728132.1, forward strand.
AAAACACCAAAGAAACGTACCAAAGAAAATAACAACAACAACAGAAATTGTCCCACGTTCTGAACTAGTATGGTCCTGCAAAATCCTCAAATTCCTCCTGGAAACTTGAAAACCATTTATATATGTAGGGTGAGTATACAGGTATACTCGGCATGGAAAAACAAAAGCTCTCATGCACATGTGGGGAGGCATTCTAATGTCCCGTGAGAAAGGAGATAACCAGAGCACCTAGCAAAGAACTATCCACCCCAACCTCACCAAGTAACAATCCCCATATAACGCATGTCAAGTACCATAGTAGTAATAACACATCGATGTTTGGGTACCCCACACCACTTTCCCATCGGTTATTGAAAACATCCTATCCGTCAGACCTCTCCCGCCATTCTCACTGTTGTCCCACTGCCACACCCCGTCCGCACACAACTGGGATATCACTACCACACATCCTGCCCACAAACAAATGGGCCACAACAACCAAACGTAACCACACCTAAACAATCATGGGTCCCAAAACTCCTTACACTTCCAAAGACACCTGGGCCTCATCCTGAAGACGCTTGGGAAACCACTTTCCCACATACACCTTGGCCAACCACCACCGCGTACCCTGCTCAGAGAATCTAGGGATATAATGGACCTCATGTCATTATAGCCTACCCAAAGTGTCTTGGGATACTCTATAAAGGGTTCAAGAAAGGAGCTAATAACCAGCCACTCATAGAAGTTCTGGAAAAAACACCCTCCCCCGTGAATTGGGGGTGTACAGAATGAATTTCTCCACATGGGTGCGGCACGAATAAGAAACATAAAAACTATAATGATTCATATAGGTAAACAAGAAATCATCCCTACCTATGGGTTCCAAAACCAACCTATACAAAAACACCCTCGTTTCTATTAACTCATAAAAAGCACTACACCCACGGCCAAGTCAAAACACATTCCCAAAAATCAATTCCCCGTTGAACCCATTCTTGTTTTCATATTCAAAGTGATTCAATTAAAGTAAGTATTCACTACTGGCAAACTAACAGGCATATCCGTAAGCTAAGGAGAAACTTCCAAACATCAATTTTATGCGTTCACACCCGGTTATCTTGTAAATTCACAACAACAAAAGGAATATGTGAGAGCCCTCGAAGTACTACAACCAAACCAAGACCCAACATATGGGTAGGAGATCATAAACCAACAGCTGAACCACAACATGGGATCTCATCCCCATTCATGTCACCCCACGAGGAACCAGTAGAACAGCCACACATTCACCCAAAATAGAGAAAAGGATGACTTTCCATATTTTAACACACTGCCCATTTAATTCCTTCTTTTCCGTTTAGTTAACCTGGGTGATCACACAAGGATTCTTGTTCACTGTAAATTCATTTTACAACCAATTTAACATGATTAACCAATTTCCATGTACATCCATTCAATCACAGAGCTATCCAGAGGACAAAGGTTCTTTAGTGGACAATGAAGACCACCAACGGCCATGATTTTCAGTGGAGATAAATCCATATAATTCACAACATATAAGAAATTGAAAAAGAGTACAACATCATCATTAAACACACCCCACCATTCTTTAAAAGTCCATATATTATATTCATTAAGGTTTGATTTCATCCATCCCCATAGGAATATTAGGATACCCTCCCCGCATGATACACAGTAAAGAGATATGAAGGAATAACCCTACATGGATCATCAGTGATCGATGTTTCCCTCCATGCACCAAGAACTGGGGATGCATGACTTGTAGGGGAGGAACTTTGGGGACTCCAAGGGTGGGCAGAAAAGCTCCAACACAGGTGCACCACTTGCCCTGGGAAGGGGGGGGAGACTCCAAACACACAAAGAAAGAAAATGAGACCATCCAAGAATAAGAAGAAGGAGAAGGAGAAATTCTAGTACAATAAAAAGGTGAGACACAGGAGTTACGAGATAATAAATTTTGAACATATTTAAAGGCGGATTGTGGCTTCACCATGCAGTTGGGTGGTTACACATGATGGAATTAATTTTCATTTAATTAATTCTCATCATACAGGTTGCCATAACAGCTATGCATTACATTTTTTCCTTTAATATGAGTAAAACGTTCCATAAAGGCAGAACTGGAAAGTACGAAAAAAATTATGTTACACCGAGGAAAAGCCACGTGTTTTGGTAATTTAAGGGTCGCCCAACTCTTGGGGAATTTTAGATATCATTTATGGTCTTTATAAATGCTTTAATAAGGTTATTAAAACAACTTTACGTCAATATATATGTTGCGAGAGCGTAACTGAAAAAACATGGGAAACTGGGAAAAGGGGTGAGACACGGTTTGGTGAGACACCGTATGTGGTGCCATAGTTTCGGTGTTTGACCTTCATGGTGCCACCAGTTTGGTGAGACTCCATGAGTAGTGCCACTGTTTTGGTGTGCGATCATCACGATGCCACCTGTTTTGTGAGACACCGTAAGTGGTGCCACCGTTTTGTTGTGCGACCGTCACAGTGCCACCGTCACATTGCTGACATGGTCGGTGCCATGGTCACAGTGATGTCATGACCGGTGCCACCATCACAATTCCACCTTTACTGGTGCCACCATTTTTGTGGAACTGAGTTTTTTTCAATGTGATGGACTAGGAGCGTCTGAGCCATTACATCATATACCTCTCAAACTATTCTCGCCCTTGAGAATCTAAAGCTACACCAAAGAAAAAATAGCGGTGTCCAAACAACCACCTCGAAAGATACCTCTCAGGAGAAAACCTCCTCGACATCTAGGAACACCTCTCCTTCAAGTAACTACACATCATATAAAGTTGTCACTGTCTAGACATATGGGTTAGGGAGTCCTTTCCACCCATGTCAAGATATGATCTGCTTTGAGTTGTACTGACTCGCCCGTATAGGTTTAATCACATCCACTCTAATGCTTCTTGATTAGTGATTTAGTCCTACCTTCCCAATAGTTAGGACACTTCACAATCATTCGGAGAACAAGGAAAACGACACATTCATAGTTAACAAGGTCAAGCATTACATTATAAACAAGTATGAAACAAAAAAGGATAAAACTGAAAATCGATCTGAGTACTGGGTGCACATCTGTGCCTCCCATTCCCAGGTACTCTCCTAGAGGCCACCGTGCCTCCATAACACACGAACCAAGGGAATGGTTTTTCCACAAAGCACCTTCCCCTCACAACCTTCAATCATCACTGGTCTCTCTATGAATGTAGAATCTTCCCTTATATCCAACTCCCCCCAGTCAATGACATAGGAGTAATCGTGTAGATATTGATGAATATGGGAGACGTGGTAAACTTCATGGATCCTTTACAACTTAGGTGGTAATGCCTACAGATATTCCATGTCTTCGACTTTCCTCAACACTTCTAAAGGCCCGATGATCCAAGGAGAGATCTTTATCCACTTGCCGAACCTTCGCTGCCCGTGCTGAGGGGAAACCTTCAAGAACACAAGGTCTCTAACCTCGAACTCCAAGTGCCTCCTCTTACGATCTACATATGACTTATGCCAGTCCTGGGATATATTCATCCTCTCATGCACCAGGTGAACCTTCTCCATCATGCTCTTTAATACCTCTGGGCCAAGAAAAACTACCTTCCAAACCTCGGTCCAGCGTACGGGTGAACGACACGGCCTCCCGTACAAGGCTTCAAACGGTTCCATTCCAATAGTAGAGTGATAGCTATTATTTTATGCAAACTCCACTAAGGGAAAATGTCATTCCCATGATCCCTTGATTTCCAAAACACATTCCCATAGCATATCCTCCAATGTATGGATGGTTCACTCTGTCAGCTCATCTGTCTGGGGGTGGAAAGCAATGCTAAGGTGTAGTTGGGTGCCAAAAGCATGCTGCAATTCCATCGAAACTTGTCAGGTAAACATTGAATACCTATCCTAGACTATAGACCTAAGAACTCCTTCAAACCACTCCACATCATCCATGTATCATTGTGCTAGGGTATCCACCGCACTCGACTCCTTGATCGTAGGAAGTGAGATGATTTCTTCAACATGTCTACCACTACCCAGATTGCATCACAGACTCCATGAACCCTGGACAGTACTATGATGAAATCCCTCGACATGTCATCCCACTTCCACTCAGGTACATATAAAGGATATAACAAACCTCTTGGGACGTGGTGTTCATCCTTCACCTACTGACACAGAAGGCACCTTGCCATGAACTCGGCCACTGCTCATTTCACCCCGAGCCACCAAAAATGTTCCCTCAGGCCTTGGTACATCTTGTAAACTCCAGGGTGTACCGCTACGATTGAGTTATGGAACTCACATAGAATTTATTCCTGCATCACCTCTGAGGAAAACAACATCCCCTAGAAAAGCATCTAATTCTGACCATCCTCCGACCACCTTTCCGGAGCATCGCCTTGGTTAACCCAATCACGCATCACTTCACTCTCTATGTATCCTCCCTGAGACTCCTCCACCTGCCACAATAGAAAGTACTGTACTATCATCTAGAATAGGCAACCTCTAACATCATCCAACCTTGCATCCAGGCGTAGGGCAGTCAACTCCACCATTTCCTTCCAAGCATTAACAAATTCCAGAACAACTTCCCTCAATGACTTCCTTCTCAAGGCATCGATCAAAACATTCCCCTTGCCTTGATTATAAGGGATCTCGATGTTGTAGTCCTGAAGAAACTCCACCCATCTACATTGTCACAAGTTCAGGTCCTACTGGGTGAATATATGCCTCAAACTCTCATGGTCCATGGATACCAAAAAGTGTTCCCCGATGACGTAATGCTGCCACAACATTAACGCGGAAACTACTACTACAAGCTCTAGGTCATGAGTGGCATAGTTACTCTCATGAGGACATAACTGCCGAGACCCAAAAGATGTCACTCCCTACTACTAAATCAGTACACACCCCAGGACAAGTCTAGAAGCATCACAAAACATCTCAAACAACAGCCCTTCTTCTGGTAATCTGAGCACTGGAGCACTGACCAACATTTCCTTCAGATAGAGGAACGCCTCCTGACACTCCTCACTCCATACGAAGGCAAGGTCATTTCTGGTCAAAGTAGTCCAATGATCTGAAACCCGAGAGAAGTTGGGTACGAACCTCCAATAATAACCAGTCAGACCAAGAAAACTACGAACCTCCTTCACATTCTTAGGTGCTTCCCAAGATACAACTGCTTCATATTTTGACGGATCAACTGTTATCCCCTGCTCGGACAACATGTGTCCAAGGAAACTCACTTCTCGTGTCATGATCATACACTTGGAAAATCTACCATAAAGTGGGTGGTGTTGAAGGATTTCCAAGACCATGCTGAGTTGATTAGTATGTTCCTCCTCTGCTCTAGAGTAGATCAAAATTTCATCAATGAACACAATGTTGAACCGGTCAAGAAATTCATGTAAAACAGAGTCATGGGCCCCATGAACACAGTTAGTACGCTCTCAACATCGAACGACATGACTACAAACTTATAGTTCACATACCAACACCTGAATGAATCCTTTGTAATATCATTGTCCCTCACCCTTAACTGGTGATATCCAGACTGCAAATCAATCTTAGAGAACTAACCTGCTCCCCTCAGCTGGTCAAAGAGATCATCTATCCTCAGGAGAGGGTAATGGTTCTTGAATGTTACCTAATTCATTATTTGGTAGTATATGCACAACTTGAGACAACCACCTACCTTCTTCGTGAACAAGACCGGAGAACCACATGGAAACACGTTGGGTCACACGAAACCCTTCTTCATCAGATCATCAATCTGAATCTGCAACTCCAGAAACTTAAAAGGAACCATCTGATAAGGATCCATGGAAATCGGATGGGCACCTAGTTGTAAGTCTATCCCAAAATCAACGTCACATCGAGGGGGTAGAGTCGCGGACTCCTCGGAAAAAACATCCAGGAACTCTCTAACAACCCCCAGAACATCCATCATCTCAGTATCCACTGATTTTAGAAATAGGTTTTAAGAGCATCCATAGAAATCAGAAAGTAGATACCTAGGATGAAATCATATGGATGTATCTGCAATAGTTGAAGAGCCCTGCTAGACTGATCTGGCCCTATCATTAGTCTACACCCTCGGCAAAAATAAAACATGTGAGTCTGACCTCCGATTGGGGTACTCAACACGAGGGGAACTAGAAGAGTCTTAGTGTATAGACCCAGAGCATGGGCAATATGGTGTTTAAAAAAGGATTGTGATGCACCTTTATCGAATAAGGCATAGGAAAGAGTAATAAACAAGCTAATCATACCTCGAATGACTTCCGGCCCTACCAGAACTACTGCTTCGGCGACATGTAACTGCCCATGCCCAGCTCTTCTGCCCCTTGGCTGAGGGATGCCTCCCCGAAAAAACCCCGGTAGAGGTCCTTAAAGAGAACACTGAGGTCGTCCTCCTCCCATAACATCTACTCTCAATGGAGTAGGAGCTCGTTCTCCCTTCTGCTGCTGAATTGGGTGCTAAACCAGCCTCCCCCCACTGTATTGTACTCGGTCCAGGAAAAAAATTCTGAAGGTGACGATGGTTTCCATAGATGAATCGCCTTGGTCCTAGGCCCATAAGAAAAGGCTGAGGACCGAGAGATCAAAACTAGAATTGATGGGGCCTTCTCTCAACTGGTCGAAACCTAGAAGGCCCTCAGGCAAGAGGCCTGCTGCTAACTGCCTTTCACTTTGACGATCCCAACTGGCTTCCCTATCATGACATACCTCCCATCATTTGCATCCTCTCTTCCAAGATAAAGGCTGAGATGAGGCATGATATTCTCTCCCTACAATAGGGGATCATGTTATTGATGGAGTTGGGGATCAAGTTCAAGGATCTCTTTGTTTTTCTCTGGACCTTTTCCTGGATGAGGAGTCTCGGGTGAGACGTTTAGAGGAGGCACTCCGACCTTCTCTTCAATATGTTGTTACTCCCTTCACCCTTCCGACGTACCCTGCCTGGATAATCTAGGGATATAATGGACCTTAGGCCGTTATAGCCTACCCGAAGAGTCTGGGGCTACTCAAGAAAGGGAGAAGAAAAGGAGCTAATAACCATCCATTCATAGGAGTGTTAAGGAAAATACCCTCCCCCATGAAATGGGGGTGTTTGACACGAAGTGATCAACATGGGTGGGGTGAGAATAAGAAACATAAAAAATATAATGATAAATATAGGTAAAAAAGCACTCATCCCACCCAAGGGGTTCCAAAACTAGCCTATACACAAACTCCCCCATTACTATTCATTCCTAAAAGATACAACACCCACAGCCAAGTCACAACCCATTCCCAGAAAACAATTCCCCATTGAACTCATTCTTTTTTTCATACTCAGTGTGATTCCATTTATGTAACTCTTCACTACTGGGAAACTAACAGGTGTAGACCTAAACCAAGGTGAAACATACAAGAATCAATTTAAGCATTCACACCCGATTCTCTTGTAAAGTCACAACAACAAAAGGGATCCGTGAGATCCCTCGATGTACTAGAACCAAACCATGCCCCAACATATGGGCACAAGATCATAAGCCAAAAACTAAACCGCAACTGGGTATCCCATCCCCAATCATGTCACCCCATGAGGAACCAGCAGAACATCCACACATTCACCAAAACTGTGAAAAGATTGGGTTTCCAGATTTTAACACACTGCCCATTTAATTTCTTATTTTCCATTTAGTTAACCGGTGTGATCACAAATGGATTATTGATCACTAGAAATTCATTTTATCAACCAAATTTATGTGATTAACCAATTTTTATGTACATACATTCCATTACATAACTATCCAGAGGATAAAGGTTTATTAGTGCACAAAGAAAGACAACCAATGACCACGATTTTTAGGGGAGATAATTCCATATAATTCATAACATATAAGAAATTTCAAAAGAGTACAACATCATCATTAAACACACCCCACCATTCCAAAAAATTCAGTCTATTATCTTAGTTATGGTTTGATTTCATCCATCACTGTTGGAACATTAGGATACTCGCCCCACAGGATACACAGTAAAGAGAGACGAAGGAAGAACTCTACTTGGATGATCAGCGATCGAAGTTTATCTCCACACGCCATGAACTAGGGACGCGTGATTTATAGGGGTGGAACTTTGGGGACTCTAAGGGTGGGCCTAAAATCTCCAGCACTGGTGCACCACTTTCCTTGGGAAGGTAGAGGGTAACTCCAAACACACAAGAATAGAAAAGAAGACCAGACAAGAAGAACAAGAAGGAGAAGGAGAAATTCCTGTACGATAAAAAGGTGAGATCCAGGAGTTACAAGATATTGAATTTTGAACATCTTTAAAGGAGTATCATGGTTCACCATGAAGATGGGTGGTTACACCCGATGGAATTAATTTTCATTTAAATAATTCTCATCAGATAGGTGGCCATAATAGTTGTGCGTTAAACGGTTTCCTTTAATCAGAGGAAAATGCGCCACAGGGGTGGAACTGGAAATTATGGAAAAAAGGTGTGACACCAAGGAAAAGCCACATGTTTTGGTAAGTTAAGGGCAGCCTAACTCTTGGGGGATTTAAGATATCATTTATGGTCTTTAAAAGGGCCTTAAAAAGGGTATTAAAACACCTGTACATCAAAAGATATGTTGTGGGAGAGGAAATGAAAAAATTCAGAAAACTAAGAAAAAGAAAAGGGATGAGACACAGTTTGGTGAGACACTATAAGTGGTGCCACCGTTTCAGTGTTTGACCTTCACGGTTCCCCCAGTTCAATGAGACACAGAGAGCGGTTCCACCGTTTCGGTTTGCGACCACCACGGCGCCACCGTCACGGTGCCATCGGTTCGGTGAGATACCATAAGTAGTGACATCGTATCGGTGTGTGACCATAACAGTGCCACCGTTACAGTGCCACCATCATGGTGACACTGGTTTGGTGAGACACTGTAAGTGGTTCCACCATCACAGGGCCACCGTCACGGTGCTACAATGACCGTTACCACTATCACGGTGCAACCCTAACTGATGCCACCATCACGGTGCTACTGTGACCTGTGCCACCGTCACAGTGCTGCCGTGACAGGTGCCACTATTTCAGTGGAATCGAGTTTTTGGAAAAGTAATGGACAATGAGGGTCTGAGCCAATAAATCAACATTCATGAATGAAGGACCCAGAAAAAGGTAGTGGGATTTGATGGCAATGGTTAAGAATGATTATGCATTGGAGTGGAAATATTTCATGATATTTTTTACCAATTAGTCCTATCTAGTTTCCATGGTTTTAGGAAATTCAATGGTCTATCCTAATCTAAAAAAATTGAAAATACCATGACTCGGTATGCAAACTGATCTAGTGAGATTGTGTAGTTTTCTCCTAAGATTGTTACTACTGAGAAGTTGAGGCATTGAATAACTGAGATGGGGCTACGAGAAAATATTTTATACAAGGATTTTCTTAAAATGTTTAATTGTTATGATAATGTTATTGATAAAGAATTGACATCTAAGCTCAACCTGAACTGTATGTCATGATTAAAAAGAGTTCCTTTTTATTCTAATGGTATTTCAATGAGTTCATTAAAAGGAATGATTATATTTGATGATTATCATGGTGGATCCCTATATCATTGTTCTTTTTTACCTCCCACAGTTCTTGGTAGTGGCCCATTGAATTTCTTTTAATTTGGATAGGTTGAGAATTTGAAATAGGTTTGCACTGAGGCACCCAATATCTACAGGTCATGTAGATTTTATGATCACTTGAATAAATTTTTTTATATATTTTCTTCCCCATATAGTGTTACATGCTCATTGGAACATAAAATTATTGTAGTGAAATACGATTATAGATGAATAAAGGGATTCTAACCACATGCATTTGGAAATAATAACGTTCACATAGTCAAAGAGTATCCATAATAAGTTGATACAGGTTTAATAATACGAGAAGTATCGTCACTATAGATTTATCCTAATTGATTTTCTTATTGGTGCATCTTAATCGTTCAGATCAACCCATGTTATTGATTTGATAACCATTATAATATATATTTTATCTTATGTAATGGATATTACTACAACTCTCAGAAAATATGTGAGAGGAAGGTCTTCAGTGGCATGCTTGTGTTTTCTATTTATTAGAGATTATAATTATTGTAATTTTTTGGATCTAGATGTAAATTCTAATGATGTTGTTCTCGGTATGGATTGGATGAGTTTTGATCAACCCAAATTGAAAGTTATATTTGATGGGTCTCATTTACTGTCCCTAATGGGGTGGGACCTGTATTTCTTAAAGAATGAGGCCCCCTATTTAGTAGATCATAATTTATTTTTAGGCCTCACATAAGAAAATACAAGTGTTTGATTTCTAATTTTACTAAGAATATTGTGTTGATGATATCCCTCTAGTTTTTATTCATTTTCACAAAGTTTTTTTGAATGATTTATCTTTATTTCCAACCATAAAAGAGATGGATATTTCAATCAACATAGTACTTCGTTCAAATCTTGTTTCAATTCCTTCTTACGAAATGTCTCCTATATAGTTGAAAGATTTGAAGACTCAGTTGGATGAATTCCTTAAGAATGGATTTATATTATCTTGTTTGTCATCTTGGATACTGCATATTATCTTTTCTAAGAAAGATGATAGAACACTTCACCTATTTATTGACTACAAGATTGTTAATAGAGTTACGATAAAGAACAATTATATGTTACCTCAAATAAGTGATATGCGTTTCTAGTTGAAAGGGGCGGAGTGGTTATCAAATATTTATCTTCAGCATGGCAAACACCAATTACCAAATTTAAGAATATTAAATTCCAAATACGTCATTTTTTAGAAGGAATTACCACTATGAGTGTATTTTTATGCATTTTGGTCTATGTAGTTATCATAAAATTTTCATGCATTTAATGAAAAGTATTTCTGATGTGTACCTTGTAATGTTTATTTTAGTCTTTTTGGATGAAAACCTGGTTTACTCAATAACTGAGGAGATTTATGTGTTCCATGTGAGGGGGTCCTGATCTTTTTGATATATTACCGAATCTATACCTTGATCTTAACTTTTTTCATGATTTAAGAAGTTAAGTTCATGGGACATGAGGTCTCAGAAAAAGGTATTTTGGTTCATCCTAAGAAGGTGAAAGCTATTATGACATTTTAAAAACTTTTAAATGTTTTCAAGATTTAGAGATTCATGGGGTTAGAAAGTTATCATTACCATTTTGTCAATAATTTCACATATTTGGATTCTCCGATGACTTCTATCACTCAGAAAGAAGTGACGTTTTTTGGCATGATATATGTTGGTGTTATTTCATTGAGAAGAAACATGTTTTTACTTTGTCACTTATGATGAATGTTTTAAAGGCCATGTAAGGAGATGTGGTCTTTTATGATGAACCATGTTTAGGTTTGGTTCACATTCTTATGCATGGGGATCACATGATTTCTAATGGATCTAGATATCTTATGCCACATGAGAATAATTTTCCAGTGCAAGATCTCAAACATGAATCCATTATAAATTCTCTTAAAGGATATTGGAATTACTATTTTGGAGAAAGAGTTACAATTTATTTTGACTAAAAAATCCCAATTTATTAATTAGTTAACAAAATATTTGAATCTCTTTCAGAGAAATTTTGTAGAGTACTTAAATAATTTGATTTCAACATTTCTTATTCCAATGGAAAGGGGAATTTATTTTCTTATTCTATCGTAATGAAAAATTTGACCCAATCCTTGAAAGAGTCCTTAGAATAGTGAAATTTCCAAAATCTTTTCTCTCAATTTCCCTGGGGAGTATTGAAGAATAAGTGTGAGGATGTTTTCAGCATTGTTTATTTGACCTTCCATATTCTCCAAATTTTTATTATTAATAAGTAGCATGATGAATTGTTTTGTGGTATTAGAGACTTGATTTCTTGTTGTGACTCCATTATTGAGTGGTATTTATCCTCAAAGGATATTCTATGTCTCTAAAACTTGTACATCGTTCCTTCATTAATGAAGACAGATGTGATGAGATACAATCCTAATTCTCATTGGGAACTATACCAGGGTTCCTTGAAGATATTATATGATATGAGAAGACAATTTTGGTGGCTAGGAACATGAAAAGATATTCTAGACCATCGTTCTTTTTGTTATAGTAGAAAAGAGTTCAAGGATGAGAACAAGGAACCTTCAGGTTTGGTGTAACCTCTTCCAATGCTGAATTGGAAGTGGGAAAATATTTCTATAGACATCAAGGTGGGTTTTTTCATATACCCATAAGAATGAGAACACAATATGTGTTGTGATTGATTAGATAAAAAAATCTGTTAACCATATACCAATCTGTGATACAACCAATGTTGAGGAATTGGGAAGCCGGTATATATATGTGGTTGTCAGGTTGTGTGGTGTTCCATATGTGATAGTCCTTGATAGGGATCCCAAATTCAATTATAACAATTGGAATGTCCTCCAGGATGAAATGGAGTATCATGTTAGTTTGATAATGTAATATCATTTATAGAAAAATGGATAAATAGAATGGGATATTGATATTTTGGAATATATTCTTCATACTTGCATCCTCAATTTTTTAGATCATGGGATAGCCACTTGGGACTGGTTTAGTTTTCCTACAAAAAAAATTAATATTTTTCTATTCATGTGGCACCATTTTAATACTTTTATGGATTACCAATTAAGTCTCCATTACATTGGTTGGTGATTAGTGAAGCTTCCTTGGTTGGACTATATTTGGTCCAAGAGATGACAACTAAGATTCAGTTGATTCATTTGAGATTGATAATGTGAAAAATATAATTTATATATTATTATTAATTTCATCAAATAATGTTGGTTATTTTTTGGTGATCATGTGTTCTTGAGTGTTTTATCTCTATTGGGTCACTATTTTTTTTTAAAAATAACTAATTCTTTCACCTTAGTTTATGATACCTTTTGAGGTTGTTGAGTTGGAAGGAAAAGTGAATTGCTGTTTCGAAAATCCCCCATAGTTGATGTTGATCCATAATTTTTTCCATTTATTAAAGACTCAAAAGTATATTTCAGACCCATATCATGTTATGAGATGGTATGATCTTGATGTTGAGACTAATGTGTACATGACTGAGCACGCATACATTATAGTTTATTTTGAGAAAAAAAAACTTCATGGGAGGAAGATTCCTCTGGTTTTTGTGCTATGGTATAATGCTTATTACTATCATGAGTCATTAGATCATGAGACATTTGTTAAAGATAAGTGTCTACATATTTTATATATGGAGATTTCTTAACAAACATTCAAGGGATAGAAAGATTTTATTATAGAGAAGTTGTAACATCCTATATCCATATTTTAGGTATCTCATGACCCTTTTTTGTTTCTGTTTTGGTTTGGCCTTTTTTGAGGTCTTTGGGGTGAATATGGGAGAATTTTGTTATCTACATAGGATATTAATGGGTGCCAAATGGTTTGGGAAAACCATATAGTTTGAATCAGTAAACCATACGCTATTTTTATGGAAATTGGAAGGTAGCACAAAGATCATCTAAATAGTGCATTCACCCTTCCATATCAAACATTAAATTTATAGGGGAAATTAATATTTTACTCATAGTTATTTTAACACTATTACCAAACCAAACCCCTCATACATAAGACTAGTAGGGTTGCACAATTAGTGCACATGATTTTTCTAACCATGTGTCCCTCTTCAGGTTACCATGCAAGCAGTTTTTATTCCTCTAAATTTAATTTCAAAACTCCCAAACACCTATTATAATTGGATAATCACTCCCATTCATCCCTAATAATAAATTTTCATCCTTAGAGGCTCTGAAAATGTGATTTTTGATCTTCAAACTCTTCCTTTTTCAAATCAATGTATTGTTAGAAGATTTGACCCCTCTTCGATAAGTAAATATTTTCTTATTTAGTTTCCCCCACTATATATTACTCACCTAATTATAGTATGATATGATATCATGATATTTATTGATCTAAACTCAATTTTCTGAATATTTATTTCATGATGTTTTTATAGATCCTCTTCACCTCATTTATCATTGGTTTTCCTCGTTCCGGATGTTGTGCATTGAGATTCTGTGATCTAAAGGTAGTTGGTTCCATTTGATATTTCCCAAGAGAGTGAACCATTTTTTCTTGATTTGTTTGAAATATATTTCACTTTATTTGTAAACCCATTATTTGAAATGGTTTTATTTTAAAATTCAGTAAGACATTGATTTGGAGAATGACTTCCAATTCCAATGAAATTGGAATTAGGGGACGGTTATTTAGAATGATGGACTGGTTTATGAGAAAATTATTTGATAAAATCATTTGAAAATTGTTTTCTGAAAGAGGATTCAATTAAAAATATGAGAACCCATGATTTTTCTGGATTGAAAAGTTATGAAATGATGAAAGACAATTTTTTGATTTTAAGACTGAATTTTATATTGATATTAAAAATTGGGAATTTTAATTGTAAATGATGATTTATTTGAAATGAAATTATTTTTCTATTATTTATTAGTTGATTTAGAATATGGAATTATAGTAGTCATTAAGTTAATTCAAGGATATCGGTACCCTATAAATGGATTGATAATGGAAACTTTAACCAAAAACTAGTTCATCATGATTATCCCTAATGGAATGTTGATGAATCTTATTCGACCTGAGTATGAGGGATGTGTGCTCAGATATTTAGTTGAAATCATTGATTTAAAAAAAATTGGGATCTTATAGTTAAGAAACTAATATAAATTAGAGTACATGACTATGGTTCTTTTTATGTATAATTTTTATATATACTCCATTCATTTTATATCTATTTAACTCAAGCTAAAATATTTGTATACATGATTTTATAGAAAATATTTATTTAATCCTAGTTTGAAGTGTTATCCATTTATTGAAATGAAACCATGTTTTCTTTAAATATGAATTTTTTATGTCAACCCATACACTATTATATTTATATTGAAAGAAATATTTATTTTATTGTTATGGTATCTATTATAGAACACTTAGTGACACCCTAATTGAATTTATAGCTCACACACTACCTTTTCCCTTAGGTGTTGGTAGATTTTATTATACCTGGTTCTAGTAATGGAAAAGTGCCATTTGGAGATGGTGGATGTTCTCAATCCAATGAAACGTAGAGTGATAATGGTAACCGATGGAGATTATGTCAATATATTACATAGGTTTTTAAGATTTTCATTGGTTTGTTGATGGCACTTTGGGTCGATGTTTTATTGAGTTGTTTAAATATCTCGATGGGAACTATTTTACCTGTTTGAATTATAGTAAATTATCCATGAAGAGTTTGGATATATGAACTTTTAAATTGTTATAGTATCCATTTTTTGATAAATAATTCCAGATTTATTCTTGAAAAAATCCAGGTTCATATCACTAATCTATGGGGATCAGGAATGCCCTTCATGCTATGTCAGTGCCAGCTGGATGATTAGGGTATCAGGGTATCAAGGTCAGTTCGTGACATTAATTCAACACAGAAAAATGAAAATAACTTCATGATTAATATTATTTATAGGATGAAATAATGACCCCTCTGACCATTATCAACCATCCAAATTCAGTTTTCAACTATAAACCGAACATCCTCAATATAGCCATCATTGAATTAACAGATTACGTACTTAAATATATCATTAAAATTAATGAAATGAATGGTTTAATGAAAATTAATATCTTTGGAATATTTTATCACATAATTAAATAATTAGTATGATTTTATTGTGAAGTACTTAAAATAAATGTATCAAAAATATGAACTCAAGGTAAGGGGTTTCTTAACATAATTTAGATTCATTTGTTATATTTATAATTGAATAAATGATTAATTATATAATTATGTGTAAAATGAACTGTTATTATTTTATTTTTCATTTCCGTATAATTTTATTTGTACAACTGATAAACATAATCACTTATTTGATTAATTTAAGCATTAAGTATATGATATTTGTAAGGATTATTTGTCTTGAAAATTGTTAAATTAAATCACTTATTGTTTTTTGAATTGAAACCCATTTATAAATTTTAAATGTTTTATATTTAGATATTATAAAATATATAAATATTTCATCATGATATTTAATGTTTGTTTATTTTTTATCTTTTATGATACATCGATTCAAATGGTATAAAAATTATTGAAGGGTTTCATGGATTCAATTTCAATTCCATGAGACATAATTCATTTTCTTAACCATTATTTATTTTATATGGTGAAATTAATATCCCATTAATTAGGTTTAACATATAAATTCGTGGAAATTATGGGTTTTATAGAATCATTTTTTGTTACTTCATTCATTGAATTTTTTATTCAATAATTACCAAAATTGTAAGAGTTTCTCATCTCAAATATCCTTCTTTGAGACATGTTTTGATTGATACACCTATATTTATATTTATAGTTGGTGTAATGAATCTTTAAATATAATATCAAGAATATTTTCATTTTATTTCTAATTTATATTCTTTATTATTTTCATAATTTCAAGGGGTTTCTTTATAATATCGTAAATGGGTTTTCTTTATGGACATTTATTTAATGGTTTTAAGGACTTTTATAAAAAATCATCCTCTATTTTATTTATATTATATTAAAAAAATTCAGTTATATGCATATATTATATTCTAATGTTCCTTTTCAAGTTATTTTACAATATTTAAAAAAATAATGGAATAATTTCTAATGATTTCTAAATGGGTAACTTTTTTCTATATTTACCAATGGTTGAAGAGAATGTTTATTTTTAACATCTACAACATGAAAATATTTTTGCTCCATTATAAAAATTCTTTTAATTGAGGAACAATTTACACATTTCAATGGTTATTTTAAAGGAAAACAAATTCCTCAATATTTTGTGTTTTTTGTTTTTAATGGGACTAAATTAAATGGGTATTTTCTACTATTTTCAAAAAATAAATGTTTTTAATATTCTTTTAAATATATTTTAAACTATCATAACATCCTTTAATGACCCCTATAGTTCAATAAGAAAATAATCCTATGATACCATCCATATTCTTTCCCAAGATTACTAATAATTATTTTTAATGATATTTTCATTAAACCATTTTCTTTTTCATGGGTAAATCATTTTATAACGAAACGTAGGTTTTTTTAAAAGATATACAATGAAAATAAAAGTAAACAATTTTTATATTAATTTTTGGTACTTGTAAATTATAGATGATGATGTGAATTTTCAATATATATTATATAATTGTTATTCTGGTATAATTTATATGATGGGTGATTCTAATAAAGGTCTACAATGTATTAGGTAATGTTTCTTATATTTGAATATAAGAAAAAAAGTGGTTACTAGGGATGTTTTTCCTATGTATTTGTCTATGATTGAATAATTTATAACACAAGTGATCATAGATGATAAATATAATGTTATAATATACCCAAACATTATCTCTATGATTTTTATGTGTTTCTAATGGTTACTTTAATAATGTTTAACATAACATGAACCATGAATATTGATTCTTATAACTCGTTCTTTTTTTTAAAATTTATTCCATATCACATATTTAATGATCCATGTTTGTATGGTTATAGATTCTATTATGAAATAATTATTCACCGTAAATATTTTCTTAATAACCTTATCCTCATCCTATTCTCATTGATTACTTTCAATTAATTATTATAATTTTTACCCTTACAGAGTATTTTACCTGATCCTTAATAATTTTTTCATTTCACAATTCTATTAATAATTATTTTTAATGAATTAACCCTATAATGGATTTATTTTTGATGAATTTTATTGGAGATCATAAACAATTATTGTGAAATAAGATAAAATTCAAATAGAATAAAAAACGATTTCTTAAAAACATAGGCATTTTTATATAATTGTTTTTCATAATTCTATAATACTCCAAACCTAAACAGCCTTTATTTTTTAAGTGATTAAATATTTTTATTTTATGAAATATTTTTTGATTGGATAAAATCGGTTTACATTTAGAAATATCAAATATATAAAGGTAAGTATTATGTTTTTATCTCAGAATCTTAGAGTGAGAGTTTGGGGTTGTAATAATTGGTATTAGTGAAGTGTTCAATTAACATTGGATGTAAGGTTTTTTCATGCGAGGTTAACTTATGAGTTATAGATACCATCAAGGGTTTATATATTCAAGAGTTTTTGTAAGTTAAAAGTCACACACACCTCTTTTTATGGGTTATATAATGCTATTTTAATGTGATTAATGATATTTTTGGAGACATTTTATTGGGTTGAGGTATAAGTAACCCTTAGGTGTATCACATGATTTAACATGAAAGATTAATTTAGAAGAATTCTATAATTTTTTTGAATTTTACATGAATCAAATAAGATAAACATTCTGGGTAATATCATCCCATTGTGTTCATTTGGGTTATTGGGATATTTATTGGTATAATAATTTAACATTAACTTTTGGTATTATTGTTGAATTTTGACTATTATTATATTATTTCTTCCTATAAGTGTTTATTCATTTTGGATATTATCTAATATTATGCTAAGAATTTTTGTTTTACTAAATATAGGGGGAATATGTTTTTATTATTATGTAGATATCATGATCTATTGGGGGATAATTTCAATTATTTAAGCATAATAAATATTCTTCATGTATATTTAGTATTTATAATGTGGGGTGAGATGATGGTTGAAACTGATTAAAATGCACAAAAAAGGATGAAATTTTGATTATATTTTTGAAGAAATTATGTAAGTTTATTTTCTCATGTTCTCTTTGTTAACTATAAAAGGATCACTCACATTTAGATAGATGGTCTTGAAAATTATTTTTTTACTTTCTCATATTCATTTATGATTAATTGAGTGTTTTTTTACACCTCATTGATTAATGGTTTGGTAGTCATTAACATTCTCATGATCTTTCAAATTCTTTTGTTTTATTTCCCTTTGACTCTATATCATTATTTTTAAAATTTTATCCCCATTTTTGTATTTTACTTCCGACTAATTTTATATTATTTGGGGGCCTAGTTAAATATTATTATATATTATCATTATGTTTCCCTTTCATGCTTTTCAAAAGAATGTTTTATTACCCCGTTTTATGATGTGGGTTTTCAAAAAAGGTATTTTAAAATGATAAAACTTTTATTATCAGGTTCATTATAAATTTTTTCCGGTTAATGTTACTAAATTAATGAATAATATAATATGATATGATTTTAAATGAAAAATTTGTTCAATATAATACTTGACATGCAACATTGATCTTTAAAAGACCGTGACATATTATTATTTAAAAAATATTATTATAACCTTATCTTTGAATAGGTGGGTATGAATATGAGTAACATGATTATGATATATATTTATATAGTTATTACTCAATATAAAAATATTGATAGATTATTACGAAATAAGAAATCCTTTTTTTGTAAAGTCGATTTTATTTGAATTTTTTTTTCAAAAAAGGTTTTTATTTATTTGTGTGACATGATATTATAATTAATTTAAGACACTATTAGAATTTTTTTATAACAAATATTTAATTTTTGATATAATTATATAAAATTTATCTTATTGAGAAGTTTTTGGGATTTTTTTAAATGATTAATTTATCAGTGAAATATTGATTTTATTGAAAACAATCTATTCAATTCAAATTTTAAAAAGTATCATTTTATTTTTAATTGATTTTAAAATATATGTTGTAAATTTTTATTAAAAATCATCTAATTACTTTAATTAGACTAAAAAATTTCATAATTTTAAAATCAAAATATTTTTATAACTAAAAATGCATTTTTTTGGAAAACAATTTTTCATTATGTTTTGTGGGTTTTTTTAAAAGTAATGTTTAAAACTAAAAAGTATTTAATTTTTTAATATGAAATAAATATTTTTTAATCATATTTTATAGTTTTTTTATATAGGTAAATTTTTTTGGTTATTATGAATAGTAACCATGGTAAATATTTGTCACTTTTAAAAGGTAAATTAGGTAATTGATGTTAAAAATATTCTGACCAGACATTAAAAATATATTTAACACATGAATTATTTTTATTTTTAAATTTAGATTATAAATTTCCCAAAAAATCTTGACAATGTGGAATTTTGGTTCCATTTTTTTGATAAAGACCATTATATTATATTAAGTAAATAATAAATAAAAATTGTCACATTATTTTAATGAATATAATATATTTTAATAATGATAAAAGAGATATTATTATTTTCAAAATGGTTATATGAAATGTTAATGAATATTTAACTTGTTAATTTATTTTTCATTTTTAGTGATGAAAAAACTTCCTTAAATTATTACGAAACACTGACACTGTGTTTGTGCATGTAATAGAAAGATCAAGTGATTGATAATAAAAACATATAATGTAATATTTTTTTTGGGTGATATGTGGTGTGAAATGACTTTTTTAGATAAATATTACGTATTATTTATAATTAAATAGTTTATATTTGAATAAAATATTTTAACATAAAAAGTTTTAGAATAAAAAACTATGTTCGACAGCGTACATGGTACATCATATCATGCAAAAACGAACAACTAAATATTATTATTTAAAGGATACCATTATAACATAGCCATTATAATGGATAATATGATCAATATTAAAATAATTATAAAAATAGGGTTTACACATGTATGTATAATTAAATTATTTTTTGAAAAATTAACTATAAAATAATTTCAATCCCCTTTTAAAATAAAAAGAATTTTTTTCTGAAAAAAATTAAAATACATAAAACTATGTTTATAAAATAAAAAAATCACTATTTATGGATTGTATTAATTATATATATATATAATATTTAATATAATATTTACAATTAATCTTATACCTTTTCTAGACATGACATAAGAACACATCCAATTTTACACACAAAAGATGTTATTTTTCAAGAAAGGAAGTTTGGTTGCCATTGGATGGAACACTTATTTTAAATATAGTTTTTAATATTTTATAAAATAAATTTAATAAAAAAATACTCTTACGTGAAATATTAATATCCATCATTATTTTGTTTATGTTTTTGGTATATTCTTGATAGATTAGAGGTTTTAATGAATAAAGAAAAAATACATCATTTTAATTGAAAACAATTTTTTTTCAACTAAGTCATTGATAGTGTAACTTATATTTTTATTAAAATTAAAGTATAATTAGATAATTTATACCATTTAATCCATTGATTTCAATTAAATCAGTTTCACATTGAAATTGAATAAAAAACATTGTGAACATTTGATCATTTCTACATAAAAGACATTTTTCATTGTTTCTTCCACATGATAAATTTTTAATTAATTTTTAAAATTTATGTATTTTTAATTTTTATAACAGGATTCCATAATTGGAATCATAATTTCAAAATTTATTAAATAGGTCCCTTTTATTTTTGGATGATATGAATAATAACATTAATAATGTTGTTTATTACGGTTAAGGGAAAATCAGGTAATTAAGGTTAAAAATAATATTATAGACATTATAAAATAACCCTAAAACTTTCCATAACTTTAAAAGATGAATAATTTTAATCCCTAATGATTAAGGGATCTGTTATGAGACCCTTTATTTCCTTTTGTTTGTGAATATCCTCCAATAGCCCGAAGGACTTCATTTTTTTATTGATTTTTGTTAATCCACTTTTCAAGGGGTGAGGTGGAACCCTTCAAAGGCTTGTAGGCTTAAGTATTACATGGCCTGTTGGGATTAGAGGGATTCATTTTCCCGTAGGCTTCAAACATTACATACAACCCATACTAGATACTTGGAACTGCTCCTCCCCAGCATCTTCATCATGAAATCATCTCTCCACCTCGCATGGCTATTCGACTAGGCATTCTCGTGCATGCACAGGCTTTTCCTGATGGCTGTTTCCATACCCTCTCATTCTTCCAATCCGTTTAGCTTCTACTGTGGTGAAATATTCTTTCTCATCCTCCTGGCAGAGTTTGTTCCTCGTAGGTCGTCTAGTTTGCATCAGCACTTAAGGTGGCCTGAAGGCCTTGAGGGGGCCCGAAGGCCTTACTAACCCGAAGGCCGGGGTGGCCCGAAGGCCTTAAAGGACCCGGGGACCAAATAGGTGGCCTGAAGGCCCAAACGGGGGCATATTCCTGGTAGCTAGAGTGCCAAACAGTACCTGCTATAGTCCCACTACAGTAACTGCTACAGTACTTCATAGTTCCCTCTACAGTACCTGCTAAAGTACTGCAACAGTACCTGGAAATAATATCTCCGCTTGGATTTGATTCCGGGTCTCCCGGATGCACTTAGAGAGTCCTTACCAACCGATCCAAGGCTCATGAGATTTGTTTGTAATATAACCTTTACAATATCTACTATCTACAATAAAACAGGCTTTCTCTTGCTTGTGTGTCACCACAAGAAGAATCCATGTCACCTAAAAAAAATCCTCCATCCAAAATCGTGTGTCCCTCATCCATGTACTGATTTCCCCCGGGATTCCTCACTCGGGATTACCCTCCACTACGATTAGGGTTCAAACCATTTTTACACCGACTCCAACTATTCATCCTTTCCCGCCTACCGTCTCTACCAATAGCTCTGCCTCTGCCTATGCAACTTCATCCTATGGTTTCATCTAAAACCCCCTTCGGCTACCTCCCTCCATAAACTGGTTCCTGAAGGGAGGTTCGTTCTTCTCCTCATACTACAGATTTTCCTCCGTTCCGATTAGGCTTTCCGAATATCCACATCTTCCTCTCCGAATCACC
Organism: Viscum album; assembly: GCA_963277665.1. NCBI lineage: Eukaryota > Viridiplantae > Streptophyta > Magnoliopsida > Santalales > Viscaceae > Viscum > Viscum album. Next base: position 658,313,706 of record OY728132.1, read on the forward strand.
TCTCCAACCACGCCCATGCCTCCACCTTCATTTCTTCACTTTCTACACCTCAATTTCCCTCTTCATCCCTAACTCCTTCCATCCTCGACTCCCCCTCTCAGAACCGCCGCCCTCCTCAACCCCTCTCAACACTGCCTCACTCCCACCCCCTTCCCCGACCCGCTCTCCTTCTGCATTGCACTTCACATCGAACCCCTGTGACCCTTGCTGGATCGAAAGCGTATGACTCCAAATCTCTGAAACATGTAGCTTATCCAAATCTCATAGAAATTTTCAACCTTCTATACATCTTGATTTATTTTTATTAGAACATTATTTACTAATTGATTCATAGTATAAATCTCCTATTCAGATACTCCAACAACTCCTTCCGTATGTCATATCGGCCATTGTTTATTCAACATTATTTCTTATGATTATACTATGGTTAGTTTTAGATCTATGATTATATCTTATCAGCTTGCTTCTTTCATATCCTATTCCCTCCAACAACATCTTCACACTTCAGGCATGATATTAATTATGTTTCTAATTTCTTCCCGGTATTATGTGTAAATACATACTGTATTTTTTGATTCATTTGTTCTCTGATGTCATCATAATAGAATTTTTTAGTTTTTATGATTTTTGTTGTGTGGATATTGATTTTAAGAGATGAGATAGAATTGAAGAACAACATTGTTCATGAAAAAGTATAGGTTTTGATAAAGTTGGTAACAGATTGTGCTGTGACTGTCACTACATTGTTCAATTTATTCTTAATTTTAAGTGTAAATTCATACTATATTATTTGACTAATTTATGCTATCATGTCAACCTCTAGAGATATAATGTTTCAAATGATACTACTAATGAAGGAACGACACAAATATTCTACTATTTTATCACTATAGTTACTACTCCATCAAAAGATAACTACATCAAGACACACTATTCATGCCAAAGGATTTCAACTAGAAACTCCATATCATATTGTCTAACACTAATATACGTACCTTATTTTATTCAATACATGGAATTCAGTGTTTCTTGGTTCCAGAATTTATTTCTCCCATTGCCTCCTGCATCTGCTTTGGAGTTCATGTATCAGATTAATTACCTATTCCAAAACAGAATTTCTTCCTTCTGTATTTCTCATATCATTTCACTTGTATATCACTTCAGGTGAAAATATAGTTTTCTGATTTTTCATGTTATGTTTCAAAATAACAAACTTATACTATAGTTAGTTTTAGGTCTGTCATTGTATCTTCTCGACTTGCTTCCTACCACTCTTATTCCCTTCCACATCATCTTCGCACATCAGGTATGAGATTAATTATGTTTCTAATTTCTTCCTGGTATTATATGTAAATACATACTAGATTTTTTGATTCATTTGTTCCCCGATGTCAACTTAATAGTGTTGTTTACTTTGTCTGAATTACATTATGTGGCTTCTATTCATTTTAGGAGCTGATATCAAGTTGAATAAAATATTTTTTGTCATGAAAAAGTGTAGGTTCAGATGAAGTTGGTAACAGATTGTGGTGAGACAATCACTATATTGTTCGATTTGTTATTTCTTCTATGTGTAAATCCGTACTATATTTTTTGATTCATTTACTCTCTCATTTCAACCTATAGAGATTCAATGTTTCCAATGAGACTACAAATGAAGGAACGACAAAACAATTGTTAGTTTTCTATTATGTTCAGTTCAAAATATATTATTTGTTATCATTATTCAATGACATCACAGATGGAGTTCCATCCATTCCATGAACACCTATTTCTATCAATGGTTAGTTCTATTTAAAATTTCATATCTAAAGCCCTGTACTTATAACTACATTACTAAATAACACAAATTAGTCGTTTTTAACTTCTTCATCTACAATGCCTCAACAATCTACGACTCAGACAACAATTTCTAGAAGATCAAACAAGCGAAATCAAAGATCAGATGCCTTCATACAATCTCCGCTTTCATTCTGTAAGTATTATGTCCCTATTCTATTCTGACCATAATTTAGGTTGTACAGCTGAGCTATTCATCATCTAATATATTCCTTGATAATTTCGGTAGCTATTGTGACTGACGAAAACAATCTATCAGATTCAACACCAAATAATTACATCTTCTTTCATTGTAACCTAATCTTTTAAGGTACCTTTTAATTCTTATACATCCCATTTATAAAAATGATGATTTTTTCCTTATAAAATTTGATATTATGGTGAGATTAAAAAGAAGCATATTTATCATTAAACCACAAATATTTTTTATATCAAAACTAGATTATAAAAAAATCAGTGATAGGTTAGTGGAATTGAGAAAAATGTATTAAACCTTATACAAAGTAGACATGAATAACTCCAACCGTTTAACGTTTAATTTATTGATTTGAGTCTGCAATGCACTCAAAATTTTAATGATGGAAAATTTTCAAACCTAAAACTCATGATATATACAGTCCCTTCTAATGAAAAAAATCCATTTGATTTTTTTTAGTTGATTTTCACTGAAGTCATTTTTATGGATTTTCAACCCAGAAATAGTATACATGATTCCAGGATAACCTAATCTTTTGGATTATTTACCCTCCTAACATTAATTCTTAACCATTCATCTCATTTTATGATGAATGATTTTTTTACTAAAATTTGATATTCTGATGACATAAAGAAATATATTTATCTTATAAGTGCATGTACTATCTACCTTAGAACCTAACTATCTTAAAAAATTAAAATTAGTGACATGGTGGTGACAATAAGAAAAATTTATTAAACCATGCTCAGATAACACAAAAAGATCTACAACAATGTAATGTTCATGATGGTGATCTCAATTGTGATACATTCAAAACTATGTAGGATTCTAATTTCCAAATCATGTATAGGTAAATCCATTATCTATAATAAAACATGTATTTCAAAAGAGATAATTTGATTGCTGGCGTGAGAGAATTCTGGGGTTTTTTATTAAATATTTCATTATATTTATATCTATTTGTACAAATTTTCTAAACATATGGTCTGCCTAAGTACATAGTTGTGTCAAACATCACATACATTGATGTAATCTCTTTAACATCAATCCTCAACTGACCATATTATCAGTTTTGGATGTTTTTATTCCTTAATTGATTTTTTACCTAATATAAAAAGATCTAGGTTTTACATAATGAAATGAAGGATAGAATTGTGGAGGTTAAACATGTACCCCTCACAAGAAATGATATGGAAGATCAACTAAAATGTTTTGGATGGTGGGAAACATCCATGACTATATGTTAGACTATTCCATGCCTTCCATAAAAAATATTATTGAATTCTATAATTAAGCCATTGAATACTTCCCAATATTTTTTTTGATAAAAAGATCATTAATCTCTTTTTATGGTGGTTTAATTTCTCCTCTCCCAACTGTTATATCCTTCTCATTTTTTTTGTTTTCACCCTTCACCTCCCTATTTTTTACATTGTTTTACCACATTTACATCAACACTGTGATTCTCAGAGACACAATTGTTAGAAATTAGTTTGTTTCTTTCATATCCATATACCTTGAAGATAAGTGGTTGATTATTATTATTTTTAAGATCCCATTTGATGATTTAATGTACTGTAATCTCCGATTTTATAATATTAATCATATCTACATGCAAAATGTTAATGAGATTTGAATGTAGTTAGTTTTCAAACAATGTGATGTTATATTGTTATTGGTATGCATATAATATGATTAATGGTGTTTTTATACAGTGATATTATATGATGTATTATCTGAAAAAACACCAGAAATCATATTAATGTTTTAATATATCACAAGGTGAAGTATTTTCTAAAAAAATACCTAATGTGAGGTATCTTATTGGTTTACATTATTCACAATCATTGAAAATATACTTCACATTGTAAAAAATTACTATTTTAGTATCACTGGTTTAAATTTACAATATGTGAATTACTTTCCATACATTACCTCACACCTTTTACATTTCTATCAGAAAGGATTCTCTCATACCAAAAGTTGTTGAATAATGAAATCAAGAAAAACAACATATGCACAAAGATGATCATTATGGAAGTACTATATACATATTCATGTGGAAGATGGGAACCTCCATCTTGTCTGCATAAAGATTATGCACTGAATCTCATGTTCCTTTCACAGGTTAATTTAGGATGTTTAAATCTTTAAATTTAAATCATCCCACAATATTTTATGACAATTATTATAGTATAGTAGGTTTATTAAAATTTCATTATTTCATTTTTATTCTCTTTATTTAGGTTTGTTTAAAATCCTTTTTCAAACCAATTGTTGTGTGTAGAGGGGGAATCATTGTGTGTTTCCATATGAGTTTTCTACCATGGGGTCACTGTATGAAATCCTCCATAGTAATAATGGGGTTTAAGAAGCATAGGATGGACCTGGGCTAGATGCAATGGGTGAGAATTGGTGTTGATTCTACAAGCTGGTTATATTATTTTCAAGAAAATGTTCAACCATCTATTATAGTGACAGATTCCATCATTTGATTCCTAGACTTCAGTAAGTGATTTTTAATAATACTAGGATACTACCACCAACATTCATTGACTCCTTACTTCCTCCCATTCTCCGTCTCCGCCATGTGGTTGTTTGGTGAAATTTACATTGAATCCAAATCCTGATATTGTATTTGAATCATTTTCTGCGAGGTGAGTATTCTATGTCTCCCCATTCCCCACCTTTTTTTGTACAACTAATCTAATAACCATGATTCATTCTCATCTCGCCTTCCCTACAACCACTCCCTTGTATAGTTCAGATGATTTAAATTGAAGTTTAATGGTCATTTTCTATGCAGATCTAATTCGCATTCGTTTATTTCGCTCTCCTTTGGTGGTGCGTTTTTTAATAGATAAAATGATTGTATCCATATTTCCTATAATCATTCATCATGCATTATGAAACATAGTAAACAACATTTCTATGGGTATATTCTTTAGGCTATGATATAGTCTATATGGTATGGATATTAAGGGAGCATCAATATAGATATTGATGTGGGTATTTACGTATGCAATCAAATTGTTATTGTTTTCTGAACTCAATTTGGTGAGTCAAAGGCGCACCATGCGTTTATGTGTTATTATGGAGTAAATTTTGTAATGTGGACCCTTTTAATTTGCTTTCCTTTAACGATGTTTATAACTTTTTATGATTGGATGTCGTTTTGTAATATCAGATTGACTGATCATACCCGATTAGTTATAACAATCAACCTTAGATCTCCACAGTATCCTCCACAGTCCTAGCAACATGAGAGTTGTAAATGTTTAGGAATTGTCTCTTTATCTATATTGTTATATTTCTATTCATATAAAGATATGCATGATCACTTGTGATCCTATGCTACTTTGTCCTTTCAAAACTTTTGTGGATTGAATTGGGGCAGGGGTTCCCAGCACGGGGAGGAACTTAATGACTGTTCATGTTCAGTTTTTATAGTTATAGCATTTTATATATCTCTTCCTCGCATAAAAATGAAAATTTTATATTTGATTAAGAGAGTTCCTTTCATTATAGTCAATACTAATTCATGGTTTCTTTCATGCATTCAATGTGATAGGGTTTCCTATAACTGGATTTTGGAGATACACTCAACATTGTAGAATAGGGAAGTGTATGGGGATTTAATAATGCTTGATCATTACTATGGTTGGATCAATAACATGCACCATGAGGGAGATGTTCTGTACTCGTGAAATACTACCACAAATGAAAGAAACAATGCCCCCCCAAAGGTACGTGCCTGAATCTATGATCAAAAGCTTCCAGCACAATCACTATGTTAGTGATAAGGGAGATGGATTTTACTTTGAAATTGATCTGAACTATTCAAATGAATGATAATTCTTTCATTGTTGGATTGATGGATAAATAGAGGATTGTGTTGGAGGAAGCGATGCGTGGAAATGATCCCTAGAATCCAATCTTTCTCTAAAGATTAAAGAGATTATGATTTTGGGTTCTTCCACAACCTATTACAGATGAGACTTTTAATTTGTTTCCTCCTCCATAGGGAATTTATTGTAAGGATCAAAATTGATATTTCTTATTATTCTAATTGTTCAAATGCCTAATGGATCTTTCTTTAAGCTACCATTATCCTACCATTCTTCTTTATGGATTTATTGCTCACATGGGCCAAGCCTATCGGGTTGGGGCCAAGAAAAACCTACCCATTTATTAATCAGGCTTGGCTTTACTGGCCCGAGCCCGACAGTTATTAGTTGGTTCTTGAAAAAAAGCCCGACTAAAGGCCCGTTATTTTTTGGGACCGTTAATTAACATGGTTTTAAAATATCTTTAAATTAAATAATATATATATATAATAATCAGTAATTTGAAATATTAAATCCTTAATATTATTTTTAAAAAAAATATCATTATAATATAGCATAATTGGGCCGGGAGGGTCCCCTGACCCATGTACATTTTCCCACATCAAGGATTTTCTTTTATAACATCAATTTGTTCTGTTTTAATGCTTATTACTTTGTACTGTTCATCTTCTTAGAATTAGAAGATCAGATTGGTATGTTTTGACCCCACAGTGAAGACATCCAAAATGATTTACCACACTACAAGAGAATCAAAGTAAAATTTAGCAATGGACACTAATTTTAGACTCCAAAATGGTTTATTTTTCCATTCATACAGAATCAAATTTATATCTATGAACATCCCTCTTGGAATAGTAATGAGCACAACATTAGTTTTCATGCTTAATTATCCATTTTCCATGACATTCATGACTCCACTTTCCACAAAGTTCATAACACAAACCACCTTATCACACTTATCATTTAAAAATAAAATGACTACGTGAAGTATTGGAAATCAATTAGGTTCTCTATTTTGTTGTGATACTGTTTTCTCATTTTTCTCCTTAGAGAGGAAACTCAGCAGGAGATGCTGGTGGTGCGACGGATAGGGTGTTGAATCAACTTATGACAGAAATGGATTGGATGACTGCCAAGAAAACCGTGTTTATCATCAGGGATAACAATAAGCCATACATAATTGATCTTGCACTTTTTAGGATGGGACGTCTTGACCAGCTCATCTATATTCCACTGCCCGATGAGTCATCTCGTCTTCATATTTTCATGGTGAGTCTAAGGATGTCAGCTGTATTGAGAGAGGTTGACGTGTCTTCTCTTTTGCGCTATACTCATGGTTTCAGCGGTGCGGATATAACTGAGATTTTTTAGCATGCTTTCAAGTATTCCATACAAGATAACATCAAGAAGGTAAATAATGAATGATATTTTATTATACATGTAATTAGTGTTATCATTTAGTTTTGTAATGACAGGATATAGAGCTGGAGAGGAAGAGCGTGGAGAACCCGGAAGCCATGGAAGAGGATGATACGGATGAGGTGGCAAAGATGAAGGCGGCACACATTGAGGATTCCATGAAATTTCCACACCGAAGTGTGAGCGATGTGGATATCAGGAAGTACCAGCAGTTTTCTCAGACCTTGCTGCAGTCCCGTGGGTTCGGGTCAGTGATTAGGTTTCCAGATTGCCTTCAGAGTGGTGCTGTTGATCCATTTTCTTCTGCCACTGCTACTGGTGGAGATGATGATTATATGTACAATTAAAAGGGAAATATTGGAGTTAATGTTTGTAAGGTAATTCATATATACTGCTGTAACTTTTCCGTCGTGCTGGCAGTTTGCAAGCATCTTCCCCTTGAGTGAACTATAAGAAAACAAGTGCTAGTAACATGGCACACCTCCATGAGGAGATTTTTGGTGTTTTGGTTTCAACCAATAGTAGAACATTAACCGGAAGATGGTGGTCAACCCAAAGTATCTTGTTGATGCAAAGAGCTCTGTATCACACATATTGACAGGCATGGTCTTTCATTAAGAGCCATAATCTCTTTCTCTACAAGGCCAACACGTGAAAAAAATCTCAAATGAGTGTGTTGGTTCCTCTCCATGCCATGTAGAGTCCATAAAATTCTCAAGACGGTGAACATTACGAGATAGGGGAGGGGATGGGGAGAGCTACGCATGGGGGTTGGAGGACGTGCTGGGAAAGGAGCTAACAAGCTCACCAGGGGGGACGGGAGGACCTTCGTAGAGGGGAGGGGAGGGGCTCGACAGGGTGGGAAAGAGGGTCTGTGCCGGGGAGAGAGGAGTGGAAATAGACAGGTGACAATTGCAATGTAGGGATAGGCTAGACAGGGGGGTGGACTAGAGGGAGGAGGTCAGGGGCAGGGCAGGGCAGTGACGATGGGCTAAGCGGGGGATAGGTAATGCCCTAGGTAGCAGGTGTGGATTATATTTTTTCTCCAGTTAAACAATTTTCACTTTTCCAAATATGTCAGGATTGTATTCTGATATAGTCTACCCGGTTACCATTTTCTATTATTTATTTCAATTAGTAGTGATTTTTCATTTTCATAATATTTAATTTTTTTCATTGAATATTTGTACAGTTTTTTTTCATAGATGAATATTGTAAACAAAGAATCCATTTGATTATGACATGATTTTTTTAACTTCACTGGATTAACCAGTTATTTTTTCATAGTAGTATGTATCATTTACTCACGTTCATTTCTAATTATAGATTGCAGGGATCAATATAGCTATCAACAAACATGAAAAACTGCTACTCTGCATCAATGATACATGGTGGTACTGGGAGGCTTTTTACTGCACATTTTGATAACATGAATTGTAATCTGATCTTCACACCTACTGTGGTTGAAAATTATGGTTCCTGTTTATGTTCTCAAACATGTATCTGCTATTGAAAAAGTAGTTATGTTCTCTTATCATTGTTAAATTAAATTCCATAGTTCTATGTCAAAGGTGAAATTGTATTGATGTTCTCTTACAATGATTCTATTTCACTATTGACCTATTTCAAGTATCTAAAAATCAGATTTTCATACTTTGTTTCTATGAATAAATTTATAATTTCAATATATTATTTATTAATTTTCATTCATTTTCACCATTGGTTCCTTCGTTGTTAATTTTATACAGAAGGCTGCTTAGTATCTAAATTTTGTTCCTCAATTTCTGTAACTTTTATTCCTCATTATGTATATCATTTTCTTTTCAAATATATTCAATATTAATATAAACTATTATGTTTTATAAATAGTAATATATAGTTAATAATAAGAATTATTTTATACTGTCGTGCATCGCACGGGCGGAGTACTAGTTATATTCAAAGGAGCGTCAACTTTGTCATAGTTATGTTCTTAATAAGAGAAATATTTTTAATTTTCTATTGTATAAGGGATATGTTCAAATATAAATAGTATTTTGAAATCTAAAATGATTATATACATCATGGTAATTTATTTATAATTTCGAGTGACCAAATAATTACCTTAAATGATGACACAATGATGATGTGATAATTGTTTAATTAATGGGAGAATAAAATAAATGATATTAAATATATTAAAATAAAACTAATTTGATATAATTAATATCACCCACCAATTTTATAGATGAATTTTATGTATTATTTATTAGTTAATAGAGTCGGTTCAAATATATCAACTTGTTATGAAATTTTTTAAAACTCAATTATTTAATAGTGTCAAAATTGTTATTAATGATATTTTAAATTTGTTAATATTTTATAAAATGATATAAAATTCATAAAAATAAAAAATTTATAAAAAATATTTGGATAAGGTGAAAATTTTCATTAATTACCAATTTATTTATGTTTTTTCATTTATATTAATTATATTAACCCTCAAAATGTAAATTTCATGATATCGTGGTAAGAATTAAAAATGTTAAAGAATGGTTCAACAATGTTAAGGATAAAAAGTAGTAAAAACATGTATAATTTCAATTTGAGGAATGTATTTCATCCTTTATATAGTACATATTCTAAATAAATTAGTTTTTATCCATTTTTAAAAGATAAATAATTTATATAAATTTAATAATTTGAAGATTTCCAAGAGTGCCCCTCCCTTTTCCTATAAAAGGTCACCCATTTTTCTCATTGAAATCCACATAAAATTAATTTTTTAGCCAAAATATTCTCTAATAAATTCTTATTGTCCATACCCACATTATATAGTCCTTGGTTTAGGCATAATACACTCCTTATAGTTGTAAAGTGTTAATCAAAATAGATTTGTTCGATGAAGAGGTATAATTTTTATTACGTGTTTTTGTACTGTTTCTAATTACAAATCCATTAAATCTTATTCAACCATGATTAAATAATATATTAAGTATAATAAAAATTATTATATTCTATTTTTTAAATATAATAACCTATGTCTGTCTCCACTTCCATCAAATGGGAAATGAAGTATCCTTTGCGTATACAACAAATTATCACCTCATGAACTAATATAATTATTATTCTATCACCACATATCAAGACTGTTAATAATGATGGAAATATTGTTTATATATTATATTTATGACACATTTTTCATTATTAAAAGATAGTTTATCATTAAAATTATCACCTTTCTGTACACAGAGAAATCCTAACAACATTCATGTGTACGTGTGAACTCTCCCCTCTATATAGTGATGTGATACATTTTTCATCACCAAAAAAATGGATTATATATATGTTTATTTAAATTATTAATATTATATTAATTATATTATTATAATTCTATAATATTATATAATAGTTACCATATTTCTAAAATGATCATTGAAAAATAGAAATGTTACTAATGTGTACGTACGACCTACCATCTCCATGATTGTTACATAGTATATTTTTCTTATCCATATATAATAGATTGATTTAAAAATATTATTTATTTATAAAAGTTATTATTAAGTCCTGAATATTATTTTAGTAATGATGGAATTATGATCACTTTGACTGTTGACATCATACAAAGTTCATTTTGGACTCAAGTACCAAATAACGATAAAACATCTAACATAAACATAAATAATTAACTAATTGTTATAAAAGGAAAATAACTGATATAAGAATAATAATAGACATAAAAAAGGTTATTAATTAAGTATATATTTATCCTAGTTTTATTATTTAGTAATATAAATATTTAATGGTATGATTCAGACTCAATTTAAGGGACCCGTTAACAAAAACACCATTTTAAATGTTTCAAAGATTTATCCTCTAAATCATTATCTTTCATGACCATGTTTTCAGAAGGGTTTTTATGAATTCATTTACATATAAATGAATGTTTTAAAATGTTAATTTCTATTTTTGTTTAAAATTTTACAAACTGGTACGAGACACTTTTATTTAAAAATATCTTTTTAAATGTTTTAAAAGATTTTTGAAAGTGGATTGATTATTTATATAACATGAATCATTTTCTTAAGAGTGAAAATGAAATTTTATTAGTTAAAACATTAAAATTAAAAGATTTTATGTGTTATTATTATATAATGGAACTTTTATACTGGATTGGTGGTAATGTTGTAAACTAATTATGCGTGGTTCCATGATAAACCACAGATGGGTGGTTATGTTATAACCTCAGATCCATTGGGTACATAGGTTAGAAATAAGGATACTCCATTTATAAGAGTGACATGTATTGAAGTTGACTTCATGGTTATTACATTTTATTATAATTATTTTCAAGTTACCTTATTGTGTTTTATATACTTTCTTATGAATCTTCATGAAATTAATTAGATTTTAAAAAGCATATATAATGATCTTTATGAAATGATCAACCAATTTAGGGTAAAAATGTATTTTTTTGAGTTATTTTATGGGTATTCACTAGACTAATGGTTTCCATTAATTTATGTAGCTTACCGATATTTTTTTCTCATACCAAGATTTAAAATGTTTTTCAAAGTGGTTATGGAAGAGTTAGGAAAAGTATATGATAAAAAAGAAAATTGTAATGATACATCAACAAAAGAGATCATGTTTTATTTTGGGGACTTTTTTGATGAAAAAATAGACACTGGGTATAAGTGTCTACTTGTTGTGTTTGGGATTACTATGTAAGTGTATTTTCAAATTCTCAAAAACTAAAAAACCAAAATATCATCGGTAAAAGAATTTATATTTCTTGTTTTAAGATTACTAGAATATATAATGTTAAAGGTTTGGTCCTTATAGTTGGTATTAGAAAAGGGTTTAGACAAGATTTTTGATTAGGATTTTTTTTAAGAGTGGGTAATATCATCATGGGTTTATAATTTTCCATTTGATCAGAAGCTAAATATCTTAGAAACAATTATTATACTTTAAGATATAAAATTTTAAGGTGACAAACATTATATTTAGACACATTTATTTTTAATGAAATTATGGGTTATTACATTTAGGGATTAAAAATGTAAGGTATGATATAACATTGAGGTTGAAACATGTTATGCTTATTTTGTAGTAATTTTTCATATTTTGGCAATTTTTTATTAATTATACAGTATTATAAAAAATAAAACTCATAGGATGTGTGATAACACATCAGGTTCAAAAAGGACATGAGTTTTGAACACACAATAGAAGGGTGACAAGGGTTCATCACCTACAACTAGCCAACATGTTTTCCCAGTTTGTATGATTTTTATTATTTAATTGATTTTTTTGATTCAAGATAAGTTTATATTAGGAATATATCTTTTATCTAATACTTAACCATGGGATTAGAAAAATATTTGGTTATGTAGTGATTAATGTTATTTCTGAAGGAATTCACTATAATGGGAACCCTATATGATATAGGTAAAAAGATACTATTAGTTTTTATTTTAGGATTAAAGGTTGAATTATGTTTTAGAGGAAAATATTATTTAATGGTTATTTATATTATTTATGGAAATATATAGTGTACTTCGAGATTATATTATTAGAGAAATTAAAATTTTATATTATTCATTAATAGTGATTGATGTTATTTAGAGATAAACGAAAAAAATATAATTAAAGACTGTGTTATCAAATGTTGCAAATTTTTGGGTATCAATATTTTTCATTATATATTTTTAAATGTAAGGATTGTTATTTGTTGAGTGATCTATATTTTACTTTGGGAATTACTATTTAATTTTTGATCTTAATATAGTTTTTCATCATATGATGGAATATTATTTCTAGAGAATTATCTTATCTTATACTAATGTTCTTGGTTTTTGGTTGATGTTTAATGACTAGATGAATAGGTAGATATAAATTTGTTGATTTTATGACACATAGAAGTTGATTCTAAATATTCAAACATGGTAAATTCATCTTAAATACTCATCATTTATTTAAAACGATAAGTTTGTGGTGGAAATTTCATAAAAGGAGATACTCTAATTTTCAAGTAAGTATGTTTCTTTATGTTACTAAAACAAGTAATTAAATAATTCCTCAACTCTATAAAAACAATATTAAAAAAAAACGTGATCTGTTTACTTTTCTAACAATGATATAAATGAAATTTTTACACATCCTCGGATTATGGTTTTGTTATGGTTAACTTTATAATGAATATGTTCTCTAGAACTATTCATCTGAACTTTATAGTTAGTTTCTATTCTATGTCTAGGTTTTATGACATAGATTCATGGTATGTGTTATCTCAAGGGACTTTCATACATCCTTTTGTTTCTTTTAATGTTGATGTTTTATTAATCCTTTTTTTGATATGGGATTTCAATAATTGTATTTTGAATAGTCGAACCTTGAATACCATGCATGAGTTTAAATTTTTATGACATAATTTATTATAGGTTGGGAGATGTAACATCCCATGTTTTGAGTAGAAAATACTATGTTCTATAGCATACAGGATACAACACATCAAGATTAATTGAAAAACTAAATATTATTATTTAAAAGGCACCATTATAACCTTACCATTGGAATGGAGGGTATGAACATGATTAATTAAATTATGAAATTAGGGTTTAAACATGAATATATAATAACTTTTATAGTGATCAATTCACAATAAATTAATTTAAATCCCCTTGAAAAATAAAAGGAAATATTTTTTTGAAATACCGTTTAAATGCGAAAAAGTGTGTTTATAAAATAATTAAATCACTATACTTGGAATATATGAATGAAATATATATATAACATTATATAATATATAAAATTCATCCAATATGTTTTTTAGACATCATATATGAAAAAATAAAATTTTACGCATAAAAGAAGTATTTTTTCAAAAAAAAGGAAGTTTTACTGCCTTTGGATGAGTAAACATTTTTAAATATAGTTTTTGACACTTTTATAAATTAAATTTTAAAAAATAAACTTATTATATGAATAAATATATCAATATTTACTTTGGAATATTATTTTTTATTTTTTTTGATAATTTTCATGTTTTAATGAATAGTGAAAAAATAGTGCATTTTAATTAAAAACTAATTTTTCATCTATGTAATTTATAGTGTTAAATTATATTTTTGATTGTATTTAATGTATAACTATATCAGTTTATTATCATTAAATCAATTTTATCTCATTGTAATCAATTTTACATTGAAATTGGTTAGAAAAACTTTGTAAAATTTTGAACGCTTTTACTTTAATAACATTCTTACTTGTTCTATCAACGTGATTAATTTTTAGTTAATTTTTGATATTTTTTTTGTTTTTCATTTAAAAAAATTGAATCTATATTTGGAATAAAATTTTCAAAACTTATGAAATATGTCTCGTTTAAATAAAAAATGAATAGTGACTTTAGTTTTTTTTATTTCCATGGGTAATGGTTAATCAGGTAATTAAGTGTGAAAATAATATTTTAAATATAATAAAATTAACATACCACTTTTCACAATTTTGTTAAATTGGAATTTTTTCCCTAATAATTAATATACCATATGTGAGACCATTTATGGACTTGTTTATGATAATATAACATCACTAATACTATATTAAAAAGAAAAGAAAATTTTGTCAAACTTTTTTTAATTAGAAAAATATTTTTAATATAGTGTTATATAAGAGTTAATTTTGATTATAAGTGTTAATTTTCAATATAAAATGTTTATATATGTCATTTTAATTTATTTATAAATGATATGGACTATGTAATTACCTTAAATGGAGACACAATAATGATTGAGTAATTGTATAAATAATTGAAGAATAAAATAAATTATATTACAAATATAAAAATAAAAATAATTGTATATGATTAATGTCATACATGAATTTTATGGATGAATTTTTCTTTTTAGTGACAATTTAATTGATTTGTTAATATATCTTGTTGTTATGATATATTTTAAAAGTCAAATAATGAATTGTGTAAAAATTAACAATAACGTTATTTTAAAGTAAATAATATTTTATTAAATGATATAAAAATAAAAAAAATATAAAACTCATCCAAATGATTTGGATAATTCAAAAAATTCAATAATTGAATCATTTATTTCTCTTTTATCATTTTATAGTAATTATATTAACCCTGAAAATTTAAATTAGCTCATATCACGTTAAAAATTTAAAAGTTTAAAGTATAGTTAAAAAGGTTAAGGATAAAATTGGTTGAAACATGTATAATTTTTATTGTATTAATTTATTTAGACCCATAATAATCCTATATTATGAATAAATCAGTTGAAATCCATTTATAATCTAAAAATAGTTTATATTAATTTAATAATTTGAAGAATTCCAAGAGTTCCACTCCTTTCTCCTTTAAAAGGGCACCCATTCTTCCCATTTTACTTCATTTAAAGAATAATTATTTCAGCCTTGATCTACCCCATTACATTCCTATAATCCCACTTTACATTTTTGATGCCTTTTGTTAGGTATAACACCCTCCTTATAAGTATTTAGGTGTTAATCAAAAGAGATCATTTAGAGAAGAGGTGTCATTTTTATTAAGTCTTTCTGTTTTATTTCTTCATCCACATATTTCAAATATTATTCAACCATAATGAAATCATAAATCCTATATCAAAAATATTGAATTATTTTATTATTTTAATATCACCACATAATTAATCTCCTTTTCCATAAAATGGGAAAATAATTATCATTCGTTTGTACGATAAACTATAACCTCGCAAACTGATATAATTCGTTTTCCATCTCTGTCTTTAAAGAAAGGTCAAAATTATGGGATTAAATATTTGATATTATATTCATGAAATATATATCATTATGAAAATACAATATATCATTTATGTTCTTATATTTTCAAACACATAAATATGATACTGTCATTCATGCATATATGTGAACTATCACATCCCTAAAGCGATGTAATATGTTTTTTCATCACAACATAACATTGATGATTTAAATAAGAGAGTTTAAATTATTAATATGATAATAATAATATTATAATTATTATGAAAAGATAATATAACACTTAACTTTTTCTATAATGACCATGGAAAAATGGAAACGTTTTAATGTGTACGTACGACCTACCGTTTTGAGGATTGTAAAAAAAAATTCATTTTTCTTATCATTATGGAATGTGTTGACTAGAAAATATAAGTGATATATAAAAATTATTATTATGTCATTAATATTATTCTAGTGATGATTTAATTATGACCACTTTTACTTTTAACATCATACCATGTAAATTTTTAACTCATGTACCAAATATTGAAAAAACGTCTCACATGAACATAAATAATTACGTAATTCATATAACATGACAATAAGTGATATAAATAGAATAATAGACTTGAAAATGTTTCCAAAGTAATAAATAAATACCCTATGTTTATAATTAATAAATATAAACATTTTACTAGATGATTCATACACAATGTATGTGACTCTTAAACTAAAACATCATTTAATATATTTTAATGATTTATTCCACTAAATAATTCTCATTCATTTACATGTTATTAAAATAGTTTTTATTATAGTATTTTTATGGACATGATTGTTTTATAATGTTAGTTTTTGAGTTTCGTTCCAATGTTTTAATGTGGTATGAGGCATAATGACCAGAAAATATCTTTTTAAATGTTTAAAATGGTTTATTTAATTGAATGAGTATTAATTTTACATGAAATGTTTTCTTATGAGTGAAAATGAAATTTTAAGAATTACATGTTGAAAAATACACATTTTTATGTGTCATGATTATATAATTGTACCTAGAAATTGGATTGTTGGTTATGCGATAAACCAAGGATCAGTGGTTCCGTGATAAACCATGGACTGGTGGTTCCATGATAATCCATGGACAGGTGGTTATGTTATAACCTCCTATTCATTAGTAATCTAAGTCGGCCCTATTACTATTCCATTTTAAGAGTGAAATGTATGGATTTTAAGTGCATGGTTATTCCATTTGAGTATAATTATCTCCCAAGTTACCTAATTATCTTTTATATTCCTGGTTATTATTTTTGATGAAATTCATTTGATTTTCAAAAGTTAAGATAATGATATATTTGAAATGATGAAAAATTTCTCAGGGTAAAAATGTATGTTTTTAGGAAATTTTTATGGGTTTTCACTGGACAAATTGTTTCCTTTATTTTAAGTCCCTTACTAAGCCTTTGTGCTCATTATATGTTTTAAAATATTTTTCACATAATTTAAGGTAGAGTTGGGACACAAATGATATCAATGGAATATTTTTAGGATATATCTCCTAAAGAAATCATGTTTTATTTTAAGGTTTTTTTATGAAAAAATGGATACTATTTGTAATTGTCCACTTATAATGTATGGGTTTACTATGTAAGAGTTTTTCCTATTCATATAAAATTATAAAAGTAAAATATCATTTGGGAAAAAAATTAGTATTAAAATAACTAGAATATGTAATTTTTAAGGATATGTCCATACAAAATAACTATCTAGATACTTTTTAAAATTAAAATTTGTAAATAGTCCAGAATACTATTTTTATGTTATTTAATGTTAAATAATATTTTATTAAAAAATTTAAATTTCATTGAAATATTTTTTTTATAAAATAAAATGGTAAATGACCTTTAACATCAAAAAACATTCCATTTATAGGTCAAATTTACTTATATATTATATTTATTGACCCATAAATAGTAATAAACATTTTTGTTGTGGTAAAAATTAAAAGGGTTGAAAAGGCATAAAATAAAGAGGCAAGGGTCAAAAAATCACACAAACCTGTATAAATTTTATTAAATGACTGGATTTAGACATATATAAATAAATACATTTAAATATTTCAAAATTTATCAATATGAAAATAAAAATTAATATATATTAATTTAATAGAATAGTTAATTCAAAGAGTGCACCAATTATCTTGTATAAAATGACACCACCTATCACATAATCTCTACTCATAAAAAGGCTATTATATTATCTAATCCCATAATTAATACCATAAAATAATTCATCAATATATCATATATGTATTTCTCCCTCTAAAACACTACACTAGTAATATTATTGTGTAAGCTGAATGTGGCCTTCTAAAGAGTATGTGATCTTCTTAATTGAGCATTTTATGTCACTTCTTCTTATATATTATTAAAATATTCCTAAAACATGATTATATAATGAAAATAGTATATTAACTATATTTAAATTTTACTATGACTATGGAAAAACCAGTTTTTATTTCTATTTTCATCCAATGGGGAATGAAAACATCATTTGTGTGTATGTGTGGACTACCCCCTCTATATAAAAATGTGTTTTATTTTACAATACCACCTCTATTTTCTAGTAATAATTAAATATTTAATATATATATATGATATTTAGGAAATAATTATCATTATTTAATGATAATTTATCATCTTTTGTTATTACCCTTCAATAAGATAGGAAGTGATAACGTCATTCGTGGGTACATGTGGATTACAACCTCCACGAAGTGATGTGATTCATTTTTCATATATTAATTTCAATTATGGTGAAAAAATTGAATTTAATATATAAAAATTAAATTTTTTCATTATTACTATTTTATTGATGAATTAATAATGATCCCTTTTATCATGATCAACCTATTAACGTCATTTTGTAATTATGAATTGAACATCCTCAAAACAATCGATAAGAACTTATCATATTATGTAATTAAATATATCATTGAAATACATTAAATAAATGGTTTAGTGATAAAGTAATAATCCAATAAAAGGAACATAAAAACTAAATTATTAATAATCTTTTATTTTATGGGACATAAACTACATATATAACAAAATATGGACTAGATGTATTGGGTTTTCTGTCTCTTTTTTATTCATTCCATTATTATTCTACACCATTGAATATGTTATCCAAAGATCATGTGTGAAAATAATTTTGATTTTATTATATTTTATTTCTATTTTTTTAGATATTAAAATTATTATAGATAATCACTTCTTTGATTAATTCTAAATTAAATAATAGGATCTTCGTATAGATTATTCATCCTAAAATGGTTTCTTTGAGATAGATATTCATTTAATAACCTAATTCCTTTTATATGGAGTAATTTATAAATACTGAGATATTATATCTTGAATTACATATTTATGATGACTTTTGAAGTTCCTCTAATGCTATATCATTCATGAGATATTGAATCAATTTTTATAAAAAATAGACATGGTTTTCATGGTATCAATTTCTATACATTAAGACACAATTAATTATACAACATGATTTAATTTATATGGTGTAATTCATACCCCATGAATGTGTTCTAATATATTATTACATGGAAATAATTGGTTTTATAGAATCACGTTATTTTAATTAATTCAATAGATTTTTGATTTCGGCCCCTACCCAGGTTGCAAGGGTTTCTCATCTCAAAATTCCCCCTTTAAGCCATGTGTTTGTTGACACACCAATATTAATTTATATAGAACACATACAGAATATTGAAATATAATATCATTACTCTTTTGATAATAATTTTTTTGTTCCTTTTTCTGTAGTTTTTTTTAAATGGTTTTTAATTTTAAATGATCATAAACAGGTTTTCTTTAAAACCATGTCTTTAAAGGTTTAAAACATTTTTATCAAAACTCTTCATCCTTTTTGTTAATATTATTTCATTAATTTTATTTTACATCATAAATTATTTCTCACTTTTATTTTAAATGTAATATTACCTTCATTTAAATGGTTTAAGTGAAAAATTTATTAAAATTTTCTACACGATTCACTTTGGAATCTCTTTACAATATTTTGAAAAGAATGATTATTTTTAAAATATATGACATGAATGATTTTTATCACCTTCATAAGAATTATTTTCCATTAATCTTACATTATATGTTTTCATGGTTTTTTAATGGTAAACTAATTTTCTAATTTTTTTTAATTTTTAGTTTTTAAAGGTACTGAATAAAATGGGTATTTTCCCTTATTTTAAAACAAATATTTTACGTGTCATTTTAAGGGAATTTTCATCTATGTCAATGCTCTTTAATGTCTTATCTACATCATTGGGAATATAATAATATAATACAATCTATATTCTTTCCCTATAATCATTATGATTATTTTTTAAAATATATTATCATGAAATCCATTACTTTTCCTCATGAAAATCAATCTTTAAAGGAATGTATGTTCTTTCAATAAGTTTGAGGATGAAAATGAAAGATTCCAAAAGTTATATTAAAGTATGCGACTTGGATATTATATATTATAATAGTTTATTATGATATAGATTTTATGATGTGTGATACTGATATATTTTATATGATGGATAGTCCCAATATAGCTCTTTAATGCATTTGGTAATGTTCCTTGTGTTTAACGACCAGAAAGAGAGAGTTAACAAAGTAGGTTTACCATATGGATTTAACTAGGATATATTTATTTCTTAAATGAGTGAACATGGGTGATTAAGATAATCTTCCAAGATTCCAACTCATTTTATTTATACTTTCTATGAGTTTTTAATGATTCCTTCAATCTTTTATAACATCAAATGGCTCATTATTATTGATTCTTATAACTCTTTACATTTTTAAGGTTTTATTCCATGACACATGTTAAAAACCTATGTTTTTATGAATATAAATTATCTTATGTAATTATCATGCACCTTGAATATGTTCTCATACCCTTATGATCATCTTGTTATCATTTGTAGATTTCAAGTCTAAATTTTTATGTTTAACTTTACTGAGTATTTAATCTCAGCCTTTATATGTTCTTCATTTACCAATTTTAGGAAGAATGATGTTAAATGAATTGTGTCTATAAAAGATTCATATGTGATTAATTTTGTGGGAGATGTTGAAGACTTATTTTGACATAATAAAATATGTGTACATAAGGAAAAATGATCACTTAATGAATTGAGTATTGTTATGTAAGAGTATTCTCTTATTATCTATAAATATAATCCCAAAAGGTCATTAGTTATATGCGTGATCAATTATTTCAATTTAATTTTGTATAATTAATATGGATAAAATCAGGTAATGTTTTATCTATATTAAATGTAGAATATTAAATATGATTTTTTTAGCATCAGATTAAGGAGGGAGGGTTTGAAGCTATTATTATTTGATGTAATAAAGGTTTTAGATAACATTCAAGATTTGGACATCTTCATATGAGGTTAACTTACCAGTTAAAAATACTATCACGAGTGAATATTTTTATGTTTTATCTTATGTTAAAGTAATTGAAACAACTTCTGAAGGTTTAAGTAATGATATTTTCATGTGATTAATGAAATTTTAGGAGACATTTTATTTGATTAGTGTACAAGTAACTATTATAAGTGTCATGATTTAACAAGAATTATTATTTGTGAATAATTCCATGACATGTTGGGATTTAATAAGAATTTTATAAGATAACTATTATGTGTAACATAATCTTATAGAGGTTATTTAGAATATAGGAATAATTATTTTTTGAATGATTTAATTTTATCTTTGGTTATTATATTTTTTTTTGGTGATTAATTTATCATTTATTTATATGAAGGTGTATTCATTTCGTTTATTGTCGTATCATATTCTAACCATTTTGGAAGTTGTAAATATTGAGGGAATACATTTTCATGGTTTTAAAGATCTCGTGATCTATTAGAGGAAAATATTTCTTGATTATACATAAGAATGTTTTATCAGGGATATTCATTATTTGGAATATAGGGTGAGGTAGAGGTTGAAACTGATTTAAATATATAACAAAAGGATGAAAATGTTTTTTATGGATTTGAAGAAATACATTAAGTCCATTTTCTCATTTTCACTATCTTAATGGTAAAAGGATTATCCAAATTTAGATGAATGATCTTGAAAATGAATTGTTTTCCATTATTACAATCATTCCTGTAAAATTGATGGTTTTTCACCACATTGATTTATTATTTTGTAGTCATTGATTTTTTCATGATCATTCAATTTATTAGGGTTAATGTTCTATTTTACTCTCCATAATTATTTAGAAATTATTTTCTCCATTTAGGATTGTATTATAACTTCCCATTAATGTTATCTTATTTTGGATCCTAGTAATGTTTCATTACAGATGAATTTTATATTTCTACTTCATTCATTTTAAAAATATGTTTTATTAACTCGTTGTTTTGATGTCGATTTTCAAAAATTATTTCTAAAATGTTAAAAATTTGATTACCAAGTTCAATAATAAAATTCATGGAATATTTTATTAAAGATTTGGAGAATTTAGCACAGAAATATTTTAAATTAAAATTAGGGTTTTTAGCATACAAGAAATACGACACTCAGATTTAATGACTGCGACATATCATCATTATAAAATTATCATTGAATTGGTGAGTTTGAATATTATTAACAAAAATATTATATATATATATATATATAGATTTCACACCCGATAAAAATTTATTGATAATTTCTTAGGAAATAATAACTCAATTTTTTAATGTCCTTTTATTCTTAAAGAATATGTTTTCTAGAAAATTAATTTTATTTCAATTTTATGTGCGAATATTATTATTATTTAAAACAATTTTAGAAAAAATATTTCATAAAATTGATAAGTTTTTTGAAATTAGAAAATAAAAAGTATATTAGGTGGAAATATTTTGATTTTTATCAAAATAATAAGTTTACAGTGAATAGTGAAAAAATAATTATTTTATAGAAAACTATAATTTCCATTAATGAATTTAAAAAGTTAAATATATTTTAATTTATTCTAAAATTATATAACTCTATATTTTCTAAAAATAATACAATTATAGTAATTATAATTTACATTATGCCTAATTTTGGTATGACACCTTTTTTATACTTAAAAATGCATTTGTATAGAAAAAAAATTTTAATAGAATTTTGAAGGTTTATTTTAAACAAAAATCACTAAAAATCATAGATATTTAATTTTATGAAATTTAATTCAAAGTTTGAATCATCATTTAATTTTTTATAAATATTTAATCATTATTTTTAGTCATTACGAATTGTGACTGTGGTAAATACTTGTCTTGTTCGTAAAGTTAAATCAGATAATTAAGGTTAAAATAATATAAGTCTTCAAAAGTCTTAATAAGAACAAATTTATTACTATCGGATGATTATAATTAGAACATACATATAAGATATTAAAAAATATGGAATTTTGGTTTTATTTAACCTTAGAGAAAACCATTATATTATTTTATGGAATAAATAAATACAAAATGTAATTTTCCTTTTTTTTAATAACATTAAAAGTTCTATAAGGATAAAATAATTTTTTGATTACTATATATTTGAAATAATAAATAATTTTTTATCATGATAATATATTTTTAATTTTTAGTGATAAAATGAGTACCTTATTTTCTTAATCAACACCAAAAAAGTGCTAGTCCAAGCAATAATACTCAAGAAAATGATATGATAAACCTAAAAAGAAATAAATAATGTCTTTTTAGTGGATTTACATTAATTTTTATATGAATATAATTTATTATTGATATTTTAAATTCATATATTCATACAAATTTTATATTTATAAATTTTTTGAAGTCAAATAATGTAAATAATCTTGAAATTGACAGTAATTGTATTTTATATTAAATAATATTTTTTTGATGATTTAAATTTTATTAAAATATTATATTTAACAAATTTAGTGTTATATGGTAGATATTATCAATAATTTTTCTTTTATGGGTCACTTTCCTTTTTATAATATATTTCATGAAGGGTTCATGAAGGGTTAACACTAAGATATAATTGTTAAAAGATCACCTAGACATTGTAAATTATATTTTATGAGATTATATTGACTAATATCCATACTATATTTAAAATATATTAATTTGGGACTACATGAAAGAGACAAAAATATTCATTAATTTAATTAAATGAATAATTTTTAGAGTACCCCTCTGTTCTCTTGTAATCGAAAACAACCTATCCTCCATTATCTACAATTAATGATCTTGTTATATTAACCAATACATACCAAAATACATTCCTAAAATTCCTCCTCACTTTTTATATGGTATGTTTTCACCAGAATACCATCCTACAAGACATATGGTGTTAGCTGATGGTGGTCTTCTAAAGAGGAGTTAATCATTTTAACTGGTCCTTTCAATTTTACTTCTTCTGCATACTTAAAATATTAATAAACTAATATGATATGATAGAATAAGTATATAAAATATAATTAATTTATTTTATTATTATGTTATAACCCTTTTTCATCTCATTTTTCATCCTATGTGGTATAAAAACATTGTTCATGTGTATGTGTAGACTATCACCTCCACGAAACTAAGTGTACTGTTTTCCATCACCACCTTTCATAGATTCTAATAAAGATGGATTAAATGTATATATATATTATATTAATGAAATAATTATAATTATTCAAATATAATATAAAATATTTTTCTTTACTATTCCATCTATTGGAAAATGATAACACCATTCATGTGTAAGTGTGGATCATCTTGTCCATGAAGCGATGTAATTATTTTTTCGTGAATGCATTTCTTGTATGGTGATAAAATGTTATTAAATGTATAAAAATTATTATTATTCCATTATTAATATTTTTGGAATGATTTAATTATTAACCCTTTGACCATGAGCAATATGCCAATGCCAATTTTTAATTCTGAACTGGATGTCCTCAAAACACCCAAGATAGATTTGACAGATTAAGAAAATAAAAATATCAACTAAATAATTAATACAAGATTTTAAATTATAAATTAATGAACATTTAATTTTTTTTAAAAAAATTTAAATTATTAATATAATTTTACTATATAGGATTTCAGTGGAAAATATAGAAAATATGGACTTAAGGTAAATGGGGTATTAACTCAATTTTTATTTATTGAGTTATACTTTTACTTCACTGACAATATTATTCCATGACTATGTGTTAAATGAACTATAATTCTATTATGTTTTATTTTGAATTTTTTATGGTTTTAAAATTGATTCCCATAATCACTTCATTGATTAATTATATCTTTAATGAATCAATGGTTGTAAGGATTATTCAACTTAATATTGTTTTTTTGAGACATGTTTTTTACGAACCAAAATACTTTTAAAAGGTGAATATTATTAATATCAAGATACTCTATCATGGATGAATCTTTAATCATGATGTTTAATGTTCCTTTTAATCTCTCACTTTCATGAAAATGTTTAAAAAAATTAAGGAAAAAGTAGTAAGGGTTTTCATGGATTTAATTTCAATTATTTGACACATGATTCATGTTATGAAGCATGGTTTAATTTATATAGTGTACTTTCTACACCATGAATTTGTTTTAACATATTATTTCATTTAAATTATAGGTTTTAAATAATCATATAATGTTCTTTCAATAAATGTATTTTGTATTCCAACATTACCCCATGTTTTAGTGGTCTCTCATCTTAGACTTCTTCCTTTGAGACATGTTTTGATTGATTTACCTTTATTCATTTATATGGGGTATATGATAACTATTGAAATATAATATCATGAATCTTTTTTTTATAATTAATGTAATTATTATAAAATTTATTTTCTTCATTTTTAAAGTGTTTTTGGATTTAAAAGTTTCTAAATGGGTTTTATTAATTAATGCTTTTTAAGAGTTTTAAATACTTTCATCCAAAACATTCCATCATGTTATTTATTTTTTTTGAAGAATTTTATAATATAAAAATTAATGATTTCATAATGTTAACTTATATATATATTAAATTTATTTTAAAAGTTTTCAGTGGATAATTTAATAATATTTTACACACTGGTCATTTTTTATAGTTTTATAAGATTTTGAAAAGAATATTTATTTTAAACAATTCAAACATGAACATATTTTCTCAAAATCCTAAAAAAAATTTATTTGAATCATCATATAAAATTAAGCATGATAATTTTAAAATATTACTTGATTCTAAATATTTTTTGATTTATTAGTTTTTAATGGTTCTGAAAGAAATTGCTATTTCCACCAATTTTCAATAAAGTGTTTTAAATATTATTTTAATGTTATTTTATCTAAATTGACATCATTAAATGATTGACGTACTTCACTGGCAATATGATCTAATGATACAATCCATATTATTTATCTTGAGGGATTTCTATATTTTTTTAAATAAATTTTCCAAAAACCCATTTCACATCCACATGCAAACCAGGATATAAAAGAATGAAAGTTATTTTTAAATGATAGATAAAGAAAATGGAAGATTTCTTATTTAATATTCATATAAATTAGATAGAAAATAAATATTATGGGGGTGAAACCAATACAGATTATATGATGGTTAAGTCCAATATATCTTATATGATGGGTAAGCCTGATATACCTCTTAAACGCATTGGGCAATGTTCCTTGTATTTAAAGTAAATAAAAATGGACCCAACCAGGGAGTTTTCTCCAACTAATTTGAATGGGATCTAGTTATTTCTGGCATGACTTAACATGGGTGATGAAGATAATATTCCATGATACTGAAAAATTCTATCTATTCTTTGTATGATTTTTTAATGGTTTATTTGATCAAGTTTGACACCACACGTCTCATGATTATTA
Source organism: Viscum album (assembly GCA_963277665.1). Classification (NCBI taxonomy): domain Eukaryota; kingdom Viridiplantae; phylum Streptophyta; class Magnoliopsida; order Santalales; family Viscaceae; genus Viscum; species Viscum album. The sequence goes on from OY728132.1 coordinate 658,340,653, forward strand.
CTTAATATGACTATTGACTTTTCAAAATATTTATGTAATGTCACATATCTTATAATACACATTTTTAGGGGCATAAATTCGCTTATCTTATTCAGATTCACATTAAATATTTTATCATACCACTATTATCATATTATGATCACTAATGGCATTAAATCATTAATGATTGTGATTACCCTTACTAGGAATTTAAGGTCAAGTTTTATATGTTTTTAATTTTCCCAATTTATTAATAAAGATTCTAAATTAATTATATATAAAAAGGTTTCATGTTTGAAGAATGTTATGAGAGATATTTAAGACTAATTATGAAATAATAAGTGTTTGGAATAGAAGTTATATTTTTTATTTAATGACATGGTTATTTCTATGTAATATATAAACCTAAAAGGTCTCTGGGTATGTAAGTGATCAAATATTATCAAATGATGTTTTCAGTTTTTATGGCCAAAATTGGGTCTTGTTTATCAGTATCAAATCAAGTAATGTAAATATAATTTTTTAGAATTGATTTAAAGGATATTATATCAATGTTTTATCAAAACATCCAAATGAATCTATATATTGAAAATATACACTACAACAAAACGGGACAAGGCCAGCGTCACCCTTTATCAGCGCTAACGAAAAAGCACTGATAAAAGGTACATTTATCAGCCATAATAAACGTACCCCTTTATCACCTCTTTTTTTAGCACTGATAACGGTACCCCCTTTGACAATGCCTTTTTTAGCGATGTTAAAGGGTACCCCTTTATCAGCGCTTTTTTTAGTAGTGCTGATAAATGGGGGTCTTTATCAGCGCTTTTTTTAAAAGTGATGATAAAGGGTCTACTTCCAAAAAAAATTCATTAAGAAAATATGTTAATAATTAAATATATAGATATAGTTATATTGATATAAATATAATATATATTTTTTAAATATATTTTAGATAAGTATAAATATTCTAGTACACTTAATATATAAAACATTTAGTGAAGATGGCATAAAAAAAATAAAGAGAATATTTTTAATTAATAATTTGTTAATTATTATGAAATAATATTCATTTAATAATAATTTGAATACTAAATTTTTTTTAAAAAAATCAAAAAAATTTCCAAAATATGTTGAAAACGCAAATCGAACTTCAAACAGCCATAACTTTTGATCCGGGTGTCCGTTTGAGCTCAACCATATATCAAATTGAAGCCTACGATGAGATACACACCCCTGTGGCCCAGGGGTACCCCGATCAAGGTTTTCTAGAATAAAAAAGGCCCAAAAGGCCTCCAAAATAGAGTTTTTAGTAGGGATACCACGATTTTTTAACATTTAGTGGATTTTCAGCCTCATTGAAGGGGGTATTATTGGATTTTTTTTGGTGGGAACTGAATTTATTCCAAGGTATTAAATTAATATTTATATTATGTATTTTAAATTTATCATGTTTTATAATGAACTTCTATTTATAATCACATATATAACAATATATACATATTTTTTATATATTCACACATACAAATTTAATTATGAATATAAATAATAAAATATATTTACAAATAAAATATATTATATTTTTCTAAATAATAACTAATATGTATTTTATTTAAAATACAAATATATGAATATTGATATACCTATATATTAATCTAACTGTATATATATATATTAATATAACTACACATATATATATTATTATAACTATAAATATATATGTTAATATAACTATAAATATATATATTAATTTAACTGTATATATATATTAATATAACTATATATATTAATATAAATATATATTACTATCCGAATAAATATTACTATAACTATATATATAAATAGAGATATCATGAAATGGAAAACAAATCAAAATAGGGGAGTGGTAAGTTCTTAGGCGCGCAGGGGGGGAGGTATCGAGTTCAAAAGCTGGTAGAGGCAGGGGCGCGCACGCATGGGGGAATATGGGAGCTAGCGCTAAAAATGGGTGTGGGATAGAGCTAATAAAGGGTGGAGGGGATGTATGGGGGCAATGGAGGTGCGGGAAGGTGTTGATAAATGGGGGGATCAAGTGCTATAAAAAGCCCCCCCTAAGATTGCCATGATTTTTTAAAAAAAAATCTCTTTTTTTAACTTTTATAAGTGCTAAAAAAATCGATGATAAAAGGGGCCTCTTATCAGCCCTAAAAATAAATTGCTGATAAAGGACCCTTTTATCAGCGATTTTTTAGCGATGATAAAAGGGACCACCTTTATCTAAGCTGGCTTTAACAGCGCTTTTCTAGCATTGTAAAAGGCCATTTTTAGTGCTGATAAAAGGGGTATAGATATGAAATATCAATAAAAAAATTAATTTATTTTATATTTATCAATCAAATGAAATTATTTTTTAATATAATTATCATGGATTTGTAAATTAAAAATCCAACTAAAAGATGCAGAGAAAAGAAAACCACACCTTCAGTCATGATTTAATCTAACATTCTCCTTATCACTGTATAAAAGACTTTAGATTATTATTTAATAAATATATTTTTATTTTTATTTTTATTTTCTTTAATATTAATATATTATTCATTTATTTTATATTTATTATTTTTATTATTTTTATTGATCAAAACATGAGTGTTTCATAATGTTTTACTAGACTTAAAAAGTTATATAATAATGATTATATGTTTAAATATTATCATATCATACCTATAAAAAATATATTATTTATTTTAAATACCATATATATAGAGTATTTATGTATTTTATACTCTTGCGATTATAATTATGAAAATAGAGTATAATTGTTCATGTATGTGGTTAAACAAAAATAGAATTGATCATGAAATTAAAAAAATAATTATAATAAAGTGAACTATATTTTATTATTCTCCCATTTAAATAGACATATAAAAACTTTATTATTATGTTATTGAAGTAATTAATTTTGTTTGGGAATGGTTATGGAGAAAATATAAATTAAATATATTAATTACAGGATGATATTTTAAAAAATTAGTACTTATCTTAATGAATGTCATTGAAATGAATACTTGGGATCTCATTCTTGTGATTAGAGGCTACTAAATTGGATGAAGGACTATACGTTATAGAATTATGTCATATTATAGATAAAAAACAAAACATTATTTGTGACTTGGAATTAGTGAAGGAATGACACCATTGTAGACAACACTTTGAGACATTTTTGAAATTATCTATTTCTTAATGATTAAGGGATAATTTTTCTAGTAAAAAGTAATTAATAAATGGGAAAATGTATTTTGTTTCCTAAATTACTCTTCCAAAAATATCATAGTTTTATTTTTTACTTTTTAATAATAAATTTTATCTTTTTATTGTTTTTACTATTTAATAACTATTTTCACTACCTTCCTTGATAAATTATTTTTTTACTAAAAATGATATTTTCTATATGACCTAATCTTTTATGCAGATTCGAAATAGGATATCCATTTTTAAAAAATTAATTCTTAAAATAGGAAAAAATAAATTTAAATATAAGTAAATAATATATAAAAAATCCATTTTTTTATAAAATCTATTTAATAATAATTTATAGTTATATATTAATTTATTATAATATATTAGTTATTATTTGGGTTCTGGTTATCTATTTTTCACATAAAAAATACTTTTATTTTAATTATTATTAATAGTATGTTCACAATAATAATTGTAATTAAATACTTTTAAATTTTAATTTTTTACAATAAAAATTAAATATTTTTAACATACTAACTTATCCTTACATAACCCATCATGATATGTGTATAATACCTAATAATGAGATAAGAAGTTGTGCTATTTGAAGGCGGTGATTCAACAATCAAGGATCTCGTTGTAATATACAATATCAAGAATTTCTCCTATAGATGATTTCATTTAAAACACACATATTAATGTTTACCTTGGGATTAGTTAACAGAATACCCTAGTCAGGTGTCCAACTTCTCAAGAACAAAAAATGTACCTCATATGAAGGTCTTCAAATAAATGATTTCATAGATTCTCCCTTTATATGTAACTTACATAATTTTATTACATATATTTATACTCTCAATATCAATGACTACATTAAAAGGTCACATCACATGAGTAATTTATTTGATTATTTAATACTCATTAATTAACTATAAAATTGAATACAATATCCCATCTATCACTTTTACTAAACGAAAATATACATACCCAATTACAATATGAAATCCAAATGTCTATATGTTGTCAATGTCTATACACAATAAAATTATACCCATCAACTAAATATATTCATATACCTATAAATATATTTACCAACTACTCATATCAATTAATTATTTATGCTTAAAAATTTCTTATATATTTTATGTATTTCTCATCTATTAAACAATAATACACAGTGATACAATATTTATGTGAGACCACGGGGAATAATATTTCGGGCTTTCAATATTTTTATGTACATTTATTTATTTCCCTTTTATCATTTTTTAATAATGTTCAATATATTTTTCATATAATTATATCAAATTTATTAAATAATGTAATATTATTCTTAAATTAAATAGATCATTATTCCTTTAAGATCATTAGAGCATGTGATATAATTTATTTGACTATGATACATGTAAATATTACTAAAGAGATATTCATAATAAATTTACTGTGTTAAATATATATATATATATATATATATAATATTATATATAGGTATATATATACATTTCTATTCATAGATCCAAAATCATGTTATAATTAGAATATTAATAGTTATTGAGGTGGGTTTTTTAGATTTCCATTAATCAATATCTAAATAGTTTTATTTTGTTCATTTTTTTATTAAATTGAATAAATGGTCATTTATTTTTACTTTTTTGATTATCTATTTACTCTATTATGATTTCTTTAAATTCTAAATTTTATAATTTACTATTACCCAATAATGTTCCTTATTTTATTGACTATTATATTCTAGTCCCCAAAAAGGGATTATAATTAAAACTAAAATGATGTTTTCTTTATTTGAAACTCAAAATCCAATGTTGAATGAGATTGGAAACCTAAACGGATGGAGTGGATGAAATCATTGGATTGGTTTTTATTCAAAATTTTAAAATAATGTTTTTAGATAATACACTTTATTTAATATCAATTGATTTAATTATTGGATTAAAAATGTTTAGTGTATTTTTATTTGATGTTTATAGTGTTGATCTAATTAAATTTATATTGCTAAAAATATAATTTTTATATGATATATTTGGTTTATAAGATTTAACCATTTTTAGAAACAAAATTCATTAAAGTTTAATTTGTTAATTTAGTTTTATAGTGAAATTTAGATTATGTATTAATGAGTTTAAATGATAGTAATAAAAAATTCAATTTTTATTTCATTTAAATTTATGTTGAATGTAGTTTTAAAATATCAAGTATACTATGTGGGTCCTGTTTTGGAATAAAACTTGATTATGATTATTTTAGTTTAGTGTGGGAATTATTAACTATAAATTATAAATTTATATAGTTGAGTGGTTTATTTATACCTCATTATCACTCCCAAATCATCATATTAACATTTTTAATTCTATGTTATTGAAATTTTTCTAATGAACTTCTCAAAGTTGATAGAGTGGAAAAATAAAGAAAAATATTAATCTGGGATGATTTATTGGTTAAAATTATAAAAAATTATCATGAATTGAGTCATTTTTTATTTATAAATAAATATATTATGGGAAATTAATGAATTAATTTTCATATTTAAAGAATAACGATTTGATGATAGTGAAATTACATATAATACCAAAATATAATAAAATAAAAAGAATTATTGGAAAAAATTGATTAATCTTGAATAATATTCATGAGATGAAGTTGGTGAATACAATATAAAATATGAGGAAAATCCTACTTATTTTATGATAAATGTGGAATAAAAGTAATGGATTTTAAAAATATAAAATCTAGAGAAGAATAATAAGATCCTAAAGAAATTAAGACTGCTATTACATGTTATTTATTATATTTTTTAATGAAAATAATGATACTTTTATAATAAATTATTTATAAATTTAATCGATTTATTGGTGACAATATTAATATTAATGAACATATTAAAAAAAATTTCTTCCCAAAAAATGTAATTTTAAATAATTTAATATCAATATTCAGAAGCGTATAATAAATTGACGGAATTCAAATACTATTTTCAAAAATTGTTATAAGTTATTGATGAATGATATAATATTGTTGATAATTTTTATTAATATTTAGTGTATTGAAAATTTAAAAATTCCTAAAATACACCACATAAATAAAAAACATCACATTAGATTTTTTGAAAAGAAAGGTATTGTTTATCTAAATAATAAATAGATGAAATATATTTCTCTAAAAGGATATGTAAACTAATGTGTTTTATATATATAAATTTTAATGAAAACGTACTTTTTCATTTAAGTTGAAACTTTTTGGTGAAAACTCTTCCATGTAGAGAGAAAATATCAATTTATCCAAAACTTTATGTCAAAAAAATAAGATGAAAAATGTTCTCCAAACATTAAAAATAGAAGGTTTTGAAATCATTAAATAACCTATATTAAATTATAACATTCAGTATATATATATATATTATTTGTGTTTTGTAACTATTTTAATAGATATAGAATATTTATATTTAGTTAAATAATTATAAAAACTATTAGAGGGGGATGAAGTAAAGTGTTGAGAGGGGAAAACATACATAATGATAGAAAGATTAATATTGAATATTACAACAAAAATAGTTCTTTATGAACATGTATTTTATGTTAGATTAATTATTCAAATGATGTGGTCACCTAGATTATACAAATATATATTAACACATAATATTTTTATAATATCTGAATCATAAAAAGGGGTTTCTTTGATGTACACATAATTGAAAGTAATAACATTATAGCAAAAGTTGAGTTAAATGTATGAAAAAAAGAAGATTACATGAATTTTGAAAAAAAATATTATTAATATATTATTATCAATGGTTAAAAAATTCCAAGATATAATTAAATAAAATTTATGTTTATTGAATATTTTTATTTCTATATCTCCGAAAATAATTATACTTGGGACCACTACAACTGGAAATAAAAATTGATTTCTAAATATGATTTGTTTGTAAATGGGCCAAATCATATCTTCTAGAGAGTGTTTGATGTCTATAATATTGTTAATGAATTCATTTTATTAATATGTAAATTTTTGTTGAATACTTTAAAATATGTATTAGTTTTAAAAAAATATCAAATAGTGACATGTATTATGTTTCAAGTTTATATATTCTATAATGTGTTCTATATGAACAATTAAAAAATTATTCCTATTGAAAAAATTACTTTATATATTGTTCAACCGATTATTATCTTTATATTTTAAAATAAAACTATGTTAGATAACGTATACGACATGAAATAGATAGATTAAATTAACCATGAAATACTATTATTTATATGTTATAATTATAACATAACTATTAAATTGGTGGGTATGAATGGGATTAACAAAATTATGAAATATATATGATTTTACTTCTCAATACATATCTATTCATTAATTACTAATAAATTACCACACAATATTTCAATACATTAATTTTGTGATTCAAAAATATATTTTTGTGAAAGGTGGTTTTTATATATTATTATGAGAAAATATTATAAAAAATTTATAAGAATATGGATACTAAATTTGATAAAAATGGTATAATTTTGAAATTAATTATTCCAAAATTATATATTGTTGATTATTTGAGAATTTTCCAAAATTTTTTATTTTAAAATAAATATTTAAAACAATGATTTTCATTGAATATTATATTTTCAATAATGTATTTACAATATAAAACTGTATTTTGAATTGTCTTTAAAGTTTAAATATCTATGTTCGATTAATAAAATATAATAACGGTGTTTCAATCCACATTATACATTTATTTGGTATAAAAACATTTCTATACTTAAGAGGCTTTTTTGTGAAAATTGATTTTCATGACAGTTTGGGGGATTCATTTTGAATTGAATTATACAATTTAGTTGAATTAATTTTGATAAAATTTATTCATTATTTGGAATCACCAGGTTCAAATTTTGTAAAATTTCCCCTTTGGGAATTATGAATTCTAACATTGGTAAATAAGTGTTACCACAAAAAGGTAAAATATATTAATTAGGGTTAAAACTAATACCCAAAGGCCTAAAATTTAGTAAAACAACCCATAACTTCATGAAGGAGTTTATTTCATCCATAGTAATAAAATAATATAAAATATGACATTTTGTTTCAATTTATCTTTGATTTTTACCTTTTCAATATTTTATATAAAGGTAAAGTCAAAAATATCTGTTGGACTCCTCATGTGTTAATCATGTTTTAATGATCATAAATATTATTTATTCTATAAACCATGTTAATCTTGTGTAATATATCTCATATGAAATGTATAGTTGGTTAGTATCCTTATGCATTAAATAAATCATTCCAAATATCTTATATTCTATACATTTATTTTGATTACTATACACTATCCTTGATTTACTTTAAAATTTATTTGAAAAACGATTATGGAAATCCATTATGTGAATATCAATGCTTAAGTCTGAATAAAGATATTTGGATAAGTCTTATACATTGTGAGTCTGATGTCGGTTATATTTATCTGGGAAAGTGACCCAGACACTGTGACCCAGACACCGTGACCAGACACTGTGTCCCAAACACAGTGACCAGACACCGTGACCTAGACACTATTACCAAACACCATAAACTAGACTCCGTGACAAGAAACTATGAACCAGACACTATGAACCAAACACTGTGAACCAGACACCACAACCAGACACTGTGACCATTAGACACTGTTTCAAGAAGACATTGGTTCAGGGAGACACCGTTTACAGAAAAACTCTTACACCGTTTCTAAATCTATTTTTTCATTTTTCAATATAATCTATAACGGTCATATTTGAAGATTTTAAATGCACTGACATAATTAATATTTATTTGTAGAAATTCCACCTTATAGTAAGAGGTACGAGTTGCAGAATACAAGCAACCAGTTGGATCCCACACATTCACTCCAAGAATAAAAAGGAAGACCAGCCTAGAAACAAGAGGGAGACAATGAGACCGTAACTACGAAAAACACATGAGCTTACCTGAGAAAAGAACGGATAAATGCAACTCTAAAATACTGAAGAACACATGAAGCATACTTGAATCACATAGTCCAGGAAATATTCGCACTGTCAAACACCACTAAGAACACACACCAGATCTAGTTTACTTGTGATACTCTGTTTTCCATACGAGGACTCGATTTCTGCATCTGCTTCATCCTAGAAGTCCAGAGATGCATCGTTGACCACTAAGAGCACTTCTAAACATATCTCATCATTTCTGCTCTGTTTTGTATCGTTTTATTAGCTTTCGAGATGTGTGTGTGTCTTTATACAACACACTTTTACTCCTGCATCAAATGAAAGGATACAAGATATCCTTTCTCAAACATCTTTTTACACTTGTGTATACCCATACATAAGAGTGGAAGAGGTCCCTATGGGGCCTAGTTATTTTTACCCAAAAAAAACTATGGAATAGGTCATGTGATCTGGACAGTCATTTGTACTGTTGTTATTCCCAATCTAGGGTGTGGATCAAGTTTATTTATTTAAACTGCATGGTGGCAGGTGATCACCAAGTGGATTGAATTAGGTCTTGGCTTGAGACAGAAACACTTGTTTTATATCTTCTATGTTGTTTAATTTGGTTTTCTCTGTTTTACTATTTAATTCGAAATTCATTAAATTTACTTTGATAGTTAATATTTGGAAGATGTTATAATTGTATTTCTCTATTAGAATAGCTTAACAAGTAATGTTAATTACCAATATTAAGATTACTGAGAATTAATCAATATTTTAAGAAGTTATTTAAATAATCAAACGTTCATAATAGTATTACCTTGATTAACTAGGATATATTTAACCTTATTGTGGAAACCTTTAGGGAATACTTTTTAAACATATATTTTAAAAAGATACTCAATCTACCCCCTCTTATGTACTACACTCCAACCAAATTTTGGTCTTCCATTATAGATGATATAGATTTTTTCTACACATAGAATCACTTGGGATGAACCTACCAAAACTAACTACCATAAGTATTGAAAAGATATGAATGCTTTATATTTCCCTTTATGAGATGAGGAATTTAATAGAATTTCTGCTTGTAAATTTTTTCATCAAATCTGGGATACTTTGTCTATGTCACATGAAGGAACTTATAGTGTGAAAAAAAATGAAACTTTATATATATAATATTAAATATAATAACTTTAAATTGAAACATGATGATCCCATTTCTATCATGTATCTTAGGATTAATTAATTTTGAAATACAATGATTTCTCATGGAAGAGAAGTCACTACCAAGGAATAAATCATGAGAATTCATAGATGTCTACCTGAAAAATGGAGAGGAACCTCTTTCTCTATTATAAAATTAAAAGACATCAGTAAGCTACCTGTAAAATAAATCATTGGAAAACTGATGATGTACGAAGAGGAGCATAAGGTCAACATGGAGGAGGAGGATAAACCCAAACGATAATCAGTTGCATTCAAAACCACCACCTCTAAACACAAATAAAAAGGGAAATTGGATGCTTCTATAGAGAGTTCCCGTAGTGAACAATCAATATATGATAGTAATGAGGATATTACTCAATTATCCAGAAGATTCAAGAGATTTTACAAGAATAAGAAATTTTTTAGAAAGCATAACATCATAGGAAAATATGATCAAAAAGTAAGATGGAATAAATTATGGAAAAGAAGCGACAAGTCTAATGAGATTGTCTGCAATGAATATAAGCACAAAGGAAATATCCAGGTTGACTGTCCAAAGCTCAAGTAAAAAAGGAAATTTGAGGAAAAAGATATAAAATATAAAAAGGCAATGAAATAAATATGGTGTGATTCAGAGTATAGCTCAACTGACTCATATTATTCACATGATGAACAAGCTAACAAAGACAATACATGTTTTATGACAAACACATCTGAGGTAACACCGAACTATCCTGTACATAATTCATACTATTTTGGAGATGAGAGTGACTCTGAAAATATGTCCATCAAAGAAATGTTTAAATATCTTAATAAGCATGAATAATAATGAAATGAACTAAAAGATAAATATAAATCATTGAAGAAACAATATGCTCTTACTATGACTGTTAAATCAAAACTCACAACTTAAAAAGATAAAAATTCTATACTGATCGTGGAGAATAATGAATTAAAAATGTCTAATGAGCAATTCAAGAATGACATAGAAATGTTTACCAATGGGAAAAAAATCTTACTCAAATTCTTGGTAAACAGATTTCCCCTAAATATAATATTGTTATTGGATATCAACCTGTTAAAAGATATTTTGTTTGAACAAACTCTGTTTCTAAATACAGGACATACAAATTTACTCTTAGTTCAAGAAACAAATAAACTAGTTCAAGTTATGATACACTCTCTACTGTTTCTTATTTTTCTGGACCAAATAGAGTTTATTTTTCAAATACTATACATAATGTTTATAGGAAACCAATGAGGAAGATATGGGTTCTTAATGCACTTATCACTAATGTTACAGTACTCAAATAAGTATGGGTACAAAAATCTATTTTTACCTGATCATTTTGTAAGAAAGGAGCTTAAAGAGTTCATGTAAATGTTTATGGTGTTTAGAAAGTGGGTGTTCAAGACAAATGATAGGATACTACTCATTCTTGAAGAACCTAATAAAATTTGATAGAGGACACGTCACCTTCAGTGACAATACGAAAGGAAAAATCATTGGCCTTGGCTAAAATGGTAACTCTAACTCAATTTTAATTTCCAATCTACATTTTTTTTTGTATTGAAATATAATCTTGTTAGTATTTCACAACAATGTGATGATGTATTTCATGTTAAATTTTAAAATGATGCTTGAAATTTGATAAATTATAAATTAGAATTAATGTTTTCTATATTAAGAAATGAAAATGTTTATTTTGTTAACATAGAACCTTTAGCTTCTCAAAATTCTCAAAATTCATCACATCTATGTTTATTTCAAAAAGAGTCCTGTCATTGGAATATAATACTAGGACACGGTAATATTCACACATTTAGAAATCTTACTAGAAAAATATTAGCCAAAGACCTACCCATGGTTGAGTTTCTAAATGGTAAATTTTGTAATCCCTGTCCAAAGGGAAAGCAACACAAAATCTCGTTTAAATCAAAGAAAGAAGTGTTAACTTCTCATCCTATCGAACTGGTTCACATGGATTTTTTTGGACCATCTAGAGTTTCTAGTTTAAATGGGATGAACTGTGTTTATGTTCTTATATATGGATTTTCAAGATATACATGGACCTTCTTTTTGGTTCACAAAAGTGAATCCGGTACTTATTTTACTAAATATTCCAGGTCTGTAGAAAATCATAGTGGACTTAAAATTAAATCCCCAAGGAGTGATCATGGCCTTGAGTTTAAAAATCAAGATAATGAATCCTTTTGCTCACAAAATGGATAACGTCACAATTTCACTTCCCCTAGGACACCTCAACAGAATGGAGTTGTAGAAAGAAGAAATAGAACTCTGCAAGAGATTTCTAGAACAATTCTTAGTGAATATGACCTACCTATTAATTTTTGGACTGAATCTGTAAATACATCATGCTACATAATAAATAGAGTATTGATTACACATGTTCTTAAGAAAACCCGATATAATCTCTGTAATAATAGGAAGTCTAAGGTGAATTACTTTAGAGTTTTTTATTGTAAAGTATTTATCCTTAAAACTAAGGATAATCATGACATATTTTCTTCTAGGAGTGATGAAGGAATCATTTTAGGATATTCCATCTCATGTATATCCTATAGAGTGTTCAATAAAGGACAAAATGTGTGGATGAATATTTTCATGACAAATTTGATGAAACAGATCCACATGATCCTAAGACCATTATAAAGAACTTGGAGGATGATGCATCAAATCTAGACAATAATTCAAAATCCTTAAACCATCTCATGAAGGAATCTGTGAAAACTCCCAGTTCTGGAAATTCCATAAACTCAGCTCACAATGAACCTATTGATGAACATGGAATCAAAAGTCCTTCTTTTTCAAGAGTTGTTAGAACTCTTAAGAACCATCTCTCAGATGTAGTTGTAGGAGACTTAGACAACGGAACTCAAACTAAATCTTCTCTTAGAAATCAGTTTGAACATGAAGTCTTCTTGTTACAACTTGAACCTAAAAACTTTAATGATTCTATTAATGATGAATTTTGGGTAATACATATGCAAGAAGAACTTAATCAGTTTGAAAGGAACAAAGTTTGCGATCTTTTCAAAAGACCCAAGGACAAATTACCAATAGGCAGTAAATGAGTGTTTAGAAATATGGTAGATGAAGCTGGTAGCATAGTTAGAAATAATGCTAGATTGGTTGCACAATGCTTTAGTAAAGAATACGGATTTAACTATGAAGAGACCTTTGCACCAGTATCTATACCTGATGTTATCAGAAATCTACTTGATTATGCTGAACATCTGAATTTCAAACTATATCAAATGGTTGTTAAGAGTTCATTCCTAAAAGAGTATATATCTTATGATTTCGTTGTTGAGAAACCCCCTAGTTTTACAAATCCTCATTTTACAAATCATATTTTTAAATTTTTAATAGCCTTATATGGTTTAAAACAAGCTCTAAGAGGCTAGTATGATAGGGTGAGTACTTTTCTTATTTCAAAAGGTTTTACTAAAGGAATCGCTAATCCTACCCTTTTTATATAATTAATTTCCAATGTTGTTTTAATAGTTCAAATTTATATAGATGACATTGTCTTTGGATCATCAAAAAATGATTTATGTTTTTATTTTTCTAAAATGATTCAAAATGAATTTGAAATGAGTTTAATGGGTGAACTATAATTATTTATTGGATTTCAAATATTTCAAAATAATGATGGTATTATTTTAAGTCAAAGTAAATACACTAGACACATTCTAAAAAGTTTTGGATTGGATAGCTCTAAAAGTAGTGACACTCCAATGTGTACCACTTGTATGTTGGATCTTGATGAAGATGGAAAATCTATTGATCAAACCACTTACAGAAGAATGATTAGAAGTTTACTCTAATTAACTTCTATTTGACTAGACCTTATGTTTATTGTGAGTATGTGTGGTCATTTTAAAGAAAATCCTAAGGAATCACATTTAAATTCTGTTAATATAATTTTCAAATACCTCAAGCATACACCCAATCTTGGACTATTCTATCACAGAGAACAATCATTCGAATTAGTTTGTTATTCTGATACTGACTTCGGTTGATGTATGTTAGATAGAAAAACCACCTATGGAACATGTAACTTTATAGGAAACTCACTAACATCATGGCATTGTAAGAAACAAAATTCTATTTCATTATCTACTACAAAATCTGAATACCTAGCTACTGGTAGTTTTTGTGCAGAACTTTTGTGGATAAAACATTAATTACTAGATTATGGATATCAATTTAAGAATATTCCTATAAATTGTGAAAATACAAGTGCTATTAACATCACGAAAAATCTAATTTCACACTCTAGGAAAAACCATATTGATGTAGGACATCACTTTTTGAGATATCATTATGAAAAAGGTGATATCACTTTGGAATTAATTTGAACTAAATACCATCTTGCTGATATATTCACTAAACCATTAAATTCTGAAAGAATAAATTACATATACATGAATTGGGAGTTATAAAACTTATGTAGATATCCTACTGTTTCATATCTTACTATTTCATATCTTAATGCCTCATATTTTACATTCCTAAGACTTATTGTTTCATATTTATGGTCTCAGAGTTACTATTTATTGGTTACTGTTTAACACCCACGGTCTAAAACAATATGGTCGCACAGTATAGAAATCACACTGTTATGGTCTCACCGTGAAAATTCATTACGGTCTCACTGTAAAATCCTGTTACTGTCTAACCGTGAGAGTCAGTTACTATCTCACCGTAAATATTCCTTTTTATTTTATTTATAAATTAAAATATGTATCATGGTATGTCATTATTTTAACCCTTTACATTCCCACGTTTTTGATTTCTCTACGATTGGTATTCATAAATGATAAAGTAAAATAATTTTCACTTGTTCTTTACTCGAGCCCTCTTATATTATCTCATACCTACACCACTCTTCAACCCTTCTCTCTTGAAACTTCAGTACATACCCAGGATAAAACTTCCTTCATTGTTGACTCCTGAGAAACATAGTTCAAAGAAGAAGTGGAAGATCGCACCTATGTTAGCACCCGAGGGTCCTCTGAATCAAAATATGGTAAATCGAATAGTAGTACCAGAGAAAGAGATATACCCTAAGTGGATTTAGTTGAGTAAGTATTTGCTGTTGAAAGTGATAACAGAGTAAGGATGGTAAGGTTGGTTTGCAAAGGATGATGAGCATATCTACCTGAAGCTTGTTGCATGATTTTATTAGCATGTACAATTTTCTATTGATTATGAAGATGGATATGTTGTAATAAGTTAGATAAATGGCCAGAGATGCATGTTTTCTTCGAGGTTAGGGTTTCATGCCTTAGGATACCTCATGAAAGTATTTGTGAGGATCGCTAAAGAGGTCCTCCACCTCTAACTAAATTATTTGTTTTGGAAGATGCCTTGAGAAGTTTAACTGGAAAAGTAACCAAGTGGAGTGCCATCACTACTGATCTAGATGGAGAATCTAGACTTCTGTTTACATTTATTCAGAACTTGATTAGCCCGAGAAAATGTGATTTCTCTATACTCAAATATCAGGGTGTATTTTAGATACATCTCATAAAAAATGGAAATAATATCAATATTTGTAAGTATTTCACAAACCATATGTTTGAATTGATCAAAACCACCTCCAAATCAACCACCCTATTCTATTCTTGGCCTATCTCAGCCATGAATTATGCCAATGGATTGAATGGATCAAATGAAGAAGTTATCACGGATTACGATTTATGTCTTTCAAAAGTTATTATAATGAGAATGAAAATCAAATGGAATCCTTGGAAAAAGAAAATCGGTGGAATATAATGATAGAGTCTATGAAAAGTTTAATCTTGTGGAACACCCGTCAAGACCTAAAGGTATTTATGATCCTAGATTGGATCTTGATGAACTTGTTGAATATTATGATGAGAAAGAAGAAAGAGTAGTTGTTGTAACTCTGAGGGAAATTGTTCTTGATGAGAAAGTTAGTACACATCCTCCTTAAGTTATTATTGAGAAGGAAATACATGTTTATAAAAATGTTGTTGATTTGGAAGAACAGCCTAATGAGGAAGAATATTATGTTTCCATTTAAAGAGATAGGGAAATTATAGAAGAATATATAGAAGAAAATATATCCCTTTGAAAGAAACTACTGGTGAGGAACATGTAGAGGATGAATATTTTTATAAGGTAATTGAAAAGGATGATGTGAAAGATAATATAGAAGAAGATATCCCAGTTATGCATGAATCTGCACTTGAGGAACTCCCAGAGGAATAATCAGTTCCTGAAGTCATTCTTTCTGCTAAATAGAGAATGAAGCAAGCCTTTCAATTGGATCAAATGGAAACAGTTAAGGAAATCATGGATAATATCATGAACATAGGTCACATATCTAAATCTCTCAATCTTGGAAAAGATGCACCTGTTGAGGGGGAGAAGACCCCCACTATGGAATCTATTAATGTTCAAAATCCATCTGATCCAAGATAAGTAGAAACATGGTATAAATTCCCCATTTATATCAATGTGAATGATTCATAGGAAGTTTTGGTAAATGGTCTTGATCTAACTACTATATTTCAGTTAAAAATGGAATCTTCTCCTGGAGCTATTTTTGTTAAAGAACCTGAGCCTGTCTCAGCTTCTATCTCTGAGCCTTCACAAGAACCTCCAACCTTAGCGAATAAGGAAGACCTAAAAGAATTTGAATCTATCCTTTTGGATAGGGTTGAAAATATCTTGCATACCCAACCGGCTCCTGTAACAAATTTGAGTGAAAGAGATGATTCACTATTGCTAGAGAAATATTTATGGCAGATTCAACCCAAGATGATTCATGAGATTTAGGAAGTCATAATTAAGAAAAAACTACTTAGTGATGAAGTAAAAACTCTAAGAGGTATGGTTGAGGAAATTTAGAAAGTGCTGAACTAAGGATCAGAGACTGCTTCTCATCTTGTCGAGACTATTGTTCCTCAGACACCACAGAAATTAGCTTCACTAATTCATCCTCATCTATCCTATTTAGCTAAAAATGTGGCTGGAAGAAACAAAAAAATTGTTTAAGAGATGTTTGAACCTATTATTGGACATTAAAATTTAACTGATGAGTAAAAGGGATTCCTTTAGAAAGTTTTCAATCAACTAAAATCTCTTACCTCAGCAATCACTATTTCTAATGCCTCTGGTAAATTTTTTAGACAGTGATTTTTTTCGAATAGTGGTCAAAGAGGAACTTCAGGCTATGAATAGTGGTTTTAATAAAGAATCGTTATCCGAAGTTATTGAGAATTTTTACAAAGTTCTTGATTCGGTAAGAATCCTTTCCAATATTTCTAATGATTCTTAGTAAGAAATTTCCATGAATGTGCACTTTTACATAAACTGGATCTTCTCTAAGACTGATATGAAAAATTATTTCAAGTACCTTGTGGATAATTCATGGATTCCTCTTGTTACTCAATCCTTAAGACTCAAGTCCAAAATCTCACAGAGTTCACTATTTGTTTGACGTGTTTATGGAGAACAAGGATGACTTTGAAAAGTATATGTAGTATGGTGGAGAGATCATTACTGACTTCATCAACATTTTAAGGCATTATCATCTTGTACAGATTACTTCTATTGTTTCTCCTATAGCTACACCTCTCAGATCAGGTTTACCTACCTATACCTCTATACTAGTCTCCATATCTACGTCTATTAGTCGGGCTTTAATTCAGATCAGGCTTGTAATCCTTGATCAAAACTTTCCTCGGTCTTCTACTGCCCCTACCTTGGCACCTTCTATGTTTGAAGGCATTCCTTTACCTTCTTTGTGAACTAGCTCACTCTCTTCTTCTAATTCAAACTCTACTCCTATGGCCTCTTCTTCTGATGCTGCAACAAACAAAAAAAGAGAAGATAAGCCCGTAATGAAGAACTATGCCTACTCTCTTTTGATATGGATTCTTATTGAAAATTTTTGTTAGTTCCTGTTTGTACTGAAACTCTTTTTCTTTAATGCATTGTGACATTTTATTTCTTATTTCTTATTAACTCTTTTTTATAATCCCAAAAGGGGGAGAAATATGACCCACAAATAAATAATAGTGAAATATGTAGTTTATATTGAAAAATATAAACTCTAAATACACATGATTTGTGATCATCAAAAGGGGGGAGATTGTTGGACTACTCATATGTTAATCTTGTTTTAATGATCACAAATCATATTATGTTTATAATCCATGTTAATCCCATGTAATGTATCTCAAATCAATTGTATAGTTGTTTAGTATCTTTATAATTTTAATTAATGTTATCCAACGATTTTAAGTTCTATACATTCAGTTTGATTATTGTACATTACCCTTGATTTACTTTAGGATTTCATTGAAAATTGATTAAGTCTAATCCATTATATGAATATCACTGCTTAAGTGTGAATATAGATATTTTGTTAAGAATAATACACCATGAGTCTATCGCCGGTTATGTTTCTCTGGAAAAGTGACCCAGACACTATGACAAGACACGGTGACCAGACACGGTGACCAGACACCGTGGCCCTGACAGCACGACCACACACTGTGACCCATACACCATGACCAGACAGAGTGAAACAAACACTGTGAACCAAACACTATAAACTAGACACTGTAACCAGATACCATGACCATGAGACACAATTTCACGAAGACAACAGTTCATGAAGACATTGTTTATAAAAAAACTCTGACACTGTTTCTTAATCTGTTTTTTCATTTTTCAATTTAATCTCTAATGGTCATATTTGAAGATTTTAAGTACATTGACATAATTAATGTTTTTTCAGACATTTCGCCAGATATTTTGAGGTATTAGGTGAAAAATACTTGAAACTTATCAGCTATAACACATGCACTTCAAGAATAAAAGAGAAGTACGGCCAAGAAACAAGTGTGAGACACAGAGAGCATAACAACAAAGAACATACGAGCTTAACTGAGAAAAGAACTGATACATGAAACTCAACACTACTGGTAAACACATGAAGAATACTCGAATCCCAGAGTCGCGAACTTTTTCGGACTATCAAACATCACAAATAACAGACACCAGATCAAGCAGACTTGCGATACTCTGTTTTCCATACAAGGACTCGATTTCTGCATCTTCTTCATCCTAGAAGTCCAGAGTTGCATATGCAACCACTCAAATCACTTTTAAACATATATCATCATTTTTTCTCTGTTGTGTATAATTTTATTATCTTAGAGTAGTTTGTGTATCTATATACAATACACACTATCTCCTGCATTTAACTAAAGGATACAAGATATCGTTTCTCAAAAAGCTTTTTACACTTGGGTATACCCACAGATAAGTGTGGAAGAGGTCCATGTATGGCCCGGTAGTTTGTACCCATGAAGAAATGTGGAAGAGGTTGTGTGACCTAGACAGTCCTGTGTAATATTTTTAACCTCGATCCAGGGTGTGGATCATGTTTATTTAGATAAACTGCTTAGTGGAAGGTGATCATCAAGTGGAGTGGATTAGGTCTCAGCTTGAGACTGAACCACTTGTTTTATATCCTCTATGTCGTTTAATTTAGTTTTCTCTATTTTACTATTTAATTAATAATTCACTAAATCCACTTTGATATTTAATCTTGGAAATAAGTTATAATTGTATTGTCTTATTATAATTTCTTCACAAGTTATGTTAATTACCAATATTAAGATTTTTGAAAATTAATCAATCTTCTAAAAATTTATTTAAATAGTAAAGAATTCATAAAAATAGAACCTTGATTAATGGTGATGTATTGAACCTTATTGGGGAAAACTTTTGGGGATAATTTTTAAATAGAAATTTTAAATAGATACTCAATTAACCCCCTTTAGAGTACTCTACCCCAACCACCAATTTCGATATCTTGCTATTAATATTTATTATATTTTTTTTAAATGGATAAAAAAATTATGTTTAGTTATATGTTTTTTAGTTTATTTGAAATATAAAAGTTTTTTTCATCATGGTAATTTATTTTTACTTTTTAGTAACGAAATAATTACTTTAAATGCATATGTAACACTGACACGGTGCTTGTGCAAGTAGTATAAAATTCATGTAAAGGATTATAAAAACTCTAATATTTATATTTTTTGGCATGTGTTAATGTGTGAAATGAATTTTCATTATAAACACAACATATTATAGATGTTATTAAGGTTTATATTAAATTTACATTACTATGATGTTGTTTTTAAAAATCAAAATTATTTGAGCAATTCCTAAAATGGCAATAATTGAGTTTATAGATATATTTTCTTATATTTGTTAAAAATTATGAAAATATTGCAATTGGATAATTTGGATGATAAATGGTTGATAGATTAATTCCATTACCACTTATGATACAATTGGCACCTTATAAGTAAAATTATCATCCTTTAATATTGAAAAAATCATTACCACAGTTAAAAATAAATTTAGTCAACCAAGGTGTTAAACCCAAGGATAAGGTTTAAAATAAAATTTAAACCAATATAAAGTTGATATGGTGATTATATTAATACCCTATAATAATTATATTCAAATATATTACATTTTGAACCATTTTACATATGTTATACACATATTATAAAATAATATTTCATGAATTTCAAAAAATTACATCTTGGATTTTTATAATATTTTTTTATTTAATGATTTAAAATTGATGAAAACTATATAGTAAGAAAATTTAATATTAGATGGGTATATATCAAAAATGATTCAATTATGGGTAATTATATCATTTATAGTAACTTTTTTGACCCTTAAAGTGTAAAAAAATTGGAATCACGATAATTTTCAGAAGGGTTAATGGGGGATTAGAGATAAGGGTAAAGAATAACAGAAACTTGTCCAGATTTTATTTGATGATATAATTTTTACTAATACTGGTCTAATATTATAATTATATCAATTATTGTACATTTGAACATGAGAATAAACATATATTAATTTAATACTTTAGAAAATTTTAATAATGACCCTCCTTAAAATCTTATTCAAAAACGTTGAAATAATAAACACAGTAAATTATATATTCTGATATTTTTTAATAGAATTACCTATATAAATCTCTTTATTACATAAAATGGGGAATGAATATATCAATCATCTATATGGAGGACTACCGCCTCACAAAAATTATGTAATTTTTTTTCCATCACCACCTCTCAAGGATGATTATAATGATGAATTTAATGTATATATAATATTAACGAAATAATTTTTATTATTTGAGTATAATATGTCATCTATTTTCTATTCCTTCCATCTATTTAACAATGATAATTTCTTTCAAGAGTACGTGTGGATTACCACTTCCATGAAGTGATGTGATTCATTTTTCATAAGCACATCCCATGGATAGTATATATGACGTATTTAAAAATTTATTATGATATTTATCATATAATAGTAATTTTTTAATATTAAAATAATACATACCTTCTTTTCATCATTATCTTAGAAAAATTGAAAATGTTACTCATCCATACATATGGATTATTGTCTCCATGATGGTAAAACATTTCAATTTCAGAACCATATTTCACGGTAATTTTTAAATATATAATTTCGTATTGGAAATATGATTATTTCAGGATTATAATTCGATATATGATGGACCAATGTCTCCTTTATATACATTAAACACCCATACCTCTTTTTAGATTATGAACTGAACATCCTCAAAACACTCAACGTGGACATAATAGATGAAGTAATAATACTACTAATTAAATAAACGAAATAAATGGTTTCATAATAATGGATTAATTTTGGAAAAGATTATTAAGAAATTAAATATTTGATATAATTTTATTATATATATGTTTTAATGGATATTCATAGAAATTTTGTACTCAAGGAAACTGATTTAATCTCAATTTCCCTTCATTGGGGAATATTTTGATATTAAGGAACTAATATATTTTATTTGGTGTATAAATAGAATCTCATACATTTTATATAATTAATTGTTCATAATACATTTTATTTTATAATTAAATTAAAATTATTTTATCGGAGGGATTTGACGTGAAAGTTAACATGTGGAAATGAATTTCATAACTCAATTTAAATTAAATTGTTTATAATTCTACATCATTGAATTTTATGTTCATGATTATGATTGAATTTATCTATAAATTGTATTATTTTTTATATACAGTAGTTTTATTTTGATTTTTAAATGTTTACATAAAAAACATCATGGATTAATTATCACATCATGTTTTTCAGCCTAATTTCCCTATCAGGTGTAATTAATATCTCATGTATAAAACAACCCTTAATTATTATATTATTTAATTTTTATTGATCATGTTATTTTATATTTATTCATAAAAAACAACCCTCAATGTTATTTTTGATAAATTAGATATATATTTTCATGTCACTATGATTATTATTTGTATATATGGATTATGAATATTTCAAATAGATTATCATGGAAGTAATTTCTTTTCCACATATTAATCATGGTATGAATGGAATAATGGTTTTTACTTTTAGATTTATAATGAAATGATTTCCCTTTATACCATAATCATGTTTTTATTAATATATAGATATAATATATTTTTTAATGATGGGTGAGCCTGATATAGATGATAGGTGATACCAATATATCTCACCAATGCATCAGGTAATGATAAAAGAGTTGAATGAATATATGTAACTCCTAAGAGACGATGGATTTAACAAGTTAAAAGGTTACTCATAAGAGATTTTGGGTATTAACCTGGTAATTTTATCACATATGTAAGGGTTCTTATAATAATTATAATGATATAATGTTCCATGTTACAAACACGTTTTGTTTCTGCATGCTATGAGTTTTTAATAGTTCCCTTAATCAATATTGATATCACAAGGCTTCTAATTACCAATTTCTAAGACTCTGGAATTTATTAATGCTTTATTTCATGTCTCATTTTATAAGATCTAGGTTTTTATGGGTATAAATACTCTTATTTTATTATTTTTCAATTTTATTATTTCATAATTTTGGTATCCTTATCTTATGCTCACTGATGATATTCAATTGTTAATTTTTTGTTTACCCATACAGAGCATTTTATTTCACCCTTATAACGTTTCATTTTTCCTAGATTGTGAAGAATGGTTTCAAGATGATTATGAGTAATAAGGTTGTTATATACTACATACTTATTGTGTGATGAAATATATTTTTATGAACCATTTTTTTATGTATCGAAGTTATTAGTAAAGTGTTTTCCCTAATTCTCTAAAAGTATGAACCTAAAAAGGCCTTATATATATGAATGATAAAATACTTATGTTTGATGTTAGAAGTTTGGTATGGTAAAAATTTGGCCAAGTTAATCAAAACAATTTTCTAAAATCAAAATATTTTTTTAGCATCTGGTTTAAAGAGTTGTTTCAAGGCTATTATAGTTGGTATCAAATCTAATTTTAGACAAATTTTTAGATAATGATATTATCATGTGAGGTTATCTTAAGAATTATGGACATCATTAAAATTATAATTTTTAAGGGTTATCATATGTTCAAAGTATTATACACATATTTTGAGGATTTCAGTGATTAAATTTAGTGTGACTGATGATATTTTTCGAGACATTTTATTATGTTGACGTATATATAAATCTTTGGTTTAATGTGATATATTATTTTCTAATAATACCATTAAATTTTTCGATAAATACGTTGGAAGGTATGATATAACCTTCGTTTTAGAAAATTTATTTAATATTAAGTTCATTAAGATCATTTGGAAAATATGGTAATTTATTTTTCAGAATGATCTACATTGAAGCTTTTTTGTTTGTATTGAATTTTGGAGATTAATGTGTCATTAATTCATATAAAAAATTATATATTTTCAATACATTAATGACATATTCTAACCATTTATTTTTTTAGTATCTAAAGATAATAGGAACATATTTATTTATTTTGTATGTTATGTGATCCAATAGAAGTTGATTTTCGTGATTTATGAATGAAATAATCACATACAACATTAATCATCTATAAAAAAGATGCTCTATTGGTAGAAATGTATTAATGGATGAAATAATACTTTTAAAATAATTATAATTCTGTATTTTATTAGTCTTATATGGTAATGGAATTCTACATCCCTTGGAAAACATATTTAAACAAAACATATATCATATTACCTTCATTTTTGGTGAATTGATGCCCTTTTTCACACCACTTTTATTTATGGTATTAGTATTTTTAACATTCCCTTGTCCATTAACATTCTTTTTATCAATTTTTTAGGCATCTTTTTTTATTATTTGGATAATAAATTTTTCCACCAAGTCAATATATTTACTTTTTTCTAATTTGTTTCTTTTTGTAAACCCGTTTATGTGTTATTTCAAATGACATTCATATTTTCTATTCCCCCTTTGCAAAATAAATATTTAGTAACCCAATTTATCAAGTGGGTATTTAAAAATTTTATTTTTAAAATTCATACAATATTTTATTAAGATGAAGATTAAATTTCAAGAAAAAATTTATTAAGGGCGGGTGGTGATGTAATATTTTGTGCTATTAAAAGAAAAATAATCCATAAATTATATGAAACATAATAGTTAGCATTAACAAACCATGAAATGTTATTGATTAAATATTATAGTTATAATGTAACCATTAATTTTGAAAATATGCATGGGATTAATGAACAAAATACATTATTTTGGTAATAAAATATTTTCATACTTAATAATTATATTTTTAAGGAAAATAACTTTTCATCACCATTTATGTGTTTAATTTTAAATTAATTTATTAAAATTTAATGAATATATTGTGAAAAAAATTGATCTCATATTTTGAATAAGGAGGTTGAAATTTTGTCAATAGTTCACTTTTATTTTTGGACATTATGGATTGTTACCATGATAAATATTTTTTACCACATTAAAGGTAAAATGGTTTAATTAGGGTTAAGCATAATGTGAAAAGGCTTAAATTTCCTGAACAATGTTCATTAATTTAATTATGTGATTCTAATTCACTTTAGTCATAAAATATTTGTAAATACTACATTTTCTTTCTATTTAACTTTTAATTATACCTTTATAATATTTTAAGCAAAGGTAAAGTAAAAATTGGCACTTTATTTATTAAAATATTTATAAATATTTTTTAAAAAATTCATAGAAACAAAATATATAATGTTATAAATGATTGTTTAAAATTTAAATCATTTTTTCTCATGTTAATTATTTTTTTTATTTTTAATGACTAATTAGTTACTTTAAATAATTACGTATAATTGATACATTTCTCATGCAACCTGTAGAAAATTCATGTAAGTGACTATAAAAACTATAAAAGTGATATTTTTTGGGTGGTTTATATTTTCCCAATAATTTAAAAGATATAAATAACATATTAGATATATTTAAAAGGGTTATATTCTAATACTAATGTTTTAATATTTTCATCAAATTATGTGAATACTTCTTAAAATTACATTTGGAGTATTTTATGTTAAATATATGAAATAAAATTATTTTAAAATCATAAAAATTTACAGTATGAAAATTATAATGATACATTTTCTAAAATTCCATATATTTTCCATTTATGAGATAATTTTCCCCATATTAGTAAAATAATAACCCTTTAATATTGAAAAAGTCATTACAATGGTTAATGTTAAAATTTGGTAACTGAGGGGTGAAACCAAAATATAAGGTTATAAATAATATCCAAACCTATATAAATTTCATTTCATGAGTATATTAAACCATATAATCATTAAATTTCAATAAATGTAATTTTTTAACCATTTTACATAAGATAGTTTCATATTATATTATAATATTTCATGAATTTACAAAATAACATTAATGATAATTTCTAATAAAAAATATTTTTTAAAATTATATAAAAATCATAAAAATAATATATTTGGAAAATTGAATACTATATGGTTGAAAATATCAATCATGGTTAATTTATGATTCATGTTTCCTTTTATAGTAAAGTTTTTGACCCCTAAAGAGTAAAAAATATTAATATCTTGTAATTGTCTAAAGAGTTAACAGGGGTTAAAAATGATATATCTGTAAAAACCTAAAAATAACAAGTACACATTTTATTGTATGATATTATTTATAATTATCAAAATCCTATATTTTAAATTTATCAATTTATATAAATTTTATCATGAATATAAATTTATATTAAGTTAATAATTTAAAAAATTCTAAGAATGAACTTCCCCAAACATATAAAAGGGGACCCAATATCCCCTCATATCCATACATAATGATACATTATTATCAAGAAAACCAACCCATATACATTCCTTACATCCATACAGATGTTATATAGGTCAAATTTTGGATATAAAAATATACTTAGGTGGATTAATTTATATTACAGTGGAGGTTGTCTTCAGAAGAGGTATACCTTTTAATAAAATTTTTTAGATTTATTTCATCTTACATATCTTTAAAATATTATTAGAAGATAATAAAATAATTAAAATAGAATATTTTATATTATTATATGGTTTCATGTAAATTTTATAACCTATTTCCATATCCTTCTTCCATTAAATTGGAAATTGATCAATCATTTTTGTCTACAAAAGACTATTGCCTCGTAGAACTAATGTAATTAGTTTTCCATCACAACCTCTCCTGGATGATTATAATGATGTATTTAATGTATATATATTAAATTAATCAAATAATTAAAATTATTTAAGATTAATATGGCATATAATTTTATACCTTTTCATTTATTATAAAAATGATAATGTCGTTCAAGCATATATGTGGATTACCACCTCTAAGAAACGATGTAATTATTCCTTCATAACTACATCACATTGATTATATATTTAAAATATTTTAATAATTAATATTATATTTATGATATAATAGTCATTATTTAATTATAATACAATACTTACCTCATTTTTATATTCTCTTCAAAAAAATGAACACATTACTTATGTGTACCTACGACTTATCATGTCCTTGAGTATAACATAGTAAATTTTTTAATAAAAATCTAACATGGTTTGTTTTAAATATAAAATTGACATAAAAATGATAATTAAATCATTAATATTATTCTATAATTCATGTAATAATATATCCTTTGACCTTGATCAACACATCAAATCATTTTGAAATTCTCAACAAGACAACCTCAAAACACCCCACATGGACATAATTTATTAAGTAATTTAACATTTCCTTAAATAATGAATGTAAATGATTTTTAGATATGGTATTAGTGTATTATAAAGTTCCCAAAAAATAGGGAAATTATATAAGTTTATTATAAAGGTTTTATAGGACATACATAAATGTATGTGATTAAGGTAAGTGATTTTATCTCAATTTCCCTTAATTGAGACATATTGTAATGTTATGAACCTAATTTATTTTATATGATGGATATACGAAAACTTTTAAATATTATATCCAAAATCCTTCACAATTCGTTGTCTTTTAAATTACAATTCAAATTAATTCATCCATGGGCATTTGAATTAAATGTTGTCGAGTGGTATGAAGATTCTTAACACAATTTCCATTCATTGGGTTATACTTATACTTCATTGATTTTTTTATGCCATGACTTTATTTGAATTGATATTTATTTTTTTATTAAGTTTTTATTTTTTATCTACATTTAAATATTTTAAAATAACCACTTCATGAATTAATTTCAATTTTAATAAATATTCATATTGAAAACGTTCTTTTTTTTCTTCTAAAAATCTGGTTATTGAGACATATTTCATGTTGTGCTCCTTGATTTAATTATATTCTTTAATTAAAACCACCGAAATAAATTTAGACATATTACATCATAAAGTTATTTATATTTACACATCCATATTATAAACTAGTTTTCAATGACTTTTTGTTCTGATGTTTCCAAAGCGGTAAAGGCTTTATGTTTTGATCTCTAATAATTTTGAGATTATTTATGTTCAATATTACTTTTACAGTAATCATACGCTCTTATTTTAATGGAAAAATTCACTTTTATTCTCCCATATTTATTTATGTGTTTTACATTTTTAGTTTCCATTTCCTTCCTTATTGATTAAATAAACAACAATAATGATTTTGGTAAGTAATAACAATATTTTATCTTCATTTATATTGGAAACATTTAACTTCCATATTTATGTTGTTTTACAACAAAATCAAATAATTTTAGTTTATATACATAAATTATTTCCTAATTTTATTTTACATTATTGTTGACCATCTTTTAAAAAAAATAAATGAAAATTTCTTAACAATTCCTTTATGGTTCCCTTTTTAATCACATTTCAAAATATTAAAAATATTTTTAATTTTTAATTTTTATGGAATAAACTAGTATTATTGTCATAATAACCATTATTTTATTTGAAACTCATTATATATATTCCTTGGGATATTT
The DNA here is from genome assembly GCA_963277665.1 of Viscum album. Taxonomy (NCBI): domain Eukaryota; kingdom Viridiplantae; phylum Streptophyta; class Magnoliopsida; order Santalales; family Viscaceae; genus Viscum; species Viscum album. The sequence continues at coordinate 658,369,453 of OY728132.1, forward strand.
TCAATGAAACGTTTTTCCATAATATTTTGGGAATTTTTTTTAGAATTTTCTCATATTTTGAAGTATATTTCCCTAAATAATATTTTTTATGATATTTTTTTTGTATTTATATTCACATAAAACAACAACCACTGATGATACTTGTTATCCAATTGGGAAATACTATAATGATTTTCTCATCATTATTTTTTTGGATGGATTTTTTTTCAATGATATTTTAATAGAACCACGTTATTATCCATGGGTTAATCAATGTATCAATGGAATAATGGTTTTTATAATGGTTTTAGGCTAAAATAAATGATTTATTTAATTTAATAATGTTACTATTAATATGTGGTTCTTTGAAATTATTTATAATCATCAGTGAGTCTAATATAGTTCAAGATGGTTGTGACACTAATTTTTCTCTTCTGCTCGTTTTCTAATGATGAAGGAGTTAACTAAATATTAGTAACTCCTAAGATATGACAGAGTTAACTGGTTAATAGTTTACTCGTAAAGGATTATGGGTATTTCCTTGGTATGGTTATCCTAACTATAAGTTATATTTTAAGTTTTATATGAATATAATGTTCCAACATACAAATAAATTTTCATTATACTTGATATAAGTTTTTAATTGACCACTCTATCAAGATTGATATCACATTGATAATGATTATTGATTTCAATGGATCCTACCTTGGTTGAATATTTATTCCATGAATCATGTTTTATGATGCATGTTTTTATGGGTTTAAATTATCTTTTGTTGTGTTCATGAACATTTTTTATGTCATCATACACTTATGATCATCTTATTATCTCTGATGAAATTCAATTATAAATCTTTATATTTACCCTTACTGAGAATTTGAGTCCACCCTTATTATATTAAATTTTCCCAGGGCTTTGAAGAATGGTTTTATGTATGTTATAAAAAATATTGTTACTATAATTTAATAACATAGTAGGAGATGACGTAGACATTTATGAACTTGTTTTTATATATTAATGTTCTTATTGAAGTTTTTTTGTAATTATATAAAACTATAATCCATAATAGTCCTTTAGTTCTGAAGTGATTGAATATTTCCATTTTATGTTTTTTTATGGATAAATTAGTTTTAGGATTATTAATATCAAAATAAGAAATATAAATATGATTTTTTAGCACCAGATCTGGAATTATGGTTTTAGGGATGTTATAAAATCATCATTATAAATTTAAGATTTGAAGAATATTAAAATGATTTATTAAATTTTAATAGACATATTAACTTATTTTGAATTAATTTTTAAATGAGAGAATTGGGAAATGATTTACCCAAAATATTCTAGCCTAAACCCAATATTCATTTTGAGCATATACTTTATAAAACGTATAAGCCATTGAAGCTAATGTTAAATCACAAGGATAATTATTTCATTAATTTGAATGATTAAATTATATGAATTTATGTTATCATTTAAATGAATAATAATTATAATTCCTTTAACAACTTCCAATGTTCCTAAAAACAGAGAAAAACTGGTTGGATTTCTTATTAAAATTATTCAAATATATGATGGTATTGGATATATAATTGTAAAATTTTAGTATTATGTTAAAAATCATTGAATTAATTGTAAGAATAGATTACAACACATTATAAAAATTGGATTAATAAAATACATGAATCTAATAATTGTAGTGATTGGTATAATGGTGCTTGTAGATCATTGGACTTCATGATATTATGTGATAATTTTTTTTGAAATAAAAAATATATATATAATTATAAGGATTTATTGAGTTATATTTATTGTAAATTTTCCCTTTAATAACTCTTTTATGAACATATATGATATTTTAGAGTTGGGTTTAAATTTTTAGTGTAATAAATATATTTTTTTATTATAGTTTAACCAATGAATTTACACTTTAATTGGTAATGATTTTATGGAATGAGATAAAATATGATTCACTCATTTTTTTCATTTGTGAATGAATTTTATAGTGTTTCCCATTTCCTATATAAAAATTTAAAAATGTGTTTCCTTTATTATGTGATACTATCAATGATATTATATTAAGACGAGAGAAGATAATTATTATCATAGTACAATGAATGTGATATATTACTAAATATATTGATAAAAAATAATGTGACTCTTCATATATCACTATAAATTGTAATATAGTGCATGAAAAAAATAACTCGAGACAATTACATTCATTCATTAAATAATACTTGTAGTTATTAGTGATATTTTTATGCTTACAAAATATGTGCATGGTTTTTACTAATAGGGGAAGCAGATATGTATAAACTATAAAGTATATTATACATGGATACACAACATAAATCACACTATAAAATATTGATTTGAATGGAATTATTATTTATCAACCATATTGTATAAAATAATTGGTATATCATAGAACATATGAATTTACAAATAGTGAAGTAGATATTTTAAAATTTTGTTCATAAAATGAATAAAACATTAAAATATCATGAATTATTAATTGACATAATTTAAATAAAATGAGTGATAATAGATACTAACACTAATAAAATATGGTCAAAATATTACTAAATAAATGTTCTTGATGTATCGTCCAAAAAATAAGTGTAACACATTGATATTTAAAAAAGTATATTATGTTCGATAACATTTAAGACACACAATCCCAAGATTATATAAACCAAAAAATATTTTTTAAAATATAACTGTTATAACCTAGACGTTAATTTAGTAGGTACAAATAACATTAAATAACATATATATATATATATCCTGATATTAATATTTTAAAAATTATATATTAATGCTTCATAAACAAGAACTCAATATTTTGAAAAATCATTTTAAAAAAAAATCATGTTGTCTTCAAAAATGATTTTTAATGAAAAATTTAGAATTATTTTTTTGAACATAAGGAAATGTTACATTATAAAATGAATTTTTTTTAAATCACATTATCAAAACTATATTATTGTGAAATATTGATATTTTTCTGAAAATTATTATTTTTCAATGAATAACAAAAAATAATATTTTTATTGAAATATTTATTTTAATTTAAAGTATTTATAGTTTAATATTAAAATTTATATAATTTAAAATTTTAAATAGATCATTTTTATTAAAAATCCAATTATAGTTTTTGAAATTAATATTATACATTAATTTAGTATAAATGGCGATGAAAAGTTATTTTCCTTAAAAATATAATTATTAAGTATGAAAGTATTTTATTACCAAAATAATGTATTTTGTTCATTAATCCCATGAATATTTTCAAAATTAATGGTTACATTATAACTATAATATTTAATCAATAACATTTCATGGTTTGTTAATGATAACTATTATGTTTCGTATTAAAATTTAATGAATATAATGTGAAACAAATTGATCCCATATTTTGAATAAGGAGGTTGAAATTTGGTCAATAGTTCACTTTTATTTTTGGAAATTATTAATTGTTACCATGATAAATATTTTTTACCACATTAAAGGTAAAATGGTTTAATTAGGGTTAAGCATAATGTGAAAAGGCTTAAATTTCCTGAACAATGTTCATTAATTTAATTATGTGATTCTAATTCACTTTAGTCATAAAATATTAGTAAATACTACATTTTCTTTCTATTTAACTTTTCATTATACCTTTATAATATTTTAAGCAAAGGTAAAGTAAAAATTATCACTTTATTTATTAAAATATTTATAAATATTTTTTAAAAAATTCATAGAAACAAAATATATACTATTATAAATGATTATTTAAAATTTAAATCATTTTTTCTCATGGTAATTATTTTTTTTATTTTTAATTACTAATTAGTTCCTTTAAATAATTACATATAATTGATACATTTCTTATTCAACCAGTAGAAAATTCATGTAAGTGACTATAAAAACTATAAAAGTGATATTTTTTGGGTGGTTTATATTTTCCCAATAATTTAAAAGATATAAATAACATATTAGATATATTTAAAAGGGTTATATTCTAATACTAATGTTTTAATTTTTTCATCAAATTATGTGAATACTTCTTAAAATTACATTTGGAGTATTTTATGTTAAATATATGAAATAAAATTATTTTAAAATCATAAAAATTTACAGTATGAAAATTATAATGATACATTTTCTAAAATTCCATATATTTTCCATTTATGAGATAATTTTCCCCAAATTAGTAAAATAATAACCCTTTAATATTGAAAAAGTCATTACAATGGTTAATGTTAAAATTTGGTAACTGAGGGGTGAAACCAAAATATAAGGTTATAAATGATATCCAAACCTATAAAAATTTCATTTCATGAGTATATTATACCATATAATCATTAAATTTCAATAAATGTAATTTTTTAACCATTTTACATAAGATAGTTTCATATTATATTATAATATTTCATGAATTTCCAAAATAACATTAATGATATTTTCTAATAAAAAATATTTTTAAAAATTATTTAAATCTCATAAAAATAATATATTTGGAAAATTGAATATTATATGGTTGAAAATATCAATCATGGTTAATTTATGATTCATGTTTCCTTTTATAGTAAAGTTTTTGACCCCTAAAGAGTAAAAAATATTAATATCGTGTAATTGTCTAAAGAGTTAACAGGGGTTAAAAATGATATATCTGTAAAAACCTCAAAATAACAAGTACACATTTTATTGTATGATATTATTTATAATCATCCAAATCCTATATTTTAAATTTATCAATTTATATAAATTTTATCATGAATATAAATTTATATTAAGTTAATAATTTAAAAAATTCCAAGAATGCTCTTCCCCAAACATATAAAAGGGGACCCAATATCCCCTCATATCCATACATAATGATACATTATTATCAGGAAAACCAACCCATATACATTCCTTACATCCATACAGATGTTATATAGGTCAAATTTTGGATATAAAAATATACTTAGGTAGATTAATTTATATTACAGTGGAGGTTGTCTTAAGAAGAGGTATACCTTTTAACAGAATTTTTTAGATTTATTTCATCTTACATATCTTTAAAATATTATTAGAAGATAATAAAATAGTTAAAATGGAATATTTTATATTATTATATGGTTTCATGTAAATTTTATAACCTATTTCCATATCCTTCTTCCATTAAATTGGAAATTGATCAATCATTTTTGTGTACAAAAGACTATTGCCTCGCAGAACTAATGTAATTAGTTTTCCATCACAACCTATCTTGGATGATTATAATGATGTATTTAATGTATATTTATTAAATTAATCAAATAATTAAAATTATTTAAGATTAATATGGCATATAATTTTATACCTTTTCATTTATTATAAAAATGATAATGTCGTTCAAGCATATATGTGGATTACCACCTCTAAGAAACGATGTAATTATTCTTTCATAACTATATCACATTGATTATATATTTAAAATATTTTAATAATTGATATTAAATTTATGATATAATTTTCATTATTTAATTATAATACGATACTTACCTCATTTTTATATTCTCTTAAAAAAATGAACACATTACTTATGTGTACGTACGACAAATCATGTCCTTGAGTATAACATAGTAAATTTTTTAATAAAATCTAATATGGTTTGTTTTAAATATAAAATTGACATAAAAATGATAATTAAATCATTAATATTATTCTATAATTCATGTAATAATATATCCTTTGACCTTGATCAACACATCAAATCATTTTGAAATTCTGAACAAGACATCCTCAAAACACCCCACATGGACATAATTTATTAAGTAATTTACCATTTCCTTAAATAATGAATGTAAACGATTTTTAGATATGGTATTAGTGTATTATAAAGTTCCCAAAAAATAGGGAAATTATATAAGTTTATTATAAAGGTTTTATAGGACATACATAAATGTATGTGATTAAGGTAAGTGATTTTATCTCAATTTCCTTTAATTGAGGCATATTGTAATGTTATGAACCTAATTTATTTTATATGATGAATATAAGAAAACTTTTAAATATTATATCCTAAATCCTTCACAATTCTTTTTCTTTTAAATTACAATTCAAATTAATTCATCCATGGGCATTTGAATTGAATGTTTCTGAGTGGTATGAAGATTCTTAACACAATTTCCATTCATTGGGTTATACTTATACTTCATTGATTTTTTTATGCCATGACTTTCTTTGAATTGATATTTATTTTTTTTATTAAGTTTTTATTTGTTATCTAAATTTAAATATTTTAAAATAACCACTTCATGAATTAATTTCTATTTTAATAAATATTCATGTTGAAACCGTTCTTTTTTTTTCTTCTAAAAATCTGGTTATTGAGACATATTTCATGTTGTGCTCCTTGATTTAATTATATTGTTTAATTAAAACCACCGAAATAAATTTAGACATATTACATCATAAAGTTATTTATATTTACACATCCATATTATAAACTAGTTTTCAATGACTTTTTATTCTGATGTTTCCAAAGCGGTAAAGGCTTTATGTTTTGATCTCTAATAATTTAGAGATTATTTATGTTCAATATTACTTTTACAGTAATCATACGCTCTTATTTTAATGGAAAAAGTCACTTTTATTCTCCCATATTTATTTATGTGTTTTACATTTTTAGTTTCAATTTCCTTCCTTATTGATTAAATAAACAACAAGAATGATTTTGGTAAGTAATAACAATATTTTATCTTCATTTATATTGGAAACATTTAACTTCCATATTTATGTTGTTTTACAACAAAATTAAATAATTTTATTTTATATACATAAATTATTTTCTAATGTTATTTTACATTATTGTTGACAATCTTTTAAAAAAATTAAATGAAAATTTCTTAACAATTCCTTTATGGTTCCCTTTTTAATCACATTTCAAAATATTAAAAATATTTTTAATTTTTAATTTTTATGGAATAAACTAGTATTATTGTCATAATAACCATTATTTTATTTGAAACTCATTATATATGTTCCTTGGGATATTTTCAATGAAACGTTTTTCCATAATATTTTGGGAATTTTTTTTAGAATTTTCTCATATTTTGAAGTATATTTCCCTAAATAATATTTTTTATGATATTTTTTTTGTATTTATATTCACATAAAACAACAACCACTGATGATACTTGTTATCCAATTGGGAAATACTATAATGATTTTCTCATCATTATTTTTTTGGATGGATTATTATTTTTTCAATGATATTTTAATAGAACCACGTTATTATCCATGGGTTAATAAATGTATCAATGGAATAATGGTTTTTATAATGGTTTTAGGCTAAAATAAATGATTTATTTAATTTAATAATGTTACTATTAAGATGTGGTTCTTTGAAATTATTTATAATCATGAGTGAGTCTAATATAGTTCAAGATGGTTGTGACACTGATTTTGCTCTTCTGCTCGTTTTCTAATGATGAAAGAGTTAACTAAATATTAGTAACTCCTAAGATACGACAGAGTTAACTGGTTAATATATTAGTCGTAAAGGATTATGGGTATTTCCTAGGTATGGTTATCCCAACTATAAGTTATATTTTAAGTTTTCTATGAATATAATGTTCCAAGATACAAATAAATTTTCATTATACTTGATATAAGTTTTTAATTGACCACTCTATCAAGATTTATATCACATTGATAATGATTATTGATTTCAATGGATCCTACCTTGGTTGAATATTTATTCCATGAATCATGTTTTATGATGCATGTTTTTATGGGTTTAAATTATCTTTTGTTGTGTTCATGAACATTTTTTATGTCATCATACACTTATGATCATCTTATTATCTCTGATGAAATTCAAATATAAATCTTTATATTTACCCTTACTAAGAATTTGAGTCCACCCTTATTATATTAAATTTTCCCCGGGCTTTGAAGAATGGTTTTATGTATGTTATAAAAAATATTGTTACTATAATTTAATAACATAGTAGGAGATGACGTAGACATTTATGAACTTGTTTTTATATATCAATGTTCTTATTAAAGATTTTTTTGTAATTATATAAAACTATAATCCATAATAGTCCTTTAGTTCGGAAGTGATTGAATATTTCCATTTTATGTTTTTTTTATGGATAAATTAGTTTTAGGATTATTAATATCAAAATAAGAAATATAAATATGATTTTTTAGCACTAGAGCTGGAATTATGGTTTTAGGGATGTTATAAAATCATCATTATAAATTTAAGATTTGAAGAATATTAAAATGATTTATTAAATTTTAATAGACATATTAACTTATTTTGAATTAATTTTTAAATGAGAGAATTGGGAAATGATTTACCCAAAATATTCTAGCCTAAACCCAATATTCATTTTGAGCATATACTTTATAAAACGTATAGACCATTGAAGCTAATGTTAAATCACAAGGATAATTATTTCATTAATTTCAATGATTAAATTATATGAATTTATGTTATCATTTAAATGAATCATAATTATAATTCCTTTAACAACTTCCAATGTTCCTAAAAACAGAGAAAAACTGGTTGGATTTCTTATTAAAATTATTCAAATATATGATGGTATTGGATATATAATTGTAAAATTTTATTATTATGTTAAAAATCATTGAATTAATTGTAAGAATAGATTACAACACATTATAAAAATTGGATTAATAAAATACATGAATCAAATAATTGTAGAGATTGGTATAATGGTGCTTGTAGATCATTGGACTTCATGATATTATGTGATAAATTTTTTTGAAATAAAATATATATATATAATTATAAGGATTTATTGAGTTATATTTATTGGAAATTTTCCCTTTAATAACTTTTTTATGAACATATATGATATTATAGAGTTGGGTTTAAATTTTTAGTGTAATAAATATATTTTTTTATTATAGTTTAACCAATGAATTTACACTTTCATTGATAATGATTTTATGGAATGAGATAAAATATGATTCACTCATTTTTTTTATTTGTGAATGAATATTATAGTGTTTCCCATTTCCTATATAAAAATTTAAAAATGTGTTTCCTATATTATGGGATACTATCAATGATATTATATTAAGACGAGAGAAGATAATTATTATCATAGTACAATGAATGTGATAGATTACTAAATATATTGATAAAAAATAATGCGACTCTTCATATATCACTATAAATTGTTATATAGTGCATGAAAAAAATAACTCGAGACAGTTACATTCATTCATTAAATAATACTTGTAGTTATTAGTGATATTTTTATGCTTACAAAATATGTGCATGGTTTTTACTAGTACGGTAAGCATATATGTATAAACTATAAAGTATATTATACATGGATAGACAACATAAATCACACTATAAAATATTGATTTGAATGGAATTATTATTTATCAACCATATTGTATAAAATAATTGGTATATCATAGAACATATGAATTTACAAATAGTGAAGTAGATATTTTAAAATTTTGTTCATAAAATGAATAAAACATTAAAATATCATGAATTATTAATTGACATAATTTAAATAAAATGAGTGATAAAAGATACTAACACTAATAAAATACGGTCAAAATATTACTAAATAAATGTTCTTGATGTATCATCCAAAAAATAAGTCTAACACATTGATATTTAAAAAAGGATGTTATGTTCGATAACATTTAAGACACACAATCCCAAGATTACATAAACCAAAAAATATTTTTTAAAATATCACTGTTATAACCTAGCCGTTAATTTAGTAGGTAGAAATAACATTAAATAACACATATATATATATATCATGATATGAATATTTTAAAAATTATATATTAATTCTTCAAAAACAAGAACTCAATATTTTGAAAAATCATTTTAAAAAAAAATCATGTTGTCTTCAAAAATGATTTTTAATGAAAAATTTAGAATTATTTTTTTGAACATAAGGAAATGTTACATTATAAAATGAATTTTTTTTAAATCACATTATCAGAACTATATTATTGTGAAATATTGATATTTTTCTGAAAAGTATTATTTTTAAATGAATAACAAAAAATACTATTTTTATTGAAATATTTATTTTAATTTAAAGTATTTATAGTTTAATATTAAAATTTATATAATTTAAAATTTTAAATAGATAATTTTTATTAAAAATCCAATTATAGTTTTTGAAATTAATATTATACATTAATTTAGTATAAAAACATTATATACTTTAAAAAGAGAATTTTCCTGAAAAATTGTTTTCCATCAGGTGTTGTCGATTTAATACTAAATAAAATTTTGAAACTTATGAATTTTGGATTATAAAAAATTTATTTCATATTTTGAATAATTTTTTAAAAATTTAGTAAATATTTACCTGTTATTTTTAGGCATTTTGAATAGTAAAATTAGTAATTTTTTCCATAGTAAATGGTAAATCAGAAAATTAATGTAAAACATTATAAGGACAAAAAAATCACCCATGAACTTGATTTAATATATATTATGTTTATATATCATCCATAATATTAAAAACGTCTCATATATAGCCTTTTGTGATCATTTGGATAAGATTTTGACATTTATAACATCTAAGTGCATATATTTCCTAAATGTGACACTCTTGCTTTTAATAAATATAATTTTTTTACATAGGAATAAACTGGGGATATTTTTAGTTATAAATATTTATTTTATATATAAATAATTTTTTATCATGATTATTTATTTTTAATTATTAGTGGTGATATAATTACCTTTAAATCTTACGCAACACTGACACAATAATTAATCAATTAATATAAAAATTAAATAAAATATATTTAAAATATGAAAAGTAATATAGTTTGAAATAATTATTGTGAGAAAAAAATATTTTTGGTTATATATAACATTTTACATAACTTTTAATTTATTATATGATAATTATATTATATTTTCATGTTATTAATGTTAATCTAAATGAGTAGTTCTTTAATTAAAATTAATGATATTTTATAAAAAATAAAAATAAAATTAATGCTTAAATTTTTTTAAAATCCAATACTAGGACATTGTATTGGTATATGGTTGAAAAATTCATACTTTTTCCATTTAGGGTCATTTTCTGCATTTTTATTAACTATATTGACCCTAAAAATATAAAAACATTTTTAATCATGGTAAGTGTTAAAATGGTTAACATGGGTTAAAACAAAAGGAAAAGGGTAAATAAATAGTCTAAATTTTACGGGATTGGATATTTTAAACTCAAAGTAATATTCTATTTTACCAATATCAATTTGAACTATTTTAAAATGAAAATTAATTTATATTAACTTAAACTATTAAGAAAATATACGATTTCCACTCCCCTCTCTGATAAAAGGGTAACACTTCTTCAAATTTATTCACACTAAAAGGTTTTTTTTTGTAATCCATAACCAACCCAAATAATTCATTATATCCTTAACAATGTACTAGAGGACTTATAATTATTAGAAAACCATCCTAGTAATGACTTTGGTGTAAACTTTATGAGGTTGTGCGGAGAATATGTATTGTTCCTAACTAAAAATTTTGGTTTTATTTATTCTTATAACATAATTAAATATATCAAAACCATGATTATCTAATAAAATCAGTATCTCCCATATATATATATATATATATTATTTTGATTTAATAACTTATATCCATCTCCAACCTCCATTTAATGGGAAAGTAATCCATTGTTTGTGTGTATGGTGGACTACAGCCTCACAAACCGATGTAATTTGTTTTCCATACCCTCCTCTAACCTATGATTATAATGATGTATATAATTTATATATATAATATCAATTACATATTTATAATTCTTAAAAGATAATATATCATTTACCTTATTACCTTATCAATTACTATAAAATGGTAACATCATTCATATATACATTTGGACTACCACCGCCACGAAGTGATGTGATTCATTTTCTACCACCACGTCACTTAGGTGATACATATAATTAAATTCAATGAAATAATATGGTATTTATGATATAATTGTAGCTATCTAAATCTAAAATTATACTTATTTTCTTTCTATAATGATCATTGAAAATTTTAAATGTTACACATGTATATGAATTCCCTACTGTATCCATGAATGTTGCATAGTTCAGTTTTTATAATCATATCGTATTGTTGGATTTAAAGGAATAATTGATTTATAAAAAAGATAATTTTTTATTTTTAATTATTCTATATATGGTTTAATAATTACCACTTAGACTATTGACAACCTCTTGAAGTCACTTTGGAAAAAAGTGCCAAATATTGTCAAAATATTTGACGTGAGCTTAAATGATTAACTAAGTGTATATAAAATGTTAATAAGTTGAATAAAATGAATAATAAACATTTCAAAGGTTACTAATCAAGTAAATTTTATACAAAAGTTTATTATTTAGGAAGATAAATAATGCACATGATGAGTTGGACTCGAGGTAAGGTATTTTCTTATAAGAATCCTCTTTTAACATCTCCCATAAAATGCAATTTATTCAAATTAAAATTTTTTAACATTATTTTATGTATGTAGTTATGTGTACATAAAATAATTATAAATAAAATTTTATGTCTCTTTTTTTACATTGTTTTGGTTTTTTAAATTAATCTTTTCACTGAATGTTTTGACTTTCTTTACTAAACAAAATAAGAATGATCTATTTCAATATATATGGTCATGACATTTCCCAACACAAAAACCATTATTTCATATTTCGATTCTATTACTTGGTTGAATGTTATATACAAATAAAACCATCATATACCTTAATTATGGTTATATTAGTGGTGATTTTTTAAATGTTATGTGTGTTTCAATATCTGATATATTTTTTTATATGGGTTTAAAAAAGTTTTTAAATGGGTGTATAATGGGAAGGTTAAATAATAATAAAAATAATTCCTGATATGGTGCTTCAGAAATATATTTTTGAAATGGGTGAACCCAAAAAATATTATAAAATTGATTGAAACCCATTATAGCTCATGAAAAATGTGTTTCTCCAATATATCTTATATGAAGGGTGAGTCCGGTAATAGATCTATAATGAATTGGTTTGTGCCCTTTTCATCATAGTAAATAAGGGGAGAGTTAACCCTTGTGTTTTATCCTACGGATTTAACTGGGAACTAGTTATTTGTTTACATAAGTTTGGAACAATATATGAATATCAATCTATAAGTTTCCTAAAAAGGGTTTACAATTGATTATTACGTGTTTTAAAAGTTTCTATTGAGAAAAGAGTTTGTTTTTTTTTCATGTGGAAATGATTTAAATCATACACTCAAATAATAATGTTACAAAGGGATGTTTTTTATAGTTCTTTGTTGTTTTTAATAAAAAAACATATGTCTTAATTTTATGCCCTTTAATGATATTTTAGTATGCATCCCACATTTTAAAATGCATTTATAGGATTTTAATGATTTGTAGGGATAATGAGGATGTGAAGAAAGTTTTTTGATGATATGTCAGGAAAAGAAAACATGTTTCATTTTAATGGTTTTATATTATAGGAAAAATCATACAAAGTGAATGTGTCCTATTTTTTATTTACTATTTATATGTGTAATGGTGATGAAATACTTATTTAATACTATTAAACTAAATTATGGTTGGGAATGGAATAAGTTATATTATAGTACAAATACATTCTATTATGTAACATTAAGGAAATTTCATTATAGTTTGTTTCAAATCTATGTTTAGATAACATTATAGGTTAGGATGTTATATGGAAATATGTTCAGTGTTCTATATAACTATTAGGGTTTGTATGTTATGGAGAATTATGGTTATTTTTCATAAATATAAATTGTTAAATATACCATGTTTAAGGATTAATTAGTGTTTATCTTTCTAATTGGATAGTTTGTTATGATTTTATTGATACACAGACACTAAACATTTTTGTTTTTGTAAATGGTTAAAACTAGTAAAAACCAATGTAGCAATGGATGTGTTGGAAAATTTTGTGGTTATCTAAATTAGAAACTTAATATATTTGGATATATAATCAAAACTCATATCGTTATTCATAACCACATACCAGACGTTATAATTATGAATTCTAACCTATGTGAGTTTCCAATATCATGGAATAAGAGATAATTGAAGAATCATAGATGATTAGTTGGTAATGGTTATAATGGATAAAATATTTAATGACCTATGTGTCTAAATTTTGGGTTGAATAACCCATTAAAATTTCTTAAAATAATGGGAATATTTTTTGTATATTATAATGGAGGGAATAATGCACTAATTTTTCAATAAAAGATAACGTGTTTAGTTAAAACAATGAATAAGAATATAGTTTATACAAAGGAATCATTTGGATGATATAAATGTGGGGAGTATAGGAATTTTGAAAATTTAATTCTTTAAGGTGAATATCATGAATGGGACAAGAAAGACCATACCGAAAAATATTTTGCAAAGCATAATTCCATTATTATTGGGGATTAGGAATCTGAAAATGTCATATGCAAGGTATGAGTTATATGTTTTATTGTTTTTTTATGTTTTTTTATTAGAAGAAATCATCCATATTTTATTTGGTAATGAAATATTAATGAATAATATAGAGAAATGTGGTCAATAAATTATGAATAACATTGAATGATTAAGGTGTTTATATATATGGATTCAAGAGTTATGATGTAGTTTTAGTTTTAAAAATGACCATAACTTTAAAATAATTAGTACTCTTATGATATTTTATGTCACTGGACTATGTTTGAGACATTTATTATGTTTTTAGGTGTTAAATGTATATTAAATCCAAAACATTAACATGTGAACATGTTATCTAAGGGAAAAATATATTTTCATACTAATAAAATGTGTTTAAAGGTATTGATAAAAATTAGGGATTGTATGATATTTAATGATTAAGGTAATTTTTTTTATTATTTTCATCATATTTATAAGAATTATATAATAATTATAATTGTGTGGTTTTAAAAAAAGTAAAATCCATATTCTGAGAGACAACCCGTCACATCTGGTAAAGTCAAGGGGCTTTAACCCACAATTTAAGCTAGACAAGAGTGAATCACCTAACACTAGCCTATATGATTTCTTGGTTAGTATGTAATTTTTTATATATTTATTTAGTAAAATATGTTTTATCATATAAATAAACAGATGATTTAAATGTGATTTGGTTAGTAGGTGATTAATGTTATATCATAATATGATCACTATTTTGATCATCTTATATGATTAAGGTAAACATGATATTATGAGATTTAATTTGAGGAATAAATTTTGAGTTATCTATTGGCGTAATATTTTATTTTAATTTGGAATTATATTGATTTATGTTATTCATGGAAATTAATAGAAAATCATTGATTTTATATGATTAGGGAATATACAATTATTAGTATGTGAATATATAAGGGAAACATATTAACTATAGATAAATGTAAAATTAATCTCATAACTATAACACCCCAAGATTTTGTTAAATATTCTTATTTAAAAATAATGTTAATTTCATTGATATCTTCTGTAAGACGCAACAGAGAGTTCTGTTTATATTACAGAGAACACCGAGCTTAAATGAAGCCAGACATAATATTAAAATATTATTATATGATAGTTACAGTCTTACTATAAAAATGATGGATATGAATATTATTAACTAAATTATGAGAATGTATGTTTTAATAATTTATGTAAACTAAAATATTTTTGGACCAATTATTTAGATATAAAAATAAAAAACCATTTGATGATAAAAGAAATATTTTTCTTGAAAACTATTTTTTATATGTATATATATGTTTTAAATCAACAAATTAAATAAATAAATATTTTTACCTTATTCTATTTAAATTTATATAACATACATTAAATAAAATTTTAAAAATTTATCTTACGTGTTATCTTAGTAGGAGATAAGAATAAATCCAATTATATACTTCAAAACACATTTTTCTAAAACACAATTTTGTCGCCTTTTCCACAATTATTTGAAATTTAATTTGTTATAATTTTATAAAAAAATATTTTATAAAATTAAATTTTTATTTTATTTTATAATTTCAAAATTATATATTATTGAGTTTTTGATAATTGTCTAAAAAGACAATTGTTCCAGTGAATAGTGAAAAATAATGGGTTTTCTTAAAAAAGTTCCATTTCATTCAAAAAAATTGAATAATAACAATTATTTGAAAATATTTTTAAATTTAAAACATAATGAAATTATGTATCTGAAATACAATTTAGGTTATTTTTTATCAATTTAACTTTAAATTTTGATATAATATTTTTAACACTAGAAAATTTTCTCCTTGAAAAAATGTTTTCTCATCGCGTCTATTGTAAAATTTTTAAATAAATTTTTTCACTTTTATACACGGAATTCTAAAAAAGGTATTAAATATTTTTAATAATCATTTTTAGTAATATATTATAATTTCAGCATAATTTTTTACAATAATAAATATGGAAATAATAAAAATTAATTACCATGTTTAAGGTTAAAATTGGTTTACTGGGGGTTACACTAAAAAGTTATGGGGTAAAATAACCTTGAAACGTTTAAAAAATCCATTGGATGTACATTTTTATAACTTATAACATTTAAATTTAAATAATTTATTATTTGGGGAAAAAAATTCAAGTAAAAAACAAGGGTATATTTTTTACTTTTGAAACATTTTATGTGTGTCATCTTCCCTACTTATAAAAGACCACCCACTTCCCCATCCTCTTCACAGCTCAAAATACAATTTCTCATCCCATTGATACCACAATTTATTATTTACATACCTCAGAACATAATATATTCTTTGGTGATATCATATATCAAATCTATGTGGATTTAGGTAAAACCTAATAAGGTTTTCTGATGAAGCGGTATAGTTTTTAACCATTAATATTTCTTTTACTTCTTCTTCAGTCTCTTAAAAATATTTTAAAACTATGAATAAATAATAAAAAATTATATAATATATAATTATAAGTTATTATTTTAATTTAATAACAAATATCTATCTCTAATTCATGAATATGGGAAACAAAATTGCCGATCAGGTGTGCAGAGGACTACAACCACACGAGTTGATGTTATAATTTTTCCATAACCACCTTTCATTGATGGATATAATTAGGGATTTAATTTTTATTTATTATATTTATTATATTATTACATTTTTTTAAATATAATACCACATCAAATTTTTTACCTCTTGATCAATTTGAAAATAATAATGTCACTCATGTTTACGGTGGACTGCCCCCATGGAAACTGATGTGATTTGTTTCTCATTCATATTTTACTTTGATGGTAATAACGATGTGATAAATTAATATATATGAAATTTAGAATATAATTAATCATATTTAATTATTATATCACATATACCTTATTAATTTCTATTTTTTTGGATAGAAAAATGTCATTCTTGTGTACGACGAACGACTGTCGTGTGAAGCGATGTGATTTGTTTTTTGCTAAAAATTTGCATGGATGAGAATTACTGTAAATTTAATAAATATATGTGATATATATGAAATAAAAAATTATGATTTAATATAAATATGTTATTTAAATTTCTTTCATTTCATCTAAAAAATGGAAATAGCATTCATTCGTACGTACAACCTAACGTCTCAATGATCAATGTATTTTATTTTTATCACTAAATTTATAGATTAATTCAAATAAACATATATTGAATATATATATTATTTATATCCTGATTAAAATTATTTATAACAAGTATACACGAAAATATTAATGGTAATGAATATACCAAATGAAAAAATACATGAAAAAACAAATCATAAATGGCCTAAAATGTGACTTTGACATTGAATTGTTCATAAATAGTCAATAAATGTTAATAAGTATGTTATTTATGGTATTATATAAAAATTTATGTTTTTATAATATATTTTTAATAAAATTGTATTTATTATATAGATATTATTAACGTGTATGATGGAATTCAAGACTTAAGGTAATTAAATTCCATCTCAATTTTGTTTTCTGTGAGACACATTTTAAATTCACCACATGTTTCGTATATGTAATGTATGCACTTACCAAAAATTTATTTTCTTTTGACTACAGAATATTTTATTTGCATTTATAAATCCATTTTAATATATATTAATTATTATTTTTATGGTTCTAAAGATTAAAAAATGTTAAGGGATTTTTTTGAATTTTTATTTTTGGGGACATACTTAATATTATGCACCTATCATCATTTATGAGGTCCATATAGTGAAGAAATTACAAGTTATATAATTAAATCTCTTATATTAATGATATTTAAAGATTCTATTTATATTATCTTATAATGGTCTTAGGATTCTAAAATTTCTAATGTTGTAAGTGTTTCGTGTTATGACCCCATTGTTCATTATGATTGTTCCTGATTATGATTTAAGTGATGAAATTTAATTATAGATGTCCCAATAAACACATGATTTTTTATCCCCTAGGTTTTTAGGGATAATACATGGTTTCCCTTCATTTTCCTCTCCTTATTTAATCATGGTCTAAAAATTATGCTTTTAAATAAAACTAACATACTTCACCTCTTCGTTTGAAAACCAATTTTTATGTTAAATCCATGTTCTCTGAAAATATTAAAAAAAATGTTCTAATATATATCAATTATTGTTTATATAAATAATTGTTTTTATATTAAAATTTTAAAATAATGTAAAAAAAGGTATATTCATTTCATTTTCAAGGTAATAGGTGTTTTCGTTTTGCTGAAAATTTTAAAGTTATCTTTATTTTAACATGTATTTCATTTTTTACCACCATGAGAACTTAATGCTTTAAATATTACATTATAATATTAAAATTTGTTTTCAAATACTAGGATTTTAAATGTTTTTTGGTTTCGAAATCATTTTCAATGATACTTTCCTTAAGAATTATTTATTTTTTTAAATATTCCATTATATTTTTTCAAGGTTATTTTCAAAGAAACATATTTCCAAAATATATTTTTTGAATTTATAAATTTAAAAAGTTTATTATAAATTAAATTTTATTTTCCTCAAAAAATTATTTAAATTGATTTTATTTCTACTTCAATATTTTTTGAAGTTTTTTTAAAATAAAAGTATTTGTGTAATATTTTATGTATTTATAAATTTAAAAAGGTTATTTTAAAATGAATGTCATTTTCTTCAACAAATAATCCATCGGTTTTTTCTTTAAAAATAATTTTACATTTAAGAAGAAATACTTTTATTTTACATTATATTTACTAGGGATATTATCTAATTATATAATCTTTATTCACTCTCTATATAGATTATATTTATGTTGAAGCTTATGAAACATATTCCTTTTCCATGACTTATGATCTGACGAATCGATAGGATAATTAAGAGGCCCATTTACCTTTTATTTGTTATGATATGATGGAATGATTTATGAAAACCATTTATTTTTATGGGTTCCACTATAATGAGGGTTTTATTATCTTCTAAAAAACCTATATTTGGTTTTCATTATGTGATGGTTGTTGTGTTATAACCGAGAATGGTGGCCATGTTATAACCAAATGAGGGTGGATATATATATATAACTCTTTTTAATTGGGAAATTATTTTTGTTATATTATCTCAAAGGGTAGACATGTGGTTTTCTGTAACACCCCATTACACATTATGTATAACCCCTTGATCAAGATTTTTTTATCATCCTAGTTTGAGTGGGTTTGTGTAATTCTCATTGATAGAGAGAGTTTTCTAGATAAAATGATCTAAATTTCACGGATGTAGGTTTTTCATAATTAATTGAGTATGGGTATGAATGTGTTGAGGACTTTGATGGGTTTCCCCAATGTTTGGAAAATATCCCAGGTGCTCTGGTGTTCTTATATATAAACTGGGCTATTTTACATCTACTATGAGATTACATTCCCTCTAATGACCTCTATGTAGATGCGAAGAATCCGGTTTAAGGATATTTTTTTAGATTTTGTGTATTTGGAGTTCATGTCATTTAATTGATGAAATTATATTTTTATAAAAAGGTTTTGGGTTTTTGGTGTTTTCATACTTCATGGAGTTCAAATAATTTAATGGGATTACATTCCATGTAAATATTGGGGAATGTGTTTTTTGGGAATTTCAATAGTTTTTATTCATTAATTCTGACTACAAACTCCCTCTCTTGACCTAGAGATAACACTAGGTGATTTTTGAGATCTCTGATCCATCCGGAACATTCGTTCGGTTATCGATCATTAGGGTTGTTGTGGTGCACCTCTCTGGTAATATTTCATTGTGTTTATTCATTAATTTGGTCATGGATAGTATGTTAGTTTCCTTTATGGTTTAGATTCCTGATCAGATTGTGATTTATATCAATCCTTCGTAGTTTCTTGTCATTCCTTGTCATTCAAAGGCTAGTAACTTGGATTCCAATAACCCTTTTTGAATTCTAGAGGTGGTCTTTTTATTTTTAAAAATTATCATGTTCTAATTTGAAATTTTCATATGTTTATTAGAAAATTACTCTAAGAATATCCCTTTAATATATAAGAGATGTGGATATGAGACATGATTTTTAGGAGTATCTTATAGTGGAACCTTCTTTCTTAGAGTATATAATCCACAATATTCAGAATCTAGGTTAAGTGGGTGCTAAGAACCTAGGGCATGTGGTGATAATGGATTTGAGGTTACAAATAAGCATCCACCCATATTACATGGTGACAAAGGACCCAGGAATCTAAAGTGTTTCTTGATACTATGGGGTGGATATTAAAATTCTCGAGGACTCGAAGGTGGGTTTTTTAATTTATATTCACTATGGACTATAAAAAATATGGTGGGAGTATATTATGAAAGCTATGTTAAAAAAAGTAATTACATTTTTTTATTTCATGAAAATATTTACTTATTATATTTTCCATGAGAAGTTACATGCGTAAAAAAAACTAGGAGTTTCTAACGGTGGAGTAGAGGGAGCCTACCATTATGCAATATTCCCCCTATTTTACAGAGCTGGTGTATCAAGCCCCTGATCCTGTCACTAATGAGTATATAAAGGCATGGAGGATTGAGTTGGGACTGACTATTGATATTTGATCGATGTTGATTCCCATGTTCCTTCCTGAATTTGTGGAGTTAGTTGATAATATAACATTGGATGATGCATACATAGCTAGGAATAAAGGTTTTCAAGAAGATTTTATTGGTTTAGTAGTTATCGATGGTGTATCTTCTGGACAAAAAAGGAAGCATAAAGGTAGTCAATTTTACTCATGACTGTTTTCAAGGGATTCATCAAGAAAATAGTCGATTGTTTTCTATCAGTGTGGGAGGTCTTTTTACCATGAATAATTGTGTGGATGCTCCCACAACATGTGATATTTTAGAAAATATGGTTATCTAATATTATTTTGTGACATGATATCATACGTGTGTAAGGAAGGATCTACATTCACCAAAGGATATCAGGTTCGTGAAGATTCTTACAAGGGTGGTGGGTCTTATCCTAAGGGTAAGGGAATGTTTATAAGGATACTAAATTTTAGGTAGTGTTGAGGTTTGAAGACCTTTTGTAGTGGAGTATTATCCAGAAGAAATTGAAAAAAGGCTAGCTATAATTAGAGGTATGGTGTTTATTTCATCTTCTATAGTGATAGATTTGAATGTTGTCTGGTCTACTCATTATTTTTTATCATCAAAGTTAGTTGACGTGTTGATCTACTGTCCAATATAATGAGGCTCATTGTACTTTCTACAACATTGGTAAAGATGTATAAGAATGGTTTTAAGTGACTCACATGTCGAGTGATGATAGTTGACTTTTTGGTGGTATGGGAGATTTTAGTTCACGATATTTACTTCATCAACCTGAATTTATGAATGTATTATATTATAATTGTCGATCCCCAAATATTACATTACCACACTCGAGTTCAGTTATTATATTCTGATGGGGTAATTCATGTCTTTCGGGGAGAGTGGGACTGTAGATCGTGGAGGCTTGGTCTTCTTGTTCCATATGATGGGGTAATCATATGTTAGTTTTTATAGATTTTACTTGATTAAATCAGTCCTTATTTGGGTGGACGACTTCCTATAGTGGGGTTTTCATAACCCTATGTCTTTCTAGATGATTTTTCTAGTTTACCTTCATAGAGAGTGGTTGATTTTACTGTTATCCTACTCCCTAGTATGATTTACATTACCCTTCCACACTATAGAATGGAACATTTTGAATTAGTGGAACATAAGTTTCAACTTCAGGACCTAGAGAAAAAAATATTTATTTATCTTAGCTTGTTGCAATGGACATATCCTATCATATTTTCTGTGAATGTAGATTGAACCCTCTTACATTTTATTAACTATCAAAATTTTAATCAAGTGACTCTTTATTACAAATATCGTTTTCCTTGGATTGATGATCTCTTTGACTGTCTTAGAGGGCATTTATGGTATTCAATGATAAACCATCAGTTATGGTACCATTAGTTGAGTGTTAGAGAGGAGGATATACATATAATACAATATTTTGAATATGGTAAGGGACTTTTGAGCTTTTAATTATTCCATTCGGATAGATTAATGCTCCTACAATGTCTATGGATTTTATAAATTCAATATTTCACCTGTTCATATAATATTTTAATATTTTTAAATGGATGATATGTTGGCGTGCTCTAAGATATAGGATGATCACATGAACCATATAGATAACATTCTTCAATACCTAAAAGAATATCGTTTGTACGGTATACTTTCAAAATGTGAAATTTGGATCTAGGAAGTGAAATTTCGTAAACTTGTGGCATCTGAGAGGGGCATATCAATGGATCCTAAAAATGTATAAGCTATTAGTCCCTTGAATTATCCTCAAATTTTGTTTGAGATAAAATCGTTATTGGGATTGGATGGTTACAATAATTATTTTTTTATGATTTAACCAGGACCTCATCTTCGATGACTTCATTAACCAATAAGGGTGTAATGTTTGAATGGAATGAAAATTTTCAGATATATTTATAAGAGATAACGGTGATTTTGGATTAGACACTATTTTTGATTCTTTTAAAACTAGGTTCATGTTATGACATTTTCTGTGATGCTTCTATAATAGGTTTGGGATGTGTAGTGATGTAGGGGAAACATGTGGCAGCCAATGTCTCATGAAAGATGGGCCCTCATGAGATTAACTACCATTTCCATGAACATAAATGGTAGAGGTTGTTAATTCAATCAATATGTGGTGACACTAAATCGATGACGAGTGAATTACTATGTGTTATTATGATAAAATCCTGAATAATATTATAACTCAAATGGATTTGAACCTTTGACATAGTTTTTGGGAGGGGTACCATCAGGATTTTAATTTTGATAGTACATACACCCATGGGAAGGGAAATGGTGATTTCAATGAATTGATAAGAAAATTACATACACAATCCATGGAGGAATTGGTTGGGGAGTGATCTATGATGATTTTTTTACTTAAATGATATTGGGTATATAATTGGTTGGAGATCCAATGTTCCTGGAATCATTGAAATTTACCTCATAGTTTAATGTGAGAGTTTGTATTGAGAATTTGAGTTATAATAAATGATAATTCATGGGTAAAATCATTTATTCTGCGGAGATCATGGGTGAGTGGTCTCGGTCTCCCATCAGTACTATGTCCTTCCATGGTAGGTTTTTGTTCCATTTAACCTATGGAAGGATTGAAGGATAATAGAAACTAGTATTGTTGGTATGTGTTCCAGGGGATTCCATGATGTATCAAGAATTGAGACATCAGTATTAGTATATGGGGATGATGTGGTTGACTGTAGATATTGAATAATGACACCTTAATTTTCACATAATTAAGGTAGAACACCCATGAACTATAAGTCAGTTGTATCTATTACTCATTCATGTATGAAAATGGGAAGATATTTTAATTAATTTTATGATTGGTTATCTATGGTATCCTAGTAGGAAGGATGTGATATGGGTGAACATCAATAGACTTAGAAAATTGGTACATTTCCTCCATATTAATGAAAGGATGAAGGTGGAACAACATAGAGACATGTATGTCCAATAGTTTGAGAGAAATCATGGGGTAATCTCTATAGTTGTATCTAAAAGGGTCCTAAGGTTCATGTCCATGTTTTTGAATGGTTTATAGGAACAGATAGGTTCCCAGATTATATTGGGAATGACTTATCATATGTAGATGGATGGGTGGATAGTGAGGGATATCTTTATTATTGAAGATATTCTATGGGATTGTGGGATTGATTTTGAAGGATATTGTGATAATCATTTTGCTCTGATTTATTTTCCTATAAAAATTTTTATCAATACTTTATTAATATGACACCCTTAGAAGGACTTTTTTTGCAGTTATGTAGATATCCCTTATATTGGGTAGAGTAGGGAGAGCAGTCCTTGTTTGGTCTGAATCTTGTTTAAAATTTTATGAATATGGTATAGTTTATCTAGAAGAGATTGTTCATAGAATGCAGTCATTATAAATATTATTTAGATCATTGATGATTGTTGTTAGACTTTGAGGTTGGTGATCAGTTCCTTCTAATAGTTTCACCTTTCTTGGGAAATCATATGTTGGGTAAGTAGGGTATACTGGCAATGATTTTTGGGGGACCCTTTGAGATTATTTGCAGGCTGGGGAAGGTGTCATATCGATTAGAATTTCCACATAAATTGAGATATATACATGACATGTTTCATGTTTCCAATATGAGGCGGTATATACAATATCCTTCAAATGTTATTGGATAGAAGGATGTTGATCTTGAAACCCACACCACTTTGGTTGAGTAGAAACGTGTTATTATTGATTTCCAAGAGAATGTATTGTGTTGTAAAATGAATACTCCGACCCAAGTACTATGGAAGTGTATCTGATATATCCTTGATATATTATAGAGTTAATTTTTGTTGTAGAAATAGAAGACCTAGCCTTTTGAGATTCCAAAAAACTATGGGATATCTTATGATACAATTCATTTATTGTGGGAGATTTCAAATCATCATTGTACTTTTATAGTATACCCTGTTCGGGATTAGTTTATCTCCCTTGTTTGAGTGTATTTTTGGGATTCTTGGTGATAGAGAGCCTTTGATAGAGAAAATTACCTAATGTTCATGGATGTACTATTTTTTCAATTAATTTATTCTAGGTATAAATTTGTTAAAATATTTTAGGGTTTCTCAATAAGTTTGGATAACATCATTGGTGATTTAGAGTTTTTTCAACACAAATTGGTTTTTTTGCGATTTTATGGGATATTAAATATGACATAAAAGTACTGCACACCATGTAATGGCCACCTAGAATATTCCATGAATCTGGTTTAGGTTGTGAATTTTACACACCATGAATTTGGAGTTCATATCATTTAATGCCTAAAATTGGGGTTTTATAAAAATAAATATGTTTTCAACATTAATAACCCTCATGGAATTCAATTCATATCATGGCATCATACAACTTATAAATATTTATGCTTGGTTTTTAGGGAATACTACAGGTGATTATTCTTTTATTCCACGAACAACATCACTCTCATAACCCATAGCTCACTCTAAGTGATTTTGGAGATCTTTTCTCCTTCTGGATCATTCATTCGATGATCGATCATTTAGGTTATTAGCTTGCACCTTTCATGGTAAGTGTTCCTCAGAGTTATTCATTACATTGGTAGGTTCCACTATATTGTAAATGTTTATGTTTTGGATTTATGATCAAATAGTGTTTTCTCTAAATCAATTGCAGTTTGTGGTCATGACTTGTCATTTAAAGGATGATATCTTTTTTTCTAATCACCGCTGTCGAAGGCAGGTAGGATTATACAATTTTGAGGTTGGTATTTATTTAAAATGGGTTAATTTGATGTATTTCATGATTTTCTTTATAAATTCCATTGGTTGTTTCATTAAATTGATGTGATTTATGGTTTCAAATGATTGTATGGGGAGGTAAATGATTTTAAAGGATTTTTTATTTAAAACAACTTTTATTTAGATTCAAAAATAGGGTTTTCAAATACCGATGTAGTTTGGATTGGAATTAAAAAAAATTATATAAATTATGAGCTTTTTTATAATTTTATTTTGAAAACCATGTCACTTTGGAAACCCAATCCATGTCTACAAATAGTGATAAGAACACATAGTGTGTGTGGCACCACTAGTGGTTTTTTTCATATCCACAGTCTATGGAAGGACTCACAATTGGTTGGATCCAATGTTTGTTCTGGATTATAATCTTTTATATATACTATATACTATCCCATTTTCTAGATCCCAAATAATAATTTTATTGGTAATTTATGGATTTTTGTCAACTGATTGTTTTATCATGGATTGTTTCTCACAGGTTTTTATATGAGGTTATATCACATGGCATCACATGATTGAATTTAATGTATATGTGTTTATATTCATACCTTATGATGAATTGATATATTTTCATATTTTATCAAATCTTATTTTCATATTTATATCTTTAGGAATATGAAAGGGTTTGATGAAAATCAATGGGAAAATTATTTACAAATGGATTTCAGATTTATTATTATTTTTAAAACTATTTTGTTTTAGAAGAAAATAATATTTCACTCTTGATATCTAACCTTGTATATAATTTTGAGTTTCATCCTACTAGTATTTTTTATTACAACCTACATTTTCCCTTGGGTGTATTTCGATTTTTTATTTAACGATACCTGTAAAGGGAACATAATCTTTTAGCATGCCAGCTTCTCCTTATGTATTTGGCTTCATAGTGGGGTGGTTATGTGGTGACAGTTGGTCACATGAATATTTGTCATACTTTTAGGTTTATACTATTTTTTCTTGGATTGTGTGTTTTTTATATTTAATATATTCCAAATTTTACTCTGGTTGTATGTCTTAATTTGGTTATGTCGAATAATTTTTCATTTTTCATTGTTTCATCACACCATGTGACACCCATTTTAGGTGTATGGTTTGGTTGACCCATTTTGGACTGTTACATTATCCCAAGCCTAAAAGAGGGTACATGGGAGGATATCTAAAGAACAAAAAAGGGTACATGGGAGGCTATCCCAGACCTGAAGTAGGTACACAGATGGATATCCCAAGCCTAACATGTTATGAATGCCACATTGGATATCCTTTGCAGGATATTTTATATGCTTATGTGCATTCCACAACCCTATAAATCATGCCATTGTTATTATTTCAATAATCATGAACATTTTTTTATTGTGATATATGTTTTATGAACATCCATGATTTATTCCATGACTCATGTTTATGATCTAGGATATGTAGGGTATGGGTTTTAAATGATTTTCTCATGTTCTCATACCCATTAACTCATGTTATATTGATATCTTCATTTTTTATGCTTACTGAGAATATGATATCACCCATTATTATGTTTTCCTTCCCAAAGATATGAAGAAAGGTATCATATTCAATATATATAATAAGGGTTCTAGATATGAATAATTTAGTGGGAGATGATATAACTCACTAATGGACACGTTTTTTATGGATCCAAGCTTCCAAAATAACTAGACCTAAGCGATTCCAGTGTGGATCATTATTTTATTTAATGAATATTCATCTATAATGATGTAATATTTATGTATGGTAATTTTGGGAATCTATAGTTTGTATTAGAGAATTTCTTAGTTAACCTTTTTAAACTATGGTGAGAAAACATTAGTGAGATACCTAGGAATATTTATAAGGATTTTTCAAGGGATATGTTTATCGATAAGTATATGTCTCATTAAAGTGTTAGAAAATTTCCCAGAATTTTTGTAAAGGATAACGAAATTGGTTTCCAAGTAATTACATTCCATTCTGAGTAATAAAAGTGGATGTGTCTCTAGAACAACTGTACATAGGTGTGACAACTCTAAAAAGGTCACATTATCATGGACTTGATCATCACCTAGTGCACAATGATGGCCCTTATTGTACACCTGATTTGATTCCTCCAGATGATATACTTTGAAAATTTTAAATTTCTTTATGAACTATAATTTTATATTTTATTTATGATCATTGATTAACTAAGTTAAACCCATAGTGAATTTGATTAAAAATAAGGTTTCATGATTTTCACATTATATATGTTAATTTTCATGATTTTATAGTTTACCACTATGAATATTGTTCCCACTACTAGAAAAATACCCTATACCAATGGGTTGGAACTGTTGGTATAGGCCCTCAAACCGTTGGTATAGCCTGTACCAATGGTCTAGAGGACCGTTGGAAAGTAAGCCGTTACAATAGGTCTATACCAACGGTTTTGAAAACCGTTGGTATAAGTAATATGAAAACCTATACCAACGGTTCTTAAAACCGTTGGTATATGTATTTCAAAAAAAAATATTCGGTGGGAATTTATACCAGGACCTCTAGTTTATAATTGAATGACTTAACCACTAACCTAACATAACTTTTGTGAACATAATTTCATAAATATATATATGTATTGTTAAAATAATTTTAAATTTTGATTTATATAATGTTCTCGGTAATAATATTCGATTAAAAATCAAAGGACCTATACCAACAGTTCTCAAAACCATTGGTATAGACCTATACCAACGGTTTTGAGAACCGTTGGTATATGTCCTTTGATTTTAGGACCTATACCAAAGGTTTTGGACAAACCGTTGGTATAGGGGGGACCTATACCAACGGTTTGGCCAAACTGTTGGTATAGGGTCTCTATAATGGACCTATACCAACGGTTTGGCCAAAACTGTTGGTATAGGTCCTATAGGTCCCCCCTATACCGACAGTTTGTCCAAAACCTTTGGTATAGGTCCATATAAGTGACCTATACCAACGGTTTTGGCCAAACTGTTGGTATAGGTCCAAATTAATGAACTATACCAACTGTTTGGCCAAAACCGTTGGTAAAAGTCCTATTTCCAGTAGTCTCCTCACACTATAATTGTTGGTTTTATTCTATGAAAGGAACCATATAGAACTATGCTAATTTTGACTATAATTGAAAATTTGTTGATGAGAAATTAAACGGGGTGATGATTAGAGTGAAAGATATTGGGATTATTTCTAATCAGTTTTCATGATATAAGACTAAAAAAATTCACCTCAACCAACTCTTTAATTCACCGTACAAGAAAGGGATAGAGTTCACCTAGAGCTCATATAGTGGATACCATGGAGGAAATAAGACTCAATTTTATATATGTTGAGAATGTGGGAAGAATAAATAAGGTTATTGTCTAAAATCATTGATAATATGTTTTGAGTGACGAAAATAAGCACCTAAGGAAGGTAATTTATAAAGAAAAATAAAAACGTGGTTAATTCAATGGAAGAAAATAATGGTATCCCTAAGGAATCATCAATGGTCAAATGTTAAAAATGTGGAAATTATGAGAATTATTCGATTCAATGTTTTATGAGGAAATCTCATGATGCGATTATGTGAGGTTGTATGTGTAATGGTTACAATATTGATTATAGAGATAATATGAAGGAAATATAAAGGTGGGAGTTATTGTAAAATTATTATATATTTTAAATATTTGAATCCTAATTAAATTGAGGTTAATGGATATTAAGTCATGACTCATCTTTCAAATTATAGGATTGTGGTATTTAGGAATAAGATGATGAATCCTAGTTAATTATTTATTAATTAAGTAGAATGATTTAAGTGTTTTTATATCAGAATTAAAGATTTATGTTATATGAATCATGAAATATATAAGGTATATTGAATATAAGTTTTTCATTATGTATTTTATAGAATATGTTTAATAGTAATTATGAACTAAATAAGTTATATAATTTATTGGTGATATTTTATAGAATACACATTATTACGGTAAGATAACCAACAATATGGTATTGATTTTGAGAAAATGGGTTTTAGTATGGGTAAATAGATAATTGACATTGATAAAATAAATTGGATTGTATTGATGACCTCAAAACTAATTAATGATTTATTATAAAAGTGGTTTATGTTGTCATTAAAGGAGTTTATATAATTTTGTTCATTTGTTGAATATAAACAATAATATGTCATTTTTTTTAAGGAATGAAGAAGAATTTATGTTTCCATTGAGTTTTTTTTTGAAATTCAAGTTATAACCATGATTCAGGATAATATATGACCAAGGAATTCACATATTTGGCATAGGAACATTAAGATATAATTAATGATATTTGGAAGATTAATGTCAATTTTATTTTGGTAAATTTAGTGACCCTCTTTATAAAATTTTAATTTTGGAAGGGTCATAAGGTTAACTATTTATGGAATGGTCTAACTTATAATCTGGAGGAGGTTTTAGATATTAATTTATTAAGTCACCATATGAATATTTGTGCATATTTGATATCAATTTTTAACCATGGTGATATGATGACATCTAGAGATAAAAATAATGATTTGTCATTCTATTATTGATCTTATAATCCATTAGTGCTTTAATAATAAAAAATTCATCTTAATTTCTTAGAATAAAAGATGATGTGTAAATTGATCTATGAATTACCAAAGCATGAAATTGTTCTTACAATAAAAAAGAAATTTGATGTTGCATCCTTGGTATTTATAGAATCATACTTTTTCATATCTATTAATATTTATGAATAAGATTTTAATTTCAAGTTAATGAGATTCTTTTTCTCATAGTATACTCAACACAAAATAGTGGGTTTCTCGGAAATCATACGTTACACACAATATTGAATTTTTCTGAAAAATAATAATAATATATTATTATTATTAATGGTAGTTAATTTCTAGCTGTTGTATTAAATGGAATGAAAAAACTAACAAAAATATGATAATAAATATTTTAAATGTTTTTACATTTATCTAATAAGTTTTAGAGGCTTAAAAGAATAATGAATCCTATTTCATGGACAAAATATTCTAATATTTATAAAATGTCATTTTATGATCTTTTGATGGAGAACCCTTTTTAAATATAGTTTTTCTCACTTTTATTTGTTTTATTTGAAGAAATAAAATCATTATTTATAAGTGGAATATCAAAAATTACTTTTCACGAAATTTGGGTATTTTTCTGATAAAATTCATATTTTTATGAATAGTGAAAAATCCTACATTTTAATTCAAAACTGTCTTTTCATCTAATTTATTTATATAGATAGATTTATCTATAAATTGATTTTAAATGGAAATTGGATTATGTTTTTTATAATTTAATCTAATTTTGGTTGTTGGGTGTATTTTTTCATTTAAATTGGACATAAACAAATGTCAATCTTTTGTTAGTTATTACTTCTTAATAATCTATTTTCTGGTTTTGAAACGAGAAATAATTTTAAATTAATTTCTGGCAATTTTGAGTTTTGAATTTAGAGAAATGGATTCCATATTTGGAATCATGAGGGAAAAATTGTTTAAATAGATACCTTTTATATTTAGACATTATGAATAGTGACTTTAGTAATTATTTTATTTACTATGGTTATAGGGTAGATCTGATAAATAAGGGTATAATGTATTATTATAATAATATTAAACTACAATTACAGATGTTTGATAAATATTTTATGAGATATTTCGGATCATGGTCATCCATGGGTTGATTTTGGGACCCCTATAGATCCACTTGGGTGTGATAATGACTTGTTATAAGGATTAAATTAAAGTAAAGAGAAATATAACATAAACATGTATATTTTACTAAAAGAAATTTTTTATGGGGTTATATATGTCATATATTTGAAAATAAATATTCATTATAAATCTAAAATTATTTAATATAACATTAAATTTTATTTTTAATTTTTAGACATTATATATATTAATTTAATTATGACACAATGATGATGTAATGATTTATTCATTAATAAAGGATCAAAATAAATGAATTTATAAATTTTAAAATAAATATAATTTGGTTATTTTGAGGTCATAAACGAATTTTATTGACTATATTGACGCATTATATTTTAGGTAAAGCCTTTTTTTCTAAGTAATCAAGTTGTAATGAATTTTTAAAAAATTAAACTACGAATAGTGTACAAAATTGACATTATTCAAAACATAAAACATAAAATTGTTTATTAAATGGTATTAAATTATCAAAAATATAATAGTTGGCCAAATGGTTAAGATAATTCCTAATATGTTACAAATTATTTTTAGGTCGTTTTACATGATTTGATAATTACATTAACCCACAATTTTTAAATAACATGATATCATGGTAAGAATAAAAAGGTTTAAATAAGGGTTAAAAAACAATAAGGAAAACAAAATATTAAATACATGGCTAAAAATTATTGGATTACGGTTATTTGAACCAAATTAATATTATATTATAATTAAATAAGTTTTGGAACTTTTTTAGTTGAAATTGAATGTATAATAAATTAATATTTCTAGATTTTCCTAATGTTCCCCTCCGCCCTCTTGTAAAAGTCCACCACCTATACCCACTTACTCAGAATTATAAATCCCCTTGGATTGAACAAATTCTTCTCAAATAATCTATATACATAACTTTTTTCCTCCTGTAATCCTTAACTTCGGTATAAAGAATTTCAAGAAATCCTTTTGGCTCAAATTAAAATAAGTTACCCGATTTAGAGGAACGTCCTCTCTCAAGTTCCTTTCAATTATTTTCTTTCTTCACTCCCTATGCTATTTTTATTTTTTATTAAATAAAAACACCAGTATCCCAAATATAATTTGTTTTTGTTATGAGAAATATTTGAATTGCACTTTCACAAACCTCCATCTAATCAATACTAACATACCGTTTCTATGTACGATAAACTACTGCCTCACGAAATGATGATTGTTCAATTTTCTCCTACCACCTTTCATGTTGGCCATTATGATGGAACTTTACATATATATATGATATATATTATTTTTATTTTTATTTTTATTCTATTGTTTCTATTTACAAATTACCTTTATGCGTTTCATGATGTCTAAATATGATAATTTCATTTGAGGAAGTGTGGACTACTCCCCCCTCCATGTGATATGACTTGTTCATTATATACATGAAATTTATAAAGGATGGTTTCTTTAAACCTATGATAAATACATTACATAAATATAATAATGATATTATAATATACGTTTATATCATTTGATTATTATTCTTTTAATGAAACAAAGGAATTAAAGTAGTGTTCATGCGTACATATGTCCTACCATCTCCATGACCAGTGACTTTCATTTCTTATATCAAAATATTATGGATATTATAAATACATATATATTTTAAATACAATATATTTAAACCATGAATAATATTTTTTAGATGATGGACTTTTTACCACATGGACAATTTACATCAAAAAGAGTTCATTTTTAACTCAAGTGCGGAATATTGACAAAACGACCGATATTAACATAAATAATTATGTAATTTTTATATTGTGGTAATAAGAGATATCAAAGGAAAGATAAACGTGAAAAATGTTATGATGATAGTATAAATTAATTATGTTTATTATTTAGGAAGAACAATGAACATACGTGACTAGTCGGACTCAAACTAAGGGAGTTCGTCTCAATCTCTTTCATTTAGGAATATTTTGATAAGATACACCTCCTTATTTTATACAGTGTATAATAAACCGGTTTGAAATTAAATATAATTCAGAGGGAATATTTTTTCAATGAATAATTTTACTAAATGACAAGAGGAATTCTTTTAATGTACGCGCCGAAAAAGACCTCTTTGCCTTAGTAATCGTTATTTGTTATTTGGCTTCCTCTATAATCCTTAATGTTTTAAAAGATTTTTGGGTGTTTTCATTTGGAAAATGGTTTTTGAAATGGATTTTTTATTTTAATACCTTGAATGATTTCTTGTGATTTCAAATGAAATTTTATTAGTGAAATGTTGTTATTTTCAATATTTTATGTGTTATGATTGTATAATGGAAATTAGACATTTGACGGGTGGTTATGTGATAAACCAATGAAGGGTGGTTATGTGATAAACCAAATGATGGGTGCTTCCGTGATAAACCAAGGACGAGTGGTTACGTTATAACCTCTAATGCATTGGGTATGGAAGTCGGTCGTATGGCTATTCTATTTGGTGATATGTGTAGAAGTATTTCGTATGGCTGTTCCATTTAACTATTTTTTTATCCCAAGTTACCATTATATGTTATATATTTATTTCTATGTGCATTATGGTAATATTTTGGTTTTCTAAGGGGTAACCAATGAGCGTATATTTAGTGAAGTGTTTTTTCTACTTCTTAAAGGAGAAAAGTATTACTTTAGGATTAAGTTTTCATGGTATATATGTTTTTTCATGACTAAGTTTTTTAATTCATTATGTATCCCTTACTAAAATTTTTATAGGAATCCAATGTTTTGAAATGTTTTTCACAGGAAATAAAGAAGAATAGATTCAAAGATGGGATCAAGGAAAAGTCATGTTATTTAAAACATGAAATGATACATGTATCTTTTTAAAGAGTTTTTGTTTTATAAAAATGGATAGTGATTAAAACTGTATATGTCATGACCAGCCTTCACCTATATGAGGGAAGGGATAGTATATTTCAATACCCTTCCTTATACAAGTTGAATTAGAGATAATGACCCACAGGACATGCCTTCAATAGGTACCATCATGGTGATTAGCACCAAGGGTATAGAATCAAACATAAGATGGAGGTCAATGCCCTTTTTATTTAGTTAGATCAGTAGATGATATAGTAAATCCCAAAACCACCAAAACTGGAGGTAAAAGTAAAGCCAAAATAAAACCATTCCCATATGCATGTCAAAAAGTAAATGCTACAAAAGTACAAGAAACCCCCCAAGGAAAGAACTAACGAAAAGAAAAATAGAAACAACAATTTTCCCATGGTATGAACCAGTATGGTCTTACACGATCCTTTAAGTCCCCTAGGAATCCTAAAAAATAATTTGTATACATAGGGTGAGTATACAAATATACTTGGTAGGGAAAACCAAAAGCACTTGTGCACATGTGAAGATGCATTGTATTGCCCCATGAGAAAAATAGATAACCATATCACCTAGAAATGAAACTATCCACCCCAACCTCACAAAGGAACACTCCCCAAATAACACAAGTCAAGTAATGTAATTGTAACAACACATCGATGTTTGGGTACCCCAGTCCAATTTCCAAATGGTTATTGAAGACATCCTACGTATCAGACCTCACCTACCATTCTCACTGTTGTCCCACTACCATAACCTGGATACACACACCTAGGATATAACCACACATCCTGACTACAAACACCTAGGAAAAAACCACACATAACCACGTCCACAAATACCTAGGCCAGAACAACTACCGCCACACCCGAAGACAACTAGGCCTCATCCCGATGACCCTTGGGAAACCACCTGCCCGCACACACCTAGTCTAACCACCACAACTACCCCTCTTGAAGAATCCTGGGCTATAATGGACCTCAGGCCAACACAGTCTTCACGAGGGATATTGGGATACTTTGTAAAGGAAGCACAAAGGTTCTAATTGCTATCCACTCATAGAATTTTTGTAAGAAACACCCTTCCCCATGAAATGGTGGTGTTCGACACGAAGAGCTAAACTTTGGTGGGGTGTGAATAAGAAACATAATAACTAAATTATACATATAGGTAAACAAGCACTAATCCCAACCTAGGGGTTCCAAAACCAGCCCAACCACAAACACCCTCATTATTATTCAGTCATAATAAGCACCATACCCACAACCATGTCACAACTCATTCCCGGAACCAGTTCCCCATTGAACCCATTCTTGTTATCATAATCAAGCGATTCCATTTAAATTAATTCTTCACTACAGGGAACATAATAGGCATAGACACTATGCAAGGAAGAAGAAAACAACCAAATAGTAATTTAAGCATTCACAACCAGTTCTCTTGTAAAGTCACAACAACAAAAGATATCGGTGAGATCCCTCGATGTACTAGAACCAAACTGAGCCCCAACGTACAGCCCCACACAACCTTAAATCCACAAATCAATCATTGCACCATAGAAGGGGATCCCATCCCCACCCATGTCACCCCACAAGCATCAAACAGATCAACCACATGTGTTACCAAGACTGGGAAAGAGAGTTTTCAGATTCAACGCATCTTCCATTAATTTTCCTTCCTCCGCTTGGTTAACTGGGGTGACCACACGAGGATTCTTATTAATTGGGAATCCATTTAGTCAACCGAGTTTACATGATTAACCATTTTCCATGTTACAACCATTAAATCATAAAATTAACCAGAAAACAGGGGATCATTAGTGAACAAGGATGGACCACCAATGACCATGATTTTCAGTGGACATAAGTCCATAAAATCCACCACAAAGAATCACGGATAAATGAGTACAACAGAATCATAAAAAACACCCCTTCATTCTTTGAAAGTCCATTCATTATCTTTGTTAAGCTTGGTCTTCACCCATTCTTGAAGGAAACATTATCACACCTACCCTGCATGATACACAGTAAAGAGAGGTGAATGAAGAACCCTACCAGGATGATCAACTATCGATGCTTCTCTACATGCACCAAGAACGAGGGATGTGAATCTTGTAGGGGAGGAACTTCGGGGACTCTAAGGGTGGGAAGAAAAGCTCCAACACAGGCACACCACTTGCCTCGGGAAGGGGGACTCAAAATTCACATGGAAAGAAAAGGAGACCATCCATGATGAAGTATAAGAAGGAATTCCC
This sequence comes from Viscum album, assembly GCA_963277665.1. Lineage (NCBI taxonomy): Eukaryota > Viridiplantae > Streptophyta > Magnoliopsida > Santalales > Viscaceae > Viscum > Viscum album. Next base: position 658,406,165 of record OY728132.1, read on the forward strand.
ATGCGATAAAAAGTTTTAATCCTAGAGTTACACGATATTGAATTTTTAATGGCTTTAAAGGTAGACTGCGGTTTCACCACACAGTTGGGTGGTTACACATGATGGAATAAATTGTCATTTAATAACTCCCATCGGAGTGGTGGCCATAATGGTTGTGCGTTAAATGGAATCCTCTAATCGGAAGAAAATGCGCAACATGGGTGGAACTGGAATGTATGGGGAAAGGGTGTGACACTAATGAAAAGCCACATGTTTTGGAATGTTAAGGTTCGTCTGTCTGTTGGGATATTTTTAGATATCCTTTATGGGCATTACAAGTCTTCAAAAAGGGGGTATTAAATCATTTTTACGTCAAAATATATGTTGCGGGAGTGGAAGGATTCAGAAACTGGAAGAAAAGAACAAGGGTGGGACACCATTTGGTGAGACAACATAATGGTGCCATGGTCACGGTGCCGCCGTGAGTGGTGCCACCATTTCAGTTTCCTACCGTCATGGTGCCACGAACATGGTGTCACCGTAACAGTGCCACCAGTTTGGTGGGACACCGTCAGTGGTGGCACCGTCAGGGTGCGACCCTCACCATGTCATCGTCACGGTGTGACCATCACAGTGTCACCTTCACGGTGCCACTAGTTCAGTGGAACACCATACGCGGTGCCACCATCACATCACCATCATTGTGGTGCCACTATCATAGTGTCACTGTAACGGTGCCACTAGTTTGGTGGAACACCGTAAGTGGTTCCACCATTTCGGCATGCGGTCGTGACTGGTGCCACTGTTTCGGTGGAACCGTTTGATGGAACTGAGTTTTTGGAAAACTCCTCAATGGGACACTACCTGATCCATTACATAAGATACCTCTCAAAGTATTCTCTCCGTCAAGAATTAAAACTAGGCCCCCAGAAAAGGGAGGGGTTCGAACAACCACCTCAAACGATACCTCTCAGAAGTAAACCTCATTGACATCTGGGAACACCTCTCCCTCAAGTAAACACACAAACATTCAAAGGTCATGTCATCCAACCATATGGGTTAGAGAGTCCCTTATTTCATATCAAGATACTATTTTCATTAGGAGGCACTGACTCACCACCATGGGTTTAACCGAATCCACAGTAATGTGTCTTGATTAGGGATCAGGTCCTCCCCATCCAATAGTCAGGTTTCTTTACCCACATTAAGAGAAAAAGGAAAAAAGCACATCCCCGAGTTAACAAGGTATTGTGCCTCATCTCAACAAGTATAAAACAAAACGGAAAAAAAACTCAAAACAACTCTGGGTACTGGGAACGCATTTGTGCCTCCCGTTCCCAGGTACTCTCCTCGATCCCACCATACCTCCATAACCATCAAACCAATGGGATGGTTCCTTGACAAATCACTTTATCCTCATGATTCTTAATCCTCACTAGTCATTATATAATCATTATGTTTCTATTGATATCTATCGTTCCCCAGTAGAGGATGTTTGAATCGTCGTGTAGATACCGACAGAGTTGAGACACATGGAAGATATCATGCATTCTCATTAGAGGTAGTTGTAGCACTAGAAGATAAGCCACTTCGACGACCCGCTGCAATACTTCGATGGGTTTGACGAACCTGGGACAAAGATTACTCCCCCTGCCGAACCTCCGGTATCCATGCCGAGTGGAGATCATCAAGAACATGTGGCCCCTGACCTCAAATTACAAGGGTCTCCTCCTATTATCAGTATAAGATTTTTGCTGGTCCTAAGTCGTCTTCATCTTCTACTGTATAATCTAAACCTTCCCTGTCATGCTATACACCAACTCCAGGCCAAGAACACCTACTTCCCCAACCTCTGTCCATCATAGAGGTGAGTGACACATCCTCTCATACAATGATTCGAATGGATCCATGCCAATGGTAGAGTAATAGCTATTATTTTTAGAAAACTCTCATAGAGTCAAGTGTCATACGCAGGATCCCCCAAAGTCTAAAAGACATTCTCGTAGCATATCCTCCATCATCTGGATGGTGCGCTCTATTTTCCCATCTGTTTAGGGTTGGAAAGCAGTGCTGAGGCATAGCTGGGTGCTAATAGCATGTTGCAATCCTTTCCAAAACCGTGAGGTAAATCGGGTATCCCAATAAGAGACTATGGACCAAGAAACCCCATGGAGTTCCCCCACCACATCCATGTACCTTTGTGCTAAGGTTTCCACCACACATGACTCTTTGATCACCGGGAAGTGAGATGATTTCGTAAGTTGGCCTACCACTACCCAGATAGCATCACAACCTCCCTGAACCCTGGGTAGTCTTGTGATTAAATCCATTGAGATGTCCTCCCACTTCAATTCGAGAATAACTAAAGGATGCAAGAATCCTCCTAGAACACAGTGTTCATCCTTCACCTACCGACACACTAGGAACCTTGCTACAAACTTCGCCACTGTCCATTTCACCCTGGGCCACCAAAACGGCTCCATCAGTCCCAAGTACATCTTGGAAGCTTCTGGGTGAACTTCCAGGGGTGAGTTATGAAACTCACCAAGAACTCTCCCGCGTATCACCCCTAGAACAAACAACTTCCCTCAAAATAGAATATGATTCTGAACATCCTTTGACCACCCTCCAGGAGTATTGCCTTGGTTAGCATAATCGTGCATCACTTCACTCTCTGAGTTTTGCACTTATAATCCTCTACCTACTGCAACAGGGACGGATACACTATCATCTGAAACAGGCACGCTTTACCACCATCCACCCTTGCATCTAGGTGCAAAGCAGCCAACTCCTCCATCGCCTTCCAAGAATCTACCTACTATCGAACCACATCCTTCTGCGAATTCCTTCTGAAGGAATCATCCACCAATTTTTCTTTTCTTGAGGATTAGGAAATCACTAAGCCTTTTTCCTAATGAATCTCTATCCACCTCTGCTTCCACAAGTTCAGGTCCTACTGGAAGAAGATATACCTCAAAGTACTTTTGATATGTGAAGACCAAAAAGAATTCTCGGATGAGGTAATACCTCCATAACTTTAGTCTGAACACAACTGATGTGAGCTCCAATTCATGGGTGGAATAGTTACACACAAGGAAACGTAACTCCTTAGACCCATAAGAGATCACCCCTATTGTTGCATCAGAACACACCCTAGGCCAAGTCTAGAAGCATCACAAAACCCCTCAAATGCCACTCCTTCTTCTGGAAACCTCAGCACTGGGGCACTAACCAACTTCCCCTTTAGATAACAGAAGGCTACCTCACACTGTCCACTCCACACAAAAGCTTGGTCTTTCATGGTCAAGGCTGACAAAGGTGCCGCAACTCGGGAGAAGTTGGGCACGAACCTTTGGTAGAAACCTGCCAGACCTAGAAATCTACGAACATCTACCATGTTCTTGGGTGCTGCCCAAGAAACTACCGCTTAGACCTTTGATGGGCCAACCTTTATTGCTTTCTCTGAAACCACATTTCCAAGGAAGTGCACTTCTCACATCTAGAACATCCACTTAGACAATTTCCCGCAGAGCTGGTGGTATAGGAGGACCTCGAAAATCTTTCTTAGATGCTCTATGTGATCCTCCTCAGATATTGAGTAGATCAGGATGTCATCAGTAAACACGACTATGAACAAGTCTAGATATTCCCAGAAAAAGGATTTCATGAGCCCCATGAACACATCTAATGTGTTCATAATTCCGAATGACATGACTACAAACTCAAAGTTCCATATCTACACCTGAAGGAAATCTTCGAAATATCCCCTTGTTTCACCCTCAACCGGTGATATCTTGAGTACAGGTCGATTTTGGAGAGCCATACTAACCCCTTTAACTACTAATAAAAGTTTTCTATCCTCGGGAGGGGGAAACAGTTCTTGAAAGTTACCTAATTCAGTCCTCGGTATTCTATACACAGTCTGAGACCCATGTCTGCCTTCTTCGCGAACAAGACTGGGGAACCCCATGTTGACACGCTTGGTAAAAAAACCCTTATTCCTCAGATCATCAATCGGAATTATTAACTCCCACATCTCTGAAGGAACCATCCAATACGGAGACATCGAAATCGGATGGGCACTGGGTTGGAAGTCTATCTCGAACTCAACATCTCATCGAGGGGGTTGAGTCGCCACTTTTTGGGGAAGATGTCTATGAAATCACTGATGGCCCTAGGAAATTCCACCATCTCTGTATCTACCAACTCCACTGACATCTCAGCTAACAAGGAAATGTGGGGATCCACTCACCGGTTGCCTTCCTGAAAACCCCGCTCGCCAGCGAAAGTCACATGTTGTCCATCCTCATAGGAGAATATAACTCTTCTTTGGAAAAAATTGATAACATCATGTATAGAAAAAAGTCAGTTAATGCCTAGGATGACATCATATAGTTGTATCTGCAATAGTAGAAGATCCCTTCTAGACTGATGTGGCGCTATCATCAGTCTACACCCTCGGAAAACGTAAAACATGTCAGTCTGACCACTGATTAGCATACTCAAGACCAGGGGAAATGGAAGTCTCTCAGTAACTAAACCTATAGAATTTTCTAGACTTGGTGTAATAAAGGAGTGTGAATATTTGGTATTAAACAAGGCCTATGCAAGACTACTAAACAAGATGATCATACCTCGAACGACTTTTGGCCCTGCTGGAACTCCTACCTCTGCGACATGTAACTTTCCCCGCCCAGCTCCTCTTCCCCTCGGCTGCTGGCTGCCTCACAAACCATGCCCTGGTTGAGGTCCCTAAGGAGAGCCCAAAGTTCGGCGTCCTCTCAAAATTTCTGCTCTCGGATGAACGGGATCTCGCTGTCCCTACTGCTTCTGCTGAAAGGGTCTTGCTGGAAACTGCTATTGCTGAGGCGAGTGCTGAACCTGCCTTCCCCCACTATATTGCACTCGGGTCGAGCAATGATTCCAAAGGTTACCATAGCCTCCATAGATGATGCATCTCGATCCCGTGCCCAAAATTAAAGGGTGAGGACCGGGATATCGATACTGCAACTATTGGGGCATGCTCCCCACTGGCTAAAAACTAGAAGGCACAGATGCTGGTGGCCTACTACTGATGGACTTTCTCTTTGATGGGGCCAACTGGCTCCCCTATCATGGAACACCTCCCTGTGTGTGCATCATCTCAACTACTTCAACCTTCTTCTAGACAACCAAGTACGTCATTAGGGTGAATGGTGTAACAGTGTATTAAAGATAAGGTCAGAGTGCCTCTTCTAAAAGACTCACAAGAGACTCCTCATTCCGAAAAAGGGTCGGAGGAAAACAATGGAGATCTTGAACTTGATCCCCAACTCCCTCACTAACATTCTCCCCTACTGAAGGGAGAGTAGATCCTGCCTCTTCTCTTCCTTCATCGTGGATGAGAGGAATTATGCCCAGAATTCCCACTCAATGTCAGTCCACATAACCTCAAACTCTCTCTTCTCCCCAAGGTAGAGCGTCCACCACTGACGCGCTGTTCCCCATATCTAGCTTATTTTCAGAGGAACCTAGTACTGTTTCAAATCTTAGATCAAGCCGAAAGTTGTCACCAGCTCCTCGAGCCAGCTCTCTGTCTCCATGTATGAGGTGTTTCCCATGTACATCCTGATGTTTTTTCCACTGAAATTCATGAAGTGTCCTCTGCCATTGATTGTCCTCCTCCTCTCGGTCAGTCTTATGTCGATCTGCCAAGACAAACTCATAGGCCTTGATCTCCTGCACTACTCATGGTCATCATCCATGTGCCATAACTTCAAGTTAAATAAGGATTTCTTAAGCTCGAGTTGTGTAGAAGATTGATTTTAAATTTTCTTAGACTTCTTGTTCATTTTAAATCCCCAAAAAACCCAAGAAAGACAAGAACACAAGTTATTGTGATGCATGTACCTTCCCTAGTGTCTCTACCCTGTAATCAGTGTAGCCTCACTTGGTAGTTCGGTAGGCAGAGAGTCCTTGTATCAAATCATGGGGGGCCCTAAAATCATGTGTCCTAGCTGGTCTTCTCTCACCTATTTCACACACCAAGATTGCCTAATATTATTGCTCGACCATCCCATGAAATCCTCACTATGACTAACCCTGAGCTCCATCATATCTATCAACAATCAGCCTCAGCCTCTAATACCATTCTATCACGACCCGCCTTCACCAAGATGAGGGAAGCGACAATAGATTTCCAGACCCATCCTTCTTCAAGTAGAAGAAGAGATAAGGACCCCCGAGACCCAACTTCAATAGGTCCTGGAGTGGCGACTGGCACCAAGGGTACAGAAACACACACAATATGGAATAAATTACCCTTTTATTTAATAGGATTGGGAGATGAGATAGTTAATCCCCACAACACCAAAACTGGAGGTAAAAGTAAATCCAAAAGAAAACCATTCCCATATGAATGTCCAAAAGTAAATACTACAAAAGTACAAGAAAACCTCAAATGAATGTACCAAAGAAATGAAAACCAAGAACCACAACTGTAAAAATTTATGAACTAGTACGGTCTAACAAAATCCACGAAGTCCTTCTGGAAACCTAGAAAACAGTTTATATACGTAGGGTGAGTATACAGGTATACTCAGTTGGGAAAACCAAAAGCTCTTGTGCACATGTGGGGAGGCATTCTAATACACCGTGAGAAAAGGAGATAACCAGAGCACCTAGCAAGGAAACTATCCAGACCAACCTCACCAAGGAACACTCCTCCAATAAAGCAAGTCAAGTAATATAATAGTAATAACACATCAATGTTTCGGTACCCCGTGCCACTTTCCTAGTGGTTATTGAAGACATCCTATGCATCAGACCTCTCCTGCCATTCCCACTTTAGTCCCACTACCATACCCCGCCCGCACACACATAGGATATAACCACACATCCTGATTACAAAAACCTAGGCCATAACCACACATAACCACACACACAAATACCTGGGAAAGAATAACCACTTCCACTCCTGATGAAACCTGGGCCTCATCCCGAAGACACATGGGAAACAACCTACCCGCACACACTTGGGACAACCACCATAAAAACCCCGCCAGAAGAATCCTAGGCTATAATGGACCTTAGGTCGTCACAGTATGCCAGAAGGATATTGGGATACTCAGGAAATAGAGCCTAAATAGAGCTAATATCCAGCCACTCATAGGAGTTTTGGAAAAAACACCCTCCCCCATGAAATGGGGGTGTTCTTCACGAAGTGCACAACCAGGGTGGGGTGAAAATAAGAAATATAAGAACTATATTATACGTATAGGTAAGCAAACACCCATACCAACTTATGGGTTCCAAAACCAGACCAACCACAAACATCCTCATTACTATTCATTCATTAGAAGCACCATACCCAAAACCATTTCACAACTAATTCTCGGAACCAATTCCCCATAGAACCCATTATTGTTCTCATAATCAAGTGATTCCATTTAAATTAATTCTTAACTACTGAGAAAATAACAAGCATAACCACAAGTCAAGGAATAAGAAAACAACCAAATAGTAATTTAAGCATTCACACCTGGTTCTCTTGTAATGTCACAAGAACAAAATGGATAATTATGATCCGTCAATATACTGGAAGAAAACCGAGTCCTAAAGTACGGCCCCACATGACCTTAGATCGACAAATAAATGATTTCACCACAGTAGGGGATCCCATCCCCACCCATGACACCCCACAAGCATCATGTAGATCAACCATACTGGTTACTAGGACATAGCAAGGGATTTTATAGATTCAACACATCTTCCATTAATTTTCTTTCTTCTATTTGGTTTACCGGGGTGACCACACATGGACTCTTATTCATTGGGTATCAATTTAATCAATCTATTTTACATGATTAACCAGTTTTTATATTACAACCATTCAATCATAGAATTAACCGAAAAAATACAAGATCATTCGTGCACAAAGAAGGACCCCCAGTGGAAATGATTTTCAGTGGACATAATCCTATAAGATCCACAACATATTATCAAGGATAAAAGAGTACAATAGAATCATAAAAAACACCCCTTAATTCTTTAAAAGTATGTTAGTTTTCCTTGTCATGGTTGGGCTTCAACCATTCCCGAAGGAAACATTATCACACCCACCTCACATGATATACAGAAAATATAGACTAAGGAATAATCATTCCTGGATGACCAACGATCAAAGTTTCTCTACACGCGCTATGAAATGGGGATGCATAACTTATAGGGGTTGAACTTTGGGGACTCCAAGGGAGGACATAAAAGCTCCAACACAAGCACACCACTTTCCTCGGGAAGGGGGACTCCAATTGCACCTGAAAAAAAAGAATACTAGCCAAGAAGAATAATAAGAAGAAGAAGAAAAATTATTTATCGTGCGATAAAACGTTGAGATCTTGGAGTTATGAGATATTGAAATTTTAATAGATTTAAAGGTGGATCTTACTTTAACCACGTGGTTGGGTGGTTACACACGATGAACAAAATTTCATTCAATAATTCCCATCGGAGAGGTGGCCATAATGGCTGTGTGTTAAATGGTTTCCTCTAATCAGAAGAAAACACACAATAGGGGTGGATCTAGAATGTTTGGGGAAAGGTTGTCACATTGATAAAAATCCACATGTTTTGGCATTTCAAGCGTCATCCGGATCTTGGGGGATTTTTAGATATCATTTATGGGCCTTAAATGGCTTCAAAAAGGGGTATTAAATAATTTTTACATCAAAAGATACGTAGTGGGGGAAGAAAGAGTCAGAAACTGGAAGAAAAGAACATGGGCGGTACATTGTTCGGTGAAACACCCTAACGGTGCCTCGGTCATGGTGCCACCATGAGCGGTTCCACCGTTTTAGTGTGCTGCCATCACGGTGCCACCATCATGGGGTCATCATAATGGTGCCACCGATTTGGTGCGATATTGTAAGTGGTTCTACTATCACAATGTGACCATCACATTGTCACCATAATGATGCCACCCATTCCGTGGAACACCATTCATGGTGCCACCGTCATGGTGCGACCAGTTTGTTGGAACACCTTAAGCGGTGCCACTTTCACGGTTACACCATTCCGTCATGCAACTGTGATAGGTTCCACCATTTCGGTTGAACTGTTTGATGGAACTAAGTTTTTAGAATACTCCTCAACGATCCACTACCTGGGTCGTTGCAGTATACTTATAATATTCAAAATGTTATGCATATGTTATGAACAAATTCCCTAATTCTATAAACTTAAAAATATCCTTGATATGTATTAATGTAAAATTATTGACTTATCTCAAGATTAAGTAATGTCTATGGATGGGGCCTTATAGTTGGTATAAGAGGTCGGTTTAGATAACACTATGAGTTAGAATATTATTAATATAATATGAATAAAACATTTTTACTTTATTTTCAAAATGATATTGCATTTGAAGATTACAATATTTCTTTGTATAAGATATGTTTCTTCATAATGGTTTTCTACAGAGGAAAAAAAAGAGCTATGTTGCGAAGGCATACAGAAGGATATAACCTTCCAAATCTGAATCCTCAGATTATCAAAATAGGAATTGAATAGTTTTTTTTTGCAGTGGCGAATCAGTTGAATCTGGTGATAAATGGTGGTTGTTTCTACAGATGATGTTTTGGTATATTCAGGAAGCCCAAAAAAGAATTAAAGTCACTTAAGTATTTTCTTCTAACATTAAATTAAAATAAACTATACGCAATGTTTAGTAAGAGTGAATTTTGGTAGAAAAAAAATTCTTTCTTCAATCATATTGTTTCAGAAGATGGCATAACTTTTGACCAATCTAAAAAAAGTTGTTGTAGAGTGTGCAAGACCTTTTAATATCATAGAGATTCATAGTTTTCTTGGATTAGCTGGTTATTACTAATGTTTTGTTGAAAATGTTTCTTGGTTATCTAGCCTTATAACTAAGCTATCATGTAAGGGATTTATGTTCATCTGGACAAAAGAATGGGATGATTGTTTCTAGGAACCGAATAGAAGATTTTTAAATGATCTAGTTTTGGCCCTTCCTTTTAGTAATGGTGACTTTTTTATCTATAGTGACACATCGTTGAAAGGATTTATATGTGTCCTAATGCAGAATGATCAGGTAATTGCTTATTATTCACATCTGTTTAAAACTCATTAGTTAAATTACCCTACATATTATTTGGAACTAGATTATATTGTTTTTTAATTGAATATTTGGAGACATAATTTGAATGGAATAAATTGTGAAATAGGTTCTGATCACAAAATTTTCAAGTATATATTCACTCAAAAATTAGTAAACATGACAAAAATAAGCTATATGGACTTAATCAAGGATTAAGATTTAAAAATTAATTACTATACAAGAAAATAAAAATAAAGTGGCTGACACTTTGAGTCGAAATATTAATGCTATATTAACCATGAAACATTTGGAATGAGATCATTTGGTTTCTGATTTGATGAATTTTGGATTCGATGTTTTTGGTGCAGGTAATTCATCTATTTTGTCTCATGAGGAAGTGAAAACATCACTATAAAAAAACATAAGAAATAAAATAAAAAATAAAGTGAGTTGTAGAAAAAGGTATACTTGGTTTAGAATGGTAAGTTACTTGAATTTAACATTGAAAAATTTTGTGTTTTGAGTCTTGGAATGATATTATGTGTGCTTTGTGATTCACAGTTGAAGAAAGAGTTGTTATGTGAAGCTCATAGTTCTCTTTTTTCAGTTCTTCCTAGAATTAATAATATGTACCGAGATCATGAATAATATTACTGGTGGGATGGAATGAAAAAAGATATTTCTAACTTTATTATGAAGTATTTGACTTCTCAATAGGTTAAATAAGAATAGTAGTTTCTGAAAGGGTTGCTTCAACCTTTTCCAATTCCAGAGTGGAAATGGGAAAAGGTGTCCATGGACTTCTTAGTGGGATTACTGAATAATTATTGAGGTTAAAATTCAATCTGGTTTATGGTTGATCTATTGACTAAATCTACTCATTTAATTCCTATTTGAGATATTGTGTCTCTATATCAACTTTCTTGAATGTATATTAACGAGATAGTTAGGTTACATGGAGTTTCTCTCTCCATTGTATCTGATCGTGATCCCAGGTTCACTTCTAACTTTTGGAAATGCCTTGAAAAGTCATTGGGAACTGAATTAAATTTCAGTATAGATTTTCATCCTCAATTAGTTGGGCAGTCAGAAAAAACAATTCAGATCTTGGAGAAAATTCTAAATTCCTGTTCAATGGATTACCAGGGAATTTGGGATCAACATTTTTCTTTTTTTGGGTTTTCTTATAATAAACATTTCATTCAAGTATACATATGTCACCATTTGATAAATTATATGGAATGTGGTGTCGAACTCCATCTTTTTGGGATGAAGTATGAGAAAGGAAGCTTATGGGACCATAATTGGAAGAAGAGATGGAAAAAGATGATTTATTGATTTAGAAGATCATTAGGATAGCACATAGAATGTAGAAAAGTTAGGAGCATAACCAAAGGAATGATATTTCATTTGAGGTAGGTGATCCTGTCTTTTTCAATGTTTCTTTATGGAAATGTGTTGTGTGTTTTGGTAAGAAATGAAAGCGGTGTCCAAGGTTCATTGAACTTAATAAAATCCTAGAGAAAGTTGGATCAGTTTCCTACAAGGTGGATTTACCTCCATGATTACACTAGGTAGACAATGTTTTTCTTATTTCAATGTTGAGGAAATATATATCGAATCCATATCATGTTTTGAGTCCATAGGTAGTTCATTTGGAAGAGAATATCTCTTATGAGGAAAAACAATATATATTACTCACCACATAGAGAAAGTGTTGCAGAATAAAAGAATTCTTCATGTAAACATTTTGTAGAAAAACTATATGGTAGAAGAGGAAACATGGGAATATAAAAATTCTATGATCGAAAAATACCCCCAAATATTTGATAAGTAAATAAAATTGTGGGGATGCTATTTCCAAAAGGGGGGAATGATGTTGCAACCCATGTATTTATAGAATCATACTTTTTTATATCTATTAATATTTAGGAATAAGATATTAATTTTAAGTTAATGTGATGATTTGTTTCTGATAGTGTACTCAACACGCAACAACGTGATTCTCTGAAATCTTACACTGCACACAATAATGTAATATACAGAAAAATAATAAAATATTATTATTATTATTTTAAATTTTAGTTAACTCCAAGCCATTTTATTGGCATGAATGAACATAACTTAATAAAATATGATTATACATGTTTATTAATTTTTTTTACATTTATCCAATAAATTTTAGAGGCTTAAAATGAGAATGATTCCAATTATAAGCATAAAATACTCTAATATTTTTAAAATTCCATTTTACCACCTTTTGATGGAGAACAATTTTTAAATATAGTTTTTACCACTTTTATATGTTCTATTTGATAGAATAACCTTCTTATTTAGAAGAGGAATATAAAAATTTACATTGGATGATATTTTGGAATTTTTCTAATAAAATTTATATTTTAATTAATAGTTAAAAATACTACATTTTAATTCAAAAATGTATTTGGATCTAATTTATTTAAATAATTAAATTGTCTTTTTAATTGGTTTTAAAGTTTAATTGGATTAAGTTTTTATCATTTATTTTAATGTTGGTAATTTTAAGTAATTTTCTATTTAAATTTGATATAAATACATGTAAATCTATTGATAGTTAATGCTTCTTAAAAACCCACTTTCTGGTTTGGACAATGGGAATTAATTTTAATTTAATTTCTGTAAATTCGTTGTATTGAATTTGGAAAAATGGATTATGTATTTGTAATCAGGAGGTCCAAATTGTGTAAATAGGTACCTTTGATTTTTATACATTATGAATTTTAACTTGAGTAATTATTTTATTTACTACAGTTAAAGGGTAAATATGGTAAATAATGGTAAAAAATAATATTATAATAATATTAATCTAACCTAACACATGTCCTAATCCTATTGGATGAGATATGTATGACCATGGTAATCCTAGGGTTGATTTTGGGACGCAATGGGGAAAATTGAGTGTGATAATAACAAGTTATAAGAATTAATTTAAAGTAAAGAGAAATGTAAAATAAACATGTATCTTTTACAAAAATAATTCATATATGGGGTTATATAAGAGATCTCTTTAACTATAAATATTAATTAGAAATCTAAAAATATTTTTTATATTTTTAAATTTTATTTATAATTTTTATATATTATATAAATAATGTTAATTGTGACATAATGCGGATGCATTGATTGCTTCATTAATATAGGATTCAAATATATGATATTATAAATGATAAAATAAATTTAATTTGGATATTTTGAGGTCATAGATGAATTTTTCGGATGCTATAGATATTTATATTTAATTTAATTCCTTAGTTTGGAAGGAATCATATTTTTATTAATTTGTAAAAAAATCATGTATGAATATTGCCAAATTTTGACATTATTCATAACAAAAAATATAAATTTTTTTATTAAATGATATGAAATTACTAAAAGTATATGAATTGGCCAAATTGTTAAGATAGGCCAAAATATGTCATTAATGATTTATTTTGTCTTGTTTGAAAAGATATGGTAATTAAATTAACCCAAAAAGATTAAATTACATGATATCATGGTAAGATTAAAATGTGTATAATATGGGTTAAACCAAAAAGATAAATATAATTTTTTTTAAAAAAAATGGATAAAAATTATAGGATGATGTGTATTCAAATAAAATAATATTTTATTCGAATTATATGTGGTTTGGACCATTTTTAATCGAAATTTAATTTATAATAAATTAATATTTCAAGAACTTCCTAAAGTGCCCATCCTACATCTTATAAAAGGCCACCACCTCTACCAACTTACTCAGCCCTCTAAATCCCCTTGGATTGTCCAAATTCTTCTCAAATAATCTCCCAACATACCTCCCTTCCTCCTAGAAGTCTTACCTTGTGTATAAGGCAATTCAATAAATTCTTTTGTCTAACATCAAAAGATGTTACCCAATTTAGAGGTAACATCTTCTCTCAGTACCTTTGTTTATTTTCCATCTCTACTCCCTATGCTCTTCTTATTTTTGTTATATAATAAAAAATGTATCCTCAATATACTCGTATGTTGTTATGATGAAGTTTGGAACTACACTTATAAACACCTCAATCTAATGGATAAGGATATATTGTTTCTAGGTACAGAAAAATACTACCTCACGAAACGATGGTTATTCAATTTCTTCCTACCACCTCTCATAATGGCCATTATGATGGAAATGTATTTTTATATGATATATATTTTATTTATATTGTCTCCATGATTCTGTAATTTTTATTTACAACATACCTTTATTCTTTCCATGATGTAGAATTATGATAATTTCATTTGAGGAGATATGGACTACAACACCCTCAATGTGATATGACTCATTCATGCTATACATGGAACGCATAAAGGATTTTTTATTAAAACTACTAGACTTAAATTACATAAATATAATACTTCTATTATAATATACATTTATATAAATTTTTTATTATTCTTCCAATATGAAAATGAAATGAATGTATCATTCATGCGTACATACGACCATCCATCTCCATGATTTGTGCATTTCATTTCTTATCTTCAAATATTATGGATATTATAAATACATATATACTTGATATATATGATATTTAAATCATGAATAATATAATGGATATGATTTACTTTTGACCAAATGGAAAATTTACATCAACACGAGTTCATTTTCGACTCAAGTGCCGAATATTGACAAAACGAATGATATTAACATAAATAATTATGTATTTTTTATATCATGGTAATAAGAGATATAAAAGGAACAATAAACATGAAAATGTTTATGAATCAAGTAGAAATTAACTTAAGTTTATTATTCAGTAAGAACAAGGAACATATGGGACTAGTCAGACTCAAGGTAACAGACTTATTCTCAATATCCCTTCACTGAGTCATATTTTTGATAATACACACCTCCTTCTTTTATATAGTTCACAACAAACCTGTTTTACATTTAATTTCATGAAAATGGAATCTTTATTCTTTGAATCATTTTACTGAATGAAAAAAGGAATGATTTTATCATATGCAGCTACAACGACCTCTATGACGCCATAATCATTATTTGATACTTTTCTTCCTCTATAAGCCTTAATATTTTTAAAAGGAAAATAAATCCCTTATTCTTTTATTTTTGGTTTTTTCGTATTGAAAATGGTTTTTGAAATGGATTGGGTATTTTAATAACATGAAATGATTTCTTTTTATTTCAAATGAAATGTTATTAGTGAACTTTTCATATTTACAATATTTTATGTGTTATAATTATATAATGGTACTTGGACATTTGATGGGTGGTTACATGATAAACCAATGAAGAGTGGTTACATGATGAACCAAATGATGTGTGGTTTCGTGATTAACTATGTAAGGATGGTTAAGTTATAACCTCCAATGCATTGTGTATGGAAGTTAGTCGTATGGCTATTCCATTTAGTGATATTTGTAGAAGTTAGTCATATGATTATTAAATTTATGT
The DNA here is from genome assembly GCA_963277665.1 of Viscum album. Taxonomy (NCBI): domain Eukaryota; kingdom Viridiplantae; phylum Streptophyta; class Magnoliopsida; order Santalales; family Viscaceae; genus Viscum; species Viscum album. The sequence goes on from OY728132.1 coordinate 658,421,704, forward strand.
ATGTTTCTATCCCAATTAACATTTATATGTTATATGTTGATTTTTATGGGCTTTATGGTAATATTTTTGTTACAAAAAAGGTAAGCAATGGGATAATATTTAGTAAAGTGTTTTTGTTACATCTTAAAGGTGAAAATTATTAGTTTATGATAATGTTTTCAAGGATTATCTATTTTCTCTAGACTAATAGTTTTCATTAATTATGTATCCCTTACTAAGATTTTAATGCCCATCTTATGTTTTGAAATGTTTTTCACATACATAAATAAGAATAGAGTAATGAATGGGATCAATGAAAAGTTATGCTATATAAAACATGTAACGAAAAAAGTTTCTTTTCAAAGAGTTTTTATTTTATAAAAAATAAATAGTTAGTAGAAGTGACTACTTGTAATATTCAAGTTGTTATGTATAAGTTATGACCTTATTATCTAAAGCTTTAATCCTAAAAAGAACCTCTATGTTAATTAACATCAAATTATTAACATATATTAAGATTAATTAATTTTTATGGATAGGGCCTAATATTTATTCCCTATGTATATTGGTTCCTTTGAAAATCTTGATTGTATAGGGATTTCAACCTATCAATTGGAGATTCGAATGAACCCCTCCCAAGTACAATATTTCATTATTGTATCTATCATAATAAAGTATATACATGATTCTTCAAATGTACTAAAATAATAGGCCATACCACTGGGAATGATATTTATTATAAGGAATAATGTTTTTGACATTTTGGATCATTCAATGAAATTTATATGAATCAAGACCACTAAACTGGTCAACTTTTTTTATGGTGAACCACCAGCTTGAAAAATATATGGAGGAAACAGAGGATGTAATGAGGTAGAATAATCCACATTGGGTTTTATTAGAGTGATGAATTTTTTGTGAAAAATTCATTTTAATGGGGGTAGAACATAACACCATGATATTTTATGAATTTTTTTCAATTAAATTGAATTGCTTCAGTAGCTTATGTTACACACAACATTTATTTCATCTTATGTTACATGCTACATTGAGCTAAAATGACACATGTCATAATATTAACATATTATTATATGAAATTGTTCACCTAGCAATTTTAATAAAGTGTATGAATATGATTATGTAAATTATTAAAATATATAGTCCACACATGTATATAAAATTAATTTTTTATTTACCTATTAATTATAAATGAAAATTGAGAACCATTTAAACATAAATTAACCTATTTCTGAAAGAATATATTTTTATATGTACAAACTTGTTTTAACCCCGTAATATAAATTTAAAAAAATAGAAAAAAACATTTTATTTAATTATTATAAATTAAATAAAATCAAAAAAACGTATCTTTTTTAATATTATGTATAAGATAAAAATAAATAAAATTTTATGTTTAAAACCTTTTTTTTAAAAGTAATTTTTCCTTTTTGTACACATATTTTAAAATGAATTTTTAACAATTTTATAAAATTTATTTGAAATTATGAATTTAAATTATGAAATTATAATGTAAAAATTATATTGGACAGATTTGTTTTTAATTTTCTAAAAAGATAATTTTTTTAATGAACAGTTAAACGTAATTGTGTATATTAAAAAACTGAATTTTCATTCAATGAATTTAGAATAAATATATTATAATAATGTCATTTAAAATGTAAAATCAGTTAAAATATATGTCTAATAATAAAATCTATTTTATTTTAATAAACATTATATTGAATTTTTATTTAAAAACTTTATAAATTTTTTAACCTTTTCTCATATGAAAAATTCTTTCTATCCTTTTTTGTGGTTATTATTTTGTTTAAAAAAATTACACTAATATGCATTGAATTTGGAGAAATGGATTACATATTTTGAACCAAAATAAATAATATTATATAATAAGTTCAAAAAAATTTCCATGATAAATTATGAGAATAGTGAAAACTAATTACCATAGTTAAGTTGAAAACGGTTTTACCAATGGTTAAACAAAAAGGATTAGGGGTAAAATAGGCTATAAAATTGTTCTTAATCAATTATATGGAAATTTTGAAACCTTATCACCAATAAGGTTCCATAATGACCAATTTTTTATTATTTATCTGTTGAAAAACATGGGTATTATTTATTCTTTTCCAAATTTCATGTGTTTCTTTTCATCCACTTATAAAAGGACACCTTGTTTCCTTTTATATTGACACTAAAAAAATAATATTTTTAGACAAAATCTATAAAAATTTATTCCATAAATATATCCTTAGATAATTATTTCCTTGTTTAGATCATAAATCTAATCTTGGAAGGATTTTCATTAATCCTTAATTGGGTTTTCGAAGATGATGTAACGTTCTTAACAATTCTTTTTTTAATTATTCTCGTAAAACTGGAAAATGTTTTCCAAATATGGTAAAATAAAAAAACATATATGATATACACTGAGTTTTTATTATGTTCATTCCAAAACCTATATCCATCTTCACTTCCATCAAATGGGAAACGAAATTTCTGATCTTGTGTATGGTGGACAACCACCTCACTAGAAAATGTTATTCATTTTCCCTCACCACCTATCAAGGATGAATATAATTATGGATTTAATGTTTATATATATGATAGTTATGATAATATTAATCTCATGGAAATATAACACCACATAAAACTTCTTAACTCTAATCCAATTGAAAAATAATAACACCATTGAGATGTGTTTTTATTACATTTTTAGGTGGATGGTAATAATGTTATATTAAATTATGATATAATATATTTTTAACATAATTATGATTATCTAATTATCACATCACATATAACTTATTACTTTCCAACACGTGGTGGATATGATGATTCTATTCATGGGTTTGGCGGACTACCGCATTCGCGAAGCGATCTGGTACCTTTTTTCAGAAACACATTCCATAGAAGGTGATTAGGTTAAAGTTAATGAATATATGTGATATATGTGGAATAAAAATTATTCTTGAATGTTAATTACATATTTAACTTTCATTAATTTCATCTTATAAAAAAATGGAAACAACATTCATGCATTTGTACAAACTACTGTCTCCATGAATGATGTATTTCACTTTTATCTCTAAATTTTAAAAGAATGATCCAAAAACAAATATAATAAATATATATGATATTTATATATATTTTTTAAAATATTAATATCATTTAAACATGATAAATTTAAAATGAATGAATATTCCAAAACAAACCCATCAAGAGTAAACATTGTAGTTATTTCCTAAAATGTGACATTAACATTGAATTGTTAATTAAAAGATAATAAAAATTTATAAGTAAATTATATTTTGAATGATATATATAATTATTGTTATTTAATAGATGTTCAAAATTTTATATTTATTATAAAGGGTTTTCTAACTTGTACGAAGGAAGTCATGACTTAAGGTAATGTATTTTCATTTCACTTTAATTTTTTATGGGACACAATCAATATTCCCCATGTGCTTCATTTATGTGGCATATATAATAACCATTAATGTCTTATATGAATATTTGTATGAATTTTGAGGGTATTTAAATATCCATTTGAGGAATTATATATGTAATGGGATTTACGATTCTAAAGTTTCAAAAGTGATAATGAATTTTTATCTTAATCTATATTCTTTGGGATATTCATTATGTTATAAACACAACTTATTTTATGAGGTTTTTATACCACCACATTAAAATTTTATATAATTAATCTCCCACTATTAATTTTATTCAATTTTTATTTTTATTTTAAATATTAATAAGTCTTACGATTCAAATATTTCCCAGTTGGTATGATTTTAATGTTACGATCTCATTGTTAATCAGGATTGTTCATGATTATGCTTTTGAGGATGAAATATTATGAACCATATCTCAAAAAACAAATGAATAAACTTACCATATAGTTATATCATTATAATAAATGTTTTACCTTAATTTTAATCTCTTTTTATACTCATGATTCCAAAAGAAGATTTTTTAAATAAAATTGACTTTATTTCTCTGTTTAGTGGGAAACCCTTTCTAATTCCATATCCATGTTTTCTAAATAAATAAAAAAATGAATCATTATTCCTAAAATATTTTTAATGCCATTTTAAACCTTTTATTACTTTATATAAAATTAAATGGAATTTTCAAATCATTTTGAAAACAATGTTAGTTTCTATTTTATGGAAAATGTGAAAGGAATATTTATTTTAATATATATGACATTTCCTGCCATAAGGAGCAAAAAAAATTAACGATTAATTTATATTTTCTAAATATTTTTTTTAAATAATATTATTTTTTAAAATTTGTATGTTTTTTAAACAAAATTTCAAATTATAAAAGATATTTTCCCCATGAAATTTTTTAAATTATTTTTAATGAATTATGTATATGTTTTATGGTCATTTTAATGGGAAAATATCTCCACAATATTTTATTAATTTATAGTTTTCAAAATCTTATTTTCAAAGAAATATAATTCATTAATAAATTTTATAAATTTTTTTAAATATTTTTTATATGTTTTTGATTCATTTTGACTGGAATGTATTTCAACAATACTTAATTAATTTCTTTTTTTAAAATGTTATTTTGAAATAAATTTTTTTCAATTAAGAAATTTTTTAAAAAAATTTAAAGATTACAATATAAGTTTTTATTTATAATTTTAAATAAAATTATTTCCATGATATTTTCTGATTTGATACTTTAAAAATGTATACTTTTAATGAAATTTTATTTTCCTCAAGAAATAATCCAGGTGATTTTTATTTCAAAATCATTTTCTATCTAAGATTAAATATTTTGATGTTACTTAATATTTTAATGGGATATGATCCAGTGATACCATTTTTTATTTATCAGTATTTTTATGATTATGATGAAGAGGTTTTTAAGAAACTCATTCATTTTACATGGGTTATTCTAAAATGAATTGATTTGATAATTCTAAGACCCATTTCTATTCTATGGTTTCTGATATGATGGAATGTTTTAGTAAGACCGTTTATTTTCATGGGATCTGATGTGATTAAATTTTTATTATATTTTGGCACACCTATGTATGGTTTTTATTATGTGATGGTGGTTATGTTATAAATAGGGATATTAGTCACACTATAACCAAAGACGGTTGGGTCCTATGTCTCCATCCAATTCATCGGGCAATGATTAATGTTATATAATGAAAATCATCCACAAATGTGGAAATATAAAAGGGCATAAAGAACAGTTCTATAAGTAATGTTAGGAGGGAAACACTAAAGAAATATATTTCAATACAATGTTTTGAAGATATATAAATATATTTGATTTTTTATACATAGATGTGTGTGGACACATGAATTTTAAATTTATAAGAGAATAAGATTTCAATATATATTTATTGATGAATTTAACTAGATGAGATGTATTATTCCTCTATGAAAAAAATAAATTATTTAAATATATTAAAAAAATAAAATAGAATGGTATAGAATCTCATGTTTAGGTCAAAGATGATAATAGAATAAAATAATCAATGTGTTGAGTAGTATTTCTAGAAGAATGTAAATTGTCATTACAAATCTACAGAAAAAAATATGTAATAAAATAAGGAATTTTAATGAAGGAACATAACAATAAAAAATATAAAATGAGTGATTTTTATTTTAAGTGATATATAAAAGCATTACTTGAAGGAAATTAATCATATTCTAGTCAAAATAAAGATTAGTTCTCTTATTTTTACTAATAAATGTTTCCCCATGTGATATATGTTTTAAAAGTAATCAACCTGTGAAGTATTTATGAGTCTTTAGTAGAAAGTGTCACATTCTAAAAAATATATAGATTCATATAAAATATGGTAATAGGTGTGAAAAAGTTACATTCTATAGTTATTCAATTAAGATAAAAGTCTATAAATTATATAATAAAATTATTAAGAAAATTATTGAAATTGGTGATATCATAATGAAATAAATATTGAGTGGTTATTTAATCAAAAATCATGATGTTAATCATGATGATAAATATGAGTGTGTAGATTAGTATATAGATGTTTCCAGTGGTAGTAAATAATACATTGTTCAGTTATATGATAAGTAATATACAAGTGAACAAATTTTAGCACCTTATAGTCCTAAAAGAATAGACACACCCAATAATTTAACAGTGGAAAACATGTGGGAGATAACACTACCCTATTATAGACAATAATTATGAATAGAATTAATGATAATTCATTATTTTATTATGGTTCATAATAAATTATGTTCTATTGTTTTATTATTCAATAATTGTTTTAATATAACATGTGATATGGTGAAGTAACACCATAAAAAACAAAATAATGGTTTTATTTCATAAATATATTTTTATAAATAAAACTAATACATTAAAAAAGCTTAAAAGTAAAAGTGGAAATAAAAAATAATAAATATTATAGGTATGGAATAAAATATATCGGCATGTAGTATCCTGAAATCCAGAAATATACAAGATCCATTTTTTGTCGGACCGATAACATTTTTACTCGAATAAATTTTTTTAAAGATATAATAAGAAAAATAAGTTTTTTTAATAAATAGTTCTAGATTTATTACAATTATATAAAAAAACGTATTTTTTGGTATAATAAATATATAACCATTGAGATTTTCATTATTTGACTATTACACAGGTGTTATTTGATCATTTGAAATAACACTCACGTAAATACTTGAAATAACAAATTAAAAAAATTACATTTTTATATTTAAATTAAAATTATCATTCCTTAAAAAATAATGAATATTTAGGTCCTTCAGATGATATATTTTACAATAAAACTTCTCAAACATGAAATTTTATTTTCATAAAATGGTTATAGAATTTTCATTCAATATGTTTAAAATAATGTTAATGTTTTAAATTTTTCTATAAATTTTAAAATATAATTATGAATAGTAAATATTACCATGTACCTAGGTTTTTAGGGACTTAGACCCTCTATCATGGTCGACATGATTTCCTACCCAATGAGATCTTAATAAGATATTATTCTTTTCTTAGTGAGATATTTTCATCTACAAGGAGATTCCCAACAACCATCAATGGTCTTGAATGTTTCATTCTTGGAAGAGATCCTTTATATTTTGGTTTTCAATGTTTATTGGGCACTAAAATATTCAAAATTATTTTGAAACACCTAGTCCACTATTCCCTCGGTACTGTTATATGTTCCACTATATTCTTTCATTGTCATGTCACCAACCCTCCAAGATATGGTCTTTATTTTTAGAGTTTTTATATTTGAATCAATTTCTATCATATATTTTCACATGATAATTGTTCTTAGGTTTGGTCTTTTATTTTAGGGTTCCTATTCGAAACCTATTTTTCTTGCCTCCCCCATATAGTAGTGGTCAGTTTTTATTTGTCAATATTAGGTTTCTAGTTGGTTACCCCTTTTATTGATATTATATTTTATTCCATTGATATTGTGTTTTTAGGCTATTACTTCTAATTCAGTTGAATTTTAGTTCTTTATATACTCTTTCAAATTGACTCTCTCTTCATTTCCCATGATCCTCATGATCTGGAACATTCGGTTTCACACTAGATGGGTTTTGTTTTTGTATGTCTATTATATGGTTAAATATCTAAAAATTATTTGTTGAGTTGATATGATTTTCATTGATGAAATCATTAGTGACTGTGGTACGAGGATAAGGTTTGTTGAGACACATTAATTATATGAATTATGTATATTATCTTTATTTATGATACTTTAATTATAGTAAAATATTTTTTTCCGATCAAACATGTATCCCATTTGATTCCTTTATCCCAATCTAATATTTTAGAATTCATTCATTAGTCACCCACTCATCTCCCCTTATAGATTCTCCTTGATTATCTCCCATCAGATTATATGGAAACATCAATTATAGTGGATCTAAATTAAATTTCTTCCACCCCTTACAACTCTGATCATCGATATACACTCCACTTCTTTAGAATTAGACAATGGTGAATAGATAATCTAATGGAATGTGTTCTTGTGAGCCTTGTTTTCTGTTTATGTTTCCATTGGGTATGACCTTTTTTTCCTTCAGGTGTGTTCTAGGACTATGGGATTCCTTTTTCTTCGAACAAGATTATATAATCTTTTTTATTTTTTTATGGTTTCCCACTAATAAATATGTTGTTTATAAAATTCAAAAAAGAGAGAGTATTAAACATGTTAAAATATATTTTTAATAATATATATTCATTATTAAAAACATAATCCAAATGCATTAATATATTGTTTTATTCTCACTTATATTAAATTTTTTGTTGTTACCAAGAATCAACACTATTATTATTCTTGAAAAAATAGTATCTTATATAAAACAATTATTTAAAAAACACTCTTCCTTTATTTAAAAATAACCCCCACTTCCACTGTTTACAATTAAATTTGAAACCTCCATAGTGTGACTAAAATTTATATAAATATAATATCCTAAGACTATAATATATATTGGTGATAATATTTTCTTATAAGAACTCAAACCCCCACACATATGTTACCTAGTAAATGAGTCATCACAAAGTAAAAATATATTATAATCTAAAATATTTCATTTAAAAGTATTTTAATTATTCTTTATTAGAGATGTTTAAATATTTAAGGTAAATATTTTTTTAAATAATTATATAATATTTTTATGAACTTAAATTAAAATACATCTTATGATATATTTATTTTAGCATTATCTTTTTATGCCCGGTATTACCACCTATATAGATGATGTTATTCCACATCCATAATTACATTCACAAATGATCTAATTATGTTATATATAATTAAAAAACATTATTGATGATTTATTTTTATAATTAATAACCTATAATTGTAAAACTAATATTAAAATAGTTTAACTAAATTAACTCTCCACATGCCTTAAAAAAATAAAATATCACACAATAATAATTATGTTTAATGGAATTATTACTATGATGGAATACCATAATATTTTTCTACTTATAGAATTTTATGGACACATTAACTTATATATTCTATTATTTATCGACTATTTTACAATGAATTATGTTTGAGAACTCAAACTGATCCAAATTTGGAAACATAGACATAAATATAATCCAACAAATAATTTAAAAAATAAAATTATTATAAAATGAATAATGATAAAAACTTAATTAATAATAATAATTAAAATAAACAAAAAATGGTTATTAAATACTTGATTAATGAATAATATTTTTTATGTAGGAATTTGAATGTGTGGTTGAATTGAGTCGAGAGACAAGGTAAGGGACCCAATATGTTTTTTTATTAAATATTACCTATATATATAGTTATATTTATATAATTTATGTAAGTCATAATTTTAAAATATATTATTTCATTTTACATGATTTTAGGTATCTAGATGAATATCTTATTTTCCTATTTACTAGTGGTTAAGTTTTACTGTACAAAATTGGTAGGGGTTTTATTCAGAACCTTATAATGATTCTTACATTATTTTTTCTATTACCATTGGATCATTATTTTATCCTTTTATTTTTTTTTTGAAAATTATTTTATTATTTTTTATCTATTTTTCATTTTTTATTTAAGGATTTAAAAAATCATTCTATTTCATATGATTTAATTATGCTCAATGATTTTGATATGTGTCCTATATATTTTTCATTGGTTATCATGTTATATTTGATGTGTGATCCCTGAAATTAACTTTGTTTGTATGTGTAACATATTCAATTATATTTAATGATGTTACATGTATTCATGGGATTATATATCCCTTTATTAAATTTTAAAATTCACATATATATTTAGATTCAATTTATGGTTCATGGGTAGTGAGCCTATCACACTATAGTGTGACTTATTATCATTGAGACTAGAATTTTGATTATGATAAAAAATTTTATATCTATATAAAAATTGGATATCATATTACTATATTATGATTAATGTTTCTCATATCTCCATGTTCTCAAGATGTAATTTATTATCTCATTATATATCTCATTGATTATACTTCTTATATTTTAACCAGATTATACCCACACTATATTGATAGATTTCTCATCCTTTTGATGTATTATCGCAGGGGTTCATTTTTAATAATGATATTATTATGGAATAATTCTGGGAATTTAATAAATTTTATTATTATTTTTATTAAAAATTATATACATTTAATTAATCTCCAAGGAAACAAGACATTTGGTTTCTAGTATGTGATTTTTATATATAATTTTCATATTTCTCTGAGAAAATGTAGTAAAATTAATTTTATGAGTTATGAGTTGTAATAATATGGGACTATAATATTTTTTAATTCATTTAGATATGAAAATTAGATTTGATTCTTATGTAAGTAGTTAATAAAGATATAAATTATCATTAACTAAGAGGTTGTACCCTGAAATGGAGAGAGAAATGTTATAAGAAACAAATGAGTAAACATAAATATTCTTAATGAAATGTAGGTATAGTAAGGAAAAAATAATGGTTCACGAGAAAGGGATGTGAAAAAATTAATTATAAATATCATGATGATAAATTTTACCTTGTAGATATATTGGAGAAAATCATGTTATTTAATGCCATAATTTTATAAAGGATTTTTATGATCTAATAAAAGTATGTAAATACTATATTTATCAATGGTTTTTGGTAATATATTTGGTGTATGAGATAGAAAGGTGATTTGAAAATTGAAATAAATGAAAATTAAATTTCATTGTTTAAAAATGAATTGTATAGATTAAATAATGTACCTCAATCATGGAATTTAAAAATTGAATAATTATACATGTTATTTATATTCTATATACAATGAATAAATCAAAATATCTTTTTCAAATATAATTATAAAATCCAAATTATTGTACTACTGTTTGTATATGATGTTATTTTTAAAATCACTATAAATAGTTATTGTTAGGAGTTTGATAAACTTGTACAAAAGTATATTTAGTTGTTGTTATTATTGTAATTCACTACCATTCATGAACTAAAAATTATGATTAGAAAAGTGGAATGTTCAGTTCCCAATATTATCATATAAGGGAATTCAGAATATATTATACATGAAAAATTATAAATAAATACACACTCCTATTTTAATTCATAACAAATTTATGAAGGATGATAATTGAAAAATATTTATTATTAATGGATACTAGAAGTGTAATGATCAAGAAATTATGAGGTATAAATTTTATTTTTTTGTATTTCTCAAGTGTATTTATGTATTTTATTTGTTATGAAGGCCTTTGTTTGGAAATCAGGACAATGAAATAAGTTAGTTAGGGTGCCATATAGCTAGATGGATGTTTCATAACTCCATAAATAGTTTGGTTATGACCCATTGGGAACCCATTAGGTGTGGAAGGTGTTGTAAGACCTATGGAATTAATTGGAAGATTGATGGAAGCCACTAGCATCCATGTGGCCCATGGGAAGTCTTATGGGAGTCTATCTAGGGTCTCAGGGAAAAAATGCATAACCATAGGCAGATGTTTTTGGTTTTCTAGGTTATATTGTATATTTAATCCTCTTAATTATATAATCATCTAATCAAGTGATCCCTATAGATTATTCCCTTGGTTTCTCCAATTATTTGTCCTCGTAAATTCTTTTCCATCAAAAGAATCATGTCTCGTATAATTATTATTCTTCCACTTGGTAATTCTAACCTACCATGATCCTAATGATAAATACTATATAACTAGTTACATGTATCCCACTCTAAATCCACAATTTTGTAATTTCGATAGGTTTTCAAATTTTATTTGATTAAGGATGAATCTATAAGTGTAATTTAATGTTCTTTTATAGAATTTGAGAATTAATGAGTTAGTTTCGATGACCTAAATTGGCACAAAATGAGATAATTTATTGGTTATATTTTTAGTATGGTTTATTATACCCATAACATACCATTCATAAATGATTACTTGATTTTATAGCCACTGATGACCATTTCAGAAATTAATATACTTGTCTAGAGTTTGGAATGGAATCCAAGGAGTGTTTCATGTCATATAAAATTAGTTTTGAGGCCTAGATAGGTCTCATTTGACATTCCTCACTTAAGGAATCATGTTTTGTGATTTGATAGTGGTCATAATAAAACTTTTATATGATATGGTTGATTGTGGGTTAGATGGGTCTATTATTAATTTATAAGTAACTATAGGGGTATCATAAATCATTTCATATATGTATGTGAAACATTTTGTGAATTTCTGGGTACATGATGTATTATATATGTTTGGGTTTATAGAAGATGATTTATGTTATGAAATTTAAATCTGTGCTTATTATTTTAATTTATCCAATCTTCCTTTATTGATATTATTGATTTACCATTTACCTTTTTCATTTGATATATTAGTATGTTATGATATTTTTAAGAGGTCATTATAATGAATTTCGTTAAATTATAAACTATTATCAATGATGTTAATTAAAATATGGTTATATATTTTCTATATCATGCATCATAGCTTCTACATTAGAAGGTATGATCTTATATGGTCGGATACTATATCATCCCAACATCCCAAATAATTTTATAAGAAGGAACTATTCCAATTATGATATAGTTGTTAGATAATAATCTCATCCCACCACTCCTATTTTATGCCTATAAACTATTATACATTTACTTTTACATGCTATTTGATTGAAAAATTATTGATGATGTGGTTTGGAAACTTTTGAGGTAGTCCCACAGATGTTTATATTTTATTATTTTTGAAAAATATATTATTATTATTATTTCAACGGGATGACTATGCCAACACAATAGTATTTGAAAAACTAGATAAGTTCACTCATTAGGGGTGATCATTTAGTACTCGATAATATGAATTATTATTAATAATGGATTAATATTAATTTTTTATCATATATTATATGAACCACATACATTTGGATTATTTTTGATGGTGTCCATTTTATAATATTCTACTCACACCCAGTGTGCGCACCTAAGTGGGCTTGTAGGCTTCATGTTTTATGATATAGTATATGAAAATGCCATGATGATGTATTGGTCTGATAGATTTGTTTGTAAGGGATCAGAAGATGAGACTATAAGAGACCTATGACCTATATTTCGAAATATATCAAATAAATATTATAAATTTCATGATATATTGAATATGGAGAACCCATTGAGTTATCCATTTTGTTGTATAAATTCACATGGGATACAGTTTAGTTATACCATTGGGATATGATTTATTTATTGCTGGTCATGAATTGAAAATTATATATTGTTTTTTCTTATATGTATAATGATATTTATTATTTAATATTATTTAGGGATACCAGAATAATGGTAATGTATTCCCAATATATTGACCCTACCCTCACTACTAGTAAATAGAATATGGTAAATAGAAAAACATTCCTAGGGGTTGGTATATTTTTATAATATATTGTTGACTATTTCTATATAATTAAAATTGGAATCAGATCCCTTATTTCATTTGTTTTATTTAGTTGGGCCTTTATAAGTGGATATTTTTTATCAAAACAAAGGATGGAATATATAATTGTTCTTGGATAACACTTATATATAGGTTGTGAAATTTACCAAGGAGTTCAGTTATAAATATTGACATTAAGAATTACATTTCATAATTTTATGAGAGTATATAGTTTAGAGTTATATTTCATTTATTTAGAATTGGATTTACATTTCATGAGGGTGTGTGTACATTCATTATATTTGGATTATACATTTACATGATATATTCATGTCTACGGAAAATTTCTAAAATTATTCTTGAAGAAAGATTCGGTTAATTAAAATTTTAACAATAAATTATTTAGTATTTTCTTGAATAAATTATTTGTGGTTCGTTAATTAACTAGAACTATTGGGAACCTATTTTCATTTATAGATATTAATAATTTTCTAATGATATAAAATTTAAATGTATTATGAAATCAAAACCCAAGAGTGGTTATTATAGGCATGGGGATACCCCAAGGTAAGTGAAAAACATTTATGTATGTTAGTATATGAGACACTAATGGATAAATATAATCCATGTGCCATGGGTTGATAATGGTAGTAAAATAGATGGATGATTTTTGTATTATTATGTTATATAAACAATGAAATAAAGTACTATGATGTATTTTTCAAAATCCATTAACTTGTATTTTTAGTGATATGACTCAATAGTGGCATCTCGTAGTGTAATAAAAGGATGGGGATCATTATGCCACTCTCGTGGCTATGGAGGACCCTCAGATTGATCATTAAATCAAAATTTACATGCTAACTATGTTTCAGTATATGAAGTGTGGGATTCAATAGTTAGTGTCATCTATATTGAATCTCACCTTGGAGTTTCAACAATATCACCACTCCTTTTTCACGGTGATACTAAATCACAAGATAAAAGAGATTAGATCTAGGGGAAGAAAGTATTTTTGATCAAATAAAGACCTTGGAATAAGGAATGGTGAACTACATACATATATCTTATTAGGTCTATCTAAGTTCATTAGGTCTGTTCTGGTATATAAAAATAAATGTAAGAGATTACCCTACATGGACATACTAACCCTTTTTTGAGTGTTGTTTCCCTATATATTCTAGAGATAGACTGAGCACAATAGGAAAGGAATGTGAATCAAATTGAGATAATTGTGATATGATACACTATGTTCGGCATAATGTTACTGAATTTTTCTATGAATCTAATTGGGATAAAGAGATAGGATCTTGTTTTTTTTATATTGTCTTATATACTCCTATTATATTTTAGTTTATATTTTATACTATGATATCCTATTCAATGGAAATGAATTAGGGTCTCTTCATTAAGAGTAACCAGGTGAAGAATAAATGAAATGGGTAGTCATTAAACTCTAAGGGGTCTAAGAGTAGATCCAATATTATTAGGAACAATATTATTCATAATACTTGTTAGGATATTGGGAGATAGTGTATTCCATATAGGATTTCATCACATTATATTTTATTATTGATACCTTTATAGTGATATTATTATGATTATTCCAAAAACATCCTACCATACTATTTTAATACATCAAAGAGTGTATTTTTTATATAGATATGATTAATTTGTTGATTTTATTAGATTTTATCAATGTTCTGGGAAATGTGAGGATTGAGAGATTACTAGGAATTTAGAGCATGGTATGGGGATCACCTTAGATTGGTAGTCATTTTTCATCCGGGTAAATTAGATACAATGCAGTATATGGTTTAGAGTGATAGTTACAATAATATAGTATGACATTGCTTAGAAGTCAAGAGTCTAGAGGCTAGGAGCACGACTAATATTTAGGAAAAAAATTCACTATGGAGAAGTCACTAGTTAATAATTGTAAGTGACTATTTACATTACATTACATGATACTAGTGACATATAACATGCCCATAGTTTTATTTGACATAAGTGTAACACACTCTTTTATGTCAACATGATTGGATGACATTTTGTGGTTAGTTTTTGGGTATTTAATAGGAATATTTTCCATAAACACAACCTTTGGGAAGTGATTAGAGTGTGTTAGAAGATGTATTAGATATTCCATGGTAGTGAACTATTACATGCATCATTGGTATATCATGAAGTTAAATATGTGGGACATTAATATGATCTTTGACATGGATTTTTAACGGAAAAGGTATCAAATTCTATAGCGGTATGTTTTCTTTTACATCATTGGTAGATAATGGTTATAATATTTTTTGGAAATATTACTTATATTTAGGTTATGTAAAACATGAAAATTGAGAGATATGTGTGATTACATGTCATATAGAAGGAATTATTTTTTCGAATGATGGGGATAAATGATAAAATTTCTTCACCTATATGGTTGATTGATCCCCCAGTTATTTCTCTATGAAATTATTCGTTTTAACACTAGATAGGGTGGTAATGTTTACTAATGACATGGTGTAGGTTATGAAACCATGTTCAATGTAACCTTATTTGATGAAACATTCTGAGATATGAATTTTCCGACTTGAATACATTGAGGAAAATTGATTTATTCACTAAATCACTATAACATTTGGTAATATTATTTCATTTTCTAGTGACGGTGATGGTAGAATAATTTTAATTGTAGACTATCAGATGTTAAACCAAGTTTTTATCAAATACCTGTGCATACTCCCATATATTTATGTATTTTTTATCAGTTGAGAGGATTGATCTGGTTTTCTATGATTTATCTAAGATTTTACTACCACCACCTTACTTTATGTGAGGAAGAAGTTTCATATAATGATTCATAGTGTTAATATGTACTGTATGAGTTTCTAGGGATCATTTTTGGTTTGATGAATGGATTTATAGGGTTTATAGCCATGATGAATATAACATTCATCCCTATCTAGGCCCATTTGTGTGAAATTTTTTATGATATATTTTGGTATTCCAAGACCCCATAAGATCATATTAGACATTTAGAGTCTATGTTGGGCACACTATAGGAGAATTGGATTTCTTTGAATTCTTATATAATGCACCGCCCTAGCCTCCCAAAATAATAAATGATTTTCTGGTTCCAAACGACATCAGGTGTACCTCTATATATTCCAGAATATTCAAAAAATGGTTAATTGTTAATGATAAACATTGGGAAAGCAATAATATTAGTTTTTTATCCATAAATAAGATTAAATTACCAAAACACCACCCATAAACACCTTAGAGTACACATATGGAAATAAATCTTCAGTTAACAATGAAAAGAATACACCCCATGCTATAATAGATGAATATTCAAGTCATATATCATATAAAACAAATAGATTTAAAAAAGGATGATCATATAAAATATAAAAAAAATTTAAAGATACACTATGAGAGTCTACCACTACCTTGAGTATCCTCCATCCTATATTTATAACTCATTATATGACTCAATTTTGATCCTCTACAAAACATATTCTTAGTCTTGAATATTAGATATAAGGTTTTAACCTCAACTATTCTGAATGTATAGGGTGTTAGAAATAAATATAAATAAGTAACCACTAATGAGTCCTCTAAAAAAAATCCATGTTATATCGGTAGATGTTTGAGAAAAATAAATAAATAAAGATAATATGATATGCAAGAAAATATGTTGATTCATTTTATGCTAACAAGAATTCCAAAACACCCAACTCTACTTGCTCCATCTAACATCAGTGAATATAACATTATAATATTGAATATTTGGTAATCATGGGGTAGTCATACCATATAGTTTTAAATCATATCACAAAGGACCTAAATCGAGGTTATCCCATAGAGTAACCAACTATATCACAGAGGATATAGATATTTGGAATTCTTTATTTAATGGGTCATGTCATAGAGGGCTCGATATTCTCTATCCCCTAGAGTAACAAATAATATCATGGAGGACCCATATATTTTCCATGAACTTAAGTAAACACTCATTTCATATAAGATATATATATTTCTTATCCCCATGGTTGACAAATCATATCATGGAGGATCCCACAAATAGCCATCTATTAAAGAGAGTACACATCCAAGAGGGCCTAGCTTATTTCTATCCCCTAACACCAAAACCACTCTCTAAAAGTTTCTAACACATATCTGGAATGCTCTATCACAATCATTTTAGGATAATCAGAAATCTTACAAAGTCAAACATTACTAGAACCCGAACTCACTTCTAGCATACCGCATGTTCAATGCACCCCACTTCCTTACAAACCAACTAGAACTAATCATATACACATGATACTATACATTCAAATAAAAATCCCATAAGTTGTTACATATGATTAAAAACATCTTTAGTTTTCTACTTACTCATTGGTCATATATGATGAACCAATCCGAAACCACATACTTCTTTAGGGAAACCAAATCAGCTGATTCCTTAGGACCCTTCCTAAGAACTTATTATAATGTATCCACCCACTCTATAAATAAATGAGGTGATTATAAATCCAATAAGTTTTATATTAAACTTAATCAAGAGGATTACCCAACTCTCACCTCATAAACTAACTAATCACAACCACATCTATGAAAGTAGTAATATTTCAAGACATTCCCGACCTAAACTAAGGCAGTGGCCTTTTAGAGGACTTATTTCCAAATCCATCACTCAAACACCCCTTTGTAGAAACCTCATCCATAAATACTATGATATAACAAGAGTTGGGTTATAGTTGTAGCTATCCTATAGAATGCATATTACTTATTATGTTGGGACAATATAAAAGTGATAACATCCCAAGTGACCAAATACTTTTATAGTGTTGGTAAACTAGACACAAAAATAATACCCATATTACTTTTTAAATATAAAAACAAAAAATAATAGACTATCATGAATCGTTAATATCATTCATAACATTATTTTTCAGATCCTGTGGAAAGAATAAAAAATAAAGGGTGATCATAGATGCTCATTTAGGGTAATATACAATGTAATCTATCGTGGGTAAATAATAAGTAATTAACAAGGTTGAGTAGATAATTAAAACACATTAAATACAATCAATAACAAGAGTCCAATGAGCATATAAGTATAATATCAACATAGAGAACACATTTAGAATGAAAATTTAATTCTAAATAAAGGTAAAGTATAATTCTAGAGATTCATTATAATGGAATCTCAACCAAGAAACCAAAAATATTATAATCATAGCCTCTCTACCAAGACATTATCATTCCATCAAGGCCTCCCAATCAAGACATTATAAATGTATCTTATAGAATATAAAAAATACAAAACTATTAGGATACGATCTTATAGCCTTGTAAAATACATCCTTCCAACTATATGGTATCACTATAATTATTCATTCATTGAGGGGAAATCAAGAACAGGGCTCCCCTCATACCATTCACATCCTATGCATTCCATATATTTTAAATGAACAATAAAATTCATTCTAAAAAATAATTATAGATACAAAATTTTCCATATTGAATTAAGAATAATGAATACAAATCCTTAGTCCTCAAATAAAAATTATAGAAGTAATTAAGAAAGAATCCTACGATCATATCACCCTTAACATCAATTGGTGATTTCATATTTGAAAATATCATTACAAAATCAGTGAAACATTTCTTATAGAAAAATACATTCTTCACTTTGAAATAAATTATTAAAATATAAAATTTTCTTAATTATTAAATAAATATAGTTTTTTGAAAATAAAATTTTAAAATTTTAATGTAATATTTAAAACATTGACTGGTCAATATGGAATAATATTTAGTTCATGTTGTGTATGTTAAAATAATGATTCCTTCCACAGATTCAGTAAAATGTCAAATATACCTAGTTTTAAATAACACTAGAAGATTAATTTTAATATTTTTTACAAAAAATTAAATCATTGGTAATATTAGCATATAAAATCAAAGAAGAATATAAAAAATTGAAAAATGTTTTTGAATACATCGACACTGAAGAAAAATATTCTTGATAAAAAAACATATTTTATTTTCATCTAAGACATTGTTTCAGGGCCTTGAGTAATTAGTGTGATGGAAAAATGTAAAAACAATTACTCTCTAAAAAATACAGGAAAATAATATTTTTTGGACTATTGAGAGATAGGTCGTAAAATTTTTTCATCATAATATAAAATAATAATGAAATTTTACCGTAAATCCTATGCCACTTTGGTAACAATTAACTCATAAGCTCCAAGAAATAAGAACATCAAATGAAATTTTAAATATCATGAACATAGGATGAACAATGGTATAACATGTAAAAGGGGGAATATATTCATCTCATAAACTTGAATAGGTGTGTAAAATCAATCACATATCAATGAAAAAAATCATTAGATGAAGAAAGATTATTGCTTTGGTAATATCTGAATAAAATCATCATATAATATAAAACCATAGAGAGATTTTTAAGTATATATAATTTTAATTAATATCATCATAAAATTCATTCATGGTTATTATATAATTGTTAATATGGAATTTTTCTCATATAAATAAAAGTGACATGAGAAGTCCCTTTACCTCAACTTCGAATTGCATCATTAGTGCTTTTAACCACCTATATAATAAATTTAGATTTATTATAATTAAATAAATATTCATAAATATAATATCATATATGATCAATTTATAATATTTTATCACCCATTTTATAATAATTTATTATTATTATTATTATTATTTCAGGTGTGAACTTCTTCATTTTTCATGTAAGTTTAGATTCAAATGTTTTAGTCCTTAAATCCTGATTATAGTTCCATCATCTCTAGAGTTTTATTTATGATATAAATATAATATATTATATATAATATAAATATTTATTTATTTATATTAATCTATTAAATATATAGATATAAAATTAATTTCACAATTTATAGATACGGTAGGCCATATATACGCATGAACATATAATTCATTTTTCAACGAATGGAATGAATGAAATATAGAAAATAACACACCATAGCAGGATCATGTTTATTTAAAATATATCATATACTTTAATTAAATATAACATTGTTACCATCAAATTAAAATCAAAAATGGAAAATAGATCGCAACATTTTGTAGATGTGGTAGTCCACACATACGCACAAGCGACATTATTTTTTTTCCATTATATAGGAATGTAACAACTTATATACGATATTATAATTAGATAATAATAATTAATTCATAAATCTCAAAAATATAAATTAGTTTCATCCTTAAATACATTTAAATAAAGTTTTGATGAAATAAAATGACACCAATACGTGGAGACGTTAAGCTGTAAGTACACAAAAGAAATGGTTTCGCTTTTAGTAGGATAGAAAAGAGAATAAAAATTGTTATCACATCATAATAATAACGTATAACTATTTTTATAATACTTGATTTATTATATTTATATCTTCATAATATATTTAGATGATTTATATGAAAAAATAAAGTTGAAATAGTCGGTACTGAGGATTACCTCTTCTTCAGTAGACTTCCTTTAGATCCCTTCATAAGGGCCCTTTTAATGGACTTTTATGAATACCATAACCTATAATTAATGGGTTTAAAAATTTATAAGATAACTGGGTAGGGTTGTTTCAATATGGGTTACTAAATAGTTTGTAAATTAAAGTGATAATGGGTGACATTTTATAAGTTTTGGGAGGGTCACTCTTCCAATTATTTGAAGTATTAAAATAATATATATTAATTTTCATTGAAAAATATATAAAAATAAATACAGTTTTAATATAATATGATTTTGAGTATAAGTACACTAATACAATTAAACATTCAATTCTATTGCTTATGTGCATTATCTCATTGTTTTAACACCTCATTAATCCTTTTTATGATTATCGTGATAAAAATGTTTTTTATACTTTTGGATTCAAGAAAGTTACTATAAAACAAAAAGTGAAACCTAAATTGTCCATGGTTTATATTTCAAACCAAATCATAATAAATTTTCCAAATAAAATATTTTTTCTAATTTTATATCATTTAATTAAATATTGTCTGTTATAAAATATCATTAATTACATTTTTAAAAATATATGAAACATAATGTAATAATATGTATATCATACATTTATAATTGGTCCAAAATGACATATATTTGAACATAATGTATATATTTTCCTGATATAATTATTAAATTAATTTCTATAGGTTTAAATAACATTTTAAACCTTATATTTTTGTTATACCCTATGGTTAACCAATATTGACCTTAACCATGATAATGACTTTTTCAATATTAAAGAGTTATAAAATTACATTTAGGTCTTATATTGACCCCTAAATGAAAAATAGATGAAATTTTAATCCATTTCATATCCTAATTGTCCATTTTAATTTTTTCTATTTATTTTAAATAATGTAATAAAATATTAATTAAAAAAGAATATTATTAATGTCATTTTTGACATTATTCATTTCATTTGACCTTAAAATCACTAATATAGTTTTATAATTATAATATAAACATTCAACACATCCCCAAAATTAGTAATATTAAAAAAATTTAAAACACAAAAAATTATCCATGTTGTATTACATATAATTTTTGTAATACCAATTATTCTATTTTTTTATCAATTCAATAATAGTGTCGGTGTCGCATAAGAATTTAAGGTAATTAGTTAATTAATAAAAATTAGAAATAAATTACCCTGAAAATTGAAATAAATTTTTATTTAAAGTAAAAATTTATAAAAAAAATTATCATCTCTTTATCACCATGAAAAAAATTGAGATATTATTTTAAGTAAAGTGGCATTTTGGAATTTTCTTTATATGAAATTATAAAAATTTCACTATCAATGGAAAATGGAAAAATAATCCATACAATAAAATTTGGTATTTATATGGATAACTTTATTCCATAAAATTAAATAGATTCATGTTTTGGGTTGATGGTTAGACCTCATCAAATGGTTTGACCCTAATTTTCTCATTTTACCCTTAACAAGGTGGTAAATATTTACCAAGGTTACTATTAACAATGACAAAAAATAAAATAGATATAATTACTAAATATGATCCCCCTAATTATGAACATGGTATCCATTTTTAAATATTAAATATCACAAAGTGAAAGGAATAAATTTTAATATAAATACATTAAACGTAATAAAAAAAGTTTTTTTTGAAAAATGCGTGTTTAAGAAAAAAAATGAACTTATATCAAAATCACAAATATTAATGATTCAAATAGAAATAATCAGATTATTATAAATAAAATAGGTTATATTTTAATTTAATATGAAATCCAAAATCCAATGGAACATTTAAATACCTGATTTAATGATGAGAATTGCATGTTTTGAAAAATCTCTATTTTTGACTCTTCACTGAAAACTCAAATTTTTCAGAAAAAATAACAAAATTCTACTATATATTAAATTTGATATGATAACTTAAAAAAAAAATTTCACATTATAAAATATAATTTCTGAACGTGATATAAATTTATTAGAATTACCCTGCACAAAATAATATCAGTTTTGAAGAAAATACTTATTTGTTGATTAAAATTGCATCACTAAAAATTCGGTTCTTTTTCCCTAATAATTGATCAATAAATTTTCATTGAGTATGAAAAGTATAAATATATATCATTTTTTAGTTACTTGTATTCATACCGACCGGTTTAATGGACAGGTTAAAATTATCTTATTTAAGAAATATTATTTTTATAATATATCTAAATTCACTTAAGGCTCGGTATTTTATTCTAAGAAATCTATCTAGTTTATTATTATTTTAAATTAAAATATTAGGGTATCAAATTATACACCCACTAAATAAATTTGTCACTAAAACTTTTCTCTCACTCGTCGAAGGCTCAATATTTGAAAATAACTATTTTTAAAACATGCATCACACAAAGGGATAATAAAAATTAATTTTTTTTAAAAATGAATTTTGAATTATAGTGGTTACCTAAACTAACTCATAATTTGGGTTCTAAAATAAAGAAAACATAGGTTTCAAATTAAGTTATCATCATTAAGATAAAAACCAACATCCAATGATGAAGAGTGAGTGAAATCGAAAATGAAAATGAGAAATTTGAGGATTGTAACACCATAATTCTATCGCATTTTAAAAAACCTTCAATTAATAGAAAATTAAGTTAAAAGGAAAAAATTTAATTTCAATATACTTTTCATAAAATCTTGTGATTATTTTACAATCAACATAGAGAACACAAGATAATTTGCATACTATATTTCTCACAATTTCATTCTTTGGTTATACTTTTATGAATCTCCACATCATCTCTTTTTTAAAAAAATAAAAATTCAATATGATCCTTTCATTTATACATCACTAAAATCAATTTTTAATAGATCTAAGATCCATTATCTTTTTTATTATTTCAAAATATTTATGAAAACAAAAATGGTTATCATAATGTATCCAATATTATACATTAAAATATAAAACCCCATGAATAACACCCAAAGTCTAATATATTCCATTTTATAAATATTTTACCATAATACTCCTCAAAAAAATGTATACACAAACTCAGTGCCCTAAAATCTGAATTATTTGATCCGATACATATTATCACTAAATAATATGAAAATATTTTCCATAAATATCCATAATTACCATAAAGGGAAAAAAATCCTTCATAAAGTTTCTCAATATTTATTACTAAAATTATATTTAGCTTCATGATATAATATTCTAAATATAACAAGATTATTTAGAAATACAAATAATTAATTTTCCACCATATCATTTTTAAATCATGTTCTTATCTATATGATTAAAATATATTCCCAAAATTTACAAACTCTTTTTTCTTAATCGACCATAATTACCTCAACACCATTAATCATATTAACCCTAAAGGTTATCAATAACTTTAATCTTTTTCCACCAAATATAAATTCATTATTCCTCAAATAACCTTTTCACTAAATTATATACTAAACCAAACGGTTTAATTCCCACATATATATATATATAAATAACATTAATCATATGAATCTTCAAAACTGATTTCTATGAATTTGAACCAATAAACAACAGTACACTTATAAACTCCTGAAATATTATTTTTATATCATATTACCATGGAACATCCTAATTTTTCATAGAATATTCTTTATCATGCATCTTAATAGTTCATAAAAAAATATGAGGTAACCCCATCAAATCTACCGGGAATGTCAAACCTGTTTGGCTATAAGGGAACACTCACCATGCACTAAAATAATGGGTGTGATATATTTAACCAACACTTTTAGAAGTTATTACCCCTAGATTCACTTATGAAAAATCAATGTCCACTTGTAGAATCCAAATAGATATGTATTTTAAGGAAAACCTCATAATATCCAACTTAATAGAATATTTATAATTTTATTTGATAATAAGACAAATCCTCAAAGTTTCTATTATAGTTATATTCTTCAATATATGTTTTCCTAAATCTAGTTCTCATGTTTTATACTAACCATTATCTGATTCAAACTATAAAACCTCCTAATCAAGTATCCCATACATGGTTCCTTCTTTATTACCTTGGAACTATTTATAAGTAAATATTACCAAATGAACAAAATAGGTTATTATTTTTTGTAAACTTGATAAATAAATGATTCCAATATTTTATTAGAAATATAAAAATGATGTTCCCTAGGAGAATTGAACAATTGAGTGGGGGGGTTGAATCTGTGGTGGAGTTCTTAAAATTTACATATCTAAGAAACATAACACAAAAAAATTGATAGAATTAATTTTCTATCATTTTTTATAAAAAAACAAGAATCCAATGATAATAAAGTAAACAAGGTGTGAAATATTTAAAAGACTCATCATCAGTGTGATAAACATCATTCCTTCCATGAAACATCATGTGGTTCCATTGAAATTATTTATTTTAAAACAAGATAATGAAGTTCTTTTTGTTTAAAATTCAATTAGAATAACTTATATATTTTTATAGGTATGATTAAACATAATCCAATAATTTTAGATGTTTTTCTTACAGAACTACACTACAAAAATAGTATGATACTTTGTAAAACTAATCTATAAAAGAACTTCTAGAAAATCCATATGTCATAAAAGTCTATAAGGTGTGTATACATCATGAAATCAATATACAGTATACCTAAAAAACATATCTTGATAAAACAATTGAATTATAAATTGTTAGAGAAACTCTATGCATTATAATATTTGTTACAATTTTTTTAAATATTTCTATATCTAGAATATTGAAATTTATCTTTATCTGATATTTTGAATGAAAACATTGTATGGAATTCTTCAACATGAAAATCATCTTATATTTGAAATTCACTTTGGGCACAATGTCTGCTTTACTTCACCTTTCCCATATTTGTAAATATTGTCAAGTATTGATGTACTTTGCACAACTATTTACATGTTCTCCCAGAATAGGAATAGTTAGAAACACTTTTTTTCCTTGTCACTCAAATTATAAAAACTCAATTTCATGAACATCTGAATTTTTACGAATGATTCTTAAATTTTCTCAAGAATTATAGATTCTCTTCACTTCTTCATGAATCTATAATATTTCTCCATCATATCTCTTCATATTTTCTAACCATCATATTGTAAGGAATTTCTTCAAAAATAATATACTCAAAAAACATTAATCAATTGAAATGTACAAAACAACTAAATTAATATTTCCAAAATTATGAGGTTTGGAAATTCACAAAGTAAATGATATATCTCAATCTAAAAAATGTCTGTCTATAATTTTTTTGGAATTTTTCCTATAGAATTTTTTTGTAAAATTTCTCAATATATATATTCCTCATCAACTTCTCATCAACTAATATTCATCCTAAGAAATATTTTTCTAACATATTAGAATCTCTCTATAGTTACTTTTATTCATCTCAAAATATCATATGAATCTTTTGAAATGTTCATCCAGAATCATTTTGAATTTTTTTCTAATTTCATGTCTGATGAATTAACTCCCTTGATAAATTTTCAGCATCGAACCATAATCATCTTATGATAAAAACTATTCACATTATAATTTCTACAAAACATGTTTTAAAAATACACTTAACTTGCTTCAATATATTTATCTTGAACCATTTTTATGAACTATTATGAAACTACACAAAATATGGTATAATACACTATTGAAACATCAAAAACATCACTTTAATGATAAAAATAATATACATAAAAACATTAGTTTTAACATTTTCAATTTTCCTCCAATGTATTTACATTTATGTAATTAATTTCTTCTTAGTTCTTATAACCACATAGTCTTAACAAGAACTTTTAACTTTCAAAAAAATAATTTTTTCAAAAAATGACATTCTATTTATATGATGAAAATGTACAAAGATAAAAAAACTTTATGATGAATAAGATATAAATATCTCATCCTTTGATTTCATTCAAATTAACTCATTACTGTTTAAATTACATAAATCTTATAATTTATTTTACAAACAAAATAGACCTGATAATGTTTTTCTAGAAAAATGAGTTAGGTATGAAAAACATTTATGAATTCTCTTCAAATAATCTTCTCTAATATTCTATTATCTTACAAAAATTCGAAAACATTAGATCTATTTAATTATTATAAAAATTTATCCTTATTTTGGAATACTTGGAAAAAAATATTTTTATTCATCAAGAAATATGTATGATTGAATGTGTTTTTTTTTCAAACAATCAACATAATATGGAATGATTTGACTGGAAATGTCCAACTATAAATTCATATTTCATACATCATATCATTTTCACATTGATCATGAATTTATAACATTTCAAAACTATATATACTTTTTCATTTGAACACTTTTGTAACCACATTAACATCTTCAAAAAAAATTCCTAAGAATCCATCTGGGATATTTCATTCAGAATGGATTATTCACAAATTCTCTGACCCAAACTAGTTTTGATCTCCCTATTTTTCTTCAAATAATTTGTCATACTATTTTTCAATTGTCTTGTATTATGTTATTTTTGTGGATATTGGAACTTTTTAGATAAGTAAAGAATTATATGATTAATATTTAGAAAGTTCTGAAAATTGACTTTTGATATTTTAGTGTTTTTGAGTTTATGCTTCATCAGAAACATTGTAAGAGAACTTTTACATAAAACATTCAAAATCTTTCTTTCTAGTATTTTTTACAGAAATAATCAGTAAAAAATTATTTTTCAACATATAAGAAACATTTTTAAAAAAATTATCCCAAAGGATCTTCCAAAAACATAGAAAAAATTATTCTTCATCCGTTTTATCATCCATAAAAACCATATTCATATCATTAGGAAAATCAGACACATAAAGTTTGAAATCAGATTAGAAGTAATGGTTGTGTACAATTCAAGGAAACTATACTAAATAAGGAATAATTAATAAGGTAGATTTGATAATCAAAACGGTTTCCACTAAATTAATTCCCTCAGTTCGTTGAAAATATATGGATAATATACATATAAAAATTAGAGATAAAGAAAAATAATTATTAATAAAGGATATTCATAATTATATAATTCATTATCAATCCCTCTCAATCATGAAATAATTAATGAAACCTTCATATCCTCTCATCAAATATATTATTATTCCATTAAGGCCACTCAACAAACACATTATCATTTTATTGTTCAGAATACACAAAATACCCATCTATTATGACATGATCTCACAGCCTTATAATATATATTATGATAAACTATTTTTTCTCGTGAAACCTATTAATGCATCAAGGGTATTTCTATAATCGAGCATCACCTATCACTTATATCACATTTTAAGTTATTATATTTTAAATGATCAATACAAGTTATTCTCAAAATTCATTAAAAATGGAAAATTATTTGTATTTAATAAATAATAATGAACATCAATACATAATTAATATATACAATGTAGATAAAGAATAAATTTAGAATAATTAGATGATATACTCAGTAAAAATAGTGGGAGTTAAAATATATTTAAATATCTTTAAAGATAACAAGAAAATTTAATGAGTAAAAAACCGCTTTCATTTCTAAATCACTTTTTAAAATAAACAAATTCACAATTATTAAAGAATTTTTTTAATACAATTACATGGAAACTAGTTAATGATGTATTAAAATGATTAACAGCCATAATGATGTGAAATTCGATTCAAGTCTTGTATGTTAAAAAAATATTACTTTCACATTTCTGGTAAAACTTAATAAGTAAATAGTTTGGAAAATTGTATGAAAACTCTTTTAAAATCATTTTGATCCATAATTAAATCAATGGAAAAATTCAGTTAAATAATAATAAAAATATATATAATTTTTTTTTAAAATTTTTTAGAAAACATTGGTATGGAAGAAAAATATTATCAACAAAAAAGTAAAACATAGTTGGTTTTCATTAAAAACACTATATAAGTTTCTAGAGTAATTAAAGAGAGGAAAATAATAGGAAAACATGTAATCATTAAAAACTGTTTAAAAGAAAATTAATGTTATTGTTTAGAGATAGGTCGTAAAATTTCATCCTTAGAAATATGATCATAATCAATCATGATAAAATATTAGATTGTAACATAAGTCCACTACCACTTTTACAACTATTGAACCATAGGATCAATGAAATAATAACATCAAATGAAAGTAAAAATATCATGTGAATAAGTATAATCATGATATAACAAATCAAATAGGCATCATATACACCTATTAAACATAAATAGATTCATAACATCATACGTTTCTCATGGAAAAAATATTGAGATGAAGAACCCTAACAATATTGGTAATCTATGAAACATAGATTCATGAAATACATAACCTTATCTGGATTTTTAAATATCAAAAAAATTCATTAAAATCATCATAAAATAAATTTTTGGATATTATGTACACCACATAAGGGAAATAAGTTATTAATATCACTTATGTCTTATATAAATACAAGTGAGATGAGAAATCCCCAAACCCTAAGTTCAAATATCCTCATAAGTGATTTTAAACTCCAATATAATAAGTTTATTTTAATTATCATTTAATAAAAAACATATACATATATATAAATATTTATATTATCATATATGATCCATTTCCAACATTTTATGACCAATTTGATAATAATATTTTATTATTATTATTATTTTAGTTGTTACCATCTTCATTTTTCATGTATATTTTGATTCTATTGTTTTGATGCTTATTTCTTGATCATGGTTATATAATATCCATAATTTTATTAATGATATAAATTTCATATATATCTAATATAAATATATTTATATCCATCCATAAAATATATATATTGAAAAATTATTTACAACAATCCTAGAGACGGTATATAGGTATTAGGTATGTACACTGTTTTCACTTATTGAATGATGGAACAAAAAATGTTAAATAAAAATTAACGTTTAAAGGATAATTTGTATATAAAATATATATATATATATATATATATATATATATCCTTTAATTATCTACTTATTACCATCAATAAAAACTAGAAGAAAAATGGATCACATAACATCATGGAGGTGGAAGTTCACACGTATGCATAAATGATGTTATTGTTTTCCAACAGGTTAAAATGTAAGAACGTAGTTATGATATTATAATTATAAAATAATAATTTTTTAATAAATATCATAAATATTCTTTACTTTCATATATATATATCCATCCAAATAAAGTGGTAACGAAAAATGAATTACTCATTAACGTGGAGAGGGTAAGCCATACATATGCCCAAACTATGTTTTCAATTATCATATGATGGAAAATAAAAAGAAATTTGTTGTCACATAATCATCATAGAATATCAGTAATTATATTATGATATATTTATTATTTTAGTATGGGTACAATATATTTATAGTAAGTATAAAAATAAATAAACTTGAAATAGTTAGTAACGATGACTACCTATTCTTCGGTAGACTTCTTATGGATCCCTTATTATGGACCCTTTGAACGGTATTTTAAGAAGAATAAAACCTCGAATTCATGTATAAAAATGTTTATAAGATAATTTTTAGAGGTTTTTCAATATAAATTTCTGATGAAGTTCTATTTAAAATCGATAAGTGGTTCCCTTTTATAAGTGAGAAGAGGGGAACTCTTGTAATTACTTAACGGATTAAATTAATATAAATTAGATTTCATTAAAAATTTGATAAATATTGATAGAATTATACCAGAAAATGTTTTTTTCTAAATACCATCGTCCAATAAAATATTTAGTTTTTTTGTTATTTCTACCCTTATCTCTTAATTTTAACCACTCGTGATCCCATTTGATGATTACCATGATATGAAATTATTTTACTCTTTAAGGATCTATAAAAGGATAGTTGACACATAAATATAAAATGTTTTATATCTAAAACCATATAAGATTTAATTATATAAAGTTAATATTTTGATGAATTTTAGATCATTCAATAAAATATTTTTTATTTTAAAATATCATTAATGTCATTTTTTTTAAATACTGAGTATATTAAATTATAATATGAGTCTAAGTAATGTCAAATGTTTCCAAAATGAAATTTATTTGATAATAAGAAATGTATGGTAATAATATATTCATTAAATAAAATTTTGATAGGGTTTAATATCATTTTAAAATTCATCTTTTTCTTTAACCCCTTAATTTAATAATTTTAACCTTAACCATGCTAATGTATTTTTAAATAGTAATGTGTTATAATTTTACTTATAAGTTGAAAATTGTATAATTAATATCTTAGGGATGAAATTTTAAAATCTAAATAATATTAATTAAACTATTTTATTTTTTTACTATTTTTAAATAGTTTAATAAAATAATATTTAACAAAAAATATTATTAACTTAATCATCAAAAATATTAATTTATTTTTACTTTAAAGTAATCAAGATAGAAATAGAATTAGAATATAAACCTAAATCACATCCATAAAATGATATATTTATCGATAAAATAAAAAAACCAAATAATTCACCAAAATTGTATGACATATAATATTTAAAAAAATAATTTATTTTATTTTTTTATTAATTGAATAAATATTGTGTCGGTGTTGCATAAGAATTTAATGTAATTATCCAATCACAAAAAAAATTTAAGTACATTTAAATTATAATAAAATTATTATTATTTAAAATAAATACATATTACTGAACTTAGCATATTTTTATCCTTATGTTAAAATTTTAGATATATTAAATTCATGAGAGTGACATTTTGGAATTTTCTATAGTTAAAATTATATAAATTTCCCTATCAAGGGGAAATGGCACTAAAATACCATATATTAAAATTTGTGACAACTATGGTATAATTTATTATATATAATGATATATATTTAGCTTTTGAGTTGATTTTTTGATCTTATCGCATGGTTCTATCCATTTTCCCCATTTTTCCCTTATCTAGGTGAATGATATTTATCATGTTACTATTCATTACGATAAAATTGAAAGGGAACTATTTACAAAATATTTACATCATGATTCCAAATATATTATCAATTTTTAAATATTAAATCTCATTAAGTGGAATAAATAATGTTTAATATAAATGATAAAATGAAACAATAAATAGTTTTGAGAAAAATGTGATATAAGCATACAAATTGACTTATATCAAAATCATGAGTATTTCTATGTCAAATAGAATTAATTATATTAATAAAAAAATAGATAGTATGATCCCTTAATAAAAAATATAATATATAATGGGAATTTTAAATTATTTTATTTATTTAAAAGTAAATATTGAATTTCAAACATCATATTATTTCACTATTAACTAGAACATCAACCATTTTAGAAAATCCCATAAATTCACCCTATGTTAATTTTTATTTGATAATTTCAAAAAAATTATTCAATTTGTAAAATAAAAGTTCTAAAATTAGAAAAATTATTGATAATTTCCATGAAAAAAATAAAATCATAGTTAAAGAGAATACATTTTTATAGAATAAATTGAGTTCATTAAAATTTTGTTCTAATTTCATATAAATTCATTAATAAATTTTTAATGATTAGTACTATTATCAATATATTTCTCAATTCAGTTACTTATAAACATTCCCTATGATTAAATTTTTTGGCAATAAATATATATTTGAATAATGATATTTTTGTAATATTTCTCAATTCACATAATGCTCGATGTTTCATGTTTAGGGTGTTATAAAGCATATTATTATTTTAAAATAATTTTTGGGTGTTACAATACTCCATCCCCATTGGTTAATGAAATTACCCCTCCAATAGAGACTCAAGACCAAAAGACTAAATCTCCCACTAATCCATCTATGTTTCCCAAATACATGACCAGCTCCCACCATCAATACATCTTACTCCTTTACAGATTTCACTTATATAAGTACTATATACCTCAAAATGAATATCTATATCATGAATAAATTTAAATCCACCACTCACTCCCTTAATAGAGGATTTCTAGTCCCATGAAGATATTTATTCCACCTTGTTATTACTCATATATTACTAATAACTGTATACCCCTTCTATTAGCCTAAGAGATGTTATCTTCAGATTTTAATAATTTTCCCAAATCCCAATGACCCATTAAGGGGTTATTGATCATATCTAACACAGATCCCCTTGATTATAAAGTCACCAAGTGATTATAAACCCATTAACAAAGACTGTAATACATGTTTCAGTAAAACAACCCTAATAATATTAATCAAAATTTGGGAAATTCCTTGTCCTAATTCATGTCACCAAAATAAAAATATCCATTTAAAAACATATTATCACAAAGACATTTGACTTATTGTTAAATAATATAGGTTCAACTGACCACAGTAAAGACTTACCACTCCATTAATAGAATTTTCTAATGCTCGACTCAGTCTACATTTCTAGTTCATCCCTCAATCTCTTATATAGTACATAAAAGAATAATAAATTATTTATAAACATCTATAGATAATTTATTATAATTAATGATATTGGTATAACCAATGAAAACTCAACAATAAATGATCCCTCATCAAAATGATGACCAGTGAGGTGGAGAAGATTTATAACAGGAATTCATAACTCCTAAAAGAAAAGTCCAATGAATAAGACCCCCAATGACTTATTATTTCACAAAGAACTAGAAAACTCATTAAGAAAATAGATTAAAAAACATACCTCTATTGAACATTTGGTGATGTTGTTGTATTTTTTAGAAATAAATATTTAATTAATTTGATTGAAGAACTGTTATTAAAGTATATTTATGATTGATATTGATAAAACACTATCTAATACATTTATCAATAGGATTTATGTAAATATTCTAGTTGATAGATTTAAGGATGGCATTAAATATTGAATGAAATCATCCATAACTTTTTAATTATTAATGAACTTATGCACATGTTTTCAATAAATGTTAAATTATTGTTGATTTATGTTTATAATAGATTTTGAGTGGTTGATAATGATTGAAGAG
Organism: Viscum album; assembly: GCA_963277665.1. NCBI lineage: Eukaryota > Viridiplantae > Streptophyta > Magnoliopsida > Santalales > Viscaceae > Viscum > Viscum album. The sequence continues at coordinate 658,455,644 of OY728132.1, forward strand.
AAGTTGTTGATATTTGAGAATGAATTTAATGTATTCTAGTGTCAAGGAGTGGTGTAAATGGAATAATACTACCCACATAAAGGTAATCGGATTTCCATGTGAAGGTCACAAGGAAAAACTAAAGGATATTTAAGGGTACAACATAACATGTGTAAAGGTTATTCTTTTAGTAGATTAATACTTGTGTTCTATCCTAAATTTATTTATGTTTAAGCTTCAATACTGCACGGTAAGTCATGAAAGGAATAAGTAGTAGGTTGTAAATTCAATTAAACACTTTAGTTGAAAATCATATATGAATGTTTGTATCCCACAGGGTTGATGATCATGGAAAAAAGAACGTTTTTAACATATTATACTGGTTGAAAAACCAATCCTACACAATGGTGAAATATTTGGGAGAGTTTTTATGGTTTTAGTGAGTTTACAATCCAACTATGAGAATCAGCATATCACGCCATTCCACTAGTAATGTTGTATATATTCATTCATATATAGAAAATTTTCAAAGTATTCAAAAGTTTTTTAAATGCGATGATATTTAAGGAGATTCTAAATTCATATTATTTGAATATTATAAAAGGAAATAATCATTACTTTAGATAAATTTACTAGAAAATTAAAAATAATAATGAACATAATGATTATATGTTTGAATGTTTTCACCTATGGGATTGAGATTCAAGGGTACTTCCATTACTATTATATAAAAAATACTCATGCAGTATTCAATGAATATAAATAATAAAAAATATTTTAATAAAAGGTGATGATAATTATAGATAGAGGAACAAATATACTATTGTATCATAGAATAAATATTAGAAATATCACATGAGACAATAATGAAAAGAGGAGGAAGAATACCTATATAGGATGGGTCAATGAGGAGGTTCATGCATTCATCAATGATCATTAATATGTAGTATTTGATTGTCATATGGAAGAAACATTGTATCTTGTTAGTTCTAGTACTTGTAGGTGATTTAAGATCATACTATTTCCATCAAATTTTGTTGACAAGAAGATATTAATTGTGTGTGGGGATATGAAAACATTGTACCGCATATATGTATTCATTCATTGGGAGGAATAATATATTAACAAAAATTATACTCTTCATCACTTATATATTTTCAATGTTTGGTGAGATACTTAATAAATAATAGGAAGTCCATTAAGGTTTTATCTGAATAGAATTTCAAGAAATTTATTTAAATGCACCCCCAAACCTTCAGTGTTTTCCACACTCGATCGATGATTTTCAATTGGTATCATTTCCAAGAAGACCCTTGAAAATATCATGTTGGTCTACTGTGGATAACTATAATTCAATTAATTTTAAATAAGTTCCCACATTTTGTGAAAATATATTTCACTAAGGGAAGGAGAGGATAATTTAATATTTGTTATCATTCATATGGGATGTTCATTATGCTACTCATCATGGTTTCATTATGCTATTGGAGATTAATTCTTTGACTCTGAATGAAAAGATGAATGTTTTGAATGATGAAAATGTCATAAATACTTTACTGTCATCATTATAAAATAAAGGAAAAAAGTTTATGGGATGAAATACAACTAATTAGATATATTAAAAACCCAAACTGTCTATAATGGGAACAAGTAGGTAAATGAATTAGAACGTTAACATATTAGAAATTTTTTTGAACATATTATAATGAAAGAGGATAAATTAATTGTTTTTTAAAGATGTAAATTTATTTCAAACACAATCAAAGGGTTTGGGGGAAAAAAATATTATTATAATATTTTTTGGAAGCTCGTTAGAATTTAACATAACAAGTTTCATGTTAAATTGTCATCATTTTAAGATAAAGATCTTGATATACTAACTATTTATGAGTTTTATAAAACTCTCATAAATTATGAAATGAGAATATGATATGCTCATAATATTAAGATAATAAAGGAGAAAGATATTAATTTAAATTATCTAAAATAATTTAATATTGATGATAAAAAAATTAGATAGAGAATAAAATATGAAATATCATACAGAGACACTTTCTCTAATGTCAATAAGATTCACTAGGGGAAGAGGAGGTAAGTACAAAAGAAATATTCCTTTCATAATTTTAAAATATGGAAAGGTTGGTGATTTATATTTTGATTTTTCTAAGAAAATGAAATATGAATACAAAGAAGGGGAACATAAAAACGAATCATTAATCAAAGGATGATCACATCAAATAATATAATAACATATGAAAGGGGAGAATAAAATATCACCAATAGTTTTTGAAGGAATTTATTATCAATTTAAGAATGGGTTTTAGACAATGATGAATGTAATTATTTTGAGAATGCACATTCAAAACTCTATTATAGAGTTATCATGTCTCAAAAAATTGAATCAGATAATGAATCACACAATCGAAATACATATTTTTCTAGAAAAGGTGTGTCATCCAAAGAATTTACCCTGAGGATGGAATCTAAAATGTGTCTAAAAGGATTGGAAGATTGATAAATGAGAACTATCATCTTAATAAATACATAGAAGAATGTATATAGGTTGTAGCTAAGAAATAAAATCTATTGAAAAAATTGAAAAATTGAATATTTCAAATTCATAAAAGAATAGGATTACTAATGATAATAATTCCACAATTTTTATCAAAGATAAGGATACTAATATATTGAATCATAAAATTACTAAATTTTATAAACTAGAAGATAAAAATAAATACATCATTAAGGATGATATAAAAGTTAAATTTAAATTATCTTATCCATATAAATATATCTAATTTGATATTTATATTGGTGAACATGGTTTAAAATTTTAGTTGAAATATCATTATAGAAATAAGTATTGATTTCTCAAGAAATTAGGGAAAACAAAAACCTTTCACACCTAGATAGTAAGAAGGATCATCAAAATATAATCATATTTAGAAAGGTAAAAATTATAATAAAATATCAATTCCATTCCTAGATATATAGATAATATATATACAATAATTTTTTGTCAAATCATGTCTATAGAAGCCTAAAAATGAGAAAATGAAATTACATAGAAAGAATCAAAACTGTTGTCAAAGGTGGTGGTTTTGGGGTTATTTTTGGTATTCTTGTTTAATTTTCCATAAGGCATATAGATATTGGTATATTATGTCTCTTTCATGTCTGTGGTCAGAGAATGATCCATGGGGATGATAGTAACATTTTGTGTAAAATAGATTTAGGCATCAATAACCTGAATAGAAGTTTTCCATAATATCCAAATTTTGGTTTTTTCATGATCCATAATGAATATTTCAAGGATATAAGATCAAATAAAATGAATATATCACTATAACCAAATATAAATTTAACTTTTATCATATTCAATAAAAATAATAATCAAAACCAATAATATAATCTTGTGTTGGTTTTTTTTAAGCATGAAAAATTGAGATTCTGTGTAAAATAAAAAAATAGTTGTTTATCTCGTATGATTGAATATTAGAATATCCTGATAAATTTGGTTAATTATGAGGGATTATTTTACTTTGGGTAATGATAGATCCCTTAAAACTAAAGGTATTCAAAATGGATGGATTGGGATGAACTAGATCAGTTATAACAATGTCCTATTATTTGATGAACTAAATAAAAAATTATTTAGTGTATCATATCTTCATGATGATGAGAATTAAATAATATTTAGGATAGGTGGATTTCTTTGGAAGAGGATCAGATATGGGGTTTTATCTTAATGGGTATTAGAACCCAATGTTATCTGTTTCATGTTGGGGAAGCAATTTTATATTTTATTATAGTTTTCAAACTTAATTTAGTTTATGGCCATGATTATTAGGCCATAATATCCAAAATAAAATAATGACATTGATATAAGACTAATTTGTGAGAAAATTTACTATATAAAGAGATTATAGTAAAATAGTTTTAAATACATGTAAGAAAGGTAATATGATAAAAAAAATTCAGGAAGGAGTTAACATTCAAATAGTGAAACCATTGAAACTGGTGTACACTATAGTGCTTAGACTAATGAAAAATAATTCACCAATTCGAGAAATATATTTTATCACATTTATTAATGATTTTCCTAGAAATAAATGTATTATGTTTATATCCAATAAGTCATAAACATTAGATAGTTTCAAAATCATTAGAATTAGGGTAAGATAAATTTGTTTATGGATGAAGATGTTGAGATCATAAAATGATACAAAATATGGTAATAGATACATCTAATAATAACTCAATAAACATGTGATTAGACCTGATTTTATTTCCCCACACACCCCTGAAGAAAATGTGCCCACTAAATTAATAATAGAATACTCATTTACATGGAAATATAAATTATTAATGAAAATTATACATCAATATTTGTTTGGATAGGATAAATAAAAAATACTAGAATTATTAAAAATATATTTTTTGGGATCAACTCTAATATGTCTCCCAATGAAATGTTGTTTTAGAAAAATATGATTGTAAATAAAATTATGTTTTTTGGGAGATCATGTTTAATAAAAATAAAAGGAATAACTAGATTTAAGATTAAATAAAAATTAAATGATAGAGTATTTATTTGATATATAATAACAAAAATTTATTATAGATGTGCCAAAAAAACATTAGAAATAATAGTTAATTGTTATGATTTTTTTGTTCATAAAAAGTAAAATGTGTCATGAATTATTCTTTGATTAAAGATGAGAAGGATGTTAAAATTTTAGGATCTACATATGAAAAAGAAGAGACAACATATCCCTATGATGATGAAGATGATTCTGCATATAATAATGTTGGTGAAAGAAATTAGAAGCTTTCTGGTTTATGTTTTAGTTAGGGGAATCTTGTGGATATAGAAAATACAATTTTTGATAAAAATAAAGAGGTAAAGTCTAAAAAAAGGATAATTACATCTTTTCATACCAGTATACTATAAATGGATGAACCTTAGATAGTTAATAAATCATTTGAACATAAGTAGTTGGTTCAATCTATAAATGAAGATCTTAACCCGAATGAATGGAATGAATCTATAATAATAGTTCCAAGACCTACTAAAAATAATATAATTGTATCCAAATATGTTTTTACTGATAAGTTATATCAAGAAGATAAAGGATCTAAAATGAAAACCTAATTGGTTATCAAGGGAAAGTTAATGTTTGGAGGGGTTTAATTTGATGAAACATTTAAATTAGTGTATAGACTTGAGTCCATCAGACATTTTTTCCCAATGAGTACTAAAGAAGCACTAAAACATTTTTGATGGATGTTATGTCAATATCATGAATAGTGGGATTGATGTGACTGATTTTATAGAGAATATAGAGGTATTTATTCATTAATTTTATTGTAGTAAGGTGTGTGTGTTGAATATGTATCTTTATGGATTTAAATACATATATGATATTGGTTTCCAAAATATAAGTAATATCAGAAGAGCATTTAGTTTAACAAAGGGAATGTGGATAGTGACTTGTAAGTGAAGAAACCAACACCATAGCTCTCTTTGTTATTTCTTATTTTGATGCCATTCTTTTTTCTCACAATAAATAATGATTGTGTAAGTGGTTACCAAATTAAAAAAAAGAAATATTTAAGATGTACATGTTGGGATAAATGAATTTTTTATTGGGTTTAGAGATTACCCAAGATATAGAGTATATCTTTACGTCACAAGAAATGTATACTGATGATATATTGAAGACATTTGAAATATAAGAATCTAGAGGTGTTTCAAAACCAATTAAAGTGGGAAAAAATATAGTAAGGATGATGAGGGAAAATAATTCAATCGTATATATTTTAGAATCTTGGTTGGCATTATTCTATATTTTATATCCCCTTTACCAAATATTGTAGGTTTTATTACTCATTATTCTTGGTTCAACCACAATCATAAAGAATACCATTTTTTAATGTAATGAGGATATTGAGATACTTCTCAATACTTTTAATTGTGTGATGATATAGAATGAAAACATTAACTATATATAAGGGGATTTATTGATAATGAATATACTGAAGCTATAGATGACAGAATGTCTACATCCAGTGGAGTATCTTTTTTAGAATATATTTTGATTCATCTAAGTCATGGAATCATACATAAATTACACTATGTTCAATCAAAGATAAATAAATTTATGTATAAAAAATAACTAAAAAATAATTTGGATTTATAAATAGCTATATGATTTGAATTTCCAAGATTTGTACCCTATTATTTAAGGCGATTACAATCAAAGAGTCATAAAACTATCTAAAAAACCTATAAAAAAATCCAAATATATACATATTGATATAAATAATCAATTTATGGAATAGATATTTATAGAAGGTATATTTAAACTATATATTGTTCATTCTAAGGATTATTTAGCTGATATTATAAATAACGACTACCAATAGGGAAATTTTTTAAGATAAGGTTGTAAATATGAATACGAAATTTGTCACAGCTCTGTGGTATGATGTTTTTGTGTTTCCAAAATCAATTCATGTGTATCTTTTAAAAATATTTTGTTTGAAGGGGTAATATTATTTAACTTGTATGTTAATTTTTTTATTGTGTGTGTTGAGTGTTGTAGGAAAGAAACTCATTTGAAAAAATGATGTTTTTCTACTTTTTTAGAATAATAGGATTGAAATGAGTAATTCTTATGGATGACATTGATGAATGATTTAATCTCCCTTTTTGCTATAGATATATTTCCCATGAGAACATATATTTTATTTTGTTATGATTCTTTAGATTTAGTTATTTGGAGTGTACCCATGTTTGTAGTTCAATTTGATTTTACTACAAATAAGTGGTAGGGGAAAGAGTGACATTTCCAAAATAAATATATAAAGATCAATAATGATAAACCATTTGTGATTTTTTTTATTCATTAAAAATACCAATTTAAATATGATGAAATTGAAAATATTTTCCAAGGATATTTATTACATTTTTTATAGAAAATTATTTAATGCATGTCTTATAATGATTTGTGAAGTTGGTCTGATGGGGAGATTTATTTTTTTCAGGGAATATTGATTTAAATTGCTTTTGTTACAGTGAAATACAAATATTCTTTAAAGGGGATCAATTATCCTTTTAAAAATTAAACTAAATAATAATTATCAATGTAATAAAAAATTCACAGGGGAATAAAATAAAGAATAATTTTTTTTTCATAATGGATTAGTTTTCTAAGATCCTACTATACTCATTAATCTTATATAAACTATGTGAAGATTTTTATTTTATAATGAGAGTCACTTTTATTAAGGAGTGATAAACCTATTGAAAATATTACTTTTCACCTTTATTTGACTCCAATAAATAACCATGCATCATTAATTTATGATATATTCCTGATTATTAATGATTTTCTAGATAACCATTCCTATAATGACACATAGAAAATAATAATACGTAGAATAATAGGATTTTATTATAATTTGAATTTTCAAGATCATTACCAAAGAATAATTTTTATAATTTTATTCCTTCTTGAAATTACATCGAAACACTTCCAATATATTTATGAATAAAAATTTGTTTATTAGAAATAATAAAACAAATATAAATATATTAAATAAACTCTTTGTTATTTTAAGATATCATAAAATTACCAGAACAGAGCATCATAAAAAATATTATATGTTCATTTATATAGAGAATTTTGATGAAAATATTTAATCAAACATAAAATTGTATTTTAGAAAAATATAACTCATTAATAAATTGAAATAACAATTAAAATATTGTGTATATGATACATCAATTAAATAATAAAAATAATAATGAAATTTTTCTTGTGGTAGTAGATTCTTGTTACTACTACTATACTACTCCCATTACATTTCAAGGGTTGCAATTCTAGGTTATGTGGTTATACCGCTAGTTATGTGATGCTACTAATAGTTATCGAGTTCTACTGCTAGTTAAACAATGGTTTATAATATTAAAAGAAGAAAAAGTGATATTATTCATATTTTTAATAGTTATTATGTTCTAATACTGCTAGAAAAATATGTGTTTCTACCATTAAAGTAATAGAATCTGCATTACTACTGTAATTAAGTAAATTTTCTACCATGATTATACTTGGTACTAGTAGAAGATGAGTTATTGTGGTGTAAGATTAAGCATAACGGTAATAAAAAAATTATTGAGTACGAGGGAAATACTTAATCTTTGTGTAAAGGTATATAATATATTAATTCTGTCAAACAAATGTTTTTGTATCATTATATATAAGGGTTGGGTTAAATGAGTATTTTTATTGGTTACACCGAGGTAAAATAAAAATTCCAAAATTTGCATAAGGGTACAGTGGCTCGCTATGTAAAGTTAAGTTAAAGTTGTAACCTTCTGTGAAAGGGTTGACTATGCTATGTGATGGTAAAATGAACATCACGTAAAGGTAAAATAAATTCTATGTAAAGGTAAATGCAATGTTACGTAATGTTAAAGCCCAGTTTTTATGGGTGTGGTAAAGGTTTATAATATTTATTTTAATGTAAGAATTATTTTTCAAATCATTCATAAAGGAAAAACAAACATTGTGTAAGGGTAACCAAAATATTTTAAGGCTTGTGTAAGGGTTCATGATACTTTCATGAGGGTAGATAAATCCTTTAACCATTTTATATAGAGGTAATAAAACCATTTAAACTATATACATAAAGGTAACTATAAAGCTGCATAAGGGTAGATTAATGATTTATAAGGGAAAATATAAGCATAAAACATTTACATAAAGGTAACAAAAAGATTTAAACTAATTACTTAAGGGTAGTATATAGATTATTTAATGTTTATTCAAAGTTCATGAAAAATAGGTATGGGTAATTAATAGTAACTTATGGGTAAATAAAAATCATAGAAATATTTTTAGAAATTATATCTATTTTAAAAAGAAATAAAATATTTAATGAATAATAAAATTACATTATGAAGAATAAAATAAAATTAATAAAATTAAAATATTCATAAATATTAATTATTAAATATTCTTTTAATTTAACAAATCATTAAGGAAAATAAGATATAATAACTCTATACATATAAAACTCCCCTATTTTCTAAATTAAAAACAAAAACCCAAAAAAAATGTTCAAAAGTCAAATATTTTTCCAACTTTTTAAAATTTAACAATAAAATATAACTTTCACAAAAAGATCATTCAAATTATAACCCCCATAAATAAATAAAAACTTTTTAATCAAAAATAAAAATTTATTAATAAAAGGGTAACTCCCCCTAAATTTATTATTTTATAACACAGATATATAAACATTAAAAAGATCAACATTCTCACCTAAATTGAATCTCTATAAAACCTAGTTCAACCTTTAATTTCTCTAACCTCAAATAATATAATAGCTTGGTAAAGATATCTTCCAGTTGATTTTCTATCAAAAAAAATAAAGGATTTATATCCCCTTTATTAACTTGATCACTTTAAAAATAAAATCTAACACCAATATGCTTTGTCCTATAATTATATCAAATGTTTATAGGTAATGAAATAACACATGTGTCACAAAAATAAGATGTTATTTTTTCTAAATATTCATTAAAATTAAAAACTGTTTATTTTATCCAAATAATTGTCACAAAAAATTATAGCCATAATGTATTAAACCATAACTGTGGAAAATGTAAGTAACAATTTATGTTATAAAAATGATAATAAAAATATACTAAGTATGTGACACATAAAATGATTATCATTATTTATCCTCTAAAATTAGAGTTGGAATATGATAACATATTGGAAAATTTCTAATTATAGTAAAAATAAATAGTATTAACAGTTCCATTAATATATTTGATTATCTTATGAATATACATTAAATTACTTTCTTCTAGATTATTCTCATATCTTTCACAAATTAAAACCAAAAACATAATTTTAGGCCATGATTAATTCAAACAATTTAGGCTTCCTATCATTCCTCTATAAATTTTATCATTTATAGATTTTACTATTTCATCCATACAGAGTTTAGAATATTTTATCATTGGATTACTCATAGTTTTACATGAATCAATATTAAATATATTAACCAAATATTTATTATATTTTCTTTAATTTTAAAACATACGATCTTTTATTTATAAAATTTTAATTACATGGAAAATTGTAATTCAACCACTAGACTCATAGAATTCATTTTCGATTAATATTGAAAACTCACTAAAAATACAATAATTTTTATATCTCAATAAAATATCACAAATAAATATATATTTATAATTAAAATAACATTAGAAAGATTATTTACATATAAATTTGGTTCAATGTTTCCTTCTGTATAAAAATCATGTAATAAAAATATAGTTGGTCTATCGAACCATGATACTGGAGTTTTCTTGAGAACATTTAAATAATTAGATAATATAAAACCTTGATTTGTAAATATATCAATTTAGAAACCATTTTTCTGTTGATATACTCATATTTAAAAATTACATGATTTAAAAATACACATTTTACATCCATTTGAAATAATTTTAAATTTTAATAACAAGAAAACATTAATAGAATTATAATGGATTCTATTATAGAAACTCATGAAAAAAATCATTGAAATTAATTATTTCCTCCTATAAATATCCTTAGTAAACTATTCTATCCTTATTTCATACTATATTACTAGAATCGACAATTTTATTTTAAAAATATATATTTGGTTACAATGGAATTTTTGACTTTAGTAAATTCAAAAAACTTCCATAATTTATTTATTTCAAATAGATTATTTTTATCATGTAAAAAATTTACCAAATTTAAATAATTCAATTACTATTTATCAATAATAAGAACAAAATGTGTCATAAAGGAATAATTTTTTCAAAAAAATCAAACTTATTTCCTTAATATTATTTCTCATTCAACATTCCAATTACATTTTGTAAATAATTGTCTCTATGATGATTCCAATTAAAAAACCATATTGAGAAGAGTTTGTATCCCCCTCAAGTTATACATTTTCATTTTTGGGTTTATGTTAAAAATAGTTGAACTCTTTATGTTATTCATCATGATCATTAGAAATTTCATTCTGTTTTATATTATTTTTAATGAACATAATATGCATAGATTCCACTATAAACATGAGTCTAATGTAAACTATATTTTACATATTGAAATAGGTATTCGTTTATTCAACCCAAAAATATTTTGGTAAATTAAATTCATTTATAATATTTCATTACATTTCAGTAATAGTTCTAATTTCTTAATGTACAACACCATTTTTTATTGTTATAGTGGAACAAAAAGTATGGAAGTAACCATTATCATTATAGAATATCTAAAAATCTAAGTCAACAAATTCTCCTCAGTTTTCAATTATATTTGATGATAATAAATGAATATTTTTAATTTTAACTTTATTATAAATAGTAATAAACATTTTTAGGGTTTCTCTTTTATGAGATAGGAAATGAGTCCAAGTGAGTCTGCTATAATAATCTCCAATTAAAATAAAAAATGCCTTACTTCTTAAACTAGAAGTTATAATGGGAATAAATAAATCAATATGAAGTAGATGTAAACATATATCTATATTTACAATTCGAACAGATCTAAATTATTCTTTATAATTCTTAATCTTTAGAAAAGAATCTCATATTAAATGCGTAGCTAATTTGAACATTGGAAGTTCCATAAGCCTTTAATGTTATTCCAATTTGAACAATTATTAAATATGAAAAATCCCCAACATTATGTGCTAATGAATATGAACATCCACTAAATCATTTAATCACTTTACATTTTCATAGGTTAGTTCAGAAAAATTAATAGATTAAATATTATCATTTATATTAGAATAAAATAAAATAGTATCGTATTTATAAATGAGGAATTTATTTTCTTAAAATGTTACACACAAAAAATCATAAAAAAGTTGTGAAATACCAATTTAATTGTTTTAAATACCTCTACACATAATAACTTATAAATTAATATGTATTGTAATATTCTTAACTCTAAAAAACTAGAACCTTTCCATTATAGTTATCACTGAAAGTGGTAGTTCCTCCATCACCAGAATTAAGAGATATAAAGTTTGAAATATCACTAGTCAGGATCTATGATAACCCACTGCCCATATACTTTATTTATTTAGAACTCTTTTGATATATTTCCTTTAAAATAGATTAATAAATTAAAGGTTTTTATACCCAACCTATTTTTGTCCCGAATGGATTAGTGATAAGACTTTTACAAACACATCCTAATTTAAGACATTTATTTTATGGTAATCTTGAAGATTTATTCTTAGAAAGAAAAGTCTCAGTATTCCATAATGACTGCTTAAACATTAATGAACATAAGTATTCATAATTTTCATTTTAATTTCATCTTATGCATGTAACATTTGATACATGCTATTTAATGATTTTAACAAAAGTATTTCTATACAGTTTAGGAATCAGACTATCATAACTGGCGACAATTTTATCATTATTGGTTTTTCTCATAAAAATCATCATATATTACTTATATTTTTCTGGAAAAAAAAATATAAGAGGTTTTTTCAATAAATAATTTTTATTTTATATATTTTAATTCTTTTATTTATCATGTTTCAATTCACCAAATTTGTTCTCATTTAAATAAGAACATTTATTTCTTAATTTCATATTTTCTTGTCTGTTCTTCTTACAATAAAAATATATTTTAGATAAACCATCGCAACCTAACATAAATATCATTTATTTTTATTAATATTTTTTCTAATTAAATATATCATTAGTTAATTTTCATATATGTGCTTTATTGGTTGGAATATTCAACCCATTTCCCTTCTATATTTCATAAAGTAGAAAATCAGAGTTTTCCTTTTATTATTAAATGTTCTTATTTTCTATTTTCAATTATATATATATTTATATATATATATATTTCATCCATCCTCAAAATATATTTTTGAAACATTTCATTTACATTATTGAATTATTTAAATTTAGTTTAAATATAATAATCATAACCAAAACAAAAATCATAATCAGTGGTTATTTAATTTATTTTAATCCACCAAGAATAGATTGGATGCTTTTATTCCACTCTCATAATCTTTATTATATGAATCTAAATTCTTTATGAAACTCCATACAATATTATTTAAATATTAAAAAAACTATTATTGATTGTCTTTTTAATATAATTTTAATTTATGATAACATGATTTGATATGTCCATTTTTTACTCATAACTTATTAATTCTGAAACATAGTATTTATTATTATTACCTTCCTTACTTACCATTCTATCATCCCTTTAATGATCTCTTCTAGTATTCTACTATGAAACTATTTATCGTTTCAGGTACATATAAACTCCTTTTATAATTTTTTATTTGTTTTAAATGTTTTATTTTTTTTGAAACTCAAAAACAAAAGGATTCATAGAAAAATGTATATTATATTTGAATGATATACCTTTCCATTTTTCATTTTCATCACTATTATTGTTCTTAAACTCCATATTGTTTTTAATATGTGATGTTATTTTTTCATCCATTTAATATTCAGTGAAATACTTATTCTCATCAATCATAACATTGTTTTGGTTACACCTTTTAAGTCATGATCAATGTATATGTTTAGTAGGAACATCATTATTCATAGTTTCCTTGAGATTAACAATGTTGTTTTCAATTCCATTGAATCTGTTTCACATATTTTATATTCTCTCTTGACAATTCATTCTAAATTATTTAAACTAAGCCTTATAAATACTTAGATTTGTTCTCTATAACTTATTAGTTCATTAAGGAGTGAATTTTAAAGACCTACAAATGTCAGATGTAGTTTTAAATAATGAAATATGTCTTTACATATTTATAATTAAAAAAATTTATTATATTTCATAGTAATGTTTTTTAGAACAAATTTTGTATAATAATCTTTTATTAGAGTTTCTAAACCTACCTCATGAAATTTATTATGTTTTGAATGATATAAAAAAATTCAATACCTTTAGTTTTTAGAAAAAATTTACATACAATCCTTATTATGTATATACTCACTTCTCTTGAAATAAAGTGGTATAATGGGATTAAACAAGAAAAAATCACACATTTCCCTAAAAAATTGTGGATTTTTTCCTCAACTATTAGGTTTAGAATAATTTTTAGAACAAAAAGATAAAGAAATTATAATAATTGACCCCTAAAAAGAACCACACTCTTATACAAATTTTAATATCCTAATGAGATGGAAATATTTATTAAAGGGGGTCAACAGTATTTATAAAAAACTAAATCAAAATATAATATTTGATTAATAAAAAAAGTAGTGGAAAAAAGAACACACTATGTTTTTTATAGTAGTTTGAATAAAAAATATCCTTATCTACTCTTCATTATTATTTACTGTGATAGAAGAATGGTATTTAAAAAGAGACTAAATTTATTTAGATAGGGATGACCCAGTTACATAAATACATTTTTCCCACTGGGTATTATAACCTAATTAGAAACATACCTAGTTCATACCAAGTGGTATAACCCTTACTAAACTTCATAGGAGTCACAACCAACAATTATTTTTTTATGATTCAAAATAAAACCATAATTTTGAAGATGAGTAATAACATAGTATGAAATATTTTGGATGGGAAACCTTTAAACTAACTATAGAAGCATAAACTAAAGATACATCGATATATTAATGAAAATAAAAATAATTTTGAATAGTAGTTAACAATTGATAATGAATTTAGATGAAACTCAAGAACTTTGATCACTTTAGTTGTAAATGATCAAATGCTGAATTCCTTTATGATATCACCAATGAAACAATAGTCATTGAATAAATTTAGTACTATAAAATTCTAATATGAATGTGGTATTCTTATGTATATCTCTTTGCTCTATTGAATAAATTATGATAGGTTTAGTTTATCATGTCCCACTTGATTTTATTCCAATGAATAATCATACCTTATTAATTTCTGAGATATTCTTGATTATTAAGGATTTTCTAGATAACAAATCACATAATACCATAATAGAAAATAATAATACATATAATAATACCATTTAGATGAAATTTTAATAATCACACTCAGTGTTTGTGAATTATCATGATCATTTATTTCTTCCTAAAATAAATTTGAATAAATTAAAATATGGTCTTTAATAAAAATATTTATCCTAAAAATATTAAAACAAATAGGAATAAAATTTATAAACATGCAGTTTATTAGGATATAAAAACAAAACCAAAATAGAGCATCGGAAGACAAATATTCATTATGAGTTTTTATAAAGAAATTATGTAAAAAATAATTAATCAAATATATAATTTTATTATATAAAAATATAATCAATTAATAAATTGAAGTATCAAATAAACTAGTTTCTATAGGATGAAATAAATAAAAATACTGATAATATGTTTTAACTAATATTAAAATATTCTTTATACCACTATTATTTAGATATTTTTACTATTAAAGGGCTTGTACCATTGGTTATGAGGATCTTAAAAATGTTATATAGTGATACTGCTAATTTTTCCATACTACTACTAGTTTAAAATAAGTCATTTCCATTAAAATAACATATAGGGAAACTGATTACATTACCACTAGTTATGAAGTTCTACTACCACTAGAGAAATATGGTTTTCTATCATTAGAGTAGAAGAATCTAAAGTGTGACCACTAATGATGAATAGATGATCCAATTACTATAAATGGTATTAGTAAAAGAATGGGTTTTGTGTTGTAAGATCAAGTGCAAGGGTAAGAGATCATTTTAATGAGTTTATGGGTGAGATTGAATAGATTTTTAATGGTATAGAATATATATATCATTTTGTTGTTAAAATTTATTCTGAATATTATATATACTATGTTAGGGTAAATTAGAAATTATTTATGTTATGTAAAGGTAACTATTAAATTCCATAGTCCTAAAATGGGTAAGGAAGCTTGCTATGTAAAGGTATGTTAATGTTATAACTATCTATATAATGGAAGTTTATGATACATAATGAAAAAATGAACCTCATATAAAGGTAAAATAAATGATACCTAAAGGAAAATTCCAAGCTACTAAAAGGTAGAAAAAATTTATATGACGTATTAAGTTGGGTAATATTTATGTAAGGTTAAGAGGTATAATTCAATACTTGTGTAAGGGTAACCTAAAAATTACATAAAAGTAACATAAACATTATAAGTATTGTTTAAGGATACATGATACATGAATAATGGTAGAACAAGCCTTTAAACTACATATGTAATGTTAATAAAAACCATTAAACTACACGCATATGGGAACCAATAAAGATAAGTAAGGGTTTATCAATAATACATATGGGTAACTATATGTTTAAAAAATATACATAAAGGCAGTAAAAAGATTCAAACTAATTGTTTATGGGTAGTATATAGCTTACGTAAAGGCAATTCCAAGTTCATGAAACATATATAAGGGTATAAAAATAGTTACATAAGGGTAAATAAAATACTTTGAAATATTTTAAAATTTTGAAATATATTTTATAAAAAAAATATAATATTAGAAGGATAATAATATTAATTGATTAATAATAAAATAAAATAAAATATTATATTATATAAATAATAAATAAAAATTTAAAAAAATCAAGTTAACAAAACTATAAAACAAATAAGATATAATAACTCTTAACAAATAAATTATCTAAAACATTATGATTGTTAATGTCATTATGAACATGTATTAAAGGGATTTTAAATGAAAATTGATTCATTTTTAAAAATTTTTGAGTGTTTGAGAAGTCTAGAGATAATTTATATAGTTTTTGGAATGAATTTGAGGTATTCTGGTTTCAATAAGTTACATATGGATAAATCCAATATGTGTGTAAATGTAATCCGGTGTCTGTATAAATGTCAGACCAAAAAAGGCTAAATATTGTTAAAACATATATTATATAATGTATACTCTTGAGTTAGATCAATACTTTTAGTGAATATTTTATTTCTTCATATGATAGCTTCATGTTAGTATTGTAAGGATAAAATTCACGCTCAGTAAGATGTAAATATAGTCAATCTGTTGAGTTGAAAAATAAATATGAATGATTATCTCTCTAAGGATCAATCCTCGCATACATATAAATTTTTTGATGGAGTATTCTAGGTAAAAATTTGATTGTACACTATGGTGAAATAACTATAGGTGTTTTGAATGATGGGTGAGTTTACAGTCCTCCTGTAAGGATCATCATCTCACAACATGTTGTAACAAATAATGGGGATCCACAAGCGTACTTATAGACGTGGATAAGTATTCAGAAAATTAAATGGTATAATATTTCTAGATATTATAAGATCATAATATTTAAATATCATTGGATGAAACAATTGATTCATCAGATAATTTAATAGGATAACTTCAAATGAATATTTTAATTTATGATTATCAGTTTGAATGAGTTGGTCAATGTTGTAAATATTCATGTGGATTTGAATATTTATTTTGGATTTAGTATTTTAAAAAAAATTAGTTCATATAAATGACTATAAATGAAGAAAGAAATGGTTATAAGAATCAGATATATAGGAACTGATGCACTACTATATCAAATGCGATGTGGTTTATCTCTTATCATCTTTGAATGTTTTGGGATATATCTTCAAATAAGTAGAAGGTATTATAGGATTTATCATGAAATAATTTCAAGGAACTAATTTACCCCCTCTTATTGATTTCCTCACATGTTTAATCATTTCACCCTCTATCAAAATAGTTATTGAAACTACTCATCCATCATTATCAATTATTTCTTATCAATAACGTGAAAATTCCACATCATTTGGGATAGATGCTGCAAGACTTGGGGAAATACATCATGAATACATAAATCCATTTCCAAAAATAATATAGAAACTGTGGTAGATAATAATAGAGGGAAGATATGTGGGATCATATATCAAAACATAATGGAAACCCCAAATAACCCTTGATCAAATGTGAGTCAAGGCAGAAAGAAGAATGTGATGATCCAAATAAATCATCCTCCCCGCTGCCCTTACAAACATAAAATTGGTGATAGGTTATGACTATAGAAATAACATTATGCCCCATATTTTTATAAGTGATCCCTATATTAATCAGGTACCCAATTAACCTTCACTAGAAACTCAATATCCCACTGGGTACTTTGTTCAACATCACCAGAAACCTAATGGCCTAATCCATGGGGAAACCTGAGTCCCTCTATTATTTATTATGTTTCCCTTGACCAGGTATTTATTGACCAACTATGGCCACCCCATTCGTAACTAAAACACTGAATCCCTAAAAAAAATCAATCCCTTTATACATAAACCTTTACCACATAAATACCCAATGAAGAATTTAAAACATTCCTAAAATACACTTCTCCTTTTACAAAACTATAATTTCCATTTTCCATTGGGTAAAAATGATAAATATTAAAAAAAATTAATAATAACATTAACATGTAATGATGTGTATGGACATAAAATCTCCACCATAGACCTTATTATATAGAATATCTATTCAGAATCATGTTCCAACCTTTATACCACAAATCATTATTTAATACCACTCTTCCATTAATATTCCCCAATATATGCAGTTATAAATCAGATAAATAATGTAATAGATCATAACAAATTGTGTCCATAGATCTAGAGAAAAACTGGGTTATACTGATCATAAATTTATGTTCAATTTATTTTTTCCAATTAAGATGAAGAATTATTGTGTGTCATCACATTTTGAATGATCAAGTGGATTATTCTAAGGTTATAGTTAGGGTGTATGAGTCCTAGAGTGAGTTAAATGGGTTTACAAGATAATGTAATAATGTTAAGTAGCAGAAGTGATCCATCTGGTATGCGATGGAGGTCTTGTGATGATAGGCTCAATACTAGAGGCTAATAAGTGGATATGTTGGTGCATCATGTACCCATTGCACCCAAGATCCTTATTTATGTGGGATTAGAATTATTTTTCCAAACCCACCATTCTTATACCCCTATGTAATTATTATTTAAGGGTCTCAAAATGATAAAAAATATCCTCCCATGAATTTCCTTTTCTCCCCCACCAAATTACACATTCTCTTTGTGAATCGAGAAAATTTCATTTGTGAATTAAGGTTATTTTTACCCACATTCATCCACCAATTTTATTCCAATTCTATTTCCTAAAATATGGAATGGTTAGGGTTAGGGTATTATTTTTGTTCTTATCCGGTAATGGTGGAATCAGACACATATAATGTGGATTTAGATCAGATTGGGGAGAGGTCGGGTCGATAAAATGAAAACATGCGGTTATATTTTGTTTATATTAATATAATCCTCTATCAAATTTATTTTGGTTTTTATTAAATAAGAATGGAATTTATAACTAATTTGAAGTTCAGTACTAGGTATTTGGTTTTTGGTTATCTCATAAATGTTTTGGGGGCATACCACACCCTATTTAATAATGTTTTATCATTATTACATCATCTAACGTGTTTTATATTGATTATAACTAAAGGAATTAATTTTAATTTATTGTGTTAATTCATAATAATCATTTTATAATTGATTAAATAAATTTTTGATGGACTTAGATACCTATATAGGTAAACAATGGTCGGTATGGTCATGGATAAGCTTGGGAAATGGTAGATTGTCATTTATTAAGAGGATAACTCCATTTTAGGTAGGTGACTAAAAAATTCCAAATGATTTATGACGTTATTCATGAAATAACTTATATGTGGTCCCACTAATCATACCTGATTGACCTAAAAGTAAATTTAATTTTCTACCTTGACCTTTATAAGTTGTTTGAGTATGTTTAGTGATATGAAAGAACCCCCAGTTATTGTACCTTGATTTTAAATGTTACAACTTAATTTATTCTTTAGGAAATGGATACTATGGTATAGAGCTTATTTCAATGTCATGGTGGGTATTCTGGCACATGGTCCAAAAATTAAAACATAGTGGTTTGATTTGATGACGTTACACCCTGAAATTTTGTGAATTAGTTTTTGTGTATTAATTTTACAATTGTGATATTTTTCATTTTAGATAACATTGAAAATAGTTTATTTTATATTAAATCACTATGTTTTTATTTCATTATATGCAATACCAAAAAAATTATTTCCTACAGAAAACATAAATTTTAGAATTATCTACATATAATACCATAGTTATATTGTTTTACATTCCATAATGACTTTCCTAGATTGCATGCGTAACACGCATGGCCTAGTTTTGTAAAAAAATATAATATTAAAATATAATTATTTAATATAATAAGATATAAACTTGAAGTTATGTTAGAAGTTATGAAAATTATTATCTAATTTATAAAAATATATGGTTTACAAAAATATAAGATGACTACATATGTTATTATTTATCTAGAAATTAATATGAAAACCTATTGAATATAAAGGAAAATATTAATATTTGTATGGTCACATGACTATTTTACCTTAATAAATTGAATTAATTACAATAAGTGAGTGATATTAATGTAAAATATAGGTTATAGGATGAATAAAATATTTTTGGTAATCATCCAAAAAAATTGATCGACATAAGATAAGAACAAACCTAATTTTACGCATAAAACCCAATATTCTATAAAAAGGTAATTATAATTCCTTTTCATGAAGAACCCATTTGAAATATATTATTTGGAAATTTTACAATTTCAATATGTAAAAATAAATATTAACTTTTTTAAAAGTTATATAAAAATTTGTTTAGGGTAATTTTTTGGTATTTTTCTCTATGGTTTCAATTGATAATGAATAGTCAAAAACACTGGAATTTAATTCAAAAATTATTTTTCATCAAATTTATTTATATGATTAAATTATATTTTAAATTTGTTTCAAAGTTAATTTTGATAATATTTCTATCAATTAATACAATTTATTTCACTAGAACCAATTTTACAAGGAAGTTGAATATAAAAACATCACAAAGTATTGATTGTTTTTTAATTAAAAACCCACAGTGTCATCGCTATAGTGGGATTATTTTTAAACTAATTTCTTCCACTCTTGAGGTTTAATATTAAAAAAATGTATTCATTATTTGAGAACATATAAAATTATAATTTTTTATAAGTTCAGCTTAACTTAGGATTAAATTAATTAGTGAAATTAATTAAAATTATTAATATAAATTAATGTAAAATTAAGCCTAACTATGGACAAAACCATAACTTTAAGACCCAAAACGACCTATACACTTGTCCAAAACCTATTTAATGGACATTATAAAGCAATTAACCATCCATTATTTAGTTTTGATTGTTTTTAATGACTTTTTTGGGTAAAAATGTGGGTACACCTAACTTGTTTTAAAAAAATGAATATTGTGTCCTTTTCCATCACTATAAAAGGCCACCACCTCTCCCTCTTCTTCATACCTCTCAAAAGCCATAGGATCAGAACATATATTCCCAAAAAAATCCTTAAATTTCTACCTTATTCCCTAAAACCTATATTTTTTAACAAAGTCTTCCAACGAAGCATTTGGGCACAATCCAAAAAGAGTTTCCCTATTAATAGGTAACCCCTTATCTCAAGCTCTATCCTCTAATATTCTATACCCACCACCTAGACTCAATGTATTTAATGATTGAATAACAACAATGTTATCATAAATATACTAGGATTTTTTAATGATAATGGCTCTACCAACACTTATGCACACCTCTATCTAATGGTTAATGAACATACTGTTTATGTGTACGAAGAACTTCCACCTCACAAAATGATGATTGTTCAATTTTCCTCACCAAATATCATGGTGGAAAATATGATTGACACTATATTTATATATATTATATATTATATTAAGTATTTATTTATGCTTATTTATTACTTTTACATCACATATATTTTTTACATTCCTTTTATGTAAATATGATAATTTCGTTTGAGGATGTGTGGACTATTGCCCCTTCAAAGTGATGTGAATCGTTCACACACTACAAGGAATGTATTAAGGATGGATTTGTTGAGGTTATATGATATATATATATATATAACATTATATTTATTATTTAATAATATTATACACTTATATACATATATTTCATTTCCATTATTTCTTTTAATATGATCATAAAAACGGAAACATTGTTCATTTGTATGTACGAGATACCGTCTCGATAAAAAATGTATTCCATTTAGTACATATATATTCTATATATTATTAAAATAATATTATATTGGATATAAATGATATTTATATATTTGTTTTAAATTCTAGAATAAATATATATGTATAAGGACCAATGATATAACAAATTAAGACATGTGAAAAGAACCAAGTGAATATTATCCAAAGTGAAAAGTTAACATAGGATAGTTAAAAAGAGTTTAATATAAGGTTGTAATAAAACCATATATGGTATTAGATAAAATAATATGTTTCTTTAAAAGATTCATGATAACTTTATATTTATTTTATAGTTGTTTTGAATGAGTACGATGAGATTCAAGACAAAAGATAAGGGTATTTTATCTCACTTTTAATTTCTGTGAGATACATGCTATGTTTGCTAGTCATTCATTTTTTGTGGTATATTTACATCCCATTAATGTATTCTATATATAATATAATTATATTTATGGGTATTCAAGCATCAAATTTATTATCTTTCATTCATGGGGATTCAGTTTCAAAAATTACCAAATTGGTGAAATTGTTTTGTCTCCATTTTCATTATTTGAGACTCATGTTTTATTATAAACCTAAATTCTATTTTGAGATGCATGTATTTTCATTTTACATGTTATATGATGAATTTAAATATTTTCATGATATTTTATGTTTAAATAAATTTCATTTTCGTACATGGAGAGTATGATCCCATGTTACCATGTTATAAGAGTCCATTAAGACAATCTCATCACTTTTCTAGATTATTTATGTTTATGTTTCCTTTGATGAAATATTATGATATATATCTCAATAAAATTAATGAATTTTTTCCTATAGTTATTAATAATTTATTCAAATATTGGTACCATTCACTCCACTCATTGGTACACAAGGTAGATAAGAATTTATATTTAAGAAAGCATGAATTTACCCTCTCTTAAGTTAGAAATCTATGTTCTTTAAAAACCATGTTTTCTAAAAAGGGTATCCAAGAATATCATATCATTATATTTTAATATGTAAAATAAATTTTTACCATGTTTTCTTTTAAAAATATTTTCAAAGGAATAATTTTGTCACTTTTTGAATAAGGCATTTTTTTAACTGTGTTATCGTGAAAAAGGAATGTTATTTTTTACCTCGTACAGCATGTACAATTTTACCTGACATAATTTCTTTAAAGATTAATTAATATGTTTAAAATGTTTATTTTATGAAAATTTATTTTAATGTGATATTCATAGAAAATTGTTTTCAAATTTTTTTTAACCTTCTTCTATATATTTTCAAGGAAAATGCTTCAAAATGTTTTGAAGACATATTTATTGATATTAAAATTATTTTACAGGAAATTGGGTTCAAAATATTTACAATTTCCCTTCATTTTTTTCATGTAAATTTTTTTTCAAAACATTTTCAAGATTTTGTTATATTTTTTCAATGTTTTATCAATGAAAAGATGTTTAAAATAATTTTGAAGCTTGTTTTATAATTTTTCAAGTAAAAAGGTTTTCAAAATAATTTCAAGTATTATTTCTGGTTTTTTAAAGTATGTTTTAAATAATATTATTTTGATATGGTTTTTTGCATTAAAAATCCTTTCACAATAAATAAAGGATATATTCCTCAATAAATATTTTTGAAAGATATTTCTAAATTAGTTTCCGTCTAAGATGGTATCTATTGATGTTACTCATTTCCATATAGTAACTTATTTAATGGTTTCATTAATATTCTTTATATGAATAGGTTATGATTAATTTTATGGTCCTTAGAAAATATGGTTATAATTCATGGGTCACATGATTATGAAATAAATTTCACTTTCATGAGTAATGCATTTGATAATATGATTATGAAAGCTATATTTTTTTATAGATTATGATATGATTACATGTTTATAATTCCACTTTAATTTCATTGGTTACGATATTATTGTTTATCATATTCTGGAACATATATGTATGATTTAATTATGAGATGGGTGTGAGCTATATCTCCCTCCAATGCATTGGGTAAAGATTTTTATCTCATGAAATTGACTAATATGTTCTTTGGAATGAACCTTGAATACTAAGATGACAATGGGAGTAAACCATAACTACCAAGATGGTATGAGGAGTGAACTCTTGCTACTAATATGGCCATGGGAGTGAGCCATGACTACCAAGATTGTATGAGGAGTGAAACCATACTACCAAGATGGTATTGGTAGAGATTCTTTGGGTACCGTGGAAATCATATTATATGCTTACATGTCTACCAAAATTCCATGTTTTATTCTTATTTTTTGATTTTATGAATTATGATATTAATTCTACTAGGATCCATGTCTTATGAATTTCCATTATTTATTATGAAATCTAGATTATAAGGTATAATATTCCAAAATTTTGTTCATGTTCCATACCATTTGTTCTTGTTATTATTACACAATTTCATTCTTTACCATTACTAAGAATCTAATCTCACCCCTTATAATGATTCCTTTCCCCAGGTTATGAAGAAAGGTTTTAGGTAGAAGTACTAAAGTTGGAGATCTTTAGGGTAGATATTGAAGATCTTCCACCAGGATAGAATATATTTTTTCCAGTTTCCAAAGAAAGTAAAATAGTATGGTCCTCATGCATATGATAATTTAATGTACTAAATATTCATCTAAAATGGTGCACTATGCATGTTTGTGAAGTCCGGGTCACTAAAGTGTGTATAACAGGAAAATTTTAGTCAGACTTTGGAAACTACGATGTGAAAAAATTAGTGATATTTCTAGGTATATTTATATGGATAAGTCTAGGTATGTCTCCATGGAGAAGTATATGGATGAGTCAACATTTAATAAAATGATTTGGAATTTTGTTAATGGATAGAGTGAGTGGTTTCCAAAAAATAAATCCTTGTCTAGAAACTATAAGTGGATTTCGATCAGGAATATATTTACCTTAGTTTAATAACTCCTACAAGATGTTTAGAGCCTGACATAGGGTAATCTGGTACAAGACAATGGTCCTTTCTGTACAACAGGTTTGACACTACAGGGGGATATGCATTGGGAGTTCACAAAATCATCAAGAACCGTCATGAAGGAATTAATTATAAATTGGCCATTAATAAACTAGGATGAACCTATGGTGTCATATATTAAGGTAGGTGTCATGATTTATACATTCATTAAGTAATTATTTTCATGAATATTTGTTTTTCTACTATGAGCATTAATCCTCACACTATGCTTTGATTTTTATTCAATGGAGGGAACTAGAAGAAACTAGATTATGTTTTAATGTAGTGGATAATTTTATGATGAGAATTCGTGTGGGATAATCATTAGAGTGAAAGATCTTTTGATCATTCCTAATCAGTTTTCAATGAACATGATTAACAATGTGTACGATTATCTACTCTCAAACTCACCAAGGTAGAGAAAGAAGGAGATCACTGAGAGTTCAGGTAATATAGACCATAAAGGAAGAAATATTTGTTTTCCTTTGCATCATGAAAGTGGAAATAATCTCTTAAGTTGATTTCTTAGTGGAATAAGAAGATGTTTTTAATTTGGTAAATAATGACACAAACCATGTGATTTCTGGGGGAAAATGAAGTGTTTGGTTAACATAATGGGTGATAATATTGGCCTCCCTATGAAATCATTTATTTTTAAGTGTATTATGTATGGAATAAATGGTGATTATGAAACTCAATGTCACAATAGGAATTCTCCTAAAGTGGATCAGAAGGGTGGTATAAATAATGGTTGCAATATTGATGACGAAGAGACTACAAATTAAATATTAAAGGAAAGAAGTATTACATAATAGGATGAGGGAGCCTTGATAATGGAATAAGGATTATGGGGAAAAATAAAATATTTTATGTATTTTGATTAAGTAAGTATGTTATATAAATGGTGAAATATATAAGTATTGTTCAATTTATTTTTTTGGCTACAAATTTACAAGAACATGTTGCATGGTTCTGAAGGAATAGAAAAGTTGTATAATGGAAACAAGATTTCTAGGAAAAAAATGAATAAGGTAAAGGTTACCCTTAATATGTTCTTTATGTTATTATAATGTTGTTTGGATACTGGTATCTGAGATATGAATAATTAAAGTGGATGGTACATATTACCTTCAAATTAATTAAGTACTTCTTGACACGTATTTTGTGCTATCATGGATGAAATTTATCACTTCTTCGATTTTGATTATATATCCATTAATCAATGGAATAAGGAAGAATTCAGGTTTTCAAAAAAAATATTGTAATTATGGTTATTACCGATTTTAAAGAGAATATAGGATGTGTGTATTCACATGTTTGGAATGTTATAACCAAGAGATACTTTGTGTTATATGGGGGATCAATGTTAAGCTGATTTCATGACTCTCTTTCTAAATTTATTTATTCTCATATTTAATAATTGTTATAAGGTTAACCATTAAAAAAATGTATGTTATACTTTAGGGAAGTATTTATGAAAAGTCTTTTTATTGAAAACCATGGTTAAAAGGATATTTAGTGATTAATATTATTTTAAGGATGCCAATAATATTTAGTAAATACTATTATAATGGGATTAGAAAAGGAAATCACGTATGTTGGGTGACAACCAATCAAGTCTTGAAGGGTCGTGGGTCATGAACCCATTACCATAGGATGATTAGGGTTTCATGGGTACTAGTATCCTACACAATGTCTAGTTTAATGTATAATTATTTTTGATGAATGACAATTTAGGATGGAACAATAGTGTTACTTTTCTATTTAGTGATTAATGTAATGACCATATTGATTTTTTAGAATATTTATAGGTAAATAGTTATACATTCATTCTTTTATGGGCTTTAGGATCTGATAAAAGTGTATTTTATCACTTCAGGCATCAAAGTCAATTTTTGGATGACCATTACATAATGTAATGGATGAATTCAAAATGGATAAAATCACTACTAAAGAATGAAATTTTAATTATAAGAATACAGCATATCAGTATATTTCCTTGTATTCTTGTTAAATAAAATAATTTCTCAATGTTGGGATAATAACCAAAAGAACATGTGTCATCCTAATACCATTAATTTATTTTCAACTGTATGACTTTTAAATCATCACAAATTTTTGGCTTTGAGGCCCTCAATATTTCATTACTCATTCACTTGTTTGTGATCGATGACCTCAATCACTTCCTATAAATATTTACACATTTCCTACATGTATAATATTCACTCCCAACCTATGTTATCCTATATGGAAACCTTGTTGAAGGTTACTTTGGCTAACCGTTATGGTTCTAATTTTCCATTCTTATGGGAAGTTTTAGTTTCAATTATTATTGTCTGGGTTTCTATGATGGAAACATCAAAATATTAAACCTTTGATAACCAAAAATACCTTATAATTCAAAAATTATTTTATGGGAGCTAAAATATAACACCATAAGATTTTTTAAATTATTTTTTTTGAGTTAATTTATCTTTTTTGAAATTTTTCATTTCACATAACACATAATATAGTTTATTTTATAATAGATCACTATGTCTTGATATCATTAGATGAAATAAAAAGTTAATATTTAACTATACACAACATAATTAATATCTTTATCTACATAGAACAAGAATCATAGCTTCTGTTACCTGCAAAAATTACTTTCCTTAATGGCTTGCGTAACACTCATGACAATGTTTAACCAAACAATAATATATTATTAAAATATTGTTATTTAATATAATAAGACATAATGTTGCAGTTAAATTAGTAGTTATGAACATTATTAACAAATTTTTAAAAATATATAGTTTATTAAAATATAATATGAATTCATAGGTTATTAATTAATTAGAAATCAATATGACAACTGATTGAATATAAAAGAAAATATTAATATTTTTATAGTAAAAAAGATATTTTACCCAAATTAATTATATTTATTTTAATTAGTGAGTGATATTAATGTAATATATATATTATATATTCAATAAATTATTTTTTGTATTCATACAATACATTGGATAGAATATGATAAGAATAAACCTAATGTTATTCAAAAAACATATATTTTTTCTATAATTGTATTGTCAAATAATTTTAATGGATGAACAATTTTTAATAAAATTGTTGAAACATTTATATATTTAATATTTAAAAAAAATTATATTTGGATTAGAAAAATAAAAATCTATTTAGGATAATATATTTGTAATTTTCTGTAAGGTTTCATTTTTTAATGAATAGTAAACAATACTGAATTTTTATTCGAAACTGATTTTCCATCTAATTTATATATAATGCTAAATTATATTAAAAATTGGATTAAAATTTTAATTAAATAATACTTTTTCTAATTAATACAATTTATTTCATTGGAAAAAATTTCACATTGAAATTGGATATAAAAACATAGCAATTTTTTAATCATTTTTGTTACATTATAAATCCACAATATCATCCCATTAGAGTAATTAAATATAAATTAATTTCTTCCCCTACTATGAATGTAATTTGGAATAATGTGGTCCATATTTATAATCATAATAATTTATAATATATAATATGGTTTATTTTGTTTTTTCCAAAATTATTAGTGAAAGTAATTAAAATTAATTACATTAGTTAGTGTAAAATTATGCTTAACTAAGGACTAATCCTAACATTTAAGAAAAAAAATTACCTATAAACTTTTTCAAACCCCATTTAAGGGAAATTATTATTTCTTTAAACTTCCATTATTCATTTGGGTTTTTTTATGACAATTCTAAGGTAAAACTATTGGTACACCTAACTTATTTCCAAAAATTTCAAGTGTGTCCTTTCCCTTCCCTATAAAAGGACACCACCTATCCCCCTTTTTCATACCTCTCAAACCCGTTATGATTTTCTATGATCTTCCTAATACACTACCCAAAATCCCTACATTCCTTCTCAAATCCTGACTTTTGGAATAAATTATTCCAAGGAATCCTTTTGTGACAAAACAAAAGGATTTACCGGATTAAAGGGTAATGCCCTCTCTCAAGCTCATTCATTTTATTGTTATTCTCCACCCACTCTACTATATTTATTCCACTATTATATAAAAACCAGTATAAAAAATATTCAATTATTTTTTTATTTAATTTTCCAACCAACACTTACACACACCTCCATCTAATGGGAAACAAACATACTATTTATGTGTATGGAAAACATCTGCCTCCCAAAACAATGACTGTTCAATTTTCCTCACCACCACTCATGATGGAAATTATGATAGATACTAATTTTATATATATATTATATTATTTTTTAATTTTATTTAATCCTATGTATTTCTTTGTATAACACATATATTTTTTACATTCCGTTTTGTGTAAATATGACAATTTCTTTTGATATAGTGTGGACTACCGCACCCTTAAAAAGATGTGATTCATTCACAAACTGAAATGAATGTTTAAAGGATGGGTTCAGTAAAATTATATGATATATATAACATTATAATTCTACATAAATTATATTATATGAAAATATACATATATATTATTTTTGTTCATTCTTTCAGTGCGACGATAAAAACAGAGACCACGTTCATGCATATGTACGAAATACCATCTCCATGAACAATGTATTACATTTCATACTTCCACATTATATATCTTATTAAAATAAAAATATATAATAAAAATATATAATATTTATATCATGATTTACATTATTTAATCACAATATAAGTATAAGGACCAAAAATTTAACAAATTAAGAGACATTTTAGGAATAAAGTATAGATTATCCAAAGTGAAACCTTAACATATGATGGTTAACATGAAGGAAATATAAGGTATTAATAAAATTATATATCGTATTAGATAAAATAATTTGGGTTTTTGAAATATTTATATTATTTTTTTATTTATTATATATCTATTTTGAACGAATACACTAAGTATCAATAGACAATGTAAGGGGATTTCATCTTACTTTTTATTTTTGTTAGATAATTGATATGTTCTCCAGTATTTATTTTTGTGTGGTTTATGTACTTAAGATTATTTTATTATATTTATCTTATAATTAAATTTATGGGTATTCACATATCTATTTTCTGATTTTTCATTGATGTGGATTAACTTTAAAAAGTTTCCAAACTGGTTAAATAGTTTTATATCCATTTTCCTGCATTGAGACTCATGTTTTTTATGAACATAAATTCTATTTTGGGATGTATATAATTTCAGTTCACATGTTATATCATCAATTTACATATTTTTAATATATTTTATGTTTCATCTAATTTCATTTTCTAACATGGAGAGTATGATCCTAAGTTACCATGTTATAAGAGTTCATTGAGATAATCTCAATGCCTCTCAAGATTGTTTGTGTTAATGGTTACGTCAATGAAATATTTTGATCATTAGCTCAAAAAAATTATATAATTTCATTATATTAGGGTTATTAATTATTTATTCATATATTTGAACCATTTGTTCCACTATTTGACACATAATATACTTAAGAATGTGTTTTTATGAAATCCCAACTTCCCTCTCTTCAGTCGGAAATTTGTGTTCCTACAAAACCACGATTTCTAAAAAGGGTTTCCAAGAATATTGTACCATTATACTTTAATATTTAAAAGAAATTTTTAATCTTTTTCCTTTTACTAATTTCATAAAAAGAATATTCATTTTGATTTCCAAAAATTCAATTTTTCTAACCTTTTTACAGTGAAAATGGAATGTTATTTTTACCTTGTACAATATGTAGTGATTTACCCACTGTCAATTGGTTCAAGAATCCTTTTCATTTTTAAATGGATAATTTTTTAGAATTTTTTTAAATCTGAAATTCATGGAAAACATTTCACATATTTTTCCGCATTATTTTATAATTTTTGAAGGTATTTTCTTGAGAATGTTTTGAGGCCTTATTTATAAATTTTAAACATATATTCATAGAAATTTTTTCAATAAAAATTCAAGCACCACCCATTTTCATTCAACTAAAAAGGTTTTCGAAGACATTTTTTAGGATTTATTTATATGTTATCAATTTTAGTTCATTGAAAAGTGTTTCTAAAATATTTTGAAGCATATATTAAAAGATTTTAAGGATTAATATTTTAAAAATAATTTCAAGTATTATTTATATGTTTTTAAGGTATTTTATTAAGAAAATTATTTTCAAAAGGTTTCATGTATTGACTAGACTTTTTTCAAATAAGAAGCAATTTTTTCCCAAGAAATGTTTTTGAAGATATTTACAAAAAAAATCCATCCAATATGACATCTATTGATGTTAAACATTACATTAGTGGAAATGATCTAAAGGTTCCATTCATATTCTTTCCAAGAATGGTTTATGGTTAATGTGACGGTCTTTATGAAACTAGCTTATCATTCACATGTTATATGTTTATTAAATTTGTTCCCCTTTCATGGGTTATGCTTTTGATGAAATGATTTTGAACCGAATAATTTTCCACAGGCTATGATACGATAACATGTTTATTGTACCCATATCATTTCATGTCTCATGATAAGATTATTTATGATATTTTGAAACATGTATGTATGATTTCATTATGAGATGGGTGGGACCTATATCTCCCTATAATGCATTGGGTAAAGATTTATAACTCATTATATGTAAAAATATAGTATCGATAATGAACTCTGATTACTAATATGTCTATGGGAGATATCCATGACTACCATGATTTTATGAGGAGTGAGATCATGCTACTAATATTTCAATGGGATTTAACCATGAATACCAAGATGGTTTGAGGAGTGAACCCATAATACAAAGATGGTCTTGGAAGTGATGCCTTGGAGTCTATGGAAATCATATTATATTATTAATTTTTATCCATAATTCTATGTTTTATTATTATGTTGTTATTTAATGACTTATTCTATTAATTAAAATATGATCCAAGTGTTATCATTTGAAAATAATTATTATGATATCAAATATGAACGGTATGATCATGAAATTGTATGCTAAGGTTTCATGCCCTTTTTTCATGTTATGATTACACATTTCCTTTATTTTACCTTACTGAGAATCTAATCTCACCCCTTCTTATGTTTATTTTCCTTGGGTTATCAATAAAGGTTTTAAGTAGAAGTACTAAATGTGGAGATGTTTTTGGGAGATGTTTAATATATTCCACTAATATAAAATATATTTTCCCATGTTTCCAAAGGCACTAAACTATTATAGTTCTCGATCATATATTATTATAATGTACTGAATATTCATAAAAAATGGTGTAATATTCATGTATTCTAAGCATGGTCCTCTATATATGATTCATGATATTTGTTCATAGATGTACACAACACATGGCTTAGGAAATATAGGCTTGGTGGTTGGGTTATTTAGGTTCTTCTAATATCGAGGTCATAATGCCATAAAGATGTGTTTGTGGCATTGCTTACTTCAGAGGGCTTGGAGTTTATGACAAAGTGTCATGTATTGTGATTTATTCCTTTTCTATTCCATGTTGTACATATCCATTGACCATGATAGGATTATAGACACACTTTTTACCGAGCACCACTATGGTGTGGCCAACTCCATTATGCTATAGTCCTTTCCATTTTGGGTTGCATTGGGGTATGGCCCTATGTTATCTTACATAAAGAACATTTTTCTAGAATTCCAATAAATATATGAGGTCCCTAGAACCTAGAGTTATCTCATAACTTTCATCTTATATATTGGGTGACTCTAGGACATCTTTATTATCTCTTCCACCCACAATGAATTTTGTTTCATCCTTGATGTTGGATTACTAAATATTTATGATTATAGGATCTTTTTTATGGGTTCTTATACAGGGTTCATTTTTGTATCAACTATTTGAGACTCATGGTGTTGAAATTAAGGAAGTGGATGTGGTAAGTTACTTACTATTTTGGTTCCCTTGTATACACTAGTTCCTTTGATGTGATACTAAAATATGAATTTATTAATTAAACATTTTAATAGTGATCATGTGCATATTTTTGTATCATGTGAAAACATTGTATGATGTTTTATTACATGAGTATTATTATATAGATTGTTATCCATGATTTATTTCAATAACATGTACTTGTATCATTCAACGGATTCTCATGAGGACATTCTATGTTCTTCTATATTATTATATACTCTATTATGTGTAAATACCCTTCCTTTGGGTTTATTAATTTTATTCTTGGAACAAGTGAACTATCATTATACCATTTTGGGGGGAAGAACATAATAAAAAAAATGTTGATGATGGGCCTAAACTCAGGGAAGGGTCTTAACGACCTTTATTCCTTTCCCAAAGCTATCAGCAGTAGGGGTATTTTGACCATGTGGCCTTTTCCAACATATAGACACATTTCTATGACATGATAGAATTTTGGTATGACCCTAGGTATTGTCGAGATGGAATTTCGGCCTAGCCGGTTGTGGATTCCGAATATGATAAACTTATAGCTTAGTAGAACTCGATTACTTGTGGATTCCACATGACATTTTGACCAACATATTGTGTTATTCTTTATCTCCCCTAACATCCTTTCATTATCCTTATAATTGGGAGTCATAGAAGGTGCATATGGGGATCATGGTGGATTAGTTTAAAATTATTTCTTAACATATGATTTGTTAATCATGCTTGTGAATTTATTTATATCATAGAATTCCCCTATTATTATTGTACACACATATTTAGATGTATCAGTGGTGTCCTACTTGGTATTATTACTCACACCCATAATATAAATATTTATAAACATTAAAACTTCATGATCCGACATCTATGTGAGGGAAAGGGGCCTATGGTAGATATTTGATTAGTGGATCATGGTGTGGGTAAAAGTAACAGAACAAATTATAAATTATGTCATGGTGCTTCATTATTTTTATTATTACAATTATTTAAACTTCAGTTTGGTTTTCAATATTGGGAGACTGGTTTATTTATATATAAATCATATGTATAATTTTTTATTACATTATGTTACTTATTATTCCACTTAATATTATATTTATTAAATTTATTTATGTTTATGGTGTATGTATATGATTACTGAGTGTATAGTATCATTATATATTTTATTTGAACCCTAACCTATAGTCATTGGCCTATTGGGTATGGGGAGGCACACATTGGCTCTTGTATAAGCTCTACTTGGGTATTTTTTTAGCTACTTTTTTTTGCGGAATTACAAAATGGTATCAGATCTTGTGATTTATTTCATTCTTCTTGGTTATTTTAGGACCTGGTGTAAATGATTTAGTCTATGTGAAACTCGGGTATACCTATGAGTTACCAATGATGGGGTTGTTGTTATAGTTTTAAGGGATTTGGGTTTTTATACATCCTGAGTAGGAACATAGGATCACATGTTGTATATATACATGTTGGGTGTTTCATAGTAGTTCTTTAATTTAATTCCATGATTGTAAGATCTATTTTTTGTAGACATGTATTACCTTTATAGTGATATATCTATGTTTTTTTGTTGTGATGTATATCTGGGGAATTATTTAGTTGAACTTGAAAAATATATAATTTTTTGAATATATATGTGATTGTGGAAAACATATTGGTATGGAGAGCCTTGAGTATCTTTAAGTGGGTTCTGCCTTCTTTTTATTGGGTAACCTCCTAGGATAATTTTTTATAAAAATCCTTTAAGTATACATTCTAAATTCATACTTTTTATTCAAAAGAAATTAGAGGAAACTATAAATGTTGGTTTGGTGTATCATTTCTTTCTTAAAATATACTTTAATGCTCCCTCTAGGGAGGAAGAACCCATACATCCACAAGTAATGTAGAAGGATATTCATGTGGATTTCCATGCACTTGGTCTAAGGGTTAAGTAGTTTGATGTTGATTTAGTAAATGATTCCTTATGACTTTTCCTTTCTTTCATGTTTTGAAAATCACAAACACCCTATCTTAAGGAAAATTTTATTTTCCCAAAAAATTATCTTAATAACAAAAATTTTCCTTCTCTAATGAAATTGTATCCTTACATATGTTTTCTTGTTAATTTTATAGTTTTTAAAAATCTAACTCATTTTATTCTTAAGTATAATATTTGGTTTCACATCTAAAACCTCAGAATCCCATAAATCCTTGGTCATAGAGTATTATATATCCAGACATTGAATTCTCTGAAATTCATACTATGAATTATCAAAAATTCAGACTCTAAATTCGCTGAAATTAAGAATCAAAATTCTTTGAAATTCAGACTCCTAATTCTCTGATATTCAGACCCTAAATTATATGAAATTCATTCATTGAATTCTCTGAAATTCAGACTCTGAATTCTCTGAAATTTAGACTTGGAATTCTCTAAAATTCAGACTCTGAATTCTCTAAAATTTGGACTCCGAATTCTCTGGATTTCAGAATCCTAATTCCTTAGAATTTAGACTCCAAATTCTATTGATTTTGGGTTCTTAGTTCTTTGGAAAATATAATCTGAACATCCATGTTTTATAGTCTCCAAATAATTATTTTCTTAGACTCTGAACTTTTTTTTTCTTAGACTCTAAAAAATTAGTTTTGGTTAGGCAACCATGTTTTTCTTACCCATGTAAATTTTATGAAACGATGTCGTATAATCTATTTCTAAATAACCATTGTTTGAGTGACACATGTATAGGTCCCTCTATGATTCATGGAAAAATATGACAATTGGAGGAGGGATCTGACCATTGGATAAGTGCCTATAAATAGGATCTCATTTGAATGAGCTCGTAAAAAACCATTGATCACTATATAGATTGAATTATGCTGAAGTAATTTCAAGATAGATAAACTCTCCTGCCTTGTGCATACTGAATGTCTTTTTTAGCTTGCTTTGTGAGACTCTGATTGTTACTGATTAAACTCAAGGGATCTAGGGTATAAGAAGACAGAGGTTCTGATAACCATAAAGTTCAAGGACTTCCAGGGATAGGAAGACAGAGGTGTCGACTACCTTAATGCTTGAGGGCTTGTAGGGTTAGCAAGACAGAATCTGATATTCCTTTCAATGGATTACCTTGGTGTGGGTAAGATATAATTTCTTGAATTTATAAATCAAGGGACCTTTATCCAAGGTTGTCGGATACCCTTCTCTTTGGGTTAAAAAATTTAATACTTGTTACTTGTTTTGTTTCAAGTTTATTTTCGATAGCATTTTTATTAATAAGGAAAGTATAACTATATTATAATTCCTTGTACTTGTATAATCTAACTAGTACAATTCTATACACTTTAAGTTAGAATATTTTCCTTATAAACTTATCTTAAGTTTCATTTCTGAAACCACATTTCTGGAAACAAATAATTTTGTAGAACTAGAAGAGGTCTTGTGAATTTACTATGTTTAACATTGTTAAACATAGTTTTCCATAAGGTTAAAAAATGTTTTTAAACATTCAATTCACCCCCTATTGTATCTATAATCTAAATTCATATTTCGATCCTAAAATTGGTATAATATTAGGTCTCTAAAATACTTATATTCACATATAGTTTTTCTTGCTTAGTTTTCATTATTCTAAGTATTTTTCTGGCTTAGGAATTTTTATTCTTGTTTACAAACTTTTAATATTAACAAGTTTTTGTGGACAGATATTCTATTAAGATGACAGGAATGAATGTTGGTTCAATTGACAATCTAAACCCCACTAGACCATCTATATTTGATGGGAATGGTTATGAATATTGGAGAGATCATATGAAGACTTTTTTTATCAATACTGGAGTGGACAACAATGTTATTCATACTGGAGATTACAATATTTCTAATAAGGAAGTCATAACTTTTTTTAATCAAGAAAATTAAGAATATAAACTAAACTACATGGTATGAAATACTTTGTTGTGTTCCATGACTTGGGATATATATAGTCAGATTTCTTCTTCTGAAGCTTCCAAATATATCGGGAATAAATTGGAAGTTACTCATTTTGGTACATCCAATGTTATAGGAACTAGAAGACATGTTCTTAGAGTAGAATATCATATATTTATATTTCCATATAGAGAGACAGTATGCAAGGTGCAACAAAGGATTAGGACTATTGATAATAGTTTACAATCTATGGGTGAAAAAGGTCTTGATGATGAAACTCTTGTGGACATGATTGTAGATATCATTCCTAATGAGTGGGAATCTGAGAGAACATCTATTGATGAGAATAGGAATGTATCTCAAATCACTCTTGATGAGCTTTTTGGAACTCTTCTTCAACGCGAGAGAATAATGAATAGATATGATAACATGAATAAGAAGAAAAATGGAAATGGGAGTGTATCCTTAACTACTACTAAAGTCAAGACTCCTGAAAGGGTTACAAGATCCAAATCTAAGAAAGTCACTATATTATCTAAGTCAAGTGAAAGTGAAAATTTTGAGAATGAGATAGCTAATCTTTCTTGATGTATGAAGAAGATATTGGGGATGAAATATTTTAAGTATAGATTTATGAATAAATAAATAAAAAACATGAAAGATTCGGAAGTCACTTCATATGAATGCAAAAGATCAGGGCATATAAGACCGGGTTATAAAATGCTTAAGAAAAAAGTATAGAAGGGAAAATCATTCTGAGAAGAATAGAAATAAGTATTATAAGGCTAATGCTAAGAAACATTGGAAAGCAAATGACACCAGGAGTGCCAATAATGGTGACTCTTCTGATGAATCTTGAGAATAAGAATATTATGCTTAGAATAATCTTGGTCTAATATCCAAGCTACCCATTGATAATCATTGTCTAATGTCCTAGGTACACAATGCTAAATCTATCACAAATGTTTCCTTGAATTAAAATTATACAAATGATAAATATTAATAATCTTCCGATGATGTTTCTTTCTCATCAAAAGATAATGTATTACCTACTTATGAAGAAGTATCTAGGTTTGCTAAACATCTTTAGAATGAAAATTCTAAACTCAAGAAGAAGCTTTATAATAAAAATTCTAGAATTTTTGTTCATACTAAAGAATTATCAGATCTTTCTAAATACCTTGATAAGAAAACATATGATTTTGAAAATATTTCCAAAAACCATGAAGAAGTTAATTCTGAGAAGGAAAAATTCTCAAAGGATCTTAAAAATGTAATTTCTAAGAAAAATATTTTAGAGACTAACTCTAGTTCTAAAATTAATGTTGTTGAGGATAAAAATTTGGTTATTAAACTAAAGTCGGAAATATTTCCCTTGAGTAAGTGTT
This sequence comes from Viscum album, assembly GCA_963277665.1. Classification (NCBI taxonomy): domain Eukaryota; kingdom Viridiplantae; phylum Streptophyta; class Magnoliopsida; order Santalales; family Viscaceae; genus Viscum; species Viscum album. The sequence continues at coordinate 658,494,029 of OY728132.1, forward strand.
TGTCAAACATTACCTCAGGTAAGGAAAACTTTGATAAAATGTATTTTGAAATTCGACCTCTAAGGAATCATTCTAGTTTTGGTTATAATCATTCTAAACTAATTTTTAATAGTAACTATTTTTTTCCTCAAAGTGCTCCATTCTGCACTAAAAGTCAGTGTGGTGGAATTTGGATGAAGATTTTTCTTTAAATAGAGCTCAGTCATTATGTTTTCATAAAGCTTATTTTTCTTTGAAAATGTGGATACCCAAAATTCTACTTTCTGAAATTTACGGAACCAAGATAATTTGGATTCCGAAAGTCTAACACTCATATTTTCATGAAAATAAAGATAGTGCAAACAGATATAACTAGTACATGGATAGTGGATGTTCTAAGAATATGAATAGTAATAAAAACATCATTGAAAAGATTATCAAGAATAATAGAGGAAAGGAAACTTTCGGAGATAATGCTCAGGGATAAATAATTGGTATATGTAACATTGTTCTTCTTGAAAAAATGTTCATTTCAAATGTTTTTTTTGTTATGGGTCTTATGAACATCCTCATTATCATAATTCAATTATGTGATGAATGTTACCTTGTGAATTTTAGGAATGAAATGTGCTTAGTACACAATTCCAAGTACGAGTTTATTCTTTCTACAAATAGGCATGTGAATGTATATACACTAAAACTAGAAGACCTCAGGAGCCAAGATCTACCTTGTATTAGTGAAATGGAAGATCAATTTTGGTTATGTAATAGAAGGTTAGGACACTGTATTCTTAGGAAACTATGTAAAATCTCTATAAAAATACTTTTTAAGGATCTACCATAGCGTAGATTTGATTATTAAAAAGTTTTTGACCCTTTTCAATATGGAAGGAAACATAAATCAAGTTTTAAATCAATATGTGAAGTCTCAACTACTATTGCATTACAGTTTTTTTATATGGATATTTTTGTTCCAACACAAACTAGAAGCATTAGAGGAAAATATTATGTATTTGTATTAGTTGATGGTAAGACTGGATTTATGTGGATCTATTTTCTAGCAAAGAAACCAGAATCTTTTTCTTATTTCAAAATTTTAGATTCCAAGATAAAAATGAGAAAAATATTCCATTAGTAACTATTCATACTGATCATGAAGGGGAATTTCAAAATTCTGATTTTGAAACTTTTTGTAGTCAAATAGGCATTACTAATAACTTATCAGCACCAAGAACTCCTCAACAAAATGTTGTTGTTGAAAGAATAAATAGAATTTTCAAGAGATAACGAGAACCATGTTGAGGGAAAATTCTATAGATGAACACTTTTGTATTGAAGTTATAAGTACTTCTTGCTATACTATAAATAAAGTTTTGATTAGAACTTTTTTTAATAAAACCCCCTATGAATTGTGGAATGGTAGAAAACATAGACATTCCTACTTCAAAGTATTTGGTTTCAAATTATTAATTTTAAAAACTAAAGATAATCTACATAAATTCTCACCCAAATATGATGAAGGTATTTACTTAGGCTACTCCACAACTTCTACGAAATATAGAGTTCTTAGTAAAGACTCTTGTACTGTTGAAGAAACAGTACATGTTTAATTTGATGAAATTGATCCCTTTGTTTTTAAACAACCCCATCTTATATCTTCGGATGTTTTTTCAAAAACTGATTATCAACCCTTAATAGAAGATCCTTTAAATAAAGTAAATTTCCAAAAAAATATTTATGAACCATTTACCCTAAACAAATTTCTACCATATGTTGATGAACAGGTTTTACAAAACCCAAACCAATTGATTCTTAAGAATCATCCCAGTGATAGTATCATTGGTGATGTAAATAAACCAATAAGGGCTAGAAGTTCCTTAAGAAATGTAGTAGAACATCTAAAATATCTTTCCTAATTAGAACCAAAAAGCACTGATGAAGCTTTAGGTGATGACGATTGGATAAATTCCATACAGGATAAGATAAATGAATTCGAATGGAATAAAGTCTAGACCTTGGTTGAATGACCTATGAAAAGATCTATTATTGGATTAAAATCGGTCTTCAGAAATAAGTGTGATGAAGATAGAATCATTGTAGGAAATAAATCTATATTAGTTTCTAAGGGATATAATCAATAAGAAGGAATAGACTGTGAAAAACTTATGATCTAGTAGATAGACTTGAATCTATTTGTATTTTATATTCCTTCACAACATTATTCAATTTAAAACTTTTTCAAATGGATGTTAAATGTGCTTTATTGAATTATTATTTCCAAGAGGATGTTTTTGTTGAACAACATCCTGGATTTAAAGATACAAAATAGCCTAAACATGTTTTTAAACATACCAAAGCTCGGTATGGACTTAAAAAATCCCTTATAGATTAGGATGATATAATTACAAGGCTTTTGCTTCAAAACAATTATGTTAAGGGAAATCCGGATCCAAACCTTTTTATAAATAAAGATAAGAAAAATGTTTTTATTGTTTGAATTTATGTTGATGACATTATATTTGGTTCAACTCAGCAATCTTTAACGGATTCGTTTGCAGATCTAATGAAGTCTAAGTTTGAAATGAGTATGATGAGTGAGTTAACATTTTTCATAGGTTTTGAAATTTCTCAAAAATAAGAATGAACTTATATATATCAACATATGTATATTAAATATCTTCTTAAAAAGTATGGATTTGATAACACTAAGAGTATAATTACTCCCACTGTTACCTCAAATTCACTAGATATTGATGAAGCTGGGAAACCAGTGGATCAATAATAATTTAGTGGTATGATAAAAATTTTACTATACATGAAAGATAGTCATCTAGACATAATTTTTTAGTATCATTATGTGAAAAATATCAATCCAATCCTAAGGAATATCATTTAAAGGAATTGAAAATAATGTTCCACTACTCAAAGGGAACCATTGATTTATGACTCTTTTATACTTCTAGAAATGATTTCTTTTAAAGTTTTTTAGATGATGAGTTTGGTGGATGTAGAATGGATAGGAAAAGTGCATCCAAAACTTTCCATTTCATAGGAGATTTATTAGTTTCCTGGTCATGCAAAAAGCAACATTCTGTAGCACTTTCTATTGTTGAAGCTGAATATTTAGCAGTTGGAAGTTGTTGTGCTCAAGTGTTGTGGATGCAACACACACTCACAGACTATGTTATGAGTTTTACCAAAACACAAATAATGTGTGATAATACTAGTTCTAATTACTTATGTAGAAACCTTGCACATCACTCTCATGAAGAACACATAGATATTAGGCATCACTTTATTAGGGATCACAGAAAAAAAATGAGATATCATTCTACAATTTATCGAAACACAAGATCAACTTGTAGATATTTTCACAAAATCCATAAACTCCGATAGATTTTCATATATTAAATAGAAGATAGGAATGATAACTGTGAGGTAATCTTCCATATTAAATCTTTTTTTAAACCCATCTCTTTATAGTAAAAAACTAATTTTCATAGGGGGGTACATTTTCTTGTCAGTCAATTTATTTGTTCAAATATTTTCTTATTCCAAAATTTTCATAGTCAAAATTTTCATAGTAAGTTTTCATAGTCAAATTGTTCATAATAAAAAAATTTCAGTCAATATTTTCAAAATAAAAAATTTTGTAGTCACAATATTTCTATTAAAAATTTTCATAGTCAAAATTTTCATTTTTAAAATTTCTGTAATTATATTTTTCATAGTTAAAATTTTCATAATTATAATTTTGTAACCACGTTTTTCATTAAATTTGTTTCTAAATTTTTCCAGAAAATAAAGTTCTTCAAGAAAAATTTTCCTCATTACTAATAATTTCCCTAAGAAATTTGAAAGGTATGTTTCCTTTCCTAAATTTTCATAATCATCCATTTAATTTTTGGTATTTACCTTTTGTTTTAAATTTTTCGGATTCACTTTCGTATAAATTTGAATGTTTATATTTAAACCTCAAAAGATCGGAACCAATAAAAATCCTTCTTTGGCTATCATCTTTACAGTTAGATCTGATCAAGAGTATTTCAACCAATTGATCAAGTAAGGAAGTTGAATCATCGCCTCACAAGCCTATATATGGACCCCTAATGTTTGTACCACATCGATCATCAAGATATGGCGTGCTGAATTCCTACTGCTCTACATGAGGTCATTCAGAATATTCAAGGTTTTCTTAATTCTGAATGTCTGTAGAATCCTCTCCTCATAAAGAAATTTATTCTGTAAAGGAAATCTTTGAGTGGAAGTATATAGATAAAGGTTAGATGATCCCAAATTCTTTACTAAGTTTGACTCTATCATTTCAAAGAATATTAAGCTACATGGCTGTGGCAGCCTATGTTTATCAAAACTGAGGGCACATTATCTAGTTTATCGAGATTTTTTAGTCAAGTTCCATGAATCAGTAATTTTCTTCAATAAAGGAGTGAGAGACAAGTTTTCCTTCGAAATATATGGAAAGAACTACTCCCTTTCTTAAAATACTACTTCCAACCTGATTGGAATTCTTTATGAGGGAGAAGTAGAATTATGCTCTCACAAGATACCTAATGTAGAAGGATCATTTAACATGAAGAAATCTATAGAGTGTCTTTTCTTGAAGGAAGCAAAGACTTCAAAAATTATTCATCTCTCTAAAAATAATTGGATTCTTCTGCAATGGGTTCAAGGATACCCCAAATAAAAGTGATATATATGAATTTTACTATTTGATTAATCTCAGAAAAATAAATTTTGTAAATTATGTTTTGCTGACAATCGAGAATATCAAGAATGGAACCTCGAAATCTCAAATTATCATGTATCCATCTATTCTTTCAAAGATTATAGTTCTTTTCCTTAAGTATTTCAAAATTCGGTTTAGTTCAAAGCCATGTAATTTTAATGTAATGTTGTTGAGTTATGATACTCTAAGGAGAATGAAAGTTAGTTTTTCCAGTGATTCAAGGGAATTTTATGATTTGTCAGAAGCTGAAATCCAAGCTCTAGAAATGAAAGTGGAGGTAGCTGAAACCTCCAATAAGGGTCGAAAGAAGAGGAAGGAAAAGGAAACAGAAAATAATGAAAAAACTCTTGCAGCTAAGGAAACTCAATACGCACCTCCAAAAACAAATAATCAAAAGTCTTATACTAATGAAGTAGTGGATAAGTAGAGAGACGATATGAAAAATTAGAAGGAAGGGGATCATACTTTTGGATTGGACCCTGCTGAGGAAAAAGCGTTGAAGATAAAGACTGATAACGAACTTGAAAGGCAAGAAAAAGAAAAGAAGCAATATAAGAAGTTATCAGAGGCTGAAATTGGTCAATCCCTTATCAACAATTTTGAGAAAGCATCTAAAGAAATCCCAGTTCCAGAATTGTTTTTTCTAGAATCACACCTTGTAACTCTAGGAAAGAAGGTGGTGATTCAGGATCTATAACAAGAAAAAGAAATTTTTTAGGAATTAGAAGAGGAAATATAATAAGAATAAGAAGAGGATAACACTGATGATGTCATAAATCAAGTTGATGATTACCATGAGAAGGAAAGTCCCTCTTTAAAATTATAGACCCGGTCTTCTCAAATCGAATCTGAAAAACATGGTACTCCAAGGAACGAAGAGAAGGGTCAGGAAGAAGTCAATAATCCAACAGATGATGAAAGTATAAATCATGGTTTTATTCATCCATGAGATCATGTGGTAGATACTAGGAAAGAAATTTTTGAGGAAGATAAAATTTTTATGTAATCAGATTGTGAGCATGAATCACCTAAAGTAGAAGAAATAATTCAGACAGTTGATAAGGGAAATAAAGTGTTGGTCCATACACCTAGAAAATATATAGTGAAAAAGAATGTTGTTTGAAATTCGTTGAAGAGGAAAGCTACAGAGTTAGAAAAATATCCCTCACCAACCAAACACTCGGATTCAGAATCGTCCTCTCTTGGAAATTAATTTTTTGTTCAAACATTGAAAAAATAGGTTGGTACAATTCCTTTATTTCCATATATAGATTCAAGATTCTAAATGATTCAGTATATGATAAATCAAAAATCAGATTCAATTTCCATGATTATGGATAAATGTGTCAGTCTCGAGGAAGATTTCAAATTCTTCCTCACTGGTTATGAGGCTCATATAAGATCTTGAAAGAAGATTACAATCTGGTCAAGGAATACAATCGAAGAAATGATAATCTTTGATGAATTTTATGTTAATGTCAAGGATGATTTTGACACCAAATATATAATGATCACTGACCTTACTAATAGTTTCAAGGAAAAACTAAGTCTCAAAAAGACTACTCGGAAACCGGAAGTTAAGGATCAGAATGGCCCACTTAATATTGTGGTCATGAATTAGAAGATAGAAAGGGATCTCATAATCGAATTTAATGAAAATCTTGTTATGACTGAATTAGTCTCAAAGGTTCGGGCAGATATTCATAAGGATCTGGAAGAAAAGATAACAGTCTTAGAGAAGAAAAGTGATGATCATTATCAGTTTCTTAAGCGTATAAAAGAAGACCACATGGAGTTAAAGAAACTGAAAACAATTGTGAATAAGTTAATGCCAAAGGATAAAGAAGGATAATTTCCTTTCTATTTTAGTTGTATTTATTCCTTGTACAAATTATTTCAATCATAATGTAATTTTGGTTGTTCTTCATATATATATTTTTAGTTGTTTAGTATTAATATTTCAGGTACCAAAAATTTCACATTCCCTTTATTCCTTTTTGAAAATCACAATGGGAATAAAGGAATGATAAAAAGAATACAAAGTAAAGAAGATATTTTCCTATGTAAGGGGAGTTCATCTAATGAAAAGTTCTTATCAATGAATATTTTCATATGCAAGAGAATATAAAATCTCATTCAATAAATCAAGAATATGATCATTAGGGATTCCAAAGCCTAAGGGGGAGTTAGTAGTATTCACAATTATCAATAAGTAAAGGGAGATAAGTTTTTATTTACAAGTCAATAAAAATTCTAAGTCCTTATATTATTTTTCATAAGGTTGTTTGTGCTTTCTAAAAAGGGAGAGATTATTGAGTCAATAATGGATTCCTTATTAAATTTTCATTCCTTCATGTTATGAAAATCACAAACACCCTATCTAAAGGCAAATTTTATTTTCACTAAAAATTATTTTAATAAAGAAAATTTTTCTTCCACGAGGAAATTTTATCCTTACCTATGTTTTCATTGTTCATTTTATTGTTTTTTGAAATATAACCCATTTTATTCTTTAGTCTAAAATTTGGTTTCACATCTAAAACCTCATAATCCGAAAAATCCTTGGTTATAGAGTATTCTATTTTCTAACTAAGAATTATATGAAATTCAGACTCTGAATTCTCTGAAATTCAGACTTTGAATTCCTTGAAAATCAGACACCAAATTCTCTGAAATTCAGACTCTGAATTATCTGATATTTAGACTCCGAATTCTATGAAATTTAGATTCTGAATTCTCTGAAATACAGTCTTTGAATTCACTAAAATTCAGACTTTGAATTCTCTAAAATTAAGACTCTGAATTCTCTGAAATTCATACTCTGAAATTTCTAGAATTTGGACTCCAGAATACATAGAATTTTGACTCTGAATTTCTCAGAATTCCGACTCTGAATTCATCAGAATTCAGACTCTGAATTCCTCATAATTTAGACTCAAAATTCCTCAGAATTCAGACTCTGAATTTAGTGGATTCTAGGTCCTTAATTCTTTGGAAAATAGAATATGAACATCCATGATTTATAGTCTCTAAATTATTATTTGCTTAGACTCTTAACATTATTATTACATAGACTCAAAAATTAGTTTTGGTTAAGAAACCATATTTTTATTACCCTTGTTAAAGTTATGAAATAATGTCATAAAATATATTTCAAACTAATAGTTGTTTGAGAGAAACATGTACAGGTCCCTCCGAGATTCAAGGAAAAATATGGCAATTGGAGGAGGGAGCCGACCGTAGGAGAAGTTCCTATAAATAAGATCTCATTTGAACAAGGTTGTAGAAAACCATTGATGACTCTTGAGATTGCATGTTGCTAAAGTAATTTCAAGAGAGAGAGAATATCATGCCTTGTGCATACTTAATGTCTTGTTCCACTTGATTTGTGTGACTATTATTGTTGTTAAGTACAATCGAGGGCTTACGGGGATAGGAAGATGGAGGTGCTGACTACATTATTGTTCAAGGATTTCTGGTGATAGAAAGATAGAGGTGTCGACTACCTTAAAGCTCATGGGCTTGTAAAGATATCAAGATAGATTCTGATATTCCTATTGAGGGCTTACCCTGGTGTAAGTAAGAGAGACTTTCTTGAATGTATAAATCAATGTACCTTTATACAAGGTTGTAGGATACCCTTCTCTTTGGGTTAAAAAAATTTATACTTGTTACTTGTTTTTTTTCATGTTTATTTTCGGCTTCATTTTGATTAATAAGAAAAGTATAATTATCTTATACTTCATTGTACTTGTATAATTTTATTGGTAAGATTATATATGAAATACGGTAGAATTGTTTCCTTGTAAACTTCTCTTATGTTTTATTTTTGGAACCACATTTCAGAAACCGAGTAAGTTTGTAGAACAAAAGGAGGTCTTATGAATTTAATTTGTTTTTCTTTGTTAAAAATAGTTTTTATTTAGGTTAAAAACAAATTTTTTTAAACATAAAATTAACCCCTCCCCCCATCTTGTATTTGAGCATGAACATACATATTTTGATCCTACATTGGAGGCACTCTAGCATGTCGTTTTTTAGATTAACCATCCCATTGTGGAGGAGTTCAAAATACCGTTATTAAAAACACCTGTGAATTCCCACTATAGTATCCAACAAGATTCCTTAGTATTATGAGACCACAGGATTTTGTGGACTAAATACACATCATTGAGGTAATATTCGACATGGTCAAGACATTAGAGGATGGGTGAGTTAGACTAATGGATTTTATGCTTCAAGGACCAACTCAGAGGTGTTGGGGTGTCATTGTATAATAATGAAGAGGTTTAGGAATTTCTTGGGAGACCATCTAGAACATGTTCTCTAGGGAATTATTTCTCAACATGCTGAAGGTAGATGTTACCCAAGAATTGATGGACCTCTAGTAAGGATCCATAATGGTATCTATATACTCTACTTGTTTCAATAAATTTCATCATTTCCCCCCTATGTGTTGAAATGGGGGTGTATAATTTCTAGGAAGTTTGATATTGACCTTCAACCTAAAATTAGATGGAATGTTAGATGATTTGACCTAATGACATACCTAGATAATTTCTATAAGGCCCTAACATTTAAAAATTGTCTGGAGGAGGATCGTGTGGCTTCTCTTATTCCATCCATCAGTACTCAGGTAACTGGACCTCCTATTATTTCTTTTAGTGTCTCTTCTAGAAGAAGGAAGATTAAGGCTGGATACATGCAACATGGTAAACATAATAAAGTGTAATTGATCATGACTTATTCACTCCCTAAATGTCTAGATTCGCAGTGTTTCAACTTTTGGATGGTTTAACATTAATTTTCATCCTCCCCATCACCTCATAAAAAGTATTGATAGTTTTGAAATATATAGAATATATAGTTGTTCTTACATTGATATTTGAGGTTATTTTTCTATGGGAGAATAAGATTGAAGTGATCTATGACCCAAGGATCCATACATAGTACAGGTAGGGGGTTTAGACTCCTCAAATGAAATTGAATCATGAAATTCATCTTCATATGGTTAGGGATACGGAGCTACAGATAAATGTCTATATGAAATATACTAGGTTCTGGATGACTGTGTAGTAGATACATCGTTCATTCAAGGTATGTTCATAATCACCTATTATATTTCTTAAGTATTTTCAATAATCATATGTCCCATTATTTTTTATCTTACAATTTTTATGTTGGTATTCACTTACTGGTTAATTTTCTTATGAGTTTATTTATATTGACACACCTTTTGGGATGAAATTTGATCTTCCCTAGGGATATATAAAGTGTCTTGTATTGTTTTTCTATCAATTAAAATTCATGGGATTTCACGATTTTTGAGATGACTAGTTTTTATGTGATTATTAAAATTGTTTGGTAGGATAACTTTCACTCTCATGTGTACTATTATTTGTAATTCTACGACCCTAGTTACCCAGAACCAGTGCATTATTTTAATACATTGGCATGGTTACAAGGAATAAAGTCCCAAAGGACCAATCAGTTTAGCAGCCTTGGAAAATAGATTATATACATAAACATTATAGTAAAATTTCTAGGATAAATAATCCTTTGAGAACGCCATTATTTCTTTATCTTAAACCTGTATATAAATCATAATATACTTCTTGGAATCCAGGAAAAATAAAACATAATAAATGGGTGTTCTCAAATGCTCAGTAAAGATAAAAAATATAGTAGAAGCTCTCATAAATAATCATAAAATTTTATGGTAAGGTATAAAATAGAAACAAAATCCTTTGAAACATGAAAATCAATATAACATAGAAAATATAATCAAAATAATTCCATTTACTTATTTACATGGATATTCTACTAGATGAATAATCACATGTTACATTAATAACTAATCTCATAATGATGGAATGCATAATGCCAGACATCTTAACCCCAAATTCTATGCCTCATGCCAAGACCCTAAATATAAATTTTTCAAGGCCTTGTTCCAAGACACTAATTTGTCTAATGATACTTACCGATGCATCGAGGGGCTATATCAGGCCACACCCATCAATTACTATGTCTGATGCATTACTCAGATAAAAATCTTGAAACATAACATAAACATTCCTATTATAACTAGCATAAAAATGTCAATACTTTATCCATAAACCGTGAATGGTATAAAAATAGCACATCCACATTCAAAAAAGTCATAACTCATTCAATACAATATTGAAGATTGTATTATAATAAATCAACCTCAATAAATAATATTATCCAGTAAGGATATTGACATAGCTGAAAATGATCAGTAAAACTCTTTGAGGGAAATATCTCTTTTGTGAAATCATTTTAAAGTCACATAATTATAAAGGAATTCATTTAAAATAGATTTTTAAATCAAATTTTCCCATACCACTTTAAAAAATCGTAATGGAAATAAAATTTTAAAACAATGATGTCTACAAAAAAAATCCTTAAATCATTTTGAAAACATGGAAATTAATTAACATGATTTAGAAGAATAAATCATTAAAACATTTAAAATAATGATATTAATAAAGATTCCCTTCCAGAAAACTGTAAAATATTCTGTTTGAAAAAAACTTTATGAAACATGGACATGGATGATAAATATGTCCCAATAAATTGTTACACATAAACAATATTGGATAACAATGAGATTAAGGAATTAACCCTTACCTTGTACTTTCCTTTGGTCAAGGGAACATTTAACCTATTGTATAGTGACCATAGTATGTTATTAGATTGTACCAGAACCATATTCATATTTATGATATCATACTAGTTTTATTTATGTATTTATACTACCCATTTAATAATAATTTCTATGTTAAAATAACATTTCCTGTAATAATCGCTTTCTTTATCGTATGTGTTTTAACTTGTTATTCTTGATCGTATCACTTATGTCATGATGTAACTGATTCCATAATATATATAAAATTATGTATCATATATATTCACAATATTAATATGTATAATAGATAGATATATGAAATTTAAAACAATGTTTATGGAGACGGTAGGCCATATGTATTCATAAATGTTGATTCCATTTTCATATCGTATTGAACGAAAGAAAATGAATGAGATATATATAAATAAATACAATCATATATATATATATATTATTAATACCATTATTATTTCATATATTACATACATATTAATAATATATATTTTTATAATCATCATTGAATGGGGAACGTGGAAATTAATTTCATCGCGTTGTGGAGACAGTAAGTCATACGTATGCACGAGCGATGATATAATTATATTGATGGTGATATCGTATGTAATTGGATGGTATATTATATATAAATAATCATTAACATGATATATATATTATTTAAAAAATTATACTCATTACTATACCCATCCAAATAATTAAGTGTTGAATAACAAACTACACCATGGCATGGAGACGGTAAGCCTTACGTACGCACATATGGTGACTTCATCATTTATATGATGGATAGAATAATTAATATGGTTGTACCATATTTATAATAAAATATTAGTATGAATAACATACTTTAGTTTTTATTTTGGTATGGAAACCACAAATAAAGAGGAATTGGAAGAAGAAAAGAACTTTGAATGAGGTGATAAAATAATTACCTCTTCTTTGGGTTCTTTATTCTAGTTTGAACAAAAGGGTTCCTTAGGTTGGATTTATGATCAATGTAAGTCCTTTTGGGGTAACTTTGGGTAGTTGGGAGGATATTTTAGTGGGGTTTGGACGATCCAAATGGCTTTGGATTTGCAAATTTCAGAGAAGGGGATGTACCCCTTCAATAAAAGAGGTGAGGGGTACTTTAGGAAAATCATGAAATATTAATTTATTATAAAATCATTTTTGGTCTATAATACCTAAAAATGGATTTATTTTGTGGCTAAGGTGTGTATGGGTCTAAATCATCAAACTAATTTGTTTTAGACAAGTTTAAGTCACTATATTAACCTTATCATTTAGATTTAACTCTAAGTAAAATAGTTTAACTTTTACCTTGTCTTCTTGTATTTTTATATTACATGGTAAATATTGTTTCTATAAAATTCTAAAAGAACCCCAAGTGGTTAATTAAGGAAATATCTCACATTATATAAGTCTTTTGGAATTATATTACATTTTTGAGAATATTATATCATTTAATAATATAGTATTTGTTTTAAAAACCCATTTATGTCAATTTTAACACTATTTAGCATTTGGTTTTTGTAAAAGTCATAAAAAATTTATTACTTTGAAATAATACATTTAATCAACCCTTACATGTCATATTAACATTCAAATTTTTGTATGGCATAAAAGGTTTCAGTTTAAATTTACATTAATATTGTTAACATCAATTATTTTAATCATTCAATAATAAGGTAATTACTGCATCATCATTGTGTCATTAATAAATTTAATTATTTAATGTCTAAAAATTATAAACAAAATACCATGATGTAGGAAATATATTTAGATATATAATTATTATTTATATACTAATTTATCTTATTTTTATCCCTATATTTAAAATTATTTAGTTATTAAAGTTTGAATTTTTCACTTTTAACTCTTATTTAAATAAAATATAATAAATATCCTAATCTAACCCAAATGGATCAAAAGGAAATTATTTTTGTCATAGGGTTTATTTTGGTCGAAATAAACTAGTCTAATAGAATTATGACACGTGTTGGGATAATTTTAATATTGTTTTACCATTTAATTTCCTTATTTACTTTTAACCGTGATAAATAAAATTCAAAAGTTACTATTCATCATTAATTGTATTCATCTGATTGAACCACATTTTAAATTATGGTGTCAACCATGTCTCTCAGATTTTTTAAATTCAATTCACAGAAGTGGTAAAATTTTGTTTTGTCTAAATTTGTAAATGTGCCTATAAAGTGGTTAAATGTGCCTTGAAGGTGGGTAAAAGATGTTAAAAAAGATCAATAAAATTTCATATATCTAATCGTATTATAAAATGACTCTAATGAATTAAATTTTACTAATATATGTATTGTGTATCTATTTCTACATGCTTTTAGAAAAATAAAAAAAAATCAACCTAATCTAATTTTGATATTCTGAATTCAAAATTGAATCCATTTTACCAAATTCAATTTTTAGGATTTTATAAAGTTAATTTTTTTTTATTTTTCACAAAATGACATAAAAAGTAGTTCTTTTAAGAAAATAACATTTCTAAATATATAAATATTTTAACAAAACATATAAATTTCATTAGAATTATATTTTATTAATGTGAAAACATTATAAATAACATCTAAAATTTATATATTACTATTCATATTATAATATTTAATTAAAAATGAATATATCATTTAAATAATTATAATACTAATGTGTTGTTTTTTGGAAACTCATTATTTCGTATAACAAAAGCCAATTCAGTGTTGTGTGCAATATGAGCTATTAAATTACATTAAAGAGATATCTTACTACGAAATCTTGGAGTGTTACATTCTTCCCTCCTTCTATAAATTGCGTCCCTCAATTTGAAATTTTTCTTCCAAAATAAAAGTTTGAAAATAGAAAACACATTTTTGGAAAACAAACATCGTAAATAGGGTTAATAAAATTTAATCTTAATAAGAGGTTAAGGGAAATGAAAAATTCACCACCAAATTAGTATTTTGAATATAAGATCTTTGGTGGTAATTAGAGACACATAATTGGAAGAAAAATGTAAATATTTATAGGCATTGATTGAGGTCGTCAATCACAAACAAGTGAACAATAAATGTAAAATTGGGGGACTCATAGCCATCAATCTATGATGATTTATAGTATCATCGGTTGAAAAAAACATAGGGTATTAGGAAAACACATTTTTTAGATATTTTATTTTTAAAGAGGGATTAATTTACTATCAAGATAAGAACACAAGAAAAAATAATTTATTTCATTACCTCTCATAATCATAATTTCATCACTTGGTTATGCTTCAATCTATTTTGAATTAATCCCTTACACTAGGAAATGAATGTTCAAAAAAAGTTGTTTTTTACGCCTGAATCACATTTGATAAATCATAACTTCCAAAATTATTCCATTAATTCTCTAAATGTTTACTTAAAACCAAAAGGTTAGGTCAAAGTTTCCCACAAATCATACATTAACCTCAAACAAAAAATCACGTTTTCAACTTACTCAATTCCAACCTTTAAACTTATCCAAAATACTTGTGTCCAAACTCATAGTCAAAAAAATTATAAGGACGGTTAACATAACATAATGAAGATCAACATGTGAATAAATTCATCATGTATTTTATTAATACCTGGTAACAAACTAAATTACCATAAAACCTTATTTGAATATGTATGTACTTCATTATTCCTTTGGTAAAACACAGAATTTTGGATATGCTCTTTAAATCCATAAATTTTGTAAACTCAAAAAATTATGGAATATAAAAACAATTAATCAGTTTCAAGGTAGTAAAAAATATCAATAAAAATTATCCAAATAAATAATATCTTATTCCAAAATCACTACCTCGGTATCTGGACCATATTAGGTTGTATATTTACCTCATCCATGTATTTTCCAAAAATATTAACTTGTTGTTGAGTCATTTTTCTTAGTACCATACAATCTCAAATCCATAATGAAATAGTACTGCAGAAAAATCCTTATTTATTTCCATAATTCATATAAAAACTACATCATTTATACAACACTCAAATTACATTATTCCTTAATAACAACATAAAAACACTAGTCATTTATCTTCATCTATAGTAGTATCATAACATGATTATTATCCAATAGAATCACTTGGGGAATACTCCGATGACTTGGACATTGATTCACGTAGAGTCCTAACTCCATACATATGGAGAATTATACATTTGAAACCTTTTTCATACCCTTGAAATCACGAATGTGGTGTCCTTTTTCACCACACTTATAATATACTCACATTCCCTTCAAGAATTTCACAAGGTGTTTCTTTACACAATTATCACATGTGGTAAAATCCTTATTTCCCTTCTTCAATTTATCTATATTTTTTTCCATCCTCTTCTTTTCTTGCGTCCCTTCAAAGCCATAGGACTCAGAGAATTCTTTACTTATATTATTACCACATGATATAATTTCGTCATATGATGCGGATACGTGGGAGACTATTTACCTTATAAATGTTGGCTTAGGACCATGAAATATATTATCCTTCTTACTCTTTGGATCATGCGTATTGTTGGAGTTCTTATTCCTTCTAATGGGTGGAATTTCTAAATGACAACATATAGTATGTTAGATCATATCGTAACTTATAATCCAAAAACTAGAAAAATTCTCAACATTAATTGAAGCTTTACAGATATATAGTCTCAAAATAAAAACAATGGTTTATTTTTGGACATATTTACTCATAAATACTTTATAATGGACTCTAAAAAAATGTGAATTATCTTAATAATATCGCTTGGGAGTGTCAAACTAGGTGTATAGTACGGCCCATTGTCATGTACCAAGATACCTCGGGTCAAGCTTACAACTCCTTGTTAGTCTTTTTACTTCTAGAAACATCTATGCCAGAACCATTTCAACTTGTAGTATCTAGACATGAATGTATTACTTGGAAAACCTACATAATATATACATTGACAAAAATTTTGGATGTCCTTCTATACTAATTCTTGAATTATATCTTAGGGTAATCTTTCTTAATCAGAGTTTATCTAAATCTATTTCCAAGGATGTTTCTAAAATTCCTCTGATACCAAATGTAACTCCACAACTATAGTTACTCAAAGTCGGTTCATTATTTCAATACATTGGCATGATTACAAGGAATCAAGTCCCTAAGGACCGATCAGTTTATAAGTCTTGGAAAATAGATTACATACATGAACTTTACATTACAATTTATAACATAAAATAACTATATAAATAATCCTTTGAGAATGTAATTATTCCTTTCTTAAACCTACATATAAATCATAATATACTTCTTATAATCCTAGGAAAATAAAACATAAGAAAGGGGTGAGCTAATATGCTCAGTAAGGATAAACAATATAGTGGAAGCTATCATAAAAAATCATAAACTTTTATGGCAAGGTATAAAATTGAAACAAAAGCTATTTAAACATGAAATTCAGCATAATATAGAAAATATAAATAAAATAATTCCATTTAATTATTTAGATGGATATTCTAAAAGATTAATAATAACATGTAACATTAATAACTAATCTCATAATGATGGAATGCATAATGTTGAACCACTTACCCACAAATTCAAGGCCTCGTGCCAAGACCCTAAATATAAATTTTTTTCAAGAGATTGTGCCAAAAAAATAGTTTGTCTCCTGAGACCTACCAATGAATAAAGGGGATATAGTGGTCCCCACCCATCACTTACTAAGTCCAATGCATTCTTTATATGAAAATGTTGAAACATAACAAAAACATTCATATTAAAACTATCAAATTAAATGTCAATACTTTAACCATAAACCATGAATGGTATAAAAATAATGCATCAATAGTTAAAAAATCATAACACATTCAATACAATATTGATGATTTTATGGGGATAAATCAACCTCAATAAAAAATAATATCCAGTAAGGATGATGACATAGTTGAAAATGAACAGTAAAACTCTTTGAGGGAAATATTCCTTTTGTGAAATCATTTAAAATTCAAACATTTATAAAGGAAGTCATTTAAAATAGATTTTTCAATCAAATTTTCCCATACCAATTTGAAACTTTTTAAACTAATTAACAATTTAAAACAATCATGTCCACATAAATAAATCCTTAAATCATTTTTAAAACATGGACATTAATTAAAAAGATTTAGAATAATAAATCATTAAAGCATTTAAAATGATGTTCTTGCTAAATATTCCCTTCCAGAAAACCTTTAAATATTCATTTTAAAAAAAAAATATGAAACATGGGTATGGATGATAAATATGTCCCAATAAATACTTACACATAAACAATCTCAGATAATAACGAGATTGAGGAATAATCATTAAACTTTTACTTTCCTTTGTTAGAGGGTACATTAAACCTTCTGAATAATGTCCATAGTATGTTATTAAATTGTACCAGAACCATATCCATATTTATTATATCATAATTTATTCAGTTATGGATTTATACTACACATTTGTTAATAATTTCTATGTTAAAATAACATTTCGGGTAATAATTGCTTTCTTTATTGTACGTGTTTTAACTTGTTATTCTTGATCGTATCCATTATATAATGATTTAATTTCTTCCAGAATATAAAAAATTATTTATGTATTGTATATATTAAAAATATAAATATGTATAATAGATGGATATATGACATGGAAAACACTGTTTATGGAGATAGTAGGTTGTACGTACGCAGAAATGATGTTTCCATTTTTATATCGTATTGAACGGAAGTAAGTAAATGATATATATATTCAGTACTATTATTATTTCATATATTATGTACATATTAATAATATATATTTTAATATTCACCATTTAATGGTGAACTTGGAAATGAATCACATCGTGTCGTGGTGATGGTAAGCCATACATACGCACGAGCGATGATATCATTCTATTTAAGGTGAAATAATATGTAATTGGATGGTATATTATATATACAGAATATTTAACATATTATATATATTATTTAAATCAATTATACTCATTATTATACCCATCTAAATAATGAAGTGTTGAATAACAAACTACACCACTACGTGGGGATGGCAAGACAAACGTATGCACGTATGGTGACTTTGTCATTCATAGGATGTAAAGAATAATGAATATGGTTGTACCATATTAATAATAAAATATCATTATGTATAAGTGACGGATTTATTATTTTGGTATGGAAACAACAAAGAAAGAATAAGTGGAAGAAGAAAAGAACTTTGAATGAGGTGATGAAATAATTACCTCTTCTTCATGTTCTTCCTTTTGGATTGATCAAAAGGGTTCTTTAAGCTGAATTTATGATCAAAGGAAGGACTTTTGGTGCTGTTGAGAGTAGTTGGGGGGATATTTTAATGGGTATTGGCCAAGAAAAATTCCTTTGGAGGAGTAAATTTAAGAGAAGGGGAAGTACCCTTTTATAAGAGAGGTGAGGGGAACTTTCGGAAAATTATGAAATATTAATTTATTATAAAATCATTTCCTATTTCAAATACCTCTAAATGTATTTATTTATAGGCTAAGGTGGTTATTGGTCTAAATCCACTCAACAAATAGGTTTTAGAGAAGTTTAGTTCTCCATATTAACCTTATCTTTAATATTTAACTCTTAGTTAAATAGTTTAACTTTTACCATGGCTTCTTTTATTTTTATATTAAATTGTTAATATAGTTAATATAAAATTCTATTAGAACCTAAAGTGGTTAATTAATTACATATATAACATTATGTAATTATTTTGGACAAATCATAGATATTTAGGAATATTATATCATTTAATAATATTGTATTTGTTTTAAAAACTCATTTATGTCAATTTTAAAAATATTTAGTATTTTGTTTTTTTGAAAGTCATAAAAACTTTATTAATTCGAAAAATATTAATTTAATCAACCCTAACACTTTATATTAACCTAAAAAATTCGTGGAAGAAATTAAAAGTTTCAATTTACATTTAATTTAATATCTATAACATAAATTATTTTAATCTTTCATTAATAAGGTAATTACTGCATCATCATTGTGTCATAAATAAATTTTATTATTTAATGTATAAAAATTATAAATAAAACACCATGATGTAGGAAAAAATGTATCTATCTAATGAACATTTATTGTCTAATTTATCTAATGTTTAACCCTATGTTTAAATTTTTTTATTTATTAAACATAGAATTTATCACTTTCAACTCTTCTTTAAATAAAATATAATAAATATCCTAAAATAACCCAAATGGATCCAAATGATCTTATTTTTGTCCTAAGGTTGATTTTGGTCGAAATAAACTTTTCCAACAGAATTATGTCATGTCTTTGGGTAATTTTAATATTATATTTACCTTTAATTACCTTATTTACTTTTAACTATGGTATATAAAATTCCAAAGTTACTATTCACCAAAAATTAATTTCATCCTATTAAACCACATTTTATTTACTGATTCCAACCATGTATCTAGGATTTTTTAAATTCAATTCACAAAAGCAGTAAAGTTATATTTTATTCAAATATGTAACTGTGTCCAGAAAGTGGGTAAATCTACCTAGAAAGCGGGTAAAAGATGTTTAAAAGGTTCAATAAAATTTTATATATCTAATCTTATTATAAAATTACTCCAATTACATACATTGTACTAATATATGTCTTATGTATCTATTTTTACTTGAAGATAAATTTTTAATTAAAAATAATTATTTAAAAGAAGAAGTCGGTTTTATATACTATGCAGTATTTTTCACTATTCATCAAAAATTAAATGTTTTTAGAAAAATACAAAAAATTAATTCTATTCTTATATTGATATTCTAAATTCAAAAATGAAGTCCATTTTACCAAATTCAATTTTTATGAGTGTATAAAATCAATTTTATTATTATTTCCAAAACGGATATAAATATTATTTCATTTGAGAAAATAACTTTTCTTAATATAGAAATATTTTAGTAAAACTTATAAATTTCATTATAAATATATTTTATTTCTGTGATAACAATTAAATAGAATTTAAAATGTATATGTTATAAATATTACAATATATAATTGATAAATAAATATATAGTTTAAATAATTATAATACAAATGTGTGGTTTTGTAGAAACTCAATATTTCATATAACACAAGCCATGTTGGTGTTGCGTGCAATATAAGCTATTAAATTACACTAAAGAGATAACATACAATGAAATCATGGGGTGTTACATTATTTTAGGAGGGTATCCATTATTTATCCTTAGGGAGAAAATTATTTGATGAAAAATAAGTGTGATACCAAATAGAGTATATTGGGACCATATTTGATCGAGATTTGAGCCATCACCGTTTTGGTAGTAAGCGTAGATCTCATAGAAAAAACCAGATGTTGGTTCCTCTTTTATTCATCATATTATCGATCTCTACCAAGATGAATTTCAAAATTACTTATTTTATTTTCTTCCTGATTGAGGATTATGGTTCGAGATAAAAGTCATTTTTAGGGAACAAAATATTTATATTCCACCAAATCATATGGAAAAAACCATGTTGAGAGAGATTAAGAGTCAACTTAAGGATAAAGATATGAAGGGTTTCATCAGAATGAGCATATCTCCATAGGGCGCTCCTCTATTGTTATATAGGGTGAAATATAGTAGTCTACATATCTTTTTGGGATATAGAAAGATAAATAAGGTTATGGTAAGTACTATTTATTCTCTACCCAAGATATATTATTAGTTTGATCGATTATTGGAATCCCAATGGTTCTCTAAGAGTGATCTTCATTTGGGATACCATCAGTAGTGGGTCATAGAGGGAGATATTCCTATAATGGAATTTCATAGTTGATATGGATTGTATGAGTACCTCAACATTCAGTTCAGATTAACTAATTCCCCACCAGTGCTCACAGATCTCATGAACAATAACATTCACCTATATCATGACTCTTTTATCATGGTTTTGGATAACAGTATCCTTAAATACCAACATACTTCTATCTGACATGCCTAAACCATTATATTGTGTTGAGTAAACTCTGAGCATATCATATTTACACCAATATTATGAAGTGTATAATATTGATTTGTGTGATATATTTTCTTGGAGATGTGATATCTGAATTAAGAATTTCTATTGAACTAGAGAAGGTTAAAGAGGTGATTATTTGAGCTCTCTCTTAAAGAGGTTTTGAGATACATAGTTTATGTAGGCTGGATGGATACTATGATGGTTCATTAAGTATTTCCTATAATTATAATCATCTAGTATGAGGCTTACTGAGATGTAATTGAAGTGTGATTTGGATTATCAGTGGGAGGAGGACTTCCTTAAGCTGAAGAGGAAATTGAAAACTACACTAGATTTGATTCATCCAGAGTCTGGGATTCTATAAATAGTTTAGTGTGATTCATCAATACATAGTTTGGGTGTTGTTATTATATATAGAGATTTGGTACTTGGTTAAATATCTTTTTAACTATCACTCCATGGTCATAATTACCTGATGTATGACTTTAAGTTGGCAGTTTTGGTACATGCTCTAAAATGTTAGTGACATTATCTATTTACTGATAGATTTTTTTTACATAGAACAAAAGATTCTCTAATATATCTTATCTCAATGGTATATCAAATTTAGGTATTTAGATTGGTTATAGTATCTTTTCAACATTGAATTTGGAGATGGACTTTGCATCAAGGAAAGATAATGTTATTATAGGTGCTCTTAGTATGAAGATGAAATATATAAAAGAGGTTGGTGATTTGAAATCACCAATGGAATATTGTACTTTGACTTTTATGTCAGATTGGATTGTGGGTGTAATTGAGGATCACAAAATCTTGAAATTTATTCATCTGGTCAACTTGAATTCACTAGTGGGCAATAATAAAGATGTCTAAGAGTTAGATCCTGAGTTTGAGATAATTCAATAATGACATAAAGGATGTTATCCAATTCAAGGTTGTTCAGAAGATGACAACGATGGAGTCAGCATACATGGGTAAACTATAGTGAAAAGTTTCATGAGAGATAAGATGATGATATAATATCATATTTTAAAATGGGATGTATATATTGGGTCTAAGAAGATGTACCGTGACATTCGACAATAGTTTTGGTGGTATAAAATAAAGGGGTAACTCTTTTTCATCCATGATGACTTACCATCCATTGGGTGAAGATCAAGAATCGACATCTTAGTAGTTTTTTTCAAAAACATTTGGTTCTAGTGAGGATGTGGTATGGTTTGATGAAGGACGGAATGACTTCATTTCCTCATACCCTAAAGATTCATGATGTATTTTTTCATGATAGTAGATTGGATGATGAAAGATGCTAATTTATTTTTGATCCCTAAGTCTCACCTAGTAGATGAGTTTGTAAGTTTTTATGTATGGTATATTGTATGATTTCATGGAGTTAATTAAAGTAATTTATCATCCAATGTCATCTATTTTATTTCATGGTTTTGGTTAGGCTTATATAAGTCTCTAGGTCATCATCTAAAACTGAGTACATCATATCATCCATAAATCAATGTTCAATGAGAGTGGATAATCTAAATAATAGAAGACATGCTTTTGGATTCATCCTTGATTTTAGTTGATCTTAGAATGATAATATATTCTTGGTTTTATTTTCATACGACAATAAATGTTAGGATTCAATTCAAATTTCTACTTATTATACTCTCAATGGATGGTCATGTAATTCAAAACTATATTTGAATGAGGTAGGTGAGGTAGTTGTGGTGGAGATGAGAATGGTTGAAGAAAAATCTGAGAGAGTTAAACTAATAATAATTTACCTATCCACCACTCATAATATGAAGTGATCATATTCCCACTAGAGGAGATGAAATTTGGGGTTCGATATTGGTGACTAAGCCTTTTGTTGTGTGAATATTCAGTTAGGGAATTGTCAGTTTCATATGCAAGGAATGCTATCTATAAGATTCTTTAGATCATTTTATATTTCATAACATTTCATGATTGGGGATTATCAAATATTCCTAACCTATTTTTAATTTGGTATGAAAGATGTGTAATCACACATCTCAACACTAGAGGTACATGATTGATCATACTATTTTAATTGACTATGAATATGTAGACCTAGATCCTCATGAAATCATACATGAAATTCTTGGTTCTCATTGTAGTACACTATGGGAGTGTTGCGGGGGAAGATAGTACCACTTTTCCTAATCAAATAGAGTCATGAAAGAATCCATGAGGAATCCATGGAGTGGGAGTATGACGTTTTAGCTTAGTGACATGGTTTGTTTGAGTAATATTCCTAGATATGCTTTTTCAGTATGAGAAGTATTTATTTGGGAGATTATAATGGCCTAATGTTTTTAGGTGGAACTTATGAGGTGGATATTTTCTTCACCATGTGGGGTATGGTTGTTGATTATTTAGAAAATTACAATGTATCAGCTGGCATTAATGGTTCTATATGTTTTGGCATGTTTGGTTCATGAGAATATAGGCCTGAAGGTGGATTCTATGTGTCCATTATAATATTAGGGTTAATATTCTATGGATAGGTGGTTTTGGAATAATGATATTATGGGGGATTGGAGGTTTCAGAATAGTGATTTTCATTATGCCATAGTCCTTTTAACTAGTTTGAAATATCACCCCATTGACTATGTCATGGATTTCAGACACACTTTTTAAAATGTTCCACTATGGAATGACCAACTCCCTTGCACCATTGTTCTTACTATCTTGGGATATATTGTGGTGAAATCATTTTTTTTTCCCATGGTCAATATTTTTCAATAATTACAATGAATATCTAAGCCCCTTTAAATATATATTCCTCTCAGATCAATCTTCTAATACATTGGGAGACTCTAGGGTATCATCATGTGATTATCTAACTCCCAATTCACTGGATTTATCCCTGATGTTGAAGGATCAATTATTGATGGTTCTATGATATTTGGTATACCATATTTATCATGTTGGTGTGTGGGAATAATTTGGGTATCAGCTCTTGGATGAACCTTGACATTGGCATAGACGTGATTGAGGTGGGAAGTTCATTAAAATTTGGGTCCCTTATATACGGTTGATTCCTTGATGTGATAATTTTTTTTATAATTTCTTGATTGACCATACATGATAGTTATCACATGTGTGTGTAACTTTTGATACAATTATCTGATGCTTGATTCGATGGGTTTTCTATATATCTTGTTATTAATGTTTTATTTTGATCAAATGTACATGTATAATACTTCTGATGCTCTTGATGACATTTTATGTTCACTCTTTTAATTATCTATCTTGTTATATGTAAATACCGTACTTTAGATGTATATTTTGGTACATATAATAGGTTTACTATCATGATATGGTTATCCCTTTGAGGGTGATTATGCATAACACATGATGATGAAGGTGATGGACCTTAACTCGGGGTAGGGGAATAATGGCCTTGACACCTATTGTGAGGCAACGATCATTGGGGAATGATGATCATGGGGTCCAAAAAAAGGCATAGACACAATTACATGATGTGATGACCCTATGGCCTAACATGTGTTGTAGTAGGGATACGATAATGTTGTGGGTCAATCTGACTTGATGCCTTGCGAATTATGAGATACATGCTCACCACACTTGTTCCAATTTCATAATAACTCTTAATATACTATGATTATCCTTTTGGCATGGATTCAATTTAGTTATGTTTAAAAATCCAATTGGATTGGTTAACACAAGATTGTGAGACAATTAATTTTTATACATTCTTGAGAATTTATTTATATCATTGAATACACCTAATTAACCTATAAACACATGTTGTGGAAACATTAGTGGGGTCATGTTGGGAATTGTTACTTGTACCCAGAACAAACATCTCAATGTGAATGCAGAATTCATGATTTGGGATCTATGTAAGGGGAAGTGGCATATGGAAGATAACTGAACAGTAGAGGAAAGAGTTGGTAGTATTACTAAGATAGACACTAGAGGATACCCTGATGTTTCTTTCTTTTTCAACATAAACTTATTTATAATATAGTTATCCATGAAAATTTTGGATCCTGGTTTGTTATATCTCTATGACATGGGTGTTACTTTTTATAACAGTATGTTAATTAGTCTTTTTCATAACATTCTAATTATTGATATTATTTTTTATTGGTTACAAATATGATTACTGAGGGTATAGTCTCCCCACTGACAACATTCATACCCTCTCCTCTATTTTGAAGTGTCTTTCATATAGGTGTGCATACATGATGTCTAGTAGCATCTCCACTCAAGTTCTATTCGAGAAAATCTAGGTGAGGCATTAAACTGTGGTTATCAATTACCATGATATTGAATTTAAGTGTTTTAATCCTTATACGTTATGAACAACAGGGCATCCCATGTGTTATACTATGATTCATAGAACCATTATTAGGTTCTTCTGGCCTCCTTTGAGTGGGATATGTGTGCAATAATGTTAGTTAACTTGCAGTTTAACCCAAATGAGACCTTTTGTTTTCTTGTTAATGTTTTTGAATATATGACTAAGGAATTGGGTGAGTGTTCTTTCTCCTTATAGATCAAGGTATTTGAGTATGTTATACCTTGTTTTTAGATATGTTTGTTGGTTGGGATCTTGAGGAATGACCTAGATTATAAATTTAGTTATTTAGATGTTATACTAACCTAATTATTCTTCCCTTTTAAAGTATGGATTAATTAATTAATTATGTCAAATTTCTATAATAATTATATTATGGAAATACATTCCCAATGTAATGTGGTGATATGTGGTATGCGATGTATTTTCCACATAACATCTAAAAATGTGATATAGGATGTTATTCCCTTTTTTTGATATACTTGTAACTTGGGAAACATTTCCCAATTTATTTGATACCAATTTGGTATAAGAAAAAAATTCCCTTTTACCCCATGTTATATAGTTGAGGGGTTTCATACCTATTATGTGATAAGATCATGTCCAATATTATATTCCCATTATTGGGGGGTACATGATTCCCACCAGGACATAGAACATAATGACAACATGACCATGATACTATTGGTGATGGGAAGATATTTGTAAGTATATTGTATTTCCCTTAGAAGTGGGACACAATGCCTATATTATGATGGTTCCAATAAAGGGATGTGATTATCACAAGATTACGGTTTATTTCATGATGTGATTTCATATCATAATATGTGATCCATGTTTAGGGATTCCTTCCCCCTAGTGATTGTACTCTGGGTATGTGATATTATGACCCCTCTTGTAGGTTTTTAGGATATGTGACACCCACTTGTGTATGATTTCTTAGGGATGGTGTTCTTACATTTGTGAAAATGTTATCGAGATGTTTTACTAATGTATTCATGATTTTGTTATTATAGAGATATTATTCCAAGTAATCTAGTTCTGTTTTTTTGACACATTTCTTATGTACTATAATTATTATATGATGGTTCATTATTTCCATTAATAATCGATTGGGACCTGATGACCTATTGATAGTAATTTCAAATGTTCAAAGACACTCAAACATTGGTTGAAGCATGTATAGTCACCCTGAGGATGGATATATAGAACCCATGGTTGTGAAAAAGGAATTATTACTACCACTACTGAGATACTTTTATTTAACATCATATCACATTGTACATGTACATCTATATACAAGATTTTTTTATGGATACCATTGGTGGTGGCCTACTACATTTTACCCACACCATATGTAAATTCATAGTTACTAAAAAACATCATGTTTATAGACACATGTGAGGGAAATATCCCAAAATTGGATAATTTAGTAGAAGAAGTTAAGATAAGGCTAAGAGGTGGGGTTCGGTAGAGACATGGAACTTGGTTATGTTATAGGATCCTTTACATTATTTATTTACGGTATCATGTACATGGTCAAAACATGGGTGAACTTATAAATGAATACCATGTGAAAAAACTACTACTAATTTTTATTATATCATAAGAGTAGTTAATTACATATTGTTGGCTTATCAATGTGATATTAACTTTTACATAATTTTATATTATCATTAATGGTTGTATATTTCTTCCAATGTTAGTTATACTTAACTATACTAAAGGGTATATTCCCCCCATGATCACCTATAGACCATTTACGTATTTCAGAAATAACTAATATATGAGAAGGAACAACTAATGTATGTAGCGCCTGGTTTTTCCATAGTGGAGGTTAATTGAATTAGGGATACATCAAAAGGTATTAAAGACCTATTTTTTATTATTTGGGATATGATATAAAGAGATATGAACCATTGGGATATGGTATAGTTTTTAAATTTACTCTTTTACAACACCACCATGTAGAGAAATCCTAGTTACTAGGGTGTTGGGATTATTGTTTAGGGAATTCTCTATTATAGTTGAGTTTTTTTAGTCATTCCAATCATTATTTTTTTAGTGATTTACTAATTTACTCTTCCCCCTGGGTGGAAAGAGGCATGCCTTCATAAATAATATTGGAATATAGGATTCAAATTTTACTCATGTTTTAGTTGGGAATTAATTACTTCATTGTAGAATGGGGTATGGTTATTTAAAATATCAACAACCACTTATAGATTATTTTTCATTATAACTTGATAGTGGAAGTTTACTTAGTTAGACTCATATTTTGATGATGTAAATATTTTTTAATAATTGATGGGATGAATCGTATATATATTTGACATATGGTCTGGAGAGAAGGTAGACGGGTCTTGATTTATTCCCTTGTGATGTGAGCAATTATATTATAGGGTGAGTATAGAGTAGTGTGATATATTGTTTGCTAATATCAAATTCAATTCATCAAAGGTTTGAACTGGCCTATTTATTGGGGGTAGAATGATTAATGAACTTAGTTATGTGATATTGATCCTTGAGAGTATAATATATTTTATGGGTAGCCAGTGAGGATTATCATCTATGAGTTGGTGGATTGTTATAGACATAATGATAATGCAATTGATAAATACCATGAATGGTGTGATAACATGCGAGTTTCCTTATATATTCAAGTCTAAACCATGAAAAATGATTTGTGGGTTTTTATTTTCAAAAGAAATTGTCAACAGACTAGGTTGCAGACATAAGTGGTGATGTTTCCAGCTTAAGATCGTATTAATTTTTTTTCTAGTCATCTGTAATGGAAATTTTCTAGCTTATCTTCAGGATGGGTTTCGATGAGGTAAGGGTATCCCAATAGAGGGGTGAGACCAAAGCATGTGGATGAATTCAAGATGAAATAAATGGGTATATTATTGTATGATATGAATGATATATATGATATTAATGACATGTGAGCATTGTGTGGTCAAATTTTTGGATTGGCATGAGTGATTCCATGAGGTATATTGATATAGAAGAGTATATTATCCCCATCTTGTGAGTTGACAATCATGAATATGAGGAATAATAAATTTTCGATTAAGTGGATGATATAGGATAATTGAGATGTAGCTGTCGATGATATGAGTCAGTTAATTGATAGGGTAATACTATAATTTTAGCCTACTGAGTTTTATTTTTTGATTAACCATGTTTTACATCTGTATTATCATAGGAATAGATTTATGACTACTCTCTTTATTTTTATTAGTAGGATGGTCTTACACACTATGTGTGTAGATTTTCTGTAGGAATTGGTCTCATATCATTCTTTTAATTTAGATATTACTATTTGGATATATGTGATCTGCCACACATGACATGTGGGATATCCCAAAATATGAATTTTAGAAACTCTAGGGGTTGTAGAGAGTCCCTATAAATTTCACATGAACCCTAGTGCTATTTATTAATGATATTTTGGATGAATAAAAAATATTTTTGAAAACATAATTTTAGGTGATTAGACAGACAATGATTCTATTTTTGAATCTTAAGACCCACATGGGGCATACAAAATTTAAGGAGTGTGTAAGTTATGATTGGTATAGGACTCCATATCCTTCTTTACTACTTGGAGTTCATATCAGTAATGTATATGAACCATGTTTATGATCACTCTATGGGTGTGATTGTCCATGGTATGGAAGTGTAAATGTGTGAGACACATTTTTTTAGCTAGGGGTGTTAACTCAAGATTTTATTTTGTTATTTACCAATTCCTAGGAATTAAATATATCCTCTTGATTGATACTAAGTAGTTATTTAACTATTATATTTTTCCTAACATGTGTGATTTGACTTCCTCATCTTGTTTAGTGGCAAATTCAGTGATACCTCAACTTCTTTATTGAAAATGTGGTCACCCATGATATCATGAGACTATTAGTGAATTCATATGGAATCTATCGATTTTTTTAAATAATAAGTCACAAGGTAATTTTTAGATCACTAGGTATAATGTTTTTTCTTCTAAGACTGTACATATGGTGGTGTAACTTTGGTGATGTTGGAGAGTGGATTCAAGGATCATATTGGTTTCATAAGGAAAAGGTAAGGGAATATAGGGTGGGTCTTCTTGGATATGATTTGTGTGGTCATTTTAGTATTATAATTTAGGTGATTGTCTAATATTTGTATTTTAATATATTAGACCATTGAGATGTTAAATTACAAAGTGGGGATCCATCATTGTGCTTATTTTATTAAAACCCATTTCGAGTAGTGTACAACTATTATTAATAGAGAAGTGTATAGAAAACCTATAATGATGATTATAAGGGGAATGTGTTATAAATTAGATATAATTATCCATCTTGTGTATGTTTGGTTGGTGAGAGATCATCATATTCTACTATAAGATCGTATTATTAGATATTTCAGTGAGTTTTGAGATGGAAAAGTGGAAATGGTATAATTTTTTCCATTTGGGAACCAAATCTATGGATGTACATAAATGTATGGGGTAAAACGCCCAATTTATTAGGGCATGGTATTATGTTCTGATTGATACATGATAAGAATATATGGGTTAGAGGCCATAATGTTACCTTCACTAGGGTGTGATATTGAGCATGTGTTAGTCCAATATAGTTTGGTGATATCGAACATAGGTGTAAAATTATTTAGTTTTGGGAATCTATGAATTTCATTCGGTTGGGGAATCAATATGGGGATGGTATAATTATACAGAGTCATGATTCTTGGGTCATATATTTTTTTTCATAGTCATTTGATGGAGTGGGATACCAGCTGGTTCATTTATAAAATGATTGAGATCTATATCTTAGATATGAATTATATTGGGATTTTCATGAATGATCAGTGTTTTCTCTAAAAAGGAATTAGGTGACTTGTGTGTTTTGTAGTTTTGATAGTTTGAGTATCATGTAGGCTAGACCATAACCAATGGATGATATAAATAAATAAACTATATCAAGTTTTAGAGACAAATGTGATTTTTGAGAGCTTCACATGGAAATTTTTTAGAGATGAGACGTTTTTTTGTGAAGAGGTTTTGACTGTTCCTAGGAGATTGTGTTGGGGAATCCAAATAAAAACTGAGTTCTGGGGAAAATTGTGCAAAGTTTGATTTGAAATTTCAAATTTAATTCAATATTTAGAATTGTTATTCATTTTTAATTGATTTAGAGGATGTTTATAATGTTTCATATTAGGGGTAGAATCCCCAGGACATGTTTTGGGGGTTAAGAAGATTTGGGATGTAATGTGGTTTTTGTAGTGGGCTATTGGGAACTTGGTTAAGTGTAATCTAGAAACTAATGAATAACAAAGGGGACCTACTCTTATTATAGGACCATTAGGTGTCTGATTCATTGCATTAAGTGGTTGGTGAAGGTGCGTCAGGTACTGGTGAAATCACGGTCACATTTTATATATAGTGGGTGAATTTTAATTCCACCCCATTTTCTTATACCTTATAGTGGGTTTTTCATTGGACCTCAAAAAATAGCTATAGAGGGTCACTCATGGATCTCCCCATCCCCATGTTGATTCTCCATTCCCAATAGTGTATTGAAGTAAGTTGTTTAAGGAATTAAGTAGTTTTTAACCCCACTTCATCATATATTGTTTGTAATGTACCATAATTTATGAATATATTTTTTAAATTGTATGGAATTATTTTTAGACATGAATCTTTGACAGCACGTTATTCTAAGGCCTGATGAACCCGAAATAGATTTTTTATCTTTTCAAAAGATCGTTTATGTAAACGTGTGAGCGGTTTTTTCTAACATTTGAACTAGTGCTCTGATCAAAAATATGAGGCACCGTTGAACATAGAATGGTGGGATTCTCCTAGAGAGGACCTAACTTCAACTAGAATGGGTTGGATGGAAATGTTAATTTTCAGACATTTCAGAAAATAATAAAAATACATAAAAATTTATTTTATTTTTCTTTTCTCACGGTTAAAAGGTGGATGGAGGAGTCATGGTGCAGCGAAGAGGTGTATTAAATAACACTTGTAATCGATCATTTTTGTGCTGTGTAACAACAAATTTATATAAGTGTA
Source organism: Viscum album (assembly GCA_963277665.1). Taxonomy (NCBI): domain Eukaryota; kingdom Viridiplantae; phylum Streptophyta; class Magnoliopsida; order Santalales; family Viscaceae; genus Viscum; species Viscum album. The sequence continues at coordinate 658,525,849 of OY728132.1, forward strand.
ACAAATATGTTGTTCCATAAATGAAAGTGTAACGACATGATGTCGCAGCGTCATAAGAAATGACTTGACATCACAACGTAACAGAAACTCTATGACGTGTCTTCTTTTAATGGGTTAGCCCATTAGAGATTTGAGAATCAAAGGTTGGAATTTCTATGAAGAGCTGACGGTGAGAACTCTCCCCAATGACAATTGTCAAATGAAGGAAAACCTTTAACGACATCGATGAAGAATGGGACCGGTAAGCGACAAACACTGATGCCTTCTATCAGAACCTAAATCCCCATGGATGGAAATCTCCAGCGATGAATGTCAATCAAATTTAGGGTTTAAATGCTTTATGTTTTACCCATTCATATTCTAAAACAACGAAAACAGAACAACCCATGAACTGGTTGATCTGCAAATCGTTATTTCATTCAGGAGGGTTTTTTTCTTGAGGTTTTTGCACTGTGATTGATGTTTATCTGATAGAACTATGATCCTATGCCTCCCAGGTTTTTAAAAATCGAATGCAGAGTGTTCGGGCCAACACAATAAAGGCCTGAGCCCCTCTTTCATGTGCGTTATTCGTGGATGAGCATTAAAATTTGTGGAAAGGCAAAGTCGAGCCCTTCTCAGAGAAGGAGACACCCCACTGAGGCTAGAGGTGTAGGAATCATGAATAATGGACCACCGATGTCGACCAGGTGGTCTGTGAAAGATCCCACCAGTGGCTCTAGTGACCACCGGTGGAGGTCAGAATGGGCGATCGTGGGCTAGAGGTGGCACTCCATGATGGCGCCGTAGGAGGAGCATCGTAGCTGGCTCAGGTTGCGGCGGTGCAACATAAGTTTCCAGCTAGTGGACAGAAGTATCTCCTTAGTTGTGTCAGTGGAGTTTCCCACAGTCGTATCAGTAGAGCAGCCCACAATCGCGGGCTACTGTTCTCAGGGAAAGCAATCCCTTGACTGTGGTGCGGAAATTCCAGTTGGTCGTGTGTTGACACCCTAGACAAACAATGTGTCCAGGATGGATGAGGTGGTCCCGTAGTGACCAGTGGGGAAGGAGGGTGGACACGACTGTCTACAATGTCCTGGCCCAGTAGAGAACTGGTCCGCCTCTAGTGGATCATGTAGGACAATGGGCCGGACCCGCGGCCCAACTGTCCCGACCAGATAGGACCAACCCAGACCTAAACCAAGTCAAGTCGGGTTAGTTGAATCACACTGAGGCATGTGGGGCCCCCATGCCAGGTTGGTCGGGTCAGAGAGGTCCAAGATGTAATTGGCCCTTGTTTACTACAATTCCAATAACTTTCAAATCAAGCGTCTGATTGAAAAGCCGTTTGCGGTGTCGGAACCCTCATAACAAGGCAGATCTTTTGGAATACTCAAAGGAGGATTTTAATGGAAGTTGAAATATGATGAATGGATTGGGTAGCGGTTGTCCTGAGATCTATCGTGCTATATGCGGAAACCCTTCTATTGGCTGATACCTACAGACTACTAATGAGAGACAATGTGTGGATGAGCTACGATGGCCCAGTGGGATGTTTATCTGTCTGACCCATCATTCCCATGGGGGGGAGAGACTCAATGTGACTCGGCAAACCCATGGTACATGATGGGGAGGAGTACCTCTCTATGACCAAGTTGTGAAGAATCTCTTTGTGACCCAGAAGACCCATAGCGTGGAGTGCCTATGTGTGACATAGAATACCCCTGGTACTCATCAGGTATGAGTACCACAGTATTACAAGGATTGATGTAAGTGGGTTTTGTGTGACACGGTAGGACCATTGTACTAATTTAGGAGTTCTTTAGCAGCTGAGGTGTTCTATGATATGACCGATGATTCAACTTCCTTAATCGAGAATATACCTGGAGTGATTTGTCTCTCTTTGTGATCAAACATCATGCTTTTTTTCTTGATTTCTTTGTGTTATTTCCTTTGTGTTGTGGGATCCCTACTGAGTATTTTATTACTCACCCCTGCATAGGCTTCACCTACACGTGTTGTGTCTGGTGCAGATGATCATGCCTTGAAAGAGGTCTTGGTGGCCCAGGACCCAGTGGTGCCCAATCAGAACAGCAACGCACGGTGTACTTTAGGGCTTCAAGCAGCTACTCTTCACTTAACCATTATGTGGGGCTTCCAGCAGATGGATTTCATAGTTTTCCTTTTACTTTTATATTTTTAGTTTATCCTTGGGGGGGTTTGTATTCAAGAACATTTGATCTAAACTTTGTAAATTTACTGTGTGGATTTTTAGTTTCGTGAATGTTTACATTTTCATATTTGGGTTGTGGTTATGTGTGCATGCATACAAGTACTCAGGAAAATGCATCCCATTTGTAGGTTAACGCCTTCAGCACTAGTCACCAACCCCTTTTCTTAGAGAGGAGGGCATGGGGGTGTCATGACACGGGACCTGGGGGACAGGTCATCAAAAAGTAGAATCTAAGGTCGGTCAGTTCTACTTGAAAGAATAATAGTCTATTGTTTTGTTTTTGTGGAAATACTATTGACTATTTTGTGTTCGACTTTTAGATTTTTGGAGTCCAATGATTGTGCAGCGGCCAACATATCGATACACCATGACCCCAAATTCATCTTTTCTTCTCTATACATGAAAACATGGGTTGCATTAGTGTATCCTTATGATCTTCTTGAAAAATATTCATTTAACTAGGTATAATCTTATTACTATAGTACATCTTGATCTATTTCCGGATGTATCCACAAAGACAACCAGCTTGGATTCTGATACATGATCATGTGGACAGCCCACCAGACGATGAGGCATCGGTTCAAGGATCAGTGCTATAGATGGCCCCGCTGGGTGGTGCACTAATGTTGCCACCACATGTGGATAAAAACTTACTTCCTACATTACTGGTATAGTACGTACACATACTTAGTTCCTTGGAAATGTTTCAAGGATAGAGGCCTTCCTGATTTAGCAGACAGACAGATCCTCAGGTCATTGAGGACTGGATAGAGGCAATGACATGGGTATTCCTCTTATTGAGGCAATCGCTTGACTAGATAGAAATATTAGCTATGATCCTTCTATAGGTCTCTATAGAGAGATTGTAGAGGTTGACCATCCATACGCATGATGAGGCGACCCTCACCTGGACAGGCATCGAGCAGATTTTCCAGGAGGATTTTTTCCCACGAATTTGCACTCTGTGTGCATTCAGAAGTTACTTCACCTACAACAGGGTAGCATGATGGTGGCGGAGTACTCAATGAGGTTTATCGATCTTCCTCTATACTATAATGATATGGTTCGAGACCTTTTATTCAGGGATCGAGCCATTGAGTAGGGACTTCATAGGGATATAAGAGTGTTGATGGTGTCTCTCAGCATCCCTACTCAGGATGGGCTGCTGGAGTGAGCCCTTATTGTAGAGGTCTTCCTGGTTAGTAGGCACTGACATCTAGAGCCACCAGCAGTCCTCAAGTGGTATATTCTTCAGTGTTGAGCAGCAGACGGTAGACACGGGGTCCCAAGAGGGCCAAATCATTTAAGGGATGACCCTGGGACTAATGTTCAGCAGTCAAGGGCTCCCAGAATAAAGAGATTCAGCATGGAGCCATGCTTTTCTACAATTGTGGTGGGTAGAAACACATGGCTCCTAACTACATGACCTGTTATACATACGATCATCATACGGTCGAGATATTTCCAAGGCAAAGGAAGAGGTTTGAGCAAGGAGATCCTCAAGATGGAGAACATGGTTGGGGAGTAGGCCAAGAAGCATGTCGTGGGTGACGATGCGAGGTACTACCACCACCACCCACAGGTGGTCCACCCAGACCACTAGGAGTAGGTGGATAAGGGTGAGCTTAGCTTCAGTCAGTATATGCTTTTAACCATGGTGCTCCAGAGATTATTAGAGCTATAATTTATGTCTTATCCACCTTAGTTATAGTTCTTATAGACCTAGGTGATAGTCACTCTTTCCTCCACACAACCCTTATTCAGAGCTCATAGATTATAGTGGATTCGTAGGATCGATCCTTATGACTAGAGACTCTTATGGGAGGTGATTTGATAATTACACATTGGCATTGGTAGTGTGAGCTTACTTAGGGAAGTGATACCTTCGGGTGGGATCTCCTAGTAATGATGTCAAGTCCATACTATGTCATCTTGGGTGTGAACTGGTTATCCATAGCCCATGATCTAATAGATTATTTTATGTGTATAGTGTGGTGTGTCCATGGGGACGGGATTGGGTTTTCCTTCGAAGGCGAGAAAGAAATTTTTGCAGTCCAAGAAAGAATTTCTTAGAGGAGGGTGCAGTTGATCACACACTAGTTGGCTAGCCTCACTCTCAGTGTAGTGTACGATGGGAATCTAAGCATTCATGAAGTGGTGGATGAGTATAAAGATATATTTCCCAAGGATTTTCCCGGACAACATCCTCGTAGGGAGGTATACTTGTGAATAAACATGTTCCCTAGTATGACACTGATATCCACACTGGAATATCGAATGGCTCCTAAAGAGCTACGTTATTTGAGGGTAAAACTGAAGGAATAGCAGGAGAAGGGGTTTGTAAGGCCCTTACTTTAACTATGGGCATCCCCAGTGTTGTTTACCAAGAAGTAAAACGAGAGTTTGAGGTTGTGAGTGGACTTACATCACCTCAACTAGGTGACTATGAAGAACAAGTGTCCACTACTGAGCATTGATGGCCTCTTTGATATGCTTAAGGTAAGGAGATGTTTCTCAAAGATATACCTTAGGTCTATCTATCATCAGCTTCAGGTACGATATGATGTTGTACCAAAGACAGCTTTTAGATGTCGGTATGGACACAATGAGTTTTTGGTGATACCTTTAGGTGTGACCAATATTTCTAGTAGTGTTCATGGGACTAATGAACAATATCTTCTAGCCTTACCTTGATCTTTCTGTGGTGGTCTTCATTGATGAAATCTTGGTGCACTTGGTGTTATAAGAGGATAATGCTACACACATATAGATTGTACTAGATACACTCTGAGAGTACCAACTATATGCTACTCTCTCAGTGTTCTAGTTTTTTATATAGGAGGTCCACTTTCTAGGACATGTCATATCGAAGGCTGGAGTTGCATTGGATCTAGAGAAGATAGAGGCAGTGCTTTCTTGAGAGCCACCCAAAAGTGTGACTAAGGTGCAGATTTTCATGGATTTGGATAGATACTACTGTCGGGTCATGCCTAACTTTTCTAGGGTATTATTTCCCTTATCAACTTTGATACTGATGGGATGGACCTATTTGTAGACAGAGAAGTTCCAACAGTGTTTCCAGGAGCAGATGAGGATACTGACGAGTGCCCCCATCTTGAGACTACCAGAAGAGGGAGTTGGGTATGTCGTTTTCTGTGAAACATCAAGAACTGTAATGGGATGTGTCTTAATGCAAGAGTGTGCAGTGATCGCCTTTGGCTCATGGAAGATGAGGAAGCATGAGAAACACTATGTGACCCATGACCAGGAGTTAGCAGTATAGGTATTTTCCTTAAAGATGTTGTGGCAATACTTGATGGGTTAGTGTTTTACAGTCTACTCTGACCAAAATAGTCTTGGTTATATCTTATCATAGAAGGACCTGAACTAGAGACTGCAGAAATAGATAGTGTTCTTTTAGGACTATTAATTCGAGAAAGTCTATACACCTAAGATGGGAAACATGGTGGTAAGAATGCTCAGTAGGAGGTCTATTTTACAACTACTGAGTGAGGCTATGATGCAGCTGGCCACAATGAATATATGATTCATGGATAATGATGGAGCAGCTTACCTTCAACCGATGACTATCACTCCTCCACTCTTATAACGAGTTTGGATTCACAACTTTTAGATGTTGATTGTGAGGCCTGACATGCTCAGTTATCCTCAAGACAAACTCCTAATTTATTTTCGATAAGTGGGGATCATGTTATCCTTTTCAGAGGACACATAGTCGTACCAGTGACATTATGGGAGGGGTGTTGAAGGAGTTTCATACATGTCCATTGGTGGTACATTATGGTGCAGAAAAGATGTACCAGGACCTCCGACGTTAGTACTGGTGGCCATGGATGATGAAAAAAGTGGTAGAGTGTGTTTCATGATGCCTCACTTGTTAACAAGTGAAGGAAGAGAAATAGGTTCCAGTGGGATTTTCCCAACCACTTTAGGTACCAGAGTTGAAATGGGATGGTATCTCAATGGAATTTGTGACGAGCTTTCGACGCACATCCATGGTCCAAGATTCTATCTGGGTGATCATCGACCGACTCACCGTGTTTGTTCACTTCCTACTCATCTGGGAGTAGTTATCGGAAGAAGGATTAGGATTAATCTATGTCTAGAAGATAGTGCAGCTTCACTGGGTTCCTTCGACAATCATCTCAGACAATGATGTATGCATTACATTGAGGATGTGGAATGGATTACATGAGGAATTAGAGACATAGTTGTTCTTGAGGAAAACATTTCATCCCTAGACAAATGGTCAGACAGAGCAGAATATATAGACCTTATATGACTTTCTTCTTTCTTATGACCTGGATTTTAGTCACAATTGGCTAGACTATCTACCACTAGTGGAGTTTGCCTACAATAATAGTTATCACTACACCATTGGAATGGAACCATTTGAGGCCTTGTATGGGAAGCCATGCAGATCACCTCTATAATGGATATATAGGGGAGTCATCACTCATAGGTCTAGAGTTGGTATGGTCTACCACTAAAAAGGTAAAGATCATCCAGGAGGGGATGATGAATTCACAAAGAAGATAGAAATCTTATACTGATCGGAGACATAGGACCTTGGAGTTCGAGGAGGGAGACCATGTGTTCCTTCCGGTCTCACCCCGATAGGGATTGTATAGACGTGTCTTAAGTGGCATGTTATATATGAGGTTTATTGGAACTTTTAAGATTTTTAGAAGAGTTAGAAAGGTGGAATACAAAATAGATCTCCCCCTTTAGATGCACCAGATGCATGATGTTTTTAGCATGTCGTAGTTGAGGAGGTACGTTCATGATCTATCACATGTCATCGACCAGGGTGAGCTGGAAATTGATGATGGGGTGATATTTGCGGAGATCTTGGTGAAGATATAGGACTGATAGGAGAGGGTCCTTCATGTATGGTTGATTCCTCTAGTTCATGTTTTATGTTAGCATAGGAATATGTAGGACAACACATGGGAGCGGGAGGATATGATTCATGCTCAGTACCTCCATTTATTTGATTAGCCCTTGTTTTGGATTTTTGGGACATAAATATCTAAGGTGGGGAGAATTTAATGTCCCAAAATTTCTATATATTTTTTTAAATTGGATGCAATTATTTTTAGACAAGATGCTTTGACATCATGTGATTCGGAGGCCCAGTGAACCCAGAATGCAATTTTTTTCTTTTTTTAAGTTCTTTTAAGTAAACATGCGAGTGGGTTTTGTTAACTTTTAAATCATAGCTCGGATCAAAAAATTTGAGGGCACCATTGAACTCAAAACACCGGTATTCACCTAAAAATAACTTGAATTCAATAGGAAAGGGTCATATAGAAAAGGTAATTTTCAAACCTTTCAGAAAATAATAAACTAACTTAAAAATTTATTTTATTTCTATTTTTTTATCATTGAGCGGTGGATGATGGAGCTACAGTATGAAAAAAAAGGTTCATTAGATGAATATCATTAATGGATTCTTTTACCAGTGTAACGACACATTAATTGAAGCATAACAGATACACTATTTCATAAATGAAACAGCGTAATGTCGTGATGTCACAGTGTAACAGAAACATTTTTACTTGTTTTCTTTTAATGAGTTAATGTGTTGGAGAGTTGATAATGAAAGGGTGGAATTTCTATGAAAAACTACAGGAAATAACTCTCTTCAATGAATAATGTTGAATATATGAAAACCTCTAACATCATCGATGAAGAACGAGACCAGTGAGTGAAAAACACCGACGACTTCGATCGGAACCTAAATCCCAGCAGACCTGATGCTCCATCCACTAATGTCATTAAACATAGTGGTTTAATTTATTTATGTATTACCTGTTCTTAATCTAAGTCAATTAACTTGGATCAACCCATGAATAGTTTGATCTGTGGTACGTGAGCTCTAGTGGGAGGGTGTTTTTCTTGGGGTTTTTTACACTAGGATTGATGATTATCTGATAGAACTGTGATCCCAAGACTCCCATGTTTTTATACTTCTAACACGGAGGGTTTAGGCTGACACGAGAAGGATCAAACCCCTCTTCCTTGTGTGTTCTTCGTGATAGATAACACAAATTGGCTGCAAGGAATATTTGAGGCCTTCAGGGGGAAGGTGACACCCCATGGTGGCCAGAGGCGTAGGAGGTGCAAAGAATGGACCATTGATGTGGACCTTGTGGTCCATGGAAGAGTCCAATGACCTGCCACGATAGCATCTCGCAGCAGGATCAGGCCATGGAAGTGCATCAGAAGCTTCCATCTAGGTTGGCAGTTAGCGGAAGGACAAGACCCCTCATCCACATAGGTGGAGCGGCCCACAGCCGCGGGCCACAGTTCTCGGGGCATGCGGTCCCCTGACCATATGTGGAAGGTATAGATGATTAGTTGGTGGACTTTATGCTGACATCATGAATTCACTATGAATTAGGTATGGATGAGGAGTCCCCATGGAATCCCGTGGGGAAGGATGGTGTATTTCTCCATCTACCGTGTCCCGACCAGGCACAGAACTGGTCCGCCTCTTGCGGACTAGGCAGGGCAGCATGCCGGACCCGCGGCCCAACTGGCCAGAATGGACTGGACCAAACCAAACATGAACTGGGTCAGGTTGGGTTAGTCGAATAAAACTAGGTCATGTGAGGTCCCTGGGTCGGGTTGGTCGGGTCAGACCAGGACCAAATGCAACTTACCCATGTTTACAAAAATGCCATTAATTTGCAAACTAGGCATCTGATTAATGAGATGTTTGCAGTGTTACAACCATTGCTATGAGGCTGATCTTTTGGTAGACTCTAAGGATGATTTTCATGGAAGTTTAAATCAAATTAATGGATTGGGGAGATGTTCACTCGAGATCAAGTGTACTATTTGTGGAAACCCTGCGGTTGGATGAGACCTAAAGATTGAAAACAAACGACCCTCTGTGGATCAGCTATAATGAACCAATAAAAAAGTGGCTTAGTATAACTTGGAAGGGCCACGGTTGGGAGAGACTCTGTGTTACTCTTCAGACCCATGGTACACGATGGGGAGGAGTACCTCGGTATGGCCAAGGTGGGAAGAGGCTCTATGTGACCTAGTAGACCCACGGTGGGGAGAGACTCTATGTGACTCAGAATACCCATGGTACTCATCAGCGATGAGTACCATAGCAGTCCATGGTTAGTGGGAATAAGCTTTTGTGTCACTTAGAAGGCCCACTATACTTATTGAGGAGGATTTCTCTAGCAACCAAGGTTTTAATGATGTGACTAATGATTCTTCTTACATACTCTAGGTTATACCTGCTATGAGATATCTTAATTCGTGATCAAGATTCATGATTTTTTTTGTTGGATTTCTTTTTGGTATTTACTTTGTGTTTTTTATCCCTACGAAGTATTTTTTTACTCACCCCTACACGGGCTTCACCAACACATGTTGTTTCGGGTGCAGACGACTGCCGCCTTGATAGAGGACTTGGTGGCTTGGGACCCGGTGGTGCCTAGGGTGACCAAGCAGTTAGGGTGTACTTTTGTAGCTTCCAGTAGCTACTTTTAACGTACCCATTAGGTGGGGTTTCAAGTAGACTAATTTCATACTTTTCCTTATACATTCCTATTTTAGTTTATCCTTGTTTGGGTTTTTATTCCGGTCCATTTGACCTACAGTTTTTACTTTTACTCAGTGGTTGTTTAGTGGAATACAAATTAACTTTTCCAACTTTGGGTCAGGGATATGTGTGTTTGTGTACATGTACTTAGGAAAATTCCTCCCACTTATAAATTGATGCCTTGGGCACTAGTCACCAACCTCTGGCCTTCGATAGGTTGGTTTGGTTGTGTCACAAGACGAGCCCCAGGGGACATGTCATGACATTATTACACTCCCATTTCCTAAAATTTAGAATAGATGTGTGTAGGGATTTGATTCCAATTCCACCATATAATTCTGAAATTGGGCCCACAAGATAGACATTTTTCTATATAACTAGAGGAGGTTTTGGGAGGATGAACTATTATGGATATTTTTCGTTACAAATGGGTAATCCAGTAGCCTATTGTTTTGATTTTATACTAAATTATAATGTGTTGACTGATGAAATGATTTCGGGTGTTAGTTATTTGGTTTATGGATGTCTCAAAAATGTTTCCATGTTAGAAAACACTCTATTTTTTGATGTTTCAGAATTTTTAAGTCATCCAGTGAGTGTTCCATTGATTATACCTAAAAAATATCTTTTAATTAATTTTATTAATTAATTAAAAATTTTTATACTTATATAAATTATTGTTTGATGGATATATGGACCTATAGTGGAGATCGATGTCTAATATAGTCTTGGATGATCTTGGGATATGGTGGTCACACATTAATTGATGGGATAACTCCATTTTGAGGCTAGTGGTCCTAAATTAAACCTAATGGTTTTTCTATTTTTTTATTTGATGTGTGATATGAAATATCAATTCCCATGTGTTATTATCCTAAAAATAAGTTTTTTCTTTTTTCCCTTGACCTGGCTGAGTTGGGTAAGGATGGTTTGGGAAATAATAAACTCTTTTGTAGTTCTCTCATTATGTTATGGTTGCTGAGAAAAATTAATACTGAATTTAAGTATATCAAAAATTATAATAAAGACCTAATGTAGACCCACCATGAGTTATAATATGATTTCTAAGACCATGATCAAGTTCCCTTTGCCTATTCTAAAATGGAAAATTTTGAAATCATGTGTGTTCAACTTGTTGATTAACCCAAATATGACATTATTGTTTCCTCGCTAGTATTTTTCTTTACATGACTGATGGATAGGGTAAGTGTTCCTCATCCTTCACTGTCATGGTTTTTGAGTAGGTTATTCCTTTATTTTGGATAATGTTATATTATAGTCATGTCGGGATTAACCAAAGAATTGGCTTAAAGTGAGTTGGATGTTATACCAACCTTATTATGCCTCACTCATATAGTTTTTCCTAAGTTATTAATTATTCCATTATGTTTTTTTATTATATTTTTAAATGAAATGTGATGTTATCATATGAGGTATGGGACCCATTTCCCACTTACCATGTTGTAATTTTATCGAAAACACAATACCTTTTTCTTGATATACATGTACCTTGAGGTGTGCATCCTGATTACCTTGATACACTTATAGTATTGGAAAAAGAACCCATTTATCTCATCCTATGTTTTTTATGGGTCTAATGGTCTTTATGTGATGAAATCGTGACTATGATGTTATAAAATCAATTAATGTACAGATTTCCCACCGTGGTATGGAACAAAATACCATTTTGACCTTGGTAATTTAAATGATAGAATTCCATGCATATGTATTTTCTAGTTCCCTTAGAAGTGGTATGTACTTACCATGGTGTAATTATTCCAAGGGGGTGTGATAAAGGCATGAGGATAGTTTAATGTGGGATGTGATACCTTTTTATATGTTGTGAGTTAGTACTCAAGATGTAATATCCCCTGATTTTAAAAGAATGACTATGATTAATAGTGTACAAACTATGCAACACCAAGTGTAATTGTACTATGATATTTTATTATAAGACCATCATAAACTAGTAGTTAAATTGGATAGTGTTAAAAAGAGTAACAATTTTTTGAAATATATATGTAATTTTTATAATCAAAAAATCATATTGATAAATACATAGTAAATAAACACTCATAATTTCAATAGTCATTTTATTATTCAAAAATATGTTTTCTTTAAAAATTATTTTTATTAATATTTTTGAGTGAATATTGTAAATATATTTGTGGAATTTTTTGATTGATGAAATAAATATTACTTTTAAAATAATAATAATAAATTTATATTTGGGTGAAGTTTTTGTATTTTTTAGAAATGAATGAAATTTCATTTCATATCAAAAAATTCATATTTTTATTTAAAACAATATTTTCCTTTAAACTATTTACAGGGTATAATTATTTTTTGGAATATTTTTGAAATTTTATTAATTTCTTTGGATTTAAAATTATCCAATTATGTTTTTAAAATAAATTTATTCTTGAATTTATTATAAATTCATTTTATTTTGTAAAAGTAAATTTTTCTGAAATACCTAGTTTTCATTATTTTTTTGTTTGAGTCCAAATTAAATTTTTAAATTTATGTTTTTTGAATTTTGAAAAATGGCCTACGTATTTCAAAATAGTTGTTAAAAATTTTGTGAATATGGATCTTTTATTTTTTTTCAACATCAATAGTAACCTTAGTAATTTTTTTTAACATGGTAAAGGGTAAATCAGGTTATTAAATATAAAAATATGATAATATGGTTTATAAAGTGACCATAAAACATTAATTAAGTTTATTTTATGGGTTTATTTCATACATACCCATCCAAGATTTGGTTACATGGTATTTTTTCAATTTTTATGTGATTATAACCTTTATAACATTATATTTTAAAAAAATTCAAAAATATAACACTTTGGTTTTTTATAACTATACATTTTTAACAAAGAGATTACCAGAGGATATGTTCCATTAAAAAAAAATTTTAAACATTAAATGTTTTATCTTCATAATGTTATTTTAGTTTTAATTTTTGGTTCATAAATAAATTCATTAAATTCTTATAGAACTTCGACGTGGTAATTCATCAATTAATTGAAAATTCAAATAAATGATATTAAAAATCAAGAACAAAATATAATTTGACATATTTAATGTAATAAAAGATTATTTAGCGGAAAAGATATTTAAGGGAAATAATAAAGTAATTGGTCAAAAATATACTTAATTTTATGATGTTATTATAGTCAATGTAATGAATTGTTCTAAAAATAGACATTAATGATATTTTATAATAAATAATATTTTATTAAATGATATATAATTAATAAAAATCATAGATTCATCAATGTGATTAGAATATGGATTATAAAATAATTTATTGTACATTTATAGGACTTTATTCAATTTATAATAATTATATTTACCCTTAAAAATAAAAAAACATTATTGTCATTGTATGTTAAAAATGGGTTAATGAAGGGTTAAAACCAAAAGATATGGGTAAAACATATTAAAAAAAAATTATAATTTATTATTTTATAAATTTATTTATACACTAATAACATTAGGAACTAAATTCAGTTGTTTAATGCACTCATTTCTTTGAATATAACTTATATATAAATTAAATCAATAAAAGTTTATAAATATCACCGTCTTTGTTTTTAATATATCTTACGTGTCCGCGTAAGGGAAAAATCTAGTTATGAACAATTTTTTTTAAGATTAAATTTTAATTTTAAGTTTGTATTTATGTATTTTATGTCTAATTAAGTGAATAGTATCTAAATTGACATTAATGATATTTTATGAGAATAATATTTTTTTTATTACCTAAAAATCATAAAAATATTTAAAAAGAACAAATGGGATAGGATATGGTATAATATTTGATCATTTTTTCATATATAGGCCATCAATAAACATTTTAATTTAGTGTATATTTATATTAATTTAATATTTTTTGAAATTCCAAAAGTTCCCCTATCCTCATTTATAAAAGGGATCCTCCTCCCCAACATCATTACCCCATGTTGAGCCTTATATATTAACTAAAATAATTAAATTTACCTTAATAACTTCCCTATTAACATTATAGTTTTTTTATTCCCAAAAGGAAAACTATGGATCCCTTTAGAAGAGATCTAAAGGATTCATTTCGAAGAAGAATTAATCTTCCTAACCAATCACTTTCCTTATCAAATATTATCTACCTACCAAAATATATGATATTCTCATTAAATAATAAATTAATAATATTAGGTATTCTTAAGTGTTTTTACTATTATTGAAAACCTATTGTATACTGTATTTCCTATCAAATTAGAAGTGAAAATATCGCTCATGCATATATAATGATTACAGTCTCCACGTAATGATATAATTTAATTCTCATCACTATGTTTTATGGATGGTTTTTATGATGGTTTTAATTTTTATATAATATATTTAGAACAAAATTATTCATCATTAATTATGATATCATGTCTCACTTGTTACCTTCCAAACTGTTGGAATGTGATAATGTTGCTCAAACGTACATGGGGTCAACCAACTCCACAAAGCTATCTGATTTGTTTTTTATTTCTATTTTACATAGATTGTAACAATCAATAAATTTATGAATATATATGTTATATTTTATATATATGATATATATTTGATAATAATTATAGTATAAATATTAATTAATTTTGAACTTTCTTTAGTCCATCCATTGAAAAATGAAAACTGTGTTTATGCATATGTATGGCCCACCATCTTCATAGACGGTGTAACTCATTTTTATATCTATATCATTTATAGATGACACAATATATTTATATAATGAATATATAAATTAATTATCTCTTGATTAATATTATTTAGTTGATAGAAACAAGTTAATCGTAACACCCAGATATTTTAAGAAGAATATTTTTTCTAATAAATTTAATTTCTCAATAGCTTGCATTACAAGCAACACCTTGTTTTAATGAACTTTGATATTCTATTAATATTATTATTTTAAAGAGGAAGTTATAAAATATCCATTTAAATTGTATGTATGAATAATAATATATATATTTTGAAAATAAAATATAATTTGTTTGGATAAATAAAATATATTTATAAATAAGAACGTAACTTTATGTAATGTAATTATGTGCTTTGAAAATAGTTTTTTCAAAAATCAAATGTATAAGAAAATAATAAAATCAAATTTTAAAATTTTTTGAAAATTAATTGGGTAAAATAAACTTCATTTTTATAATCATCATGTAAAAATTATCATAGGGTGAATGTTTTTGATTTTTGAAAAATAATATTCTTTCGATGAGTAATGAAAAATACCAGTTTTTATTGAAAACTCTCTATTCATTGAAATATTTAATAAGGTCATATTTGTTTTACGATGATTTCAAAAGTATAAATAGTTCAATTTTACAAATATTAATCAATTTTATATAATTATAATCAATTTTATATTGAATTTTTATATAAAAACTTTTGAATGTTTAGAAAATTTTTTATTTGAAAATCAACTTTTTCATTGTGGATAGATGATTAGTTTTAAAAAAAATTATTTCAATTATATATGTAGTATTCTTAAAAATGGGTTACATATTTGTGAATAATAAAAATACTATAAACATATATGGTCAACTTAATTTTTTTTCATCATGAATAGTAAAAATTAATTACAATGGTAATGGTTAAAATGGGTTTACTAAGGGTTAAACAAAAAAGATATGGGGCAAAAAAAAGTAAAAAACTTCTAGAAAATTAATTTTATTGACGTAGTTAGAACTTAAAACATCCATGGTTAAATAATGTACCATTTTTTATTATTTTCTTCTATTAGAAACATGTGTACTTTTTTCTCTTTTCCGAAATTACAAGTGTGCAGCTCACCTCACCTATAAAAGGACATCCTCTATCCTCTTCTATTTACACTTCCAAACACAATTTTTTTCATTAAATACCCAAATAAATTTCTTAATTAAGTAATATCATATTAAAATTCTTATTTTATAAATAAATCATAGGAAGGCTTTAGTTGCGAACCAAAAGAAGTTGTTAGAAAAAGAGGTAACATCTATAATATACGATTTTATTTTATTTATTCCTCTAGAACTACTATTTATTATTAAAGAATAAATATATAATAAAATAATTATATTGATGATATACTAATATTTTGTGTTAACGTGATGACCAAAAAATATTTCCACTTCCATCAAATTGGATATGAAATCATCATTCGTGTGTTCGGCAGACTACAGTCTCGTGAACCGATGTTATTGGTTTTCCATCACGACCTCTCAAGGATAGATATAATGATGGATTAAATGTTAATATTATATTTTTATGATATTATTATACATATGAAATTATTATATCACATAAAACTTCTTACATTAAATTATATGGGAATATGATAATGTCACTCGTGTGTAAGGTAGACTACTAACTCATGAAGCGATGTGATTCGTTCACGTTTTACATGGAAGGTAATAAAAAAAATTTTAATGAAATAATTTGTTAAATATGAAATTAAAATGATTCTATAATGGTAAAATATTAATTTACCATTTTCATTCATTTCGTCAAGAAAATGGAAACATCGTTAATGCTTACATAGAGCCTATCGTCTCCATGAATGATGTTATTCATTTTCCATCTCTTAATTATTTAGATTAAACTATATATATATATAATGAATATATATTGTATTTATATCACGGTTAATATTCTAGAGATTATGTATCCATAATCAATGTAATAGGAGAAAAATGACATATCAAAACATACCCAAAAAGTAAAACAATTATTTCCTGAAATGTGACATTAACATGAAATTGTTAAGAAGTGAGTAATAAATGATAAAAGAAAATCTTATATTATATTATCTATATAATTACAGTTCTACGATAGATATATAACAAGCCTAAATTTATTATATTGTATTTTTGAGAATGTATGAATAAATTTTATTCTTAAGATAGGAGATTTTCGTCTCACATTTATTTTCTGTGAGAAACAAGACATATTCACTAAGTGATTATTTTATGTGGTGTGTATAATAAAAATGATTGTATTTTATGATTTTTATCCTTAAAATTAGTGGTATTTAAAAATCCATTTTAGGATCTCAATTTTATTTTCTATGAGACACATGCCATATTCACCATATGTTCTTTAAGCATTGTATATACTTCCCGTGAATGTATTTTATGATTTTTTTCATAAATATTAGGTGGATTTACATATCCATTTTTTTATCCATATTTCATGGGATTTATAGTTCAAGATTTTCCAAAGTGGTAAGGAATTTTTTTCTTAATTTCCCTTCTTTGAGAAAAATGTTATATTATTCACCTATCTTATATTATGATGTGTATATATATCCCCTATGACAAGTAATGTCCTGAATGTATTTATTCATGTGACTTTATAAGAAATAAATGTAACTTTTAAAGTAAATGATTTTGAAATTTTCTTATTTGAAAAATATTTTTTCATATTTTATATGTTATTTTCCTCAATAATTGTTTTAAATGAGTTATTAAGATTATTTTATAAGTTTCAAAGGTTATTTTTAAAGAAAATTATTTTGAAAGTTTTTTCTATTTTAAGAAGTGTTTTTCAAACAGGAAAGGGTATTTTACACAGTAAATATTCCAATTGATATTTCAAAATCATTTTCAACCTATTATGACATTCTTTAATGTCACATATGATTTAATGGGGATAATATTTAATGATACCATCCTTATACTTTCTCTAGATGGTTACGGTCTATTTTGAAAAAATATTAATGAAACCATTTTTTACATGGGTTATGCTTTGGTGAATCAATTAAATGGATATGAATTCCATTTTCCTTATATGGGTGATGATGTGATGATATAATTACTTTTTTATGGTTTTATGGAATATAGAATGATGGATTGCGTAATGGGCGGCACCTATATCACCATTCATTAAATTTGGTAATAATTACTGTTATATGAGTAAAAATGGTGCACATGAGGTTATCCAAAGATGAATGGAGGGTATATGATATATTATAACAATCCTGAAGAAGTTACATGGATGGTTAATATAAGGTTTATATGTTATGAATTTATTGTTGGTTAGCATTGTAATAGGGCATTCCTTTTTATGTAAATGCTAAAAATCTATCACTTATGAAGATATTATGCTCTCATGGATCATGTTCATTTATTATGTTATGATTCATGTCTTATGAACAACCATGATTTATTCCATGAATCATATTTATGATTTTTTATATGTAGGGTATAGTTTCAATGGTTATTATCATGTTTTCATAGACACAAGAGCATTTTATATTGATATCTCCCGTTCTTAACCATACTAAGATCATGAAATATTCATTTTTTTATTTTTCCTTTCCCCAATAAATGATGAAAATTATTATGTAAGATATTTCTATAAAGGGTGTTAGTTATAAAGATCCTAGTGGGGTATTATGTATCTCACTTATGGACCATTGTTTTATGTGTCCACTCTTACAAAGGTAGTATACCTAAAATATTAGTTCATGGATAATTTTTTATGTAATTTATATTAATCTACGAAGATGTAATATCTATGTGTCGGAGTTTTGGCCTTGTTATAGTCTGTATCAGAGAAATTTTTAGTTAACATTTAGAAAAAAGGATTATAAAACATTATTGAGAACAATAAGGATAAGTCTATGTATTGGAATATATCATATAATTTTAGTAAAGGATAAAGCAAGTGGTTTCCATGAAATTACATCCCTATCAAGATATTACAAGTGGATGTGGATCTAGTATAGAGGAACCTAGTGGTAATAATTCCCAAAAGATTACATTGATCTAGACTTGATATTCACTTGCTTCATGATAATGGGCCTTTATGGAAACACAAATTGGCACTCCAGGGGGATATGGTTTTGAAATTTAAAATCTATTTATGAACCACCATGATGGATATAAAAAGATGATGACCATGAATGGCCTCAGTTAAACCAAATGTGTCATGGATTAAATGGAAAGTGTCATGGTTGAGATATCATATTAGTGATTTTATATTGATTATGTGGTTTTCTCACTATGATTATTGTTTCTCAAACTATGCCTTTTTGGTTTTAGACAATGGTTATAACCAAAAAGAATCATGTTATTACTGAATGCAATGGGAAATGTGATGATTGAAATCTTGGGAAACTAAATGTTAGGGGAGAAAAAATATGAAATCTCATTTACATCATATCAAAACATTCTCAAGTTGTAAATCTTTTTGAACTTCTAATTGTGAAAAGTTAGGAACAATGTTCTATTGATTCCCTTATGAGGAAACATACCCCTTCATTTAGTGGTTCCGCTGATCTGTTAGTTTCTAGGAAATGGATCAGTACCACTAAAATGATATTTTTTGTTATAAAATATTAAAAAAAAATAATTCATTTTGGATATCTATGATTTGTAAATCTAATAAGATCAATGGTGGATTATTATCATCATCATGAGAAAAATTATAAAATTGACTCCATGAAGTAAAATGATTTTAAGTGATTATTTTTCATAAATAATGTCCCTCATATTGTTCATATAAAAAAGAAAAGGAATTCATTAAACTAATGTAGAAGGATGCTTAATTTTTTATCAATAATGAGGATAATTTTATAAGGCTTTTGATATACACATTTGGTATATTCAAACATCTAAAATTAATGTTTATCGATTCTTCCATAGATTAAAACCAAGTCTATGAAGGGAATTAGCCATAAGGGTATTATGATAGCTATAAATAAAATATTCATTGTGATATCCATGTGGAAATGATGATTGGAGTGACCCATTAATAACATGGTTTTTATAAGAAAATACTGATGGAATTCTAGTTAGACTATAAAAATAATGGAGGAAAGAAGATGATATTTTCCTCGTGCTCAAAGTGTGGAATTAAGCATGTGGGAAAATGTCTTTAGGGGATTACTAAATTTTTTATGTTTGTAAATGAGTTTTATAGTGTGTATTAATGATTAATTTATGGGAATAATTTAACCAATTAAAAAATTAATGATAAATATCCTTATAATGCACTTCCCAAACTTTGGTGTTTCAATTTAAAGGAGTTTTTACATTATTCTAACAACTTCCCAAATATGAGGGTTGAGAAAAATGATCAATTTCAGAAACCTTTGAATTTTAGGGAAATAGGGAACTCTCATAAAATCACTATACTGCAATGGTTTTGATTGAGTTATAGGATTGTTTGTGATTGAGTTATAAGAACTGAAAAAGAAACTCTAAGAAAATCTTGAAAATGAATCCTACTTTCAAAGTGTGTCTCCTTGGGGAAAACCGATTTTTTTTGTTAAAATTAATGATGGATTGGTGAGGTTGGGAATTGATTATCAGTATATTAATAAGATCATGATCACGATCAAGTATCATATAACCTATATTGATGACCTATTTGATCAACATCACAAAGATCAACACTTTTCCAAGATGTATCATTGTTGGGATGTCCTAGACCCGGCTTCCACATAACCCATTCCACAAGCTGAGTTGGCCACAAGTCTCATGTCATGTATCCCCTTAAGCTAGGGGTTTCAAACTAGCAGTGCGAGTGTGATGGTAAATCAATGGGGAGACTATACCCTTATGTGAGAGTACATAGTGGATGGAAAAACAACATATAATAGAAAAAACATAAACATACAGGCAGATGAATTAAACATTATAAGACTAAAAATATTACCAAAGCCCCACAGGTAATGTCTGATACAGATATAAAGGCATGAAATTCTAGTACAAAATGGTAAAAAACAAGTAGGAATACTAATATAGAAGTAAAAAACTGAACAAAATCCAAAATCTTCTCCATTGCAGCTCGAACCTAAGCCCAATCCATTACTCCTAAACTCCATCTAAGAAAAAGAGTCATCATCCAAATGAGTGGTGCTTTCTCCTATCCATACATGTAATCAAATAGTCTATGTTGGTGCCAAAGGTGGACCATGTAGTGTGTGAGATAAATCTCAGTAGGCCACCACCAACGGTGTATACGTGTAGTACGAGTGGTGATCATAAGTAAATAGGGTGCAGCTAATATCTGGAATGTAGATTAATATCGAATAAACAATTTACCCCCTACTCAGGTTTACAAAGGAAACATGGAGGGTATACCAACTTCATCTTAATGCTGGTATGTCTGATCAATTCACTAGGTGAATATAAATATATACATATAGGTTATCACTGGAATTTGGTAAGAATTCCTCTCATCCATACATACATATATACCATAGCTGGTGTGGGGTAATAATTCCTCCCACCCAAACAAGATACTAGTATGGAGTAATAATACCACCCATCCATACACGATATTGACATCGGGTAAAAATGCCCCAATTCATGTCGTGGTTATAATCGGCTTGGGGTAATAATGCCTCCCGCCTATATAGATATAGAGGTTATCTATGGAATGGGTTAAACATGCCTCCTATCCATACATTTCATAAGTGGAAAAGTTTATGAATAACTCTCATCCACACATTCAAATTGTAACTCATAAGAATAGAAATTACATAAGCACTCACATTATATAGTGTAAGGATAACCATCTTACATCATTTCAAATTATAAAAGAAATCCAATTATGAAAATACATTAATAATAAATCAAGACAAGGGAAAGAAATTTCATCCCTTCAAACCACTAAATTTGATCCAAAACACTTATAAGGATCATGTTAACTCATCCTAGAAAACCTAAAGATCCTACCATCCAATTTTTCTAACATGGTAAATCTATTTCAATTTAAGTTGTTAAGGTCCAAATGTTGAAGTAAAATACTCACATACCCATTTGTCCAATTTATAAAATAATGATTCTAATCGCCATTGAGACACCTTGGAACACTCCAAATACACTTGGTATAATGGATAATTCAATTAGAAACCATGCCTGAAGCTACAAACCATAATTAAACATTTTGTGAAATTGTCGTAAAATGCCTATTTTGGGTGGCACACAACTTGTGTTCGGAAAAAAGAAAGGGTGATCTATAAACCCCTAATATAAACCCAATTCACCTATATCAAGGATATATGGTCACTTAGACATGATATAATCAACACAATAGAGGATATCGATAAAGGCTGGATCACGTCCTGATGGAATAAATACGAAACTACCAAAACTCAAATGGAAAACTACGTGACCACATACCTTGGGATCGTAGATGATTCCTCATTTGATATAAACCTAAAATTCAGATCATATTATAAAATATCTATGTTTCAGTAAAATTACATTAAAATATGGTGAATTATAATGTATCTAAATAGCTCAAAATATGGTGAAATTTTGGGAGGAAGGGGGAGTACATAGGTTTATCCTTACCTTGTCCTATCTAATGCTTCACTCAGATTGAGAATCAGTCTCCATAAGGAGGATTTATCAAATATTGAAGGAATATGGATGGTGAATCTCAAGGAGGAGGAGCTTCATGGGTTATTTCCACTAGAGGAGAGGAAAAAGTGAAAATTATAATATAAAATGAGGTAGGGGAAAATTAGTCATTTTACCTCAAAAATGGGCTTCCAAGGTTTCTATGCACGGTTTTCCAAACCATGCACAAAATGTTTATACTCCACTACTTTACCAAGAACATCACATGGTCTCAACACATAGTTTCACTCACTGTGAGTATACCATGCATATACAGACTATAGCAGTGGCACGTCCGTGTGCCTAGGTCGCACGGTTCAGAGAAACCTTTTAGCCCAGTCTGTTTTTACATTTTCAGAGCTCTGGGCTCTAGAAGATCCATGAATGCTCCCTTAATCTCCTTAACTTGTTTAGTAGACTTCCTTTGGACATTTTATGTTATCCAAAAATAAAAACTAACGATTCTTAAATTGTTCAATGATTTGGGTCGTTGCAATCTCCCCTTCTTATAAAAACTCCTCCCCAAGTTACGCTTATGAGGGTGAAGTCATAACATTATTAAAGAGTTCCAGAGACTGAGATTTTATATCAGCATCCCACTCGCAGGTTCCATTTTGTTCCTGTCTCAACTTCCATAGCATGGGTATAGGAGGAAAAACCTACCTCATATTCTCTCCACGCTCAGATCAACAATATGAACTGGATACTTCTAGAAGGAAGCATCCATATCTACATTAACTTAATCAGGATAGAAAACATGATATTTGTATGTAAAATATCAACAAACTTGAGATACATGAAAGAAATCATTCATTGGCTGGTATTAGTGAGGATGTGCTGATAGTTAATCCACTACTCTGATCTTCTTCACAATCTTGAAGGGCCCAATGAATCTCAGTGATAGCTTACCCTACTTCTGAAAACATATATGCCCACCCTAGGTGAGACATTCAAGAAAACTTGGTCTCTAACCTCGAACTCAATAGGTAAATATGTATGTTGGAATAAGACTGATGTTTAGATTGAGCTATCAACATTACCTTCTTGATCAGCTGGATCTACTCTAAAATCTCCTGCACAAGACAAGGCCCAAGCACTGCTGCTTCCCCTACCTCCAACCAACATTGAGGTGAGAGAAAAGGCCTACCATAAAAGGCTTCATAGGGAACCATCTCGATGTTAGCATGAAAGATATTGTTATAATGGAACTTGATGATAGGAATTTGTTTCTCCCAATATCCCCCAAATTCAAGAATGCATGCACGGAGCATATCCTCATGCAGCTTAATTGTAAGCTTAATCTATTTATTGGTATGAGGACGATAGGTTGTGCTCAAAAGTAACTGCATACCCAAGGCCTTCTTCAACACCTACCATAACCATGATGTGAAATGAGTGTATCTATCAGAACCAATAGAATTCGGTGATTCATGAAGACATAACACCTCCTTGATGTACAATATTCCCATCTCATCTACAGAAAGGGTCTCTCATATAGGGAAGAAGTGTGCAACCTTCATTTGATGGTCAATGAAAACCCACAATACATCATTTCCAAGAGGCAATCTTTGTAAACCAGTCATTATGTTCAATGAAACATTATACCATTTCCACTCAAGAATGAAAAACTGATGAAGAATTCTTTTTAGACATTAACATTTTGTATTCACCTACTTATAGGTGGAACACTTAGTGATGAATTAGTCTATCTCACACTTCATACTAGGCCACCAATATTATCTGCATATATATCGATACATTTTGGTGACACCAGGGCGAACTGACCAAGCCAAGGCATGGACATACATCATCAGCTCCACTCTGATGTCTTCTGGGACCCATATATGCCCATGTAACAGAAGAGTATCATCTCAATCGACTATCCAACAAGAATATGTGTCATCATCTGAAACACTTTCTCACAGGACAAGGCCTTCAGGATCAGATAGCTCCCTCGACCACTTTCATTCCCGAAGAGTAGATGTCACCGCTAAGGCTGAAGTAATATTTTAACCATGGTCTTCTTGAACCTCAATATGCATCTCCAAGAATAAGGAAATAAACCTCCCTTCGTCATTGGAATCCTAAACAACCTGTGTCTGAGTCTTTTGTCTCACAGCATTGGCTACTAAATTCATTTTCCCAATAGTGTAAGTATGTTTAGAATCCAATGATTGAAGGTACTCGACACACCTATGATACCTTAGATTTTGATCTTGCTGAGTGATTATATATTTGAATATTTTTTTGGTCTTTGAACACCACAATACACTATCTCAATATATAGTGTCCTCAATAGTGTAAGTCCTGAACAATAGTAGTTAGCTCAAGGTCATGTGTCGTGCAATTTCATTCGTGATTCCTCAACTGATGACAATTTTCTAAAATTACTCACTCATCCTACATCAGAACAGCACTAATCATGGTACCTGGTTCTTCTTAATGTACTGTATAGGCCCTGACTGTCTTTAGAAGAATCATTATTGGTACTAAAGAATGTATTCCCTTCAACTCTAAAAAGGCTACTTCAAAAGCATCTAACCATTCAATTTTCATGCCCTTCTTTGTTAGGACTATAAATGGCGCTACAAGGCATGATAAATCTTGACTATAACATCTTTTGTACCCAAAAAACCCCAAGAAAATCTAAAATTCATTTACATTCTTGGTTTTCTCCAATGAAAAAAAATCACTCACATTCTATGGTTTAGTATGTACTCTTGACGTTGAGATTATATGACATTGAATGTGAACTTTATCGATCCAAAAGTGGCATTTACAAAGCATAGCATAGACATGATGCTCTCTCAGTGTATTCAGATTGATCTCAAGATGTATTGCATGCTCATGTATGGAGGGAGAATACACTAAGATATCTTCAATGAAGACAACCAAAAATGAATCTAGATACATGTGAAAACCTCAATTCATAACATCCATGAAGATAACTGGTGCATCTGTGAGCACAAATGGCATAACAAGGTACTTGTAGAGACTATAATTATTCTAGAAAGATGTGCGAGGTATGCTTGATGTCCTAACATAAACATGATGATAGCCCAACCTCAGATCTATTTTTGAAAACACCATCCCTCCTCAATGCTGATCAAAGATGTCATCTATTCTAGGAAAACGATTCCCATTCTGGATAGTATGCTGATTTAATTGAAGGTAATCCACACAAATCCTAAGGGTACAGTTATCCTTTTTGTGAAAGAGGATATGTTAAACCCAAGGAGATGTTTTGGGGAGTATAAAACATTTCACCTCCCAATGCTCCAACTGGTTATTGAGCTCCAAAAGCTTCTTATGTTTTATCGTTTTTGGAGGAATGGTTATAGGTGTTGATCCTAGAACAAGATCAATAGTGAATTCTACCTATCACACCAGAGGTAGACTAGAGAATTCATCAGGAAAAATGACTCTGAAATGCTCCACTATAGGATGAAAAACAATAGGTTTCAACCCTCAGTAATAAAGGTAATGACTGGAAGCCAATTTCGTAACACTACGCATCCACTATTTCTCATGTCTTTCTCGTGTCTCACCAACATCCCATTCTCCCTTCTGCATGTATCTAACGCCATATAGTGATGTAAAAATCACCCTCCAATAATATCAATTGATGTGGGCTCTACAGGGAACTAACCAGTCCATCCCAAATATTACATCAAAAACATTCATGTCGATAACGTACAGGTTCCATTAGAAAAGGTAACTACATATCTCAAGGGGAAAACTCAGACAGTGAAGAACGCCATTTTAAAGAATATCTAAGGGTGTATCTGGCATCATAACACCATGATAGTACTCAACATTGAGGCCCAACCTCCTAGTGAGTACCTTAGATATGAACGAGTGAGACACACCTGTAACAAAAAATAAGATACTAAGGTGGAGGCTACCCGAACAGTACATCATACAATAGATAGTATTGAACTCTGCTCTCGTGGCGTAGGATACACTGCATGTAACTGACCAGTACCATGGCCCTGGGTCACTTCCTGACTACCCTAAGCAGGCCTTCTCTTCTAATGCTGAGAATCATAAGTTTTGTTTCCTCTACATCAACCACCACCATGACCCAATCGACTAGTGTTATTCCGGCTTCCTACCTATTATGATCATACCGACCCCACTCCTAACTGAGGATTTTGTGGAAATATATACTCACTCGGAACTGGAGGGAATGTTCTATGTAAACCGTGGAGATGAACTATCCCTCGACAACCTTAACTCTCCAATGGATCCATTTTACATAGGATCTTGAAATTCTATGGTAATATGCCATGGTGAAAGATAGGGGACCCACCAATTAAAGAATCTTCCCACCACTACTCCTGTGAAACTCTCTGAAACAACACTTTCACCTAGAAAAAGATCTACTAGATGCCTTTAGTGCCAAACCTCCATGTCTTTCACCCACATCGTCTCTGATGTTTCATTATATGATTAGCTCTTGGTTGATGATTTCAAAAATAGTTGTCAACTAGAAATCATTGACTTTCAATCAGATGTCATAACACAACCCATCCTCAAATATCCTAGTATCCATCAGCTAATCAGTATCTAAAGAAGGATAAAAACACTAAAAAACAGTGAAACAAGATGAGCAATTATTAACTTAAATTGTACCCTACTAAGGATTCATGAACTCTCTATCTCTTTTAGCCCTTAGAGTATGGGGAAAGAAGTAATTGTAGAAGACAACATGGTTGTCAGCCCAAACCATCTCTCAATGATGGCTTTCTTGGGTGATGAAATCCCGCAACATCTTTGCTAAGTATTGTGGCATGTAAGAAGCTAGTTTGAACCTCCACTCTAGAGGAATCTCTAGGTTTTCAAAGATAGAAAATATCCCCTTGATCTAAGACTCCAAAAAAGAGTGGTTTTTAGTCCCATGAGGAAGAAGGAGGATGATTCTATTGAAACTCGTGAGTCAACTCTTCCATGATTAGGAACATTATATTTACCTCCTTTAATGAAATGAAGATGTTGGGGTGGAATAATTATAAAATTCAAAATGAACATCTCAGAAAGGATTCATGCTTTTTAGGGGATTTCATTCAAGAAACTAGGGCATATACTAAAGCCTTTGTATAAGAACAAACATGCCTCTCTACCTGCATCAAAAGCTATGACTACACGTTAAAGCAGGCCATCACATGACATAAAAATGGTGAATATCCACTACCTACTTCTAAGGTATGTTTAGAGTCATGTTTCTATGTTAAGAATGTGAAAATTGGTTGTCCTCAAGTTATAAGTAATTTCAACCAGCTGAATCAAATGATATGTCATTTTTCGGCCCGTAAAGTCCCATACACATTATGATTCAAATAATGAAACTCACTTGGATTTCATTTCTATTTCAATCGTTTATATCCCTGTGATTATGTCATTCCTAAAATGGTTGGGCTAGCTAGAATGCCATTTTTTAATCCATAAGGGCTCATACACCTTATGAATCAAAGAATGGAACCCACTAAACATACACCACAGGATTATCAAAATCATGAAGAAAGTTGTCATAAAAATTGGATATATGTAATATGGAACAAAGAAATAAAACAGGTAATTATTTTTAAAATTATAAACCAGACATGGAAAAATTCATGGCCTTTTCATATTGTGCCTATCGTGATGCATGTCCTAACACATAACCCTCATTACATCTGGTTAAAAAATGAAATAAAAATTCTAATATCATTAACAACAATTACATCAAAAAACATGTGAAGCACCCAATGGGGAAATGTTTTCAATAGTAATAGCAGAATCAATAACAATAATAATTTAAGAAACATGGGCATTACCTAGTACAAGGGTTCACGACACCCAAGAACAACTTGTGACTAAGTTCCAAGAGTTACCAATAACCAATATACTATCACTAAATAGTAAGGCAATAAATGAACCCCTCAAATACCACTTTGGGACATCCCAGACTCAACTGCCATGTAACCTGTTCCCCGAGCCTAGTTGGCCACATGACACTTGATGTGTATCCCCTTAAGCTGGGGGTTTCCGATAGAAGTGGGGGTGTGAAGGTAAATTAGTGGGGAGATAATACCCCCATGTTAGAGTACATAACATTTGTGACAACAACATACAATTGTAGAAACATAAACACACATGCAGATAAAGTAAACAGCAGAAGACCGAATAGTATAACAAAATCATAATAGGGAGCATCTTATATAGATATCCACACATGGTATTCAAGTACTAAATGGGAACAAAAAATAAGAAGCATATATACTAATACAGAAATAAAAAATAGGAAAAAGAAAAAATATACTCCATAGAATCACAAGCCTAAGACAGGTCCTCTGGTCATAAACTCCAACTATGAAAAATATTCCATAGCTAGATGAGTGGTGATTTCCCTTATCCATACGTATAGGAAAATTGTCTTCTTGGGTGCCAAAGATGGCCCGAGTTGGGTGTGAGATAAATCTCAATAAGCCACCACCCACTGTGTCTACGTGTAATATGAGTGGAGCTCACATGTATATATGGTGCATCTAATAGCTTGAAAGTAATGTAATACTGAATAAAAAATTTACCTCCCTCTCAGGTTTCCAAAGAACTACTTGTGGGTCTACCTACATTATCTCAATACTCGCATGTTTGATCAAGTCACTAGGTATATATATATATATATGTATGTTATCACTCAAACGAGGTAATAATGACTCTCATCCATACATACATATATACCATACCTAACGTGGGGAATGAATTATTTCCTACAATATAAGATTTTGTCATGGGGTAAGAATAACCCCCATCCATACGCAATTCTGGAATGGGGTAATAATGAATCCCATTTATACAGAGGTTATAACCGCCATGAGGTAAGAATGTTTCTTGCTCATATATACATAGAGGTTATCTAGGGTGTGGGATAAACATTCCTCCTACCCATACATATCATAAGTGGAGTGGGGTATGAATTCCTATCATCTTCACAATAAGTCATAACCATTGCAATTTCATAAGAACTCACATTAAATAGTGCAAGGCTAACCATATTACATTATTTAAAATTAAATAAGTAAACCAATTATGAAAAGCCTTTAATAATAAATCAATATAAGGTAAATCCATTCCATATAATTAACCCATTATATTTGAGCCAAATCACTTATAAGGTTAATGCCAACCCATACTAACCAACCTATAAATCCAACCATCTAGTTTTTCTAACATGGAAAATCCATTTGAAGTCAAGGTGTCAAGGTCCAAATGTCGAAGTCAAATACTCGCATAACCATTTGGAAATTCATAACTAAAAGGGTTTAAGAAACATTTAAGAACCTTTTAACACTCAGAATACACATAGTAGAATGAAAATTTTTATTAAAAACCAAGACTGAAGCTACAAACCATAATTAGACATTTTGGGACATTGTCCTAAAATGGCCAATTTGGCTGGCACTCCCCTTGGGTTTCTGTACAAAGAATGGGTGATATTTGAAACCCTAATCCAAACCCAATTCAACTATACAAATTCTATAGGGTCATTTATACATGAATTAATCAACAAAGTAGAGGAGAGAAGATAAGGTCAACTCACGACACAACAAAATAAATACAAAATGGCCAAAATTCAAATGGAAAACTATGTGACCACCTACCTTAGATACATAGATGATGTCACACTGGATATCAACCTCATATTTATAGAATATTAGAGAAAATCTATGGTTTATTCCAATGACATGAAAATAGAGTGAATGATCCTATATCTAAATAGCACAACAGATAGTTAAATTTAGTGAGGAAGGAGGAGTACTCATTGTTTGCCTTACCATAGCATATCTGATGCTTCTCTCGGATCAAGAATTGGTTTTTGGATGGAAGATTTATCGAAGATTTATGTTAGATGGATTTTTGGAACTCTAGGATGATGATCTATGTGTATTTTTTCTACTGGAGGAGAATAAAGAGAGAAAATTAGAACTTAAAAGAAGGTAGTGGAAAAATGGTCATTTTTCCTCAAAAAGGGGCTTGCATAGTTTCTACATATAGTTTTCCAAACCATGTTCAAAAGGTGTGCACTCCAATTTCTTAATGGTAACATCACATGGTCTCTACGCACAAATTCACTAACTATGAAAATTCTATGTGGATCCCTACTCCAGTAGCCACACGACCATGCGCTTGGGTCGCATGGTTGTAGAAAAACCATGTGGCCCAGTCCACTTTCCCCTTTTCAGAGCTCTAGGCTCCGAATGTGCCTCATACACTCTTGTGACCTCCTTATAATGTTTATCAGACTTCACTATGACCATTTAAGTTATCGAAAAAGAAAAATTATTGATTTGTACCTTTGTCAAAGAGTCATGTCATTGCAATTGTTCTTGATATCATCAATTGAGGGTCAAGAAAAATGATATATCCAAAACATAATTTTATAATAGGTACTGACACTATAATATATAGTTATTCCATTTGGTCTTATTAATTCCTCCTCTATCTTTATGCATTTAATAAATAGAGTATTTAGGGAATATATTGATCAGTTTGTGGTAGTCTATTTAGATTATATTATAATATATTAAAAGATAAATTAAGATTATAAATATCACATTAGAATTGTCTTAACGACCCTAATGAAGGATAAATAGAATGAGAAATTTACAAAAATATGAATTTTTTCTACTAAAAGATTCAGTTTTTCATCATATAATATCAAGATATGTTATAATGATTGATACCTCAAATTAGGAGGTTAATGAATTTTGGAGCAAACCAACCATAGTGAATATAATCTATAGTTTTCATGGTTTGGATGGATATTATCACTAGTTTGTGGAACATTTCACGTGATTATCTAACCCACTTACCATGATAACTCGAAATGGTTAAAAGTTTCTCTGGATGGACGAATGTGAGTACAATATCAATGAACTAAAGAGAATAATAGTCAATGCACCTATGCTTAAATTACCCCATAATGGAGTTAGTTTTTTAATAATTGGTGATGCATCAATGAATTTAATGGGATGATATCTTCTTCTAAAGATTTACATGGTTATAGTTTATGTCTCATGAAAATTGAAGGCTCGTGAAAAAAACTAACCAAATTATGATTTGGAGAGAGAGGTGCAAATTTTTACTTTAAATATATATAGGCATTCTCTTTATAGATAAAATTTAAAAATATACACTAATAAAAAATTTATGTATATATTCACAAAAAAAGTGTTTAATATGAGATCAAGAAGATAACTAAAGATGATTAAAGATTATTTCTCCTCAATACATTACCACCCTTGGAATGTGAACAAGTTGGGTGATGCTTTGCGTCAAAAAGATCTTGATTTCTTATACATGATAAGGATCATAAGAGATCCAATATTTTTGTCTTTTCAATGTATGGATTTTTAAATCTTGAAGGAAGTGGATAAATATTAACCTTCTCAGTTGAAAGTTAATGCATATAACCACATTAATAATAAAGAGGATAAGAAGGAAGATATAGAGCTACAAAAGAAGGTGAATATGTTCCTGAGTTTAGGCTTCACCATGATGTAATGATAACTTTTAGGAACTGTGTATATGTCCCATTCATACCAAATTTGATGAAGGAGTTGTTATAGGAGGCTCAAAGTTCTCCATTTTTTAATCATCCTAGAAGTAAGAAGATATATAGAGATTTAATGAAGTATTTCTAGTGGGATAACGTAAAGAGATATATTGAAGAGTTTGTATCTTAGTGCTTAGTATGTACTCAATTTAAGTTTTATATAAAATTTATAATGGGATGTTATAAACATTACCCATACTAGAATGAATGTGGGAAGAATCACTATGAATGTTTTCACAGGACTCCCCAAAACATCAAAAGTGGATAATATTATATGGATTGAATTTGATCACCTTAAAAAGTCAAAAAATCATCATGAACATAGAATATTTATCTCTAGATCATATATCTTGTATATACACTATAGAATTTCTATCGTTACATAGATTACAACATTCAAATGTATCTTAAAAGGAACCTAGGCTCACCTTGATGTTATGGAAAATTCTTCAGCAACATCTTGATACAAATTTGTGTTTCAACATTGTCTATCATCATTATAAATATGGTATATCTAAGATAATAATTCAATCCCAAGATGATATATTGAGATCTTTTTCTCTGTATTTCAATGGTTTTTGGAATCAACACCTTCCTCTAGTTGAGTTTTTGTACAACAATATTTTTCACTCAATCATTCAGAATGATCCTTATAAATCCATATGTGGGAAGAAGCGTATTACTATAATATATTGAAACAAAGTTAGAGAAATAAATATATTATGACCATATATATATGATGAAATGGTATATAAGGTTATATCCAATCATCCTCGCATAAGGGCGGCACAAATTTGGATGAAAATTTATACTCAAAATCACTCACATGATTTGGAATGTGAAGTTGTTTACAAGGTTTTTTATAATAATTTCTATAATAAAAAAGTTAATAATATTTGGAAATATTTGAAAACTAAGTCCTAGTTATATCAGTACCTTCAAATTTATTGATATTATTTGGATGGTATCATTTTATTTTCTACTTCCACTAAGCCTCCTTCATGTTCATGATGTGTTCCATGTATCTCTCTTGAGGAAGTACATATCTCAACCTTCACATGTACTGACCTCAAAGTTCATACCACTTTAGAAATATCACACTTATTCGGAAAAATGATTAGAGATTGTAGATTTAATATAGAATGTTATATGAAATAAAACCACTCCCTAGCTTAATGTTTTGTGGTGAACCAGACTACTTGAGGAAGCTATGAGGGATCCTAATATTGTAATAAGATTGAAGTATCCACAGTTATTTATACCAATGTGGGGATTTTTTAGGGAAATTTTATTTTTTGTAGGTTAGAATGTAAAATAATGAGGTTTTTTAATATTTTTTTCAATAAATTTAATTTCTTCGATATCTTGTGTTACACACAAAACCATGTTTTAACAAACCGGAAAATACTATTAATATTATTATTTAAATGAGACCTTTATAATAGATCTATAAAACATGATGTTTTGAATAGAACAAAAAATATTTTTAAAATTAATTATAAATTATTTATATTGTAAAAATATATTTATGAATAATATCTTAACTTTTGGGAAAGTTTTTATAGACATCAAAAATACTTTTTCTCTAAAAAATGATTTACATTTCTTTTTTCACAAAAAAATTTAAAATTATATTTTTGATACTTTTAAAAATTTATTTTTTAATATAAAAATAATTATTTAAATAATCATGTCAAAACTGTCTTACTTTTAATTTTTTGATATATTTTAAAAGTTGAATTTATCGACGAATGGAGAAAAATACTAGTTTTTATTAAAAAACATCATTTTCATTTAAATAATTTATAAGGTTAATTTTATTTTAATATGCTTTCAAAAGAAAAATTACTTCAATTATATATCTATTAATCTAATTTAGGTAATTGGAATTTATTTTATATTTAATTTTTTGTATAAAAACGTTTTAAGCTTTTTAAACCTTTCTCTTTCGAAAAACACTTTTCGACGCATCTAAATGGTTAATTTGAAATTAATTTATTCCACTTATGTGAATATAAAATGAAATAATTGATTTAGTGTTTTAAATCAAAAATAAATTATATTATTAAAAAAGGTAAATTTAAATCTCTACCATAAATAACCTTAAAAACATTGAATATTAATTGTCACAGTTAAGGTTAGAAAAGTTTCACCGAGGGTTAAACTAAAAGAAAAATAAGGAAAATTAACAACAAAACATTACAAAATAAATTTTTTACCTATATTTACACTTTATTTCTTCTAAAATTTGTGAATTTCCAATTTTTTAGACTTTTGGAATGTGAAAATTTTTGATAGACCTTTTTCTTTCAAAAAATTATGAGTGAGCCACTCACCTCACTTATAAAAGGCCACCCACTATACTCTCATATCCCTACATCCAAACCCCATTTTTTTCCAATACATGACCAAATAACTTCCATACATCACTCATATAATCCTATAAGACTTTTCCTACCATAAATATCTCCTATTTTAGCTTTGGGTGCTAACCAAAATATGTTTTCTAAAGATGGGGTAATGTCCCTAATCAAGCAGTTCATTTTATTTCTTCATATACCTCATAAAATTATTATTATTACACAATGAAATATTAAAATCAGTATATTAAATTTAATTAGATTTGTATATGTTAAGGTAAGAACTACAAAAATATTCACTTCCACCAAATGGGATACAAAATTGTCATTCTTGTTTCGGAAGACTATCATCTCGAGAAATGATGTTATTTATTTTCCATAAAAACCACTCATGAATGGATAAAATGATGTATTAAATTTTTTTACATTATATTTATTATAATATTATACTTAAAAAATAATTATATCACATATACCTTCATACTTTCCATAATGTTGGCATACAAAAATGTCAGTTGTGTGTATGTGGACTACCGCCACACGAAGTGATGGGATTTGATCACAATTTAAATAGAAGTTAATAGGGATTATTTTAATTAAAATATGTGATATATATGACATAAAAATGATTTTTTAATTTTAATATTTTATTTACCCTTAATTCATTTCCTCTTTTAAAAAAATGGAAACAAAATTCATGCATACGTACGACATACCATCTATAAAAAAAGTGTATTTCATTTTTTATCTATCAATTTTATGGATTATGATAAATACATATATAATAAATATATATTATATTTATATCATGGTTAAAAAAATTATATTGTTGAACCATGGTCTAATTAAGATAACCAAATATAAAAAATAAATAAAATATACGAAAAACAAAGAAGTTATTGCCTGAAACGTGATATTAACCTGGAATTTCTAATAAAAGGAAAATATAATTTCAATTTAAATGTTATATATTATTATATTTATAAGTATGGTTCGATAAAAAATTTATAATAAAACAAAATTTATTATACATGATGTTAGAATGTATGATAGAATTCAAGACTTACATAAGGGATTTTTGTCTCACTTTTATTTTCCACAAGGCATAAGCCATATTTTACCATGTGTTTCTTCTATGTGGTGTATAAACTAAACATGATTGTAATTTATGAATATTATAATTAAAATTATGTAGATTTATATATCCATTTGATGATATCCCTTTCATGGGTTTTATAGGTCAATATTTAACAAAACATTAAGGGATTTCCATATCACTATTATTTTATGTGTAACACTTTATATATTCACCATGTGTTTTTTTCTGTAATATATATACTACCCATGAATTTATTTTATGATGTATTAACTGAAAATTATGTTTATTTACAAATCCATTTGTGTTTGTCTATTTTATGGTTTTTCCGGTTCAAAGTTAACCAAAGTGGTAAGTGATTTTTTTTTCTCAATTTTCCTTCCTTGAGACATATGTTATATTATACACCTATATTATTTTATAGGATTATATACCGCACCTTTGGAATCTAATATCATGAATTTATTTATTCTCATAAAAGTAAATTTCTATAAGGTAATTTTTGTAGAAAAATATTTTGAAAATACAGTATTGTTAAAAACATTTCAATGTGGAAATAATATTTTACTCATGAAATGTTGAAATGATTTTAAAGATTCATTTATAAGTTCACGAGGATATTTTTAACGAAAATTATTTTTAATTTTTTTGTTTTAATTACTATTTTCAAATTGTAAATGATATTATCCTCAAAAAATGTTCCAAGTGATCTTTCAAAATAATTTTTCATCAAAGAGGACATCATTTGATGTTACGTAAGATTTACTAAGGATAATATTGAATGATACTATACTAATTCATTATCTAATTGGTTAAATTCTATATTTATGAAATATTTATAAAACTGATTTATTTTTCATGGGTTAGGATATGGTGAATTGAATAAATGTTTATGGGACAAATTTTATTTACACAGGTTATGATGTGATGATATGGTGAATGTTTTAATGATATTATGGGAAATATATGTATGGATTATGTGAAGGGTGGGACCTATATTCCCCTATAATACATTGGGTAATGATTAATGTTGTATAAGCCCAATTATTAAATGTGAGGTTATCCCATTCCTGAAAGAGGGTACACATGAAGTTATACGAAACCCACAAGAGGGTACACAAGTGGTTATCCCAAGACTGAAGCAATTACCCAGGTGGTTAGAATGATCCTTAACTATTAATAATGTTGGCATGTCTATGCATCCTATAAGATATTCCATGATTATATATATTCCATGAATGTATTTGTTATTACAATATTTCACTCTCGTGGATCATGTTGTTTTATATCATTATGATTAATTTCTTATGAAATACCATGATTTATGAGATGACTCATGTTTGTGATATATGATGTGTAGGGAAAAGTATTGATGTGTTATTCTTATGTTCTTTTTCCCATTTGATCATTTTATATTAATATCTAATTTTTTTTACCCTTATTGGGAATATATGATCACCCTTTCTTATAATTCCTGTCACCATGATATAAATAAAGGTATTATGTATGATATATATAATAAGGGTGATAGTTATGAAAAACGTATTGAGATATAGTATAGCTCACTTATGGAATAATTGTTTATGTGAAAAAGTTTCCAAATCCACTATATCTAAATTATTATGAAGTGGATCATTATTATATGTAATTAATATTCATATACTAATATTTAATATATATATATGTGTGTGTGTGTGTGTGTGCATGTGTGTGTGTATGTATGTATGTATGATATGTTTGGGGTCTTTATAATAAGTGAATATTGACCGTAACAACTAAATTGAAACAATCATGATAAATGAAAAGGTTAACACCCATAAATAGAAAATTTAAAGGAATCCTCAATAAAAGGGGGGTGTTTAAATTTTATAAATGGATTATATATGATATTTTATGAATTAAAATGATACTTTTTTATAAATATAATATATTTAAATTTATTATACTGGATGTTAGAGAACATTAGAATTATGTAAAACAGAAGGTAATGTATTTTTATCTCACATTTATTCTTGTGGGAGACATTTCATATTCACCACTTCTTTATTTTATGTGGTGTATATACTACCTATTAATGTATTTTAATATTCTTATTATGAATTTTATGGGTACATACATATATATAAATATATATATGTTTGTTTATTTCACGGTGCTTTCGATTCAAATGTTTCCAAAGAGATAATGGTTCTATTTCTCAATATCAACAATATTCAGAAATGTTTTTGTTTAAATATCAATTAAGATAATTATATTATATTTTTATTCCATATTTTTTTTTCTAAGAAAAATTCTGGAACATTTTTACCATTACCCTATAATCATTTAAATTATTTTTTACCCATTTTTTAAATTTTGAATTTTTTTAAATTTACCTTCTTTAGTTTTTCAAAATAATGTATTTTTTGACATCCCTGAAAAATATGGATGGAATTTTTTTAACTAATAAAACATTAATGTATTTTCCCACCATCATGAATAATTTTTTTCAAATCTTCATTTAAAATTTCTCATAGTACTTTTAGAAGAGAATATTTTCCATTATAATTTCACAACACCTAAAAAATGATTTCAAAATAGAAAGGTTGTATTCATAAATAATTATTCCAAGTGATAATTAAAAATAAATTCCCATCTAAGATGACATCATTTGATGCTAAATAATCTATACTAGGGGTATAATCTTTGGTTACTACAGTTATTCTTTATCTAGATGGTTTATGATTATGGTAAAAATATAAAATTATTATGAACCTCATTTCATTTCCATGGGTTATGGAGTGATAAAAAGTTTATGAAATATATGAATTTTCACATATTTTGATATTATGAATGGTATATGATCTTCTAGCATGCATTTATATGATTTTCATTATGTGATGGTTGGGACCTATATCTTTCTCTAATGCAATGGTTAAAGACTGATATCTCATGAGATAAATAGGACTAGAGATAAGAGTGAACCATGTTCATTAATTGACTTTTTCAACTGTGATAGTATTTGGAGTGAACAATGACTATTATGATGGATTGAGGAGTGAAATGATTTCACTATGATAGTCTTTGAAATGATCCATGACCACTAAGAAAATGATTTTCTATTATTATGTGTACTCCACAATTCTATGTCTTGTACGAATGTTAATATCTCATTGATCATGTTCTTTAATTCCATTATGATTCATATATTATGAACTTCCAAGATTTATACTATGAAATAATATTATTACATGTTATATTCATGGTATGGTTTTCAAATGTCAATATCAGGTTCTTATACCCTTTTTCTCGTGTTATTATTTTGTGATCATTGATAAATCTCTTGTTTACTCATATAGATCATCTGATCTCACCTCTTTATTATGTTTATTTTCCATGTGTTATAAATAATGTTATTAATTATGATATGATTTATAAGGGTTCAAGTTATGAATAAATAAGTGGGATATAATGTTGATCTTTATGAACCACATTTTTATGAAAACAGTTTGTTAAGATTTTTACCTAATTCACAAAAACAATAAACATTAAATGTCATTGGGAATATATGTGATACAATATCAGTTTTTTAAATTGTAAGTTTATGTTGAAAAATTTGGGTCACATTTATCGGTATAAAATCTAGAAATGTAAAGATTTTTTTTATAACCAGATCTATGAGTGTGGGTCTCATGATATTATAGTCTGCATTAGAGAAGAGTTTAGATAACTTTTTAGGATAGGGGGTTTTTCAAGGTAAGTTATCTTAAGAGTTACAGATACCATCATGGGTTTATGATTCTATGTTTTATTATATTTTAAAAGTCTTAGACACCCCATAATTATTTTTATGAGGTGTAATTTTAGGCTGTCTAATGATATTTTGGGAGACATTAATTATGTGGTGTATGTAACCATTAGGATTGAAATGTAAAAAATTTATTTGAGGAAGAATGATTCTTCAATTTTGTGGACATATGTTTAATGTTATGGAAAACATTTAGGGTTTATATGATTTTTTATTTTGAGATATTTATGAGTTATTAAATATATCATGATGTAAAATTAAATGTATTATATAATCATTGAGGTTAAAACATTTATTTAATATTGAATATATAAATATTATTTTTTAGGTCATTTATCACATTTTAGGTACTAATATAAGGATTATATTAATATTTATTATGAAAAATTATACCTCGTAGGTTGGGAATCAGCTCATCGTATCTAGAATGGTCCTAAGGCTTTAACCAACGACCGAAGTGTGATAAGAGTGCATTATCTACCACTAACCTACATGAATTACGGGTTAGTATGAAGTTGTTTTTATTTATTTTAACAGTGTAAAACAAAAAATTTAAGTTCATTTTTGGGTATTTTATAAAAACAATTGATATTGAAAGTGTTTTGGTGATTAATTTTCTTTCAAAAAAAGTTTTCAGTTTTGGTAACATTATATGATTAAGGTAAAAAATATTATAGGGTTTTATTTAAGGAATTAAGGATGAATTATAGTTTTTTATGTTTATTTATGGTGATTCAGTTTATTTACAGAATTGATCAACATGTCTTGATTATTATTTTATAAATGAGATTACATTTTTGGAAAGCTACATTAAGATTCTTTAGTTTTATGTGAAGATAAATTTTAAATAATCTTCGAATACTATGTGATAAAATCATTATTTTTTATATATTTCAATAATATTATGTATAATTTTGAATAATTTTAAGGAAATTAATTTATTGAAATATTTTTGTTGAAATTTTGGTATCACTATAGACATTTGGAAATTAATGTAATTTTTCTTAATAATAATGTTAATTCATATTAGGAATTATCTTATCTTGCCCTTACCATTTTCATTTGGGTTAATGTATAATGATACGAGGAACATCTGTTTTACCATTTTAGTATTATATAA
This sequence comes from Viscum album, assembly GCA_963277665.1. Classification (NCBI taxonomy): domain Eukaryota; kingdom Viridiplantae; phylum Streptophyta; class Magnoliopsida; order Santalales; family Viscaceae; genus Viscum; species Viscum album. Next base: position 658,565,987 of record OY728132.1, read on the forward strand.
AAAATTTTAAATTGATTATAGTGCTTCTAACATAAAAAACTCATCTTTAGTACTCATTGTTTGGAGAAAAAAGATGGGTTTATGGTCAAAATTGATTAAAAAATGAAATAATTATACAAAAGTTAGTATATCTCCCTATGTATTAAGTATATATTATAAAGGAATTAAAAAACCCTTGAAAAATTATTTTGAAATAAGAACATTATGTTTTTTTCATTTATTACAAAGAAATAAATTTACTTTTATCCCATAACAGATTTATGGTTATGTGATGGTTAAATTTCCCATGACCATATTCTCTATCATTATATATAAATCCTTAAGAGCTGGGTTTTTCTTCCATAACAATGTTTTCACTTCCCTAAAATTTTTTCCTATAGGGAAACCTAGTAATGAGTTATTTCATACGGCCTTCATAATTATCTTTCTCTATTTTCAAGAGGAAATTTTTATTATCCCTTTTCACAATGTGGGATTTCAAAAGAGGTATTTTAAAAATTCAAAACCCTGGTAACCAAAAATGAGATAAAATTGAGAGTAATAAATTTATTAAAGGGGTATGATGTCATATCCCATGATTTTAAATGAATGGCTATGTTCAATAGTGTACAAAATATATGACACTAAACATAATTGAACTATGAAATATTATTATATGAACTTTATAAACTAGCTATTAAAATTGTGTGTATAAAATGGATTAGAAACATTATAAAATATAAATGTAATGTTTATAATAAATAAAAAGACATTGATTAATACTTCAGAAATAAGAACTATTTTTTATTAATGTCATTTCATTCTTCAAAAATTTCATTTCATAAAAAATGATTATTTTTTATTTTTGTGAGAGAATATTATAATTATATTTTTTCATTCTAGAAATTGTTTTTATGAAATTTATATAACTTCTAAAATAATCATATAAAATATAGATTTCTGTGAATTTTTTATAGTCTACTGAAAATATTGTTTTCCATTTAATAGTAAAAAATAATATTTTTTGGAAAATGTATTATATTTTACATTATTTTGAAATTAAAATTAAATATTTTATTATTTTTAAATTTTTATTAGTTGATTTTGATTAAAAATAATCCATTAATGTGTCTTTAAATGAAATTTGGACTTGAATTTTTTATAAAAACATTTTATATTTAATAAAGAACATTTTTCTGAAAACCATTTTTTCAGCATGTAATGAAGATTTGTTTTTAAATGAAATTATAAAATTTAAATTATTGAATTTTAAAAAATTAATTCCATATTTTGAATCACCGTATCCAAATTTGGAAAATATTTTCATTTAATTTTTAGCCAATACAAATAGTATCCTTAGTATTTTTTGATTCCACGGTAAAGGGTAAACCAAGTAATTACAATTAAAAATAAAATGATAAGGATTTTTAAATAACCCTATAACTTTCTTAAATTTTATTTTATGATTATATTTAACACATAATCATCGAATATTATTTTATCTTCCATCTTTCCTCCATTTGGAAGTGATTATATCCTTTAAAATATTTTGTTTAATGAAAAGTCGAAAATGTCACTCTTATTTTTAATAACTAAAATATTTTTAACATAGGGATAACGGGAGGATGTGTTCGATTATAAATATTCTTTTGAAAGCTAAAATTTTAATGCACATTATATTAATTTATTTCAAGTTTTTAGTGAATAAATAATTACATTAACTGTTTACACAATTCTATATAGTAATTCCTCACTTAATGTAAAAAAATAAATAAAAGATATTAAAAATATTAAAATAAAAATAATTTAAGATAAAAAATGTGATCCATGAATTTTATATAAGAAAATTACATGATATGTATGTTATAAAATAATATTTTTGAATTTTACTTATTTTCTTGATTTTATGTGATTCAAATTAATGAATAGTTCTAAAAATAAACTTTAATGATATTTTATGATAAATACTATTTCATTAATTGATATAAGATTCCTAAAAAATTATATTTTTTCATGTGATTATTATATTTCTTATAATATCTTCCATGGTCCTTTTATGGGAATTTTCATTTTTATTGTCACTGTAATGTCCCTTAAAGAGTGAAAACCCTTGTTGTTATGGAAAGTTTGAAAAGGGTTAACGAAAGGATAAATCCATAAGATAAGTGTAAAAACAAATTATAAATTTATATAGGTGTAGAGCTACTATCATGACGCAGATTCTGGGGAGGGTCAGTTCCTTGTAGATAGTCTGGTTGAATTCCCTAAGACCTCCGGGTCATGTAATCTCATAAGCCTATGGGCCATGTAATCTCTGAGCCTATGAGCCTTGTAACATTTCCCCCTTATCCCTTGAAAGTGGGGTTATCAAAAATTAATAAAAAATGAAGGTTGTTAGGCCATTCGGGCTAAGTATTAATTTATATAATTTTTATTGGATAAAGTTAATTTCATCATCATCTCCTTATTTTAGAAGTTATGGTATTTAATGGTTACTTTTAGGTGAAAAAAACTTATATGTTATATAAATTAAATAAATTTAGAAAATGTCACTCTCTTTGTTTTTAATATATCTTATGTGTCCACATAGGCACAAATTATATTTATGAATGAATGAAAGTATATATTTTGATTATAATAAAATTATTTTCATTATATACATTTATTTTTAATTTTTATTAATTATATAATGACCATAATTTCTTATGCAACTACGATGTGGTATTTCTTCAATTAATAAACAATATAATAAAATATTTTAAAAATATTAAAAGAAATATAATTTTAGTGATTTAATGTGTGACATAAATTTAAAAGTATAATAAAGAATATTTTTTTAAAAATGATTATATTATAATTTAACCTTTTTCTTTTTGTCTTCTAAGCCATACTAATTTAATAATGTCTGAATTGACAATAATGATATTTTATGAGAATAATATACTATTAAATTAATTAAAAATAATAAAATATTTAAAAAAGAAAAATAGGGTAATAAATGTTATTAAATTTTATCAATTTATAATTTTATAGGATATTTCGTACCATTTGGAATGAGAATAAATTTATTATAATTTAATCTTTTGAGAAATTCCAAAAGTGTTCCTCACCTCAATTATAACAGGGAACATCCTACTATAGTTATCTACACAACTTTTAGCCTTATATAGGGAATATGACCTTAAATTTTCCCATATCAACTTTCCTATAAACATAATAGAGGTTTTTTAATTCTCAAAAGACTATCCATGGATCCATTTAAAGGACATCTAAATCAATCATTTCAAATAAGTTGTAATCAGCTTAATCGATCACATTCTTTTTATTATCTTTTAAAATCTTATAAATACATGTTATTTAAAATAAAAATAATGTTCTTAATAATAAATATTATAAATTTTATTATGATTCTTTAAATACCATTATATGACTATTTTCCCCTTAAATGATAAGATAAAGTATCGTGCGTGTATACGTATGGCTTACCATCTCCGCGTGGCGATACAATTAATTTTTCATAACAATAGTTTATGTATTGTAATAATGATGGTATAAATAATTCAATATTATATTTAGGATAACATAATAATCTTCAAATAATAATATCATATCAACCTTCTTACCTTTAAATTTTTTGGAAATTAATAAAGTAGTGTTTCTGTAACTGTGGACTATCATATCTGCAAATCGATGTGATTCATTTTCCTTTTGTATTTTATTTGTATGATAATGAGAATGAATTTTATGAATAAATATGATATATATGAAATAATAATTATCCTATAATGGTGAATTAATATTTATTTATCTTTCATTCCATCCATTGAGAAATGAAAACAATGTTAATGCGTACATATGACATACCCTCTCTAAGAATGGTGTCATTCATTTTTATAACTATATATTTTATTGATGAATATAAATATGTATATAATTAATATATATTATATTTTCACCATGATTAATATTTTTTTCACAATTTAACCATTACAATAGTACAATTTCTTGAATAACTGAACTAAAATAATCGTGATTAACAAAATAGTGAAAATCTATAGACTAAAAATTTAAAAAGTAATTATTCATAAAAGGGGGTGTTGAAATTTTATTAATGGATCATATATGATATTATAAGTATTAAAATGAATCTTTTATAGAATAATAATAAATTTAAATTTAATATACACATGATTAGATTTTTTTTGGAGAAATTAATGTACAAGGTAAGGGATTTTCATCTCACTTTTATTCATGTCGGGCACATGACATATTCACCACATATTTCTTTTGTGTGGTGTATATGCTACCAATTAATTCCTTTTAATATTATTCTTATGAATTATTGTGTGTTTTACATATCTATATATGGTTATTTCATTCATGGGGTTGACAATTCAAATTACACCAAAACCATAAGGGTATTATTTCACGATATCAACAATATTTTGGATTGTTTATGTTTAAGTATATATTGGAAGAATTATTTTATATATTTGTTCCATATATTTGTTTTCTTTTAAATAAATATTATTTTTACCATTCTCAAATTATTTCAGAAATTCATTTTCTCCAATTATTTTGATCTACAAAATGGGTTGAACAGAATCATCTTGTCATTTTCCAAATGATGTATTTTGTGAGTTTTCCAAAATTAAATATGGATGAAATGTTTTTTGAGTTATATTAATAGAATTATTTTTTTTCTATTATGGAAAAAAATATCTTCGAATATTTCTTTTTATGGTTCACATTATTATTTTTAAATAAAATTTTTTCCTTATAATTGTGTATCTTTTTAAAAAAGAAGTGATTTTAAAATGGAAAGGTTATTTTCATTAAGAATTATTTCAAGTGATATTTTAAAATCATTTCTCATTTAAGATGACATCTTTTGATGTTATATAATATTTATAGGGGATATAATTTATGTACAACATCTTTATTCTTTATTTGGATAGTTTATGTTTATGATGAAAAGATAAAATGATTTTAAATCCCATTTCATTTCCATTGGTTAATATATGATGAAATGTTTATAAAACCCATTAATTTACATGGGTTTTTATATGATTAACGATTTATGATTTATCGGAACACATATATTTGATTTTTATTATGTAATGGGTGGGATATATATCTCCCTTCATTTCATTGGGTAAATTTTGAAATCTCATGAGATAAATAAGATTCAAATGGGGTGTGAATGCAGCTTAGTAAGGGAATTTATCAACTATGATAGTATTGGGAGTGAACCTTGACTACTATAATGGTTTGGGGAGTGAAATAATTCCACTAGGATAGTATTTTAAAAGGTTATTTACTTACAAACAAATTAATTTCTATTTTTATGTCTTTTCCAATATCCAATGTCTTATAAATTTTTTTTGATCTCATGGATCATGTTCTTTAATTATTTTATGATTAATGTATTATAAACTTCCAATATTTCTACCTAGACTTTATATTATGATCTGTGATATACAGGGTAGAATTTTCAAATATTATTTTCATGTTCTTGGACATTTTTCTCATTTTATGATTATGTGGTCATTAATATATCCCATTTTACCCTTATAGAGCATTTGATCTCACCCTTTTTTTATTTTTCCTTTACCCGGGTTTTGAAAAATGGTATCAAGAATGATATGTTTAGACAGTTTCTATTCATGAAAAAATAAGTGGGAGATGATGTTGATCTTTATGAACTTTTTTATAAGCCTATTTTATTCTTATTTTGTTTAAATTATCAAAAAAATTTAAATGTAAAAGGTCCTCAGAAATGTAAATTATCTATTTTTTTATTTTATATATTTTGGATGCGAAAAAATTAGGTAAAATATATATTTATCAGAGAATGAAATGTAAGTTTTATTTTTTTAGAACCAGCTCCCTGATTATGGGTTATGGGCTGTTAGAGGGGATACATTCCGCATTATGATTATGACTATAGATAAGGATGTTATTCCTTCTCTTTTTTGTGCGGATAGGATATGATTCTCATGTATATATGAATTTTTAGGGGTGTGATACACATTGTTTTGAAAATTTTTTCAGGATGTGATACCCAGGTATTGATGATTATGTTCTCATAGGGTTGTTATGACCATTTATATGGTTATATGGTTGAGATTCCAATATCTATTATTGGACATCATGCTATTATAGGATGTTTTGACCATTGATGACAATTTTGGAATGATGCCTAGTTTATAGTTATTTGATGTGTTCAAATAAACCCTAGAACTAGACAAGGTATGTGTCACAACCCGTCCTTGGGGATCGTTCTGTGACTACACCAAGCCCGCCTTCCATAGGCCAGGGGCTGGCGACTAGCACCAAAGGCGTAAATTCCGATAACTGGGAAGGCATTGCCTTTATAAAAGTAAACAAAACACCACAGAGTACAAGCAGAAGTAAAACACTAAGTAAAACTAAAACAAGCTGTGCTGAAACTAAAGGGACCGGAAATACAAGCCCAACTGTAAAGTACAAGGAAAATGATAAAATAGTCGGAAGGAGACAAGAATCTCCTGGATCATCCACCCAGGATCCTACCTGAAGGGTAGGTACAGATAGCACAGCTCCTGGATCGTCCACCACGGATCCTACCTGAAGGGTAGGTACAGATAGCCTCCACAACACTCTCACCCATCAACCTCCTCCGAGTGTCGCCTCATCGTGAAGTACACCACCAGATATTATCTCATCGTGAGGTCCACCTTCGGGTACCATCCAGTCCTCGAACACTCGGACTCTTTCTGCGCTGCCCATCGTCTGCAACCAACACAACGAGGTTCGGGCATAGCCCGTGCAGGGGTGTGTATAACGATACTTATTAGGGACCCCGAGACCCTAAAGGTCTCACTAAATCCAACAAGGATAACCACAAATAAGATCTCAACAGATAACCCTTACTTAGGTATATGCCCATACATATAACCAAGTTATCAAGTAACCCATCTCAATCATGAGAAAACACAAAGATTATGAAATCAACAGATAAACACTACCCAGGTATATGCCCATACATATACCTAAGTTATCAAGTGACCCATATCAATCATGAGGTAAACACAAAGGTCATAGACTCAGCTTAACCAGGATTTTATTCATGATGTTGAAACCATGGCTGCTGGAGAACTCCTCCTCTATCGCGTACAGTGGGCCTGCCGCTACAACCAAGCACGCCCCACTAACCTTGGACTGATGTAGTACTCCACCTATCGAGTACTATGGGCCTGCTGCTACAACCAAGCGCTTCCCACCATGGGTCTTCCGCTACAACCAAGCGCTCCCCCTCATAGGCTCTAGAGGTACTCCTTATGTTGAGTAACGCAGGTCTGCCTCTACAACCAAATGCTCTTCCGTCGTGGGTCTGCCGCTACAACCAAGCGCTCCCCCTCATAGTCTGCTGAGGTAATCCTTCTGTAGAGTACCGCGGGTCTGCTGCTACAACCAAGCTCTCCTCCACTGTGGGTCTGCTGCTACAACCAAGCACTCCCCACTGGGCTATCTAAAACACACTGAGACGATAGATCAGTAGTCATCAAGTCTCAGCCAGCTACTAGGTCTATGCACTCTACTAGCTCGTCACCGGGAGGGTCCGCTCCAAGAGCTAATGGTCGATACTCCAATTATCTCAAAGTTCCACAAAGAAGTATCTCAAAGAACCGCCTTGTCATAGGGGTCTCAACGCAACAGACGGCGCGTCAGTCGGACGCCCGGTCTGTGAGTTACTAGCCTTTTAGTCCCAGGGGCCCAATTGGTTTCATGTGCGAACCAACCCAGCCGTATCTTGATAGTACCCCGAACTCTCATAGGGTATTCTCATAGGGACCGTTTCTCAACGTGATCACTAACTCCGCTGACGGTTCGTCAAACGGACGTCTGGTCTGAAAGTTATTAGCTTTTCCTTTCCAGGGGCCCGGTTGGATTTCGGGTACAATCCAACCCGGCCACTATCCAACTGCAACCAAAAATTAGGCGAAATATTCCAAAAGTTCCGTCTCATCAAGAGGAATCCAACAAAGTCGATGGAACGTCAATCGGACGTCCGGAGCTCAAGATATAAGTGTTTCTGCTCCGAGAGCCCGGTTGGTTTCGTATCCAAACCAACCCGGTCATACTCAAAGTTCTCTGAAACCTTGAGTGTAATATACCAAAACGACCGACTCAATCCAAGGATCACATCGAAACTGAAAGTGCGTAGATCGTAGCTCCGTATCCCAGGATATGGGTAAAAAACCGTAAGAGGTCCGAAAATGGGGGTTTCGGGCCCGGACCGACCCGGCCCGTGACCCCCTGGGTCGGCCCGAACCGGGTTGACCCGAACCCGGTCCGAGTCCGGACCGCTTGGGCGCTGCCTAGCCCGGCTGGTGCGGCCCAGCCCGGCCCGGCATGGGTGGCCCGGCCCGGCCTGGGCAGCCCGGCCCGGTGCGCTGGCGCGCTGGCGGTTCGCTGGCCAGCTCGGTTACACCGAGCTGGCGGTCAAGGGGGGGGGGGGGGGCGCTAACTCCTGTCTCAATTAACGCGGCCCCCACGTGGGGGCCACTCATGCCTCCATCCGGGGGTTTCGAACCCCCGGTTCTCCCCCTGACCGGCCGGCCCACTCCGGCCGGCCGGCTGCTGCACCACGGGACCGGCACGGGCTGGTCCCCCTGCTCTGACGTCGGTGGCCGAAAATTGGCCTCTGGTCCCTGCTCTGCCGCGGCCCCGCTCCGGCCTTGGTGTTTTCATGATTCTCTGGCACGGCGCGATGGCGCCACGACTTTATTCAACTTCAACGGCGCGGCGCAACGGCGCCGCACACCCTTTCCGTATGATCCCGCACGGTGTCGTTGCACCGCACTGCTTTCCTTCTAACCGCAACAACACAACATACAAGGGAGGAGGGTCGGACGTGTTTGTGCGGTCCGGCCCCCTCCCGTTAGTCGATAGAAAGCGGTCCAAATGAAATGAGGAATGCCAGCGGAAGAATTAAAGATTAACAACAACAATAAAATCCCCTACCTCGTCAAATTTGTTGAGCGAAGGTTCGTCATGGAATTTATCATCGCGGAAGAAGTCGTCGTGGAAGAAGTCGTTGCGGAAGGAGAGGGTCGTTGGCATCGTGGTACACGGCGTCACATAGTCGATCTCCGAGGATTTGGCGTTCTTCGTCGGAGATCGGTGCGTTCTTCTCTTTCTTCGCGTTCTTTGCGTTCTTCACGTTCTTCGTGTTCTTCGACGAAGAAAAAGAACATCAAGCCCCTTAGATTTTTCCAAAATCCTCTCAACAAGCTAACCCCCTAATAAAATAAGTGTCTCTCTTATTTTATTACCCAAGTCTTAAGTTTGAATTTCAAACATTCAAATAAAGAATTAAACCACTTAATTAATTAACTCTAGGTCAATTAATAGGAGGGTTATGGGAGTTTATGAAATATGAAGGGGTGGGGTTCGTGTGGGCCTCACCTCCCTCATAACCTCTCATGGGAAGTTGGGTGGTTTCCCAACTTCCACTCAAAGAATACCACGTAGATAGAAAAATAAATTTTGTAGATAAATTTTATTTTTAACTTCCACAATTTTTATCAATACCTCCCGAGTAAATGCAACTCCGAAAAAGGTGTTCCTAAGAAATTATTGGCGCTGCGAATCCATCGGTGCACTCAGAATTCGATTTCGAGCACCGTTTTCAAAGTTACGAAAACCCACTCATTCGTTCATTGAACGTACCCGAGCTAAACTTCGGAAAATGATTCCGGGCACACCGGGCCTTCGAATCAGGCACCGTCAGAAACTGCGTACTCGTAAAATCCCAAAGAAAATTAAGAAAAAAAAATTCATTGAAATTTACGAGTATTTACAGTATGTATGGATAAAATTGGGTGAATGTCTAGGAATAATGGATATTAATATTTTATGATTACCGATATAGACTAGTTGCCTTTATTTATGATAATGTCACATTTTAAAAGCACCTATACATGCATGGATTGTATAAAGAGATGGTTGTTGGTGACCTACTGAGTTGTACTTACACTCAGCATAGAATATATAGTACTTGATTAAACATCAGGGATTTAGGTAGATGTAATGGAATATACCATCATTATATGGTTAAGAAATTGTATTATTGATGCAGTCAGATGATGGGAATGAGGATGTGTAGGGACTTGAGACCCAATCGTGTTATGTGATCCTTTTCTTTATTTCATTGTGGTATCCAATTCATGTTCAACCAACGTGTAACACCTCAAGATGAATAATGTTTGAAATTACTTCTAAATATTTTTTTTATCCCATTAAATATTCCCAATACTTATTTTGGGCATGTATATTTGAAATTCAGTTTTATCTTCTTTAATAACACAATCAATGATATTATATTGATTATATTTTCAGTTCAAGTTATTTGTAAAAAAGTTTATAGTGTCATATCTATCACCTATAACCCCTTGCTATTATTCTATAGCCTCTTCTATTTATGGTGGAGTGCATGAGTTATTGGTAATGCAATTCATTCATAGTGGAGGTTAACTGTATTGGCTATTTTGTACAGCTAATTTGAACCATCAACTATTCCTTAAAAATTATACCTTGAACCATAATACCAATCAATTGTTTTTTTCAATGAAACAATTATGGAAAAATTTTACTAATAATACAAGATCACCCCTGATAATACTAGTTGATCTATCACTAATAAACTTCCTTCAAAATATCATAGCATGCAGAAATCAATAAAAACATTTATCCTTATACCTTGATGTCTTAACTCTATGATAAATAGTTATTTCAATCTATCATTCTAACCACATACCAATCAAAATATATTTTATGAAAACCTAAAGAACTATGTAAATCCAAAAATAGTTAAAATAATATATTGGAGACCAACAATAGACCCTGGACCCATTCACACCTTATATAATGCACTTGATTCTATATCAAGTCAATTATAAAATTCATTGACTCAACAAGAACTTTATAGAAGAATTGTAATTTAATATATACTATGGAGTCTAATTATATTATCCATAGAATACCCCATCTTTCCTAGAGATTCGTCTATCATCCACCTATCTATCTCATAGCACCCAAGAGACCTTTAGATTCACAAATATTTCTCAATTTTATGATCTTTTAATCATGGAATCTATAGGATTCTCTCCATCATAAGAGTATCCATACAATAATTCCAATAATTAAATCATCTTATTATTGAAATTCACATCCATTCAATCATTTAAATAGTGTAACCATAAGTGGAAATCTCACATGGTGCATCTCCCTCATTGTTCATACGTCTAACTTTCAATAGTTATTAGTACACCATGTGAATTTTCTTATCACTATTCCCAATCCACTAATTTTTCCCTAAAAAATTCATCACTTGAGAATTTATGAGTACTAACCATTCTCATACAATCAAAAAATTACCTATCTATGTCTCACACTAGGACCTAAAGAAATATAATCGTATGAAACTATTGATGTTCAATTATACCATAATTATTCATCTAACTGTCAATCATTAGAAAATATACCCTAAAACAAATAAAACTTCATCGATGAAAAATAAATTTTACTCTTTCATACAAATATATCTCTATCTTGTTGTATAGAAATATTTTGAATTCATATTTATTAACCATATCATTAATAATGGAGGACACATCAATAATTTACTACCCTTCACTTCAAGCTACTATGGGCATAAACATCTCACTAAGCATAACAATCATCTTTCCTCTTAAATAGATCTCTAAAGTTACACCACCCCTTTTTGATTATGCCTAAAATTAATCATTCTTTAAAATACACACTAAAGTCTCTCTAATCATATCCAAAAATTCATAGACTAAATATTCAAAGACTCTAATTTAGCCCCCCTTAGAGTTATTCAGGTTTTCGAAAAAATAAGAAACTCTTGAAGGACCAACACATAAACTATACCAATAGTGCCCATCGAAAAGAAGTATCGCTTGTAACCAATATAAATTATCCACTATCTATTATAACTTCACATTATATGCCACACATTAAATAATTTTTTTATTAAAGAAAAATTAAACCCCAAACAAACCTTTCACTATTTTTTTTATATTGTTAATATCAATAAAATATTAATCATGAACATACATATACTCATATACTACCTGATAACAAACCATGACTCATATTTCTATAATCTGAACTTATCCAATCCTAATCTCACATGGATAATAAACTAACCATGATTATCTTTATTTTAAACCTTATCCTCATAAATCATTACATGAACTTCAATTCCCAAGTTACTCATGAAATAGAACATACCTAACCAACCCATTTAACATCAACCTACTCAAATATCCTATTGGTACATCCAATAAGGCCATAAAACCACGAAATGACTTATCTCTAAGTAATGAATCTCTATGATCCTTCCTTATAAACATAATTATAAAACAACTAACATTATCTATGTTTTAAATATCAAAATCCTCTAGAACCCCATAGGAGTTATCTACCCTACCTAGGGTATCTAATTAAAGAAGTAATCCAAGGTAATTTACAACCCATAACATATTCATACCAATGGAATATAACTCCTAAACATACCCACTAAGTTTTATCATACAAAACAAGAACATAGTAACTAAAACATCATAGTCAAATAATATTATAAAAAAATCATTACCATCATTTTTAATTATTTAATTTTACCTCAATAGGTTATTCAAGATAATATAAAATAACTTATTATCAACATTTAATTTAACTGAACCCCATTTGGTATATGTTATCCAAAATATTTTTTTCTTTTTAAACCCAATTTACAGAGTCCATTTTCCATTACAAAATTCATTTTAAAATGTAGAAATGTATTCAAACTTCAAATGAACCTATGTTCCAATAATGAGTCATGTTTTCAAACCATTTTATGACATAATCCTTGAGTAAAAATATTAAATGAATATCCTAACATATTAATATTAGAAAAAAGAAAAAATTTAAAAAGTAAAAATAAAAAACCACAATCCCAGAGCAAGATGACTTTGTCCCTTTAGTATATAGGTGTTCAGGATGTATAAGATTAGTGTCCACCCCATGTTCAAAAATAATTTATCTATATATACCATGTTTTAAAACAATACTATATCTAAAATAATTATTTAATTCCATTTTTTTAATTCCCCGACCTATCACTCCTGATGGAATATAAGTTGTTTATTCTGTATGATATCAGTCACAACTAGAGGAAAAAAAATAAAAGAGAATCTACAAAAGAAATTGGTAGATTATAATCTCGATATTGTAGTTGGAAATAATAATAAATAATAAACACATCATCCATAATTTCACAACATATAACACTTAGTGAATTAAATCTAAAAATAAAAAAATGACAAAAACATCACAAAACAATGTTATAAAAAATTAATATTCATTTCATAAATCACATATATTAATGAATTTACCTACTATGAAGGTTATATAATTGTTTATAAAATTTAAATGATACACTAATAGAATTTACCATAACCTCAAGCCTCTACTCATCTTGTCTCCTAACTCTATTGATCAAATTTAGTTTGGTCCTCTACCCCACATGTTTTTAGAACCTTTCATTATATATAAGGTCTGATCATAAACATGTATTCATGTCTATGATGTAATAAATAAATTGTATTAGATAACCACTTATAGTTCACTTGATATATTTCAGGATATACCAATGGATGTAATAGAAAAATAAATAAAAATGTGTGGCATTAAATATAAGAAAACATGTTATCTGGTTGGGTACTAACATGACCACCATAACTCTTATCCCTACCTAATTCAGTTAAATTCAATGAACATTTGGAAAAGGAATCAACTCATTGTCATCCCCTATAGTAGAAAACCATATCCCAGAGCACTTTCCACTTGGCTGTCTCCTAGAGTAGCCAACCATATCATAGAGGATCAATATCATGGTTATCCTATAGAGTATCATATCATATCAGAGAGGAAATAACTCTTAGCCATTCCCTAAGGTAATAATCCATGTTGTGTAGGACTTGTATCGTGGCTATCTTCTATAGTAAAAAAATCATATCACAGAGGACATGAGATATAGTTATCCCATAAAGAGAACCCACATCATAAATATCCTTTCTCATTACCGTCACTTGGTATCCCACCCACATTTAGTGGATTGATTCCACCTCATCAGCACGATGAATTATAATCAAATCTGTAAAATAATAAATTATAAAAATGAATACACAACCTAAACTAAAGATCTATTATAGTATCCCACATACTCAATGTGTGTTATATCATAACACAACAAATGGACTTAGTAATCAAGACATAGACCTATAACCCAAATCATGGACCCATCAGTAATCATTCTATATAGAGTGTATCTGTATATAATCACATACTCATCAGTGATCTATGTTGACCCAACCATATACCCCTTTTAATCAAGGGAAACCACAAACATGGACCCTTGGGAACCTTAATAAGAATTTATCCCAAATGATACACCCATTCTCATCACACATGAGGTCATTCTAACTCTTAGAATCCAGATCTAAACATATCATAAGACAATTTTCTAAACATATCCTCTTACCTTGTACTATCCCATCCACCGCCATAGAAGTGGAAACATTCCTTATCAATACAAACATGATCGACAACCATGGAATATTGGAAAACTCAATTTCATGTAAATATATCAACCACCATTGAGTAGAGCCCTCTCCCATAAATACCAATCCATAAAAGGTACAACGTTACAGTCCCTTCCCAAAGGCTAAATAAATTTAACCATTAATGAGGAATCAAAACCTAAGGATCATCTCTTCTGACTCATCCACCAAAATTCTGAAATGGTATTACCATCACCCTCCATTAATCCATATAAATACTTAAGAGAGTTCTATTATCAAAATATTACATAAATATATAGGATTATCAATTTCAAGAATAAATATCAATTCTTCACTCATTCCGTTAACATATGATTTATGTATCTTGTAGGGTCTCTAGGTAACCACATCAACCCTTAAAAAGACATAATCCCACCAGAAACATTCTGATGGACTAATAGAACCTATCCCATGAGATTAAAAATTCATCCCATGACCTAGGACCCTTCAGGGTCAATTGATCATGAGTAGTACCCATTCCCCTTGGAAACAAAGTCCCATATAGATCATGAATTCATTAACATATATAGGAGTTTTCATTCTAGTCAATAATTACCCCAACTAGTTTGAGATTTAATTTGGGAATCCATTGACCCAAATTTTGGTCACATAATATTAAACCACCATGAAACCAAATTATATCACACAAACACCAAGAAAATATTTAAATATTATATGATCCACTTACCTATACATAGAGTTACCACTCATTTAGATTCATACATTAAGGCCTAACTGAGCCCACGTTATATAACCAACATACAATTAATATATCATGATACAAATCTAAATAAATTAATTATATAAATGATAATTCAATTATTATAATGATTTAACCAATAATGATATCCAAATACTCGTCGAATAGTGCAGTGACCCAGAAACCATTTCCAATGAAATGTACAAGGTTCATACAATGACACTAGAATTTATATTACAGTATTACTTATGAATGATACCCTAGCTAATGTATGATATTAAATGGAAAATAAAAAAAATTATTATTTCTCACTAAAACATTTATCCATCAAAATATTGAGTGGAGGTATGGATTTACTATCATTGAGCCTTCTTTATCCATCACACGTAAAAGAATACTCATTTGGGGTGGATGTCACAATACTATGAAAGAATTTTTCATGAATTCCTAAATCCTTCAAAAGGAATTTTTTTTGATACTATCCTTTTTAAGTGGTATTATAAAGAATCCTTATGGGGTATTATGATCCAAATATATCTAGTCCAAAGTACTAGTGACATAAATTTTTAAATAATGGTTTAATCACTATCGTCATTCCTTGGGCCATAGAAATCTGATTCTGTGATACTAGGCTATACCATAGAACCTAATACATTGGACTCACAACACCCTCATGCAATGTGGATTTCATGCCTATGACATGGTGAATTTATTCTATGATTTATCACTTGAGAATCACATTGTAGTTCCCCTCCCAATGTCACCACCCTTATTACTACGCCATGTTAATCCACATAAACACCTACACTAAGACTTTATCATCATTGTTTTTCTCTATCATAAGATGTGGTTGTTTCCATACAAATAGACACCACCCATTCACCATGGTGATGTTTAGAAATTCCCCGAAATTGGTGGTAACTTGTTTTTAGACCCTATTTGATGCAACATTATTGGCGAGTTTTCTACCCTTGGATAAGACCCAAACTTCCGTGAATACCTAAATCAAAAACTATTAATGAAGAGATAAGTAAATGGATATATAAATATAATAATTATAGGGAGGATCTTACCTTAAAAATACAATGAAACGCCACTAAAAATAACCTTGAACTATGAGAATATAGGGGAGGAAGAATGGGGAAGATGAGAATGAATGGTCATCCCCACTACCATCAATATCCTATAATTAATGGGGAATGACTATTAAAATATGATTATCACCATTTAGTTTTTTAATTTACTATTTGGTACTTTTTGTACCTAGTCTATGAACACTAGAAACCTCATTTACTAGACTAGGGGAAACCACCTGGTCCCTTCACTGGGTATTCTATTTCCATTAACTGGGTACATAGTGGGTTACATTGGCCATAACTTTCACTTTTTATCTACTAAATTCATTTTGATTTTCATAGACCCTTACCACCCAAAATTACACCTCATAGAACCCTAATTTTTGTTTTAATTCTTTCCAAAAATACCATTTTCCTTATCCATATCAAATATTTACAAATCCATCTAACTCTAGATTATAAACATTTAAATTTCCATTGATTCTATTAGACCATAATGATATCAGTTGTTACACCCTAAATGTGTGATTTTTATATATGGTATGTTTAGTTATTGATATATGTTATATCCAAGTATATATTATCAGTATAGACCATTATGGTCAATATAGTGACTTTTCATGATAATCGTAAGAATATATTTGTGATCAAGAGATTCACGGGACTTACTAGGTACTATTGATAGTAAATTCATGATTTATTTTGATTAGTGCTCCCCATGATGGATGAAACCAAGAAGGGGATGACAATTAAGAGGACTAATAATTGTTAGAGGGGTTTTAATGAGATAAAGGGGATAATCACATCGATTATAATCCATATATTACATAATATAAGAAAATTTTATATAGATTATTATAATGTATCACATATATTAAATTAGGTGATTTGATGATGCGTAATCGGGTTTTCATTTATGTGCCCCATTGGTTGATGTTATAAGAGTCGAACTATTTGAACCTTAATCTAGAACTGGTTATTGTCATTTACACATTGATATATTTGGTAAGATATCACCTTAGTGTGATATTTATGGTTGATATCGACCACAAATTTTAAAATATTTATTATCTCAATGAGACCTAAATCGTATGTATAGAAAATGGAATGTGTAATTGTGATCCTTTTATTTTTAGATGGAATAAACCCCTAAAAAGGGTAAAATAGTGGCTTTGGAACCCAGTTTAAAAAAAATAATCACAATGGGCTATGTGATTAAAGTGATGAATATAAATTTATATACCTCTTTATTAAGAAATAATTATATATTAAGACCAAAGGATGGTTTTATTGAATTTTATAATTATCACCACCTTATTATTGGATACGATTAAGGGTATTCAATATTATTATTTACTCATCTATGTTTTTAGGGAGATATTATATGGTTATAAGAATATTATAGGAAGTAATTTTATTGTAACATCCCATTCATGCATATAATTGGGTTATGGTAACAATATATATTATAAAAGATCTTCCATGGTCACTATGGTAAAAGTAAATAGTTTAGGTCATTGTAGATAGGTTTACTATGGTTACAAATTTTTTTACAATCAAAGAGGCATAATCATTTAACATATGTGGAATGTTGTGTATAGAAGTGTTATTTTAACACCTCAGGGTGCCTATGATTTTATTATAAAATAATGATATGAGACTTATATTTTGTTTTAAGAACGGTATTTTAGTGTTCATTAGTAACTTAAGAAAATATTTATAGTACATTCTATCCTCGGACTAAAAAATATTTGATCATACCATTATCATTCATCAACGCACTACTCGAGCTTGTATTTTGGATTTTATAAGATCCTAGTGAATACCAATGAAAATTGGTAAATTTATGAAATGATAATTATATGAGAAAACCCTAAATTATCATAAAGTGAGTTCTTTTGTGCATAAAATAATTGTTAGGTCCTGTTATACCAATAATGGAACATACACATTCAATACCTTGATTGTATAATAATTGGTGGCTTGTTTATAAGTTATAAAAAAATTAGAAGTTAGTGGGGAACCCTGGGTGGGTATCCCAACATATGATATTATTTTTTGGGATAAGTGTAATTTATTTTTCATTCCTCTATGATGGAGGAAACACACCACATGATAATTTAGATATTATCTTAGGTTTTTTTGTGACATGGTTGATTAGTGGTCATAAGGGAAAATTATTTTTTCAATGGAGACCATGGGTAATAACATTCCAAAATAAAGGTGTATGGTCTATAGGTGGGGTGAACCTAGAAAAATAGAGAAAAAGAGATTTTATGTAACATGGGAGAGTGAAATTCAAGTCATGTAAGGATTTTATAATTTTTCATTATTGAATATTTAAACTTCTTTGTTATTATTGATGCAGAATTCACTACATATGGGATGGATATATACATGTATCACACTTTATTGGAGTTTATTTTCATGAATTTGACATTATATTGACCAACAATCAGGATGATTGTCTTTGATATGAATACATGTATTCCATATCCTGATTCATAGATCCTAGTTTGTGTGTAAAGATGTTATAAAAACCCAATATACTGATGAATTTTATAGGTTATATTCGATCCCATTATGATCTAGTTTTTTTATGAATCTTATGAGACAATACCGCCGATAATTACATTTGTGAATTTTTAGAAAGTCAAGTCCTTTAATTTATACATGGGACGATTTTCCAAATTCACTAGAATTGGATAATGTAGGCATGGTATGTAAATAGGGTGTCTCATTTAGAACTAAATTCCTTGAATTTGAATTGATAAATTATTTTTAATACTTTTATATCATATTTTACATGAACCAAATATATATGGAATTATTTTACAAAGTAATTGTTGGTTTGAAAATAGGTATTAGACACAAAACCTATATATACACCTTGGTGGATGTGAAAATATATTGGTCCATGATATAGGAAAGGGAAAATACATGATGATTTATGGGTTAGTTAGTGTTTTGTATTCATGATTAGGAGATGGTTCCATGTGAGAACTATGATTATTTTTTTGTAGTGTCTCTTATTCATTTTATATTTTTTAAAATTTCATGTATACTTTTTCCCCTAATAAATCTATTGTGATGTATAACATGTATAAATCAATATGGGTTACATTTTTATTATAGAATTATGATATAATTTATTTATAAATGGATCTACAATATAAAATTTATATTATTCACGTTTATATGTATTATTATTGTTCTTATTTATGATTATTTATGTTTATCGAAATGAGGTTTCAATATCCCAGTAATATAGACCCAATGGTCACTAGTTGTTTATAGCATAATATAACATATAGGGAGGTGTACCTGAGGATACGTATTTTTAAAGACTGGGTCAGTGTACATGTGATTGGGATGGGATATTATAGAAATATAATTTTGATCATTTTATATATGAATTCCTAAATTCCTGACATGTTTTATACCAATTGTTTTATAATAAGATACTATAGTGAGACTATGGTGATCCATCTTACCGTAGGGAATCAGAAATTTAGATAATAAATGAAATAGTGGGAGGTAATTAGTTTTTTAATACTGATAAAAAACAATATTTAGTTTAATTTATGAATGTTTATAGGGTTCAATGAGTAGATTATTAAAAGTCTACTTCTAGAGGATATTCATACATTTTAGGTAATTGTATTTTTTATATCTATATAATGTAATGCATTATCTATACAAGTATAGTAGAAGTAAATTATATTTTTTTACACTCATGAATGAAACTGACTTCTTTGTATTAATAAGAAAGTAACTAATTTTGGAATGGTGTATCTTCTTGTATTCAGTTTATCCATTATATGAGAAGAACTGATTGAAACTTGGTATTCAACCCCAATGTTTTGATGTATTTCTTTCTACTCCACTTCCCTTTCTCATTTTTTGTATTTACTAACAAAACTTGTAATTGGAATCAGGATTATTTGGTGTAGTGTATTATATTACTCACTTATGGAATTCATTCAATTTGAATCACCCTATCTTATTTCCTACACCATGCATAGATTCCACAATATTTTATTTTGGTTATCTTAATCCCGTGGATGATAATTTTTTATTTGTTGTCAATACATGTCCTGGGACACAATATTTAAGTAGAATTGAAATGTATATATATTATTTGAATATCTTCAAAATTTAAATGGGATTAATGAATATAAATTGAGTATATATATATATATATAAGAAACACTATTCCAATTTTAGTTGAATAAAATCTTACATAAGATAAATCGTGAAAATTAATGGGCTACCAAAGATTAATTTAGTATTTTGACAACCAATATAAGAATAAAACCGAAGAAAATTAATTAAATAAGATTAACATAGACTCTTTATAATAATAATATAAAAAATTTAAAGGTTGTGCAATTTTTTAGAGTTTTCTAATTTTTTTGATATGTGATACAAAATAATAGATCGGATATTATGTAAGATCTTAATTGATGATATTTAAAAATAAAAATTTTCTTTAATAATTCACATAGGATCATTTAAAAAGAAAATGGTAGATTAAAACTTGGATATTCTAGTCAAACACATGACTAAATATGGAGATTCTACATAGATCTCCATGTGTTAAACATCCTGATGATTAAAAAGTATTTTTATTTAAGAATAAGTTTCATCAAATTATGAAAAATAAGTTTCTATGTGAGATGTGGTGTTCATGTGATCAATTATATTGGGAAATGAATTTTATAATTTTGAGGAATCTCATGTGAAAGGAGAATCCATGATATGTGGATAGTCAATGATAATATCATTATTGCTTTTATATAGAGATATCTGTGACTAAATTAAATTACAATTGGAGGTCTATTATTAATTATGTGGTTATAGAGATATCATGATAAAATTTCCCATGAGGTTAATATTGGGAATGAAATAAATATCATTTGGATTAATTATGGGAAAAATTTATTGATAAATTATCATCATGATTAATAAAGAGTTTTAAGAGTATGAATAAACAAAATAACCTTTTTTTAGAATTCTTGGAATGTTTTTTAGAAAACATAGAAATGGAGATTACTATAAAAGTAATATGAGAGATTAAAAACCAAAATATTATTGTGCAGAAGAGTAAGGAGATCATATTCACATATCCCTTATATATTTTCACTTTCTTGGTAAATATTTCTTCATAAAGTTCTTATTTATTATTCATTATTATAATTTGGTTCTTATTTTGGACTAGTTGGTGTCATTTTAATATTAGGTTTAATGAAATTATATCTTCTAGGGATTCATGTAGAAAATAAATGAGAATCCACATGTTAGTGGGATAACAATCACCATACATAGGTGATGAAGTCATATATATTAGATATAAACATCATTAAATATCTAGCTACATTTATTTACTTTCCTTCATTGGTGAGTTAATAGATTTATTTGAAATTACCATGAGTGTGGATTTTTTTTTTAAATTAATTTTTTCAACAAATATTTATCCCCTCTCTATGTTGAACATTTATTCAAGGGATCCAAAAAATTTGTATCAAAGCTTGTTTCACTCTCAAAGATAACAATTTGATTATTTTTATGGACCATTATAGATCAATGAATAATCAATTAATTATGAATATTTATGGAAATGGATTACATTTATATATGGAGATCATGATGTCTTATTCTACCTATTCATGACATGTTGATTTTAAGTAAGTTATCAAAGGTTTTATAGAACCATGTTAGACTATCTCATGGATCATATATAAAACAATGAATTTTGAATGTGATTATAGTGTAGGTAAAAAATATGATATCTTCATTATCCAAGAAAGAGATGAAAAATGTTATGGGATTCAAAACTAAAATGTAGATTTGAAAGAAATCATTATATTTTATAAGGATAAAAGAAGGTGATGGAAGAAAATAGTGTAACTTTACAAAATTATGTTTGAAGATATGAGAATACAGGGAAGTTAATTTTTTCTGAGTTCCTTCCCTAAGTTAATATAATTTTTATTACCATAAGAGGATATGGAGAAAATCCAAAAGACTACACAATGGTGAGGAACACTAATATAATTATACTAAATAACAATAAAAATAATATTTCATCCCTTTAAATATAGATATTGAAATATTTATAATTGATCTATTTGATACCGTACTAGTTTCATGTGAGATGAGAATATTATTTTCTCCTTAGATCAAGGTTATAAAGGATAAATAGATTCCACTAAAATCTATAGTAATTATTAACACTAAATATGGGAAGTTTTTTCCACATCAATATTAGAGTATAAAAGGTTTTTATTAGATCATATCCCAGATATAAATGAATTTTAAAAGGGGGAAAGTTGATTATCAAGGTAAATTACATTAAAAATGTTTTAACTATAGTAAAATTAGTCAATTTTCATCAAAGTGTCCTTTGGGAAACATAATTAATTATCAAAATTATTATGTTTCTAATGAATCTTCGTGGAAAAGATATTTCTTTATTATATATACACCACAATCAAAAGAAAAAAAGAAGATGAAATCCAAATTATTTTCAAGGAAATTTATATCTCATAAGAAGTTTTTTTGCATAATGAGGGAAACTAAAATAAAGTAGAAACCCTTAAAGATAATACTCAATATTTTCTCATGGATCATGGAGATAAATAATGTGTTTACATAGAGTATAGAACTCAAATTGATAGTGAGTTTTATGTTAATTATTTTTACTTTTCAAGGTATTAAAACATAGTAATTGAGATGATGATATTCCTAAATGACATTAAAAGGATAAGAGTTAAAAATTCACACATCAATTAAACACCAAATAAATTTAAAAAATCATATTATAAAAGTATATCTAAATATGGATGTTAATAAGTTAAAACACAATAATTCTATGAGAATAAGATAATTTAAAGTTTTACTTGTTCTATAATCTTTAGATATTAATATATTTACATGATAAATATGGATATTTGTTTAGTAGAAAAAAATATGAAAAATTCAAGTAGAATTATAGAAAACTAATCACCTGGTCTTTTAAATTCCCTAATCTACCTATGAATAAAATTAGATACATTGGATAGTTGAACGAGTCACCAAATTATATGTTCCAATTAATCATAGTGCACAAGTAATTGAATATATTTAATAGTATTCTTTTTCTAAAACACTTCAAATCAAGATTTTATAATAAGTGATTTTAGTAAAAAAAAAATCATCAGTCATGAATCAAGAATAATAGTTAAATGTTTCTCATATATAGAGAGTTATTTTTTGGGAAAAAATTTATTTCATCCCCAAATGACAATGTAATATTTCAAAAGAAGTTTTTGGTGAAATCATTACACAATATTCTTCAATATAAGGTTGGTTAGAAACCCATTAAGAAATATTTTTTATCCAAATTTGAAATTTTAGGGTTACTGATGATGCTTGCATGTATTGGTCATCAAAACTTATAGTTTCTGGTATAGCACGCCTCTACTAAAATAAAAGAGTAATCATTATCCAATAGAGAGATTGTATTTACTATATACAAAAATTTCCTTCACATGTTGAATGTATGATTGAGGTGAAAATAATTTTTAAGAACTAAAATGAATATATGGGAGGTTTTATCAAAAAATAAACACATTATATGAGTATATTATTATCCTAATAGTTTAATTAAATCTGAATTTGAGGCCTGAATATGTTCAAAAAATAAATTAATGCAAAAATAAAAAAATTGTTTTTGAAGATTCACTCATGGAATTAGTAATTGAGAAGACATAGATTATGGGAAATAATTGTTCATATCATATGATATGTGATTTAAATAACCTAAGAATGGTGAAATATATAATAGAAATATTTTTATATATGGTAATATAAGTTAATTAAAAACTAACGATATTTGTGTGGAAAAAAAGTAGTAAAAATAGTTCAACTCCAATAATTTTTTTAGGGTTAAAAGAAAATTTTTAGAGTGTTTTGTTGTTTTATAATGATACGAATGAGGTCATTTTGAGTAATAATGTTTGCATTATATTGATAATAGAATATATAATATTGATTTTAAGAGGGGTGAGAACCCATAGAAGAATAATCCAATTTATAGAATCTAAAAAATGGTTAAATTAGTATGTTGGATGAGAATAACTTATGAAATAAAATATTTGGTCATCATGGAAAAAATGGCACATTGTGACTAACTAATGAGTTGGTAATGGTAAATTTTACCTGATATAAAAATAAACTATCACCAATTTCAAAACATTTCAAAATGAAATATTGGTAAATATGAGTCATAAGATAGTTGAGATTTAAACTCATTGTCTATTAGATCTAGTTCACTCAATTTTCAATGGGAATATTAAAAAATAATTCAATAAGTGGAGATAATTATTTCAGCACATTCATTGATAAAGTTACTAGAATATTTTTATTAGGTTTTGGTCTCATATATCATAATATTCATGCATTTTTAAATGTTTTAAGAGACCTATTGACAAGTAAACTTGTTATTATATAAAAAAGATGATAAATAATAATGGAAGCTTTTATGAAAACAAATATTTTTTATAATATCAAGGAAAAATTGAACAATACATGAGTTCAATGAAATTTGAGATCTATAAAATATTGTAATTAAATTGAAGAGCAATATTCTTATTGATGTAAATATTACTATGCTAATGGACATGATACTTTAAGATATTAATGGATGTAATAAATTACAAAGACTCTAGAATTTTTATAACTATTTGGTTGTACAAGAATAAAGGAAGAAGTTTCAATATATTTGACGAGAAAGTATATTATGTGATATTTTGGGGATATACTCTGAATAAAAGTTTATATTTTTTTATTAAAAAATGAAAGGATAGATGACTAGGATAATGAAACAATCATTGAAAATAAAAATGATTTCAAATTCTTAGTCATGGCTAATGATGAGGATGATGGTTTTAATACGAAATTTATATTATAGTTTGAATAAGATATTTCAATTCACCCATATGTACATTTTGATCGATAATACTTGAATAAAAAGTAATAATCAAAATAAAAAAAGATTTCCCAAAAACGTTTTTCATTTTTTTGTTTAATGTGTAAATTACATTAAAAAATAATTTTTTTAGAAAGGAAAGAGAATAATTTTCTAAAACCATATTCTAAGGATTTCTAAATAAAATATCCTTGAAGATAAATACATTTTATAAAAAAAAAATTGGATTGGAAGATAATACATATGAGTTTTTTGAAAGGATGGAAAACCCTAGTTTTCCTTTTTATATACCTATGCTTGAAAACCTACATAGTTAATAAAAGTATTAAATTTACCTTTTTTAAAGGGGTAAATAGAATTTTTGGAATCATATAAAATAATCTCTATTTTATTTCCCAAAAAATAGGAGAGCATTGGTGGGTTCTGAAAACATGGTCATGGTAGGATGGATTCATTGGTGAGAATGGAAATTATTTCGACCAACATTACACTTTCAATTCCGAAGACAGCTTATCAAACAAGTAGATTTTGATAAAAATAATTAGTTTCCCAATATAATAATGTAAATAGGAATATAAAATAGGTAAATGGATGGATCAAAGAAAACATGAAAATTATATTTTTGTAATAAAGGTTATGACCAAATTAAAGGAAAATTTAGTCAATGAAACTGTAACATTGAATTTTTCTTAGTTGATCATTCCCAAACATCATATATAACATATATAACTATATTAATTACATATTTGAGAACCATTTTCATATCCGTAATATTTTTATGAACTTCATTTATATGGATATCCTTTAAATATATTATGTTTGGGTATTCAAAATAAGAATATGAACAAAAGTAATGACTTTTACATAATCACAGGTATACAAATGTATTTTTGAATTCATTTATATAGTGTGAAAGGTAGCTCCTCATTGATATGAAATTATTTATACAATAAAAAATTAATTATAAATATTATTAAGAATAATCACATGGAAATAAAAATCAATATAACAAAGGTATTCATGAATTGATAAGAGGTGGGAGAGAATCAATGAGTGATTTTGGAAGAATGACGGCGATACAAAAAGCATTATGAAACTTATTTTATGAAAGATAATTGAAAAATAACATAATTAAGGAATAAATATTAACTTACAATATTAATATGAACTCATGGAAGAATAATTATATGTAAATATAAATTATTTTAATGAAGGGGGTTCTTGAATTGAAAAGATGATAGAGAGAATCGAGGGATTCTTATATAATAATATCTATAAAAATGGATTTTTATATGATATTAATGGAGTAAAATTTTAATATTTCATCATTATGGAATCATTTTTATATTTAAATATTTATTATTAGCACATGGAATCATAATCCTCTAGAAATAAAAAGGTATCACCACAATAGTATTTCATGCGTCAAAAGTTGGAGGAATAGAACACATACCATGATAAGTAGCTTATTAAATATTGGTAATACATATTCTAATTTTAGGAACTACTTTGTAGTAAGTTATAGAGGTGTAGGTAAAGTAAATTCAAAATAACATCCTTCATTGTCGTGTTTTATGGGAGAATTGTTGGGAGTTAGGTCATTTTATAGTCGAAAAAATGGGGATTGTTCTTAGAAACTAAAGTTGGGTGAATTGTATGAATTGTATCACATGGGTGTTAGGTAGGTTATGTGAGTTAGTTGATGAAATGGTAGTTTAAAGATATTATTATTACTTTAATACATAATAAGGATCTTCATAATTTTTATGTGTCCTTTTAGTTATTAATAATTTGTGGTACTTTATTTATCAACATTTACCCTTATTAATGTGGATTAAAAAACTAACCATTGTCATAATTTTATTTCTAAAAAAAATATGAACTCTAATACCATATTTTAATATTTTTAACAAATTTTTGGATCAATTTAATCTAAATAAATATATAATTATGAGAAAATGAACATTCAAATTAAAACATAAACTCAGTTGAAAGACCATTTTTGTAGAAAAATAATAGTTTAATAGTTATGTTTTCTTAATATTAATTACCATGTATTATTAATGAAATGAGTGTTAATTAGTTTTTAAATATAAATAAACATCATATAATAGTACTAATTTTAAATATGATCATAAAATTTTAATATATAGAATATTTATAAAAAAATTATTTTTTAAAGAATAATAATTTTACCAAAATCAAAAATATTTATCTTGGAAACGTAATTTTATTCTAAAAAATAAATTAACCAAATTTCATAATTTAAAAATGTTGGTTAAAAATAGGAATATAATTTTATCAAATTTAGTTTCTAAAAGTGGTAAAGATTAATTTTAATATTACCATTCATTATGCATAAGATTAATTTTAAGGATTATATATCTTTTAAAATGACCATTGTTTGGTTATATCTTTTTATATGTTTTTTATAAAGTGGTTATCTCTAGGGATAACTTCCAATTTTAATGATCATAATATAATGGAAGTATTTAAAAAAATTATTCAGTTAATGTGGTTTTTTAGTTCAGTGTTTTGTACAAGACAAACTACTCAAAGAATATTTAATTGAGTAAATGTAACTACTAAAATCATGGGATGTTACATTATTCCCCATAAAATAATTATCTACTTGAAAATATGTTTCAAGGAGGAAAAAATTGATGGTACTTTTCTCTCATAAAATACAAAGGTTCCCATGTAGCCTCCTAAAATTTAATATTCTTCTAAAGAGCTTTGACCAGATTGGTGTTCATGTTACTCATAACCTTCTGTTATTGATAAAATATTTCAATAGGTTGTTCTTTATATAAGATTTCATGTTTCAATAATAATACTTCTGGGATTAGTATATGTGATGTATATGGTATATAATTTCTAAAAAGTGACATGTGGAATAAATAATAAACACAATTGAGGTGTATATAGAGTGTTTTGTGATAGTGTATTACATCAACATGATCAAGTGTCTTGAAGGGACTGATGTATCTTGGTCTTAGCTTCCATTTCTTTCAAAATACCATAACATTATTAAACAGAGATATTTAAAGGAACTTTTTATCATCATATTCTAACTCAATATGTCATCATTAATTATCTACATTACCCTCAGTTGACTTTGGGCCACTATCAAATTCAATAGAATGGTTTGAAATGTATTTATTATTGCTTGGAAAATGTAAGGTCCTATCAACATCCTCTCCCTAAAATAACCCTATAATTTTGGATTCTTTCATCTATTTCCATATGTAGTATCATTGTAAAATATAAATGTTATACAAGAAACTATTGTTACATGAGAACCATACCATGAAGTGGTGCTGATCATAACATCCTTGTAAATCCATCAAAAAAGATCTTAGTATATCCTCTATATTTAGAATAGTCCTCTAGAATTGGCCTTATATCTATGTATAATAATAAATGATGAAACTCAGATTTTTCAATAATGATTTCTGAATACTTCTCCAAAACCTCAAGGTAAGGTTCCGATCTTAATCAAATATAGTAGACTATTGTACTCCATGCAGCCTCA
Organism: Viscum album; assembly: GCA_963277665.1. Classification (NCBI taxonomy): domain Eukaryota; kingdom Viridiplantae; phylum Streptophyta; class Magnoliopsida; order Santalales; family Viscaceae; genus Viscum; species Viscum album. Next base: position 658,594,923 of record OY728132.1, read on the forward strand.
CCACATCCCTTATACATATCTTAGTGAGTTGGTAAACAGAGAAATATTATTTGATGGTAAAAAAATTTGATGATTTTTGAAGGATATGAAATTGAACCCAAATAGAAATATGAAGTTTAGAAGTATCAGGAAGTGTTATTATGAAATCCATAGTGATTTTTCCATTTATAGGCTAGTATGGGTAGTGGATTCAATATAACCTTATACATTTTTCTTTCATCATTAACTAGTTTTCATACTGTGAATTGAGATACACATTATGAAATTTTACACTTCATTTTATCCCACTAGAAGGGTTATTTTATATCTCTATACATATTTTTACTTCCCAAATTTATATAAAAGGATGGGCTTTGGGAATAATCCAAATGGTCATTATTCAATTTTTTTTATGGTATATAGATATAGTTTCCAAACCTTATAATTTTATCTTCATCCAAGTTGAACTAAACAATATACACAACATTTTTCTATATATGTACATTATCATTCTGGACATAAGTGATCCTTATGTGAATGGATGGTTGAGAAGTTAGTTAAGAAAGAATGGATTTAAATACTCTAATTATATTATTCATATTCATCATCTATAAATCCATTAGAATATATTCTTTTTCAATTATCATCATTGATATAGTAACGCGGTGTTTTCTACACAAAGCATCAATATCTATATATTACGTCTCTTGGAGGTAATGTATTAAGTAGTCATATCCTTTTAACAATTGTAACCATTTTCTTTGGAACATATTTAACTCTTTCAATGTGAATATATATTTAATGATCATATAATCAATATATATATCATAGATTTCTCTATAAGAAAAATGTATTCAATTATTCTATTACTAGATCATAGTTTCCTACTCTAAATCATGCCTTAGGTAATTTTTATCATGAATATTTAGTTATCTTGATGCATGACAAGTTACCTCATCATTAAGCATGAGGAATATCCCCATGACCTTCTTTAAAGAATCACTATATTTTATAAACCCATCTCTATTGTAGGGTAATGTATGTGTAGAATAATTGACCAATCTATTCTTATGTTCCATGAAGCATACATCTCATTAATACATCTAAAGAAAATTTAATCCCTTACATGTTAGATTTCTTAGTGTATTTAATATCCATGATAAATTTCTTATAATTTGTTTGTAATATCCTGATAAACCAAAACAATATATGGATTTCAATTACAATGGCCAGTCTAGGTCATTTCTCTATAATATATATTTTTGAATGATCAACTGATATACCCTTGAACAATATTTCGTGATCATAGAGTTATACATACTAATACCATAATTCAAACCTTTTAAATTTGGAACATAGTTTCTGCTTTCTCATAGTCTTTAACACAATTTGAAAATAATATACATGGTCTTCCTTAATCTTTGAATGTATTTGAAAATCATATATAAATACAACCATAAATTGATCACGGTACTATCTAAAGACTATATTAATTTGATACATGAATATATTGGGAGAATTCAAAATTAAAAAATGTAATCACTAAAAATTCATAATTTTTATGCATAATATAAAAATCTATTTTGAAAATATTCATCTATATAACCCTTAACTTATGATATCCAGATCAAATACCTATCTTTAGGAAGTATCCAAATCATATTATTTGATCAAATAGAACATCAATATACGGTAGCAGATACTTTTTTCTCTTCATGATTTTATAAATCTCATGAAAATAAATTCAAAGAAACATTGTTCCATCCTTTTTTTGAAAATAGGACCAGTGAGCCTCACAGTGAAGAACTAGGGATGATAAAACCCTTGTACAAAATCTCATAGAGTTTCTTCTTTAACTCCTCCAATTCAATGATGTCCATTCTATATAGACTCTTTCATATATGCAGTGAACCAGGTAAATGTTAAATCAAGAAAACAATCTCAAACTCTAGGGGAACACCTGCAAGTTCATCCGAGAATACATCAATATATTTCCATATAGTGTGTATTGTTATAATTATGACTTTCCCTCTATATATTTGATATATAAATCCCTCACACCCATTGTTAATTGAGTTTAGTCTAATTCTATCCATCTGTAATAACAAAATGGGTTAACATGATTGAAAATCATTCCATATCATTGTGGGATTACTCTAATAAATAACATAAAATAATTTCATCCGTAAAACCTTTTACCCTTTTACATAATCATGTTATATTATAATTAATTTTTCCAACCGAAATCAATATTAGTTTCACATAGGATATTTTATCTTGGGTTATATTATACTTATCGACATAGTCCCTTATAGTAACTTGGAAATCAATTCATTATAAAAATTTATAATGAGTATATGATCAACCAAATAATATCCCTTGGGATTGTTTATCCTGGTGTATAGTTATGGACATTTATCAGGAACAAGTTCATAGTTCAGTTATTACCCAAAAAATCATATTTGGGGTTATTACACCAAGGTATAGCCATGATTGAACCTACATTCACATTACATTTTGTAGGTATGGATTTATTTTATATTAAAACAACCTAATCAATACATTAATAATATTTCAATATATATTCTTATACTTAGATAATCTCGAAGGGTTTCACTAAGGTTATCCTATACTAAGGCCAAATGTAGCAAAAATAATCTCCAAACATTACTAAAACCTACCTCTAATACCAAAAAATTTAACCCAAGCTATGAATAATAGGAATATTATAATAAACTCAAGATTTAAATAATACATATCTGAATAGTAGTACAACCTAAGGTTTGAATGGTTTTTTTTTCATGAATACTAGCTGTGTATATAAATATTATTTCAACACTTGAAATTTATACTCCACAATTGTTCTCCTCTAGAAATATTTATACATCTCATATGATATATTTATCATTATAACTTAGTGGATATAAATATAAGAAAGAGGTTATCTCAAGTTCTCAGAAATGGAAAAACATATTGTGTCAAATCATAAACAGGGAGGAGAAAATGAGGAAGACATAAATATCTCAATAAATGTTCATAAGACATTAGAATATAATCATTAAAAATGTTAGAGTAACATAATAACACAAAAATATCATCAAGTAAGAATAAAAGATATTACATGGATCAAAATAAATCTTAATAATCCTATAGCATTTAAGCATGATTTAAGAGTGTGGGATTTTTTAAAAATTAAGGCACAATCATGAAAACATGGAGTTTCATTGAAATGAAATTCATCCATAAATTTTGGAAAAACATGAAAATTAATCATTTCAATGTGAAAAATCACATGAATTGGAAAACCCTTGACATTAATTCTATTATTCTCATAACTATGTGAAAAAACTCATTATTTCCATGTCTGAAATTTTAAAAAAAACCCCATGATTTCTAAACCACTGTGAAAAACTTTTTATGTCCACACATGACATATCATGATATATATATAATTAAAACTACAAATTTTATGGTGATATAGGAATCCATATATGTTTGTCTATACATATTTATGAAACATAAAATCATTCATAAAAATATACTAATGAACCCAGGAAAAGAGAATGGGTTTTATATAACATGAACTTACAAAATCATAGGATACTAAATTAAATTTTTTTCAAAGTAATCATAAAATAATAACATATATAGGTTGATCAAAACATAACATAATTATACATAAAACATGGAGAAAAATAAAAATGAAAATAATTTTTTCTTGTTGAACCATTTAAACATTATTATTAAATATTTAGTCTAAATTACATAAAAAACACATTTTTTAGATGTTAATGAGATATATTTTTTAAAACATTTTTATAAAGGGTTATAAAAATATAATTTAAAAAATATAATTTTTATCAAATTAAATTTTCATTTTAAGATAAAAAAAATTTATAAAGGATGGAAAACCATTTTTAATCTTTTGAAATACCTTTTATTAAACCATAGTATTAAATGTGTGTTAAATTTACCTTTTGAAAATGGATAAAAGTTAATTAGGAGAATAAGATAAAATAATCCACAATATCATTCCTAAAAAAATAGTGAACAGTGGAAGGTTTTGAAAAATATATATGGTATGAAGTATTCATTGGTAAGAATGGGAGTTGTTCAAACCAACATTTGACTTTTAATTGAAATGAAATTTTATCAAAGAAGTTGTTATTTATGATGAGAAGTAATTTATCCATAGTATAAAAGGAAACAGCATATAAAATAGTTAAATTATGCGATAAAATGATCTGGAATGTTATATTTAAGTGAGAAAGGATATGACCTAATGAATTTTTAACTGAATCGATGAAACCCTTACCTTTAATTTTTTATTAGTAAATCAAACTCTAACATCCTGTATAACAAAAAAAAATTATCTTAGTCACCTATTTCATATCATTATACATATAAATAATTATTTATAAAATTATTTTCTTAGATACCGATTAATGATACAGGAGATGGGTATTCTCAACATGAAGAAAAAAAATAAAGTAATGGTTTCGGTAGCATGATGGGTATACAGTAGAATTTTTTCTAGGTTTACTAAGTGATAATGGTTCTGAATAATTAATAGTATACAATTTGGATAGTAAATTATTTATTATCAATATATGGAAGCATAACCACTCTTAAATCAAATTTCCAATAACAAAGGAGGTTTATTGATTGAAATAAGAGGTAGTGAATAAAGCAGTGATTCTGGTAGCATTATGACGATAAAAAACGGATTATCAAATTGGTTTAATGAGATATGAGGATAATATCTCATCATTAAGGAATCATTTACATAGTAAATAATTGACAATAAACCCATTTAATCATAATAGTAATGTAATAAAAAGGTGTATAACTATGGAAGTGATTAAATTGAAAAGAGGAGGTAGAGAATCAAAGATTGACTTTGGAGGCATGAAAGATATTTAAAATGGATTACAAAATGGTTTTGAGGAGATATAATGGTAATATCACATCATTAGGGAATCATTTCTATTGTAAAGTATCGATTATGATTACATGGAATCATGATAATATGTAAATAAATGGACATATCACAACATAAGTAATTGAATCGATAAGAGGATGAGAATATCCCTTACCTAGCTATATATATTAATATATATTAGGAATACTACATAGATCAATAGGAACATTTTTGGAGTGCTTTATAGAGTTATAGGTAAGGTCACTACCTGATCAATGTATTCATGGTGCATAGGGATTAGATAATGGGTGGGATTGATCTAAATTTATAGTTGAAGAGGAGGTGTTTCTTCATTGAAATTAATGTTAAGTGAGGGGTATGAATGGTATCACATGGGTTTTTTGTGGGTTAGGTGAGTTAGGATAATTTGGTGATTAAATTTTATGTGATACATGTTATTGTGACTTTAATACCAAACATGTATTTTTAAAAGTTATAAATGAGTATTTAATAATTGAAATTTCATGATAATTTTTTACCCACTTTTACTCTTATACATCTTAATTAAAAAAATTATCTTTGGTAATTATTTTATTAATAAAAATATTATATGACCTTTATTATAAAATTTCAAAGTAATGAATCCGATTTTGGTATCAATTTAACTTAATTAAATTTATATGTTTGAAAAAAAAAATTAAATAAAAATATATAATGTGTAGAAAATATATTTTGGTAGGAAATCAGCATTTTTATTCTTAGGTGTTATTAATCTTAATTAACATTGTGTATAAATTAAAGTAGTGTTTACTAATTTTTCATATTTCATTACACATAATATTATAGTATTAATTTAAATTAGATTCACTTAATTTAAAAAATAAATTATTTAGAAAAGAATTATTTTTTAAGAAAAAAACATTATATATTATAATTAATATTTACCTTGGAAAAAAAATTTACTCAGAAAAATAAATTTCTCACATTACATAGTTTAATCAAAATAATTAAAAATATAAAAATAATATTTTCCAATTTCCAAAAGTGGAAAAAATTAATTTTAATATATGTTCTTGTAAGTCATTGTTTTGGTTTTAGAAACATATATATTTTAAAAATGATCTCTTTTTACTATAAACTTTATATAGTTTTTTATAAATTTGTTAGTTCTAGTGAAACCTAATAATTTAAAATTATATTATACAATGGTAATATTTAATTATTTTGTAAAGGTAACACGGTTTTTTTTGTGGTGATGTGTATATGAAAATATACTCACATGATATTTAATTAATGAAATTTAATTAATCTAATCATGATTCGTTAACCACCCTATGGAGTTTCCCACAAGGCTATGACAGGTAGTGTTTTTGGGTGAGTGGTTTGAATTTTTAAAAAACAATGAAGAGTCTTCAATTTAATTTTTTAATTTGCGTGTAATTTTAGTGGAATTTTTTATATCTTAAAATTATTATTTTTAAATGATGATAATAATAGAAACAAAATTGATTGAACAAGTATTTTTCATTTACAAATATCCAAAATATATCTAATTCTGTGAGAATATATGTACAAAATTTTTTGATTTTAAAATTAACAGAAAAAAATAATAATATTAATAAGAATAATAATTATTATTATTATTATTATATTTATAACAATAAATAAATAGATATATGGGTTTAAACCTTGAGTTCTTCACTTGGGGGAGATTTAGGGGCTATTTATGGTTGATGACATTGGTAGGGGTGCAAACAAAAGTATATGCTGATGTAGTGTAGGATTTAGGCATGGGGCTTGTAAAAATCCAGAATTTATATGGAAAATTTCTTCTTAAATACATGGTATTATTAAGAGTCTCTTAAAATTTACGGCACTTGATTCCGAGGCCCGGTGTGCCCGGAATCAATTTCTGATGTTTTGTTCAGGTACGATCAATAAATGTACGAGCGGGTTTTTATAAATATTGAACTAGTGATCAGAATTGAAATATGGGGGCACCGTTGAACTCATAGTGCCGGTATTCGCTTAAGGATACTTTCACCTCGATGGTAGTTGGTTGAGAGTAAAAGATAGATTTTTCGTTTTTGTGTAAAGTAATAAAATAATGTAACTTTTCACTTTATTTTATTAGAGCCACCATGTGGTTTTTTTGAGGTTAAAACCTCCTCATGGATGTTAGACGTGACACCACCACACCTTAACCTCCCATGAGAGGTTATGGTGGTGGGGCACACCCAAACATAACCTCTCAAGAGAGGTTACGGCATGGGGACCACACGGGTTTTAACCCCCTATTGATAGAGGAGAGTAAAACCTTTCAACTCTCCCTCATTAATGACGGAGAGGCTCTTCACCTCCCCTAATTAATTCCTTGTGCCAACCCCTGAATTAATTAAGGGGATCTAATCTAATTAATTTAATTCTCCATTTGAATTTTGTTCCAGCATCTGAAATAATAGAAAATCTATCATTATTTGTTTACTTGGAATTTCTCATTTGGTAGGAGCCTTTGAGAGTATAGCTTTGGAGAATTATTGTTCTCTAACGAAGAACTCCATCTCCCAATGAAGAACGAAGAACGAAGAGTGCCGACCTTCTTCGACTTCTTCCTCAAAGCTTCAATCGTCGTGAGACTTTTTCGACGACCGACTTTCACGACTCTGTCAATGACTGACGATCGATGATCAAAGGTAGGGGTTGTTTTGTGAAATTATTCTTTCCTTCTCTCTTCTACGAATAAAAGGAGTTGTTGCGGTGGATTTTAAGAAGAATTTATGTTCAATTTTCTTCCTCTTGATGAACCAATTGATAAGACCCTAAACATGGAGTGTGCGGGCCAAACCAACATGGCATGACCCCTCCGCCGATCTTGTTTATGATTTTACATCAGCTTGGTGATGAAGCAACGAGGCGATGAAGGCAGTGACGATAAAGGTTGTGCTACTCGCGGACTCCGCTAACTGCCCTGCCCTCGCGGCGCTATGGTGCTCCAAGCCAAACCGCGGTCCTCCAGCCGAGCCACCACTGTTGCCCCACCACCGGCCAACGCCCCCCTGCTCCCGGTCACCGCCGGGCTCCGGGCCGCCTGTCGACCTGCCTGGCTGAGCCGCCGGCTCGCCTATCCGCGCACCTCACGGCTGCCACCCGCCTGGTCACGCGCCTCCCGGCCGCCGGCCCACCTGGCTGTGTGGCTTCCGGCCGCCGAACTACTTGGTTGTTCGCCTCCCGGTTAGGTCAGCCCGTGCTAGCCAAGCACTGCCTACACCGGCCGCCTACTGGCCTCTGCACGCGCCCCGTGCACCTCCCCAATCCGGCCCCCTTACGGCCTCCCAGCCGAGCCGGAAACCCGACTCTCTCGCGGCCTCCAGGCCAAGCTGGCATCCCTGCCCCCTCGTGGCCTCCCGGCCGAGCTGGAATCCCGGCCCCTGCGCGGCCTCCCAGGGGAGCCGGCGTACCATCCCCCCTCACGGAGCCCAGGCTGAACTAGCCCGGCCGCGTCTTTCGGGCCGAGTCGCGTCAGTCCGTGCCCTCGTAACGCTCTGGGCCGAACCAGCCCCGAGCCCGGTTCAAACCGCCCTCGTGTCCTGCTGGGCTGGGACCAGCAGGCCAGGCCAAACCCAGTGGGCCGGCCCACCAAACGATCCAGGCCGAACCCATCGGGTCAGCACAGGTCGACCCGAACCGGGCCGGCCCAGACTAAGTCGGTTTAGGTCGGTCCGACCGGGTCGGCTCGGACCTGGGCCCACTACTGACCCTTTACTTTCTTTGGCCATATCTTTGCATCGGATGTCCGTTTGACAATCCTTCAGTGGTGTTGTAAATCTGGGAGCATATCCGTCCCTTCCAGTATACCCAACTGGAGTTTAGGGTTTAGTGAGACATGGTCAGATTGGATCATACATGAATCCAACTAGTCCCCCGGTACTAAAAGGATAATAAATCATAGACCGGGCATCTGATTGACACACAGTCTATTACATTGAGAACCCTATGTCATGGCGGACCATTGAGATACTTCTTCTTGGTACTTCGTGGAAGTTGATGTATTGACACTGGGCTTGAGGAGAGGACTCTCCCGGAATCAAGCATGATTCGTGTGGAACCTTGTGCCTGGCTGGGCACTGAAGACTGTTCTTGGATCCTATGGGGGTTCGATAGATCTGAATATTGTTCCTAGAACCTATGTGGGTTTGATATTTCTTGACTTCTGTTCCTGGTACCGATGTCTGTTCGACAGAATAACTTTTCCTGGATCATGTCTGGGTTCGACAGTTCTGATTTCTATTCCTGGATCCTGTTTCGGTTCGAAAGAATAGATGATGCAGTGGCTACATCTCATCATCTATATCTCTCTACTAAATTTTTATACATGTGTTAGCTGAGTCAATAACTTGTGTTTTCCTCATGATTGAGATGAATTACTAGATAACTTAGGTATAGGTATGGGCATATACCTAAGTGGGGTTATCTGTTGATTTCATACTTTGTGGTTTATCCTTGTGGGATTTTTTGAGACCTTGAGGGTCTTGGGGTCCCTACTGAGTATTGTTATTCTCAACCTTACACGGTATATTCCCGCACCTCGTTGTGTTGGATGCAGACGATGGACAGCGCTGACCGAGGCTGAGTGTACGTGGACTGGATGATACCTAGAGGTAGACCTCACGACGAGTCGGTACCCCGAGGATACTTAAGTACATTGAGTGCTGAGGAGGCTATTTGTACCTACCCTTTAGGTAGGATCCCTTGTGGACGATCCAGGAGCTACTTTTCACCTTTAAACTATTTTTTTTTCTTTTTAGTTTAACTTGTACTTTCAGTTGGGCTTGTATTTTCAGCCCCTTTACTTTTTAGCACTCTCTTGTTATATAGTTTTACTTAGTGTTTTATATCCAGCTGTGTACTCTGTTGTTTGTGTTTTAAGTTATAAAGGAAATTACTTGCTAGTTTAATGATTTACACCTTTAGTGCTAGTCACCAGCCCCTGGCCTATAGATGGTGGGATTGGGGTAGTCACGGCACAGGCCCCAGGGGACGGGTCGTGACAAATTGGTATCAGAGGAGTCGGTACTACCGCAAAACTTATGACTCTGGTCTTTTTCTTTAAAGAAATAGTGTAATGTGTAGTGAGTTTGTTTTTCAGTAAAATGATTCCAGTGTTAGTGTGGTGGTCGTCGTATCCATACACTAGGACCCTGACTGCTGATTTCGGACTCAATGCACGAAAACACTGATTGTGTTTGTGTTTCATGAGTTTTCATAGTGATCTCTTTGAGTCATCCCACCAGGTATAACTTATTGATCGTGGTGAACCTGTTTTTTTTTTTCAAGATAGCCCCACGTAGACATCCAGCCAGGGTTCCAGGCTTTGTACGAGATTGAATCCCACTGAGCGATAAGGGCTCAGTGCAGGGCCCTATCATGACAGAGGCACTAGCGGTACCACTACATGTTGGGCCACCGATGCCACCATCCCCAATAGTAGAGAGTTCTTGCTTCTTAAGCGCATTGCATGAGTTCCAGTGCCAGAGGCCGCCTAGGTACAGGGGAAAGATGGACCCGCATGTAGCTGAGTATTTGATGGAGGCTGTAGTGAGAGTCTCCAGACTGGTGGGGACACCATCATACCTTATGGTGATCCTTGCCGCAAGTCTCCTTCAGGAAACAGTAGGTAGATAGTGGATCCTGATGATCTAGGTGCATGATGAGGTGACACTTCTCTAGGTAGACTTCGAGAGCCTGTTTTGGGTGGATTTTACATGAGACACCCTACATGCGATGCGGATATAGGAGAAACTTCATCTATATCAGGGTATAATTACGGTGGCATAGTACTCAGCGAGGTTAACCAACCTCTCGCTCTACTCCACAGATATGGTTCGGGACCCATTCATCAGGGCCTGGACCTTTGAGCAGGGGCTCATATGAGAGATCGGGGCTTTGATGATCTCTCTAAGCATCCTGATGTAGGTAGGGTTATTGGAGAGATCCCTCTTAGTGGAGAGTTTCCTTACTGAGCAGTCACCAGCAGCGAGACCCACCACTGGGCATCACGTAGCGGAGTCTTCTACAGCTGGAAGAAGACAGATGTCGCAAAGGTCCAAGTGGAAAATATCACCTAGTAGACGACCTCATGACTCGTTTTCTGTTGTGCGAGGCACATGAGATAGAGTCAGTCATTCGAGGAACAGGCTGTGTTTCACATGCGGCGGGCAGGGTCACATGGCTCATGACTGTCTGACCCGCCATACAGATGATCAGCAGACAATTTAGGGGACTCTTAGGAAGAGGCATAGATTCGATCGAGGCAATCTACAGGGCGCAGGCGGACGTGACAGAGGATATGGTCATGCAGCTGGCAGAGGATGGTGTTACGAGGTGTTACCACCACCACCACCAACAGGTCCACCCCAACCACAGGGAGTAGGTGGATAGAGGAGAGCTCAGCTCTAGGCAGCTGAGGCATAATATCATGGAGCTCTAGAGATGATTCGAGTTATGATATATGTCTACTCCACCTTAGTTGCAGTTCTTATAGACACAGGTGCCAGTCACACTTTCATTTCCACAACCCTCATTTGGAGGTCGGAGATTCCGACGGAGCCATTGGATCGATCATTATGGCTAGATACTTCTACGATAGAAGACACGATGATCATGCACTAGTGCCAGCTATGTGAGATTACTCTAGGAGATGAGATCTTCGGCTGGAATATCTTCTCATAGTGGCGTTGAGGCCTTAAGACGTCATCTTGGGTATGGACTGGTTATCTGCAGTCCCTGTTCAGATCGACTGTATTAGGTGAAAAGTGTGGTGTGTCCGCACGAATGGGACCTGGTTCACCTTCACCGGCAAGAGGGGAGCCTTTTCAGTGTAGGACAGACTTACTCAGAGGAGGGTTCAGCCGATCACTCATCATTTGGATTGCCTTACCATCATAGGAGTTGACGTTGAAAGTCCAGCTTATCCTATAGTGGTGGACCAGTACATGGATGTTTTCCCTAACGATGTTCTAGGACTACCACCTCACAGAGAGGTGTACTTCTACATTGACGTATACCCAGGGACTGCACCAATATCTACACCAGCATATCGGATGGCTCCCGCGGAGCTTCTTGAGCTGTGGGTATATTTGGAGGATTTACAGCGTAAGGGATTCATCCGGCCCAATTTTTCTCACTAGGCATCCCCAATTCTATTCTCCATGAAGGTGTATGGGAGCTTGACGATTTCTGTTGACTACCATCTCCTGAACTAGGCGACCGTTAAGAACAAGTACCCACTCTCGAGGATTGATGACATCTTTGATCTGTTGAAGGGAGCACAGGGGTTCTCGAAGATAGACCTCAGATCAGGTTATCACCAGCTCAGAGTTCGAGACGAGGATGTGCAGAAGACGACCTTCAGATGTTGATACAGCCACTACGAGTTCTTGGTTATGCCTTTTGGTATAACCAATGCTCTAGCAGTGTTTTTTAGTCTCATGAAGAGGATTTTCCAGCCATACCTCGATATCTTTGTCGTAGTCTTCATCGACGACATTCTAATCTACTCGACCACTGAGGAGGATCATGCCTACCATTTGCAGGTAGTAATGGACCCACTCCAAGAGAACCAGCTTTATAGTAAGCCCTCGAAGTTCCAGTTTTGGATTTGAGAGGTTCCCTTTTTGGGACATGTCATCTCGGAGGATGGAGTTGTAGTGGATCCAGTGAAGATTGAGGTTGTACTTGCTTGGGAGCCACCCAGGAGTGTGACGGGGGTTCAGAGTTTCCTAGGTTTGGCTGGTTACTACCTGAGGATCTTACCAGAATTCTCCAGAGTTGCAGGACCACTTTCAGACATGACGAAGAAGGGACGACCCTTCGTGTGGTTAGAGATATGCTATCAGAACATTCGGGAGATGAGGCAGAGACTGACTAGTTCCCCCATCTTGAGGCTTCCATTGGAGGGCATAGGGTACGTAGTCTACTGTGACGCATTAGGGACCGGACTCGGGTGTATCCTAATGCAGGAGAGAGCAGTGATTACTTATGGTTCTCGTCAGCTAAAATAGAATTAGAAAAACTATGCTTTCCATGACCTGGAGTTAGCAGTAGTGGTCTTCTCCTTGAAGATGTGGTGTCACTATATGATGGGAAAGCGTTTCACGGTCTACTCTAACCACCAGAGTCTCAGGTATATCTTCTCTCAGAAGGACCTGAACCTGAGATAGCGGAGATAGCTTGAGTTCCTCCAAGACTATGACTTCAAGATAGTCTATACTCCTAGGAAGGGGAACATTGTAGCAGATGCACTCAGTAGAAGATCGAGTATAGATCTTCTAGGTGAGGCGACATAGTAACTTACTACTTTACAGATATCCTTTGTGGATTGAGATGGAGTAGCTTTCCTACAGTCTCTTACATTCACTCCTCCACTTATTCAACGAGTCAGGGAGTCACAGCATGGAGATGCTGACTATGGGACATGAAGTGCTCATATATCCATAGGGGAGGCACCTGATGGATTTTCTGAAGGTGGGGAGCACGCCATCCTCTTCAGAGGACGTACTATGCTGCCAGTGTCACTTCAGGAGGAAGTGTTGAGGGGGTTCCACAAGTCCCCTCTAGTGGCACTTCCAGGAGTGGCGAATATGTACTAGGACCTTCGATGATAGCACTGGTGTCTAGGTATGAAGAAGGTAGTAGTGGAGTTTGTCTCTTGATGCCTCACTTGTCAGCAAGTGAAGGCGGAGCATCAGGTACTTGTATCAACCCAAATTTTGTCAATGGAAATTACCTTCTTAAAATTATGTCAAAAAATAACATGAAAACACAAAATAATTAACTACTAAGTGATAATTGACATTTAAACATAATTTTTTCACTTCTATGTTTAGAATTTTGAAAATCTGACATACACGGTTGTGTTCAAGATGACTTTTGGAGTATAATGAAAAAAATGGTGAATAGTAACCTACCCTTGTGAATAGTAACATACCCTTATGAAAAGTGATATACCCTAATTTATAGTAGCCTTACCTATGATAGCATAAAATTAATATTCAAGTGAAAGTCTGATTTACCTATATTTTAGAATAATTAAATGAATGTTTTAAAACTATTTTTTAGTAATAAACCATGATTTTAATTAAATATTAAATTAATCATATTTAGAAAATTATTTTTTGAAAAATTGACTTCATTTTTGGAGTCTACACGTCGAAAAATGGTTGGGGTAAATTTTTGGGATTTTTCTGAAATATTTGAATTTTTGGTGAATAGTGAAATACTGTAATTTACAAAAATAAGTTAAATAAGCTAATTATAGAGTCATGTGTGATATGATACTAATTTAAGCCCACTTGTTTCAGTATCACATGATAAAATTACTATTATTGGTCATTCAAGACTCATTATTCCTTGTCTTAGGATAAATTTATAAACTAATGAATTTTATATTAAGGAAACCCCTCTCCCCTCCACTATAAAAACCACCCTTCACACCCTCATTTCCTCACTATTATTAAGCTCCAAGACTTATATAAACTCTGACCAAACATCTTATCTTTCCCATCTATTACATTTAATAGAATATGGTCTCAGCAAAAGTCCAATCCTAGCTTCCTTAAGGAGAATCTCAAGAGGAGGATTTAAGAGGTAATTTCTCTCTGTCTTCTCCTTCAATTTCCTTTCATGTTTAAGTTCATTTTTTGATCTCTCCCCACCTATATTCATCCAAATGGTATTTTAACTCAATTATTATAAATATAATATAATTTTATGATGCTAATGGGATATTATATCATCCAACCCCCTTTCCCTCTTCGTTTTATTTTATTAAAGAGAACATAGTTCGTGAGGTGTTAGTTTATCACCTTCAAGAATGAAAAGTTTTCTTCTTCCATTTCTACCTTCATATCTGGTCATGAAACCATTTTTATGGTTTAACACGAATAATTTATATGTATTATGTACTACTTAATGTTTTGGAAATAACTTATGGCCATATTACTAAGTGATAAATTAAAACAAGTTCGTTGGGATCGAAAAATCGCCCAAATTAACCAAAACAAGCATCATTTAATTCTTATCTAATGATTCATCCACATGGATATAATATTATTAATTATAATATAATTAAAAATCCTGTAATTTCATTAATAACATGTAATATATGTTCTTTATTTTTACCCATATTCAACCGAAACTTCAATTTAAGAATACTAGTGAACCACTCAGGAAAACCATAAAAACAAACATTCCCAAATAATGTTTTTAAACTCTATAACTCATAAAAGGCACATAAAATCACTTAATGAAACCATAATGAACCATATTAATGTACAAAAGGTTCTGGAATTCTAATTAATTAATATAATTTCATTATAACGTACATTAAAGAGAAGGAATCCTTCTGATGCAAGGTAAGGGGAAATTCTCGAACCCAACTTTCATCCTTCGGGTTCTCCCTCTTTCACTCCATTTTTGATATGGTTACTCCTTAAAGATAATTTATTCATCATTTTATTTCCTTTTATGGGATATACATGTTTTTACATAGTATTTATGTCAAACAAAATTTTTCCCAAAAGAACTCTTCATTTAAGAACACACCTTTTACTTCTCACTCAAAGTGGACGGTTCTTCTAACATGTATGTTATTCCCTCTTTATTTTGGGAACCCAAAGTTTATGAATGTTTTTTATGATATGTAACCCATTACTTTACATGGTTTAGTAATTTTTACTTTTTATATATGTTCCATGTGGCAAGCATGATGTTTTATTTTTTATTCATTGAAACATTTCAAGTCTTTTATTTATGCTCCTCTCATGTTCATAATATTTTGCCAATGTCATGATTATGATGACCCCATGCTATATTCTTATTATCTATCCTCTCACTGGGCTTTTATCTCACCCATTATTATGTATATCCTCAGGTGGTAAAATTTATTAAGGACATGACATGTTCCAATAAGAAGCTAGAGAAGAAGAAATTAAATAAATTTTTATTCTTGATGTTGTAATTGTAATGTGTGGTTCTAGTTTTCCCAAGACACTAAACTGTTAGATTCCCTATGTGTAATACTAGTATGTTTTTTATCATTAAAATGATGTAATATTAATGTAATAAAAGGTCAGGATGCTATAGTTGGTATCATAGGAAAGGTTTAGTTAGTTTGGGAAATAGGATTAGTGAACCCTAAAGAAAACCTATAGCATTAGACTAAGTACAAATATGCAAACAAGAATATTTACATAGGGATCCCATATGTTATGTTTTTGGTATAAATTTTTTAAATGAATAATTTATTCCTGACTTCTTTACTTATGTTTTGTTCTAACCTTTTCTATTTTAGAAAATGGTGGGAAACAGGAGAAATCATGCCAACAACTCATGCGAGGGCCAATGCAATGATGGCCCGAACGACATCGCCAATGATTTGGGAGGTGGAGTTCAAAACATCATGGTGATGCTTACCTAATTATCTCAGGTTATGAACAATAACCATAATAATGGGTAATTTTCTCCTTCACTAAAGAGGGAGAAACTGGCTATCGAATGTTTTATGCGGCAACGACCACCGACGTTTAATGGATCTTCTAATCCACTAGTAGCGGAATAGTGGGTCAACTCCATTGAGAAGATCTTTTCTGTGCTTCACTATTTTCAGATGGAGAAGGTGACTCTAGACGCTTATCATCTATATGGAGAGGCTTATCAATGGTGGTCTTTGATTAAGAACACCATGCCAAGTGAGGAAATTGAAGAGATGGAATGGGAAGACATTAAGATAATGTTTCTTAATAAGTATTTCCAATGAACTCTTCATATGAAGATGGAGAGAGAATTCATATAGCTCAAGAAAAAATAAGGGGAATATGTCACAACCTATGAAGCGAATTTTCCAAGGCAGGAAAGGTACACTTTGGTTATTGTTATCAAAATGACAGAAAAATTGATAGATTCTTTAGTGGATTAAAACCACACCTTCAAAAGGATCTTGAAATTAGTGACTTTGGGAGTTATGAAGAAGTTTTTCGATGTGCTCTCAAAGTAGATATTGAGTTTGGAGAATGGTCCCATGGATATTGTGATAAGAAACTAAATATGGAGTTTCAAGCTGGAGGATCTAATGACAAAAGTGGGAAGAAAACTCAATGACCCACATGCCAAAAATGTGGGAAGTTGCACCACGGGAACTGCCTAAAAGGGACAGGGAAGTGCTTCAAGTGTGGGAAAGAAGGACACCATTCTCAAGAGTGTCGAAATGACATTAAATGGAAGTAGAATTTGGCATAATAAAGGAGAGAACCACTCATGGTTCAATGCTACAACTGTAAGGAGCTAGGGAACTATGAAAGTCAGTGCACTAAACCTCGAGTTCTCGAGCGTAATCAACGTCAGCAACCACCAAATCCAAAGGAACAAGGGAAATCTTATACCATCACAACTGTGGAGGTGGAGCATGATAATGAAGTTGTACAAGGTACACTTCCTATTCACTCAAGAATGGAAAAGTATTATTTGATTCTAGTTCTACGCATTCCTTTATATCTTGCAAGTTTTCTAGAACTATTGAATCGAAGCCTTGAATCCTTTAAGTAGAGATATCTGTAAAAACACTAAGTGGGGAAATCATTGCAATCCATATATTTGAATCTTCTCCTTTTGGCGTATGTGGGAAGATTCTTTCGGAAAATCTCGTAATACCTCCCTTGGTGGAATTCAATGCTATAATGGGAATGGATTGGCTCTCATTATATAGAGAACATATCAACTATTGGGAAAAATATCTTTTAATATTCTGAACCATACCATGCTCTTATACAAATTCAAGGAAGATCATGAATCTCCTTTGAAAAATCATTCAATGGAGTGGGTGTTGATTCCCTATGAAGAAGCATACCTCGCCCAAATGGTTGAGTTGAAAGAAAGTTCCAACCTTGAGGAAATGCCCATTGTGAGGGAATACAGCGTTGTATTTCCTGAAGGGTTGCACAAAATTCCCCCGGATTTTGAGGTATAGTTATCAATTGAAATCATACCTAGAGCTACTCCTATCTCAAAGTGTTTATATAGGATAGCTCCTATTGAAATGGAGGATTTAATGAAGTAGCTGCAAGAGCATCTAGACAAAGGTTTCATACGCCCTAGTGCATCACCTTGGGGTTCACCAGTGCTCTTTGTGAAGAAGATGGATGGAAAAATGCAGCTGTGTATCAATTATCAGGAACTCAACAAGATCATCATAAAGAACAAGTATCCTCTCCCAAGAATTGATGACTTGTTCGACCAGTTAAGAGGAGCTTAATACTTCTCAAAGGTGGATGTTTGTTCTGGATATCATTAGGTAAAGGTGATGATGGAAGATATTTAGAAGATTTCCTTCCGTACAACGTATGGGCACTATGAGTTTTTGGTGATGACCTTCAGACATACTGATTCCCCTGAATCTTCAGGGATTTGATGAATAGAGTCTTTAGAAATAACCTCGACAAATTTTTGGTAGTGTTTATTGATGATATTCTCATCTTCTACAAGAGAAAGGATGAAGATGAAAAACATCCAAGTCTTGTGTTGGAGACATTAAGAATGGATAAGTTGTACTCCAAGTTCAGAAAGTGTGAATTTTGGAGTAAGCAAGTCACGTTCTTTGGAAATGTGATCACAAGTGAGGGAATTTCTATGGACCCTTAAAAATAAAAGGCGATTGAGGATTGGCCTAGGATTTCTAGTGTCCCAGAAATCCATAGTTATCTTGGATTAGCTTGGTACTACTAACATTTTGTGAGAAACTTCTCATGATTTTCAAGCCCGCTAACTAAGTTAACAAGGAAAGGGGTAAAGTAAGTCTGGATGGAAGAATGTGAGGGAAGCTTCAAGGATCTAAAGAGAAGGCTGATCACAGCACAGATACTCACTCTAAAAAAAAGTGGATAAAGTTTTGTGATATAGAGTGATGATTCAAACAAATTATTGTGTTGCGTACTCATGAAAAATGATAATGTGATAGCCTACACCTCACGACATTTGAAGATCCATGAGAAAAACTACCCAACGCATGATCTAGAGCTGGCAGTCATGATTTTTTCCTTGAAAATATGGCGGCACTACCTTTTTGGTGAGAAGTGTGACATATACACCGACCATAGGAGCCTAAAGTATATATTCACACAAAAGGAGTTCAACATGCGTCAATGGAGATGGTTAGAGCTAATCAATTATTATGATTGCTATGTTAACTACCATCCTGGAAAGGCGAACAAGTTAGTTGATTCTCTAAGCAGAAATGAACCCGCTACGCTATCCATGTTACGGATTGAGAAATACCCTATCTTCCTAGATATGAAAAGAATGGATTTAGAAATCATAAGGGTAGGGGATACATACTACCCTGCCCAAATGATTGCGCGACCATCCATCCAAGAGAAGATTAAGGAACACAAAGGGATAATGTGGAGATAAAACAACCCATCTTGTCAAAGTGTTGTGGAAGATGATCACTCCTATGAGTAGCAGCCAGTAAGGATTCTAGATCATAGAGATGAGGTTCTACTCAACAAAACAACCCATCTTGTCAAAGTGTTGTGGAGGAACCATAAGTTTGAGGAAGAAATATGGGAACCAAAAGTGGAAATGAAGAAGAAGCACCCTCACCTATTTGTGTAAACTGAAATTTCGGGGGCAAAATTTCTAATGGGGGGAAGAATGTAACGACCCGATGTTTTTCAATGGAAATTCCATTCATAAAATTATTTCATAAAATAACATGAAAACACAACATAATTAACTACTAAGTTATAATTGACCTTTAAACACATGTTTGTCACTTATGTGCTTGGAATTTTGAAAATCTGACATACACGGTTGTGTTCAAGATGAGTTTTGGAGTCTAATTAAACTAAAATAATTTTTGGTGAATAGTAACCTACCCTTATGAATAGTAACATACCCTTATGAATTTTGATATACACTAATTAATAGTAACCTTACATATTATAGTATAAAAAAATATTGAAGTGAATTTATGATGTACCTATATTTTAGAATAAGTAAATGAATGTTTTAAAACTGTTTTTTATTAATAAACAGTGATTTTAAATTAATATTAAATTAATCATATTTAACAAATTATTTTTTGAAAAATGGACTTTATTTTTGGATTCTACACATTGAAAAATTATTGGGGTAAATTTTTGGAATTTTTCTGAAATACTTGAATTTTTGATGAATAGTGAAATATGATAATTTACCAAAATAAGCTAAATAAGCTAATTATAGACTCATGTGTGAAGTTCTGCTGATGTAATCCCACTTGGTTCGGTATCACATGATAAAATTACTATGCTTGGTCATTCAAGACTCACTATTCCTTGTCTTAGGGAAAATTAATAAACTAATGAATTTTATATTAAGGAAACCCCTCTCTCCTCCACTATAAAAACCACCCTTCACACCCTCATTTCCTCACTCCTCTAAAGCTCCAATCCTTCTCTAAAATCTGACCAAACATCTTCCCTATCCCCTCTCCCATGTTCCAGAACTACTGGTCTCATAAATAGTCCAAACCTAGCTTCCATAAGGAAAATCTCAAGAGGAGGGTTTAAGAGGTAATTTCTCTCCCCCTTCTCCTTTAATTTATTTTCAAGTTCAAGTTCATTTCTTGAACTCTACCAACCTATATTAATCCAAATGGTATTGTAACTCAAATATTTTACATATAATAGAATCTTATGATGCTAATGGGAAATTATATCATCCATCCCCCATTCCCTCTTCTTTTTATTTTATTAAAGAGAACGTTGTTCATGAGGTGTTATTTTATCACCTTCCAGAATAAAAAGTTTTCTTCTTCCATTTCTACCTCTGGATAAGGTCATGATACCATTTTTAAGGTTGAACCAGAATATTTTATATGTATTATTTCCTACTTAAAGTTTTGGAAATAACTTATGGCCATATTACTAAGTGATAAATTAAAACAAGTTCGTTGTGATCGAAAAACCGCACAAATTAACCCAAACAACCATCATTTAATTATTATCTAATGATTCATCCAAATGGATTTAATACGATTCATTATAAGATAATTAAAACTATTTTTATATCATTAATAACATGTAATATCAGTTCTGGATGTTTACCTATGGTCTACCCAAACGTCAATTTAAGAATACCAGTGAACCACTCAAGAAAACCATAAAAAGAAACATTCTTGAATAATGTTTTTAAACTATATAACTCATCCAAAGGCACATAAAATCACTTAATGAAACCATAATGAGACATATTAATTAAAAAAGGTTCGGTATTTCTAATTAATTAATATAATATCATTATACATGACATTAAAGAGAAAGAAGCCTTTGGATACAAGGTATGGGGAAATTCTCGAACCCAACATTCATCCGCCGGGTTCTCCCTCTTTCACTCCATTTTTGATAAGGTTACTCCTTAAAGATAATTTATTCATCATTTTCTTTCCTTTTCTGGGATATAAATGTTTATACCTGGTATTTATGTCAAACATAATATTTTCCAAAAGAACTCTTCTTTTAAGAACACGCCTTTTACTTCTCAGTCAAAGTAGATGGTTCTTGTAACATGTATGTTATTCCCTCTTTATTTTGGGAACCCAAAGTTTATGAATGTGTTTTTATAATATATAACACATTCCATTATATAGGTTAGTTATGTTCACTTTTTATATATGTTCTAATTGGAATGAATGATAATGATAATGTTATGATGTGACGGGTGCGCCTAGAATTATATAGCGCAATATGAATGTTTCAAAGTGATGGGTGCGCCCGGAATAATACAGCGCTCCAATAAGTTGGGTAAAGTGATGAATATCATGATTAAATGTGAAATGATGTGTGAAAAAGATTCTAGCTTGGTTCACAAGTATGTGTGGTAGTTAACCACTAAGACATGATGTTTCATTTTCTATGCATTCCCACATTTCAAGTCTTTTAGTTTTGCTTCTCTCATGTTCATAATCTTTTTCCTATTTCATGACTATGCTCACCCCATGCTATATTCTTCTTATCTAACCTTTTACTAGGCTTTTAGAAAACCCCTTTTTATGTATATCCTCAGGTGGATACATGTACTAAGGAGAGGAAAAGTTCTAATAGAATCTAGAGAAGAAGAAATTAAATAAATGTTAATGCATGATGTTGTAATTGTTATGTATGGTCTTAGTTTTTCCAAGACACTAAACCCTTGGATCCTCTATGTGTAATACTATTATGTTTTTTATCTTTAAAATGATGTAATATTAATTTAAGAAAAGGTTGGGATGCTATAGTACCAGCAGCCTTGGTTCAGCCTTTGGATGTCCCATAGTGGAAGTGGGATGGGATATCCATGGACTTCGTGATGGGTCTTCCACGTATATCCAGGGGACATGACTCTATCTAGGTGATCGTCGACCGACTCATCAAGTATGCCCACTTCCAACCAATCAGAGAGTAGGGTTTAGTAGAGATATTAGGATGCATCTACGTGTAAGATATTGTGCGGATACATTGAGTACCTTCTTCTATTGTCTCTGATCGGGATGCACGATTTACTTCTATGCTATGAAAGTGGTTGCAGGAGGCTTTCAGGATGGAGCTTCGTTTGAGAACCGCCTTCTATCCTCAGACGGATATTCAGACTGAGCGGACCATTCAAACCCTTGAGGACACGCTGCGTGCATATGTCCTCGACTTCGTTCGCAGATAGGAGGATCACTTACCTTTGTTAGATTTTGCATACAACAGCAGTAATCACTCCACCATCAGGATGACACCTTTTTAGGCATTGTATGGTTGACCTTGAAGATCGTCGTTGTGCTGGACATACCAAGGAGAGTCAGTACTAGTGGGACCAGAGATGGTACGAGCTACCACGGAGAGGGTGTAGATCATCTTGGAGTGGATGAAAACTGCACAGAGCAGATAGAAGTCGTAAGCTGACGGGAGATGAACACCTCTAGAGTTCGAGGATAGTGAACAATTCTTTCTACCGTTCTCACCCTGATGAGGTTTACAGAGATTTTTCTAAGGCGGAAAGTTATCTCTGTGGTTTATTGGACCTTTCTAAGTCCTCAGCAGAGTAGGCGAGGTGGCTTACCACCTAGATATTCCACATCAGTTGAACTGGGTGCACGACGTCTTCCACATATACCAGCTGAGGAGATACGTGCTTGACCCTTCTCACATCATCGATCATGGAGAGATGGATTTCAATGATGGGGAGACCATTACAGAGGTTCCAATGGAGATTGAGGATCGACAGGATTGGGTCCTTTTTAAACGGTCGATACCTCTGGGAGCGGAAAGCTCAGATGCATGCTCAGTACCCCCATTTGTTCCCTTACTTCGAGTTGTAGCTTACGGGGACATAAATACCTAAGGTGGGGAGAATGTAAAGACCAGGAATTTAGTGGAAAATGTTTTCTTAAAAACATGGGAATTTTATGAGTCCGAGAAAATTGATGACGCTTGAATCCAAGGCCCGGTCTACCCGAAATCAATTTCTGATGTTTTGTCTGGGTACGATTAGTAAACGTATGAGAGGGTTATTATAACTTTTGAATTGGTGCTCGGAATTGAATTATGAGGGCACCGTTGAACTTGCAGCACCAATATTAGCTTAAGTATACTTTCACCTCAATGGCAGTTGGTCTAGAGTATAAGACAAATTTTGGGTTTTTGTGGAAAGTAATAAAATAAATTGAGTTTTCACATTATTTTATTAGAGCCTCAATGTGGGTGTTGGGTGGTTAAAACCTCCTCAAGGGAGTTGGAGTTGGGACCACCACAGCTTAACCTCCCATGGGAGGTTATGGGGTGGGGCCCACCTGAACATGACCTCCCACAAGAGGTTATGGCGTAGGGACCACATGGGGCTTAACCCCCCTCTTGATGGAGGAGAGTAAAACCTCTCAAATCCCCCTCATTAATGATGGAGAGCCTCTTCACCTCCCCTAATTAATTCCTGGTTCCAACCCCTTGAATTAATTAAGGATAGCCAATCTAATTAATTTAATTCTCCATTTGAATTTCATGCCAACATCTAAAATAATAGAGTGTCTATTTTTTTTTGCTTGGAATTTCTCATTTGGTGGGAGCCTTTAAAAGGAGAGCTTGGTATAATTATTGTTCTCCAACAACGAACTACATCTCCCAACGAAGAACGAAGAACGTCGACCTTCTTCAACATCTTCCTCGAAGCTTCAACTGTTATGAGACGTCTTCGGTGACCATCTTCTGCGACTCCTTCAACGAACGATGATTGACCATCAAAGGTTGGGGTTGTTTTGTGTAATTCTTCTTTCCTTTTCTTTTATAAGAATGAAAGGAATTGTTTCGGTGGATTATAAGAATAATTGAATTTCAAATTTCATCCACTTGATGAACCAATTGATACCACCCTAAACGTGGAGGGTGCGGGAGAAACCAACATGGCCCGACCCCTCCGTCGATCTTGTTTATGATTAAACATTGGCTTCGCGATGAATCAATGAGGTGACGAAGGCGGCGATGACAATGGTCGTGCTACACGCGGCCTCCGCGAACCATACCGCCCCGGTGATGCTCTAGTGCTCCGAGCCGAACTTCGGTCCTCCGGTCGAGCCGCCTCGGCCACACCGTCGTCGGCCTACACCACCCGGCTCCCGGCCGCTGTCAGCCTCCCGGCCTCCTGGCCAACCTCCAGCCCACATGGCTGAGCCACTTACCCACCTGGCCATGCACCTCCCTACCGTCGGTCCTCTTGGCCGCATGCCTCTCGGCTACCGGCCCACCTTTCGGTGGGCCTCCTGGCTGCTGGCCCGCCTGGCCACGCTCCTCCCGAACGTCGGGCCGCCTGGCCACATGCCTCCCAACCTCTGAACCACTTGGTCACACGCCTCCCGGTCGCACCCTCTCGTGCTGGTCGTGCCCTGCCTGAATAGGCCGCCTTCCGGCCTCCACGCGCGCCCCACGCACCTCCCAGATCTGGCCCCCTTCGGGCCTCCCGGCCAAGCCGGAAACCTAGATCCCTCGCGGCCTCATATCTGATCCGGCGTCCCGGCCCCCTCGCGGCCTCTCGGCCGAGCCAGCGTCCTGACCCCCTCGCGGCCTCCCCGCCGAGCCAGTGTCCCAGCCCCCCTCGCAGTGCCTTGGACGAACCAGCCCGGTTGCGCCCTCCGGGCCGAGCCGCACCCTCGTGATGATCTAGGCCGAACCGGCCCCGAGTCCCGGCCGAACGACCCTCGCGGCCCGCTGGGATGGGCCCGGCAGGCCAGGCCAAACCCAATGGGCTAGGCTGAACCCATCGGGTCAGCACTGGTCGATCTGAACCGGGTCGGCCCAGACAAAGTTGGGTCGGGTCGGTCCGACCAGGTCAGACCGTACCTGGGCCCACTACCAACCCTTTACATTCTTTGGCCATATATTTGGCACTGGACGTCCATTTTAAAATCCGTCAACGGCACTTGAAATATTTGAGCATTCTCATCCCATTGAGTATACCCCACCGGAGTTCGGGGTTTAGTTGAGATACGGTCAGGTTGGATCATACATGAATCCAACCGGGGCCCCAGGACTAAAAGGCTTATAACTCACAGACCGAGTGTTTTATTGGAGTTTCGTCTGTTGCGTTGAGACCCCTATGATGTGGCGTACCTTTGAGATACTTCTTATTCAGACTTAGTCGAAGTTGATGTATCGACACTGGACTTGAGGAGTGGACTCTTCTGAAATCAATCATGTTTCATGAAGAACCCTGTGGTTGGTTGTGCACTGACGACTCTTCCTGGATCCTGTGTGGATTTGACAGCTCAGACTACTGTTCCTGGATCCTGTGTGGGTTGGACAGTTCTGACTTCTGTTCCAAGATCCTGTGTGGGTTCGACAGTTCTGATTTCTATTCCTGGATCCTGTGTGGGTTCGACAGAATAGATGATTCAGTGGCTACCTCTAATCATCTCTATCTCTCTACAAAATTTTTATACTTGTGAGAGCTCAGTCAGTAACTTGTGTTTTCCTCATGATTGAGACGGATTACTAGATAACTTAGGTATATGTATTGGTATATACCTAAGTGGGGTTATTTGTTGATTTCATACTTTTTGGTTTATCCTTGTTGGATTTTGTGAGACCTTAAGGTTCTTAGAGTCCCTACTGAGTATCATTATACTCACACCGGCACGGGCTACACTCGCACCTCGTTGTGTTGGATGCAGACGACGGATATCGCTGACCAGGGCTGAGTGTATGAGGACCGGACGGTACCCATAGGTGGACCTCACGAAGAGTTAGTACCTGGAGGATATTGACAAACTTGTAGTACTGAGGAGTCTATTTGTAGCTACCCTTCAGGTAGGATCTGTGGTAAATGATCCAGGAGCTTCTTTTCACCTTTCAGTTGTTTTTTTCCTTTTCAGTTTTTCTTGTACTTTCAGTTGGGCTTGTATTTCTGGCCCCTTTACTTTTCATCACTCTCTTGTTATATTGTTTTACTTAGTGTTTTGTATCCATGTGTGTACTCTGTTGTGTGTTTTTTCAGTTATAAAGTCAATGCCTTCCCAATTTTTGGATTTATGCCTTTGGTGCTAGTCGCCAGCCCCTATCCTATGGAAGGCGGGTTTGGGGTAGTCACGGCACGGGCCCCGGGGGACGGGTCATGATAGTGCCTTTAGGTGAGAAAGAATGGATTCAACACTAAAGTGAAATTGGGTCATCTATATTGTGGTTCAACCCTTGGTGAGGGATTTGGAATGTACATAATGTCCAAGGGGTGTATTTATTGTTTCATTTCTTGTAACCTTTAAGACTTAAGTATCTTATTGTTTTTTATATTATTAATATAAAAATATGTTATGTGTGAATATATAAGGGGATTTGGTGTTTTTTGTTAAATAATGATTATAATAATTATGATTATCTTAATCATAAAAATAATGGTATTATTATTATTATTATTAATGTGATTTATTTATATATTACTACCTTGGTATGTTCTGAATTTTTTGTTTTTGTTTTTAGTTAAGATGTTAATAATATTATTATTATTATTACTATTACAACTAAAATTATTCATATTTTGAGTTAAGTTTAATTTTTTTTAAATAATAGTGTCTATTTGTGGTGGCTGGAGAGAGTTTACAGTGTGTGATTGGTGTGATTTAATCGAGGTGATGTATTTTTTTGTAGTGCATGTGGTGCATGGGAATTAGGGGAGTGGGGAGTGAGTGGTGAAATGTTGAGATGATTTTGAGTGGTGATACATTTGAGTTAAAGAAAGTTAAATAAAATATATATCATAAATGGGTGATGTGGCTAGGTAAGGTGGGTGAGGATACAAGAGATATCAATTTTTAGATGAGAAGATATGAATGAAAAAAGTGGAATCTTAAAAAAAAAATTAAATTAGTGTATTATTATTTTTATTTTTGGTTCCTAAATGTCTTAGTAGAGCCTCCATAACTACATGTTCGTCTATCCCTCTATTTCTCTCTCTCTAATACGTCATCTTTAACTTCTCTCTACCTAATATCCTATGATAGTTCTCTGATTCTATAACCGTCAATGGTGTTAGAATTGCGTCATTGATTAGAAGGTAAGATCAATTAGTACATTCAATTGTGTGTTGATTTTATTTTCTATTTAGATCTTATTTTTACTTCTATTATAATTTGTTGAATTTATAAAGCATTGAGGATTATATTTAATTTATTAGAAATACAAATAACATATTCTTCAATTTTCAATGAGGGTGTTTACTTGGATAATTTTCAAATTGTTGGTCATTTTGGAATTATCATGTTATATATATTTTGATTAAATAAAAGAAATTTATATAAATAATAAATAATAAATTGTGGATCTATGAATGATCAGAGATGCATGATATGAAAAATATTATAGACAGTTGTTATTTTTTTGTTATTATTTGACTACTGATGTGTTAGTAACAAGAACAGATTAAATTATTTTATAATTGGTGTTTTATTTACTATGCATTGCATTTGTCATAAATTTTTGTGAAATAGTTTTTTTTATTATAAATAATTATGTTCATGTTAAAAATTGTATTTTTAAATTTATTCATATGATTAGAATTTTTATTAGTACCGACACTTTTTATTAGATATATAGTTATGTTAAAAGTTTTATAATCATTTAATTTGTTAAATTTTACCATGTGAAAATATATTTTATGAATTTTCAAACGTAAAATTAAAATTATTCATATATTATAGTACATGTTTGGATTTTATTTTATTTACTGAAAAATTATTTTAAATAACTAAAGTAATTATATTGAATTTAATACATTTAATTAAGTCATATTATACTTGTGAAATTTAAGACTTTAAAAACTTATATTTTTTCCTTTTAATTGTATTTGAAGAGTTAACCAAACATGAATTTTTTAACTCATTTTTTTATTTTTTATTTTTATTTTAGAAATCTAAAAAAAATACTCATTAGATTATTAAAATTTATTATATAAATATTTTTATCATTAAAATATTTTACAAGAATATTGGTGGACAAATTTTCATATAAAATATTGTATTCATTAATTAAATTATATAATTTAATCTTTATATTAGTATATAACTCCTAAATCATACTTTATAATTATTTAATAAATTATACAAAAAAAATATTAGGATATCTATTTGAATCTCAAAAAATTTCTAAGCAATTGGTTTATAGTACTTTCTGAAATTTGATATGTATTTTGGAAAAATGAAACTATTTTCTAAAAAGATATATTATGCTTCTAAAATTATATAATGTTTTCTATTAATATATTTAACTATAAAATTATAACTAAATAAAATACATAAACTTCATTTTTTCTGGTATTAAACTCCATATTCTTTATTTATGGATTTTTTTTTTTTTGAGTTTAAAGAGATGTTTTTATTGAACATTTCTCAATAAGACATTATGATGAGATTATTTATAAGTGTTCTTTCTCATTGTTTCAACTAAAAAACAAGTGAGATGTTCATTTACTGAGGTATTTTATAACTTTTTGGTTTCATGGATACTTTGGTTTATATTTTCATATTCTTTTTTGTTCTTAAAAGGTATAAAAAATTCCACCAATTGTCCAAATTATTCCTGTCATTTCATGGGTTTTGAAACCATTCCATTATGATTTAATCCATAATAAAATAAATATATTGATTTTGGTGATATCTGGAACATATTTTTATGGTTAATCCATATTGGTTTTTTATTTAATATAAGTCTTCTATTTATTTTTTCTTGATGAATCTCATTTGATGAAAATTATAATATATTATATATTCCCATGGACTATTTTAAAGAATGTTTTAAGGTCTTATGGTGTGTTTTGTAAAGTTTTAAAAGGGGATTTATATTGAAAATACCTTGTATGGATTTTCAATTTTTTATATGTTTCCTCATGATATTTATGAAATAAATGTTTATGTTTTGGAATATTTTTTTGATGAATAAGTATTTAATTAAATTTAAATAAAAATTATTTATTTTTAAAAAATATGATATGACTCATCAATGTTCTTCTATAATGTATTTTAGTGTGACTTAATATTATATTCCATATTAAGTAGACGTTATAAATAATATTGGGATATATATTTACCAATAAATGTTTATAATGTTTAAAAATAAGAGAAGATGGTATTAATTGATAGGTTTTATTGGATCATAATATATAACTTGGTAGAAGAAGTAAACCAAAACAAATAAGATATATATTCATTAAATCAAACATATAATTGTATTAAAATAGATCATGTAAATTGAGTACTTTTAATGCATAGGCATCAGTAGATTCTATCTTCTTTGTTGATGGAGTTAGCTTGATGATGATCATGGGGAGTAGATGTCGATCCACCACCTAGGTGTATACAAAAAAAATTTATCAACATAATTCTATTGTTGACTCTGAAAAATTTGAAGGGGTTCTAGATCATTCATTTAGTGATGTAAAAAACATATATAATGGAAGAGATCCCTCACTTTATTATAGATAATTCTTAACAGTAAAAAATAAATAGAACACACCACATGAGTGGATTACATCCTCTCATATATACACCTTTTATTCTATAAGTTAAATAAAGATCATTTTCCATATGTAATAAACCAGATTCTATTCCTTGTAATTCATTCATTTTAAACTATTGGTGTCCATTTATTGAACACTTCAATGAATGAAGTAATCTTGTCAAAAATGAAAAAACTCCTTAATTTAAATCTAATGAAATATTCAAGAGAAGGATGTGGCTCTAAGACATGCATCACATGGATGTTAAAGAAATCTTGGATGTGAAACACAACTTAGTTTCACCAAAATGTCTTAGTAGCTCCCAATTTATATAATATTAAACAATATCCCACATAATGTAAAATATTATAATGAATTTATGAAAAAATATCACAACTCTTTTGGAATCCATTCGAAACTCATTTTGGAAAAAATGTCATCAAAGACACTTATTTTTTAGAATAAACACTTTATCCAAAATTTAATCCATTTTCAAGGTCCTTTATATGCGACCTTGTGGGACTTGGTAACAATTACAAAAAAAACAAAATCCTTATTTCATAGATATAAACAAAGAGAGTCCTCTATAAAATAAGTAATGCTACTCAAGCTACTAAGGGGTCTAGTGTGATCTCCTTAAAACATACACGTATCTCTATATGACCATGGAAACCACATAATGTATTATAAACATCATATGAATACCTATAGAACGCCTTTTTACATTACATAGATCGGCCCCCAACTATGAACATGAAAATCTACTATAAGCCTCTCGTAATTTAATGATTGTCTAAAGAAGAATGAAAAGGTTGATGAATACATCACATGTTATTCATCTATCTAATAATCTCATCATATGTCAATTATATGAGTAGTTGATCACATAATATTTCAAGGATAAAACAATGACCATGAATTTCCTTGGTATAATTCAGTCATTGGGTAGATTTCTTTTATTGTCATACAAGTCAAAAAAACCAATATTTTTTGTGGTCCAAGTAATGACATGTTCAACTACTGACCCAACCACCCATAATTATCTAGCACCACATTTAGATTTATATAATCAGCATATCAAAATAAGATGATTTAAACATTAGGAATCTCACTAACTTTAGGTGAGAATTACTAATAATAAAAATACACCCCTAAATATATCGACGAGTGTATGGTATTCCATGATATATAACTTTAAATATCAATCCATGTAATATGTATATAATTCTTTACTAATGAATCCATTATCCATAACTCAAATACAACTATTTGTAATGATTACAAGAATATATTCAAGATTACATTTAAATATCATCACGACCCATAATACTACATGATGATCATTAACTATGGCCAACTTAAAGTCATACTTAGAGGGCATATTGACATCCAACAATTAATGTTAAATAATGTTTATCTCAAATAAAAAATTGTAAATTAATCTACCTACCATTGTTATAACATGATACATTTTCCACCATTACATCAATATCCGAAATATCATATACCTGGATATTCAACATGAACCCCACATTTTGGTTGTAATAAACATTTCAATAATGGATTACATATATTCTCCCCAATAATTTCCCAAAATATCCTTATATTTCCCCTCCCAAAAATTTCTCATATAACATGTTATTCATGAAGGATGTGTTTGGTCCTTTGGTGAGTACGGGGTTACATTTTCTGAGAAATAGACCCATTGTTATAACTATATAGATCAATTTCTCCATTGATTCTAGGAACAAACAGAAGTTCATTAATGAACATCCAGATCCAAAACACAATTCATTGAATCATCTAATGTAGTGAAATACTAGGTCTTTATTTTTAAGTCTTATATGATGGATTATTTTCAAATCATTCAACATATATCATCATCGTTTAAGAACAACATGAATGCATATTGATATTTCATATAAAATTTGTTACATTTGAAACTAGAAAATATGTAACTATTTAAATATAGTTAATCATTTCTTATAAATACAATCAATATATCCATTATCCTACATAATTAATAAAGTATATTATTCATAGAAATCTAGTGATTATCACTGGTAGTGGACTGGTATCTACTTGTAATGATGAAATAATAAGATACATTGGGTCAAGTACAGAACCTGGTATATATGATAGATTCTTTAATTAAAGCATAATAAATCATATCCATCATGTATAATTAATTATAGGGGTCCTAAATCTTCCTATTATTCATAACATTCAATATAGTTAAAGACCCATTCTTAGAGCTTTACATGATAAATTTTTTTAGATCTTTACAAAAAATAAATTTCTGACTTAATCCAAGTATCCTGTTAAGTATATATTTATATATCCTTATACCATGTACATAAGAAGCAACATACATTTCATATATTTAAAAATATTTACCCAACCACAAATTCATATAATAAAGTGTCGAAATATCATTTTGGATAAGGAGCATGTCATCTACATACAATATCTGAAATACTATGATAATCCCACTAGACTGCTTATACGCAGGAGAATCATCTGTATTATTTATGAAACAATATTGTAATATTTAATAATCAAAATAGATATTCCCACTCTAAAAATATTTCTTTAATCCATAAATGGACCATTGAAACTTTGAAACCTCAACTGAAGAATTTGAAACTTCAAAACCACTCGGGTGTATCATATACATTTCCTCATCTAAATCCCCATTGAGGAAAGTGGTTTGGAAATCCATCTAATATATATCATAATCATAATTAGATATTATGGAATTAAAATTATAAATGTAATTTTTCATTACAACACATTATAAGGTCACTACATTATTAATACAACAAATCTATATGTAATGATTATCAACCAGGCATACTTTATAAGTAGAAAACATTATTTACATGTGAGATTTCATATAGAGAATCAAATTAAAACCTATAAGTATTTCCTCATCAAGTAAATCTACCTCGTTAGATACATGGTTAGTGTATATAGAGTCAATGTTAGATTCATTGTACTTTAACCATTTGTCACAATTAGGACTCTAAATGAATTCCTATAATGTAGTAGGTTTTTCACTAATAAACATTACATAATCGTCATAAGCTATGTGAAATCCATATCTCACAACCTATAAATGAATCATACCAGGCATTAATTATTATAGTGTATCTCGAGTAAACTTTTCTTCCATAACTCATAGCAGAAATAGATAAAATTCGATCTTAAGAAAACTTCATGTTTGATGACCTTGAACTTCATCGAGTTCAAATTTCCTCCCACTTAAACCTCTTGTCATGTGTTTCTTCTTATGGAAAACACCTCATCAGGACAAAAAAATATTGTGTTAGTATAATTATAAAAATAATATTTCATTTTCTATTTGGTATATCCAATAAATAATCAATTTATAGAATTTGGGTTTTTTTATCTGAAAAAAAATCATCGTAGGAAAACATCACAACCCCAAATCCTAATAAACAATATTATGAAAAAATATCTGATTCCATTTCTCAAATGGTGTCATTATGATTGATTTATTTAAATAAAAGTTTTTAACAAATCAAAAATCTCCAGAGCATAGCCAAAAAATTAAATACAAGGATCACATATACTCATCGTCGATTGAATGATGTCCAAAATTGTATAATTAGTCCTTTTCGACACACCATTACATTATAGTGTTATAGGATAGGTGAGTTGTGAAATAATTACATACTCTATGAAATTCATTATGAATTCTGGGTTAAATTATTCACCACCCTAATATAATTTCAGAAACATAACAATCTTTCCCAATTGACTCTTGGCATCAATTTAAAAAAAAATTAACATTTAAAAAGATTAATACTTTTGTTTCTTATAAAATACACATAAAAACCAACTAGATTCATTATTTAAAGTAATTAAGTACATAAAAAACTATTTTCTTGTGTTCTCATTTATCCGCATACATCAATATATATGATATCTGGAAAAAAAACCTGGCATATCTAATTTTATTCTAAAATAATAGTTTTTTATTTTTCCCAAAAAAATATTATTATTAATTAAATGATTCATAATAAATTGAGTCCAATAATCCATCTCTATAGAGTCTGTGAATGTGTTTTTCATTTATATGTCCATGGAAATAATTAAAAATATAGGTAGGATTAGAATCAACCACTAACTTCTTATTATGAATTTTATAAAAATAATTATCCATATAAAAAATGTTAAAACCATTAATTAAATTACCAATATCATAAAAAATTTCATCCTTATATATAGAATAACTCTTTTTTATAATAATGAATAAAAATATAAAATTTTAAAAATAATACATAGATTAGAATATCCAATTAATGGTGGGATCATAATAATAGTTTTTCAATCCTAGGTTCAACCCACTTAGTAAAATTCGATCAAATGTTTCAACCTATAATAAAAAAACCATTTCTCCATTATTGACATGATGTTTTTATATACCCTTCACAAAGTCCTTCTATTATCTAAGTTTGTGTTTTCTAGAAAAAATATGTGATTCACAATTTGTATCTATTAAAAATTACATGGATTTGTTTGAATTAATCCGAATAAAATTCATAATTTGGTAATTTGAACAATTCTCTTTGAAAGTTATTCTTTGTCCAAAATACCAATCATTAGGTGTCTTATATTTCATTCCTATTAGTGATCTCAAAAATATTAATGTGAAGTATTCCATAATCTATAATAAAGATATTTCAACCCTATTTGAATGTGATCCATCTAAAAATGATAATCATGGAATTTGTATCTATTTATTGATCAAAGATCTATATTTCATCATGAATTAGAATTATTTTCACATAAGAAATCCATGATTACTTATGTAGAACATCATCAAAATCATAAATTTATAAATCATGGATAGTTTAATGGATAAAAACTTATAAAAATCCATCTATATGGATTAAATCAAATATATTAATTGGGTATCCTAATTATTAGGCCTTCCCATATAGTGTATGAAAATTTAAATACCAAGAATAAAAGAACAAATGACAATCAAGGGATACTTCTACTGATCTCAGACAACTCAGAAAACAATCCAGAGTTACATAAACTAGCTTTCCTTACATAAGATAATTTTTTAGTACTTGTGATGTTATCAACAATACCTAGATGAATTATCATGGTCTTAAAAATTGGTTATTTTGAAGGAATCTCACACTTAGTATTTTAATGGTATTTTTGTTTTATGGTCTCACCACATTTAACACACATCATATGTATATTAAATTCATAAGTATAACATTAAAAATAATCATTATCTTCTCCTGTTTCATTTCCTTCTATGTATGAATGATTCTTGTGATTTAGTTTTGTAATTCCTATTCAAACCACTTAGATAATGTGTTCACACTAAATTAATCTGTATCTATTTACAAAAAATAATAATTTTTTTGTTAGTAATCTAATTATATAGAAACCTGAGAATTTATTACATAAATACTACATAATTTTAATTAAATATTCAATATATCTCACAATAATAAATTCATGAGGACCTTAATGGTTTTCTATATATAGATTCAAGATACATAAGAATATTATTCTAACGGATTATCTTAAACATCTCTCTCAATGTTATTTATATTTAGTTCCTTCTAGGATTATCATACTTAATGACATTCTTCATAACATGGAGAAAGTAGAAATATAATATGTGGTGAGTTGAAATTCTTAGTAAAGGTAAAAATGGGAGATATTAGTTAATGATCTTAAGTGTTTCATCAACTATCATAGGTAAACACAAAACTAAGCACACAAAAACGCCCAAAACAAGCCTGAAGGCCCATTTCAGATCATTTTAAATTGGAAACTTGTGTTATACATCTTTCATAACCTAATTAGGAATTATTTATCTTGTAAAACATTGATTTAAAAATGTTAATAGGAGAAATAAAATAAACATAAGTAATCAAAAAAAACAACTAGACATACCTCCATGTGACCCCATGGGTCTCCACTATCCACAAAACCATGCTCTCTCCATGAGAGACAAACACCAAGATCAACCTAAAACTAAAATGATAAGATATGCATGTGAACCGATATACTTAGTAGGGAATCCAAACGCAAAATGAAACCCTATGCATTTCCTTTAGGAAGATAACCATTTCATGATAGTTTGAATATATAAATATATAAAGATAATAGTTTTCATTAATACAAATAAAATCACATGTCATTAATCTTTCACAAGTTATCCCATTAATTTTATTAAATGGAAAAATAATTTCAATGAAATGTTTTCAGGCCATCACCCACATTTGATATATCCAGTTGAAAACAAACTCTTGAAACATTCTTTAAGAAAATTATGGTAAGGTGGAAGATTATTAAAAAAACCCTTTTCTCTTTTTTTGAGATCATTTTTCAAATAATGAAAGACTTTCTAATAACCCATTTATAGGAAGAAAATTTTATAAAATAAAACTTCTATTAAAATAAAATAATAATGATAATAATTTTATAAAAGTTATGTAAAATAAGAAATTATGAATACAATTAAAATATTAAATATAGGATATACATATAAATCTATTAAATATATCCTATATATACTCGGTTCAAAATAATCTTCTATCCAATCAATGTGATCTACATTCTATAACCAACCCGGTTGGTGTCAACTAGCCACATTGGTAGAACAACCCAGATGTCAATCCCCTTTAATGGTGATCTAGCATATCTAATTAGAACTAAAAAGAAATTGTCTATCGGCTCACACTACAATGCCTAGGATCCCACAAATTTACTAAAAATTGGAGGTGGTGTGGCCTTCACATGTTATCACATTCAAGTTCACCCATGAAATCATCTCATATTCATATCACACCTACCAACACTGTCCATGTAAAGACCCTCCCTAACTAAAGGAATTCCATGGAGGAGTTCTCTTTAAGTAAACATTAAATGGTTACATTTGGGACATAGAATTTTACAATTAAAAAAATATGGGGAAACATATTAATTTTATGAAGAAAATTCCAAAATCAAAGAGAATATAAAGACATTTTATCAAGGTTACCACATGCCCTTTGTAAGTGGAAGTAATTATTGATCATTTGGGAAATAACTTTTAACGATTGACTTCAGGTTTCAAAACAAATCATTACACATACACAAACATGAAAACCAATATATATAAATACCCCATGACCCACTATAAATATTATCAAAACCTTATCATAATATATATATAAATAGGATACCAATATATATAAATATATATATGGATATGTTTGTAAGTCATTTTTAAGAATGAGTAAGTGAATTAGAAACCATTTTTAAGCCCTTGGAAAATCAAACATGCCATTAATAATTTATAGGGAAACTAGTCAGGATACCTAAGCTTCCTTAATTTACATGATAAGGACCATAGAAAAACCAAAAAAGAACCAAAGATTCATGAAATTAAAAAAAAAGTTGAAAATGAGATTTAGAAAAGGAAAAACATTGTATAAACTTATAGAAATTATAAAAACATGGAAAAAAATAATTTCAAACACCACAACCCTTTTAAAATATATATTCATCTCATAATTTAATGAAAACATCCAAAAAATGATCATGAAATTAATTTTTTAAAATTAATGTCTTTCACAATGGGTAGCCTATATCAAATGTTATGGAATCCATCACCTTAGATGAGTTTCGTTAGAACATGCCTTAAATAGAACCTCACTAAACCTAGGGGACCCAAAATCGACCAAAAAACCGAATTCAAGTTGGGTTTCTAGTAGTTCCCAAACACCCTGAGATAAAGAAGTAACCAATGAAAAAATTCAAAAAATAATGAAGGGAGAAGAGAAAATTCCAACCTACGATAATCATGAAAAAATTTAGAGAATAAATAAAACCAAAATATAAAGAAAGGGGGGACGTGAGCCATGAATCAGGGAGCCCCTCATGGGTGTAAATCAAGAGAGTATAAGTTTAATAATAATAGTAATGAATTGAACACCCTTAAGGTAAAATGGGAAATTTGAAATTTTAATCCCCCTGGATGTTGAGCATGGTTTGGCCACATAGTTTCAACAAACAATGTGACAAACATGAACCCTCTCTAGGTCTCTCGAGCACGATGCATGTGTATGGAACATGGTTTGGTAAACCATGCATTGACTATGAAGGTTGACTTTGTTAAAAAAAATTATGTTGTTGAAAAGTTACTATACTGTTTAACAAACTTCATTCCCTGACCATGCAACACACTCTACATGCCCAAAAACATCCTATCTTTTAGTAAAAACTTATATAAAAGAAATATAAATAAAAATATCTCAAATATAAATTAAATAAATGATTAGTGTGAGGTCTGGGAGTAAAAATAATCATCACCATGACACATTTTGGCCATATAATTCCCAAAAAGGTCTATTTAACCTTGACACAAATAAAGAATAAATGAAAACCTAGAACAAGACTCCCAAAACATAAAGGAAAAACAACCAACACTATATTTAAATTCAAAACAAAAAACTCGGAAACCACAAAAGAGGATAAAAAGATCATACTCATGAATCAAACCAAACATCCAAGGAGACATCTTGAAAGAACAAGAAACATGAACCATCATAATAGAGAGACATATACCACTAAATATTAACTCTTACATGGAACACCATGAAACGTAATATAGAAATCAATAACGAGACTCGTCATAGTACTTATCGTATATCCACAAGAATCTGTCACATGAAACACATTCTAGGATAAGTAGACTAGTTTAATCGAATTTATGTAGGGAGATGATAAATAATTACTACAAATATTAGAATTCTAAAATTTTCAAAAGGATGAACAAGAAGGATATATAAACCATATTCACCACAATATCCTTATCTGGTTGTATCCCTACTATTTAAAATCTTTCTAGAATAGTGGTTCAACTTGAGTAAGAAAAAGCTCTAAAATCCACTAGTATATGTTTTTAACTAGGGGAAATCAACAATGAAACAAAAAAATTAGATTCATATATTTCTCAAAAGAACCATTCACTCCCAAAATGAGAAAAACACCCAATAGAATAATACATGTGGGGAAAAGAAAAGAGGAATAACTCAAATTTATATAACCCACTACCAATGTCCAAAATTTGGAGAGTATCTCTTCACTAAAATAAGATTCATATTAAAGAAACTTATTGATGTGACCCAACCGACCTAAGTGGTGAATGGTCCATGGATCATTTGAAAAAAAGGACTTAATTTGACCAAACTGACTACATTACAGGACCACAAGACGATGTTTCTGTTCAAAGAGGATTATGCTAAGGAAGGTTCACCAAATATAGGCTCTTTCAATTATACACTTCTTATCGAATGGGGAGACTTCACCAACATAGAAAAGAAAACATACACTACTCAAAAAATGTTTCCAAAAAAATCAACTCTGGTAGATATGCCACATTCACTAACACTTTAAATAGGACATGCCAATCCAAAATGACTCTAATATCAAGATCTAGAAGAGGACCCTTTATGAACTAATGATCCTCCAAATAATTATTCCACACAACCTTCGGATAAAATGGAACTAACTTATTAAAATGGTCTTCATGCACCATTATCATTCATTGTCCCTAGGTTCACAAGATCCACCACATTCTTTACCCTATACTCCTTAGAAAGGAACCATGGACAAAAAGTATTCTTAATGAATTCCCATGAAATCCTAACTAGTAAAAGATATGGGATTAAGACCTTCCACCTATCCAAACTTGGCCCCTTAATGAATCCAAGAACATATTTTACCTTAGTACAAGAGGAGTTCCTAAGTATCAGAATTCCCCCCCCCCCATAACTGCCATAATCCACTCTGCTAGATATATAAAACCCAAATCGCCTTGAAGGATAGTAAAATCATACAAGGTAACTGAACCTTCCATTATATCCTATGTTTGGTTTGTGTTTTTAGTTGAGAAATTCACTCTCACAACCTTTTGAACCCTGAGAATTCTTTTGAAATCCATACTCTAAATTAGAAAATAAACCCAAATTATATTTAATAGAAATATAAAAATAGATTCCATATGCAAAGAATTAAACACCAACTCAAATATTCATCCTATAATGGAAATAAATTATAACAATAAACACAATTAGAAACTC
Organism: Viscum album; assembly: GCA_963277665.1. Taxonomy (NCBI): domain Eukaryota; kingdom Viridiplantae; phylum Streptophyta; class Magnoliopsida; order Santalales; family Viscaceae; genus Viscum; species Viscum album. The sequence goes on from OY728132.1 coordinate 658,634,976, forward strand.
TCAAACCTTTTAAACCATTAAAAACATCACATTTCAAATTTCAAAATATTTAAATGTTTCTCTCAAATTTGAAAACAACTGAAATTGCATTTCTTAATTTATGGATATTTATCTCTCTTAATGCCATCTTATAATTTTACAAGGTTTTCATTTTAAATTCTCATAACTCCTTGACCTCAAATCCTTATACTTTATTACAATAAAACCCCATTTAAAAATTATTACAACATCAATCTCTTCAAATCCAACACAAGTCTCCATTTTGGAATGAAAAATGAAATTTATGAAATCATAATCTGACCAATGGTTTTCTATGAAGCTTTATATATATATATATATACATGTACACAATTATATTCCAACCTATACACACGTGTAAGCATGCACTTACCACACACATATACATGTCAACCTTCATAAATAATACCAATTTTCAAATAAAAAGATGTGGGTCACATTGAAAATCATCCTTTTGAAAACCCAAAAAAAATTAAAAACCATATTTTTATCATCAAAAAAACATTTTCAGATCACCAATTCAATTTTCTTTCCATATTTTACAAAGAAAAATTCAAAATTACAATAATATTTTTCATTTTATATTCAAATGTATGATCCTTTTATGTTGTAAATAAAACGTTGATAAAAAAAATATTTAAATATCAAGTGAAACACCCCAAAAATCAACATAAACCAATAATAAGAACCAATTAAAATAATAAAACAACCATATAATAAAAATATACAAAATTGTAAAAAGAAATTTTCGTGAACGGTTTAGTAGTAGGGTTTACTAGGCTATGATCAAAACGTGTGAATCTTCTTGGAAGTGATCAGTGGAAGACATATATACTTTTCATGGTTTTGAAGACTAGGAATAATATCTATGTACCCTCTAAATACCTTCAAAATCAGTTCTAGTGTTTGTGGTTTCTCAAAATAATCCACAAATTCTAAATTCCAATCATAAACACTCACATAAAATCCAAAAACCTTGAAAACACCTCAGAAACAATCTTGGATTAGAGAAATAAACCTCATAGAGAACCCTATAAACTCATGTGTACTTCTGAATAGGTGGAAATTAAGAACCTAACTATGACTAACTTGTTTAATGTTTATGATCCTAACTCCAAAATACATGAAGTACCAAAATAGAAAATGGAAACCTCCTCTGATTCCATTTTTTCATGAACCAACCTCGATCAAACCCTAACATGGAACTAGAACTAACCCAAAATAAGGCCTAAGAGGCATTTATAATCCTCCATTTTTAGTAATTATAGGTAAAAAACATGAATGAATCCATTGGTAATAGTTTATCTTATTAACAATAAATTAAAAAATAGTTATAAAACAAATTAAAAAATACCTACAGAAAAAAAAGGACAAACCTCCATGCGACCACATGAGTCACGAAAAAATGTCGAACCACGATTGATCCATGAGATACACATTCCAATCTCAACATTAAATTGAAATGACAATGTAGGATTGATAATAGAGTTGAATAATAGGGATGTAAAATAGAGAAACCATGACATATTCCATAAATTTATAAAAAATCATTTAATGCTAGTTTGAAAATATAGATATATAATGATAACGGTTTTCATTTATTCAAAGAAAATAATACATCATTAATTTTTTACAAAATTTATCTTTACTTTTCATAAATTAAAAACATCACTAAGAATGAATTTTCAGGGAATATCCCTCTTTTCAAAGAACCAACTAAACACTAACTCTTTAAATAGTATTTAAAAATGAGTTTTAAAGAGAAAACATAAAAAAACCTATTTACCATCTTTTATTTCAATATCAATTTCAAAATAATGAAATAATTTCTAAACAAATTGATTTATAGGAAGAAAATGTTTTAAAAAGGAGTTTTATTTAAAATAAATTACAGTGGAAATCATTTTATAAAGGTGAAGTAAAAAAATAAAACTAACAATACAAGTAAAATAGTCATCATGGGGTATACCTGAACATTAACTAAAGAGAACCTATATGTACTTAGTTTGTAACCATTTACTAGCCTATTGTTTTGATCCATAGTATATAACCACCCTAGCTTCACTCAACTATCCTCACTAGTGACATATCCCACATAGGCATTCCCTGTCTTGGGGATCTAGTATATCTAATCAAGACTAAATAATAACTATCTCTTGACACCAATTAATATTCCTAGGATCCCATTAATTTATTAAAAATTGGGGATGGGTGGCCTTCACATGTTATAAGAATTGAATTATCACATACAACCATCTCATATACCCATCCCACCTTCTGAAACCATCCATGTAAATATCCTCCCTAATTAGAGGTCTACCATAGAGGCATTCTCTTTAGGTAAATTTTTTATAGTTCCAACCAAGAATTAATAGTTTAGAATTGAAAATACATTCCAAGAAATTTATTTCATTTAAAAATCTAATTCCAAAACAAAGAAGAACACTATTCTATGTTTTTATGGTTCCTACTAGGACATTGAATTTTGGGATAACTATTGATCGTTTGGAAAACCACTTTTAAAGTGAGAATTTATATTCCAAAACTTCTATTTAAACATAAAAATTCATGAAAATAAATATATATATATATATATACCTATACCTAATATACATATTTTTTCATCATTTTTTTAATATGTTTAAAGAGGATACCTATAGATTTATATATGGGTATGTGTATAAGTAATGTTTAAAAAAATGATGAAAATAATAAATGATTTTTAGCCCATTAGAAATTAAAAAAAATCTACTAGGACTTTGTGGATAAAATGTTCAAGAGACCAATAAATCCTAAATTTACATGATAAGGAACATTCAGAAAACTAACCAAGTACCAATGCTGATTAACATTACAAAACATTCTTTTGAAATGAAATTTATTAAAGGAAAACTTTCACAGAAACATAGTGAAATTATAAAATCGTGTAATAAACTCATTTAAATCACCACAACCATTGTTAAAAATATATTTATCTCATAATATAATTAAATCACCAAAAAATAATCAAGAAGTTATAGGTTTCAAATTAAATGAATAGTTAAAGGGAAACCTTCTGAAAATGATGTGGAATACATCACCTTCGACAAGTGTCACAATAACAGCCTTAAATAAATCCTCATGAAACCTATAGTAGAATAATCATCCCAAAAAACACATTTACAGTTAGGTTTAAACTAGTTCATTCAAAAAATGATATAGGTAATGAAAAATGAGAAAAACTAATAAAAATATGGATGAGTATGAGAGGAAATTTGATGTTGAGATGATCACAAAAAAAAATTAAAATGAAATCAGACCAAAATAGAAGAAGAGGGATAACATGAGGCATGTGTATGGAAGCCCCTACTAGGAAAAAAGTGAGATAATGAGAGGGTGAGAATGATATTTTTGGAGAGAACCACCATGTGGGGTTAACATAATTAATTTTAAAATGGGAAATTCCAAATTTTAAACCCCTATACCTACATAATATTTTTCCACCCATTTAGGTAAATCATGTTCCAAATGTGCATAGTATCTTGGCCTATAGAGCACCTTACACGGGAAGGCTGTATTTTTTGTTAAATCAAGCACTATAAATTTGGTTTAGATATTTAAAAAATACAGTTACTATCACATGGTTGTCACATAGTTTAAAACATAGTGCACCCAAGCTGTGTGTCATTTTCAATATTTCATTGTTGGAGATAACCTGCACAGAAAGTATGATAAGTAAAAATTATTCTGAAATAAATTAAATAATAGATTAGTTTCACGCCAAGGTGTATAAAATTTAGTATAACATAAACATATGGTTATGTTACTATGATCATATCTTATAACAAACATACCTAATAAGTCAAGATCATAAATCATGAGTCATGGAAAATGGATTTTAGTATACCATATGAAATATGTGTAATAATGAATCCAAATTCAAGAACCATGGACTATAACATGAGAATATAACATTAAAATCTGGTACTAGAATAAACATAGGAAATAACTTCATTGTAACCATATATAAAAACCAACAAGTCCACATATCATGTATGTAACAATAAATAAGGTCCCGCATAATATTATAGACATGAAACTACTTCCACGCATAATATTTTGAAAATATAAAAATATGAATAGGTCCAAATTTAATGTTGTTAACCTAAGATTATTTTCACACATAACATAATTATTTTTTGAGATATAAAATATTTTTCCAGTGCATTCTAGGGATCTATAATTTGGATACAACCTATCATGTAATTAAACATATACATAAGAGTTCTACAATGTCATAAAATCATTAATCATAATATAAACCATTGAAAAGAAATGGGTTTCATAAAGATTTACTCGTGACAAAATTAACCACTGGGAATGAAATGAATTAAAAAGAATAAATCCTAAAACATTATCATCAAAATTAAACAAGTTAATTAAATTGAATGGTGTAACATCATGTTACTGGTTTTCAAGTATTCTATGGCCCTATTACTGATCATGATTTGTTTGGATCTTGTTTTTTTGGTGATGTGGATTGAATTTTGAAATATTTGTAGGCTCTTCTGCCTATTCATGATTGTGGAATAGTTTTCTCAAACAGTGTGACCTCCCATTGAAAGTTGTGGAACCCAGGAAAGTGTCAGTTTTGATGGCAGGTGCAAGGTTTTAAAATAAACTATTCCCACTTAGTAGAAACATTCCCCCCAATGTAGGGGTGCATGGTTATGGTGCATGATTTTTCTAACTGTGTGGCCCTTCATATCTAACCACCCGAGTGTGACTTTTTTAATTAAAAAAATTACAAAAAACTTTCAAAACCATTTTTAGGCCCTCAATTGACACCAACATGACATTAATAAATTTATGAGGTCTTGGAGGCTCTCAAGTACTAATTTTGGATTTTCTAAACTCATTCCTACAAAGATCGAAGAATCAAAAATATCATTCGATATTTTTTGGGTATGTGAATATTCTCTTAGGTGGTTTATCTTGATATCTATTTCCTTTCTCCTTAGAGAGTGTTGTATTTTCATGTTTTGATGGATATAAACTCTATTTAAATTAATCTTGATTCTAGGTTGTGTTTATCATTGTCCTATGGCCTTGTTCATTATTCTTAAATCTCATTTTGCATTTTTTGTACTATTATCTCCATGATTAAAGGTAGATAGTTACATTTTATATTGCACCATATAATTAATCCTTAATTTTAATGATTTTATTTAAATTTAGTTCCATTTATTTACAAAAAACCAAATTTGAATTGAATGGCAATTATGAATTGAATTGGCAAGACATTTTAGGGAAACCCAACAATACCATTAGAATTGGAATTTGAAGCATATTTTGAAATTTATGGAATTGATGAATTGATTTGATAATTGTTTTAATAAAAAATTGATTAAATTGAATTGATAAAATCTTATAATTTTTTTTAAAAATGATTGATTCAATGAAAACCTCATGTTTTGTTTCTTAAATTGAATTGGAATATCGAAAGTAAAAATTCAGCAATTGATTGAATCCCCGTTATTGAATGATTGATCGAGAACAAGCAATAATTAGTAGTTAGTATGTTATTTAGGACAAGAAATCTAGGATGATTATTCCATAGTAATTTTTTGATGGTGGAAACATTAAAATAAATATTTAGGTAGATCTTATCCCTGATGGGATGTTGATGAGTCATATCTATCCTGAGCATGGGGGATGTTTGTTCACATATTTCCTTGATCACTAATATAAGACATGTGAGGATCCTATAACTAGAAACTATCATTCCATAGGTAAAATGACCATGGTGCCTATATTGATTATTTAGATATATATTCCATTTCTTATCGAATTTTTTAATTCATTCTTGTTCATTTATATAAACTAGTTTATATAAAATGTTAATTTAAGCAATGTTTTAAATGTTTTCCATCATTTTTAAATGAAATAATATATAGTTTTAAATATGAAAATGTATTCACATACCACATTTTACTTAAATTTAAAGAATGATTGGGTTTATTATTATGGAATCGTTTTATAGAACACTTGGTGAGAACCTATTGATTATTATATCCCATACCCTACCATTTCATATGGGTGTTTTTATATTTCCTTATACTAGGTCTGGGAAAAGGGAAAGTGTGACATGGAGGTGGGGGATGATCATGATCTCTAGGGATTGGAGTGATGTTTCCCTTTGGGTTTTAGACTTTTTTCAATGTACCTTGATGACATACTATCATTAGTTTTGGTTATACCTATTTTTTTAGGTACATTCTCCCTATGGAGTGTTGAGAATGTTGAATTGTATCTTTTTTCTTCAACTATTTGGTGGAAATTTTGTTACCTCTTTTATCATGTATGATTCAAGGTTCTATTCAGTAATATTTCAGGGTCGGGAATGAACTTCGGTCCATGTCAGAGCGTGATTGAGTGTTAGGGTACCAGTGTATTTGGACTAGTTCATGACAAAGTGGTATCAAATTTTCATGTTCCGCATATTTCATTGAAGTCGATATATAGTTTGGAGTATATTTTCAGGACATAGTAGGTAGTCACGAGTGAGTTCCTAGGAATATGTCACCATACACTACTAGAAAATAGAGTTATACCAAGGGCTCTATACCAACAGACCTATACCAATGGTTTGGAAAAACCATTCTTATAATTAACTTAGATAGAAACTATACCAACAGTTTTGCAAAAAAAAACATTATTATAAGTACTATGGAGAGACCCTATACCAATGTTTTTGGAAAAAATTGTTTGTATATGTCACTTATAAGGACCTATACCAATGGTTTTGGATAATATAATTTTTATAAGTTTATTATATAGACTATATACCTATGGTTTTGGAAAAAACTATTTGTATAGATCCACCATATGCCAACTATTTTTCTACAATCATTGGTATAGCTCAAAAGAATAATGGTTCCTATTCCTACGGTTCTCAAAACCATTCGTATAGACATATATAAATGATTTTGAGAACCATTGGTATATAAATACATATTTTTTTTAATTCTATTTTAAAAAAAATTACATATATAAATAAATAAAAATACTTATAAATAGATATATATATTTTTTATGAAATTTTATTCTAAAAAGTCATCTTAGGTCAGTGGTTAGGTCATTGTATTAAATATGGGAGTTGATGGGATGAAAACCATGTTGGATTTTATTTTTAAAATTATATATACCTACAGTTTTATTAAACTAATGGTATAGGAAATTTGTGTGAACTATTTCAATGGTTTTAAAAAACTATTGGTATAGGTCTACACCAATCCCATTACAGCCAACGGCCCTCCAAACCGTTGGTATAGGCTATACCAATGGTTTTGAGAACTGTACCATTGGTTCCAAACCATTTGTATTGAGTTCTTTTATCGTGGTGATAATGATCCTTAAGTAAACAAGGGTGGTTTGGAAAAGGCATATTGAGAAATAATTCGACATAGTTATAGAATTTTATCTTCTTCTTATTTGGATCAGTTGATAAAAAAATATCATTTTCTTATCTAATGGGATTTATTGCCTCGTTGTTATTATTTGAGTTGTTGATCTGGTTAATCATATTATGTCTTAAATGTTGTTTTATAATTTTTTCTAGCATTATACCTTTGAGAATATGTGTGAATTGGTCACAAGAGTAAGATACTAGTGAACCATAACAAGTGAATCCAATAATAGATTAGACCTCATTAAGATTATTGTATGTACTTCCCAATCTCTGGGATAGTCATTTGCACCCATTCTCATTCAAGATCCAATTATGTGACCTCATACGGTTGAATGTCGAAATATTTATTTTTAGTTATTTCAACAGGAACAACATAATTTTCATGGATTTAATGATCCCTAAGAGGTTGATTGTTATTTTAGAAAGATAGAAACTTCCTTTCATTTTTTGGAAACTCTTATAGTTATTAAGGTAATGTGTGGTACCTTTATGTATGAAGTACCTAATAGGAGATAGCAGGATTAAATAGTTATTGTGAGGAGTAATGAGGGTTTAGATTGGAAGGAATTTAAATTTTTTTCACTAATCAGTTCTATCAAAAGTTCATGGTGTAGGCTAAGGTTATGTAGTTTTTCAAACTCAAGAAAAATAATAGAACCATGAATGAATATAAAAATATTTTTTCCAATCTTCTGACATTTTCACATGAGATTTTATCAAATGAGAATATAAAGAGTAAACTGTTCCATGGAACTTTGATCTGATATTCCTTCATAGGTTTTCTTAATAAATTGATCTTCTTATGATGATGTGTTGGATAGGGATTCAATGCATGATCTTGTCCCAGCTGGTAAGTTAGGGTTTATGGGATTTCCTTTTTATCCTAGTTGAAGTTCTTTGACTTCCATCAATGGAAATAGAAAATTTGAGGAGTCTCATGGTGGATCTATAATTAAGGGTTCATCCAGACCTCATTTGGTTCCTTGAGGAGGCCCTTCGACTTTCCTCTATTGTAGAAAGCATGGGCATTAAAAATGGGTTTTTAATGAGGCACCAAAGATCCTAAAATCCTATGGAAATTCATGAAACTTTTATACATTCTATTACATAATTTCTTCCCAATATATTTTCATGGTATCATCAACACAAAAAAAAGTACTACAGATAAATTAAATGCTTCACAAACAAACGTGTTTCATAAAAATTATTCTATAATGACGCTTCTTCACATAGTTTAAGAGTCTCCAGAGGAAGCTGGTACAAGCCCAACAATTTTTAAAGTTACCATCACCATATCTTTATCATTAATGATTTATTTATTTAATACTAATACATATCACTTGTTTATATCAACTATTATTTTGAACCTTCTAAATATTCCTATAAATATTTTGTAATATGTAATAGATATTACTACACCCCTCGATGAAATGAGAGAAAATGGTCTCCATTGTCCTAATTGTGTTTTATCTATATCATATATCAATAATTATTTAAATATTTTTTTTACAAGAAACCTATTGATTTCATTTTCAGGATAGATTAGATCATTGCGAGTAAGTCCCAAATTGACTTTTATCTTTGGTGGTTCTCCCTTAACAAGATGATGGGGTGATTCATGTCCTTAAAAGAGAATAGATACCAAGGTCAAGTAGATTTGTATATTCATATCCAATGTAGGGGAATTTAATATTAGAGTTTTCTTTTAAACTAGATCGATAATATTTGAGAAAATATCTCCCACCAATTTTCATTCCTTTTTATGGTGTGTTTACTTCTGATTTCATTGGGATTACAATGGTAAGGGTGGAAGATTATTCTAATAATTTAGTACTTGGTACTCAACTGGTATCCATACATTCTTTCAGCATGACTCCAATAGAGATTAAATAGTTGAAAATGTAGTTGGATGATCTGTTAGAGAAATTATTTATACACTCGATTGTGTCACCTTGGGTGGAACCTATTTTATTTTCTAAGAAAGGTGATAGGACAATTTTCTTGTATGTTCATTACCAGAAACTCAACCAATTTAAGATAAATAAAAAGTATAAATTTCCATGTATTGACTGTCTATTTGACCAGTTGAAAGGTGAAAAGTGGTTCTCAATTATTCATCTTCGATCTCATTATCACTAGTTGAGAATAAAAGAATATAAAATTCATAAAACCACCTTCAAGATTAGTTTTATCCATTATGAGTATCTTTTTTTCTATTTTATAAAACCAATGTTCCTAAATTCTATATGGATATATTGAACCAAATCTTCCATGAATATATTGATACAATTTTTGTGGTCTTTGTGGATGATATAGTGGTTTTATCTAAGATTGTGGAGGATCATGTGCATCATCTGATAGTAGTTATGAACTTTTGGAGAAATTACCTACTTTATGATAAGCTATAAAATTATTATTTTTGGATTCAAGAACTGAAGTTAATGTGATACACAGTCATATAACATGGTACTTTAGTTGATCATGAATTGTAGAAAGCTATTCTGAAATGGTTAAAATCTCTAATTTCTCAAATATTTTATTCTCCATGGGTATATCTATGTAATATAATCTGTTTGTGAAAGGTAAATCAAAGTTGGATTCTTCGATGAATGCCCTCACTTGGAAGGGAGTGGAGTTTCCTTTGGATTAGAAATTTCAGAGTTCTTTTCTTATGTTGAAATATAGAATGACTTTTTCATTGGTTTTGACCGTTTTAGAGGATTATAAAGGATATTTTTTCATCTCTAATGCATTAGTTTCTTGTTTTGGTTATTTTCTTCAACAGGGTGATCACATTGTTTCCCATGGTTCTCATCAGCTTAGGCTATATGATAATAACTATCATAATGATGAACATGAAATCACAATTTTGATGCATGAACTTAAGAGAAAGTGGTATTGAAATTTCAGAGAATGTTTTACCACTAATTCCAAACATAAAATCATGATTTAAATATTCTCTAAAAAATATATGAATCTTGACTACAGGCATTGGGTAGAGTACCTACAGTCTGTTAATTTGGACATTGCCTGTAACCTGATGAAAGATAATGGTTTTTATGATTTGAGTTGGAAACTCTTGACCATAGATATGAATAAATCATTAGAAGAGTGGAAATTGATGGTTATTTTTTTCAATTTCATATAAGAGTTTGAGAAACATAGGATAATAATTTCTTGGAAATTTTTCAGTTGACCACTTCTCTCCATGATATGATTCTTCTAGACTAACATCATGATGATGAATCTTGTGGAATTAAAGACCCTATTTAGGGTGGAGAAACTGATGGTGAGTGGTCATTCTCCACAAAGGGAATTATCTATTTCAATAATAGGTTTATTATACATGTTCCAGTGAGAAAAGTTATGTTGATGGATTTTTATAATTGATATTGGGATGTTCACCCAATAACAAAAAATATTATTTATGATATGTTGTAATGATTTTGGTGTCAATGTATGGAATGATACATTACTACTTTTGTCCCTCATTGTTATACTTATTATTATATAATGGTAGAGAACCAGAGACCATTATGTTTTATTTAGGGACATCAAGTGTTGACTTGAAAGTGGGCTGAGGTTTCTATGGGCTTTGTAGTTTGGTTTTCACATACCCCTCAAAATAAGAAATAAATATGGGTTTTGATCTATAGGTTGACCAAATCGAGTCACTTTATACCCGTTTATGATACAAAACAATTTGTGGAGCTGGGAAATCTCTAAGTAAAATAGATTTTTCCTTTTCACATATTTCAATCTTCTATAGTCACAGATAAATATCCTTGTTCAATTCTCTCTTATGGAGAGGTCTTGAAGAGGACTTGGGATCTCAGGTTCTTTGAGTATAACATACCTTCCATGTAATGATAGGTGATAATGATTTCTATATATATTATTTAGTATATTATTTGTTCCCACATACTTGATTTTTTTGGAGCTTGGGATGACCATTTGGGGCTTATTGATATTGTTAATAAAAATAGTTACCATTCAATGAGAATAATGGATACTTTTTAGGTCTGGTATAGTAGGACATGTAAATATATTTTCTAATTAGTTACTGGTGATACTTCCATGGTTAGACTGAGTTTGTTCCATAATATGAAAAAATATATATTCCATCTATTATTCATGAAATATTGATTGAAATGATCTGGTTTAAACAAAATGAATATTGTCATCATAGACCATTGGAGTTTTTAGTTAGGGACCAGGTGTTCTTAAAATTTTTACATGGTTTAGTTAATTAATGATTTCAGGTGGAAGGGAAGATTTATCCTTATTTTGTGGGACCTTTTTATGCTTTTGAGAATGTGTGAATGGTGTCATACCATTTACCAATCCACCATACTTTACATCAATTCATAATGTGTTTCATGTATATCAGCCCCTAAAATATCATTTTCATTGAAATCATGTATTGACATGATGGGATCTTGCTGTTGAGGTTGATTTATGCATGACCAATCACATTGTCTAGATAGTTGATTCTAAGAAAAGGTACTTCATGGTGGGATGATATATTTGGTCCATGAGCTATGGTAGCATAGTTATAATTCACATGAGGTTTTAAAGCATGAGTAACTAATGAAAGATAATTTCCATCATCTCTTTTATATTTAAGAATCGTGACATGCATTCTACAGATAGAAGGATTATAAGGTGGGGAATTTGTAACATCATATTTCTGGTTTTGAGGTATTCCATGACCCTCATTCTGATAAATCATTTGTCGAATCTTCTTGAGGGGTTATTAATGTGAAATTTGAAAATTTTCAGAGACTCTTTCGGTTGTTTATGGTTGGAGTATGGTTCTCCCAAACCATTAGTCCTCCTAGTGCAGAATGTGCAACCCTAGATAGTGTGAATTTTCATTGATGGTCTACGATTTTGGAAAATTGTGTGATCACCTAGTAGAAACCATGAACTCTAGTATATGTGTGCACATTTAGGGTGCACTATTTGTCTAATTGTGTGGCCTTCCATAGCTAAACGTGTACATGGGAATTTTTAATTTAAATTTTTTAAAAAATAATTAAATCCTTTTTATGATCCTTCTTGACCCTAAATAGACCTTAAATGATTTCCTTGGTCTTAGAGGATCTCTGTTACTTCTTTTCTCACCTCCAAACACATTCCATGGTGGATCAAAGTGTGGTGGATCTCGTTCGATATCCTCAGAGTAAGTTAATATTTTCTCTTATGTAAAATCCTTATCTCGCTTTCTTTCCTCCTTAGAGAGTGTTAAGTCATCACATTTTTGATGGATCTAAACACCATTTAAATTAATATTTAATTTGGTTATGTTTATTGATATCCATTTACCTATTTTTTCATTGGAAAATCATATTTCTAGTGTTTTCTGTTGTGATCTCCATGATTAAAGGTAGGTGTTTCCATTTAAGATTGATCCATATAATTAAAACATGATTTTCATAATATTAATTCAATTTATTTCAATTGATTTATGAAAAAACAATTCAAGATGAATAAGAATTGTGATTTTAATGATAATGGAATTTGGGGAAAACCACCCAAATTCCAATGGACATGGAATTTGGGGCATATTTTGAAATTGGTGGAATTATTGAATTTATTTTATTATTTTTTTGAGAAATAAATGGATTAATTTCATTAATAATATAATATGATTGGATTTTTTTTGAAAATGCATGAATTAATGAAAGTCCAAAATTTTTATTTGGAATTTGAATTGAAATATTAGAAATGAAATTTTGGAAATTATATAATTTACAATTACTATTTGATTGATTGATCACATGTAAGCTGGAGTATTTAGGGGATTATTTGATAAAATAACTCTTGGATGATTATTACCAATCAATGAATTGATGATGATAAATATAATAAAAATAAAGTTAGGAATATCTTATCACAGATGGGATGTTGATGAGTCCTATTTGGCATGAGCCTAAGGGACAGGTGTACACATATTTCCATGATCACTGATATCATACAAGTGAGGATCTTATAATGACAAACTATCATACTGAATGAAAGATGACCATGGTTTTTTTGTTATTATTTTGATATATATTCCATTGATTATTTAAATACTTAATTCATACCATCTGGTTTATAGACATTGATTTATATAAAATATTAATTTATGATATGGTTGATATTTTTTCCATAATTTTAAAATGAAATCATGTTTGGTTTTAAATATTAAAATATATTCAAATTCCATGTTTTAAAAGAATATTAAGCATGCTTTGTTTTATTATTATGGGATATTTTAATGGAACACTTAGTGAGACCCTACTGGGTTGTAAATCTCACTGCCTTCTATTTCTTATAGGGGTGCGTAGATTTACTTTTTCCATGAACAAGAAAATGGAAATCACCACATGAAGGTGGTGGATGTTATCCATATATTAGGCTTGGAGTGATGTTTCCATTTTGGTGTTTGTATTTTTTCTGAGTAATTTGTTGATGTTCTCTCTTGGGTTTTGTTTATAAATATTTATTTTGTGATACTTTCACCCTATGGAGTTTTTAGTGTACTCAATTAAATATTTTGTCTTCCATTTTTTGGTGGAAAATTCATTACCTATTTTATCTTATATCATTCAAGGTGGTAATCACTAACCCGTGGGGATCAAGAAAGTCGTTCGGGCTATGTCATAGTCAGATTAAATATTTGGGAACCAGTGTATCTAGGATAGTTCCTGAAATATGGTATCAAAAGGGTTTATTCCCATTTAATCATAGATATCCCAAAATAATATCAAAATAACTTAAAAATTTCTACTATAAAATCATTTAATGTAAGTTTTCAAAAAATAGAAAAAACAACCCATTTATTTTTCTAACTTAAATAAAATAAAATAACCAAAAAATAGATTATGGTTTTCTTTATAAAATATTATAAACTTTTAACGTAAGACTAATGATGAAGGAAGTACTTGACTATGGGAAAACCTAGTAATTTCATCTATGTTAAAAATAATACTCTTTTCAATTCCCTGTGAAAATTAAAAATTCCATCTGATAGAAAAAAATTGTAATAATTCCATTTAATAATTTTTAAATAAATTCAAGGGTAGTAAAAGTAAAATATATAAAACATTTAAATATAAATAAAAACTTCTAAAATTATTTTTATGTACATGGAATTGGAGTAGAATGATTCCATACCTGAAAATAATGAATATGGTATAATTATCATACAAATATTTTCTCAATAATTTTAAGTTTCATAGAGAGAAACTTGGTACTAATGCTTTATAATTATATAAATTACCATAGGAAAATAAAATATAAGGTTTTTAAGAATAAGTAACATATAAATTAACTCAATATAAATTTAACATGTAAGGATACAAACTTAAACATTCATATTATAGTTATTTTAAAATAGTATTCAAAATATTTCATTCCTAAATATCATTTAGGTTTTGTTTTTTAAATAGTTATGTATCAAAACTTACATAAAAACCCAAATTTTACAAAGTGTTCACTTATTTTCAATATCCATTTATCTCAAAATATAAAACTTTAAAATAAAATAATATTTACTTTCATGAAAATTATTCATGAATTTAAAGTTAACTTATTCCTTTCCATTATCCATCCTCAAACCTTATGAAAAAACATTTTAAAAATGGGATAATAATAAAAATCTTAGTAATGGACATTAAAATAAATAGATCTGTTGTCATAGTCAAAACATGAAATCCCATGAAATTTTTTCCTTAAACAACATAACTTTTGCCTTAAAAGGGTGTCATTTTTTCATTTAAAAAGAACATTATTTTCGATTATGAAATAAAATTATTTCCATGAAAACTACTTATAAATCATAGAAAATAGATATATGTTCCTTGGTACATCATGATTACAAATACCTTTATCAGAACTATTACATTTGGAATAACTATATGACCAACTTCCAATATAATTCTCTAGATACCATAATCATTACCCAAATCATTGGAGTGTTATGTGGGAACACCCATCATATAAGATATATCAGGATCACTTATGAGCTATAATTGGGATCAACCTTTTTTATAAGATATATTGGGCTCACCCATGAGGTATAATGGGGAAACCATTAATAAAAAATTTCGAAGGACTATATCATCAATAAAACCCTTAAAATTTATTTTTAACCCCTATTCCAATCCCTTTCGGATATCAAAATACCCTTTTCTCTTAAAACACCATTTGAAAAATGAAAATAATAGAAAAAAAGGAAATGAGTATTTTTTTTTAAATACAAAATTAAATCTTGTAATGTAATAAAAAAGTAATATAATTTTTATGATGGAAGGAGAATTTTTAGTCTCCATATATGTTACAATGGAACATTCCTTTTGTATTGGGTAAAAACATTCAAATATTATTAAAAATATCATTTTTCAAAAACTTTTAAATAAAGTGGTATAAAATTAAATTTTTAGTCATTTTATATCGATATAAATAAAATCATTGAATAATTTTAAAAATGATTACATAGAAGACAATTATTTTGAAAATAAATCTTTATAACATTTTAAATAAGGATTTATGTTAAAGTCTCTCTTACCTTGAGTATGAATCATCATGTATTATTATTATATTCCTGAATAAAAAAAGATATATTAATTTATCTACGTTCATGATAACCTTTTTCAATCCCATCACTCCTTTTATTTTATTTAAAACCATGTTATATGAATTTACATGATCATTTAATTTTATGTCGGATGTTTTAATGATATTTTCTTCACAAGTCCAGAATGAATTTGGGAAGTCGGATATGGTCAAAGAGTTCAATATAAAACCATATCCAAAATAATTATCATTAAATAATCTTCATTTTTATATATCAATTATACTTTTAAATACAACAATGAAATATTTTTTTAAAAAAATAAATACATTACAATCATGCAGATGATAGGCATTGCGTACGGATATGCAATTCTTACATTTCCCAAAAATCATTTTAGAAAGTGTGTATGTATTATTTATCATTTAAAAAATTATAATTATATAATAAATAATATATTATTTCTTTAATTTACTTATATTTATCATCCATGTGATGTGGTGATGAAAAACGAATCACATCACTTTATAGAGGTGGTTGTCCACATGTACACATGAATGACGTTTTCACATTTTGTTGAATAGAAAGGTAAGAAGGTTTATGGAATATAATAATTTCATAATGATAAATATGTAATAAACATAGTGTTTATATATATATATTAAATCCATCATTATAATCAATCGTGATAGATGGTGATAGAAAACAAATTACATAGGTTCGTGAGGGGGTAGTCCAACTTACACATGAACAATGGTTTTGTTTCTCAATTGATGGAAGAGAAGATTGGTATTTGTTCATAAATTTATAAAACACTTATATTTAATAAAAAAATTCCATTTCATCGTGTTTGAATATGATTTAATGCTGGTAGAATAAGAAATAAAAAAAGATCAGCTAAAAAGTTTACCACTTCTTCGAACAACCTCAATTTTATTAAACCTTAAGACCTCTAAAGATGGCATTATTCCATAAATAAGAGATATTATATGTGTATAGGTGTAGAAGGAAATTATTATTTTAGATATTTGATGACCGAAAACTATTTAAAAATATTTTTAAATTAAAAGAAGATGTTCCCTTTTATACGAGAGGGGAGGAAAACTCTTCGAATTTTCTAAGCAGTTAAATTAATATTAATTAATTTTAACATAAAAATTGTTTCAAAATTGTAATATTTTAGGATAAGATTAGGATGGGTTTAAATAATCTCATAAAAATGGACAATTTTGGATCACATAAATACATTGTATTTTTTTATCATTCATTAACCCTTTTGACAATTATAGTGACATCAATGTTGTTTACACTTAAGGGGTTCATAGAGTTACTATAAAATGAAAAATGTATTATAAATGGGAAATAGTTGATATTTTTAATCATATTACAGGAAAATGGTTGAAGATAGGATTTTTAAGAATTTATATAATTTAAGAAAATTTTATTTATTAAATAAATAACATTAAAGTCAATTTTGGAACTTTTTATTTAATTTGACATTTAAAACTAAAATAAAAAAATGGAATTAGAATAAAATAAATAAAAAAAATAAAATATATATTTTTATCCAAAAAAATTATAAAAAACAATAACTCAATTACATTAATTATTAGAGTTTTTAAAATCATTTTATTCATTTCTTTTTTACTTCTTGACAATGCAGATTTTCATTATAGTATAAGCATTTAAAAAAATTATTTCTTCTCTAAAATTTAAGATAATTTACCAAGATAAAAATAATAATTTAAATTTCAAATGAATGTTTATAACTGAATATATCCAATGTTTATAACTATGTTAAAAATATTACGTTTATTAAAACCAAGAGTGTGACATTTTTGGCTTTATATCCAATTAAATATTTTAATTTCCTAAATCATATCCAAATGAAAAAAAGAAATATATTAGACATTTATATGACTACATAAGATTTATAATAATATGATAAAATTAATTCATGTGTTAGGGTCATTCTTTAGTCCTTGTAATTAAATTTTTAACTGTAAATGCATAATATATTGTTTACCATAGTAATTAAAATTAATAAGGTTATCATTCATATTGACCAAAAATAAAGGGATATATTTACAAAAAAATTACATCCAAATTTAAAATATGGAATTTATTTATCATGATAAAAAAAACATAATTCCTCGACTATTATTTAAAATTGACATAAAAAAATGAAAAATGGTTTTTAGAAAAAAAATCCCTTTTAATGTTTATAATGCTTTTTTACTAAATTCATGAATAAAATTCATTTAAAAAAATAAATGTATTATTTTAAATAAAATTGAAGACACTAAATTTTAAAACTAATATAAAATATAATTTTACTTTATAAATACCTTAATGGAAAATACATCTTTCATTAAAAATCAATTTTTTTCCTATTCATTGAAGAATCAACCATTTCAAAAAAATTAAAAATAGTCCCCATATTTTTTTATATATTGATTTAAAATTTGAAATAATTTTCTAAAATGAATGTTTGAAATTTTTTAGACAAAATTTTTATATTTTCACACCAAAATTTATAAATACTATATTTGAGGAAAACATATTATTGAAACAAAAATTTGGATTACTAAGAATTTTCAGATTATTCCTTAAGAATAAATCAATATATTTATATTTATTACGAACTTTATATATATATATATATATCATAATTAATTTAACCCTATTAATACCCACTATGTAACGTCTCGGATTCAGGTGCCAATCAATGGGTGCCCCGAACCCGTTTGATCACATGACCTCAAGCACATTTCTCCAAACGTAAAAGTCTGCCGACTAGCAGCGTGGCCACATGTCTGATAGTGGGGAAACTATGCCCTCATTTGTCAAAGTGTAGCACAGCGGAAAATATATATGACATACAACAGCAGAAGGAGTAAACAATATACAACTGAAATGGACAACTGAAGTAAAAGCAAACCAACATTAATATATATATAATGATGATGCATGTCACTATTTCTATGAAATCATCCAAATCAGGATACACTGCAATACAATACAATGCAACTCAAAGTAAAAGTATAGCAAAACAAAACAAAACAGTGCAACCGGAGCTCAGCAGCATCGCAAGCTTAATCTCGGCCCCATGCTCTCCTACTCCTCTACAAAAATCATGTACATATATAGGGACCATTTCCCCTATCGACACCTGTAGAAGTATAGTCTATTTGGGCCCAAGACTTGACCCAAATAAAGTGTGAGAAATAAATCCAAGTATGCAACCGCCAAAGGCTCGTACCCAACTGTTAGTGAAAATGGGCAACAATAGTGTGCAATAATAAAATGCAGCAAACTAGTAAGTACTCAAAATTACTATCACCACTAGTTACATTTAAATTTTAATGTTTTTAACAATTCAACATAATTTAATTCTGAGCTAACCAGAACCATGCCCTCAGGCTATTCAGAACCCTGCCCTCAGGCTAAATGTAACCATGCCCTCGGGCTAATATAGTCATGCCCTCAGGTTAAATATCACCATGCCCTCATGCCAAATATCACCTTTCCCTCAGGATAATATTGTCATTCCCTTAGGATAAATATCACCATTCCCTCAGGCTAAATATCACCTTTCCCTCAGGCTAATATAACCACGCCCTCAGGCTGATCAGGACCATGCCCTCGGGCTAAAGTAAAACACTGCCCTCAGGCACAAGTAACCCGGACGAGACCAATGCATAACAAGCAATTTTATACCCAATTTCCTCTCAAGAAAACTTTAGACTGGAAAATAATCCCTGTATACCCATGGGTATCTAGGCCAAATGGCTAAACAGAGGAACGCACCACCCAGGGTGGCCCTAGATCCAAGCACTGATCGCAAACAGTAGTTTTAATTTATCATTATATTGTCTATACAATTCTAGATATCTTATCAGCAAAGGCCTCAACCATACGATACCTTAAAAATGGGTTTGTAGCACAACGATACAAAAAAAATCAACCCAACAGTTGGAATGACCACCAGACCACCTACCTCGATCGCCCCTGATCGGTATACTTGAACAACACCTCCCGAATCGTCCAAGAAAAACGTAGATCTAGGATAAAATAATTCATATTGAAACTCAAATAACTTCCCTTAGAGTAATAATTGGTAAGAACAGCACAAGGAGAGGGGATGGCTTACCCGTACGATCCCAACATGATCGACGGGGGAAGAATTGGATTCCTAGTGCGTGATTGGGTGATCTCCAAAGCTTCGGCCGTCCTCCTGAGCTCCAAATGGTGGTTCTTCCTCCTCTGCCAAATGAGGAGGCTACTGCCCATTTTAACCTAAAAAACAGGCTACACGGCAGGTACTCTCTAGTACACGGCATGTACTTTTTGTTTTTTAAACTATTCTTCTGGTGTCTTCTTTCCACCGTAGCAATGTTCATCCGCTGACATGAGTACACGGTGTGTATTCCTAATTACACGGCGTGTACAGTAGCTCCTCTAGTTGCTGCCTCCACCGCCTTACTATTCACATGCCGACTGATTACACGGCGTGTAAATAACTTATACACGGCGTGTAGTCGGTTTTTACATCCTTTATCACTGACAGGCCTACACACCCTGTGTAGTGATCCCACACGGCCAAAGTATACGGTGTGTGGAAAAGTACATGCCGTGTACCCATATAATTTGGGATTTCTCTCCATTTCCCTTATTTTATCAAAAACAATAAAAGGAAAATGGAAAAGAAGAAACTCGTTCCTCAAGAATAAGAATCGGGTTCTTACAAACTTCCCCCTTAAAGAAATTCATCCCCAAATTTCCCTCCCAAGGGTGGCGAAGACCAAGCTGAGAATAACTCTGGCCACTGAGCACGTATGTCGGTCTCTGACTCCCAAGTTTCGTCTTGCACTCAGCCATGCTTCCATAGCATCCGTATGAGAGGAACTGACCGGCTTCATAGAACCTTTATGCTCCTATCAACAATACGAATTGGATGCTCCTCAAAGGATGCATCGATATTAAGCTCAACCTCCTTGGCCTGAAAAATGTGAGATGGTTCTGAGTGATAACAACACAGTTGAGATACATGGAAGACGTCGTGCATGGCCCGGTACTTTTATGGTAACTGAAACCGGTAGGCAATCGACTCGACTCTCTCCAGAATCTCTAACAGCCCCACATACCTTGGCGTAAGTTTACCTTGTCTCCAGATCTGCCTATGTCCTAGCCTCGGTGAAACACATAAGAAAACCTGATCCCCAACCATGAACTCCAAGGGTCGTCTGCGGAGATCAATGTAAGATTTTTTACGAGACTACATAGTAGCCATCCACTTGTGTATCAACTGGACCTGCTCTGAAATCTCCTGCACGAGACATGGTCCCAGTAAAGCTACCCAACCTGCCTCCATCCACCACAAGGGTGATTGGCACGACATAACATATAAATCCTCGTAAGGTGCAATCTTAATAGTTGCCTGAATACTATTATTGTAGTAAAACTCGACTAGAGGTATGTGCCTCTCACAAGAGCCCCCAAAGTCCAGGATGCATGCACATAGCATGTCCTCAAGCACCAGTATTGTACGCTCTGACTGACCATCGATCTGAGCGGGGTATGATGTGCTCAGAAACACCTGTGTACCCAGTACCCTCTAAAAAATCTGCCAGAAATGAGACATAAAGGGGGCATCCCTATCAGAAACGATAGAACGGGGGACCCCATGAAGACGTACTACCTCTTAAATATACAACTTTCTGATCTCGTCAACACCAAAGGTCTCCTTGATCGGAAAAAGTGACCTACCTTTGTGAGTCTATCCACAACAACCCACACGACATCATTGCCTCGAGGTGACCTTAGCAACCCAGTAACGAAGTCCATCGTGACATCATCCCATTTCCATTCTAGAATGGGTAACTGGTGTAACTGTCCGGCTGGCCTCTGATGCTCTGCCTTCACCTGTTGATTGGTGGAAAACCTCGTAACAAAACCAGATACTTATCTCTTCATACCCGGACACGGGTACTGACGTCTCAAGTCACAGTACATTTTAATAACTTCGGGATGCACTACCCAAGCTGAAGCATGAAACTCTCGTATCAGCTCCACGCGTATATCCCCAAGAACCCATACTCATCCATGGAAACGCAGTACCTCATCATCACCTATCGTCCAACCAGGAGAAGGGTCCTCACTTTCCACCGACTCCCGTAGAACTGGGCATTCTGAATCAGATAGTTGTCTCATACTCACTCTATCCAGGATGGTAGAAGTCATAGCTAACGATGAAATATAGGCTCTCCCCTGAATATCGTGAACCTCCAAATACATCTCAAAGAACAAAGACATAAGCTGCCACTCACCACTGGCCTCATGAACTGTCTGTATCTGAGTCTTCTTGATCAGTGCATCAGCAACTGTGTTACCCTTACCAGGTGTATAGGCACGCTAGAAGTTGAAGGACTGAAGGTATTCAACCCACCTTCGCTGTCTCAAATTTAGTTCATGTTGGGTAAAGATATATTTGAGATTTTGTGATCTGTGAACACCACAAAATGTTCCCCCATGAGATAATGTCTCCAACAACATAACACATGAACAGTTACAGCCAACTCAAGGTCATTCGTCGGGTAATTCCTCTCATGTGGCCTCAACTATCGAGACCCATACGCAAATACTCGATCGCCCTACATCAACACTAATCCCAGCCCAATACCTGATGCATCATAGTAAATTGTATAACTCTTCCCTTGCTCTGGAAGTATCAGGATTGGTGCTGATGTCAACCTTCCCTTCATCTCTGGAAAGGCTTTCTCACAAGCTTCTGACCAAACGAACATCACAAACTTCTTAGTCAAACCCATCAATGGCACTGCTAGGTGGGAGAAGTCCTGTATAAAACACCTCTAGTAACCAGCCATCCTCAAGAAACTCCATATTTAAAACACGTTCTTAGGCTGCTCCCACGAAACTACGGCTCTCACTTTCTCTGGATCTACTGCAACTCCTGCCTTTGAGATGATATGACCCATGCAGTGAATCTTATCCAACCAAAAGTGGAACTTTGAGAGATAGGCATCTAGTCATTGCTCTCTCAGTGTACTCAGTACGATCTCAAGATGGGTGGAATGGTCGTGGAAAGTGTGAGAGTACACCAAGATATCGTCCATGAAAACTACCACAAAAGAATCCAAATAAGGATGTAACACGCGATTCATCAGGTCCATGAAAACTATTGGTGCGTTTGTGAGTCCGAATGGCATAACCAAGTACTCATATAGACCATATCTGCTCAGAAAAGCTGACAGCAGTATGTCTGATGGTTTAATGTGTAACTAATGATATTCAGATATTAAGTCAATCTTTGAGAACACTCATTCTCCCCAAAGTTTATCAAAAATATCATCAATCCTTATTAAGGGATATCGGTTCTTGACCATCAACTAGTTTAGCTTCCGATAATCCACACAAAGTCGAAGGGTACCATCCACCTTATTCACAAAAAGGACCATCGAACCCCAAAGAGAAGTAATGGGTTGGATGAAATCCTTTGACTAAAACTCCTGTAACTACATTTTGAGCTCCTGAAACTCAGGTGTAGATATTCTATAAGGAGGAATAGACACCGATGCCACTCCTTGAACAAGATCAATAGAGAAATACACCTCTCGATCCAGAGGAAGACCTGAAAAGTCATCCAGGAAGACATCCATGAAATGATCAACTACTAGAAGGAAATCCTTCTGACATGCTCCATGGTCATCCATATATAAACTCACAATATGGGATGTCACTCCAGCTCTCCCACAATGCTCTAGTCTAACTCGGCTCGCCTGGACATCTCATTCGACCTTGTATAGAAACTCTCCGCCATCTGGTGACATGAAACTCACCCTACGACGATAGCAATCTACAAAGGCTTGAAAGGGTACCAACCAGTCCATCTTGAGAATGAAATCATAAGCTGTCATCTCTAACACATAAAGGTCCCATAAAAATTGACACCCACCAACCTTTAGAGGGAACTCCATGCACTGATGCACACCATCCATTCTAGTTCCCAACGGAGTGTGTAGCATCATAACATCAGAAGAAGTAGAAAGACAAAGCCCAAGGATCTTCACAATGGGCACATATATAAAACTATGTGTAGAACCCGTATCCAAAAGTAATGAAGATAAAATAGAATCTAATAAAATATTACCTCTGACAGTAGAAGGTCTGGGATCCTGCTCTTGTTGGGTATGTTGCGCTGCATATGCCCGCCCAGTGTCGCAGCCCTACGACACAGCCTGGCTACCTTGAACTGACCCGCCCGGTTGCCTCTGAGATTCTGGTGTCTGGCTACCATGGCCACAACCACAATCTCTACCTGCATGACCTGACATACCACAATTTCCCGACATGTAAGAAGCTATTGGTCCTGATCCCTCACACGGAGTCTGTACAAAACCCCTCTCACTAGCCACTGGTAGAAATTCCCAGCAAAAGCGTTGCAGATGACCCACCTTGTCTCAATATCAGCACTCCATTGGGTCACATGGACACAGAGGTCGCATATTCCCCTCTCTTTCACACTGGTAGCAAATAACCAGGCCACCTATAGAAATCTTCTGGCTAGTACTGCAACCGTGAGAGAAATCCATCTATCTTTTCCTCTAACCTGTATAAATAGTACCCAAAACTGATGTTGAACCACCCTAGCCCAAACTACTAGATTTCTATAGGTTCTGCTCAGAAATCAGTGCCTGGTTCACAATAGCATGTACTGTAGACAACCTGAAAGCGTTTACCAGCACACAGATGTCATATTGATGACCATCTTCAAATAATCGAGCTCTCAACACCTCATCACCCACCAAAATGGTTGCAAAACACTGAAGATCAGTGAAGCAAGCAGAATAGTTCATTACTATCATGGCGCCCTGCTACAGATTCATGAACTCTCAAGCTCGATCTACCCTCAGCGTCTATGGGAAGAAGAAGTCATAGAAGAATGTCTGAAAATCTTCCCACGCCATGTCTCGGTGATTATCAGACTAGGTGGTAACATCCCACCACCTCTTGGTGGAATCATGCATCATGTATGTATCTAGCTTGACCCTCCTCCCAGGAGGCATCTCAAGATGCTCGAATATCATCTCCATCGAATCCTGCAATGACCCCGCAGCCTGTGGTCTTCCATCCCCTGAAAGCACACGCGGATGCTGCTGCTGGAAGATGTGCATCATCTCTACCATAGATGTAGCAGTCGGTGGTGCTCCTAGGAAGTTCTGCATAAACCGCATGAAGCCTTCACAGAACTGCGCCTCCGCTCCTGTGTCCGGTATAACGGCTGGCGCTACATCTGGCTCTACTGGCAGATCCATTGGTAGCCCGGGACCTACCATATCTGAAGTATTCATGTTTCTGCTCTCTTGGAAAACAACTGGTGGTCATATCGGCGGCATGACTCTACAAGGTCAAACTCACGCCTTTGATCAATATTATCAAAGAGAAAAAAGTGAGGAGGCCGAGAAGGAAATAATAGAAAGAAAGCATCCAAGATTTACAAAACTTGACTACATGGCGTGTATAAATACTACACGGCGTGTTCTCACAAGCCATCCACATGGGTGTGTACTCCAGCTTGAACTCACCGTGTAACACCACAAACACACGGCGTGTCGTCTGAATACATGGTGTGTAGTTGAATCCCCCTTCACTGACCGGATAAGCCACACAGCTCTCCTAAAACAAGACTACACAACATGTCCCACAGAAACACGAGTGTACTCGACAAGCTTTCACCGGCCCGTGTTGTTCGTGGCACGGCCTATGTACCCAGGTCACACTACATGGCATGTTTCAAAAAGACATGATGTGTTTAAAGAACCCTCAGACCAACCCGTGTTGCCTGCTACATGGTCAGCTATATGGATAACACTAGACGACGTGTTCCAAGAGGACACGGCGTGTAATAGGAAAGATAACACTGACTCGTGTTGTTCGTGACACGGCCGGGTACCTGGGTTAGACTACACGACATGTTCAAGGTAGACACGGCATGAATGTCTTAAGGGTTCCCCCGTCTGTGTTGTTAGTTACATGGGCGGAAACCGGGTCAACACGACACGACATGTACAACTAGTACCCAGCGTGTTACCCCAAGTGATTCCCTACCTCGTTTCCCCACCCACATAGTCTAGGACACGAGAAGATACTACACGGTATGTACTGAGGTTACACGGCGTGCACTTAAAACATTTTCATTTCTTTTTAAATAGAAGAACACACGGCGTGTGTCCATTGAACTACACAGCGTGTATCCTGGGTTTTCCAGACTGTAACCATCGGTAACTATAACGGAGCCCAGAAAACAAATACTGAAACCAACACCTAAGTTCCAAATTCTAATCTGTGAGGGCCCATACTCCATGTGAATCAAATCTTGACATCTTACGCATGTTATAACAAAATAAACACGTCGATGATACACCAAATTCAGGTCATTGAGGGCCCATACTCCTCAAGAACCAAATTGTGGCATTCATTCTATCAAAATCTCATGCAACAATACCCTATCAAATATCCGGTGTTTATCAAAGCAGTTATCACAATAGTATTATTTTCTAGCACAACAACTATCACAACAACATGCAATTTCTAATGCACCTAAATGGAATGGAAGGAACGCATGACATGTGATTTCTATCATGTGCCTAAATGAGGATTGAAATGGAATACCCTCATATCATTGGGTTGCAACTAAATAGAACCCAAGTATAACATATAAATAGCACACCACAAGTGTGTCACCCGATGGTGAAAATCAAATCAAATCTAAAATTGAAAAACCAGAATAATAGCAAGATACGAGGTAGACTAGATTTTCCCTATACACAGGTTAGCTACTCCTGGGAACAAATTATTATTAATTACCATGTCCATCCTCTCCCTGACTAAGGCTCCAAACAGTTAGTCAAAGAAAAGAATCCCTCTGATACAACTTTGTAACGTCCCGAATCCGGGTTCCAATCAACGGGTTCCCCGAACCCGGTTGGTCACATGACCTCAAGCGCATTTCCCCAAATCTCATAGGCTACCGACTAGCAGCGAGGGCCCAAGTCTGATAGTGGAGAAACTCTACCCTCATTTGTCAAAGTGTAGCGTAGCTGAAAATTTATACAACATACAACAGCGGAAGGAGTAAACAATATACAACTGAAATGGACAACTGAAGTAAAAGAGAACCAGTAGTCATATATATAATGATGCAGCATGTCACTATTTCTATGAAAGTAGCCAAAAGAGGATACTATGTAATACAATACAATGTAACTCAAAGTACAAGTACAACAAAACAAAACAGAACAGTGCAACCGAAACTCAGCAGCATCGCAAGCCTAAACTTGGTCCCATGCTCTCCTACTCCCCTACAACAATCATGTACCTGTATAGGGACACTTTCCTCTATAAACACCTGCATCAATATAGTCTGTTTGGGCTGAATACATGACCCAAATAGGGTGTGAGAAATAAATCCAATAGGCAACTACCCATGGACTGTGCCCAACTATCAGTGAAAATGAGCAACAATAGTGCCCAATAATAAAATGCAACAAACTAGTAAGTACTCAAAATAACTATCACCACCAGTTACATTTCCATTTTAATGTTCTTTTAACAATTCAACCTAATTTAATTCTAAGATAACCAAAACCATGCCCTCAGGCTATTCAGAACCCTGTCCTCAGGCTAAATGTAACCATGCCCTCATGCTAATGTAGTCATGCCCTCAGGCTAAATATCACCATGCCCTCAGGCTAAATATCACCTTGGCCATAGGATAATATAGCCATTCCCTTAGGATAATTATCACCATTCCCCCAGGCTAAATATCACCTTGCCCTCGGGAAAATATAACCATGCCCTCAGGCTAATCAGGACCATGCCCCCGGGTTAAAGTAAAACATTGCCCTCATGCACAAGTAACCGGGCCGAGCCCAATGCATAATAAGAAATTCTATACCAAATTTACTCTCAAAAAACATTAGATAGAAAAATAATCACGGTATACCCTCGGGCATCTAGGAAAAACGCCTAAGAAGAGGAACGCACCCCCCCCCCCAGGGTGGCCCTGGATCCAAGCAGTAATCCCAAATAGAAGTTTTAATTTATTATTAGATTATTTATACAATTCTAGATATCTTATCAGCAAATTCCTCAGCCATAAGATACCCCAAACATTGGTTCGTAGCACAACGGTACACAAAAATCAACCTAATTGTTGGAATTAACTCCAGACCACCTACCTCGATCGCCCCGGATCGGTATACGTGAATGACACCTCCCAAATCGTCCAATAACGACATAGATCAGGGATAAAAGAATTCTTGTTCAAATGAAAATAACTTCCCTTAGAGGAATAATTGGTAAGAACAGCTCATGGAGAGGGAAGGGCTTACCCATACGGTCCCAACCTGATCGACAGAGGCGGAATTAGATTCATGGTGCGTGATCGAGTGATCTATAAAGCTCTAGCCATCCTCCTGAGCTCCAAATGGTGGTTCTACCAACTTTTCAAAATTAGGAGGATACTTTCCATTTTAAGCAGAAAAAAACATACTACATAGTGTGTAATCTCCATTAAATAGCATGTACTTTTCATTTTTTAAACATTTCCTCTGGCGGCTTCTTTCCACAGCGGCACTATTCATCTGTCGACATGAGTACATGGCGTGTATTCTTGATTACACGGCGTGTACGTTCGCTCCACTGGCGGCTGCCTCCACTGCCTCAATATTCACCTGCGAACTATTTACACAGCGTGTAAATAACTAGTACATGGTGTGTAGTCGATTTTTACACCCTTCATTGCCGACAGGTCTACATGCCCTGTGTACTCATCCCACACGGCCAAAGTACATGGCATGTGGAAAAGGACACGATGTGTACACACAGAATTTGGGATTTTCCCCCATTTTCCTTATTTTATCAAAATCACTAAAGGAAAAAAGGAAAAGAAGAAACCCGTACCTCAAGAATAAGAATCGGGTTCTTACACACTAATTCAGTTTCTAGGTGATAACAGTTGAATTAAATAGTAATATTTTTTTATTTTTTAAAGAAGAGTATTGTGTATTGTATATGGTATTGAACATAGTTTCCTTTAAAAATATTGAGGAGTTACATTCTCCCCTAATTAATAAAAAACACAATTGAAATTTTAACATGATCTTGGTAATCGGTGTTTTCCCATCTAAAAAACCTTTATTGAAATGCAAAATCACAAAAATGGTTAATAAATTTTCCTCTTGGAAAGTGAAAATGAGAAATTCAAAGGTTATATGAAATAAATAAAAATTGCGATTCAAAGTTGGAAACATTTAGTGGTAAGTGATAATTTGGGCATGTAATAAAAGAATAATGTCAAAATAATGATGGATAATGATAGAGATCATTGATCATATAAATTTTAATGATCATGAGAAAGTAAATTCCCACAAAACCACTAACCAAATATGAGTGAAAAAAACTAAAAATTAATAGGAAATGAAGTTAATATGATAAAAAAAATTCAACATCCTTTTCATAGGGTTTATGAATTATATTAGTATATAAACTATGAACATAATGAAATATACTTACTCAAAATGTATAATTTCATCCTTTAATAAATTTCAACAAAAATCTAATCTTTTTTCAAAATAAGAGTATTCAAAATAATTTTTTATGCATGAAGACTTAAAATTATCTTCCATTAGATCATATACTTCCACAAAATGATAAAAAGTTATTTATTCTATAAATGAATATTAACCAAGACCATAATTGTCAGAAAAAAGGTAAATTAATTCTCAAAATGAATAAACAATTATATTATGAAAGAAAAAATTAATTACTATATCCTCAACAATAACATAGAAATTTTAACTTAAATAATTTGTTAAATAACTATACATAAAATATATAACATATTCTAAACCAATATCGAAACCCAAAAATTAATAATTACATGAATTCATATTCTTTGAATATTAATTTAGCATTTATCTCTAATCAACATTATCCTTTCATAAAGTAACACGCATAGAAAAAAATGTATTTTCACTAATCTTATAATATCTAAGATATAATAATAATTTCCATAAATAATATAAATCACCGTGATGACAAATTAATATCATATATGCCTCCAAATGATAATTCAACCATTATTACTCAAACAACATCAAAATGGTAATAATTATTTTAATCTTATTATCATTTTAAATATACCACCACATCATAACTCTGGATTCCTTATATATAGACACCTTAATCATTTAAATTAATCATAATACATTAACCATGATTTTATATGTTTTTTATTATTACATCCTTCCTATAAAAAATATAAATCGTTTCCTATGATTTAATAATATCAAAACATAATCCAAGATCTAACCCATGCCTTTCATAATTTATTTATAGTCTCCTCATCTTTAGAAAAAAATGAGTTATATTTTTTAAAACATTTATCTATATATTCCCATCAATCCCTTTCTTTATATTACCTTATAAGAAAAAAAATCATAATGAACATACTCCCTATTTCTAGAAAAATCAATTCATTTCTTGTGACAAAAATAATTCCCCTTTATAGAATTAACTGATTTTTTCCTTTTTTCCTTGGTAGATTATTTCTTATTACCTCCTTTACCATATAAAAATAATAATAATGTTCTATTAATTCATTCACCAGGGTAAATATTCCAACATCCTTCACATACTAGACCTTGAATATTTTATATTTTATGATCCATATCTCTTAAAAATAAATTAAACTCTATTTTTCTATTATTTGGTGTGCTAATAAACTCACCGATGTTCATGTTTTTTGTCATATTTCATGACACCTAGTTAAGAATAACCATAATATTTTTCACTATAGATCACATTATTTTTAGTTTCTCATTCATAAGACCACTAAATTTTCCTTCAAATCAATTGTTACTTTGGTTCATACTAGATCAATCAAATTACTAGAATAAAAAAATTATTGTTAGTATATAAATATAATAATAATAATAAACCATCTCATGAGGAGTATAAACACCAATATATCCTTAACCATGGTATCTTAAATTGTTCTAGTTTATCCAAAATAACTATAATTCTCATTAAAGTACTAACCGTTATAGAGTACATTTAACTTATATTCAAATAGTTTCCTGAACTCTACTGTTATCTAAAATTTTTCTTTATAAAAAAAAGTAAGAACCCACTCTTAAACATTATATATTCAAGTTCCTTTAAACTAGAATTCATTTTCATGCATTCATAAATATATTTTAGGATTATAATTTGCTATATTTATGTCATAACTCAAACATTAAAAACTGATATTTTATAAAGCGTTCACTTCTATTCAGTATCATTTTTTACCATTATATAAAACTTTTTAAATAAAGTAGGTTTTTCTCTAAGGAAAACTATTACCGACACTCAACATGGATTCATTCCTAACCTAACCCATCTTTAGACTATGTGAATTGTTTTTGAAACCTTGTATGAGAACAAAAATAGTATCAAGGGATATAAAAAGAAGAAATATTTTAGTATTTTGAAACACATGAAAACCATGAAAACCCATTTCTTATAAATACTTTTTTACCTGATAAGGTCATCTTTTTTTACATTAAATTTATCATTACCATAATTTTTTAAATGCACATATTTCTTTGAAAACTCATTAGAAAATAGTGAATTGTCGTGTAGGTTACCCTATATATCATCATCACATAACCCTTACAAAACACATTCAATTATAATAACCATACAACCAATATTTGTAACACCCCAAGCTTCCACGGTACGTTTCCCTGTGAATAATGCAATGGCGTGCATTGTATGCAACTTCAAGATTTTAACACACCACAACCAATCAAACTAGCCGTTATGAATATTAATACCTACTTTTTGAAATTTTATAAATTTTATCTTTCGAAATGGACTTAATTTTTGGATTAGTAATATCTAAATTATCTTAGGGTGAAATTTTGGTACTTTTCGGATAACTTTTATATTTTGATGAATAGTGAAAATTACTAAATTTTAATTAAAAACAACTTTTTTAATCGAAATAATTAATAGTTATAAATTATTAATTAGAGTGGTTTTAAAGAATATTTAGAATATATATTTTTATCATTTAATACAATGTTGGTCATTGGATGTAATTTCACATTTAAACCAGACATAAATAAGTGTCAATCTTTTGATAGTTATTATCTCTTAAAAACACGCTATTTGTTTTGACGACGGGAATTCATTTTTAAATTAATTAATGCAACTTATATGTTTTGAATTTTGTAAAATAGAAATAATTTTTTAATTCATAATATAAAATATAACTTAGGCCTAATTTTTGGTATTTTTCTGGAAACTTTCATTTTTTGATGAATAGTGAAACCACTAAGTTGTAGTTAAAAAACTGAATTTTTCATAAAACTTAATTTTACCGCTTCTTTAAGTGGAATTTAGAAAATCTGAGAGACAAGGTTAATATGAAGGGGTAAAAATTGTTTCAATGAGATGAAAATAATTTTTTTGTGATTAGTAACTTTTTACTTTTATTTACCAAAGTTAAAAGTAAATAGGGTAATTAAGGGTAAAAATGATATTAATATTACCCTAACACATGTCCTAATTCTATTGTAAAAGTGTGTCTCGACCAGAAACAACCTTAGGTGTAAAATATTATCATTTAGGTCCACTTTTATTAGATTATGACATTTATTATTATTTAATTCAAAGAAGAGTTAAAAGAGATACAATTAAAGTTTATTTACTAAACAATTTTTAATATAGGGTTATACATATGATAAATTCGATTGTAAATATTAATTAGAAAGATAAAACTATTTCCTACATAATGGTATTTTATTTATAATTTTTAGACATTAAATAATTTAATTTATTTATGACACAACAGTGATGCAGTAATTACCTAATTAATGAAATATTAAAATAATTGATATTATAAATATCAAAATAAATGTAATTTGAGAATTTTTATGAATTACAATACTTTTATAGCTTAATATGACATATTAGGATTGATTATATAAATTTTTTTTCAAGTAATAATGATGTTATGAATTTATCAAAAACAAAATACACAATAGTGTAAAAATTGACATAAAAGAGTTTTTAAAACAAATATTATATCATGAATTTATATTCAAATCCTAAAAATCTAAGGTTCTGCCAAGAGACTTATATAATGATATTTGTATCATAAATGGACCACTTGGGGGTCTCTTGGATGTATATAGTATGTTTATTAACCATATAATATAAAAATACAAAGAGACTTTGTAAAAGTAAAACTAATTAACTAAGAGTTAATACTTAAAGATAAGGTTAATATAATGACCCAAACCTATCTAAATTCTATTTTTTGAGTGGTTTTCGACCCATCCCCACCTTAACCTTTAAATAATCCACATTGGAGCCATTAGAAACCGAATATTAATTTATTATAAAATAATATTTTTAGCTTTTCCAAAGGTTCCCCTCACCCCTCTTATAAAGGGTCACTCCCCCTTCTCACTAATTCACACATTGAAAGCCTTTTGGCTCAGCCAAACTCTGACCGAATACTCTCTAAACTTCCCTAAATACAACCCAGAGGCCTTATTTTGATCATAAATCCATCCTAAGGATCCCTTTTGATCAAATCAAAAGGAAGAACCTGAAGAAGAGGTAATGTTTTCACTACCCTCTTTCAAGTTCCTTTCATCTTCAAATTCTTTTTTATTTGTTATTTCTATTCTAAAATAATAACTCCAATATCTTCAATATACTGTTATGTTATTATAAATATGTTACAACCATATTCAGTGTTCTATCCATCCTTTGAATGGAATGTCACCATACGTGCGTACGTACGACTTACCGTCTCCACGTCGTGGTGTAATTGTCATTCAATAAATTATTATTTGGTTGGGTATAATAATGATGTGTAATTAATTTAAATAATAAATATAAAATGATAATTATTCTTTCTATATGATATAACATCCAATTATATATTATTTTAACATCAAAATAATGATATTGTTGCTCGTGCGTACGTACGGACTACCGTCTCCACGAACGCGATGAGATTCATTCTCCATCATATTCATTCAAGTATAATTCTCATTTGATGATTAAAAATAATGTTTAAGGACTTGATATATTTCTGGATATTAATAAGAGACAACCTATCCATAACAAACACGTCTTACGTAACAAATAATATAAAGAAAAATGAGTAAGCTAGCAGTAGAAATGACGATAATAATAAGATATTATTAACAAATCAATGTTAAAAGATCATATATGATATAATATTAATGTAAATTATTCTTGTATAATTAAATAACAATTATTTAACTATTATACAGAAGGTTAACCCACCGTCTACCAAGGAAAAAGTACAAAGTAAGGGGTTTCTTATCTCACTTTTAATTCCGTGAGAATTCTATTGTTCACCACTTATTTATTACATGTGGTGTGTGTACTGCCCATGTTTGTATTCATTGTGTAATATACTTTAATTAATGTATATTTACATCATAATTGTATGATCCTTCTTTCATGGGTGTATGTTTTTTATGTTACCAAATCAATAAGGGAATTTGAAATTTCAATTTCCACTCATTCGGCTTTATGCATACTTCATTGATTATTTTACTCCAAGATTATGTGTAGAATCACTATTAATTTGATTATGTCATAAATTCCACTCCCCTTTCCGTGGATATAATTTTTATAGACATAATCACTCCATTGATAAATTCTCAAGTCATCGGTATGAACTTGATAAGAGTAATTTTAACTCAATCTCCATTTTTTGAGTAAAATATCCAATTCATTAGTGTTGTTTTTACAAGAATATGTGTGAATGTCATCTGATTGGTTTACACTAAATATCCAATAATATTGAGTGTATTTATTTTTGTCATATGTAATTATTTATTTGATTTATCCTTAACCTAAGGATATGGTCTTTATAAGAGAATTCATCTCAATTTATATTCCATTGATACTTCTTTGTTGTTATAGACCAAATCACTTTTATATGGTGTATATAATGTACTTTGACATGGTATATCATGAATCCATTTATTCTAATGATATTAAAATATTTTGATTACCTCAATTAATTTTATTCAAGTGTCTCTCTTTTGGTTAGGAACTCTAACTAAAATTACATTTTAAAATGTTTAATGATTGATTATTCTAAATCATTCTCATTAATGTCCATGTTTTAAAAATGGTTTTAAGGATTTATTTATATGGAAATTAAAGTTTTCAAATCAAAATTATTTTTAATAGTTTCAAATTGGTATGGGACACTTTGATTCTAAAATCTATTTTAAATGGATTATTTACAAATAGTGTGACATTTGAATGATTTCAAGAAAAGGGGGATATTTCACTCTAATTGTTTTGATGATTATTTTCATCTATGTCAATATCCTTCATAATTATTAATTGAGGTTAATATGATACAATACAATCTTCCATATTGTATCGAATGAGTTATGTTTGACTGTGGATGTGCTATTTTTATACCATTCATGGTTGGTGGATAAAGTATTGAAATTTTGTATGCTAGTTTTAATACGAATGTTTATGTTATGTTTAAGACTTTTAATATGAGGAAGGCATTGGACTTAGTAAGTGATGTGTGGAGCCCGCTATATCTCCTCGATGAATCAGTAGGTCTCATGAGACAAACTAGTGTCTTTGCACGAGCCCTTGACAAAATCTTATTTGTAGTCTTGGCACGAGGTCTTGGCTACGTGGTTATGATAGTCTGGCATTATGCATTCCGTCATTATGAAAGTGGTTATTAATATTTTCATGTGATTATTCGACTAGTAGAATATCCATGTGAATAAGTAAATGGAATTATTGCATTTTATCCTTTCCATATTATGATGAAGTTCAAGTTTAAAAGGCTTTTGTTTTAGTTATAAATTGCCTTAAATTTTTATGTTTATTTATGAAAGTTTCCGTTATATTGTTATCCTTACTTAGCATCTAAGCTCACCCCTTTCAATGTTTTATTTTTTCCCAGGATGTGAAGAAGTATTTTATGAATGACCTTCAGGGATAGTATGAGAGGATATGAAGACAATATGTTGTTGTAGTTTTTCACTTATTGATTTAATGTAAACTTTATGAATATATCTAGTGTTACGAAGGCTACTAAACTAATCGGTCTTTCGAGACTTGATATTTCTTGTGATCATGAAAATGTTATGTAATAATGCACCGACTCTGGGTGTCTAGGGTAAGGGCGTTATAGTTGGTATCAAAGGAAGTTTATTACAAACCTTGGAAGCAAGATTTAGATAAACTCTGATTAGAGGACGTAGACCTAAGATGAACTTTTAGGATTAGTATAGAATAAATTCCTAGAATTTTGGTATTATAGAGATTTTGTGAGTTTTCCGAGCAATACATCCCTGTCTGGATACGAGCAGGTAGAGGTGGATCTGTCACATATGTACCTAGGGGTAAAACCCAAAAACACCGCTTTGATCTAGACTCGAACGGGAACTGGTGCACGACAACGGGCCTTGCTGCACTCTTGGTTACGACACTCCCGGGGGATATGCTTAGGATACATTAGATTTTCTTTAAAAACCAATTTGTAATATTATATATAAGTTGAGAGTAAATGACCTTGGTTAATCCTAATGTGTTTCAAATTAAGAATATGGTGACATGATATTCTCTAAATGATTTTATGACTACTGTTACTCACACAATGCTTTCTGATTTTAGTCAATGGATGGATTCCAAGGAAGTCATAGTGACATTGAGAATGATGTACAAGGTGGGAACAATGGTGGAAATGAGAAGCAAAATGGAATGTTGATAGACGTAAAAGATATCGTCTTTATTCCAAATCAATTTTCCAAAAATATGATCAATAATATATATATTAACCAATTCCCGGACTCAACAAATAAGAGAAAGGTGTTGAATGATAAGAGATCCAGCAGTGGAGACTATGGAGAAAGGAATCCTCAATTTCCATTATGCAGGAAATATGGAAGGAGACACCCTGGAAAGTGTATCAATGGGACCAAGAAATGCTTTACGTGTGGGAAGGAATGACATAAAGTGAAGAATTGCCGAAGAAAAATTAAGAGTACTATGGAAGAAGATAAAAATGGTCCCAAGAATCAATTTACAGTCATTTTCAGTAAATGTAGGGGACCTGGCCATTACCCGAGTGAATTCCCTATTCTATAGGATATTTTCTTGGTCAAAGATGAAGATATGTGTAAATAAATGGTTGGAGAAATGTTTAAAAAGTATTAGTGCTCCCTATTTATGGGTTTACTTTGGAATAATTTTCCATTGTATTTTTAACCCTGTAGTTTTCCATGTGAGAATTATATTTGAGGAAGAATTATCTTTTCTATTTTGGATATAGTTATAAATAACCATTTTGTTTTATATGATCGTTGGGTTTGAGGCAATTATAAGTTATTATAATTTGGGATGAAAATTCAAGGTATGAGATAAGATTTTTGGTTAAATTATGTTATGGTTATTTTGAGGAATTTATCTCATTTTGGTAATGTTATAAAATATAGTTTTTGAAAAAGGACAACACGCAAACCATGTGACAACCCGTTGCGTCGGACAAAGCGGTGGGAATCGAACCCACAACCAAAGTGCGATTGGGATTTATTGCCTACCACTGGACTATGTGAAGTCCCTGGTTATTGTGACTATTATTTTTAGTTAAATGACTTTATTGATCGATAATAATTTGATTTGGGATCTTATGTCTTATCAAATGAATACCCTTAGTATAGGAAAATGATTTAGTGATTAAGTGATAAATGTTATTTTGGAAGTTGTTCGCTATGTTGTGAACACTATATGCCCAAGGAAAATAGAATAGTATGGGATTTAATTTGAGGAGTAATGGTGGATTTTTATCTATGTTTTTATTTTGGATTTATAGTGATTTGGGTTATTTATGGAAATTATTAGGTTAATTACTTTTAAGTATGTGAATTTAAGAGTAATTAATGTCATTTTGAGATATAATTTAACGTGGAAGACTACATTCTTATAAGTTTTGGGTTTCAATAATAGATTGGATTATATTGACGGATTTTAAGGACAATTGATTGTTGAATGGTATTTATTTAACTTTGGGGTATTGATGGTTAAATTTTAGAAATTAAGATTAGTGTTTTTTTCTCTAATGGAATATCCATTTGGGGGATCATCAGATATTATACTAACCATTTCAGTTTTGATTTATCTCTAAATACAAGGTAAATATATAGTTTATCCTATGTGGATCATGTATTTCTATAGAAGTTTATTCTAGCTCTTCCATTGTGACCAAGTCTTCTTGAATACTCATTGTTCAAAAAAAATTAGTTATTGGTAAAAATTTATTAAAGAATGAAAATCTACATAAAAAGTAAGTATATCTCTTTATGTTCTTAGTCAATATCATAAATGAATTCCTCTTCCTTATGTAATGTAACTTAAAACAAAAAAATGTTGTCCGTTTACTTTTCCTACTGGGAGACTAATGACTGTCTATCCCAACACAAGTTTGTGATTTTCTTATTGTTAACTTTCTCCTGATCATGTTTTCTATCCCTCTCCATCATAACTTAACACTTATTTTATCATCCATATCCATGTTATCATACATGGAATCCTAGTATGGGTTATCTTGGGTGACCTTTATACCTCTCTTCCTTTCTTTTAAAGTGATAGTTTTATTGACTCTTTTTCCGATGTGGGACTTTCCATTATATTCTCAGGCCCAATTTTAAAAAAAATTGTGAGGAAACAATTTATTGAAGGAGGGGAGAATGTAACACCCCAAGCATCCATGGTATGTTTCCCTTTGAATAATGCAATGGCGTGCATTGTACGCTACTTCGAGATTCTAACACACCACAACCAATCAAACTAGCCATTATGAATAGTAATACCTACTTTTTGAAATTTTATAAATTTTATCATTCGAAATGGACTTCATTTTTGGATTCGTAATATCTAAATTATCTAAGGGTGAAATTTTGGTACTTTTCGGATAACTTTCATATTTTGATGAATAGTGAAAATTACTAAATTTTATTTAAAAACAACATTTTTAATCGAAATAATTAATAGGGATAAATTATTAATTTGAGTTGTTTTAAAGTATATTTAGAATATATTTTTACCATTTAATACAATTATGTTCATTGTATGTAATTTCACATTTAAACCAGACATAAATAAGTGTCAATCTTTTGATAGTTATTATCTCTTAAAAACAGGCTATTTGTTTTGACGACGGGAATTAATTTTTAAATTAATTAATGCAACTGATATTTTTTGAATTTGGTAAAATAGAAATCATTTTTTAATTCATAATATCAAATATAGCTTAGGCCTAATTTTTGGTATTCTTCTGGAAACATTCATTTTTTGATGAATAGTGAAACCAGTAAGTGGTAGTTAAAAAACTGAATTTTTCATAAAACATAATTTTACCGCTTCTTTTAGTGGAATTTCGAAAATCCGAGAGACATGGTTAATATAAAGGAATAAAATATGGTTCAATGAGATGAAAATAATTTTTGGTGAATAGTAACTTTTTACTTTTATTTACCACGATTAAAAGTAAATAGGGTAATTAAGGGTAAAAATGATATTAATATTACCCTAACACATGTTCTAATTCTATTGGACAAGTGTATCTTGATCAAAAACAACCCTAGGAGTAAAATATTATCATTTAGGTCCACTTTTATTAGATTAGGAAATTTATTATTATTTAATTCAAAGAGGAGTTAAAAGAGTTAAAATTAAAGTTTATTTACTAAATCATTTTTAATATAGGGTTATACATAAGATAAATTCGATTTTAAATATTCATTAGAAATCTAAAAATATTTCCTACATAATGGTATTTTATTTATAATTTTTAGACATTAAATAATTAAATTTATTTATCACACAATAGTGATTCAGTAATTACATAATTAATGAAATATTAAAATAATTGATATTATAAATATCAAAATAAATTTATTTTGAGACTTTTGATGAATTCCAATAATTTTATAGCTTAATAAGACATATTATTATTTATTATATAAATGTTGTTCGAGGTAATAATGATGTTGTGAATTTATAAAAAACAAAATACCCAATACAGTCGAAATTTACATAAAATAGTTCTTAAAACAAATATTATATTATTAATTTATATTCAATTCCTAAAAATCTGAGGTTCGGTCAAGAGACTTATATCATGATAGTTGTATCATTAATGGACCACTTGGGGGTATTTTGGATGTATATAGTATGTTTATTAACCATATAATATAAAAATACAAAGAGACATTGTAAAAATGAAGCTAATTAACTAAGAGTTAATACTTAAAGATAAGGTTAATATAATGACCCAAACCTGTCTAAATTCTATTGGTTGAGTGTTTTTCGACCCATCCCCACCTTAACCATTAAATAATCCACTTTTGAGCCATTAGAAACCGAATATGAATTTATTATAAAATAATATTTTTAGCTTTTCCAAAGGTGCCCCTCACCGCTCTTATAAAAGAGCACTCCCCCTTCTCACTAATTCACACATTCAAAGCCTTTTGTCTTGGCCAAACACTGCCCAAATACTCGCTCAACATCCCTAAATACAACCTAGAGGCCTTAGTTTGATCAGAAATCCAACCTAAGGATCCCTTTTGATCAAATCAAAAGGAAGAACCCGAAGAAAAGGTAATGTTTTCACTACCCTATTTCATGTTCCTTTCTTCTTCAACTTCTTATTTCTTTGTTATTTCTATTCTAAAATAATAACTCCAGTATCTTCTATATACTTTGATGTTATTATAAATATGGTACAACCATATTCAGTATTCTATCTGTCCTTTGAATGGCATGTCACCATACGTGCGTACGTACGGCTTACCGTCTCCACGTCGTAGTGTAATTGTCATTCAATAAATTATTATTTGGTTGGGTATAATAATGATGTTTAACTCATGTAAATAATAAATATAACATGATAATTATTATTTCTATATGATATACCATCCAATTATATATTATTTCAACATCAAAAAAATGATATTGTCGCTCGTGCGTACGTATGGACTACCGTCTCCACGAACGCGATGAGATTCATTCTCCATCGTATCAATTAAAGTATAATTCTCATTTGATGATTAAAAATAATTTTTAAGGACTTGATATAATTCTGGATATGAATATGATACAACCTATCCATAACAAACACGGCTTACATACCAAAGAATATAAGGGAAAATGAGTAAGTTAACACCCGAAATGACGATAATACTAAGATATTATTAACAAATCAATGTTAAAAGATCATATATGATATCATATTAATGTAAATGATTCTTTTATAATTCAATAACAATTATTTCACTATTATACAGGAGGTTAACCTACCATCCACCAAGGAAAAATTACAAAGTTAGGGGTTTCTTATCTCACTTTTAATTCTGTGAGAATTCCATTGTTCACCACTTATTTATTACATGTGGTGTGTGTACTGCCCATGTTTGTATTCATTGTGTAATATACTTTAATTCATGTATATTTAAATCATAATTTTATGATCCTTCTTTCATGGTTGTATGTTTTTTATGTTACCAAATCAATAAGGGAATTTGAAATTTCAATTTCCACTCATTCGACTTTATGCATACTTCATTGATTATTTTACTCCAAGATTATGTGTAGAATCACTATTCATTTGATTATGTCATAAATTCCACTCCCCTTTCTATGGATATAATTTTTATACACACAATCACTCCATTTATAAATTCTCAAGTCCTCGTTATGAACTTGATAAGAGTAATTTTAACTCAATCTCCATTTGTTGAGTTAAATATCAAATTCATTGGTGTTGTTTTTACAAGAATATGTGTGAATGTCATCTGATTGATTTACACTAAATATCCAATCATATTGAGTGTATTTATATTTTTCACACATAATTATGTCATTTATTTGTCCTTAACCTAAGGATATGGTCTTTATAAGATAATTCATCTCAATTTACATTCCATTGAGACTTCTTTGTTGTTATATACCAAATAACTTTTATATGGTGTATAAAATGTACTTTGACATAGTATATCATGAATCCATTTATTCTCATGATATTAAAAAAAATTATTACCTCAATTATTTGTATTAAAGTGTCTCACTTTTGGATAGAAACTCTTACTAAAATTACATTTTAAAATGTTTTAAAGATTGATTATTCTAAATCATTCTAATTAATGTCCATGTTTTAAAAATGGTTTTAAGGATTTATTTATATGGAAATTAAAGTTTTCAAATCAAAATTCCTTTTAAAAGTTTCAAAGTGGTATGGGAAACATTGATTCTAAAATCTATTTTAAATGGATTCTTGAAAAATATTGTGCCTTTAAATGATTTCAAGAAAAAGGGGGATATTTCACTCTAATTGTTTTGATGATTATTTTCATCTATGTCAATATCCTTCATCATTCTCGATTGAGGTTAATATGTTACAATACAATCTTCTATATTGTATCGAATGAGTTATGTTTGATAGTGGATGTGCTATTTTTATACCATTCATGGTTTGTGGATAAAGTATTGACATTTCGTATGCTAGTTTTAATACGAATGTTTATGTTATGTTTAAAACCTTTCATATAAGGAATGAATTGGACTTAGTAAGTGATGGGTGGAGCCCGCTATAGCCCCTCGATGCATCGGTAGGTCTCATGAGACAAACTAGTGTCTTGGCACGAGGCCTTGACAAAATCTTATTTGTAGTCTTGGCACGAGGCCTTGGCTACGTGGTTATGATAGTCTGGCATTATGCATTCTGTCATTATGAAAGTGGTTAATAATATTTTCATGTGATTATTCGACTAGTAGAATATCCATGTGAATATGTAAATGGAATTATTTCATTTTATCCTTTCCATATTATTATGAAGTTAATGTTTAAAAGGCTTTTGTTTTAGTTATACATTGCCTTAAATTTTTGTGTTTGTTTATGAAAGTTTCCTCTATATTGTTATCCTTACTGAGCATCTTAGCTCACCCCTTTCAATGTTTTATTTTTTCCCAGGATGTGAAGTAGTATTTTATGAATGACCTTCAGGGATAGTATGAGAGGATATGAAGACAATATGTTGTTTTAGTTTTTCACTTATTGATATAATGTAAACTTTAGGAATATATCTAGTGTTTCCAAGGCTACTAAACTAATCGGTCTTTTGAGACTTGATCATTCTGGTGATCATGCCAATGTTATGTAATAATGCACCGACTCTGGTTATCTAGGGTCGGGGTGTTACAACATTAAATATAATTCTTTGGATAATATTATAATTACCTAATGTTTTGGAGGACTATCTGGGTGAACCTATCATATAAGATATATTAGGCACACCAGAGATATATAATGGGGATCAGCCCTTCTTAAAACATTTATTGGTCTCACACAAGAGCTATAATGGGTCTCAACCATTTCTAAACAATTTATATAGACCATATCATGAATAAACCCCTTCAAAAACTCATCTTTTAAACCCATATTCAAAACACTTTCAGATATAAAAATACCCTCTTCTCTTAAAAAGAAGATTTAAGTACAAAAATACCTTAAAAATAAAAATATGGTTTTTCTTTAATAAAATATGAATGTTTCTAAAGTAATCCAAGCTTCAAATAATTTTTATGGAAGCAGTAAAAGTCATTGTCGTTGTATACATTAATATAGAACATTACATAAAATCATTCTTTTTTAAAAAGAATTGAATAAAAATAGCTTAAAATACATATTATAGTTATTTTATATCCATATAAATACATTTATAAAATAATTTTAAAACCATGTACATGGAAGAGAAATATTTTTAAAATAAATAAATAAAACATTTAAAAAGAAGTTTTATGTTAAATTATACCTTACCTCCAGTCCAACTCATCAAGTATGTTCTTAATATTCAAGAATAACAAACCTATTTTAATTTATTTACTTTATTAATAACCATTTTCATGTTTATTATTCCATTAATTTTATTTAATAACATGTTATACTCAATTACATAATCATTTAGGTTTATGTTATAATTTTTTATAATAATCGGTTCATAAGTCCAAAATGACTTTTCTAGGATGAATATGGTCAAAGTGGTCATTATTCCATATTTTATAGATTAATAATAATTAAATAAATATCATTTTTATAAATAAATTTTACTTTTAAAACATACCATGAAATATGTTTAGGGGAAAATTGTTATGTTATAATCATGGAGATAGTAGGTCGCATATAGGCATGTGTAACATTTCCATTTTCAAACATCGTGTTGGAAATAAGGTTAGTATTATTTTATCATTAAACAATTACAATTATATAACAAATAACATATTATTTTTAAAATGTACTTATATGTATCATCCATGTGATTTGGTAATTAAAAATGAATCCCACCACTTTGATGAGGTGATAGACCACATATACACACGAACAACGTTATCA
Source organism: Viscum album (assembly GCA_963277665.1). NCBI lineage: Eukaryota > Viridiplantae > Streptophyta > Magnoliopsida > Santalales > Viscaceae > Viscum > Viscum album. The sequence continues at coordinate 658,679,559 of OY728132.1, forward strand.
TTTTATTGTGAATTGAAACGTAAGAAATTTTATGAAAGAATATATTTTAATGATGATAAATATTTAATGAATATAATAGGTATACATTAAATCACTCATTATAACTAGATGTGATAGGCGGTGATGGAAAAAGAATTACATCTGTTCGTGAGGTGATAGTCCTCCACACACTCGAAAAGTGGGTTCTTTTACCATTTAATGGAAGATGAAATGGATATTAGTTATAAAATTAATATAAAATACAAAATTATAGTTAATATACTTTTCTATTATTTTTTAAGGTTTAATAATACATTAAGGTTTTATAAGAATAAAAAGAATCTCAATTAAAAACAATACCTCTTATTCGTATAAGCTCCCTTTCATTAAAAAGTAAGTCATATATGGTTTGTATTATTATAAAAATAAGGACAATAAGATTTGTATAGGTATGTAAAAAATGATTTGGGTAGGAATTTATGATACAAAATGTTTTTTATTTTTAAATAAATGAGAAGAAGATGTTCACTTTTATAAGAGAGGGGAGAGGCACTCTAGAATTTATTAAAATGGTAAATTAATATAAAATAATTTTGATTTTAAAATAGATAAAAAATAGTAATATTATAATAGAATATTATTATTTTTATAAATTCACTCATTAAAAAATTTGGATATTTTTAATAAAAATAAAAAACCTATATATTTTTATTAACAATCCACTAAACCCTTTTACAATTACCATGATATGAATGATTTTTACTCTTAAGGGATTAATATAGATACAATAAAATAAAAAACATCCTGTAAATTTAATATGGATATCATTTTAAATCATACACCAATAAATGCGCTGAATTCAGGATTTTCAGGAACATAATGTCATTTATTTTAAAATTTTTTATTTTAAAATAACTAAAATGTCCATTTTTAAACTATTCAATTAATTTGACTTTTAAAACTATAAGAAAATAATTGAATTATAGTATAATGTTTAAAAACCTATATAATATATTATTTTCATCTATAAAATCTTATAAGAAAAAAATCACTCAGATAATATTATTTTAAGAATATTCAAAATTGTTTTATTGATTTTTTTACTTGTTGCACAAGAACCATATAAGTGATTCATAATAATTTAAGGAAAATATTTATTAATTGAAATTTAAAATTAAATTACCATGGTAAAAAACATTTATATTTAAATTAACTATTTATAACCTAACATATCCTCTATTTCCAACTATATTAATAATATTATAGTTATTAAATTCAAGAGTGTGACATCTTTTTCCTTATATCCACCTAAATATTAAAAAGTCCAATGAAATATACTAATGGAAATAAAAAATGAATATAGAAAACTTTTTAATGATTATTTCGGTGTAATACCCATAAAATAATATTAATTTATTTTTTACGGTCATTATATGGCCCAATTTATTTACTTTTATCTTTAATTACCTAAATTACCCTTTACCATGTTAACAAAAATTAGTAAGGTTACTATTCATATTGTGTAAAAAATAAAAGAGAAATATTTACCAATTTTATACCATAAAAATTCAAATATTGAATCCATTTTTTAAAATTCAAACAAAAAAATTGTATAATTTAATTTAAAATTAAAATGGAATAACATGACAAAAAAAATTTCATAAAAATTACATTTTAAAGTATAAAGTATTTTTATACTAAATTCATGTATAAAAAATCATTTCATAAACCTTTATTTTATTATTTTAAGTAAAAATTAATAAATGAAATTTTAAAACTAATACAAAAAATAATTTTAATTTATCTAATATTTAAAATAAAATATAATTTTGTATAAAAAACAGTATTTTTCTCTATTCATTGAAAGATCAAACTTTTCTGAGAAATCTCAAAATTTCACCATAAGGTAATTTTGATATGATGATTGAGGAAATGATATCCTTTAAAAAATATAATTTATAAATTACTTATAAATTACTTATATTTTTTCTCATAAAAATAAATGAACCCAATTTTTGAAGAAATTTTTGTTGAAGTATAAAATGACATTACTAGAAAATGATTTCTTATTACTTAACCAATAAAAAATAAATTTTTATTTATTAGGACCATTATATATATATAAATCATAATGTGGTCAATCATATTCATAACCTCCAACTCAATGGCTATGTTATAATGGCCACATTTAAATAATAATATTTTGTAGTTTTGTTTATGCTCAATGTTTTCATATATTATAAACTATTTGAAAAAATATTATTTAAAAATATTAGTGTTTTAATTAACATTGAAAATCACAAAATTTAATGAGGTTTTAACATAAACCCTTTCCCCAAACTCATCTTTCTTTATATGTGTTCAAAAATATTGTATTATAAATATACATTTAATATATTTCTATTATACGACAATATTTTTAAATAACTTACATTATATCATTAATATATAATTTATACCCTTTGACAAAAAAAAATTCATTTAAATGAATGTTAAGGTGATTTTTTTGTTTCAATTTCATGTTTTAGTTCGACAGTTCAAGTACTTTCACTATGGTCATGGATTAATCATCTATAAAATATTATATTGTAATAAATATTATAATTACTCATTATATACATATTTAGATTTATTCATATTGGGTGGTGATTTAAAGTGGATTTCATCACATTATAGAGATAGTAGTCTATATGTATGCATAGGTGATATTAATAAATATTCACTTAATTAATTCTCATGACCATCCTTGTAAACATAAAATGAAAAACAAATCACATCGCTTTGTGCAGTTTTTAGTCCACATATATACACGAGTGACGTAATCATTTTCCAAGGGATGATAATGAGAAAGAAAATTGATATAAAATTAACATAAAAACTTATCAGTATAGTAAATATTATTATTAAATTATTTTAATTTAGATATATATCATTTTAATTAGGTTCAAGAAGAAATAAACTAAATAAATATTGATAAGAACGCATACATCTTTTTTGGGTGTCTTAATTTGAAAATCACCTTAAGGATTCTTGGATTAGTATTTTATAAATATCATAACCACAAGTTCATGTATAATGATTTTTGGAGTATTTGGTAAGATATATTTCAATATAATGGGTTCAAGTGGTGTGGATAAGTGAGAATCGTAAGTTCCCTTTTATAAGTAAGGTGGGTGAAAACTTATAAATACATGAATCTTTATTATACAATATATGTTTTAATCTAGTCAAGTTGAACCAAAATTAAAAATATATTAAGATAATAAAGTTGGGGTATAAGTTAATTCAACCAATACAATTATATAAATTTTTTGGTTAAGTTAAAATGTGTCTCTCATATTAAACCCTTGTTAGCCCTCATTAACACTTACCATAGTGATAAATTTTTACCATTGTAAATATTTATTATAACAAAAAATATTTTTGTCCATATAAAATAAAATTAGTTTTTATGATTATAACTGTGGAATATATTTTACCATTTTAAATTTACAAAAGTTTAATAAATTAACTATAAATTAATCATGAAAAACATGACAAACCATTATTAGAAAAAATTCATTTTTCAATAATAAATTAAATTTCATTTCATTTAAATGACTAGTAGCCACTATTATTTTATTTTTAATTAATTTATTTAATTAAATTATATAACAATTAAATTAAAATCATTCATAATTAGTGTTTGTTTTAATTATTAATGATAAAAATACATTATGAACAAAAAAATAGAGTTTTAAAAAAATAATTTTTTTTATACTTTCGAATGAATTTATCTTCCCTTATAAACAATTTATAGTCAATGTAATAATTTTTATTAATTGTACTACATTAAATACCAATATATTTAATCAAAAAATATTTCATTAGTTGTCAAGCTATATAATATATATATAACTAAAATACTTATAATATGGGATTGTGGACAGACCTAATTTGTCCCCTATATAATCTATGTTATGGTGAAACCCTAAGGTTAACCACATGACACTTGAAATTGTAGAGGATCATGGAGGATATATTGGTAGATGAAAATGGGATCATTGACTAGTGATCAATCATAAAAGGAGTATTATCCACCAATAATGTACTAGGAATCTCTCCAATGATAATGTAATATAACTATTATTCCTTAGTTATTGATCCAATCTCGAGGTAAAACTAATTATTGTTGATTTAATCCCTATTTTAATTATCCCATGTCAATCATGAATTAGTATTTTCAAAAAATTAATTCCCATGTCTATTTTTGGCTTATCATCCTAGAGTTAGGAATGAACATTATTTATTAATATTGGATTATTCTAAAAATTTGACAATTCCTCCATCAGTGGATTAATACAAACATGAACAGTGGCCCACATTCATTCCTCACCCCTAGGTTTCACTCTTTTCACCCCTCATTCTTATTTTGTTTATTAATGATATTTTTTTATCAGTGGATTGAAAATAAATGGAAACTAATCATTTCATAATAAATCATTGGCATAAGAGATCATTTCGATGGTTTTATATTCTGGATCGATAGGATGATTGAGGTGTGATGTGGTGTAATAGGAGATCAGAACTGGATCAGAGACCGAATTAAGGGTTTTCATCCCTAGTTTGGCAATTTTGGGGTGGATTTTGATGGTAATAACATTTCAGATGCATAGGTTCCTAGAATCCAGTAAATGGTGACAATTTGAGATCAATAAACCTTAGATTCATGTTCCGTGGAAGTTTTCTAAACAAGTTTCATGTAGGATGAGGCATGGGTGGGTAAACATGTGTGATTTTGGGTTTCGAGAAAATGTCGACATACACGGCAACTACATTGGAAGAACACACTTAGTGTAGACCCCTTTCTAAAATGGATAGGGTTCCATGCAGGGTTAAATATCAAATTTCTTATAGAATGTACACACACTGTATGACATGATCCTGAACACTCATAATGTACACTAGGGGTAAACAGACATAGGTATAGCCAATGTACACAGGCACAACTGGATTACATGGGCACATGGATAGCTAGGTACATAGGGATGTCCATTGTATATGGGTACATACATAGTATACAGTCATGGAAAGATCCTGTGTACCCTAATGTGTCCAAAACAATGTGGGATAACCATTTTACATGGGGATGACCAAAGTAAATTCTCAGGACTATAGTATCCGATCACATGTTAGAATACATAGGAATATTCCAGAGGACATTAGAATGCCTAGACTAGCTAAGAGACACTGGGAACTCCCTATACACACCATACACTACTAGAAAAGGGGGCATTGAAGCCCCCCAGAATCGGGCGACTTCCATTGGCGGTCGCTATAGATATCTAATAGCGACCGTCAATGGCGGTCGCTGGCCTTGATAAAAAAAAATCCGGGCCTTTTTGCGCCCCCCCCCCCCCCCCCGCGCCCCCCTCTCGATCGAACCCTGCTCCCCCCCCCCCCCCGCCTCCCAGCCTCCCCCGCCGCCCGGCCTCCCCCATTCCCCCCCCCCCCCCGTCATCCCCCCCCCCCCCCCCCGCCGCCCGGCCTCCCCCGCCGCACGCCCTCCGCCCCCTCAGCCCTCCCCCCACCCCGGACAGCTCCGGCACCCCGGACAGCCCCCCCCCCCCCCCCCCGCACCCCGGACCGCTCCCCGCACCCCGGACGCCCCCCCGTACCTCAAACAGCCCCCCACCCCCGACCCCGGACAGCCCCCCCCCCCCCCCCCTCGCTGCCCGTCCCCCGTCCCCTCACTGCCTCCTCTCCTCCATCTCCCCGCCGCCGCCACCGCCCGTCCCCTCCCTTGTTGCACCGCCTTTGGCTCCGGCTCCCCTTCGCTGCCTCCTCTCTCTCGCTGCACCGCCTTCGGCTCCCCTCCCTTTCAGGTTTGTAGCTCAATCAGGTAACATTGGATTTTAGTTACATTATTATTTTATCAATGGTTCATAAACAAATGATTAATATTTATTTTAAATATAGTTGATTTGAAAAATGTAAATTTAATAAGTATTGTGTAAATGTTTGTTATACAGATATAATTATGGATAAGAGTTGGATTGATCTTCCAAATCGAATGTCTAGAGAATATTTCAATGGCATTATGCAGTTTATTGACTTCACGAGAGGATTTGGATGTGACTATATTAGTCGTCCATGTAGAAAATGTGCTAACAGATATCAATTCACACGAGATACTGTGAGGGAGCACCTTTTCTTTAATGGATTTCTGAAAAATTATAAGAGTTGGACTCGTCATGGAGAAGAATAAGTTTGTTGTCAAAATACAGATGCAGCTCAAATGGATGTTGATGCAAGGATGACTGATCCAATGCATGAAATGCTTACTGAAATGGTATTTTGGTTTGATCCTGAAGGCATTGACATCCAGAATCTTGAGACCGGTGAGATAAAACTTCGCTCTGGTGCAGATCGTGATTCGAGGAGGTTTTATGAAGCACTTGATGATGTGAAAACAGAATTATATCCTGGATGTACTTCTTACAATAAACTGTCGTTTATCGTAGAGTTGTTTCATTTGAAGACTTTGAATAATTGGTCAGACACATCATTCGACATGCTTTTGGTTTTATTGAAAAAAGTTCTTCCTGTCAATGCTAAGATTCCTGAGTCGTATTACTATGCTCGTAAGTTGACAGAGAACATAGGTTTTACATATGAGACCATAGATGCATGTGCAAACAACTTTATGTTGTTTAGAAAAGAAAATTCCCATTTGGATATTTGTATGGTTTGTGGTGCTTCTAGGTGGAAAGAGAATAGGAGAAATAATACTCATCAAAGTCAGATTGTGATACAGGGGAAACCAATTGCCGTAAAGCAAATGCATTACTTTCCCCTTAAACCGAGGTTGAAAAGATTTTTTATGTCATCTAAAGTTTCTAATTTAATGAGATGGAATCCAGAAAGAGTTCATGAAAGTGATATGTTAACCCACCCGGAAGACACTCATGCATGGAAGGATTTTGATAAGAGACATCCCGACTTTGCTAAAGATGTTCGTAATGTCCGATTGGGATTGGCAGCAAATGGTTTCAATCCATTCAAGTCTATCGTTGGTGCAACTCATAGCACATGGCCCGTGGTGTTGGTTCGATATAATCTTCCTCCATGGCTTTGTATGAAGCAACAATTTATATTACTTTCCACTCTTATTGATGGACCTAAAAGTCCGGGGGATAATATTGATGTTTACCTTCAGCCATTGATTGATGAGTTGAATGAATTTTGGGGCGATGGTGTGATGACTTATGACTGCGAAATGAATGAAATGTTCAAACTGCATGCTGCTTTATTGTGGAAAATCAATGACTTCCCAGCTTATGCAAATTTATCAGGCTGGAGTACGAAAGGGGAATTTGCTTGCCCTTGATGCAATAAAAGTAAAAAATTTGTATGGCTTAAACATTCCAAAAAATGGGCATACATGGGTCACAGGCGTTTTCTCCCTCCTCAGCACAGATTCAGAAAGGACAGAGTGGCATTTGATGGTTCTAGAGAGTTCAGCCCAGCACCAAAGATCATGACAGGAGTCGAAATGTTATCGTAGATTGAGGAAGAAAACATCCGCACGGTATATGAAATTCAGGATTTGGTGGCTCCTCCAGTACGTAATATTCGTGATGCGGGTAGGCAGCGCAGTCACAATTGGAAAAAGAAAAGTATTTTTATAGTCTTCCGTATTGGAAAACTAACATGTTGAGGCATAATTTGGATGTCATGCACATTGAAAAAAATGTTTGTGAAAACATATTGTGGACCATTTTAGGTGTTAGTGGAAAATCAAAGGACCATGTTAATGCACGCCGTGATTTGGAAGAAATGGGTTTAAGGAAATAGTTGCATTTACAGTTAGCTGAGGGAAACAAGGCATATATGCCTGCTGCACAGTATACGATGACTACAAATGAGAAAGAAACATTTCTCTCCATTTTGATGATGGTCAAGGTGCCTGATGGTTATTCTTCTAATATTTCAAAGTGTGTGAATCTGACGAGCAAGACATTACAAGGGTTGAAAAGTCATGACAATCACATATTACATCAGCAGTTGATTCCAATCGCAATTAGTGATTGTTTATCCCCCAATGTTGTTCAGCCCTTGATTGAGATGAGTAATTTTTTTAGACAGCTTTGTTTAAGAAATAAACGAATGAGTGATTTAAAAAGTTTGCAGGACCGAATTGTACTTACGCTTTGTCACTTTGAGAAACTTTCCCCCCCCCCCTCATTTTTCGATGTTATGGTCCACTTGACAGTGCACCTAACTGATGAAGTAATGGCTGCTGGTCCAGTGCAATTCAGGTGGATGTATCCTATTGAATGGTATTTGAGTACATTGAAAAGATTTGTACGCAACAGAGCTCGTCCAGAGGCATCAATAGCAAATGGTTATTTGATGGATGAGTGTACTACCTTTTGTGAAGAATATCTTACGGATGTTGAAACAAAATTAGATAAGCCCTCTCGGATTCATGATGGTCCAGTTGGAGAAGGAACCACATTTGATATGGACAACATCGAGTGGATACAAGCACATCTATATATCTTGTTCAATACTCCATCAGTTGCACCATTAATGCAGTAAGTATCTTATCAATGTGCTTGTATAACTTTTACATGTTTTGTTTGCATAAGATGATCTTTTAAACATCGCGTTATCATTTTTAGGAAACACATTAATGAGATAAAAGAAGAGATGCATCGTGCGACTGAGTTGCAAATTCAACAATCTCATTATGCGTCATTTCATGATTGGTTCAAGGATTATGTATGTATAAATTGATTTTCATTATGAGTGAAGTATTATACTAATTCTTTCTGCATATATCAGTATTGATTTTCATAAATTATGTAGGTTCGTAATCTAAGGGAGTTAGGGGATCCCACGCTACCTGAAGTATTTATCCAACTGGCTGAGGGTCCATCTATAACGGCTCATCGTTATAAAGCTATTGATGCTAATGGTTTTCGATTTCGCATTAAAGATGTTGACGACAAATGAGCAACACAAAACAGTGGCATCGGTTGTCCCTTTGTCGATTCTGGTTATTACTATGGTCAATTGATAGACATCATTGAAGTTGTATACACACACGGTTTGAAGTACATATTGTTAAAGTGTAATTGGGTTGATCCAGTGCGTGGATGTAAAGTCGATCAATATCAGTTTTCATTGGTGAATTTTAACTATATGTTATACAGAAATAATGAACGAGTTGATAATGAACCTTTCATTTTGACATCACAAGCGGAACAAGTATTCTTCGTTACTTTGCCTTCAGATCCAAGTTGGCAAGTTGTTGTCAAAATGTCTCGGCGAGGAGTGTTTTTATTTTAAGAAGATGAACCCGAGACTGTTCCGTTTTTTTTACCAACAACTTGATCAACATACCGTAGTTCAACGTGAAGAAGATATTTATTGGGTCAGAGCGGCTGTTGAAGGATAAACGGTCGATTTTCATGCTTAATGAAAGGTATAATTGTTTTCCCGCTATTCAGTAGAATGTCCTAGGATATCATAAATTATCTAATCATTTTATAAATCTTTATAAGTTTTAATCCTCACTTTTGTAAGTTAATTCAATCATAAATATTTAGGTTTTTTTTACTCTTGATTTATTGATGTTATGGTCGGTGTATCATCCCTATGAGGTATTCTTCATCTGATTCATGTTTTGCTTGAATTTTTATTAGTTCTATCTGAAATTTGGCTATGCATTGACTGGTTTTGTACATAATTTGTATATCTGTTTTGTTAACTTTCTGATTTTTTTAAATTCATTCACAACTAATTATTCAATCCATTTTTTTTATTAATAGTTGTACAAGTTTGATTTTTTATGAAAAATCCAATTTATCTTTTAAACAATTTGGACTCATTACTGATGTTTTCTATGACTGCAGACATGTCAGGGGAAGAGGCAGAAGATCCACATCATCCATCTGAGGCATCTACGTCTCAGGGTCGAGGTATGTTTGAATGTCATTGTCTATATTTTTTATGTAATTGATATACATATATATATATAACATTTGTCAATTTATATATAAAATTTTTTTCAACAGGATCAGACTCGGCTGCTTCTTCCTCTCGCAGGAGAGGCCCTGGTCGTGGCATATTATCATGGAATTCCGACACGACGATAGATGTTTCATTTGATGAGGTTTTTCATCCTGTGGGACATAATTCCCCAGCATTTATTCGTCAGATGGGTCATATCATACGTGACCCACATCGATTTCCATTGACCACACGTGGCTAGGCTTCTATCCCTCAGGACACATTAGATCGTCTATGGAGGGAGGTTCAGGTAAGAAAATCATTTTACTTTATTTTCTATGTATAAAGAATACTAATATGTTTGATTATTTTCTTTATAGAAAAATTTGAAAGTATGCCCTGAAGAGTTTCGACCCGTGTGTATGAGAAAATGTCGTAAGATGTGGAAAGATTATAAAGGGAAAGTGAAGAGGGACCACTGGGTACCAAATGTGGGTGCCCTAGACATTTTGGAAAAAGTCTCGAGAGGTGTCCTCCCGGCTTAGTGGCGTGACTTGGTTGCATATTGGTCTACTGAGGGTGTTTCGGTTTGTATATTAATTATTTTGGTGTATATATATTTTCAAGAATATGTGATTTGTTTGAAATTTGAATGAATTGAATGTAGGAGGTGTCAACACTCCATTCTAAGAATCGAGCGTTGCAGGGACCACCTCACAGGCTCGGGACTCGTCACGTGTCTCAGATCCGACATGAGGTATATATTATTCATTTTTCAATTTATTAATTAATATGGTTTTGTGTTTATATTCTTTTAATATACAGTTGCGAGAGCAAGGTGCAGCAACTGATAAAATGTCGGTGTGGTTGAGGACTCGTGATTGCAATGATCCAGAGGTTTCAGCATTGATAGTAAGTGTCTGTACTTACCAATAATTACATAAATCTATATATTAACATATATATATTTATATATATTTAAATATTTCACAGGCTCAATTTGAAGCTAAGTTGAACATCTGCCAGAGGACCAGCGACAGCTTCCCATGCGATGGGATGAGATCATTCATCGCATTATCGGTCGGGACAGGCATGGCTATAGTTTGACTTATGGAGCAGGGATTCCTCGTTCTATAGTGTCACGCGCTGTGGTTGTCGGTCCTGCTGTTACTCATATGACACAGAATATGTCATATTTTGAGGCACGGCTGCGCGCTTCTGAGGAGGCAAATGCGCAATTGACAGATGAGGTTAGAGCACTGCGGGAATATGTGTGTCGAGCTGATGGTGCAGGGGATCATACGACGCAGGTATATACTGTATTTATTTATTTAATTTAAATTATTTTTGTTATTAAAATATTTATAATGTTTATTTGTTGTAGGCCCCTGGCCCACCAGAAGGAGGTAGCATTGATGACAACGCGTGACACATCATATATTCACGAGATATGTTTTTTGTTTTTACTGGTGGGGTTGACATTGATGTACTGTATGTATTCATTTAATTTAAATTAGAAGGTTGTGTACTTATAATTTCTTTCTTTTCTTGTTTATTATATGATAGCTAATATTATCTAAGGCGTGCATTTAAAAACTCTAACCCCCCGCACCCCCGAACAACCCCCCGCACAACCGCACACCCCCCCCCCCCCGTACAGCCCCCCCCCCAACCCCCCCCCCCCCCCCCCGCACCCCCGTACAGCCCCCCGCACCCCTGTACAGCCCCCCGCACCCCCGTACAGCCCCCCGCACCCCCGCACAGCCCCCCGCACCCCCGTACAGCCCCCCCGCACCCCCGTACAGCCCCCAGGCACCCCCGTACGGCCTCCCGCACCCCCGGACATCCCCCCCCCCCCCCCCGCACCCCCGCACAGCCCCCCGCACCCCCGGACAGCACCCCCGCACCCCCGGACAGCCCCCCGCACCCCCGGACAGCCCCCCCCCCCCTGTACAGCCCCCCGCACCCCCCGTACAGCCCCCCCCCCCCCCCCCGGCACCCCCGGACATCCCCCCGCACCCCCGGACAGCACCCTGCAACCCCGGACAGCCCCCCGCACCCCCGTACAGCCCCCTGCACCCCCGTACAGCCCCCCGAACCCCCGTACAACCCCCTCGCACCCCCGTACAGCCCCCCCCCCCCCCCCGGCACCTTTGTACAGCCCCCCGCACCCCCGGACAGCCCCCCCGCACCACCGTACACCCCCCCCCCCCGGACAGCCCCCCGCACCCCCGGACAGCCCCCCCGCACCCCCGTACAGCCCCCCCGCACCCCCGTACAACCCCCCCCCCCCCCCGGCACCCCCGTACAGCCCCCCGTACCCCTGGACAACCCCCCCCCCCCCCCGCACCCCCCGTACAGCCCCCCGCACCCCCGTACAGCCCCCCTCCCCCCTCGTACCCCCTTACAGCCCCCCCCCCCCCCCGGCACCCCCGGACAGCCCCCCGCACCCCCGGACATCCCCCCCGCACCCCCGTACAGCCCTCCCGCACACCCGTACAGCCCCCCGCACCCCCGGAGAGCCCCCCCCCCCCCCCCCGCACCCCCGTACAGCCCCCCGCACCCCCGGACAGTCCCCCCGCACCCCCGGGCAGCCTCCCGCACCCCCGTACACCCCCCCCCCCCCCCCCGCACCCCCGTACAGCCCCCCCCCCCCCCCCCCCCGCACCCCCGAACAGCTCCCCGCACCCCCGCACCACCCGAACGACCTCCGAATGCCACGAAACCGTACGACAACAGCCAGTGCGTGAATTGTGAAATGGTCGGCCATACGGTACGTCATTCGGAGGTGCCGTTTGACCGCGGCGGCCGGAAACGCGTTTTTGGCGCCATAAAACACCAAAACGGCGTGCGGCGGTCCAATTCAGTGAAAACATGCTCTGAACGACCTGAAACTGCACGAGAATGATAGAAATATTATTCCTGAGATGCAGGAGGAGGCGGCACGTCCATCGGACGTGCGGTGCGCGCGGCACGACCGAATGTGTCGTTTTCAGCAGTGCGACGCGCGCTGAAATTGCGCGTCGGGGGGTCAAAACCACCCGAACGACCTCCAAATGCCACAAAACCGTACTACATCATCCGGTGCGTGAATTGTGAAATGTTCGGCCAGACGGCACGTCATTCGGAGGTTCCGTTTGATCGCGACGGCCGGAAACGCGTTTCCGGCGCCATAAAACACCAAAACGGCGTGCGGCGGTCCAATTCGGAGAAAAAGTACTCCGAACGACCTGAAACCGCACGATAACTATAGAAATATTATTCCTGAGATGCAGGAGGAGGCGGCACATCCATCGAACGTGTGGTGCACGCGGCACGACCGAATGTGTCGTTTTCAGCAGTGCGGCACGCGCTGAAATTGCGCGTCGGGGGGTCAAAACCACCCGAACGACCTCTGAATGCCACGAAACCATACGACAACATCCGTTGCGTGAATTTTGAAATGGTCGGACAGACGGAACATCAATTGGAGGTGACGTTTGACCGCGGCGGCCGGAAACGCGTTTCCGGCGCCACAAAACACCAAAACGGCGTGCGGTGGTCCCATTCGGAGAAAAGGTGCTCCGAAAAACCTGAAACCGCATGAGAACGATAGAAATATTATTCCTGAGATGCAGGAGAAGGCGGAACGTCCATCGGACGTGCGGTGCGCGCGGCACGACCGAATGTGTCGTTTTCAGCAGCGCGGCGCGCGCTGAAATTGCGCGTCGGGGGGTCAAAACCACCCGAACGACCACCGAATGCCACGAAACTATACGACAACATCCGGTGCGTGAATTGTAAAATGGTCGGCCAGACGGCACGTCATTCGGAGGTGTTGTTTGACTGCGGCGGCCGGAAACGCGTGTCCGGCGCCATAAAACACCAAAATGGCGTGCGGCGGTCCAATTCGGAGAAAACGTGCTCCGAACGACCTGAAACCACACGAGAATGATAGAAATATTATTCCAGAGATGCAGGAGGAGGTTTCACATCCATCGGACGTGCGGTGCGCGCGGCACGACCGAATGTGTCGTTTTCAGCAGCGCGGCGCGCGCTGAAATTGCGCGTCGGGGGGTCAAAACCACCCGAACGACCTCCGAATGCCACGAAACCGTACGAAAACATCCGTTGCGTGAATTGTGAAATGTTCGGACAGACGGAACGTCAATCGGAGGTGAAGTTTGAACGCGGCGGCCGGAAACGCGTTTCCGGAGTCATAAAACACCAAAACGGCGTGCGGCTGTCGAATTCGGAGCAAACGTGCTCCGAAAAACCTGAAACCGCACGAGAATGATAGGAATATTATTCCTGAGATGCAGGAGGATGCAGCACATCCATCGGACGTGCAGTGCGCGCGGCACGACCGAATGCTTCGTTTTCAGCAGCTCGGAGCGCGCTGAAATGGCGCGTTGGGGGGTCAAAACCACCCGAACGTACTCCGAATGCCAGGTAACCGCACGACAACATCCTTTGCGTGAATTGTGAAATGCTCGGAGAGACGGTATGTCAATTGGAGGTGCCGTTTGACCGCAGCGGCCGGAAACGCGTTTCCGGAGTCATAAAACACCAAAACGGCGTGCGGCGGTCGAATTCGGAGAAAACGTGCTCCGAAAAACCTGAAACCGCACGAGAACGATAGGAATGTTATTCCTGAGATGCAAGAGGAGGCGGCATGTCCATCGGACGTGCGGTGCGTGCGGCACGACCGAATGCGTCGTTTTCGGCAGCTCGGCGCGCGCTGAAATGGCACGTTGGGGGGTCAAAACCACCCGAACGACCTCTGAATGCCACGAAACCGCACGAAAAGATCCGTTGCGTGAATTGTGAAACGGTCGGCTAGACGGCACGTCAATCAGAGGTGTCGTTTGACCACGGTGGCCGGAAACGTGTTTCCGGAGCCATAAAACACCAAAACGGCGTGCGGCGGTCGAATTCAGAGAAAACGTGCTCCGAACGACCTGAAACCGCACGAGAACGATAGGAATATTATTCATGAGATGCAGGAGGAGGCGGCACGTCCATCGGATGTGCGGTGCACGCGGCACGACCGAATGCGTCGTTTTCAGCAGCTCGGTGCGCGCTGAAATGGCGCGTTGGGGGGTCAAAACCACCCGAACGACCTCTGAATGCCATGAAACCGCACGAAAACATCCTTTGAGTGAATTGTGAAATGGTCGGACAGACAGCACGTCAATCGGAGGTGTCATTTGACTGCGACGGCCAGAAACGCGTTTCCGGAGCCATAAAACACCAAAACGGCGTGCGGCGGTCGAATTCAGAGCAAATGTGCTCCGAACGACCTGAAACCGCACTAGAACGATAGGAATATTATTCCTGATATGTAGGAGGAGGCGGAACCTCCATCGGACGTGCGGTGCGCGCGGCACGATCGAATGCGTCGTTTTCAGCAGCTCGGCGCGCGCTGAAATGGCTCGTTGGGGGGTCAAAACCACCCGAACGACCTTTGAATTCCACAAAACCGCACGACAACATCCGTTGCGTGAATTGTGAAATGTTCGGATAGAAGGCACGTCAATCGGAGGTTTTGTTTGACCGCGGCGGCCGGAAACGTGTTTCCGGAGCCATAAAACACCAAAACGGCGTGCGGCGGTCGAATTCGGAGAAAACATGCTCCGAACGACCTGAAACCGCACGAGAACGATAGAAATATTATTCTTGAGATGTAGGAGGAGGCGGAACATCCATCGGACGTGTGGTGCGCGCGGCACGACCGAATGCGTCGTTTTCAGCAGCTCGACGCGCGCTGAAATTGCACGTCGGGGGGTCAAAACCACCCGAACGTCCTCCGAATGCCACGAAACCGCACTAAAACATCCGGTGCATGAATTTTGAAATGGTCGGACAGAAGGTACGTCAATCGGAGGTTTCGTTTGACCGCGGCGGCCGGAAACGCGTTTCCGGAGCCATAAAACACCAAAACGGCATGCGACGATCGAATTCAGAGCAAACGTGCTCCGAACGACCTGAAACCGCACGAGAATGATAGGAATATTATTCCTGAGATGTAGGAGGAGGCGACACGTCCATCAAACGTGCGGTGCATGTGGCACAACCGAATGTGTCATTTTCAGCAGCTCGGTGCGCGCTAAAATGGCGCGTTGGGGGGTCAAAACCACCCGAACGACCTCTGAATGCCACGAAACCGCACGACAACATCCATTGCGTGAATTGTGAAATCGTCGGATAGAAGGAACGTCAATCGGAGGTGGCGTTTGACCGCGGCGGCCGGAAAGGCATTTCCGGAGCCATAAAACACCAAAACGGCGTGCGGTGGTCGAATTCGGAGCAAACGTGCTCCGAACGACCTGAAACTGCACGATAACGATAGGAATATTATTTCTGAGATGCAGGAGGAGGAGGCACGTCCATCGGATGTGTGGTGCGCGCGGTACGGCCGCATGCGTCGTTTTCAGCAGCTCGGCGCGCGCTAAAATTGCGCGTCGGGGGGTCAAAACCACCCGAACGACCTCCGAATGCCACGAAACCGCACGACAACATCCGTTGCGTGAATTTTGAAATGGTTGGACAGACGGCATGTCAATCGGAGGTGTCGTTTGACCGTGGCGGCCGGAAACGCGTTTCCGGAGTCATAAAACACCAAAACGGCGTGCGGCGGTCGAATTCGGAACAAACGTGCTCCGAACGACCTTAAACCGCACGAGAACGATAAGAATATTATTCCTGAGATGCAGGAGGAGGCGGCACATCCATCGGACGTGCGGTGCGCGTGGCACGACCGAATGCGTCGTTTTCAGCCGCTCGGCGCGCGCTGAAATGGCGCTTCGGGGGGTCAAAACCACCCGAACGACCTCCGAATGCCACGAAACCGCACGACAACATCCGTTGCGTGAATTGTGAAATGGTCGGATAGACGGAACGTCAATCGGAGGTGTCGTCTGACCGCGTCGACAGGAAACGCGTTTCCGGAGCCATAAAACACCAAAACGGCGTGCGGCGGTCGAATTCGGAGCAAACATGCTCCGAACAACCTGAAGCCACACGAGAACGATAGGAATATTATTCCTGAGATGTAGGAGGAGGCGACACGTCCATCAAACGTGCGGTGCACGCGGCACGACCGAATGTGTCGTTTTCAGCAGCTCGGTGCGCGCTGAAATGGCGCGTTGGGGGGTCAAAACCACCCGAACAACCTCTGAATGCCACGAAACCGCACGACAACATCCATTACGTGAATTTTGAAATGGTCGGACAGACAGAACGTCAATCGGAGGTGGCGTTTGACCGCGGCGGCCGGAAAGGCATTTCCCGAGCCATAAAACACCAAAACGGCGTGCAGCGGTCGAATTCGGAGCAAACATGCTCCGAACGACCTGAAACCGCACGAGAACGATAGGAATATTATTTCTGAGATTCAGGAGGAGGCGTCACGTCCATCGGACATGCGGTGCGCGCGGCACGGCCGCATGCGTCGTTTTCAGCAGCTCGGCGCGCGCTGAAATTGCGCGTCGGGGGGTCAAAACCACCCAAACGACCTCCGAATGCCATGAAACCGCACGACAACATCCGTTGCGTGAATTGTGAAATGGTCGGATAGACGGCACGTCAATCAGAGGTGTCGTTTGACCGTGGCGGCCGGAAACGCGTTTCCGGAGTCATAAAACAGCAAAACGGCGTGCGACAGTCGAATTCGGAGCAAACGTGCTCCGAACGACCGGAAACCGCACGAGAACGATAGGAATATTATTCCTAAGATACAGGAGGAGGCGGCACGTCCATCGGACGTGTGGTGCGCGCGGCACGACTGAATGCGTCGTTTTCAGCCGCTCGGCGCGCGCTGAAATGGCGCGTCGGGGGGTCAAATCCACCCGAACGACCTCCGAATGCCACGAAACCACACGACAACATCCGTTGCGTGAATTGTGAAATGGTCAGATAGACGGCACGTCAATCGGAGGTGACGTTTGACCAAGGTGGCCGGAAAGGCGTTTCCGGAGTCATAAAACACCAAAACGGCGTGCGGTGGTCAAATTCGGAGCAAACGTGCTCCGAACAACCTGAAACCGCACGAGAATGATAAGAATATTATTCCTGAGATGCAGGAGGAGGCGGCACGTCCATCGGACGTGCGGTGCACGCGGCATGACCGAATGCGTTGTTTTCAGCAGCTCGGCGCGCGCTGAAATGGCGCGTTGGGGGGTCAAAACCACACGAATGATCTATGAATTCCACGAAACCACACGACAACATCCATTGCGTGAATTGTAAAATGGTCCGATAGACGGCACGTCAATCGGAGGTGCCGTTTGATCGCGGCGGCCGGAAACGCGTTTCCGGAGCCATAAAACACCAAAACGGCGTGCGGCGGTCGAATTCGGAGCAAACGTGCTCCGAACGACCTTAAACCGCACGAGAACGATAGGAATATTATTCCTGAGATGCAGGAGGAGGCGGCACGTCTATCGGACGTGCGGTGCGCACGGCACGACCGAATGCGTCGTTTTC
This sequence comes from Viscum album, assembly GCA_963277665.1. NCBI lineage: Eukaryota > Viridiplantae > Streptophyta > Magnoliopsida > Santalales > Viscaceae > Viscum > Viscum album. The sequence goes on from OY728132.1 coordinate 658,698,003, forward strand.
AGCAGCTCGGCGCGCGCTGAAATTGCGCGTCGGGGGGTCAAAACCACCAGAACGACCTCCGAATGCCACAAAACCGCACGAAAACATCTATTGCATGAATTGTGAAATGGTCGGACAGACGACACGTCCATCGGAGGTGTCGTCTGACCGCGGCGGCCGGAAACGCGTTTCCGGAGTCATAAAACACCAAAACGGCGTGCGGCGGTCGAATTTGGAGAAAACGTGTTCCGAACGACCTGAAACCTCACGAGAACGATAGGAATATTATTCCTGAGATGAAGGAGGAGGAGGCACGTCCATCGGACGTGCGGTGCGTGCGGCACGACCGAATGCGTCGTTTTCAGCAGATCGGCGCACGTTGAAATGGCGCGTCAGGGGGTCAAAACCACCCGAACGACCTCCGAATGCCACGAAATCGCACGACAACATCCGTTACGTGAATTGTGAAATGTTCGGACATATGGCACGTCAATAGGAGGTGACGTTTGACCTTGGCGGCCGGAAATGCGTTTTCGGAGTCATAAAACACCAAAACGGCGTGCGGCGGTCGAATTCGGAGCAAACGTACTCCGAAAAACCTGAAACTGCACGAGAATGATAGGAATATTATCCCTGAGATGCAGGAGGAGGCGGCACGTCCATCGGACGTGTGGTACGCACGAAACGACTGAATGCGTCGTTTTAAGCAACTCGGCGCGCGCTGAAATGGCGCGTTGGGGGGTCAAAACCACCCGAACGACCTCCGAATGCCACGTAACCGCACGACAACATCTGTTGCGTGAATTTTGAAATGGTCGGAGAGAAGGCACGTCAATCGGAGGTTCAGTTTGACCGCAGCGGCCGGAAACGCGTTTCCGGAGTCACAAAACACCAAAACGGCGTGCGGCGGTCGAATTCGGAGCAAACGTGCTCCGAAAAACTTGAAACCACACGAGAACGATAGGAATAATATTCCTGAGATGCAGGAGGAGGCGGCACGTCCATCGGACGTGCGGTGCGCGCGGCACGACCGAATGCGTCGTTTTCGGCAGCTCGGCGCGCGCTGAAATGGCGCATTGGGGGGTCAAAACCACCCGAACGACCTCTGAATGCCACGTAACCGCACGACAACATCTGTTGCGTGAATTTTGAAATGGTCAGGCAGACAACACATCAATCAGAGGTGTCGTTTGACCGCGGCGGCCGGAAACGCATTTCCGGAGTCATAAAACACAAAAACGGCGTGCGGCGGTCGAATTCGGAGCAAACGTGCTCCGAAAAACCTGAAATGATAGCATTTCTTAAATCAGGGGTTTTAAATTATTATATCACAATGATTCGATATTATACATATATTTATTATTATATATATTAAAACATTTAAAATATGTTATATATATATATATTTAAAATATTGTATTTAATAGTATATATGTGAATATTTTTTTTAATATATATATATATATTTATTTATTTCAATGGACATTTTTTTAAAAAAAAATCTATAGCGGCCGCCATTGGCGGTCGCTATAGGCCTCTAGCGACGAGGCTAAAGCGACTGCCAATGGTGGTCGCTGGGCGGCCGCTAGAGCCCTATAGCGACCGCTTTTGGCGGTCGCTAATGGAGATTTTTTTAGTAGTGATATCCTTCTTCCATGGTAAGATCAGAACCATGTTCCCTTCAGTCTTTTACATTATCAATAGGGTTTGTAGCCCTAGTTCATACTTATGAGGTTACGATGAGGTTTCTCATCCCGATAATAGAATAAGAGATCCCCTCTACGGATTATCCCATGACAGATTTAGGTATCCCACCTTATATCCCATGTTGTGATCCTCTATCATCCATCTGTAGGTTGGGTCATGTATGACGTTATTGACTATCATGGCATGTGATCACTATCCTAGTAGTTTAATCTATCTATGGTTAGGTATCTCCCATAGGCCCTTTAGTGTGATCCCGTATATGGGTATCCAAATATTTTGTCTTCCAGTGAGTGAGTCTTCATAGTGAGGCATAAAGTGGGTGAGCTCTTAGATGAGCTTTATCAGGGTTATTGTGTCTTGACGATCGTGTTCTCCCATGAATGTATTATATTAATGCCTTAAGTGGAATCCTAGGCTGGAAACTAAAATTGTATATGGATGGTTGAAAAGTATTGTTGTATTTTTTATTAATATATAATAACAAATCAAAGTGAATTTATAATGAAGTCCACTTTGATTATAGATTATTCATTGAAAAATAAATTTGGAAATAATTTGAGAAACATTGTATAAATATGGGGATGATAGTTTGAGAATTATTGGAGATTTATTTTATGTGATTTGTTATCAAAATTATCGATGTTAATTGTGATGAATGTGGAACATTTCATACATTACAATGACAAGTTTCAGTTATCTATAAGGATGACACATTGATTGCAAAAAATAAAAATAAGTGAAGACCTTGAAATATTTTATAGTTTCATAAGGATTTTTATTGATGACCATGATAAAATTAATAAATTAAATGAATAATGGAGAAGGTGTCTCTGAACTAATTTTAATGAGGAGGTCATGCATTATAAATGTATTATAAAATATATTTTTTCATGATTATTCAATTTTTAAGAAGGTATTGATGTGGATTGGAATTTTATGTGTACACAGTAATTTTACTTTGTATATTTATAAGGTTGTTAATAAAAAATTGGTTAACTAATGGCCAACTGAGGGACCCCACATCCAAAAATGTGGGACCCATGGGACCACCCTGTGGGTGAGGGTCAAACCAAATATTCATGGAGGCTTATGGGAATTTCGGTTTGCATAGAGCCCATAATAAGCATGAAAAATGTGCACATGATGGGATTATAGATCTCACAGGGGTTCTAGAGGGACCACAAAAGTTTCTATCATAGCTCGTTCGAGGGAGTGGGTGTATTTTATCAATGTTTGAATCTTGGTGCCATCTTGATAGTTAATAAAGATGCAGATTTTTTATAAATCTACGATATAATGAACATAAAGTTAGTGTAGGATGGAAGTATTGAGAGTTCTTTTCCCATATTTTAAAAACATACATAAAAAATGGAGGATATTAAATCCATTACATCTACATCATCAGTCATCAACATTAACCTCAAACCTTCGAAGGGCTTATGTTCATTGGAATATCAATAAGACACAACTCCAAAAAATAAATCAAATTCTGAAAACCCTTTCGGACTAAAACCATGAAATAAGGGCATGCTCAATCAACCCAAATCCATGAATGAAATATCTATCTTACATGAATTAGATAATTTAAATAATAATATTCATCTTAATACATCAGATATTCCAAGAAGGGAATTCATGCATCCATGTAATATGCACTATTTCAAGAATCTAGAAAGATTAGAGCACACATTTATCATTTAATACACATGATACTTCATATAAATAGGAGAAGTTGACCATGAAGTAAGAATACTCCCTGAATCTTGGTGTCATCATGTGATAAAAGGAAACCATTTTTGAAAAATTTAAAATGTATAGAGAGTTAGGCATTCTAAATCATTCATTACCATGAAATTTTCAGTGGGAATTTAATTCAATGACACTCGAATGAGAGTCTATGGTTCCCCATATATAAATACAAAAGACATCTGGATGATTTTTAGTTGATTCCACTCATGATTTATTATAGATATCATTTTATTGAAAGAAAACAAATAATTCTCATGAATCCAATTTCATGAAGGGTAGTAGTATCTACAATCCACCTAGGTTATATAGAAATGAACCAGAAGGCCTCTAGTGATCCACAATGGGATCCCTGAAAGAGATGATCTTTTGTGAATATTTTCATGATTTCCTGAAGTGTTATGAATCTCATGAACTTTTGTTTATGACATACACCTAATTTTCATGAAGAATTGTTTTTGAATTTAAAACATTACACAAGGAAGTAGTAGTATTCATGAGATTAAGAGAATCATAAGATATTTTTCGAGGTATGAAACCTTATGTGATAATTTGGTGGTATTCAATAAGATTCATTAATTCATGTAGTACAATGTTGGGGAACTCATACATGAATAATTAAATACTCCACTCAAGGAATCTATATTTTTGTGAATAAATTCCCAATATATATTTTTTCATGAAGGAGACACAGTAAATAACATGCTAGCACTTACATGAATAATATAAAAAAATCCTCAATATATTTATTTATTTTATTAAAACAGGTCTCATTAAGGACTAAGATCAGCAGAAGTACAAGAACAAAGCCAAGCATGGAAATTGTCCAGCCAGAGATGGATGGAGTCAAAAGGGCCTGAGGCCGCCAGCTGATGGGCCGCATTGTTTCCTTCCCTTTTTGTAAAGGAGAAGGTGAAAGAAGAGAAGAACTGGAAAAGTGATAGAATCCTCCCAATGATGGTACCAAAAGGCTGGATTCCACCATCGTTGTTTTTGATAGCATTAATGACGGTAAGGCAGTCAGACTCCACAAAAAATGTCGCTCCATCCAAATTCCAAAGCGAACAGCAAACCAACAATCATGGCCATGGCCTCAGCAACCGTCGGTTCCCAGAAAGCCTGTTGTGGAACATATTTTGCAGCAAGGATTTTCCCCAGATGATTACGGGCCAAAAGGCTGAGGGCAACAAGCCAATCCTTTTGTATAGACGCATCCACGTTAATCTTAAGAGTACCTTCCGTTGGGGGGTTCCACCGAGAGGGTGGGATGAGGGTAGCTCCTGTCATAAAATGGTCCTTGTGGTCTTTCCAGCCCTCAATCCAAGAAGAGGCCTTATCAATCCAGAATTCGGGAGGTTTGTGAGCTTGAAGAAACATGGCATCATTGCGTCTGATCTAAATAATCCAGGCCAGCGTGCAAAGAGAACATGAGAGAGCCAAGGGAAGAGAGGAGCACCAATGCGTCAGAAGATCGGGAAGGTCAGAGGCCAAAGCCATTAAATCGTTAGAGGATGGGTCCCATTTACTCCAAACTTGCTTAGCTCTAGGGCTGTGAATGATGGCGTGCAAAGGTGTTTCAATAGTGCTCAGGCAAAAAGGGAAAAAGGAAGAACTGGCCATATGTCGGTAAGCGAGAAGGCTCATGGTTGGGAGGGTACCTATGCAAACTTGCCACAAAAATTGGAGAATTTTAGGGGGAACGTTGAGTGTCCAGATCAATTTCCAAGGTCCCTCATCCCGGCCGGCAGGGTTGTGTCCATGGACCAGTCTATAGCCAGACCTCACTGTGTATTAAGAGAATGCTCAATTTATTTATTTCAGATGAACATTCTGGTGTTATAATGAACTAATTGATTTTCCTGAAGGATAGTGTGAACCATTTTCATAAATAGTGAGACATTTACATGAATCCCATGAATTCAATATGTGTAGATGAGCAAAATACATGGAGATAGGTTGCAACCTCATGAAAGAGAAGTGATAAAATATTGTGAGATTAAGGGTTTTTGAAAAAACATATAAATAATTGTTAAAGCACTGATAAAGACAAGGAAAAATGCATCCATTCATAAATTTCATGTTATTAAGATAAAAATTAGAAAAAACTAGAAATAATAGTGTAGTTGTGTGTGAACTGAAATGTCCATTCAGTTGTGAATAAGCGATCAAAGTAGATATATTGTTTTGTATTTAGAGATTGATATTATTTATTCAATGAAATGTAAATATCAATAAGCATCAATATCAGATATGTTTTGATAATTGAATGTGAGTAATGCCAACAATTAATAAAAAAATATTTGACTTGGTTGATATGAAATAAGATTGGACCAACATGAATAGAGAATCAATAAATAGAAGTAGTTGAATACCTCTACACAAGATGTTGGGAAGATCGTTGAATAATTGGAAGGATTCCAGTATAGACAAAACAAATATTCTTAGGATATAGAAGAAATAGGATTTAGTGAAAATAAAAATGTCCATGCTTGACTAAACACCATTGTATCAATAAAGAGGATAATTCATGTCCAACATTGTTTCATAATTGAAAAACACTCATAATAAATATAATTTATAGTGATGATAAAATTAATGAAATAACAACAGGTAGATCACATAAAGTAGTTGGCTCCCTCATTGAGGTCAAACATTGTAAAATATCTTTGCTCTCTTATTTTCTACATTACATGTTCACATGATTGATGATAATTCATATCAGATCCATTCCTCTTAACTGGGGTAGTGGTATAAGATTAAGAGGGGATCATTCAAAAGGAAGTGAAATCAAGATAAGAAAATTCACACTAATTCACCCTTTCAGTGTCTGTGTACAATCCATTTGGGCTCTATAAGTGGTATTATAGAATAGGTTTGACTCTAATTGGATCAGTGTTTTTTTATCCCAGTTGTTTATATTAGACAAATAAATATTTGAATTTGAGAAATTATCATAGTTTACTCAAATGGAATATTCAATTCATATCCCTATCAGTGACAATAAAGTTGTTTTTTGAAAACATAGAAGAAATGATAAATGAATGTGGAAATAAATCTTAAAACAATTTGAAGAAGAAAGAGAGAAAAACACAATATAAATATATAAAAAGTGGTAGTCTATCAATAGTGCCTATTAAATTAGTTTATAATAAACCCATCGATTATGACATATCACAAAGTGATGAAGAATTGATTATTGAATAACTTATTTATTTTTACTTATAATACAATGATAATCTAAATAAAGTTCATCTCTAGGTTGTTTCTTATATGTTTAAGTACATCAAGGGATTGTATGATGAAAAGTCATATCATGAAGAAGAATATGAGAATATAGGTAATATATTGGATAAGAAATGTAAAAGATGAAAACTTCTCACACAACATTTTGAATCCAAAGAATAAAATATATTAATTTTATTTTATAATCTCTTCAATACTAAAGAAGACTTTCAAAGAAATGAGTTTGAGAAAGAATTGAATGAAAGATTTCTTACTGAGATGATCCATGGGATTGGTGAATCTTATAAAGAATCCACTAAAAAAGTAATATATTCATCATAGAATAATTACAATAGGCTATTTAAGATGAGGTTATTATTGAGAATGATTATAAAAAAGTAATATATTCATCATAGACTATAAAAAAACTCTATTAAGACTAATGTAGACCAACTATAATTTAAATAAAATATAATTAAATAGTTTTATAACAACTTACTAGAGTTAAATAAAATTCATGAAGATTAGATTTAAAAAATTTAGAGTCATTGGGAAGATAGACCAAACTCTATTGAGGATGAGAAATTTTTTTCTCAACATGATGTGACATGAAATGGAAGTCAAATTGAAAATTTTAGATGTGACTCAATTAATGAATTCCATGAAATAATGTAAAGTATTTTTTAAAATCAAATGAAGATCAGAAGAATTTAATAATCAGAAATTTATTATGTTGGAGATAATGATTATAAATCTAGAGAACACACAAAATGAATTTTCACAAGCTGGTGAGATAAAAGAGACTTCATGAATGCATCTAATATGATTTGTATTTATGAAAATAATAATTTTTATGGTAATAAGTTTTTGATATTATATAAAGATAAATATATTTTAATATCATTGAAAAATGTATCCCTTGTTCTTTATTTTTTATTTTTCTAATATTGTTTCAATAGCTAGTACAAATAACTAAAGGAAGTCTAGTAAAAAATGGGTGAAGAATAATAATGATAAACCCCACATATCATCAAATTTAAATTTCACAAATAATAGGAATTCTTTTTTCCTACAAAAATATCAAATGAAGAACCATATTATCCAAAAACAAATTTCAAATATATAAAAATTATACAAAAAAATAAGAAATTAAGATTTCTCAGTTATTTTTGGTGTTGTTAGTAATTTTGGAATTAAACCATTAATTTTTTGAATAATCTTTCAATATATTAAAATTAAAGAAGGACAACATTAAGGGGGGATGTCTGATATGAATAGAGATCCTACAAAGCAAAATCATAATATACACACAAAGAATAATCAGTCTATCAAGAATTGAATTTTCTTTATTGAATCAGTTTTTCATTATTGAAACAAATGTGAACATATATATAATTAGTTTTGTTATATACCATCATTTCAGTATGAATATTTTGATAAAAATAAGGCACCGCTAAAAAGTGCAAAAAATAGAAAATTATCCCTTGGGGAATAAGTAGAAAAAGTTATTATTTAAAATTATGAAGCAAACTACACCCAATAAGAATGATAAAATGGATGTCATACCAAATAAATGGTTCTTATACAGTAGAATAATGGTTCATATTATGGGAAATTTTAAATATTCCATAAAAACCATTTTTAATGGAATGAATAAAAAATAAAAAAAATAAATCGATCTCAGAAACAAATAAAAGGGTTGATTTGATGCATGAAATTCGAGATGAAAATTTTGAATTATATGACAGGTTGTCTGAAAATTATAACCCTCTTAATATTTAATATCATTGTGAAAGGTGAGAAATTCCTAGGTATATTTATAACTAATTAATTCCATGGTTTCATGGATAAAAGGAAGTATTGAATGAAAAAAGGGAATTCATGAGTGAATTCTTATGCTAAAATTACTTCTATAATGGAGTCTACACATAAGAATAATTATAAGCATATAACAAAAGAATTATTATTCATATGATTACATAATATTGAATTGGTTATGAATTTGGAATAATAACATAATAATGAATGTGAACTTCTTGATAATTAGAATATCCCTATTACATCGATGTTATAAGCTAAAGAGTTAAACAAATTCCATACATTAATTAAATGATATAATTTGGAAATTCAAATAATTATTAATCCTGAATAGTCCTCATTTATCTAGAGGTGAGGTGGAGAAAAATATTACACAAAATGATGAAGGGGATAAAAAATAAAATAAAATAAATAACTCTCTATATAGAATGATTAGTTCCCATATATCATTTCATATTGATATTGGAATAAAATAATATACCATGTTAAGAGTAATCTCTTGGGCTAAATGTTTTTTCATAGAAACCTAGAGGATCCTCCTTATTTGGTATTATTTTATTTTATTTATCTAACACTGAGGTAATTTACAGATATGTTTTAATATTCCAATCTTGTATAATGTGAAAATATTTTCCTCATGGAGTTTACTGACTACCATGATAATAGAAGAAGAGTAATGCATATCTTATGAGTGAGAACATTTGAGATTAATCTATCATTACGTTGAATTCCAAGGAATTTTCAAATTTTCTACAGATTTAAAACATGGTGGTAAATGTATGATAATAACATACCCATGACTAGATAACATCAAAAATGTTCATAAAGGGGTAGTGTTGTATGATAAGTAATCTTATAAAAAGTGGGAGTAAATTGTATTTTCCCTTTAAATTTATGATGTGTTTACTAAAGTGTGAAGGGATATATATTTCTTGATAAATCTATTTTATAAAGAACCCATGCAATAAATATGTAAGTATTGATCATGATATAACATTAATGATAGTCAATGAATTGAATAGAGAACCTTGATTGTATCTATCTTATTTTCCTCAATTGGTTATCCCATATAGATTTATAGTATACCAACTAAGGGCTCATTTCTATGAAACCCATATAGTTTAATCCTTATCTCAGAAAAAAATTTATGAGAATTTAAAATGGATTCAATAGATGAAGATTAAATGAGAAAATACATACCTTAATCCCTTGTATTTATTATCAATATGGGGGAGCATATATATTAAATTTATTTAAAAAATTTGTATTAACAACAAATATTAAGTGGGAGATTGAAAAGACCGTATGGATGGTTGATGAGCATGGTTTAATTTTTTGTCAATATATAATAAGTAATTAATGTAAATTTATAATGAATTATTTTGTGATTAGTGATTAATCGGGGAAATAGAAATATGGAAATAATTTTAGAATCATGGAATAATGATGGTTATGGTATTTAAGGAATTGTTATGGATTCATTGGATTTCATTTGGCATGATAAGTATACATGTTAATTGTGAAGATTATAGAACTATTCTTAACATTAAAATACATGTGTCAATTGTGTGTAATGATGACATATTTATTGCAGAAAAGTAAAATAATTAAAGACCATTCTATTTTTTATTATTGAATGAGGAGTTTTATTAAAGAGCGTAAGGAAAAAATTAATCGCATAAGGGTTGAAAAAGGTGTCCATGAATTCATTTTAAAGAGGATTCCATGCATTATAAATGAATTAAAAATTATATTTTTATAAGATGATTCACTTTTGAATAAGGAAATTATGTGGCTTGTAATTTTAATTTTACTTTGTAATTATACAATATATATTTACATGTTAGTTACTAAAAAGGGGTTATCCAATGGCCAACCGAGGACCCCCTCAACATCACATGTGGAACCCAAGGTATAACCATGTGCGAGATGGTTGACCCAACAATCTATAGTGAAAAATAGAAATTTATTTTACATGGATCCCACTAGTGGAATGTAAAAGGTGTACATGATGGTCAAATAAGTCATGCAGGGGTGCCTGAGTGACTGTGAAAGTTTGTGGTGCGTCCTATGAAATGGAGTGGGTGCGGTGTACTTGGGTGCTAACCCAGGTGACAGCTCCATAGTGATATAGGAATGGTGTTTTTTATAAATAAGTTTTCAATTGAATGAAAATTCTATGTGGAATATAAGTGGTGTGAGAAATAGACCATCATTTTAAAAATATACATAAATAATTATGATCATTCAATCTATTACATATGCATAATCTTATTAGGATCTTCAACCACTGACTATCCAAGGGTTTATTTCATTTGAAAATTTTCAAGTCATGGAATCCAATCATTGAACCAAATATCAGCCAACCTTTCTAAGTAAAACCATGAAAAAGGTAATTCTAGGCTATCCTAAACTCATGTGTTCAATCTCTATATTGCATGAATGAGATAATTAAAAGAATAGGTTTTTACCTAATGCATGAAATAATCCTATAAGTTAGTTCATGAATCTGTAGAATATGCACATGTTCAAGATTATAAAACCAATGGAGCATGTTTTTAACATTCCATACACATTATAATTCATCATATGAGTAATATTTTGTCATGAAGGAGAATATTCTAGTAATCTCAGCATCATCATGTGAAAAAAATGAAACCCATGTTCAAGGAATTTAGCATTCTGAGATATTCGAGCATTCAAAATCATAAATTAACACAATATTATTCTCATTCATTGAGGATGATGAATCTCAAACGAGGGTCCATCATTCCCCATCGATAAAAACCAAAGTACCAAGATAGGTATGAGTTGTTATCACTCGTCATTTATATGATATCTCATTTTCTTATTAAAAAATAGAGTATTCTCATGAATACATTTTCATAAGGGGTTGATGTATCCACAATCTACCTATGTTCTATGAAGAATATGAAATAATATCACAAGCCTAATTCTGCTACATAAAGGATAAGAGATTTAGTAAATATTTTTATGCTTCCATAAACCATTATGAATCTTATGAACTTGAGTTTTTAACATACTCTTCAATTAAATAAAGAAATTTTTCCACATTTAAAAAATTACATTAAGAAAAGATAGTATTATACAAGCTTAATAGAATCATGGGATATAGTTTCCTGGTACATAACCTTATGATTAGATATAATGGTTTTTAGTGAGATTTATTTCTTTAAAAAGTATATACTAAGTGTACTCCTGCATGGTGAAGAAATTTCTCTTCAGAAAGCATCAATACATTCCTGGTGATAGGAACCCACATATATTGTTACATGAAGGATAAAAACCACATATAGTTCTTGAACATATATGAAGATTATAACAATGATCGTGTATATATTTACATGAAGAAGGAAGAGAAAATGGTGATTGTTGATACTTAAAAGACATTGATGAATTACTGCAAACTATGTGATTTTCTTAAAGGATCTTAAGATAGAATTGTGAAAATAGTGAGACATTTACTTGAAGCACAATCATGAAATATGTTTGAGTGAATGAAAGATATGGATATAGGTTAGAGCATCATAAAGGAGAAGTGAAATAATATTGTGAAAGTACAGCTTTATGAAAAACATATATAGTAGTGTTTAATCAATGAGAAAGACAATGATAAATACATGAAATAATAAATAGTATATAATTATAAGAAAAATGAAAAATAACCAAAAACTATAGCGAAATTCTGTATTAACAAAATTATGCATTAATTTTTTATAATGGATCATAGAAGACATATTTTTTTGTTTCTAGAGAGTGAGACCAGTCATTTATTGAACTAGAAACATCCTTGATTATCCAAATATAAAAAGTTATGAAAATTGGAGTTGAGAAATTATTGTAGTTAATTAGAAGAATACATGACTGAATATACTTAAAATACAACATGATATGTTCAAACCATGGCTTCTCTTTTCTAGAAATAGAGAATGGTTTGAGTTTGTTGTCAATCGAAATTAGGTTGATGAAGGAGTTTGCATATAATATGGTCTTATGATTAATACTGAAAGAAGTATTGAAGGTGGAATAGTTTCCTAGTGATTTACAATATTTGGGGTCTTTAAATTGGGAGTTTTTTTGAAAATGTTTTTTGGAAAAGGAATGATAGAACTCAAACCATGTTCCGAGAACTATTCACAGATCAACAAATTTGGTACGTAGAATGACAAACTGCGAACCATGAAGCGGTAAAGGTATGAAGACTGCATAAAAGGGACGTCTTGTGGAGTGAAAGAGGTTTTTGGGAAGTGATATAGTTCATGGAAGTCAAATGGTTCGCAACATGTAAAGTCAATTCAAAAAACGATGTAGTGATTTGTGTCTCCGCGTAGGGAGAATAGAGGTATGTGGATCACGTAGGGGATTTGGTTTGCAGGAGATTCACGGTACATTTTTAATGTATTTCCCCATTGATTAATTGGTAAATATTGATTAATTGGATTATGTGGATCTATTTTCCTATATATAGAGCACTAATTTTTTCGTTAGTTTGTGGCTATAAGATTAAAATCATAGAGGAATTCAGTGAAATCTGAATGTAGTTTGTGAGAATAAAACCCCACAATGACATTAACTAAAAATATAAAAGGAATTTAGTAAAGTCTAGAACAGATCACGGAAGAATGTACAAAGAGGTAGAAGTCCAGTTTGTAGGAAGGCATGTCTGCATGGGAGAACAGGTACGCGGTGGAGGAACTCAGTTGACAAATTTTTTGAAGTCTACATAGAGGATGTGGAGACAGTTCATGGAATGGAGGAACCATGTGAAGTAGAGGTTATTCGCATAAGGCTGTTTATGGTGATAGCATGCAAAGATAGATCAAATAGGTGGTTTTCAAATCCATGATACTAAGCTAGTACGCAGTGCACACACAATACATAGTGTAGTACAGTATGCGGGAGAAGAAGGTCAGTTCACAGAGGAGCAGTTCGCGAACCATCAGTATGCAGAAAAGTGAACTTCATCTGTGGGTAAAAATGTAACTTCAACAGAGAATACATCTATAGTAGAGGATGTATTATAAAATACCAATACATTAAAGTGACTTTACATTGATAAACTAAGTTTAGATTCTTCCCAACGCAGTGAGCAAGGAGGAGTCAATGGAAGTGATCCAAGGGACATAGTGTACTATCCCTAAAACCTTGTAAAGGTAGTGTTCATGTCACAGAGTGATTGTACTAAACTTTTGTACTCTATAATTACTAAAAATTAGTGGAATTTAGTACGACTAAAAACCTGTCTATGTATGCTCCTTTGACATAGCCATTCATCTTGAACCAAGTAAAATTGATGTGAATTTGCTTTTCATGTGATTGTTTGTTTTCTACACATTCTCATCAGACATGTTTAACTAGTGACTACCAACGTGGGAACATGATCCATCAGTTTAAAAGAAAAAAGTTGACACCCTGATTCACCCTTCGTCTCTCAAGGTGTTTTGGGGTCCTTGTAGGGTTATCAGAGGTTGGTTTCTGGTGTTAAATCTTTCCTTTATTTCTAAAATGGATAATATTGTAAATGTTAGGGGAGTACCCCTATTTTATGAAGGAAACATTCATATTTGGAAAAATATGATGATATCTCATCTAAGATATCTTAGAAAGGATGTACACTTTAAAATTGAAAAAGGAATATAGTTCATTGATCCAATTGGGATGTCTATAACTAATATAGGTAGAAAATTTATTGATGCAGATGAAGAAGCATAGAATACCCTCACTACAGATCGTTTTGATTAGATATTGCTAAAAGTGATGATCTATACATCAATAAAGTTTATGTGGAAAAAAATAGAGATCATATATGAAGGAGTCAAAACTGAAGGAGGAGAAACTCAATTTCTTAAAGTAGGTTCAATTATTTGAAAATGCATCCATATGAAAATAAATATGAATTTTTTAATCGAATTAAAAAAGTTGTTGGGGAAATACAAGGAAATGGTTAAGAAATCAAAGACATTGATATTGTAAATAAAATCATGAAAATAGATCCACCTATTTATAATGAAAAGGTGTCATCACTTGATGAAATGGATCTCTCTAATCATTGATGATCTACTGAGTAGTCTGGTGGCTTAGGAAATGAGATTCTAACCTAACGAGGCAACAACTCGTGTAAGAAAGGAAATGGAATTCAAAGACATAGACAAAATGAAAATTTTAGGAGATAGTGTTGATGAAGATAATGAGGAAAAATAAATTCTTTCTCTCATTTATAAGAAATTAAAGAATGGAATAGGGAAATTTCAAGTCTTGTTACCTATGGATTGTTTTCATTATGGAAGTGTTGGTCACATTGACTCTTGGTGCCCATGAAAGTTTGCTGATGAATAAAGTGAAATTGGAGACATTCAGAATCTTCAATAAAGGTTTTTAAAAATGGGAAATTTAAAATATGGAAAGAAATTAAAACAAAACATATTTTTTAGTGAAGTAGAAGATGATGACAATGAATTATCTAAGAAAAAAGAAGAAAAATTTATGTCTGGAAACCATTCTTCCATGATGGTTATAATTGAAAAAATAGTACCATCAAAAGATAATTCTAGATATAATTAGTTGACTACTAATGTCGATCCCAATTTGTGACTCAATGATGCTTTTTGTAATCTAGAGAATCAATGTAAGAGATGCAATAAGTGGGGAACAATTATGGAGGAATCGTCAGAATGTGTTTATTAACTTGAAGATGAAATTGAATGACTGGAAGAATTTGTGAATGTGTATTTATCAATCCTTAAGAGCACCAAAAATTTATTGGAACTATAACTTAGAATTGAAGATTATGGAAAGGTCATCAATGACCTTACCTCTAGTCTAGAAGATAATTCCAAGACTACTGAAGGTCTAGAGGAAGAATTTATGGGTCTTTATACATGTGACGTTCATAAGGGTGTGAGAATAAGATCATAACATATGAAAATCATACCCAATCAGTCAATATCATAAATCATGATTCATAATAAAAGTATTTTAGCCTAACATAAGTCATGTTTATAATCATGTGTCTAAAATGATGAACCTTGGAGAAAAACATGATCATATAAAGTATGTGGCATAAATATAAAATTTGGAAATCATAGTATTCTGAATAACATCCATGGATTCACACAACTAGTTAAGGTCATCAAATCATGTATTGATATAAAATTATTGACCTAAAACTAGGTCCTTGTATAAAATCATGAACCTTTCATAATATAAAATATGTTCATGTATAATGTTAGGAATATTAAATCAGTTTCATGCATAACATAGTTATCACATGCGATATAAAAATTTACCCAATCCAATGGATAGATATATAATTTTGGGTCAATCAAGAACATAAAAACCATATATAATTGTTCCACGTGATCACAAAAACATTCATTTGATCATTAACCAAATAAAAGAATAAGTTTTCATAATGATTTAATCCTATATTTATTTAACAATTGGAAAGAAGATGGTATCATAGAATCATAAATAAATCATCATCGTCATTAGTCATAAAGAGAAATAAAGTGGTTGGAATAATAATATATGTAATGTCCCGGTTCCAAAAAACACCTAGAGATGCCCAGTACTCGGTTGGTCACATGTCCTCAAGATCATTTCTCTGAACTCCGGAGGCTACCGACTAGTAGTGAGATCCTTGGCTGTGATAGTGGGGAAATTGTGCCCTCATTGGCAGAGTAATATAAAAAAACAGATAACAATAGCAGAAGAAATTATAATACCATACAATAGTAAATAGCCGAATACTAAAAGTAATAAACAATTAGAGCACATATATAAACGATGCATGATACATGTGTCTAATAAAGCATCCCAACAAGTCACAATGCTAGAATATAGTAATAAACCAAAGTACAAAAGAAAACAGATAAACTCCAGTAGGATCACAAGCCTCATCTTGGTCTCATGCTCTCTATCTTGAAATCAATCATGTACGTGAAGTAGTAGGGTGCTTTCCATTATTTATACCTGCAACAATATAATCTGTTTGGAACCAAAATCATGACCCAAATAGGGTGTGAGATTAATCCAAGTAGGAAACCACCAAAAGATATGTGCCTAACAGTCTGTGAATATATATGGTCGGAAATAAACAAAATGAATCAATAAACAAATAAGTACTCAAAAGTAAAAAATCTTATAGTTTCAATTGCATTCAATTTTATATATCAAGTAAGAAGATATTCACAAATAGGTAACCTCTAGGAAGTACTCTTTGTCTAACCCCTCTGGTTCAGCCAAACAAATACAAGAAACCCTCTGGGATGTACCCACATTCTAACCCCTCTGGTTCAGCTTTAGAAAAGACTCTTTGACGAAGCACTCACCGTCAATTCCCCTTATGGTCTCATATCGGTAAATAATAGGAACTCTGAGGAAGCACTCAACATCCAATTCCCCATGTGGCCTATATCTAGGAAACTATAGACACTCTTAGGGAGCATAAATTCCACCCCCTATGGTCTCACAATGTAATAGTAAAACATACACTCTAGAGAAGCCCTCAATGTCCATTATTTCTATGATCTACTACACCAGGTTCCCACGACCCTGTGTAAGTCAATCATGCACAATGATATATGGCTACCAAATTAATCCTCAAAAACTACTTGGCTAAAAATTATACAGCATATCATAGCATGTCGGATAATAATCACTCTAGCCTAATGATACTAGGCATGGAAAGAAAAGCAGCAGCCTAATAGGAAAAGCTATAAAAAATGTCCAAAACAAGAAAACATGGTAAAAACAACCATATATTGGAAAATATAACCCTATTATCAAAAAAATAACCTCTATCCAAACAAAGAGGCATAGCAAGAAAAAATATGGCTTAAAACCATAAACTTGCAATACCCTGTTCTTGGGTATTGGGCACTTTTGCACATAAATTTCAAAGACTATCTATGGAAAGGCACAAACCACCTACCTCGACATCGATATATTGATATACGTGAACCTCTGGCCTTGAATCTCCCTAGAACATCAAAGATCTACAACAATGTTAAAAACACTCAACTGAGGATCGCTCATGAAAGAGGATAAATCAAGAGATGAGGAACTAGAATAAGTAAGGGCATACTGTGTAAATTCCAATGCAATCGACAGTGGTCAAATCGGAGAACAGACGGTGAGTCGGGGGATCAATGAGGATCTGGTGGTCTCATTCCCTCCTAGACGAGATAGGTTGAGAAAAATATGGTTATGTTCATCAGATGTGACCCCGGTCTGTTTAATGAAATAAAAAGAAATTACACGGTATGTTATTTAAAATTACACAACGTGTCCTCACCTTTTATGGCCTCCACTTTAGGCGGTCTCCAGTTCACCACACACGGCCATGTGCTCGGCCGTTACACGGCCAGCACACGACTACCAATGGTAACCTAGTACGTGGCGTGTACATATAATTACAGAGTGTGTACTCCTGAAATTTCAAGAAACCCCCCTTTTCTCAAAAACAACCAGAAAAGAAAGACATACCTGAAAAAAAGATCCAGGTTCTTACAAACTTACCCCATAAAGAAATTTATCCCCTAATTTTTTTATCAAGGTGGCATTGAAGAAGAAACTTTGAATAGCTCTGACCACTGTGATCGAACATCAGCCTCCCTCTCCCAATTCTCATCTGGTACTCGCTCGTGCTTCCATAGAACTCGTACCAGAGGAATAGTCTCTCCATGGAGAACCTTCGCACTTTGGTTGACAATACGAATAGGAATCTCCTCGAATGAGGTTTCCACCTCAAGCTCAACCTCCTCAGGTTTAAATACATGATACGGGTCTGAGAAGTAACATCGTAGCTGAGAAATGTGAAAGACGTCGTGCATAGACTGGTACCTCTGAGGTAATTGCTGCTGATATGAAACTGGTCCGACTCTCTCCAAAACCTCAAATATCCCGACGTATCTCGGTGAAAGCTTACCCTATCTCCTAATTATTCTATGTCCCAACCTCGGTGTGACACATAGAAAACCCCGATCCTCGATCTCAAACTCCAGAGGTCGTCTCTGTCGATCAGCATAAGACTTCTGTCATGACTGCGCAGTAGCCATCCTCTTCTGAATCAACTCTATCTTCTATGTGGTCTCCTGGACAAGACGAGGTCCCAGCATAGCTACCTCTCCTACTTCTAGCCAACATAGGGGTGATCAGCATAGCCTACCGTAAAAAACCTCATAAGGTGTCATCTGAATAGTTGCTTGAAAACTACTATTGTAGGAAAAATCCACAAGAGGTATGTGCCTCTCCCAAGAACCTCAAAAATCCAGGATACATGCTCGAAGCATGTCCTCAAGAACCTGAATTGTATGCTCGGACTGTCCATCTTTCTGGGGATGGTAATATGTTCTCAGAAGTATCTCAAAGACATTTTTTGGCTGCTCCCAAAAAACTACTACACTCACTTTGTATGGGTCTATTGATAATCCTTTCTCCGAGATAACAGGACCCAAGAAGTGAATCATGTCCATCCAAAAGTGGCATTTTGACAGATTAGAATATAACTGATGCTCTCTCATTGTATTCAAAATGATCTCAATATGTGTAGCATGGTCATGTAGAGTGTGAGATTACACTAAGATATCGTCCATAAATACTACCAAAAAAGAATCCAATTATGGATGGAACACTTGGTTCATCAGTGCCATGAAGACTACAGGTGCGTTCGTGAGACCGAATGACATAACCACATATATACTCGTATTGACCATACCTACTCTGAAAGGTTGTAAGAGGTATATCAGATGGTCTAACGTGAAACTAATGATAACCAGACCTCATGTAAATATTCAAGAACACCTGGGCTCTTTGAAGCTAATCACATAGATCATCAATCCTTGTCAAGGGATATTGGTTCGTGACTGTTAACTTGTTCAACTTCCGATAATCCACACAAATTATAAGGGTACTATCTACCTTCTTTGAAAATAGGATGGGCGAACCCCATGGAGAAGTACTGGGTTGGATGAATCCCTTTTCCTGCAGCTCCTCCAACTGCTTCTTGAGATCCTAAAACACTAGTGTAACCATCCTATACGGAGTAATGGACACTGGTGCTTCTCCTGGAATAAGTTCAATAAAAACGTTTACCTCTCACTCTGGAGAAAATCCTGAAAAGTCCTCTTGAAAGACATCTATGAAACAATCCCCCACTAGAAGAAATTCCATCTGTGAGGTCCCCTGGTCATCTAGATATAGACTAGAAATATGTGATGTAAATCCTCCCAACCCAAGATGCTAGGGTCCAACTCTGCTCGCCTGAACATCCCATTCACCCTTATGAAAAATCAATCCTCCCTCTGGTGATGTGAAACTCACCCTACGACGATAGTAATCGACAAAAGACTAGAAGGGAACTAACCAGTCCATTCTGAGAATGACATCATATCCTGTAATCTCTATGACATAAAGGTCCCATAAGGAGTGACACCCTCCAAAATCTAGAGGGTACTTCTTGCACTGATGTACACTACCCATTCTAGTCTCTAATAGAGTGTCTAGCGTCTAGATGTCAGCAGAAGAAAAGATATAGATCTCAATGCTCTCCACAACAACAACAGATATAAATCCAGGGGAAGCCCTTGTATCGAAAAGAATAGAAGCTAAAATAGAGTCAACTAGGATTGTACCTTGAACTGTAGAGGGTCTGGGATCCTGCTCTTATTGGGTCTGCTTCACTACAAAAATCTGACCTGCATCGCAGCCCTGTGACCCTGCCTGACCACCCTGAGCCAATCCATCCAGCTGTCACTGAAAGTATGGTGGCTGGCTACCATGGTCGGGACCTCCACCTTGGCCTGAACGCCTGGAAGAAATCCAGTTCCAATGCTGATAATAAACCAGTGGTGCTTCTCTTGAATGTGGAGTCATAGAATAACTCATATCACCAGCTGGTGGGGAGAAGAACTCACAAAAGTGTTGAAGATGACCCATTTTTTCACAAGATTGGAACTCCACTTGGTCTCTTCGGAAATGTGGCCTCGTATTCCCACTCTTCCCGCACTGGTAGCACACCTCTTGGCTACCGTAAGAAGTATCATTCTTCCTAGGGTCTTCGTGCATAGACTTCCTATAGTGCTTCCTTCTATCAGTAGGAGGGATACTGACTCTGGATGTCGAGCCGGCAAGGCTCACAACTCCGGAGTCATCAGATTTCAATTCATTATTAGCACCTGGTTGACTATAGAAGTGATGGAATTCATCCTGAAGATGTTCACCTGGGATCAGATTTCATGCCTCAATCCATCCTCAAACGTCTCTTCCAGGAATAACTCATCACCTCATGGGATGGGTGTGAAGCGTTGAAGCTCTCTGAGGTGAGAAGAATACTCCATAACAGAAAGAGTACCCTGCTCCAGACTCATGAACTCTCGGGCTCGATTGGCCCTCAAAGTCTCTAAGTTGAGGTAGTCATATAAGGCACTCTGTTACTCATCCCAAGTCATAACCTACTGGCGTCCCACCTGTGAGATCACATCCCACCATCTCTTGGAAGAATCTAAAAGCATATACGTAAAGAGATTCACTATCCTCTCTGGGGAATCTCCATATGCTTGAAGATAAGTAGTATGGATTCTAACCATGAATCTGTAACCTGAGGACCTCTTTCCCCTATGAACGAAGGAGGATGTTGCTACTAGAAATCCTGTGTCAACTCTTCCATAGAAGGAGCAGGATGCAGTACTCCTCAGAAAGTCTGTATGAACCTCATAAAGCTCTTTCAGAACTATGCATCTACACCTGTGTTCAGAATGACGGCTGGTGCAAAGACTGGCACTATAAGAGGATCTGCTGGTAGTCCCTAATCATCCATGTTCGGTGTCTGATCACTGCCCTGTAACTGGTGGACAACCTGATGACGTCTCAGTGGCATGACTCTGTAAGGTCAACCACACCATTTAGATCAAGATTTAAAAGGACTGAAACTTAGAATTATAAGAAGGGAACAAGATAAAGAAAGCATTCATGTTTTTCAAAACATGGATACATAGTGTGTATAATGCTTACACGACATTTCCCTTAAGACATCACATGGGCGTTTACTTTTTCCAACCTATGTCATGTTACACCCCATACACATGTCGTGTTGTCCTAACACACTGTGTGTACTTGAATCCTCTTCCCCTACCTGAGTTCTTCTATATGGCTAAGCCACATGGTTTCCCTAGAAAAAGACTACATGGCATGTTAGATCTAGACACGACATGTACTATATGAACTTCACTAAATCGTGTTGTTAGTTACATGACAGAATCTACACAGCGTGTTTGTGCCAGACACGGCGTATACTAGAAATATTTCATTGTCATGTGTTGTTTGCTACATGACTGAATACATGGGTTACACTACGTGGTGTGTTCAAGATTGACACGTCCTGTATAATTTATGTTTTATCCATCCATGAAGTTAGTCACACGGGAGAACCCATGGTCTAAACACATGGTTTGTACGTCCGGAACACGACATGTCCAACCCAATTCCCAACCCCATGTCTCTGCCCACACAGCCAGTGACATGGTAAGAGACTACACAGGGTGTCAATATAGTACACAATGTGTACTTAAGAAAAGTATTTACATACTGAAAAAAAGAACACATGGCATGTATTCATCATTACACACTATGTATTATGGTTTTTTCTGGACCGTAAGCCTTAGAAACTACTCCAGA
The DNA here is from genome assembly GCA_963277665.1 of Viscum album. NCBI lineage: Eukaryota > Viridiplantae > Streptophyta > Magnoliopsida > Santalales > Viscaceae > Viscum > Viscum album. The sequence continues at coordinate 658,720,170 of OY728132.1, forward strand.
ACCCAGAAAACACTGAAATGAACATTAAAGTGCCAAATTCAGATCCGTGAAGGACCATAACACCTCAAGAACCAAAGATTGTCGTTAATTTAAAAGAAAACTTACATAATTCAATACCCTTTGAAAAATTAGGTATTTTATCATGACATCTATCCCAACAACATGCATATCTAACAAAACATCTATCATAAAAACATGCAATTAGAAATGCACCGTAAATGGAATGGAAAGAATGCATGGCATGTGATCTCTAGGAAGATCCTATATGATGCATGAGATGGAATACCCTCATTTCATTAGGTTGCAATAGAAATAGAACCTCAATATTATCAATGAGAACAGCACAAAACGTGTGAATCGCCCAATGGTGAAAATCAAATCAACTGTATAATTGTGAAACCGGAGGATTCACAATATTCAATGTAAATTAGATTTTCCCTATACACGGGTTCGCTACTCCCATACAATTCCTATTACCATGTACTAATTGTCTTCCTATCCCGGGCTGTAGAATCCAAATAGTAAGTCAAGAATAAAATAATTTATCTGATACCACATTGTAATGTCCCTGTTCTGGATGCCGCCCAGAGATGCCCCGTACCCAGTTGGTTGCATGACCTCAAGTGCATTTTCCCAAATGCCAGAGGCTACCAACAAGCAGCGAGGGCCTTGGGTGTGATATTGGAGAAACTATGCACTCATTGGTGGAGTAACATAGTATAAATTAAATAGATAACAATAGTTGAAGCAATACTAATACTATTCAATAGTAAATATCATAAGAATGACAGTATAAAACAACTGGAAGACATATATAAATGATTCATGATACATGTGTCTATGAAATAAACAAAAAATTTCACAACTCTGGAATACAATAATAAATAAAATTACAAAAGAAAACAGATAAACTCTAATAGCATCGCAAGCCTCAGCTTCGTCCCATGTTCCCTAGCTCCAAAGTAATCATGTACCAGAAGTAGTAGGGTGCTTTCACTTATCTATACATGAAAAAATATAATCTTTTTGGCCCCAAAATCCTGGCCCAAACAGGGTTCGAGATGAATACCAGTAGGAAACCACCCAAAGATCTGTTCCTAATAGTCAATGAATTTATATAGTAGAAAAAAAATGAAACAGTAAAAAAGGATGTACTCAAAAGTAAATAATCCTACAGTTTTAATTGCATTCAATTTCATATATCAAGTAAGAAGATTATCACAAGCAGGTAACCTTATGGGAAGTACTCATAGCCTAACCCCTCTGGTCAACCAAACAAACACAAACAACCCTCTGGGAAGTACTCACAATCTAACCCCTCTAGTTTAGCTTTAGAAAAGACTCTCTGAGGAAGCACTCACCGTCAATTCCCTATGTGGTCTCATATCGGTAATTAATAGGAACTCTGATGATTCAATCAATGTACAATTCCCTTTGTAGCCTGTATCAAGGAAACTACAGACACTCTGAGGAAGAATAAAGTCCATCCCCCCTATGGTCTCACAACGTAATAGTAAAACAGACACTCTCAAGAAGCCCTCAACGTTCATTCTCTATATGGTCTACTACACCAGGTTCTCATGACCCTGTGTAAGTAAATCGTACACAACGATATATGGAATCCAATGTAAACCTCAAGAACTAGTTGGATAAATAGTCTACAACATATCATAGTATGTTAAATAATAATCACTCCACCCTAACAATACTAGGCATGGAATGAAAAGCCGCAGCCTAACTGGGAAATCTAGACCAAATGGTCAAAAACAAGAAAACATGAGCAAAACATCCATATCTTTGCAAAGATAACCCTATTCTAAAATAATTAGCCTCTATCCAAACAAACAATGCATAATAGAAAAAAACAGGGCTAAAAACCAGAAACATGCAATACCCCGTTCTGGGGTATTGACCACTTCAGCACATAAATTTAATATACTATCTACGGATAGGTAGAGACCAACTACCTTGGCGTTGTGAGACCGATATACATGAACCTCAGGCCTTGAATCTCCCAATAATTCCCTAGATCTAAGAAAACATTAAAAACGTTTAACCTAGGATAACTCAAGAAAGATGGTAAATCAAGAGATGAGACTCTAGAAGAAGGAAGAGCTTACTATGGAAATTCTAACACAATCGGCAGCATTTGAATTGGAGAAAGGACGGCGAGTCGGGGGATCAACAAATATTTTGAGGCCTTGTTCACTCCCAGATGAGATAAGTTGAAAAGAAGATGGTTTTTTCCATCAGACTTGACCTCGGATCATTTAATGAAATAAAAAGAAAGTACACCGTGTGTTCTTTAAATGTACATGGCATGTACTTACCTTTTCGGGACTCCACTTTAGGCGGTCTCCAGGTCACCACACACATCCATGTGCATGGCCATTACATGGCCAGCACAAGGCTACCCGCGGTAACCTAGAACAAGGCATGTACATATAAGTACAAGGTGTGTACTCCTGAAATTTCCAGAAACCCACCATTTTCTCAAAAACAACCTGAAAAGAAAGACATACATGAAAAATAAGATTTTAGGTTCTTACAATATAATACCCTAGTTAAGCATGTTAATCCATAATTTAATTTTTACACAGATGAAAAAAATTTTATAAAATCATTTAAAATATGCTTTTAAAATAATGAGAAAACATCCATTTTATTTTGGTAACTTTTAAAAACTAGAATTCGTTGAAAATGAGAATAAATTTTTCTTTTGAATAATTTTTAAATTTTTAAAGGATGCTTCATAAAAAATTATTTATATTTTTTCAGAAATCCTTTCATTCAATATATGTTAAAAAAGAACATTATTTTCAAAGTTTTGTACAAAGTCAAAAGTTATTCAGATAGAAAAAATTTGAGAAGATTCCTTTAAATAATTGGTAAACAAAATTAAATGTATTAAAAATAAACATCTCAAACATTTATTTATAAATAGAAAAATAAAAAATGAAATTTATGAACATGGACATGGATGATAAATATTCCCCACCAAAAGAGAAGGAATGAATTCTTCTTTTCTTAAAAATATTTTGTTGATAATTTAAATTAATAAAGAGATGGAAATTGTACTAATACTTAAAAATTAATTAAACAAATAGAGTATAAGAATATATATGTGTGTATTATAGGAAAAGGTTAAAATAATTCCCCTTAATGAAAATATAACACAGAAATCCCTAAAGGGAAATGATATTATAACGTAAACCATTACCTTAAGGCTCATCTTACTTAAATAATGTTCAAAAATCATGTATAATAAATATAGATTGATCAAAAATATATTATAGATCCATATTAATATATAAATGAAATTATTTTTTTTGATCTATAAATTCTAATTACCCTTTAATTAACAATACATCATTAAAATGAACATTCGCGTAAAAACTGCTATGTTTTGAAAATATATTCTGGTTTTACAGTTATGGTCATTTCACTTCGGCCATGGTTTCATTATCTATATACTATTATTAATTTCATAAATTTAATTATTATTCATTATATAAAATTTTATATGTATCTATATATGGTGTTTTTGATAAATTAATTACATCATGTCATGGAGATGTTAGTCTGTACAGAAGCACGAGTAATAATTCCACTTTTCAATAGATGTATAAAATAAATTTAAAAGATAATTTCCCTTTGAGTAATCATAATTATATCATAAATATCATATATATTCATTAAACATGTCCTCATTACCATAAATTTAATGAGTAAATGAAAATTGAATCACATCGCTTCATGGAGGTGGTAGTCCACACATACACCCGAGTGATGTTATCATTTTCTAAGAGATGCAAAAGAGATATAACATTGATATAATATAAAAATTAAACCATAAATGTATAGTAAATATAATTATTATTTTATTTTAGGATGTATATGGTATATTTGGAGAATTTTTAAGAATAAAGAAACAAGAAAATTGTTTGTAATGTCATATGCATTTTATTTGGGTGTCTTCCTTTGAAAAACACTTTAACGATTCTTGTATGGGCCTTTTGGAAAGTCCAAAAACTCAAGTTAATAGATAATTATTATGGTATAGTGTTTGGTTATTTGTTGAGATAAAGGTATCATCTGGTGTGGTGAAGTGAGAAGAGGATTTTCCATTTTTTATGTGAGGTTGGTGGAAAACTTGTGAACAAATGAAACATTATTATATAACATATGAATTAGTCATGTTAAGTGGAAATAAAATTCCTAAGTTTCGAATAAATTTTTTTAGGTTAGAAATTCTTTAATATAGTAAAACTAAATCAAGTTTTTTGGTATAATTTAGATAATATATATCAACTTAACCCTATCATTAAACCTTTTTAAACCTTAATGTAGTTCTAAATTATTTCTTTATTTAATATTCATTATAACCAAAAATTATTCTAAAATTGAAACCTAATATTATTTATTATGATTAAAAATATAGAATCTATTTTAAAATATTCAATTCCTAAAAATTGAAGAAATTAATCTTAATGTAAGTGCACAAAACATGGAAAACAATTAGAAAGAATTATTTTTTTTAAATTATAAAGTGAATTTCATTTAATTATATGCCGAGTAAGAACCATTAAATTAATATCAATTTATTTCACTAAACAAATTATACACACATTGCATTAAATTCATACATCAATAGTGATTAATTTAATTTACTAATATAAAAATACATTACACATAAAAAACCAATAGTTTTAAAAACTAACTATTTTAAAATTCAAATGATTTTATCTTCACTTCTAACAAATTTATAATCAATTTATGAATGACTATTCATTTTTTATTGAAAATAAAAAACTATTTCCTTAAAATTATATTTTATTAGTGATTAAGATACATGATATTTAAAAAATAAAATACATAGAAAATTTTTTCTCTAAACATAAAATGATATTATTTTTAAAGTTTAAATTTTATTAATTCCATCCTAGTAATTAATAAAAAAAATTCATTAAGAAAAACCATTATACTTATTTTTCAAAATTTAATTAGTCTTATTTATACCCTCTAATCCACAGGCTAGGTGGTAAAATTCATATTTAATAATAATATTTCAATGGTAAATCTTGATTCGTTTAAGGTCATAGTTGTGAATAATGTAATATATCAAAAACACTGAATTTATTTAATTGGGAAAATATATTCTAAAATATCTGGGCCTTAAAAATTATACTTATGTATATCCAAATACATCACATAAATAAACTACATTATCTCTTCATGTAAAGACAGAAATTTATATGATTATGATAATATCCACATTAGTAATCCCAACCCAATAGATAGCCAACCTCATTCACTTTTCTAGACCTGGAATAGCCTCCAGGCCGGTAGGTTGTCAGATCCCAAGTCTTTATACCTAGGGAAAATTTTCTCAAAGGATAATTAAATTCATGATAAATAAAATTCCTAATATACCCAAAAAAAATCAAAAACAATTTTCAAGCTCATAATTATAATTACGAACTGTGATTAATATAACTGAAAACTAAATTTTACAATATCAAACCCAACATAACATGAAAGGATCTATCCAAGAGGCCCTCTAAAAATTACTGTATAACATACAAATTATAGAAATTTAACAAAAATGTTACTTTCATTAATCTAAGTGTAATTTAAAAAATAAATTGATATTTTACTTATTTTCAAAAACCTAGTACTTTTATGAACTATTTAGGAGAAAAATTTAATTATGAACATTTTATAAATTAGTTAAAACATGAATATAAACATTATAAATTAAAAATAATATAAATTATATCATATTATCATTATATGAAATTTCAAAAATATTAATTTAAACAATTATTCATATTAATCATTAAATTAATTTTGATTTGGTTTAAATATTTTTTTGAACAAATATTATCTTTTAATTTGAGAAATTTTAAATTAATTAATTATGAAAATACATAATTATAAAACATTGTAACTTATTTATTGTATCATTATAATTGATAAAATTTATAAATTATTTCTCATAAATTCTAAATAGGCATTTTATTTCTAAATCATAAGATGCACCATATAACTTTAAAATATTATTTTTAATGTTTAATTTTAGTATTTTAGAAATATATTAAGTGTTTCAAAAACAATTTATTATAATTAATTAATTTATAAACCTTTTAAAAGGTAAAATATCATTAATTAACTTTTATAATTACTTATAATAGACTATTTAAATGATAATGTTATAAAATAATCAATTTAATGTTTCACTAAATCTTTCAAAATGTTGCGGTGTTCAATTTTGGTTCATTTTGTATAGAAAAACAATGAGATGGAAAATGTGGTACAACACGAGGAATCCATTTTTTGGTGTCACCTGTGGATATGAAGAAGTGCCATGGTGGTCACTAAGTTTTCATGTCTTGGAACTAGACATAGTTTATAGATAATCCTAGCAATGAAATACCAATATTGTCACTAAACCATGGTGAAGGTGATTTGGGTGTTTAGAATCCATTATTAATACACTAATGGTAGTTCTATGTTGTGGTGATAGTACCTATATTTTAATACCCTAATCCCACATGTTAAAATATTTAATAAATTCCCTTTTAAATCACTAATGGGTTTCAATGAAAATTCATTTATCATTTGCACGTGGAAATGAACCCAAAACCTAGAAGATCTATCTCCATGAAATCAATTGTAAAAGTATATTCGAAACAGAGTATGTAGATGGTGTACCTGAAATTTCCAAGCATATATAAAGTTTGTATTATTGGTAAATAGAATTAGATTAATGGTGATCAAAAGGATTTTCAGTCAAATGCCTCTTGCCTTTGAGGGGTGTACATTAGTCAATGGATCCAAGAACGATTTATGAGGACTTTAAAATGTTTAAAGGGGTTCAAGTGCATTCACTGAGTGATAAAAGTACTGCATGAATGGAAGATAGCTTCTGATTTCTTATGAAAAAATTGAAACATTCATACATACATAGCACACACGACATTAGAGGATAGCATCCTCATATATATCCATACTCGATGCTCTTCATAAAATGAATAGTATCATCCATATATGTTGAATCAGATACCATCACATGACATCCATTTATTTCCACATGATGGCGTTCATTCATTGAACTCATCTATGAATAATGTAATCCAACCATAAAAGGATAAACTCCTTGATTCATAACTAATGAAATTTTTGGGAGAAGTACATGGAACCAAAACATCCATCGCAAGCATGCCAATACATGAATCGTTGTAGAACATATCTTCATTCCACCACCATGGTGTAGTGGTGACCATTTTTGTGCATATCTAACATTAATATGGGAAAATAAAATTAAGGTATGGATTAAGAAACCAGTAGTTATTATTAAAAAATTAATATGAGTTCTATAATTAATTTTGGAAAATTATGGTTGGGTTATGTGATAAACCAGTGATATTATAAGTGTTTATAAGTGTAATTTAGTAATTTAATGAACTATGATCATGTAATTATTTTTATATCTTATATTTTTTGGCTAAAAATAGTATTTTTGTAGTCATAAGAATGGTAATGTGTTTGTAATGGCGAGGGATGAAAATGGTTTCCACTATAATCTCTTAGGTTATTGAGTTTCATCATGTCATTTTATTTTTCATGTTATTTCATTAACATATTGTGTGACCTTCACTATTGCTTCATAACCCCTATCTAAGGACCAAATTATTATTTGTGACCCAACACACATTAAGTAATTTGGTTAGTTAGATGGTCAACTAGTGCAAATGGATTCTATTACCAATGCATGTGGTTTTAATTTTGATATGTGGTTGATATGATCATGGGGTAGATGAAATAAGTTGTCAATTTATTATGATGAGTATATGAGGTTGATGTGATCATGAGGAGGAGGGAACAATGTTGATTTCCATTATGATGTGAGGTATTAGGACTATCAATTAATGGTTTGGTGATAGTCGGTTTGTGGGGATCCTATTGTAATTTTAAAAATAAGTGATATACTTTGAATTATTTTTATTTGGAGAGGGTTCTTTTTTTACTAGTGAGCTTACATGGTCTGGTATAACCTACTTGTTTCAATGTTTATTCATTGAAGCTTAAATATTCCTCTTCAATACTAACACATTAGTTTCTAGAGAAGATCATATTGGGAATAATTATCAAATAAACTCTACTAATATATAGAATTTTTCAATGTTACATGATCATACAAAGGATCAGTCTAGGCTTTAATATGTCATGGGAATGGTTGACATGGAAAACACCATTGGAGATCCATTAGCTTCTTTATAAATTTTTGGTTTATTGATTGTCATATGATAGTTGTTTATATTTTTAGGAATTATTTGAAATTACATGATTTTTTTGGTTTATATCTCATATTTGGTTTATATTCTATGGATTATGGGTGTTTATTGGTGGTTTTATTTTCCCTTCCTAGGATGAAAGTGGGTAATTACTCTCATATCTTACTTTTTATACCATTGTTTATAGTGTCTTACCCATGGCCTATTAGTAGTGGTTTTTGGGTGTCACATTCAGTTTTACCATCATATCATGAATAGTTCTGTTAAAAATTGGTCATGAAATTATGGTATCATAGTGATTTAATTTTTTAGGATGTGGTTTAGAGTATTAAGTATGGTTTATAGTGTTTTCTTTTTGGGAAATGTAGCATTCAAACATAAAATTTCACATAGTATATAGAGAGTTTCTAATACATGGAAGGGACCTTGTGATGTGATGTAAAAAACAAGATTGAATATTGAAGATACTTAAGAAATGATATATTTATTTTGGGTTAGGAATAATGTTATGGTTCTTGCATCATCATTTATTATGTAAGGGATTGAATTTTTAAATTATATACTATGGATTCACAGTAAAAAAGATCATTTTAATTGGATTGTATATTGTAGTACCCTCGGTTTCTGGTACATAACCCTTTCATCATGTTTTTTTATGTAAAATAGGAATTTTTTTAAATGGTTGTCTTTGAATAGGATTGACGTATAATTTTGGTTGTTTCCATAAAGTTGGGTGTTTCCATAAATTTGGTTGTTTCCATAAAGTTGGGTGTTTCAATAAAGATGGGTGTTTCCGTAAAAATGTTTGTTTCAATAATGTTGGGTGTTTCCATAAATTTGGGGGTTTCCATAAAGTTGGGTGTTCCCATAAAGTGGTTTGTTTCCATAGAGGATAATGTTTCCATAAGAAACATTATTCCATAAAAAGGGTAAACGTGAAGGATGGGAGAGTTTGGGGGTTTATAAGTAGTTTTGGGACCAAAAGGAAGGTTGAACGGTCCATACACGGTTGGCCCAAACTGTGGGGTCAAACCATGCACTGGGGTCAAATATAGATCATATTCTCTAGGAGCTTACTCGTTTTTACTCTATATTTCTTTTCGGCTTCAAAAAGACACTATTTTGATATTTATCAACCTATAAGGCTTTAGAACCCCCCCCCCCCCCTCCCCACATGATTTGGATCCAACCTAGATCCCTCCCTTGGTGATTTCAAGCCTGATTCTTGGGGTAAGTGTCGATCTTCTTGGTTCTTTTCCGTTTTCTTAAAAATCAACCTTCTCTCCTTCTCATTTTCTTAGATCTACACCTAATGTGGGTAGATATATGTTTTATAACATCAATTAAGGATAAATATGGTGTTTTCATGATATATTAAGAGATCTAAGCTACTTTCTTAGAATCTTGATCTGATTCATGAGGTATGTCACCATTCTTTCCTGATTTGTTACGTTTTCTTAGATGTGCTTAGAACTACTTCTCCAATTTTCATTCATTCTAAAATATTCACTTATAGTAGTTAGATAATAATTTTTGGATTCCAAATAATTCTATTTTGATTCTTGATCTTGCGAGGATAAATGAATTATGGTCGTTCTTGGAGAATCGACCCTCCTTTTGTGTTCTTCATTCATTGTCGAGTTTCGTCAAAACCTTCAAGGTAGGTGTCCCAAATATCATCTCCAATTACTATAATTTATTGTATTAGTTTCAAATTGAGTAAATTGGATAATATTTATTATTATATCTTGGTTTGATACATGAAATAAGTCTTTTTATTGATAATTTGTCCTGTTTGGTAGATTTATGAAATCTGGATAAATTATGGTGCAAATTGATTTGTCTTATAGAATTTAAAATGGCGATTTTAATTGCTGAATTTTATGTAACATCCAAGTGGTTTGATTGGGAATGTGTTTTCCATAAAAAATACGTTTTATTAAAATGAGTTGTAATTTTAATGGTTTTAATGAAAAATAGATTTCAATAAAAAGGTGATTTTATTGAAAGGGCTGTTTTATCATGATCTTTTGGAATATGTGGAGTGTGTTCATGTTCCAAATATGGGGCTTGTTTGAAATATGAGCTTGTTTTTAGTGCCAAAGAGATAATGGCACATAGGAAACAATTACCTTGTGACCCCTTGGTAGATCAACTAGAAACTGCTCATGAGTATGGAACTGTCATAACGTAGCATGCATGGTTGGTTGCATGGATTTGTGGAATGGTTTAGTTATGACAACTAGGGTATTGAAAAGTTATTTTTAAGAATTGAAACTATTTTTATTAAGTTTTATCCTTCTGGAAAAAATGGTTTTAATTATACTTGTACATTTTTTTTTGCAGACTGTTCTGGAACATGTTTATATTTAGTTATAAACTATATTGGGAATTTATTTGTCTAAAATATATTATAATAATGTTTCTAAATCTTATATCCTAGTTTCATGAGTAGGGAATTCATTGGGGATATCCTACTAAGTTTTATACTCACCCCTACTTTAGTACATTGGTTCTTTTGGAGACGCTATCTTCTGAGACAAGGAAACTTTGGGCTACTTGGTCATGGAGCATGGGGCACATGGATTTTGGATCTTTGTGGCCTTCTTGTAGTCTTTTGTTGGTTTTCACTATTTACTTTGATATTTGTCGAGTCTTCCACTGTTTCATACTTTGGAGTGGTTTTTATATAAATATACTAGTTGAGATTTCTTGCTTTTATTCATGCATCATATAGTGAGTTGTTCTGTTATGGGTTTCTTGGTTAATGGTTTTATTATTAAAGTGTAAATTGTCACCCACTTTCATTTAAACCCTTTAGAATTTATTTACAGCCTTTGGCCTTTTGGGGATGTCGCTTAAGTCTAAGTAATTCTCATTGGATTGAGAGTACAATTAGTCATTACTTGACCTTAAGTGACATCCTGAAGATGCCAAAGACTAGAAATAAATTCTGAAGGGTTTCAATGGAAGTGGGGGATGATTTTACCCTTTAAAAATAAAACAATTAACCAAGTAACCCATAACTGAACAACTCACTATATGATGCATGAATAAAAGAAATACATCTCAACTACTTTATTCCTATCAAAACCACTCCAAAGTATGAAATAGTGGAAGAATCTACAATAATCAAAGTAAAGAGTGTAAAATAACTAAAGACTCCAAAAAAACCACAAGACTCAAAGCTCCACATACCCCATGCTCCCTGATCACAAAAAATCCTGACCATCACAATGTGGTCCTTGAATATGGGAAACATTACCCTTTCCCTTGTCCTGGAAGATAGAGTCTACAAAAGAACCAATGTTATAAAGCAGGGGTGAGTATAAAACATAGTATAATATCCCCCAATGACTACCCTAATCACACCACTAGGATATAAAAGGTAGCAACATTATTATTAATTAGTTTATAAAAAAACTCCAAAAATAGTTTATAACTAAATATAAACAAGTTCCAAAACTGTCTACGAAAAAACTTTACATGGGTAATTAAAACCAATTTTCCTGAAGGATAACACATAATAAAAACAGTATCAACACTTCCAAATCATTTTAAAATATCCTTGTTGGCATACCTGAACCATTCCAAAAACCCATGCTACCAACCATGCATGCTACGTTATGACAGTTCAATACTCATGACATATTTCTCGTCAATCTACCAATTCGTCAGAAGTTAATTGTTTCCCATGTGCCATTAACCCTATGGAATCGAGCACAAGTTCATATTTCAACCAATATACATATATTCAACATGGACACACACCACAAATTCCCAAAGATCATGCCAAAACAACCCTTTCAATAAAATCACCTTTTTATTGAAAACTATTTTTCATTAAAACCATTAGAATACCAAATCATTTAAATAAAAATATGTTTTATTGAAATCCCATTTCCAATAAAACTATTTAAAATTTACATAAAATACACCATTTTAAATCACCATTTTAAATTCAAGAAACTAAAACAATTTGCACCATAATTTATCAAGATTTCACAAATCTACCAGAAATGATAAATCATCACAAAAGAGAATTATTCCATGTATCAAAACAAGTATTCAAAATAAAGAATAACCAATTAACTAAATTTTAATCTAGTCCAATCAATTCTAGGAAGTGGATATGAGAGTGACGACACCTACCTCAATGGTTTTGATGAAACTCAACAACAGATGAAGAACACACAAGAAGGTGGGCCGATTCTCCAAGAACGTCCTTAGTTCTCTTATATTAGAAAGATAACGACTAAAAATTGAATTATTTGGAATTCAAAAATGTTGATCTACCCACTATATTTGTAGATCTAAGAATTAATGAAGATCATAGAAGCAGATCTAATAATAGATAAGAAAACGTCACAAATCAGAAAAGAATGGTGACATACCTTAAGAATTAGATCAAGATTCCAAGAAAGAATCTTAGATTTATTCCTTTTTCATGAAAAATACCATATTTAACCTTAATTGATGATAACAAACTTATATCTACCCACAAGAGATGTAGATATAAGAAAACGAGAAGGAGAGAAGGAGGAGTTCTAAGATAACAGAACATAACCAAGAAGATCAGCACTTACCCCATGAATCGGGCTTGAAATCACCAAGGGAGGGCTCTAGGATGGCTCCAACTCATGTGGGGAGGGTTATACAGCCTTTTAGGGAGATATATATCGAAATAGGGGAATTTTGAAGTGAAAATAAAATATATATAGCAAAAATGAGTAAGCTCTTAGAGAATAGGATCTAGATTTGACCTCTGTGCACCGTTTGACCACACGATTTGGGCCAACCGTGTATGGACCGTGTGACCTTCCTTCTCTTCCTAAAACTCCTTATAAAACCCTCAAAATCACACATCCTTCACCTTTACCTTTTTTATGGAAACATGTTTCTTTTATTGAAACATCCACCTCTATGAAAACACCCCACTTTATGGAAACACCCAACTTTATACGTCAAACCTATTCAAATACAACATTAAAAACACCTCTTTTACATAAAAAACATGAGTAAAGGGTTATGTACCTGAAACAGAAGTACTAATTCCCCCCCCCCGCCATTGGCCTTTCCATCCTCGTAATGTAGAAAACCATGGCATACCAAAAAGAGTCTCAGACAGTACTCTTTCATTTCCTTTTCACATTCCCAAGTCTCATCCTAAATCTGAGAATTTTTATATAAAACTCAAACTAGGCCGATGATTTTCCCACAAAATACGTTCTCTTGTCTGCCCATGATCTGCTCTAGTATATGTACCAGTGAAGCGTCTGGTTATAGTTATATGTGATCCCATCTGATCAAATGGTCATGATCAGGTTGATACTTCGTCAACTGAGATATGTGGAACACATTATGCATAGAGCTAAACCATGTAGGCAATTCCAAATGATATTCCCCCTCACCAACGCATTCTAGTATCTTAAAAGGGCCTATGTATCGAGGGGATAACTTTCCCTACTACCCAAAATGAAAATTTATAAGCCTTGGAGATATCTTCAAGACCCCATGATCACTTACTATAAAGGAAAACGTTCATCGATGATGATCCAAATAATATTTTGGTGACACTAAGTCATCTCCATCCCCTTTATAATCAAATGGATATTTTTGGTTGTTTCTTGGACAAGGATCATCCCGACTTATGAAGTCTCGCCTGTTTCCACCCAACACTGTGGAGAACAATAAGGGATCCCATAAAATGCTTCAAACAGATCTATATGTATCGAGTCTTGATAGTTGTTATTGTATAAGAACTCCACTATGTGTATATGATCTTACCATGAGCCACTGAAATCTATTACAATATCCCACAACATTTCTTCCAAAGTTAGTATTTTTCACTCAGACTGGTCATTTTTCTAAGGATGATACGATGTGCTCATAGTCAACTGAGTCCCAAGGGATATTTGTAAGGATCTCAAAAAATGAGATGTGAAACTCGAATCTCTATCTAACACTATTGAAACTAGTAAACCATACATATTTACCACTTCTTGGATATAAATTTTGGATAGATCCCCCACCGTATGAGTTTCAAGAATAGGGATGAGTTGGGCCAACTTGGTAAGTTGATCTACTACCACCCAAATGGAATCGTGTTTCCAAACCATTCTTCAAAGACCTGTAACAAAATCAACTGTTATCTATTCCCATTTCCACAATAGTATAGAAAAAGAATGAAACATACCCTCCGGTCTCTAATGATCTACTTTAAACTTCTGACAAGTTGGGAACCGTGACAAGAACTCGGCCACCTTCCTTTTCATGTCGCTCCACAAAAACTGTGCCTTCAATATCTTATACATCTTCTATGTACATGGATTTATAGCCCATCTCAAATGGTGGTAAGAATGAAGGATTTGTTCCCGAAAATACATTGGTACAAACATCATATTTCTAAAAGACAAAACTAAACTTTCATCAAGTTTCCATCCCTCAATGGTCTCCCACCATTGAGTTTTGAACTCATAACCAGACATTTTTATCAAATGTTTGTGCCTCTCTGTCCATATTAACCGAATCAGAAACTAGTGTAGATGAAAAATAAAACATCAAAATCACCATGGTCTCCATAGTCTACATGCATGTCAGCTAGAACTGACATCAATTTTCATTCATCTGAAGCTTCCTTCACAAACTGAGAATATGGATTCTTACTTAATGCATCTGCCGCCGGATTCCCTATTCTTGGCGTGTAAATTATGTCAAAATCAAACATTTGGAGATACTCCATCCATTTTCATTGCCTCATATTCAAATCTCATTATGATAAAATGTGTTTCAATATTTTATGTTCTATAAACACAGTTAATTTCACACCAAATAGATAGTGACGTCAGGTCATTAAAGCATGGACAAGTGGCGCTAACTCCAAGTCATGTGTTGGGTAACTCTTCTCATGCACCCTCAACTTACATGAACCATAAGAAACCATGTGGTCCCGATGCATGAGAACAAAACCCAACCCTAATCCCAAAGCATCAATGTACACCACATACCCATATCCTCATTCTTCCATAATCACGATAGTTTTCGATGTAAGATGACATTTCAACTCCTGGAAAGACTCATGACATTCCACTGTCCATTGGAATAGAGCATTCTTCTTTGTTAGAGCTATAATTGGGGAATATAGAAATGAGAAATCACGCAAAAAGAATAATTAGTATTCAAATAGACCAAGAAAACTTTGTACCTCTAAGATATGTTTTTGTGGTTTACATGAGATGAAAACTTTTATCTTTTTAGGATCCACTAAAACCCCATTTTTAGAAATTGCATGGCCACAAAAACGTACCTCCTGTATCCAAAATCCAAACTTTGAAAATTTGGAATACATAGGGTGATCACTTGATATTTCTAACACTATCTCCAAGTGTTTCTCATGCCCATCGCTTGTCTTTGAATAAACCAATATTTCATCCACAAACAAAACAACAAAAGAATCGAGATATCGCTGAAATATCTGATTCATGCCATTAGAATGCCAAATAATTTCAATAAAACCCATTTTTTATTGAAAAACCATGCATAATAAAACCATTTCAAAGTACCAACAAATCCATCATTTTAAATCTCTATTTTAAATTCAAGAAACTAAAACAAATTTCATCATAATTTATCTTTATTTGAAAAATCTTCGCAAAATGATTAGTGATCACTAAAGAGATTTGTTCCATGTATCAAACCAAGAGTTAAGAATAAATATTATCCAAATTAGTCAATTTAAAACCAATCCAATCAATTCAAGTAAGAGGATATGAGAGTGAAGCCACCTACCTTGAAGGTTTTGACGAAACTCGACAACGAACGAATAGCGCACAAGAAGGCGGGTCGATTCTCCAAAAACGGCCTTAGATCTATTATCCTAGAAAGATCACAACTCAACATTGAATGATTTGGTATCAAAAAAAAGTATATATACCCACTATAGGTGTAGATCTATGAAATAATGGATATCAGAGAACTATATTAAAGCAAATCTAAGAAAACGTGATAAATTAGGAAAGAATGGTGACATACCTCAAGAATCAGAACAAGATTCCAAGAAAGAAGCTTAGATCTATTCCTTTAGAATGAAAACACCATATTTAGCCTTAAATGATGTTAAAAAACTTATATCTACCCACAAGAGGTTTAGATCAATGAAAATGAGAAGGATAGAAAGAGGAGTTTTAAGAAAATGGAAGAGAACCAAGAAGATCGGCACTTACCCCAAGAATAGGGCTTAAAATTACCAAGGGAGGGCTCTAGGATGCCATAAAATCATGCAGGGAGGGTTCTCCAGCCTTCTAGTGAGATAAATACAGAAATAGGGGCGTTATGAAGCAAAAAATAAATATATAGAGCAAAATTGAGTAAACTCTTAAAGAATAGGCTCTAGATTTGACCTTTGTGCACGGTTTGACCACATAGTATGGGAAAACCGTGTATGGACTGTGTGACCTTACCTTTGGTCCCAAAACCCCTTATAAAACCACCAAACTATCTCAAACTTCACTTTTACCCTTTTTATGGAAACACATTTTTTTATGGGAACATCCTCCTCTCTGGAAACAACCCACTTTATGGAAAACACCCAAATTTATGGAAACACCCAACGTTATGGAAACACAAAACTTTATGGAAACACTTAACTTTATGGAAACATCCAAATTTATGGAAACACCCAAGTTTATGGAAAAACAAACTTTATGGAAACACTCAAATTTAGGGTAACACCCAACTTTAAGGAAACATCCTACTATATAGAAACACCCAACTTTATGGAAACACCCAACTCTATGGAAACACAAAACTTTATACGGTAATACTATTAAAAGACGCCCCATTTAAAAATGTATATTTTACAGAAAATAACATGAGGAAGGTTTTATGTAACCGAAACTAGGGGTACTACATTCTCCCCACCATTGTTATTTCCATCCTCAAAAAGTATAAAATCATCGCTGAGCAAAAAGAGTTTCAGCCACTGCTCTATCATTTCCTTCACACATTCCAAGGTCTCTTCCTAAATCTGACCATGCTACCATAAAACCCACTCTAGGATGATGATTTTCTATCATAGGACTTTCTCTTATCTATCCATGATCCGCACCAGGATATGTACCAATGAATCGTATGATTCTAGTTCTATGTAATCCCATCTGATCACATGGTCCAGATCAGGCTGATACATATTCAACTGAGATATGTGGAATACATTATGCACTAAGATAAACTATGGTTGAAATTAAAAATGATATTCCACATCACCAAACAATTCCAGTATCTCAAAAGGGCATATTTATTGAGGGGATAACTTTCCCTTATTCCCAAAATGGTGATTTCCAATCCATGGAGATATCCTCTAGAACACATTATCACTTTCTTCAAAGAAAAATGGTCATCAATGATGATCTGAATAATATTTCTAATGAATTTGAGCCATCTCCATCCTATTTCTAATCAAATGGATCTTTTCTGTTGTTTCTTGTACAAGGCTTGGCCCGACTAGTGAAGTCTCACCTATTTGCACCCAACACAGTGGAGAACGATAAGGGCGCCCATAAAATGATTCAAACGAAGCCATGTGTATTGAGCCTTGATAGTTGTTATTGTATGTGAAGTCCACTAAGGGTATATGATCTTCCCATGAGCCACTAAAATCCATTATTGAAGCCTTCCACATGCCTTCCAACTTATATATCGTCCAATCATACTAGTCGTCTGTCTGAGGATGATACATTATACTCATAGCCAACTTATTCCCAAGGGATATTTGTAAGGATATCTAGAAATGATATTTGAAACTCAGATCTCTATCTGACACGATTGAAATTATTACTCCATTCCTATTTACCACTTCTTGGTTATAAATTTTATAAGGATCCTCCACCGCATGAGTTTCATGAATAGGGATAAAATGGACTAGCTTGGTATGTCGATACACTATCACCCAAATGGAATCGTTTTTCTGAATCGTTATTGGAAGACCTGTAACAAAATCCTTAGCTATCTATTCTCATTTCTATACTGGTATAAAAAAATACTACAACATACCCACTGGTCTCTGATTCTCTTCTTCAACCTGCTAATAAGTTATGAACCACGAGATGAACTTAACCACCTTCCTTTTCATGCTTCTCCACCAAAATTGTGCCTTCAACATCTTATGCATCTTCTGTGTACCTAGATTTACAGCCCATCTCAAATGGTAGTAAACATGACGTAGTTTTTCTTAATAAGCCATAGGTACAACCATATGATCTCTAAAAGAAAAAAACTTAACTTCAATTAAGTTTCTAGCCCACATTGGTCTCCCCACCATTGAGTTTTTAACATATAACCAGACATTCTTCATCAGATGGTTGATCCTCTTTGACCATATTTACCAATTCTGGAACTAGTGTAGCTGAAATGAAAACTGCAACATCACCTCGGTCTTCACATTCCTCATATATTTTGGCTAGAACCGACATCAATTTCCATTCATCCGAAGCTTCCTTCACTAATTGATCATATAGATTCCTACATAATGAATTTTCCACCAAATTCCCTTTTCCCAGTGTGTATATTAAGTCAAAGTAAAATATTTGGAGATACTTTATCCATCTCTTCTACCTCGGATTCAAATATTGTTGTAAGAAAATGTATTTCAAGATTTTATGATCCATAAACATAGTTAATTTATCACCAAAGAGATAATGACGCTAGGTGTTTAATGCCTGGACAGCTACCGCTAACTCTAAGCCATGTGTTCGGTAATTATTCTCTTGCACCCTCAATTTCCTTGAACCATAAGCAACCACATGGTCTCCTTGCATGAGAACACAACCCAACCCTGATCCCGAAGCATCACAGTACACCACATACCCCTATCTTGATTCTAGAAAAATCAAGATAGGTACCAATGTAAGACAACCTTTCAGCTCCTTGAAAGACTTTTGAAATTCCACTATCCATTGGAATGGGGTGTTATTCTTTGTTAGAACTATCATTGGAGAAGATATACGGGATAAATCATGCACAAATTGTTTGTAGTATCTAGATAGACCAATAAAACTACGTTTCTCAAAGAAATATTTTTATGTTTTTCATTAGATAACAACTTCTATATTTTCAGGTTCCACTAGAACTCCATTTTCAGAAATTACATGGCCAAGAAAATTTACCTCCTGTATCCAAAAATCACACTTTTATAAAGTGGAATAAAAACAATAATCTATCAGGATGTCCAACACTGTGTCTATGTGTTCCTTATGCTCATACCTTGTCTTTGAATAAACCAATATGTCATCCACAAACACCACAACAAAAGAATCCAGATATCACTGAAATATCTAATTCCTCAAATCCATTAGAATGAAAACTCATTTCAATAAAACATCTTTTTTTTAAAACCCATTCCCAATCAATCCATTTATAAGTTCTAGAAAATCCACCATTTTAAATTCAAGAAACTAAAACAATTTTTACCATAATTTATCATGATTTCTCAAATCTACCAAAAATGATAAATCATCACTAAAGAGATTTATTCCATGTATAAAACCAATATTTCACAATAAATATTATCCAATTTATACATTTTGAAACTATTATAATAAATTCTTGGAAGAGGAGAATAATTTTAATCCACCTACCTCGAAGGTTTTGATAAAACATGACAATGGATGAAGAACGCATAAGAAAGATAGTCGATTCTCCAAGAACAACCTTAGTTATCTTATCCTAGAAATATCATAAATCAACATTGAATTATTTGGCATCAAAAAACGTATATCTAACCAATATAGGTGTATATATGAAAAACAATGGATATTGGAGAAGTAGATCTAAGAAGATATAAGAAAACGTGACAAATCCAGAAAGAATGGTGACATACCTCAAGAATAAGATCAAGATTCCAAGAAATCATCTTATACCTCTTACTCTATCACAAAAAACACCATATTTTTCCTGAAATGATGTTAAAAAACTTATATCTACCCACAGGAGGTGTAGATTTAAGAAAACGGGAAGGAGAGAAGGATGAGTTTTAAGGAAATGGAAAAGAACCAAGAAGATTTGAACTTACCCCAAGAATCGGTCTTGAAATCACCAAGGTATGGAACTAGGATGGATCCAACTCATATGGGGAGGGTTATCAAGCCTTATAAGGAGAGAAATCTCTAAATAGGGGCATTTTGAAGCCAAAACAAATATATGTGGAAAAACCAAGTAAGATCCTAGAGAATGTGATCTAGATTTGACCTCTGTTCATGGTTTGACTAGATGGTTTGGTCCAACCATGTATGGACCATGCGACCTTCCTTTTGGTCCGAAAATCCTTATAAAACCCTCAAACTCTCCCATCATTCACCTTTACCCTTATTATGGAAACATATTATTTTATGGAAACATCCTCCTCGATGGAAACACCCAACTTTATGGAAGCATCCAACTTTATGGAAACACCCAAATTTATGGAAACAACCAACTTTATGGAAACACCCAACTTTATGAAAACACCTAACATTATGGAAACATCCCATTTATTGTATTGATTTGTGAGAATATATATTTATTTATATGTTTAATTTTTTTTGTTTACTGTGTTTATATTATTTAAATAAACCTAGAATTTATATTAATTTGATACTATAATGATCTATTAATTTTATTGAGACCCTTATTAATGTCAATATTGACCTCAGTTAAAGAGAAAATAAATATATAAAATCCATCAAATGTTTTACTATGGGTTTCCATTTATATTTTACTTTATAATGTATTCAAAAATGGATTATGTTTGAATAATTTTTTAGTTAAAATGTAAACATTCATGTTATAATATGTCACTCCATTTTTATGTCATTTTATATTATTGGTTCATAATGTTTACAACATTAGAAAATTATTTCATATTGATATAATAAAATGTATATAAAATTTAAAATTATTATATAAAAATCATGTTTAAAAATAATATGGCTTTATAAAATTTATGACATTCTGAATTTTCATGATAGTACCATGATTAAAAATTTTATAATGATGTATTATATTGAATGATTCTTTGATTTAATGTTTTACACCATAAGAAGTTTTGGTTGATAATATCATGATTTTTTGAGTGTGATAACATTAAATAAGATAGTAAAGAATATTTTAGATAACATTACTTTTTTATATATTTATAAATCATGTGTTAAATTATATTTTTTAACTATTAATTTTTATTTAGAATTAAAATAATGATGATAAATATTAAGAATAGAATAATAAAAAAATGGACTATTAAGATGTTTGAATTTTTAAAAGTGTTAGTAAATTAGATTAAAAAATAATTTATAATATAAGTAATCCAAAAAAGATTCGAAACAATTGGTTGATGTTGAAATTGATAAGCGGTTATAGGATACTACGTTTGATCACCATTGAGTTGAAATTGTCTCTAGTATGTGCAGTCTTGTATTGAAATTTGGTTTTTTGAGAACTTTTATTCATATTAGTTATAATTAATGCATGTTGTTGAAGTCCTATATAGTGTTTTTTAATTGGTTTATTTTATGGAATGATTTAGTGAGTTGGTAAATAAAATTTAAAAAATATGGGAGTTATTTTTTCATTTTTTTGTTTTATAATAAAATAATGAATGTAATTAAAAAAAATTAAATATAATTTTTTGGGAAAATTTGGCGAGTTTGTTTGTAAATGTTTATAAGATAATGTTATTTCATAAATAATTTTTTTCTTCAAAATGAGAATATTAATAATTTATTTTTTGTTTTAAATGATCTTAGTAAATTTTTAGAATGAAAATTACAATAAAAAGATTCTAAAATTTTCATTTTTAAGCATGAAAGGAAATTATTAAATAATATTGATTTAATTTCATTATGTTCTATTTCAAATGTGAGTTTGAAAAGTTTTAGATTTTGATATTTTCAAGGAAATATATATTGAGTAATTTTTTATTTATGTATGGAAAACACTTTTATGTGATGTTATTTTTTAAAAGGATTTCAATTAGATTATATCATTTTTTAGGATTTTTAGTGTTGAATAAACAGTTTTTTTGTTTGATTTATGTTTCAGAACATGTTTTTATTCTTGATCAGTTACATTTCAATGATTTTTTATTATTTTTAAATGTGATGTGATTATTTATTCATAGTTTGAAGTGAGATTTTTAAATGGTGTTAATCAATTGAAATAATGAAAATTTTATAGCGATGTCTGGAGAATTTGGTATAACCATGAGATATTCATAAGATTGGTGGGTTACTAATTCATGTTTTTTATGTTAAATTGAGTGATTGGTGAGTGGTTATTTAGGATTGAGTATTATTGGTATTGAGTATTAAAAGATTCTATGAATAAGTAGTCAAATATTTCTACAATTATGTATTTTAAAGAAAAAATTAGATTATAAAATTGAATCCTTGGGGTTTTTTATTTATAAGTTAAATGATTTTAAAGAAAATGAGGTTTTAACTAATTCATTATGTATATTAAAATTAATTTTCTTCAAATTGGAAGTATTTATGTCCTGGAAACATGTTATTTTCGAATAAAAAACTATTCTTTTGATGAGTTGATAATTTATTATGGTCTTACTAATGTTTTCATCAATGTTTTAATTTTTTTTTAAAAATAGGTTATCAAAATACTAATTTTTTGTAATTTTTTTAATTTAGTTCCTAGATTGAGAAAATGGATCTCTGATAATGTTAATTTTTTTAAACATTACATTTGAGTTAATTTCAATCATTCAGTTCAATTTCTTTTTTACATGGATACGAAATTAATTTTAAAATAATTAAAAGAGTAGTTTTATTATGGTAAGACCTTTTTTACATGAATATATTTTGATAATAAACATAGTGTTATGGTCTTCATATAAATAAAAAATTGGTATAAATAATTAGATAGTTTCTTTCGGTGTGAGTATATTTTCAAGGGTGGTAGCTCATTATATTCAATGGAAATTTTACTTTTGGGTTATTTAGAAGTATATGATGAAGGGTTTTCATAGATTCTAGTAACAGTAATCAAATGAAGGGGAAGAAATTACAACCCATTTATGGGGATCTCCATGATTGATAATACTAAACAACATATAAATATAAGAAATGAATAATACTTTAAATATGTGTACCTTACACTAAAGAATCCACTGCATAATTATTATCTTCATTTGTGTTTCATAATGTCATCAAAAGTGGCCAAAGTATCCAACATCCATGGTGCCTAAAAATGTTGAATGAATCACATGATGTACTTGTAGGATTTTACTTACTCCCATGATCTGGTGGAATCTCAACATGGAAAAATATAATGATGAAGAGATCTACTGGTTCATGGATGCTTGACCAAGAATGATGATAACCACACACAAACCATCATGTGATAGTTCCTTTATATATATCTAGTGGTGACAGTTATCGACTGCTACTGCATTTACTCATGCGTTTATAATGCATGAGAAAATTTCATGGCTAGTTAATTCATCCCATTAATGAAAATTCATCTCCTGCATTACATTTCATATAAATGAATAATAAATGGTATCTTTATGTGGGATAAAAATGAATATTAATATACTTAATATTCATTTATTAATTCGATTAAATGCAGTAACAAGTATGAAGTCTTATTTCATGAATACATCTCAATATAATATACATGAAGATAAAAAATTTATTATAATATTATATATATATATATACATTTTCATGGATTTAGGTCATATCTCCTTCAATATCTAACTTTTACTAAAGCCTCATATACTTTAGTGACATTTCACCTTATATTTTATCATATACCAAAATATGTGAAATTATTTCGAAAACTCGATTAGGATATTTTCTAAAATAATTTTGTAAAGCTATCATTAATTTCACCTTTGTATGATGTTGTAACACCTCGACCCCAGTTACCCAGAGTCGGTGCATTATTACGTAACATTGGCATGATCACAAAAGATCAAGTCTCGAAATACCGATTAGTTTAGTAGCCTTGGAAACAATAGATATGTTCATTAATGTTACATTACATCATAAAGTGAAAAACTACAATAACATAGTCTCCATTGTCAACACTCATATCCCCTTGAGACTATCCCTGTAGGTCATTCCTAAAATACTTCTTCACATCCTGGAAAAATTAAAACATTTAAAGGGGTGAGCTCAGATGCTCAGTAAGGATAACAATATAGAGAATGATTTCATAAATAAACATAAAAATTTAAGGCATTGTATAACTAAAACAAAAGCCTTTTAATCTTGAACTTCATCATAATATGGAAAAATAAAATGAAATAATACTATTTACTTATTCACATGGATATTCTACTGGTCGAATAATCACATGAAATATCAATAACCACTTTCATAATGATGGAATGCATAATGCCAGACTATCATAACCACGTAGCCAAGACCTCGTGCCAAGAATAAAAATAAGATTTTGTCAAGGCCTCGTGCCAAGACACTAGTATGTCTCATGAGATCTGCCAATGCATCGAGGAGCTATAGCGGGCTCCACCCATCACTTATTAAGTCCAATGCATTCCTCATATGAACAGGTTTAAACATATCATAAACCATAACATAATCGTATCACATAAAACATGCATAAAGGAAACATAACATTTACACATTTCAATCAAAAGATATCAATACAACACATTGATATAATAAAAACACTTTAAAACCCATTTTCAATACCAAAATAAAAGAAAATTAACACTTTGTATTTATTTTTTATTTAAAAAAAAGTTATGGCTTGTAGAGGACGCCGAAACACAAATAATGGTCACGGCGGAGGAGAAGTCGTTGTCGCCGCATACGTACGACAAAGAAAACATTCCTTTTTTCGTTTAGTAAAACGCTTCGTATAAAAAGATTCCTTTTGAATAAACTTAAAATTCAAAGGGGTTTATACACCGTATAAAAGAAAGATGAGTATAAAACAAAATATGCCTCAATGAAAGGAGATTGAGACGAAGTCCCTTACAAATTTTTTTTAATAAAATAGATCTATTATGTGTATTCACTATAATTACACATAAATAAATTACAAATACATGATAGGACATAATAATATCATGACATAATTTGAAAGTATGAGATTAACCCAAAGAATGGAAATTGGGTTAAGAAGTTCCCTTACCTCGTGTCTGACTTGACTCAACCATTCTTTAACCTCTTGAATAATAAACTAGAGTTAATTTATAATTTCTTAAGAACCTTTTTCAAGTTTATTATTCCTTTTATATCACTTATGACCATGTTATGATAATTATGTCATTATTTAAGTTAATAATGGTCGTTTTGTCGATCTTTGGTACTTGAGTCAAAAATAAACTTCTTATAATTACATGATGTTCATGTGGTAAAATATGCATTATATCCAGAATTATATTCATGATGTAGATATCATATATATAATATATATCCAGTATATACATTCATTTATAATATTACATAACATTTAGAGTTAAGAAATGAAATGCACCGTTCATGGAGACGGTAAGTCGTACGTACGCATGAACGCTACTTTCATTTCTATTTCTTATTTAATGGAATGAAATTATAATTATATAAAGGTATACCATAATTCCAGTATAATATAATGTATAATACCATTTAATACATCCTTTATACATCCCACATATGGCATTAACGATTCAAATCACTTTGAGGGGGCGGTAGTCCGCACTTCCTAAAATGAAATTATCGCGTTTACCCATAATGGAAATCATAAAGGTATGCCATTAATGAAAAATACAGAATCATAAGAAAAATATATATAATATATATCATATATAAAAATAGTTTCATCATAATGGCCACCATGAGAGGTGTTAAAAGAATATTGAACAATCATCGTTTCGTGAGGGAGTAATTCGCCACCCACAGAAACAGTATGTTCTTTAACCATTAGACGAAGGTGTGTGTAAGTGTAAATAAAATAACTCTCATAAAAACATCCAATTATATTTAGGATACTGTTTTTGTTAAAAAATAAAGTAATAAAAAGATTTTAGGGGGTTGGAGAAGCAAAATAAAACAAAAGAACACAAGAGAATACATTACCTTAAAATCGGGTAACTCTTTTTGATTTGAGCCAGAGGCTTCCTTGGGAAGACTTCTGCCCAAAGTGATTCTTGTAGGAGTAATATAGGGAAGTTGAGAGAGTATTTGGGCAGATTTTGGCCGATCCAAATGTCTTGAAGGTTTGAATAAGGTGGTAGTGGTGGTGGCCTTTTATAAGAGGAGAAGAGGGGTACTCTTGGAAAGTCATGAAATGTTACTTTATTATATAATGAGTTTCGGATTTTAAAGGTCCCACACTTATATATTTCGAGGATAAGGTGATAAGGGTTTGAAATATACTCATCCAATAGGTTTTTGACAAGTGTAAGTCTTAGATTTTACATTATCTTTTCATTTTATTTAAATCGTTAATTAATGAGGTAATCGATGCATCATCATGGTGTCATAAAAAATTATTTTATTTAATGTCTAAAAATTATAATAAAAATATCATGATGTCGAAAATCTTTTTATATTTCCAATGAATATTTATAGTCGAAAATTTAACATATATAACCCCATGTAATAATTGTTTTAGTAAAACAACACATGTTTTTGACAAATTTTATTTTTACTTTAAATAAAAAGTTATTAATGTCATTTTCTTACCCAAGTGGCTCCATGGGGTCCCCAAGTTGACCCATGGATTTTCATGGTCTTAAATGACTCATCCAATAATGTTAGGATAAGTTTAATGGTATTTTCATATTTTTATAATATCATTTTTACCTTAAATTTCACTAATTACCTTTAATCGCGATTAATTAAACTTAAAAGTTACTATTCACCAAAAAAATATTTTAATCCTATTGAACCAAATTTTACTTCCTAATGAAAACCATGTATGTCTGATTTTTGAAAATCAAATCACAGAAGTGGTAATGTTTCATTTAAACGAAAAATCAGTTTTTTAACTACCATTTAGTGGTTTCACTATTCATAAAAAATTGAAGTTTTTCAGAACAATGCCAAAATTTCACCCTAAGATATAATAGATATACTCAATTCAAAAATGATGTCTATTTTAAAAAATTGCAAACATATAAGTTTCATTAATTAATTTTATAATTAATTCCCGTTGTCACAACAAATAGCGTGTTCTTAAGAAACAATATATATCAAAAGATTGACAATTGTTTATGTCCAATTTCAAAGTGAAATTAATTCTAATAAACACCATTGGATAAAATGGTAAAAATATATTCTAATTATACTTTAAAACCACTCAATATTATAATTTATCACTATAAATTATTTTGATTAAAAAAGTTGTTTTTAAGTATTTTTAACTATTCATAAAAAATTGGAAGTTCTCAGAAAAATAAAGAAAATTCAACTTAGGATAATTTCGATATTCCAAATCCAAAAATGAAGTCCATTTTAAAATATAAAATATATATAATTTCAAAAAGTGGGTACTACTATTCTTAATGGCTATTTTGATTGGTCGCGGTGTGTTAGAATCTCGAACTTGCGTACAATGCAAGCTATCGCATTATTGAAAGAGAAGTGTATCGTGGATGTTTGGGGTGTTACATTCTCCCCTCCTTCAATAAATTGCTTCCTCGCAATTTGATATTTTTCTTTGAAAATAAAAATTTGAAAATATAAAATACCTTTGTGGAAAACCCACATCGGAAATACGGTTAATAAAAATATAACTTTAAAAGAAAGAAAGAGAAGTAAAAAGGTCACCCGAGATAGCCCATACTAGGATTCTATGAAAATATGGATATGGAGGAAAAACAAACCATCAAGGTCTGATGGAGAGTTTTATAAAACAGGATTAGGAGAAAGTTAACTACAAGAAAATCACAAACTTGTTATTGGTTAAATGGTCATTGATTCCCCAATTGGAAAAGTTAACCGACAACATTTTTGTTTTAAGTTACCTTTCATAAAGTTGAGGAATTTTTTTAGGAGATTTACTAAGAACGTAAGAAAATATACTTACTTGTCATGTAGACTTTCATTCTTTAATAAATTTTTACCAAAAACCCATCTTTCGCTCAAAAAGGTAATAGAACTCAAAAATATTCTATTTATCATAATTGTATAAGGTTCCAAATATTAACACATACCATTTAGATTAGGGAAACTTTTTTGTAATAACAAGGGACTTCCTGTAGGCTAGTGGTAGGTAATAAAGTCATGTCGCTCTATGGTTGTGGGTTCGATTCCTATAGCTTTGTCCGACGCGACGGGTTATCCTCCAACCTGCAGGTTGTCCTTTTCCTGAAACTATACTATTATAATATTCCAAAAATAATCATCATAAATGTTTTAACCTTAAACAATACTATCCAAAGTTCAACTTAATCCATTCTAACCTTTATAGTTATCCAAAATACCTCCATCCAGAATTTCTCTAAAAGGTCTCTTAATTCCAAAATCAATTTATCATATTCCCCAAACAAAGTAAAGTTTCTCTTATTGTCACATTCTAAAAATATGATTACCTTCATCATATTAAAACCTTAATGAAAACAACAAGTACTACAGTACAATCCTTATATATATCACATTATTCTTATATCCAGAATATAATCCTTGAGTCCAAAAGCACAAATACATTAATTATTCCACTTCAACTGTAGTAATAGCATAAGATTGACCTTGATCCCTTGGCCTTTTCTAAGGTAAGTTTCCCTGACGCTTGGGACATTCATTTGTATAATTCCCCATTTCCCTACAATTGTAGCATTCAACATTGATAACCTCTTTCTTTCCCTTGCAATCACGAGCCTGGTGAACTTTTTCTCCACATTTTTAACAAACTCCCATTCCTTTTAGGAAAGTACCGGGGTGATTCTTCCCACAATTATCACATAATGGAAAATAATTCTTTCCCCTTTTCCCTTTATCTTTCTCTTGTTCCATTGTTCTCTTCTTCTCTTGCTTTACTTTATTGTCATAAGATTTTGAGAATTCCTTTTTTTTCTTGATAGCACACGAGACTATATCTTTGTACGATGAGAAAGATTATGAGACTAAGGCCCCATGGAGAAATGGTTTCAACCCATCAAAGAAACAATCAATCTTACTTCTTGGGTTACGTATATAATATGCTTCATGCCTCGCTAACCTTGTAAAGTTAGCATCATACTTTACGACATTCTCATCCTCCTTCAGCCTCAGACTCAGAAATTTCCTTTCCATATCTTCTCGATGGTCATGTGGAAACTATTTTTCTAAGAAAATTTCCTTAAACTCCCTCCACTACATACTTGATACTTCATCATCTTCCTTAGTGTTTTGAATCAATGACCACCATTGATCAGCATCTCCAGTGAGGCGGTAAACTGCCATGAAAACCTTCTCCCTTTCGCTACTCCCCAAGGTGTGTAATATTTTCTCTAAGGAGTTTATCCATTGCTCAACTAATAATGGATTTTTACCCCCATTAAATGTTGGCAGTTTTTGCCTCATGAAGCGGTCTAACATTGATCCTCCATGTTGCGGATCAGGGTGCTTTATATGAGTAAGGTTATTATTCATAACCTGAGTGAGTGGTCCCAGTATGGTGATAAGCTGATCAGCACCAGTTGTATCACCAACTCCATTATAATTATCTTGAGCAGGAGAGAAATCACTACATAGAGTGCGTGCATTGACACGGTTTCCATTCCTCCCACTAGACACCATTTCTAAACAATGGCATAAACTATATTAGTTTATGAATCAAAATACATAATTCCATACTTGTAAAATACTTAACATAAATTGAACTATAATAATAAAAATGTTTTCTTTGAGCTAGTATATACTCATAAACCCTTTATAATGGTTTGTAAAGAAAATTAGAATTATCCTAAGAATATCCCTCGGGAGTGTCGTAACCAAGAGTGCAGCGAGGCCCGTTGTTGTGCACCAGTTCCCGTTCGAGTCTATCTCAAAGTGCTGTTTTCGGGTTTTCCCCTAGGTACATCTGTGCTAGAGCCTCCTCAACCTGCTCGTATCCAGACAGGGATGTATTACTCAGAAAACTCACAAAATCTCTATAATACCAAAATTCTAGGAAGTTATTCTATACTAATCCTCAAAGTCTATCTTAGGGCTATGTGCTCTAATAAAAGTTTATCTAAATCTAGCTTCCAAGGTTAGTACTAAACTGCCTATGATACCAACTATAACGCCCCGACCCCAGTTACCCAGAGTCGGTGCATTATTACGTAACATTGGCATGATCACAAAAGATCAAATCTCAAAAGACCGATTAGTTTAGTAGCCTTGAAAACACTAGATACATTCATAAATGTTACATTACATCAATAAGTGAAAAACTACAATAACATAGTCTTCATTGTCCACACTCATATCCCCTTCAGACTATCCCTGCAGGTCATTCCCAAAATACTTCTTCACATCCTGGAATAATCAAAACATTGAAAGGGGTGAGATCAGATACTCAGTAAGGATAACAATATAGTGGAAGCTTTCATAAATAAAAATAAACATTTAAGGCATTGTATAACTAAAACAAAAGCCTTTTAATCTTTAACTTCATCATAATATGGAAAAATAAAATGAAATAATGCCATTTACTTATTCACACGGATATTCTACTGGTCGAACAATCACATGCAATATCAATAACCACTTTCATAATGATAGAATGCATAATGCCAGACTATCATAACCACATAGCCAAGGCCTCGTTCCAAGACTAAAAATAATATTTTGTCAAGGCCTCGTTCCAAGACACTATTTTGTCTCATGAGACCTTCCGATGCATCGAGGAGCTATAGCGGGCTCCACCCGTCACTTATTAAGTCCAATTCATTCCTCATATGAACAGGTTTAAACATATCATAAACCATAACATAATCGTATCACATAAAACATGCATAAAGGAAACATAACATTTCCACATTTCAATCACAAGATATCAATACAACACATTGATATAACAAAAACACTTTCAAAACCATTTTCAATACCAAAATAAAATATAATTAACACTTTGTATTTATTTTTTATTTAAAAAAAGTAATGGCTTGTAGAGGACGCCGAAACACAAATAATGGTCACGGCGGCGGAGAAGTAGTTGTCGCCGTATACGTACGACAAAAAAAACATTATTTTTTGTCATTTAGTAAAATGATTTGTATAAAAATATTCCTTTTGAATAAATGTAAAAGTAAAAGGGGTTTATACATCGTATAAAATAAAGTTGTGTATAAAACAATATATGCCTCAATGAAAGGAGATTGAGACGAAGTCCCATACAAAGAACATTTTTTAAATAAAATAGATCTATTATGTATATTCACTATAATTACACATAATGAAATTACAAATACAAGATAAGACATAATAATATCATGACCTAATTTGAAAGTAGGAGATTAACCCGAAGAATGGAAATTGGTTTAAGAAGTTCCCTTACCTCGTGTCCGACTTGACTCGACCGTTATTTAACCTCCTAAATAATAAACTAGTGTTAATTTATAATTTATTAAGAACCTTTTTCAAGTTTATTATTCCTTTTATATCACTTATTACCATGTTATGAACATTATGTAATTATTTAAGTTAATAACGGTCGTTTTGTCGATCTTTGGTACTTGAGTCAAAAATAAACTTCTTATAATTACAAGTTGTTCATGTGGTGAAATATCCATTATATCCAGAATTATATTCATGATGTAGATATAATATATATCTATTATATCTAGTATATACATGCATTTATAATATTACATAACATTTAGAGGTAAGAAATGAAATGCACTGTTCATGGAGACGGTAAGCTGTACGTACGCATGAACGCTAATTTCATTTATATTTCGTATTTAATGGAATTAAATTATAATTATATAAAGGTATACTATAATTATAGTATAATATAATTTTTAATACCATTTACTCCATCCTTTATACATCCCACATATGGCATTAATGATTCAAATCACTTTGAGGGGGCGGTAGTCCGCACTTCCTAAAATGAAATTATTGCGTTTACCCATAATGGAAATCATAAAGGTATGCCATAAATGAAAAATACAGAACCATAAGGAAAACAAAAACATAATATATATCATATATAAAAATAGTTTCATCATAATGGACACCATGAGAGGTTTTAAAAGAAGATTGAACAATCATCGTTTCGTGAGGCAGTAATTCGCCACCCACATAAACAGTGTGTTCTTTAACCATTAGATGAAGGTGTGTGTAAGTGTAAATAAAATCCTTCTCATAAAAACATAAAAGTATATTTAGGATACTGGTTTTGTTAAAAAATAAAGTAATAAAAATATTTTAGGGGGTTGGAGAAGCAAAATAAAACAAAAGAACGCAAGAGAATACATTACCTTAAAATCGGGTAACTCTTTTTGATTTGAGCCAAAGGCTTCTTTGGGAAGACTTCTGCCCAAAGTGAGGATTCTAGGAGTAAGAGAGGTAATTTTAGATAGTATTTGGTCAGAGGTTGGCTGATCCAAATGGCTTGACGGTGTGAATATAGTGGTAGTGGTGGGGGCCTTTTATAAGAGGAGAAGAGGGGCACTCTTGGAAAGTCATGAAATGTTACTTTATTATATAATGAGTTTCGGATTTTAAAGGTCACACGAATATATATTTATAGGATAAGGTGATAAGGGTCCGAAATATACTCATCCCATAGGTTTTTGACAAGTGAAACTCTTATATTTTACATTATCTTCTCATTTTATTTAAATCGTTAATTAATGAGGTAATCGATGCAACATCATGGTGTCATAAAAATTTTAATTTATTTAATGTCTAAAAATTATAAAAAAATATCATGATGTAGTAAATCTTTTTAGCTTTCCAATTAATATTTATAGTCGAAAATTTAACTTATATATCCCCATGTAATAATTGTTTTAGTAAAACAACACATGTTTGTGACAAATTTTATTTTTACTTTAAATAAAAAGTTATTAATGTCATTTTCTTACCCAAGTGGCTCCATGGGGTCCCCAAGTTGACCCATGGATTTATTTTTTCGGCCATGAATCATCCAATAAGGGTAGGACAAGTGTAAGGGTATTTTCATATTTTTACAATATCATTTTTACCTTAAATTTCTCTAATTACCTTTAATCGTGATTAATTAAACTCAAAAGTTACTATTCACCAAAAAAAATTATTTTAATCCCATTGAACCACATTTTGCTTCCTAATGACAACCATTTATGTAAGATTTTTTAAAATCAAATCACAGAAGTGGCAATGTTTTATTTAAACGAAAAATCAGTTTTTTAACTACCA
Source organism: Viscum album (assembly GCA_963277665.1). Classification (NCBI taxonomy): domain Eukaryota; kingdom Viridiplantae; phylum Streptophyta; class Magnoliopsida; order Santalales; family Viscaceae; genus Viscum; species Viscum album. The sequence continues at coordinate 658,753,780 of OY728132.1, forward strand.
CTTAGTGGTTTCACTATTCATCAAAATTTGAAGTTTTTCAGAACAATGCCAAATTTTCACACTAAGATATAATTGATATTATGAATTAAAAAATGATATCTATTTTACAAAATTCCAAACATATAAGTTTCATTAATTAATTTTATAATTAATTCTGGCTGTCACAACAATAGAGTGTTTTTAAGAAACAATATATATCAAAAGATTGATAATTGTTTATGTCCAATTTCAAGGTGAAATTAATTTTAATGAAAACAATTAGATAAAATGTTAAAAATATATTCTAATTATACTTTAAAACCACTCAATAGTATAATTTATCACTATAAATTATTTTGATTAAAAAAGTTGTTTTTAAGTATTTTTCGCCATTCATAAAAAATTGGAAGGTCTCAGAAAAATACCAAAAATTCAACTTAAGATAATTTCGATATTATGAATCTAAAAATGAAGTCCATTTTGAAATATAAAATATATACAATTTCAAAAGGTGGGTATTACTATTCATAATGGCTATTTTGATTGGTCATGGTGTGTTAGAATCTCGAACTTGCGTACAATGCAAGCTATTGCATTATTGAAAGAGAAGCGTATCGTGGATGTTTGGGGTGTTATAGATGTCATATTAAATACCTTGTGAATGCCCATAAAAAACCCATTTGTATTAACTTCAAAACACTTTTAGAGTAACTCCTTGTGAAAAAACTCAATCCTCATTCAATTAAACAATAATTTTGACCCCACAGGACGCTATAGAATTGAAAGAAAATATGAATCTATAGATCTATATAAGTAAGAAAATATTATCCTCTACCAAATCATAAATTATACTACATATATAAAGGTATTTGGTGTTATCTCAATCAAACATGTGTATATATATACATGTGTCAAATAGTATGCATCATATTCAAAAAAATCATTCTCATATTTTCCATTTTCCCAGGACATCAAGTGACCTAAGATATAGAGCATGTCAATACCATATATTAAAAAAAATTATTTTTTATTCCCAAAGTGTAGACTGATATGATCAATTAATAAATAAGATTTCATTCATCCTCATAGATAAGAACATCTCATGTCACTTATCCGAATAGATATATAAAATATTGAAGTTGATGAAGACTCCCAAAATATATCTAAATTGAGGTTCATGATGTTATACTTTTCATTCAAGAATAAAAATACTATATTTGATAAGATCCCGCCTAATAAATTATCAGAAACATATCCAACAATTATTAATGTGAAACATGCAGTTTGGGGCAGGGCGGCTAGGCCCGCATGGGTTTTATCCCACATGAGTTTGTCTAAAAAAACTCCACATATAATGTGAAAAAAATATGCAATCCTTCCCCACCACAAAAAAGGCCCTCCGGTATCCCTTGGTATTTTCTGTGTTTAAAAACATATACAATTTATAGTCATTTAAAAATTTTATTTATTTCTTATTCTTAATGGTATTTGTTGAGAGAATTATGGATCAGAAATAAATAGATCTTAAGGGATGCGATGGAACATTTTTTTAATGGATTAATGATGTCATGTCGTGACACCAATGTTGTGGAAAGTTATTATGATGATAGGTAGATTATTGATCGGTGAGGGGAAATTAATGATGATGTTGGTTGTGTGGTGATGCAAACGACTAGACTTGTAACGGAATGATGACTCTTCCAGTGATGACTTGTTTAATATGAGGCTACTAGGTTCCCAGTAGGTCCTTTACTTTTTTATTAATAAAAATAAAAAACATATAATTAAATTAATAAATCATCCCAAAATAAATTATGATTATAATAACTCTTTTAGAAATGAAACCACATCTAGGGTAAATGTGTGACAATTTTTGAGAGATGAGATGAAAAACCATGTGAATATAATTAATAATTACTATGTAAATATTATAATATCATATTAAAAAAATAAATATAGACCTATTTAAAATTCACATGTGAATGAATGATAATTTAGTATGGTTGTGACGGTGAGAAATAGTATATCATGGTTTAGTAATGATTTTTTATTAAAAAAATAAAATCTTATTAAAGAATATATTGTAAAAATAATTTTTTAAATTAGGAAAGCTAGTAAGCCTGCACCCATACAGGTTCAACCCACATTGGGCCACACTCACACAATCTCAACTTACATTGTCCTCCACACTTCGTAGTCAAAAAATTTATTACCACCCTGCCCAGCGTCATCCCCATATCTACGAATCTTGTAGGCCAATGGATCATTTTTCATTACTACCAACAACCCTTTAAATTTCTATGTTCATATGTTGACTTTCATAAGTAGGTTATCAAATAATAATGTTTATCATGCTAGGTATCTCATTACCAATAGGTAGTGGGGACTCAAATATTATTCATGAACCCCTAGTAAACTAAAGATATATATGTATGCCACACCTTGTGGTATACATAGAAGGTTATCCAGTGCCCAAAAAGAATATCATATTATTTGTTTTCTTCCTCATGGGAATATTCTTTATACCTATTAAACAATCCTACTCATAATAATATTACCACTTATTTATGAATTATAATACTCTATGATGAACATTGATTGTAGATAAATTCAAAGTCGTACATTGATAGGTCAATTATCATTAAACATCACAAAATGTATATCTATATATGCATATTGTATCCAATGTGAAATAATTATAAAATAGTGGTCTTCTTTTGATACGATACATTTTAATATTCTTAAAATATTTAATAATACTAAACAAAACCAACATAATCATTGGTTTCTCAAGTCATATATGATAAATTTCCAGATCATCCTTATGTTTTCAAAATTTTCTGGATTTTTTAACATATTACGTCATATGTAATCCACATCACATCTATATATGACCACATCGCATCCCTATGTAACTATGCCACATATTTATGTGACCATCTAATAAATTTTTCCCACCAAATGCTTTTTTAATAAAAAAATATATAGTAAACCAATTTTAAAAATGGTTGGTCATAGGAAAAATATTCCTTATTATTCAATTATTTTAAAATATTTAGACTTCTTATCTTCAAAACATCCAATTTTACGATGTCAACTTAGTAATCTTTCTAAGCTCATTATCATTATATTTAGAATCTTATTACATCATACTTTTCCTTGAAATAAAGTAAATAATTATATTATTATTTATCAGTCCTCTTAAACTCTTTTAGGATAAACATAAAATCAATTAAATATTATGTCTAAATATTACCCTTACTTTTCCCTTTACCTCAAAACCATGAACTATTTTAGGATAAAGGGATATTACATTATTATTGTCACTAATGTAACTCTATAAAGTTATATTTACCAGTATACCCTAAACACTTTTAGGATATCAATTGTAGTCTATTTTTTATTTACATTGGTATAACAATTAAATAAGTAGTGTCTATAATTTTTCAAAATAATGAAATGTAAATATTAAAATTTTTATTTATCATCACATATCCAAAAAAAATTTAGGATATTAATTGAATACAATTTAATATTTGAATTGTATAATATTATAGTAAATAGTGATTCTCACTTTCTAAATGGTAACTGTAACAGCTAGTCCCCACTAATAGCATAGACATCCTTCTATATCTTGGTCATCGTGTCCTAGATTTCTAGGTTCCACTAGTTTCGATGAATTAATGTGGTTCGCTCCCTAGGGTCCACCCACATGCCCGAATAGGTCATCAAAATAACCATTGTCCCAACCAGGAAACACAATTTCTTTATAGTGTGCTATTTCCTCACTCAGAAACGCCATGAGAAACTTCCACGAAGTTTCCCCCATCATAATCACTACCAAAGTCCAAACATGTTTCACTATGAAGTTCTAATCAGGTAAGAGCCCTAAAAATAGTGAACCTCATTGATTTGAGTCATATCATTTTTTATTTAACCCTTTATCATTCTAGGATGTTACACTCACCCCTCTTTAGAGAACAACCTCCTCGATGTGGACTACAAATCTCAACCCAGGTAGTTCCACTCCACATAAGGTTGGGTTCTTCCTTTAATACCAATGTAACAACTAGACCCAACAAATAGCACAAACACCCAGCATTAACATGGATGTTAGGTTATAGCCCTCCAGGTGACACAAATATCCCCAATGACACATAGTCCACTCCATGGGGCCCACCCATGTGACTGAATAGTTCATCAGACTAATTAATGTCTCCACAGGCCAAAACATGTTCTTTCTAGTGTGATTTTTCCTCACACACACACCCTGGGAAACTTAATGAAGTTCACCCATCCCTATCTCTACTCTAGGACAAGAACACATATCGATGGAGTTCTATTCAAGTAGGATCCTGGATAGAAAGGTTCACCATATTGATATGATCTATATCATTTAGTAATTTAACCATTTTTTATTCTTATATGTTATGGTAAATAAATGAAACACTTTTCATTTTCTATTACCATTAAATATCCTAAACATTTTAGTATATTATGTGGAAAAAATTAAAATTAAGATTACTATTATCCTTAATTTTTAAATTTTGATATTATATAATTTCAAACATACTCCCACTACCCTCTTAGACACTATATTCTTTTCAGAATAGATTTCTAAGAAACAAACGACCTTTTATGTTATGAAATAACATTTATTTCTTTTTTAGTAATATTTAATAAATAAATTATTTCTTTCATATCATATATATTATACTATGTGTTAAAAACATTTTTCATTTGAAAATATTAATTTCTTAAAATATACCACTGATGGGTGGGGGATCACATTACCTTATATTTCAAAAAATATATCTACAAACAATTTTAACATGGATGAAAACTTTAATCAAAATCTTACTCCCAAAATATGTTATAAAAAATGATGAATCATAAACCATGTGTATAAATTTATTCATCTCATACTTTTTCATAGAAAATCTTTTTAATAAAATATATTCTCTTATCGTAGAATAAAAATGAATATATAATCATTTACTTAGGTTCATTTGAGCTTGATAAAATCCTTTACATTCATATGTATAAAATCATTGCTTAATTAATGTAAACTATCAGCTCAAACAATTGTTCCTTTTTATTTTGAACACATTCATATTTACAACACTTGTTAAATTTACATTCTATATCACATATCTTTCAAAAATAATTAATTAGTCTCTATAACATCCATACCTAACATGGATATTACATGGACTTCCACAAACTTCAACACGTATATTTTTTATAAGCCAATCATAATGAATTATTATTATTCATTCATAATAACCCCAGGATTCAATGACTAAGATTGGAAACATTAAGAAACATTATTGAAATTATTTAAAAACTTTTATTGTTCTAGTTTGAACATTTACTCACTTGTACTATGCTTATATATTTATAATCCAAACATCATATTCTTAGTTCATTTGTTTTCAACACTTTGATAATATTTTGTGAACATTTTCTTCAATTTTATCATATTTTCAGAACGTTTCCATATATTAGAATAAGATATATTCCCTATCAAAAAATCCAATTTCATTTTTCATTAAATCATGTTATAGAACTAAAGAAATCATAACAAGGTGTATCAAAAATCCCATATAATTTCATATAAAAAAATATTTTCTATGTGCTCTTTTGAAGATAAAATGAGATAATAAACATATTATTAAAATTTCATCAAGGATTGATGTATCCAACTTATCAATGAATTAACTCACCTGCTACATTACTTGAAAGAAAATGTTATGTTTCAATTAATTTCATCTTAAAACATTCATTATATTTAAAAAGTATTAAAATCATACAGTTCATATCATATATAATCCATAATGATAGAATTGAATTTCTATAACCAATAAAACTATAAAAACCCATTTTCCTCACTAAGTCATTTTGTATATTCATCCATATTTGTAGTACCCCCGGTTTCTAGTAAGTAACCCTAGTTTTATGCTTTTTAATTACATGAAGCATATGAGAAATGGTTGAGAAATTTTTGAGACATTTAAAGTGTTAAAGGGAAAAAAGTGTTGACGCACCGGCTTCGCACAAGTTGCCCAAACCATGCAGGTGGTTGTCACTTGGACAGAGGAGACTGCACGGTGTGTGCATGGTTTGGGAAAACTGTGTAATATGGCAGTGCAGAGCGCCCTTCCAAGAAGTGACTACCACACAGTTAGCGTATGATTTGACTAACTGAGCAGACTAACCATGCGTGGGGTCAACTTAGATCCTATTTTTAAGGATCTAGTTTGTTTTATCATTAAACCCACTCGTTTTTTCTCCTAGACGGCCCTAACTCAAGATTTTTCTCTAGTGAAGGTGGGAGAAGACTTACCAGGCATTTTGGAAGCAATCCAGAGGTTTGCCTTGGCATTTAGAGGTTGGTTGATTGAGGTAAGTCTCGTTTCCTTTAGTTTTATTAGATCTCCTTCTTCCCTCTTGATGGATCCTTATATCTACCCCCAAGTTGGGTAGATCTAAGGTAGTGGATGACTTTTAAGTCAGTTTTGGGTTTTTTTGGTACTAGGGAAAGGAATCTAAGGAGGTTCTGGGGAGTAGTTGACTTGGTTTCGTTGATGTTCTTTGTCCATTGGTTGGTTTTGCCTAATTTGTTGAGGTAGGTGGCTTCACTCTTGATTCCTATTTCTTAGAAGTTGAAGGTTTAGTTTCAAATTGTTTTAATTGACTGAAATGGTTTTTTATCTGCTGTAAAAGAATGGTTGAAACCCTTTTTAAGTAACGGGTGATGTAAATTGTGTGTTTTTGGAAAGTGTTTGTTGAAGTGAATATATAATGGTTATTTTAAAATGGTTATGGTTTTGCTACTTGAAAGAAACGGTTTTCAATAAAAGGTTGATGCTTTATTGAAATTTTTTGAACACACTTGATTTTGGCATGGATTTTCATGGGTTGTGGTGTGTGTTCATATGCATTAGGATGGATAAGGTTGAGAAGTACCCACAGAAAAAGGTTGGGATGGATAAGGGTGAGAAGTAACTCCATCAAAAGGGACGGATAAAGGCGTGAAGTACCCCCATCAAGTTAGTCCACTAAGCGATAGCTTAGTAGAAGGATAACTCACCACTCGTGGGTATAGGGAGGTCCAGGTTGCATGAAAGGTTGGTTGTGTGGATTTGTGAAATGGAATGAATGTGCCAAAATGGAAATGTGAATTTTATTGGAAAATTTGCTTGGTTTCTTTTCTTGAGAAAGATGGTTTTTTTTGCAAAATGGTTTTGACAGGGAACTTGTTATATTGTGAACTCTTTTGGAATTGTTTTATATAAATTGTTTTATATAAATGTGATAACATGTTTTATCCTAGAGGCATGGGTTGGGAAGTCATCAGGGAAAACCTACTGAGTTTCATTACTCACCCCCAACTTTGGCACATTGGTGCTTTTGTAGATGTCATATACTGGGATATTGGCAAAGGTAAATTGTCACATGTTTATAGCACTACTTCGTGATACTTGGGCTAGTTTGTGATGATGGAGCTTGAAACTTGTGGAGCATGGAGTTGGGTTGTCGTCTTGTACTCATTTAGTTTATATTTACGCTGTTTACTCTGATTTAGTGTTGGTTTCCGCTATGGTCCTTTTCGTAGGTTCATGATAAAATGAATGGTTGGGTTTTCTTAGCTTTTATCATGCATCATTTAGTTGATTTTTTGGGTTATGGTTATTGGATCTGTGGAATGTTCTAAAAGGTTAAATCGTCCCCCACTTGTATTGAAACCCTTAGGCATTTATTTCCAGCCTTTGGCACCTTAGGGATGTTGCTTAAAGCCAATTAATGACTTGTTGTATTCTTATGCCAATAAGGATAAGAGGGTCATTACAAATGGTATCAGTTTTTTCGGTCCTTGGGGTATAAATGCAATCAGATTGTTCCTTTCTTTGTGGAATAAGTAGTCATCAGTTTTTGTTGGTCTTGGCGTTGAATTCTTATGTGTCTATTCCTTGGGTGGTCATCTTAGGAAGGATTAGGATTGTTGGAACTTGGAATGTAGAGCATAAAAATATGTAGCTAACCTTTTTATGTTGAACTTCAAGTTACTAGAGAGTTGGGTACATAAGTGTTTTGGAGACACTTATAGCATAAAAAATCTCATTATCATGGGTTTATCCAATGATATCAGCATGAAATACATTTGAGTAATAACTTCCCACTAGGAGTGCATATATCATTTTGAGAAATGGATTATGGTTTGATGCAAAAGCGTGATTTTCGAAAATTTTAAACTTGTTTTCAAGTGAAATATTTTGAAAAGAGAATGGTTGATGTATTTTGAAATAGATTTATTTTCAAAAGAAAGAAAATATTTTTTTTAGAAATGGGTAAATGTGGAAAATCTTGATGGTTGCAAATCAATTTTGTGATAGTGATGTGATAAAAATTGAAATTCTAAGCCTTCAGTTGCTAGGAAGTGAGACTAATGGCGTGCGTTGTTTGTATAGAAAATGGTACCCTTTAGGCATCGTAGAAACCAAATGGAAGAGGCTTCAGAGAATGTGGTTGCACTTGAGCCATAGGTGAACCCGCAGCTAGTCCAAAGTATAGTGCATGCATTTTAGTTTGTGGACACGGGGAATCGGAGGGATGAGTCAAGGCATGTAGACCATTCCGTCCTGTTCCAGAAGCAGAATACACCCATCTTTCAGGGTGATTATGAACAAGAAAGGGTGGAGGTGTGGCTAAATAAGATGAATCGTATCTTCGATTTCATCGGTAGACCAGAAGAAATAAAAGTAAAGTTGGTGACGTATATGCTGGAGGATCTTGCACGAAAGTGGTGGGAGTTAGTGGTGTAGGCTAAGGTGGATCAAGGCCTGGGTTGGGATGAATTTGAACAATTGTTAAATAAACAATTCTATCCTCACATGTTCAAGACCAAGAGGATGACAGGATTTTTCAGCCTAAAGTAGTAGAATCTCTCTGTCACAGAGTATGCGGATAAATTCATGAATTTAGTGTGCTTTTCACTAGAAGTTGTTGCAAGTATGTCGCTGAAGGCACACATCTTTGAATCAGGGTTGCAATAGGAGATTCGCTCAAATATTGTTGTGCTCTGTATTATGGATTATAAGGAGATGGTAAACAGAGAAACTTTAGCTGAAAGAGATATCTTAGGAGTTATGGGATGAGGAAGTATGAAGATACCCATAGGAATGAGTGGGAACTCTAATGCTGGGAACAAGAAGAAGAGGGACACCTACTTCCAAGGTGGGAGTGCGAATCAGAATCAGATGGCTGGATCGGTGAATCTTCCTCCACGAACCATGATGAATGTTGGGTGTTTTCAATATGTCTCGATTGATCACATAAAACGAGAATGTACAGCACCACCGAGAGCATGCCACAATTGCAACAAGATGGGTTATCTTCAATGATATTGTCGCGGTGCTCCATGGTTGGGTGTTCGTGACACTTCTCAGATGTCACCAGCATGTTATGATTTGACAGGACGAGGGCAGTAGAATCAGTATCACCAGCATAATAGATCTATCTATGGTGATTCCAGGAATACCATGACTCCTTGGGTAGGGCAATCTCAACAAGGCAATAAGGAGTAAAGTTCAGCAACAAAGGAATTGTATGGAGCGGAACAGTTTTTGTTCGATACTGGTGCATCGCATTCTTTTCTAGATTCTCGTATTGGTGATTTGCTAAACATAAAACATGAAATGATGCCTTCTGTGATAAAACCTCAAACTCCTCTCGGTGAAAGAAAATGTTGATCCTTTGTGTGTAGATCATGTTCTAAAACTGTTAATGGATCTGAGCTGAAATGGGATTTCCCTATGCTGGAGATGGATGTCTATGATATAATCTTAGGTATGAATTGGTTGACAGGGTTTAGGGCTCACATTGACTGTAATAGCAGAACATTTAGTTTCGTGACTGCGGATGGCGTCGAACATCTATTTAGTGAAGAAAGAGTGGTGAAGGAAGGTGAAACGGGCTTCTTGACACCAGTAGTGGAAACGATTTCTTACCAGTTAGCTGCGTTAAACTTGGAATCGATGGACGAGATTGCGAATAACATTTTTCTATTAGTCGCGGATCAATTTCCTGATGTTTTTCCTGAAAATTTCTCATGTTTACCACCTGTAAGACAAGTGGAGTTTACGATTGATCTCCATCCGGGGACTAGTCCTATCTCACTTCCATATTATAGGATGGCACCAATGGAGTTGGAGGAATTGAAAGTGAAGTAGGAAGAACTAGAAAACAAAGGTTTTATTCGGCCAAGCGTGTCTCCGTGGGCAGCACCTGTTTTGTTTATAAAGAAAGTAGATGGAACTTGGAGACTATGTCTGGATTATTTTAAACTTAACCAAGTTATGATAAAGAATAGATATCCACTTCCACGCATTAATGACCTATTTGAACAATTGAAGGGAGCTCAGTGGTTCTCTAAGATTGACTTGTGGTCAGGATATCACTAGTTGCGAGTTCGGGAAGAGGATATTCTGAAGATAGCCTTCAAAAGTAGATATGGTCACTTATAATATGTAGTCATGCCTTTTGGTCTTATAAATGCACCATAAGTCTTTATGCAATTGATGAATCGGATATTCCAGCGATATCTGGATTCTTTTGTTGTAGTGTTTGTAGATTACATATTGGTGTATTCAAGAACAAGGGCTGAGCATGAGAAACACTTAGTTATAGTGTTATAAATATTTAGAGACCATCATTTGTATGCCAAATTATCAAAGTGTGATTTTTGGATACAAGAGGTATGCTTTCTGGGCCATTTTGTTTCTGAGAAAGGTGCTTCAGTGAATCCAGAAAAGATGGAAGTTGTTCTTTCTTGTCAACCGCCAAATAATGTCTTGGAAATATGATATTTTCTTGGCCAAGCTGGTTATTACTAATACTTTGTGCATGAATTGTCACAAATATCTTCGCCTATGACAGCATTGACAAAGAAGAACAATGCATTTCAATGGATTGAGAAATTTCAGAGATCTTTTCAAGTGTTGAAAGTTCGCCTTACATCAGCACCCATCTTGATTTTTCTGGAATCAGGAAAGTGGTACGTGGTGTATTGTGATGCTTCAAGATCTGGGTTGGGATGTATTCTCATGCAAGGAGACCATTTTGTTGCTTATGGATCAAGACAATTGAGAGTGCATGAAATAAACTACCAAACACATGATTTGGAGTTAGCTGTAGTTGTCCATGCCCTGAATACTTGGTGTCATTATCTCTTTGGTGAGAAATTCACTATGTTTACAGATCATAAGAGTATGAATCATATTTTCTCACAACGATATTTGAATCTGAGGAAGAGGATATGGATGGAGTATCATCTAATGTTCAACTTTGACTTGATGTAAACATCGTTTAAGGGAAATTCAGTGGCCAATGCATTAAGCAGAAAGTCGTATGCTCAGTTGGTGCAAGAAGCTTCAGATGAGTGGAAGTTGGTGTCGATCCTAGCCGATATTCATATGTAATGTGAAGACTGATCTGATGTTGCGGTTTTCATTCCAGTTGTGCTCGTTCCTGATTTGGTAGAGATAGTAAAGGAGGAACATGCATCTGATGTAGACTATGTTGCAATGAGTTCAAAACTCAATGGTGGGGAGACCATTGAGGGATGGATGCTGGATGGGAGTTCAGTTTTTCTGTTTCAATATCTGATGGTTCTACCTTTAAATAATCAGGAACAACTCCTTCATTCTTACCACCATTCCAGATGGGTTTTCCATCTAGGAATACAGAAGATGTATAAGGCGATAAAGGAACAATTTTGGTGGAGCGGCATGAAACGGAAGGTAGATGAATTTGTTTCAAGGTGTTTAACTTCTCTGCAAGTTAAAGAAGAACACGAGAGTCCAGCGGGTATGTTACAATCTTTACCTATCATAGTGTGGAAATGGGATCAGATAGCAATGGATTTTGTTATAGGTCTTCCAAGAATGGTCTGGAAACACGATTCCATTTGGGTGATAGTGGATCATCTAACCCAGTCATCCCATTTCATCCCTATTCGTGAAACCCATACGGTGGAAGATCTTTCAAAAATATATATCCGAGAAGTGGTAAAAATACATGACTTACCAGTTTCAATCGTATCATACAGAAGTCCGAGGTTCACATCTCGTTTCTAGCGATCCTTATAGAAAGCTCTGGGAACTAAGTTGAATATGAGTACGGCGTATCATCCTCAGATGGATGGAAAATCCAAAAGGATGATATAGACATTGGAAGACATATTGCAGGCTTGTGTAATGGATTTTGGTGGCTCGTGGGAAGAGCATGTTCCTTTAGTGGAGTTCTCATATAAGAACAGTTATCAGGCCTCAATACAAATGGATCCATTTGAAGCATTGTATGGGCGTCCTTGTCATTATCCACTTTGTTGGGTGGAAATAGGTGAGACTTCACTAGTTGGACTGATCCTTGTCCAAGAAACAATGCAGAAGATTCAGTTGATAAAAAATAGGATGGAGATGGCACATAGTCGTCAGAAATCTTATGTGAAACATCGTCGAAGACCGTTGTCATTTGCGGTGAGTGACCATGTCTTTTTGAGAATCTCTCCAAGGCTTGGACATCATCATTTTAGGAAGAAGGGAAAATTATCTCCTCGATATATAGGCCCTCTTGAGATACTGTAACGGGTGGGTGAGGTGGCATATCGTTTGTCATTACCACCACGGTTTAGTGCAGTGCATAATGTGTTCCATGTGTCTTAGTTGAAGAAGTATCAACCCGATCCTGACCATGTGATCAGATGGGATCACTTTGACCTAGAGCTGGATTCTTGGTTGGTACATATTCCGGTGTGGATTTTGGATAGGCAAGATAAAGTCTTGGGTGTTAAAAGCAATGGTCTGGTGCGGATTTTTTGGCAACATGGTCAGATTCAGGAAGAGACTTAGGAACACGAGAAAGAAATGAAAGAGTAGTGGCTAGAACCCTTTCAGGAAAGTGATGGTTTTCTACTTTCCAGGGACGGAAATTCTAATGGTGGGGAGAATGTAGTACCCCTGGTTTCTGGTAAGTAACCCCTGTTTTATGCTTTTTAAGTACATGAAGAATATGTGGAATGGTTGGGAAAGTTTGGAAACTTTTAAAGTGTTAACGGGAAAAAAGTGGTGACGCACGGGCTTCGCATGGGTTTCCCAAACCATGCAGGTGGTGGTCACTTGGACAGAGGAGACCGCATAGTGTGCGCACGGTTTGGTTAAACCGTGCGAGGAGGCCATGCGGATCACCCCTTTCAATTAGTGACTACCGCTAGGTTAGCGCACGATTTGACTAACCGTGTGGACTAACCATGCGTGGGGTTAGATCCTATTCTTAAGGATCTAATCTATTTTATCATTAAAACCACTTGTTTTTTCTCCTAGACGGCCCTAAAAAGGAATTTTTCTCTTGTGAAAGTGGGAGAACACTTACCAGGCGTTTTGGAAGCAATGTGGAGGTTTTCCTTAGCGTTTAGAGGCCGGTTGGTCAAGGTAAGTCTCGTTTCCTTTAGTTTTCTTAGATCTCCTTCTTCCCTCTTGATGGATCCTTAGATATATGCCCAAGGTGGGTAGATCTAAGGTAGTGGATGACTTTTAAGTCAGGTTATGGTTTTATTGGTACTAGGGGAAGGAACATAAGGAGGTTTTGGGGAGTAGTTGACTCGGTTTCATTGATGTTCTTTGTCTGTTGGTTGGTTTTGCCTAATTTGTTGAGGTAAGTGGATTCACTCCCGATTACTCTTTCTTAGAACATGAAGGGTTAGTTTCAAATTTTTTTCCTTTATTGAAATGGTTTGTTTATCTGCTGTGAAAGAATGTTTGAAACCCCTTTTAAGTAACGAGTGATAGAAATAGAGTTTTTTTGGAAAGTGTTTGTTGAAGTGAATTTAAAACGGTGATTTTAAACTGGTTATGGTTTTTCTGCTTGATGAAATGGTTTTCAATAAAAGTTTGATGCTTTATTGAAAGGTTTTGAACACACTTGGTTTTTTCATGGATTTTCATGGGTTGTGGTGTGTGTTCATATGCATTGGGATGGATAAGGGAGGGAAGTACCCCCATCAAAAGGTTGGAATGGATAAGGGAGAGAAGTACCCCCATCAAAAGGGACGGATAAGGGCATAAAGTAACCCTGTCAAGGTAGTCCACTAAGCGATGACCTATTGGAAGGATAACTCACCACTCGTGAGTATAGGGAGGTCCAGGTTTCATGCATGGTTGGTTGTGTGGATTTGGGAAATGGAATGAATGTTCCAAAATGGAAATGTGAATTTGATTGGAAACTTTTCTTGGTTTCTTTTCTTGAGATAGATGGTTTTTCTTAGAAAATGGTTTTACATGGAACTTGTTATATTGTGAACTGTTTTGGAATTGTTTTATATAAATTGTTTTATATAAATGTGCTAACATGTTTTATCCTAGAGGCATGGGTTGGGAAGTCATCGTGGAAAACCTACTGAGTTTCATTACTCACCCCTTACTTTGGCACGTTGGTGCTTTTTCAGATGTCATAAACTGGGATGTTGGAAAAGGTAAAGTGTCACTTGTTTATAGCACTATTTCATGATACTTGGTCTGGTTCGTGATGCTAGAAATTGGAGATTATGGAGCATGGAGTTGGGTTGTCATCTTGTTGTATTTTAGTTTATCTTTCCACTATTTACTCTGATTTGGTGTTGGTTTCCACTGTGGTGATTTTGGTTGGTTTATGATAAAATGAATGGTTGAGTTGTCGTAGATTTTATCATGCATCATTTAGTTGATTTTTTTGGTTATGGTTGTTGGCTCTGTTGTATGTTATAAAAGTTTAAATAGTCCCCCACTTTTTTTGAAACCATTCGACATTTATTGCTAGCCATTGGTGCCTTGGGGATGTCGCTTAAGGCCAAGTAGTGACTTGTTGTATTCTTATGCCAATAAGGATAAGCGGGTCATTACAATATTGAATATGATTTTCGGTTCACAATCTTATTGAGTTTATGAGACTAAAATTATTAATGTATCCAACAATATTATGTATATGGGTGAAGAATGGGATTCCTTTGGGCACTATGCATCTAATGCCTTTGAAACCAAAAATTAATCAATCTATTCTTCCATAAGAATATATTTTTAATTTTTGAAAAAAATTATATTTTAGTTACTTAGTAAGGAACTATTCTAAGAAATATAATTTTTCTTAGGAGCATTTCTTAAGTTTTTATTATATCTTAGGAAATTTTCTTAAGTTACCCAAATTAAGAGATAATTACATTAATTTTCTCCATTTCAAGGATTAATTACAATTTTTACCTCAATGATGATCATTACATTTATATAAAAAATATTTTCTCATATATATATAATGTTTTATTAACCAAATAATAATGAATGTTATTAAATGGGATCCCACAAAAATGATGAAACTTTTAAATATTAATCATATCCATTAGTAAGCCCAGATATATATTCCAATAAGAAATAAAAATACTTCCTGGTTTCTCTCAACACATAGTTATTTATCTAAGGAATCATATAAATCATATCATATATGATTCCTTGATAACATATTGGAACCCCATTTTTTAAATCCATCATATAGATAAACTCAAATTTATTCTTCATGTTACCTAATCCTATTATGGTATCCAGGTTAGTATAACCAAACAACACCAATAACAATGATAAAAAGGGAGAATTCATGGGAATCTATATTTAGAATGACCCACCCAAGGATGTTATAATGTCATATATCCTTCCTTTCTTTACAAAAAATAATTTAGGGCACACAGCCTTGGAATGACTTGAAAATTTGGAAGATTGAGGACTTGAAAAGTTCAAATTTATAAGAAATCTCACACTTGGTATTTGAGGGGATTTTAATCTAAAAATATTAACTCGTTTTATTCCATTTATATATTTAAATATATACGATTCTAGTTATTTATTTTCAAATCTTAATCCTTACACTAAATTATCATGTTTAAACCATATTGATGAGTAACTCTTTACACAAACCAAAGTTTTGTTTTATTCACCCAAAATTGGAGAAAAATGTATTCAAACATATCAAAATACATCACATGTATATGTTGAATGAAAACATCATGTAATGGAAAATATTTAACAACATGATTAAGATTGGAGTGACAAATAGCCAACCTCATTAACTAGACTAGACAAAGCATGAACCTTCAAGTCAGTATGTAGTCCAACCCCAAGTCCCTCTACTAGGGGGTATATTACTATAGAGAGAATCCACTTCATCATAAATCATTCAAATAATATCCACAAACTATATTTAATAATTAAATTATGTTCATAAATTCAATTATAAATCGATGTCAAGGTAGATGAATAACTAAATTCCTTATGGATTCATTCTTAGCTTGTAATTTAAAGGCGTTGTCCTTGAGGATGTTTGTTATATAAACTTTATCATACAAAACATAATAATGTAAATAATTTTTATCTATGAATAAAATTGGGAATAAATATTATACAAATTAATAGTTAAAAATTATAAACATGAGATAGAAATTTGCGTAAAATTCAAAAATCAATCTAATTATAAAGACTTATAATTTTTGGATTTAACATTATGGACACTCTATAATTATCTAATATAAAAATTTTATATTTATTCTATTATGAATTATTTCATATTAATCATTATATGGAATTTAAAATTTTTATATATGATATTAAATGAATTATAAACTATTTATAATTCAATTTATATTATGTAAACATTTTAAAAGTCCTAATATCATATATTTAACCATACATTAAACCATGATCATATAAATCATCAAAATAACATTTAATGTGTATTAAATAATGTTCTAATTAAAAACCATTTAATTCGAACAATTTCAAATTAATTAATTTTGAATAATTCATAATGTAAATATAAACATGTTATATTATGAACTTATATAATAATCAATAACCTATTACAAATTATCAGATATGATTTATAAATTTACTATTTTATTTCTATATCGTAAAACATTCCAGATAAATTTTTTAAAAGTTATTTAAATATTAAAAATTAATATTTACGATTAAAATTATTCACGAACATTTTATTAATTACAAAAAATGTATAATGAATTAATTTATACACCTTATATAAATTAAAATATCGAAAAATATATTTTATTGTTATTTATAAACATTTTAAAAATAATTATTACCATTAAAAAAATTAAAAACAAGTTTCTTAAAATATTTAATGTTTACCGAAAAGCAAGAACCACATTCTACATAGGGGTAAATTTCCTCTACTCTTACACATACACTTTGTGTAATGGTAATCTACTATGGATCCCTCGCGTAAATATAGTGTGGTTGACCCTTATATAGAACTATTTTTTGTAAGGTTAATCTTAAAATTTTGTATGTTGTGTATAGGTAAATGATAGATTACCTTTGTGTACAAACCACTGCATAAAAGTACACAGAGATTACCATTACTTTGACCCATCAACATAAATGTAATATTTTGTGGCCTTTACATATACCCCTTTATGTAAATATAGAATGATAATGACCTTTATTTGAGTCTTCATTGTGTAAGGGTATAATATGTCTTACCCTCCTATCACGTTGTAAAAAAACCACTCACCCATATGCACTAGGAGGAAAACCATTTTTACACTTATTTGAACCCCTTAATTTAAAGATAAACCATAGGTTACCATTACATGACCACTCATATAAGGTAAGATTCCTAGATACAATTACACATCTCAACTTGAGAAGGGTAGGATCTTGATTATTCTTACATATCCTATTTAGGTAAGGGTAAACCATTTTTCTATATATTCAAAAAAAACCTAAAGCACAATGCTTTATTTCAGCTTTCAACTTCATTTCCATGAATGATTTCATAAATGTAATACCCATTTACTTTGATATCACTAAAAGGTTATGTTAATGTATAATAACTATTATTAGGTCAAGATGAATCAATTAAAACCCTTCTTTGAGTATCTCTATGAATGGTAATATGAAACTTCATATAAATACAAGAAATTTAAATCACTATAAATATTTGTACATTACACTGAATAATCCACTACATCTTTTTTATCATAATATGTGTTTGATAAAGATCACTAAGTGTTAAAATTACCCCACCTCCATGGTGTATCCATGATTCGAATGAATCACATGGTGTACATGTAGGATTTTCCTTACTCCCACGACAAGCTAGAATCACCAGATGAAAATGAATAAAGATGAAGAGAGCTATAGGTTTACGGAGGTTCACCTAAATATGATGATAAATAGATACCAACAATCATATGATGATGCCTTTATATACAGATTTTCAAAGACACTTTTAGACTATTATTGAATTTACTCATTTCATTATAATACATGAGTAAATTCCATGACAAGTGCATACATATCATTAAAGAAAACTCCTCTCCAGCATTACATTTCATGTAATGTAATAAAAAATTATAGCTATTTTTTTAAACTATTTTACTATTGGTATAATATATCTTTGGTAATTCATTATATTATTGGTAGTAACATGCATCAAATATTTTATCATTCTTGAAAATCATGATTTTCATGCGATATATATATATAATATACACACATATTCAGGGCTCTAGGGAGTATCTCCTTCATACGAAAGTACTTATTTTAAATGGTATATTTTATTGGGATTTTATATAACCGGTTATGAGATTTTTATTTTCAAAGATAAAGATATTTCAAGATATATTTGATGTGAGAACCCAAATTTCTTTTTCTTTAGCTTATTCTTTTAAGTTTGTTTTTTAGATTTTCGAGATGGAAATCATTTGAGGGATATATTATATAACATATTGGATTTTTGAGTTAGTGGTTTTTATTTTTATTTTGATATCTTTTAAGCATCTTAGAGTGTGTTTATTAATTTTTTGATAAATTTACGTGCATTTTTCTGCATCTTGATAGGATTATTTTATTATTATAGAAATATTTTTAATATGTTTGAATAAAAATATGTTTTTTTTAAAATAAATTTTTAAAAATAGATTTTTGTGATTGAAAATATATTTATTTTTTTGTATTTAATATTGAATGAAAATAATAATAGTATAATTAATAGTAATAATTTTCATAATAATAATTATTATTTGATTATTATTGGTATTAATATTATTAACACAAATATATATGTATGTGTGAAGGACATATGGGGTGCATCCTAGTGGTTTCATCCTTATGGTGGTGTTTAGGATGTATAGATTTAGAGCCTCCCTACATGTATTTAGGGTAGAAATAGGTTGTTTATCCCCTCCCCGCAATGATGTAATATATATGTGTATTTTTTGAGGTTTTGTGAATTTATTATTAATTAATAAAAATAATATTAGTATTTTATTTAGCTACATGTATACAAAAAACACACCACTAGGGTTCCTGGCAGTGATGTAGTGATGGTGGAGGTGAAGAATACCATGGTTAATGATATCTAGGATTCAAATGAGATCCATGAGTCCTTTACCTATCTGATTCATAAGGTTTCTCAGTCGACTATCAAGAAAGGGATCATTGTTCATGTCCTGGCCAACAATCATTAATTTTAAAAGTGGCTTGATTATTGCAAGCAAACTATAACTTCCAAAATCTCATTGATGAAACACATGAAATTGTGGAAGGTAATTGATTTGGTAAATTTCCTTTCCATGATTTATGGATTTTGAAATTAGAAATTCATTTATCATGCATGTTTTTTCATTTGGTTTCTTTTTCCATACACATAGTTAAAATGGAATTCCTGAGGTTTTGGATCAATTAATATGAAACCTTTCATCATGGTGTAATATATGTGGACTCTAGATATTAATATTTTATTTTATTTTGAGGATAAGTGTGTACATGTATGGGATAAAATTAAGGTTTTTAACTAGTTTTTATGTAATCCTAAAATATTTTTTGATATTTCTTCTTCCATTGGAATACCAATTAGAATGGATAATGAAAATGAAACTACGAGTTATAGACACTATTTTTGGTAATTTTAGAGGTTGATCTCGGTTTAATATTATAGGATAATGTTATTTTATCAACTCTAAATGATGAGGTCAGTCTGTATATTGAATATGAGAAGGTTCCACAATTTTTCCTTATTTTTGGTGTCATTATACACTTGAAGCATAATTAAATAAAGGGAACTATTTTTAAGATTTATTGGTTAAGGGGCCATAAACTGGCCCACTATCGAAAGAGGAAATGAGTCTCCAATAATTATATGGGCAATATTCATTAATTGAATGAAAATGATATTATAGAAGCACCGACTTTTGAAAAAATAAGAATAAATTTATAGAGGTATTTGGATATTGTTGGTCTTATTGGGTGCTCTACATTAGTTTGAAAATTAGAGGTTGGTGTGTCTGGGTAAGTAGGATCATGCTGAATAGTGGGCATAGGTCATGGGAAAATAAATTATGAGAACTCAGTTTATACAAGAGAACCATTGAATACAATATAAACATAATAAAGATTAGGTTAAAGGGTATTAGGTGGAGGGAAGGTTCACTCCAGTATTCCACATCTATAATTCACAAGGGAAATTTATTAGTCACTATTTAGTGAAAGACTCTTAGAAAAATACTCATGTGGATCAATATTTGGATGTTAATATAACCATGAATATAGGTTATACTAAAGATTACTCCTTATGGAGCAAGGAAATAGCCACAAAATTGGATCAAGGTCATTGAGATAAGAGGATGTGTATTGAGAAGTGTAATGGTAAAGGAAAAATAGATTCCTCCTAGGTTTAGGTACAACCTGACTAGTTTGATTATATTCCTTCAGGCTATGTAGAGATTCATTAGTGGGGTGGGGTACGAGTGGTGAAACCAGATAGGGGTATGAGTGGTGATATATGAGTGTTAAAAATAAGGAAAGAAATATATATCACAAATGGATGATATTACCAGACATGGGGTTTCAATTTTCAAAGGAAATCGAGGTTTTCTTTTTCCTAGAGGAAAAAAAGAACTGAAAAAATATTCCTCAACAAATTAAATTATAATATAATAAATTATTTTAAATTTGTGTCTTAAAAGGTCTTCATAGATCCTCCTTACTTACCCATCTATATTTCCTTAAAATTATCTCTCTTGAATAATCTACAACTTCCCTTTTTCTAATCTTTTATAATACTCATATGATTGATAAACTGTAAAAAACATTAGAATCACATTGTTAGGCACAAGGTATGCCCCATTATTTCATTAAGAGGGGGTATGTTTTATTTTTTATTTAGATATAATTTTTATTTTATTAAAGTTTTATTAGTTTATGGAACTATATGAATTTTATTTAATTTATTGGGAATCCTTGGAACTAATTATTTGGTCTTAAACTAGATAGGTTATCATTAACTAGCTCGGATACCCTAGTAACCATAAAAAGGAGCCGAACATGACATATCCCACATGGAATTCTCGATCCCATAGGTAGTAGAATAGATCCTATCATCATAAAATATGAACGTGGTAATTAACATTCCTCAATCACAATTGAATAAAGATAACCAAGTCAATATCCATACAAGAAAAAATCCACTGGGAGAAGTGTACCAAAAGTAAAATATGAATATACATCCGAGAGTACAGCCACAAAGATAGCAAAAAACAAGATAGAAACCCATTTCCCCACAAACATAACACTCCAATCTAAAGGATAATAAACTAGAACCACTATTAAGCGATGATTTACCCTTTATCAAAACTAGAGGAAAATAATATAAAAAACTTTGAAGGAACGGGTAGAGTACGAGATGAAATCCCAATAGGGTCTCACTAATGATTACTAAATATGATTCCAAAATTTAATTATCCAAATAATGATTTTAATTTAAATAAAATAGGAATAGAATATTAAAATCATATTTCAAACGAAATTATGTGTTACAGTTCAAATGATGGAATAATTTATACATTATTCCTTAAAAAAAAATTTATATAAAACATTTTATTTAAATTCAAATAGAATGTGTAAAATAATTTAGAGACAATGGAATATATTCCAAATACAAACACTGAGCAACATGGTCTTCTTCAAAAAGGTACCATAGTGACAGGATTTTTGAATCACTCACACTCAAATATTTACCAAGAAAATATGTGTACATGCATCCCTTAGACACTTGTCAAAAGGAATCCAATCACCATCTCATTAGGGATGTGATAAGTAGCATATGTATTTTTAGTGTTGGAAATCATCATTAGAGTGGTGTCCCAAATAACTCACTAACTACCTAGCCTTTATGTCATATTATAAAAAATAATGATGAGAAATATATTTAGAAACTATTTGTAATAAAAATCATCAGAGTCTCCCATTTCTAAAAATCCAATTTTCATTTGAAAAAACAACATATGTGTTCTTAATCAAATAATGTGTTTCCCAAGATAAAACTACCAGGTTTATATCAAAACCATTTTGATCCATTTTTCTCAAATAAAATTTGAAATAAATTTCATCAAATAAATTATGCAATCTAAATTTAACAATTTAAATTCTATAATTTTCCATTAATATTACAAACAGGATCCAATTCAATGGAAATGGGGGGTTTTCCACAATTTGGTGCCGAATAAAATCAAAATAAAAAATTCTCTAGATTTGGGTTTTCAATAAACCAATTGAAATAAATTTCATTTTTATATTAAGTAAATTAATTTAAATCAATAAATTTAGGATTAATCAAAATTGGCTACCATAAGATAACCACATACCTCAAAATCACAGTACCTCAAAACACAAATACCTAATCAGGAAAATCAAATGATGAACATCGAAAAT
Source organism: Viscum album (assembly GCA_963277665.1). NCBI lineage: Eukaryota > Viridiplantae > Streptophyta > Magnoliopsida > Santalales > Viscaceae > Viscum > Viscum album. Next base: position 658,776,567 of record OY728132.1, read on the forward strand.
GAGGACATGAGATTAAAATCTATATTGAAGATCCCAAAAAACAAGTATTATATCCAACAACAAACCATAGATCCACAAAACCATAGGTATGAAAGAGGAGAGAACCGGAGAAAGTGAACAGGTAGACAAAAACTATCGGGAAGAGATCGAACATTGTTCACCTGGCTTTAATTCCTTTCCAAATGGGTTTACAGGGTACCAAATAGACTATAGGGATCTTCCAATGAAGAATAATAAACATGGGATCATATATGATTATAGGTCGCCTAGAAATAAGGTTTTAGGATTTTAAAACAAATCTATAGATTAAAAATTTCTTATTCACACAGTTAGTTGGGCAGGGCTACATGGTTAGAAAAACTATGAAACATAAACGTGTGCCCCATTTTTACAATTTCCACCATTTATACTATGTGGGAGAATAGTTTTTTAAATTATTAATTATCCATTCATGCCCCCACTGTTTGGGTTTGCACAGTTTCCAGAGAGAGGGTGCACGGGTTTGGAAAACCTTGTGCCAACTGTGCACAACCTATAAAAAATCAAAATTTAAAAAAATATCTTGAAACCAACCCAAACAAAACCCAAATAAATAATGATGCAAATAGGGGTTTATAAAAACCTAAAAATATTAATTTTATGTTACAACCACTACACAATAGAAACCATTTGTCCCAAAAAATTCTCTCAAGAATCTTACATTTCAAAAAATGAGGCGACTTCTCCATCATCAGTGCCTTTCTATCCCACATCTCTTGTGAATCAGAACTGTTATGTCATAGCACTAAAAAGAAGGTTCCATCCTCTCATGAAGAAACTTGTATTAGGAATCAACTATCCAGAATGTATTCTTAGTCATAGATAAATATGGCTCACCATCAAGATCACTCCAGCTCAGAACATGAGATAGATCAGAAAGATACTTTCATAGATGAGAAACACAAAACAATTTATGTATCGACGTCTTCTAAGTTGGAAGTTATAAATGGTATGAAATATTCCCCACATTATGAAAACATCAAAAGGACAGAAAAATTTGGGATCAAGCTTCCCTTTCCTCCCAAGACGTTGATGACCCAATCAAGGTGAAACTTCCAACATAACCTGATCACCAATTGAAAATTCCAGCAGTCTATGATGAAGATCAACATAGGGCTTATACAAGATCTATGCTATAACATCATTTGATAAATCAACTGAATCATTGATTCTGTTTCTTGAACCAAGCTTATTCCAACCAAAGAAATCTTAACAATATCCTACCAACACAATATATATTTACAAGTTCATCCATGAAAGGCCTCAAAATGAGAAATTATAATAATGGACTTGTACATTTTATTATATGAAAACTAAAATAGCACTATATGGTCATCCCTATCCCCAAAAATGTCAATGAAATAGGCTTATAGAATATCCTCATGAATCTTTATAGCTCTTTCTAACTATCCATCATACTGTGGATGATATTTCATACTCAAAAAAACCTGGGATCCGAGTTCCTCATGATAGACTCTCCAAAAATGAGAGGTTAACTAAGAATACATATTAGATACAATAGTATATGTGACTCTATGAAAATGAATAATCTCTTTCACAAATAGATTTACCAACTCCTCAACTTTTCTTGTACTATGAATGAGTATAAAGTGAAATTATTTTGTCAGTCGATTGATCACAACCGATGTCACATTATTCCTTTTATGTGCATAAATAAAACCAACCATAAAAACCATATTCATCTTATCCGACTACTATGTTGGAACTAGAAGTAGATAAAGCAGCCTCAAGGGTCTCTGGTTCTCATCCTTAACCTGCATGTGTTTATAATAATGAGATAAAAAATCAAGCATGCCATGTCTCATACTTAGACACTAGAATATTGATATCATTTCATAGAAAATATTTTTAGTTCCTAGGTGAATTTCCCACTGAGAATTATAAAAATACCCCATAATAGATTTAATCATAAGTAACATCACAATAAAGTGATTCGCATAACATAAAATTTCCTCAATAGAGAAAGACCAGTCAACAACAGTCTCCCCACCATAATGAGTGTCTCTAATTATATAGAACTCATCATCAAGCTATTTTGTATGAATTATGAACTTGTGAAGATAAGATTTAAAATTAATACTAGCCATGGATACCTTATCCCATGATTCCAATACTCTAATATGCAGCTGGGAAAAAAGATCCATCATGTTACACTATTTTGATGGTTTTTTTCATGACCTGGGATTGAAGTTTCCAACTCATGGCATCTGTGACAATATTACCTTTCATAAATGAATAAGAAATTTTAATGTTTAATGATTGTAGGTATTCCACCCAACGTGTATGGAGGAGATTCCAATATTTTTGGGAGAAGATATAACTCAAGATATATTGGTTGGAATGCATGGAAAACCTTCCTTGAGTAAGTAATTCTATAACTTCTTAGTGATTGATTCATAATTGAAATTTCAAGGACATGGTTCTGGTGATTATTCTCACTTGTACTAAGATGATGAGATCAATAAGTAATGAAATGATCTCCTTTTATAAGAATACATCCCAAACCTGAACATGATGAATCATAGAAGACCACATAGAAATACCCAGCCTCTAGAAGAGGCAACACAGATGAAATATTTAAAACAAGTTTCAACTCAGAAAAAGAACTCTAATATTTCTCAACTCAATAAATATTTTCTCCCTTCTATGTTTGATAAGTCAATAGTGAAGAAATCTATGATAATTCCTGTATAAAAAAAATCATAAATATATAATCCTAAGAAGCTATGAATATCGAAATAAATTCATTAATATTCCCATGTTATAATCACTTATAAATTTTTAGGGTTAACTGAAATATATTTTTCCAACACCACATATATGAATAAAATCACTTCCCAAATCTACAAATCACATTTCAAAAGTTCGGAAAAATGTTAGTGATTTATCAAAAATCCCATAACAACTCTCATTTTATGTACATGATCCTCCTTTATCGTAGTGTAACGAAGGATTCCATCCACAAAGGAAATAAAAACGGTATCAAGATATAAGTTGAATTTACTATTCATCAAATCCATAAAGACTACATGAGAATTTGTTAAACCAAAATCATGTAATGGTACTCATAATGATCATAACTACTATGAAAAGGTGTTTTTTAAAATATTAGATTCTTTTATTCTCATAAAATGGTAACTAGATCAAAGATAAATCATGCAGAACCAATTTGAGATGTTTAACTAATCAAACAGATCATCAATATATGGAAGCATATACATGTTATTTACCCTAACTAGATTGAGTTTTCAGTATTCTACCCAAAGACGAAGTAACCATTTAACATTCATGATAAAGAGAATAGGTGCTTCCTAAGGTGACACACTCGGGCATATATTGAATTTATCTAAAAATCATCCTGCTAAGTCTTTAACTCTTTCATATAAGCTTTTTCCATACCATAATAAGAAATAGACACTGGTTGAGTACCAAGTAATAAATCAATAGAAAACTATTCTTCTATTACTGGTGGAAAACTAGAGAATCCATAATGAAAAAAATTGGGAAACTCAAGGAAAACTTGAGGGAGAACACTGCTCAAAGATTCCTACTATAGATAAAAAATCCAACATCGATATTACATACAGCAACTCAGGATAAGATGTTCTACCTCTACTCGAACTCAGGTCACATTCCTCTTGAAAGACATAGCACACCCCATTGGGTGTAGTAATGGATACCCATTTAATATAATAATCAATTTGTGATTTATTGTAAATAATAAAATACATCATAAAAATGAAATCTAGTGGTTTAATGTTGAGAATCATAAAATCACAAGAAACCTCAACACATAATAAATTAAAAGAGAAATAAAGACTATAGAGACCATGTTATCTATTTGTTCCAATGGGTGTAGTAATAACCATCACATAATATATAGGTTCCTTATGAAGATTTTTTATATTAACAATATAGGATAAAATAAACGAATGAGATGCATTCGTATCAAATAATGTAGTCACTAATGAAAAAAATGTAGTGATGGTGCCTCTCACAGCCGCCAGACTCATATTTTCTTCCTCTGGAGACTCTTCCACTGTGTGAACAAGCTTCATTCCAAATGCATATGGATGGAACCCCATTTTTCATTAATCATCTGATTGAACCACAGTTTTAGTAGGATCTGATGATATTTTTTCACTACAAAGAGTGTAATAGACATGGATGAACTTATTCAAGTGATCAAAGCATTCATAGGAACCATTAATTTTGGGTCCTCAGTACTAATGTACATCGAGTGCCAATTCATTCCACAATGGTAGAAAATAAATAGTCCTCTAACAATTACTATTATAGGTCTAGAAAAACATTGATATGCATAACCACCACAAGAATCATCAAACTTACTTTTCGCTTTAGAAGAATTATCAAAACCTCTATTGGGATAAAAGTAACTCTAGTCAACCCAGACGTGCCATCCAGGTCCATTTTGACCATCAAAGATCGATCCACCACATCAGTATAAGAATGAAGCTTCATTAAGAAAACCTGTGAATGAATATCATATTCAAATCACATCATGAATTTTTGAGTGTTAATCTTATCATTCTATAATATCTTAGGTAAAAATGAACTATCTCAACAAAATCGTTTGAATATTCTATCACGGTCTTGTCATTCTACTCGAGTTTGAAAAACTCAATAGCCTTCACCAACAAAATCATCTCTAGATAGAAATGGATAGTTAAAGGAGCCCTAAATCTTTCAACTTGAATCCCCCATGTTTATTAATTTTCACCATTGTGTCCCACCATCTCCAAATATGTCATTTTAGAATGATGGTGGTACACTTCACCATGATTTCATTAGGTTTCACCAAAAAATCAAAAAAAAAAAAATCTAGTCCTGCTTAACCATTCATCCGTATCTTGAGGATCAATGGAGACTTTTAACTCTGGTGGATTATGGAGAAGGAACTCCTAAGAATGATTCTAGAAACATCACTATCAAGTTCAATAGTAGGATCCAAAACATGAATTTATTGTGGTGCCTATCTCGGAGCTTGGACAGTACGCACAAGCACCTCAACCACACTCGGGTCCACTTGAGGATTTTCTCACTATGGTTTATCAGAATCTTCCTCTAAGATCTTATTTTCACATCATCATGTAGACATGGTGCTACACAACTTCAACATAAAAACGTGAAGATATCATAATAACACTCAAATATAGAAATGGGGGAAGTTAATTCCTATAGGTATACAAACAAGATTTGGAATTCAATCCTATACAAATAAAAATAAGTGAATAGAATAAAACTAATCATATAGATGCCTTTCCCAAACCATAAATGGTGAATTAAGGTTTATTATTGTAAGAGATGTCCATGAAATCAATTGAAATTATGTCATATTTCTTGAAAATATTACATAACTATATATTAACATCATGGTAAGATAGAAAACCTAAACCTTTGATACCAATTTTTCACAAGATGGAATGGATAACATGGTAACATGATAACTGAGCTGGTTATAACATTGCTCGAAGGGAAATCCTAATCCCCATGCATTGGAGAATAGAACCGAACATCATACAATATGACTCTGCGAACGGATTTTCCACAATGACCATGGAATAAAAATAAAGAAGTCATTATCCATAAAAAAAATCTCTACATGGTGAAGTGTACCAGAAGTCAGACAAGAACAAATAGTACAATGTAAAACCAAAAATATATTGTAAAACAAAATAATAACACCTATCATAGTGGGAACAACACTCAAATTCCATGGGTAAAAAAATAGAACCACCTCTAAGTTGTGATCTACACTTGCTCGAACTTGGTAGGAGATAATCTATAAACACATGAAGGGAAAGGTTGGGTTTGAGATAAATTCTCTATAGGGTCTCTCCAAGGATTCCAAAATAGTATTCTGAAATTTAATTAAGCAAAAAATTATTTTAATTTAAAAAAAAAATAGGAATGGAATTTTAAAATCATATTTCAAACAAAATCATGTGCAAAATTTCAAATAATTGAATCATTTATAAACAATGTGTTAAGTAAACATATTATATAAAATATTTTATATAAATTTATAAATAATGTGTAAAATAGTTTACAAAACAATAGAATATATTTCAAATACAAATAATGAGAAACATGTTCATCTTCCAAAAGGTATGATAGTTCAGGCTATGAGACACCCTATAACAAAAATAGCTATCACAACAACATGTGTACACACATCCCTTAGAAACAAGAAAAAAAGGATACCATCACCATTAAATTAGGTATGTGACCTACTACATATGTATCGTTTTTGTTTTAAATCATCAATAGAGTGTTATCACGAACAACCCACTAACTAAGTAGGCATTAATGTGCTCTAACAACAAATAATGAGGGAAATTTTATTTTAGAACTGTATAAAATATAATTAATCCCATTATCCCATTCAAATAGTTATATTTTATTTTTAAAAATAAATACACATGATTTTAATCAAATATATCATTTTCTAAGATAAAACCACTTGGTTTCTATCAAAAAAAATGTCATTTCCCTCAAATTCCAATTCAAATCAATTTCATCAAATACTTTTCATAATATAAATTTAACAATTTAAAATATACAAATTTCCATAAATTTCACAAACACCAATCTCAGGACAAATCAAATCCAGATCCCTAATTCACTACAATTGTGTTTTAAATAAACTAATTGAAATAAAATTTATGTTTAAATCAATTAATTGAATTTAAATAAAGAAATTTAGGGTTAATCAATATTTTATATCATAATGGAACCACCTACCATAGGATCAAGGGATATCAAAACACAAAATCCTAATGGGAAACTCCAATAGAGAATGTTGAAAATAATGACCTGAGAATAAAAATTATTTTCCACTTCTAAAATAGCAGGGATTTATTCCTCCAAAAACATGAAAATCCAAAAAACAATAGGGATAAAAGATGAGAGAGTGGAACAAAGATAATGATAAGTGGAAACCTACTAGGGAGAGATCAAAATTCATTTTCATAGCTTTGATTAACTTTTATAGGGGTGTATATGGTCTGAAATAGACTCTTGAGATATTCCAAGGAAGAAGAAAATTCAAGGGTGTCATACTGGCCCATCAGGAACCTAAAAAGAGGGTTTCATGATTTTAAAACTAATTTTTAGAATAAGAATTTTCTTTCTGCATGTTTTTCTAGGCAGCTCCGGATGATTACAAAAATCATGTGCCCTAACCATGAGCCGATTTTTTTCCTGGTTCATTGCTTTTACTAGGTGGTTGTAGAGTTTTTTAATTTTTTTTCTAACCACGCAACCCCCCAAAGTTTGTGTATTCACGGTTTCCACGGAGATGGCGTACAGTTTGGTAAAAATATGCGTCAACTATAAACAACCAAGAAACATTCCAAATTTTGAATATTTATCCAAAAACCACCAATTGAAACCCACCCAATCACTACATGAAAATGGTCATATACCCATAGTTTTAGGAAACTATGGTTATAGGTATATTATGGGACCCTATACCCATAGTTTCAGAAAACCATGGGTATAGGGGTTCCTATACCCATGGTTTTACAAGAACCATTTCTATAGTGTTGTTTTTCGAGACCTATACCCATGGATTTTGTAAAACCATGGGTATAGGGTTGTTTTTTGAAGACTTAAACCAATGGGTTTTCAAAACCGTGGGTGTAGATTTCCGGCCTTATAGTGGGGACAAAATGTCATGGGACCCAAAATAATTTTTTTGAGAAAAATTATTCCCATGGTTTTGTACCTATTGCCATATTTTATATAAATATATATAAGTGAATATATATTTATATACCAATATGAAAAATGTAGTTGTGTATAAGTTTAGGAAGAAAAAAGGGGTGGTCCAGGGGCCTAATGTCGTAACCGCGAATTCTTTCAAAGCTATACCCATATTTTTACAACCCATGGGTATAGGTTAATGACACGGTGGCATAGGTAATTCATATCACATATACAAATAGTTTCCCAAAACCATTGGTATTGGTCTATACCGATGACATAGTATCCTATGATCACCCAAACCATTGGTATTACCTATAATAATGGTTTGGCAACCTACAAAAACAGTTCTAAACTGTTGGTATAGGCCCATTTTCTGGAATTGAATTCATGATCAAAAGAGTGGTTTAGGAATACCAAAAAATAGTAATATGATGTTACATAGGTGATCTGTATTTTTTTTTATTTTTCCCATTATGTAATTATTATTTTATTAGTCTTGTGATTAAATGGTAGGAATTGATGTAAATAATATCAAATAAATTCTATATTTAAACACGACTAGAAATATCTGATATGTTTAATTCTACATATCAATGCTATTTTTTTAATTATTTGGCTATAGCTAGGGTAGTAATGGGAAGAATTTGCATATTGTTAAAGTGGGTTTTTTATTATGTATTTTATTTATTATAACTCTATATGAAAAAGTTACTTGACTAAACTAAATTATTTTTCTTGGAAATAAATGTATTATTAATTAGATTGGGTTGATTATAATCAATGTTAGTTGCCAAAAAATTATTTGAAATACTATTGTATTGATATTTTAATAATTTTGTTGGTTATTGAATTTTACCATGTAAGAGTATAATTTATGAATTTCCAATCCTAGATTTATTATGGTTTAGAGATTATAGGACATATTTTGATTTAATTTCAATTACTAAAAACAATTTCAAATAACTCAACGATATTCATTGGATTTTTATACATAAAATTATGACACATTATAAATTTGAAATTTATAAATCGAATGACTTGTATTTTTTTGGATAATATTTATTTAAATAGATCATCAAACAGGGATATACGAACTCATTGAGTGATTTCGTATCATATCAGAATCTTCAACAAAACTACTCATTAAATTCTTGATAATTATTAGATCATTTTTGTAGGACTCATTATTTTTGAGTGATTAAAATCAGAAAATTTACAATTTAAAATATCTTAATTGTTGCACATAATTTTTGAATTTCATTTTCCTACATTCATATGTTTTAGTTTACAACTCTTATGCCACAAAATTTAATCAAGTGTTGAAATATGTGTTCAAAATATTAGCAGTCGAGTTTGATTTCATTATATTTTCATGCATTTGGTTCATTTAAATTTCATAAATTGATACATATTTTAGAAAATAATATTATTTTTGGGAAAGAGTGATTTTTTAAATAAATCCAATTATTTTATTATGATCAATATATTCAACAAAAAATTGAATCTCAAAACATATTATAATAATTTTAATATCATTTATTCAAATCAATAAATTTTTGACTTGTAGATTTTTAGATAAATTTAAATGAGATATATTTTAAGTAATTCCTCAAGATTAAACATGATGATGAGATTATTTTTAATTTTTTATTGTATTTTCATTTTTGAAACTTGTGATATGTTCATTTATTGAGGTATTTTATTATATAGAATTTGGTTAATCATTGAATAAATTTGGTTATTGTATATATGTTCAAAAAATTCTTTTGATTGACCTAAAGATGTAAGTTATATCCTTGGTTAGGGTATCATTCCAATATTATTAAATTTTTACCATAAATAATATTTCATTATGGTTACATTGGGAAATATTTTTTAGGATTGATCAAGATTTATTGATTTCGGATTAATATTATTCTTTGTCTGGATAGTTGGTGATGAATTTTTAATGATGATAAATTGTATGTTTTTATATATTACCATGGGGTTATGAAAATATATTCTGATGTATATAGGTGTATTTGGTTGGGTTTTTAAAGGGACTTTTTTTTTGAAAATTCCTTGTGTGAATTATTGATTATTTTTATGTTTCCCCCTGATTTTATATAGGAATGTTTTAAGTTTTTGAATTTTATTTTTTATTAATAAGAACTTCTTTGGATTAAACAAAAACTGATATTTTAAATTTTAATTTCAAGTGACTCTTCAATGTTATTTTATGATGAATGTAATAGTGATTTATGATTATTTTTAATGGGAATTGGATAAAATAATGATATTGGGATATATGGAAATTGTTAGGTTTTTAAAAAGTAAAAAATAAGAATATATGGGATAAATATGTGATAATAATAAGGTATGGATTAATGAATGGGTTGTGTAAAGAATATAACTTCTATAATTAATGATGACTATTATCGTAGGATTAAGTGATAAACTAGTGAACATGTGAAAATTGATAGGGGGACTATAGTAATTTGAGGAACTATAATTGTATGACTATTTTCATATGTAATCTTGTATGGTTATATGAGTAAGGTGTGTGGTGAAAAGAAGGATTTATGTATTTGGAATTTTAATGTATGCACTTGGTTGTGACCATTCTTTCTTAGGTAAGTGAGTATTTTTTTAACAATTTATGTTCATGTTATTTCATTAATGGATAGTGTGGTATTCACCATTATTACACAACCTCTCTGAGAGGGTGAATTTCTCATGTGTGACCCAACACACCATATGAGAGGGATAGTGTTATAGACAACTAGTATAATATTGTCCCCTATATGTGGATCAAAAAGGTTGTGATGTGGATACGTGGTTGATAAAATTCTGAGAAAGTGTAAGTGAGAATGATGTGCATTAAAATGGTTCTATAAGGTTGAGGTAATCATGAGAAGGAGATAACATGGTTGATTTTCATCATGATGTGATGTGTTGGGATTATCAGTGACTTAGTTAGAGGATTTTGTTTTTAATGGTCCCTAAAATAGATTTCATAGTTTGTTTTATACTAATTATATTTGTTTTTTGGAGATTTATCATGAGGTGAGATGGGTTATAGGTCTTACATGGGATTGGATCATGTGTCAATTTGTTTGTTAAGTTACTGTAGTTTGAGTATGTTTCTTATAAAATGATACAAGAGTTTATGGGGAGTAAACTACTAATTATACTTGTATACTCACCCTATAGAGACCCTATTTTTGTAATAAATGTATTTCCATTTTTTTAGTAATATTTATAAATTCAGTCATTAATCGGGTCATTTAAAATAACATTTTAAGTATTTGGAAAATATATAGTATATTTCGTATATTATTTTTTTATTATGTACATGTGAACAATTATTATTTTCTAAATGGTGTCCAGATTCAAAACTCTAACATCTCGATTGTATCCAGAATAAGAGGTTTTACCAAAAAAATGTATAATTTTTTTGTGCATCGAGATTTATACTAATAATTTTATTATTTTAAATTAAAATAGATTAATGTTCCCCATATTTTTATCTTTATTATTAATATTATTTTTAAATATAAATCATTAATTTTTGGATATGGATATCACTTAATGTATGTGGAATACTTAATACATTACCCAAAAAACTCACAAGACCATATTAGTTTAGTGATTTTGGAATCATAGAAAACAAACCTCTAGTATATTGGAAGATCATCAAAGTTTCCCAAAAAAATCATTCCCTTTAGTAATCCTACTAATATAATTTCCTTATAACCTATAGAAATCAAGCATAAGAAAAGGGTGATCTCATATGCTCATTAAGGGTAAACAAGGAATATATGTAAGCATAATAAAAAAATAATAGTATGAAAACCTTATCATAACATGGGAAGTTCATAACCTTCATATCAAAATATCACATGCATGAGTCATGACACAAATATTGGGAGTTCACAAGACATGAATCATATGTAAATAAATAAAATAATCCATAAAATCATAACATAATAATAAGACATGAAATTTTTGAAAGACGCAAAAGCATATAAAAAGGATTTCAATAGTAGTCAAGGAATCACTTCCAAGTCCATAATAGTTGTATGTGTTCACTACCATACAATCTTAGTAGTCATTGTTCACACCCATAACCATCTTGGTAGTCACTATTCGCTCCCATAACTATCTCGACAGACAAGGTCCTTTATGTCTATCTCATTAGATATAAATATCTACCAAATACATTTGAGTGAGATATAGGTCTCACCCAGCTCATAAAAAAATCATACATAAGTGTACCGCAATAATATAAATAATTCATTATATAATAACCCATAAAATAAATATGTTTACTAAATATCATTCCACCCTAAACATAAATCATTATTAGATAGAATAAAAATGGTATAATATAATCATATCCCTTGAAAAACATAAATGAAATTAAATAATGTTAACTTAGAGGGAAACTAATTTTGATAGATCACTTGAAAACAATTCTTTAGGGAAATATCCCTTTTTCTTTGAAAACACTATTCAGAACATAAAAAATTTTGAAAACATTTTTCATTTAATGTATTTTTGAAAACATATAAATGAATATTTTAAAAACACTTTAAAACATAAATAATTTCATTTAAATGATTTTTCTTGAAAATAATATTTTGGGATCTTTCAAAAACATTACTTAAAGAAAATAATCTTCAGACATTTCAATGTGTCCCATTCCACTTTGAAACATTTGAATCAAAATCCCCATGAAATGATAACATTAAATGAAGTATAAAATATTATTAAAAAAGTATATTCCAAATATAACGTTCCAAATAGAATTTCATGCACCTTTTAAAATATCATAGGTTTATAACAAAACATGTGACTTATGGAAGGAAAATTTAGACAAAACTACCTTTCTCATTTGGTAACTTTTTAACCGTAAAACCCCATAAAATAGATATCATGAAATGGATATGTAAATAAATATAAATTTGAGTATAAATGTCATAGAATATATTCAAGGTAATTAGTCACACCACATAAAAAATTACTTGTGAATAAGACATGTAACTCACATAAATAAAAATTGGGATGAATTTCCCTTACCTCACATTTGACTTCCTTCAAACGTGTTCAATAGTCCTATATAATTATTTATAGAGGCTTATTAACTCATTACAAATATATATTCCCATTTTTAGTACCTTATATTATAGAGACCCTTGATTTTAAAAAATTACCATATCATTACATATGCGGAATACTTAAACATTATACAAAGAGACACCCAAAGACAATATTTGGTATAATTCCTTTTGAATCAAGGAAAAAATAAACACTGGTACAGAAGTGAGCTACATTACATCCCCCTAGGTTCTTCACAACTATAAACCATATTAGACACATCAAACATAATACATATCTTCATAACACGGGGAAGGAAACATTAAAATGGGTGAGCTCAAATGCTTAGAAAGGTTAAACAAGGGAGACATGTAAGAATATACATGAGCATAAGGGTATGAGAATATTATAATGAAAATATAAGACCATACCATGTATATCAAAGATCAAATACAAGAATCATGGAATAAATCTTGGAAGCTCATAAGAAATGAATCAAAAATAAGTAAAGGACATAAGAAATTAGATCATAACATAGGATTAAGATATGGAATTGTGGAAACACATAAGAATATACTGATTTCCATAGTATCCAAGGCATCAATTCCAAGACCATATTAGTGGTAAAAGTCCTTTAATAAACTGGTTAAACCCCCCCCCCCATTCAAGCCCAATATTAATGAAACAAATAAACCCTCATTTTGTCCCTGTATTACTGAACCAAGAAAACCCTTGTTCCAGACCTTTATTACATAACCGAGTAAAACCTCATTCCATCCCTATCTATCTCATTATATATAAATATTTACCCAATGCATTGGAGGGAGATATAGGTCATACCCTTCACACAATGAAATCATACATACATGTTCCACGAGATCATAAATAATCATATATTAACACATAAAATGAAATTTGTATCATAAAGATGAAAACATATCATGTCCTATGTAAAAGATAGGTTTCATTATCACCTAATCATAAAAAAACTCACAATAAGAAGTGGGTTTCAAAAGCATAGAACCCGTGAATAGAAATTGGTTTCATAACATCATGCCATAAAAACATAATCCATTAAAGGAAATTATATGAATGTAAAAATTTAATAATTTCCCCATAAAGGAATGAGCAACACCAACAAATGTTATCTTAGAAGGGAAATAATTTTTAAATATATTTTAAAACCCCTTTTTGAGGAAAATATTCTTTCTTATTTGAAATATTATTTTTATTATATAAAACCTATTGAAAATATTTTTCTATGAAATTATATTTTAAAACTTATAAAGTAAAATTATAGAATAATAAAAAAAATTGAAACCCATTTTTCCTTGAGAATTATTCTCAATTATCTTTTGAAAACATTTTTTTGAAAATATAGTTTTTGAATATAATATATTTCCGACCAAAGAGAGAGGATTATAGAGCTTACTAAAAACATTATCTTATGTACCAAAGAGTGTAAATATGTTAAAAACAAATGAGTATATCCTGAATAAATAGTATATAATTAAAATTAGGAATATTCTTGAGATATTAAATCAAATTAATAAAAAACAATCTCAAAAAATGATAAGAGTGTCTCAAAAAACTCTTATAAATTGGTTAATTTGGATCATACTTTCCATGTAAAGAAAGTAAATTACATGAAACATAATGTTTCATGAAAAGAAATAGATTTATGATATAACATGTAAAATGGTGGTATATACACCTCGAAGATGAGTTTAGGCACATAATAGAATTAGAGTCTCAATGAAGGAAAATTGAGAAAAAATTGTTTAACTGATTTGGAAACTTTTGAAAGGTAAACCTCCAGAAAGAAGGGTCACAGAATGGATATGTAAATATCCAAAAATTTGGTTATATGATTCATTGAATTAAATAATGTAATTTACATAAACCACATAAAAATAAGGAGTGGTGATCATAACATGAATCTCACAGAATTTAAAACTGAGATGAAATTCCCCTTACCTTGTGCCTTGACTCTCTATGTACTCATACAAGCTTCATTTATAATAAATATAAGTTCATTATACATATTTTACAAATAATATTTTTATATCTATTACCATATATTGTTTTATTATGAACAAATATTACCCACTTTTTTATGATCCTATGTAAAAAAATCACTTTGGGTAATATTTTCTTTGTTCTTCGCATGTGTCTTAATTTGTTATATTGTTGGTCCTTATAAATATATCTGGATTCTAGAAATTATTACATTATATAAATATCAGGTATATAAATTATATTTATATTATAAAATTTTATTTAATGTTTAAGTGTGAAATAGAATACACTATTCATGGCGACGGTAAGCTGTACATGCGCTTGAACATTGTATTCCATTTTTATTGTCGTATTGGAAGAAAGTATGTAAATTAAATATATATATATATATAGTATTAAATTATAATTACTATGTCATATATATAATATAAGTTCATTATACCCACCCTTAATACATTTCATTTGGTTTTTGAATGAATCACATCACTTTGAGGGGCGGTAGTTCACACTTCTGCAAACGAGATTATCATATTAACACCAAATGGAAGGTAAAAAGATATGTTTTAGAAAAGGAATAATGAAGCTTAAATAAAAAATAAATATAATATATTAAATATATAAATATATTTTCCATAATGGCCACCGTGATTGGTGGTAAAGGATAAATGAACAATCACAGTTTCGTGAGGAAGTAGTTCATCGTACACATAAACAGTATGTTCAACATCCATTAGATAAGGGTGTGTGTAATTTTAGTTCTGAAAAATTGAATTAAAAATTCTATTATATGGATTATATAGTTTTCATCACATAATATTGATATAAGGATATTGGATGGGTGTATAATAAAAATAAAGGCAAGTATATTGAAACAATACGTTACCTCTAAATCGGGTAACTCCTTTTGGTTGGAGGCAAAATGTTTCTTTGAGAGGTTTTTTTACCAAATGAAGGATTCAAAGTAGAAGGATGGATTTTTTTGTATAATTGGGAAGATATTGGGATATCATAAGATTCTAGAGAGGTGTGAGGAATGGGTAGAGGTGTTGGTGTTTTTTAGAGAAGGAAAAAGACTCTCATAGAATTTTTGGAAACAAATTTGGTGTGCACATGTTATTACCTAAAAAAGTATTAAAAAACCAAAAAAACCAAAATATTTTATGTTTTATGGAAGAAATATGTACATAAAATGGGTTTTGTAAATGTTTCTAGGTCATTTGGGCCCTTAATTTTAATGTTTGGTCTCTAATTAAGCTTAATTTGTCGTTAATTGTTGTGATTAATTTTAATCACTTTTACTAATCACTTTGGTAAAAAATTAACATGGTCTCATTATACTCTAAATATTATAGGGATTACAATTTTGTATGTTGTATTTTATAAATTCAATTCATAGAAGTCAAAAATTAAGATTAGTGATATTCCTATAGGCAGGACGAAATAACAGGGTTTTATTGAAAGGAAAAGTTTAAAAGTTTAATAAGATTTTATATTCAGTTTCAAACTGAAATTTATTCTTTTTAATTACATTGTATTGATATATTTAATATTCATCTAATTTTACCTTAAAATATATTTATAATTTCATTTATCATTAATAATTAATTATACAAAAAGGCAGTTTTTAACTAAAAAATAGTATTTTTCACTATTCATCAAAAAATGAATTATCTCAGAAAAATCCCAAAAAAACCCATTAGATAATTTCGACATTATTAATTAAAAAATTAAGTTTATTTTACCCAATTAAATTTTTAAATGTGTCTATAAATACTTTTATTGTTAAAAGTGATTCATTCGAGAAAACAATATTTCTAACATAAAAGGACTTACCCAAAAATATTATAATTCATTATCAATAGGTTTTATTTATATAAAACAATAATATTTGAAAATTAGTTATTAATAAGTTTATGGTATAGATTATAATTTTATTATTTAAATAATTAAAACAATAATAATAGATGTTTTTTAGAAACTCAGTGTAGTGTGCATCGTACGCCAAGTCGGTGTCAGTTGTAGTGTAAGCCAAGTTGGTATTATGTATGAAAGAAATGTTTGAGTTAGGGTATTAATATAAATATATATATATGAAGAAATATTTCCAGTTTCTTATGAAATGAAAAATAATGAAAAGTTAAACTAATTCAAAAAAAATAATTCTCAAAATCTCAGGGTGTCACATTCTACCCTCCTTAAAATGAATTTCACCCTCAAAATTCGTCTATATTATCAATGGTTTAATACTTTAAAGTTTCATTCATAGAAATACACATTGTAAAAATATATATTATACCTTCACTTAAAAGGGGAATTTTTTAACTATAACGGTTACCCAAAGTAACATATAACTGGGTTTCCACATAGGAGAACTTGGGTTGGAATTAAAGATTAAACATGTGGGAAAAGCATAAATATTTATATGGAGTGATTGAAGTCCTCAATCACAAACAAGTGAATGATAAAATCAAAGTTGAGGGCCTCAAGAGAATAAATCTATGATGATTCAAAAATAAATTAGGTCAATATGAATTAAGGTATTATGACAAAAAAAATTCTCACTTTGCGAACATTGTGTAATTATTGATAAATTTCAATAAACAAATTTTCATTATTTGGTTTTTCATTGAAAAATTTCTAATAAATCCATTACCTCATGGAATGAATGTCTAGAAATTAAATTTTATGAAAAGCGCACTAAAATACACTTTTTACATATCTTAAGGAACATAAAGAACAAGAAATCTAAATATTTGTCTCTTAAAAAAACAACATGCATTAATCTGTAAAAATAAAAATTAACACTAATATTTCATCATAAATATTTATTCATTACAAATAAATATACATTAACTATGACATCACTTATTCCATTGGTAGGCCTGAAACCCTTATCATGTTTCGATCATGGGTTCAAGACGCACATCCTTTCTAGACATGATTGGTTGTCACCTAAAATACATGATTTCTTATCTTAAAACAACACTAATATAATGTATAATATAGAAATCCTTGAAATAAGGTTAATCACTGATTTTCCTTTTAACCAAGGTTTTCAACACAAACTCGGTGCATAAATACTATCTCCAGAGCATAAATTAAACATTTCTTGAATGGTTAACCATATAACCATTCTCAGAGGTCAAAATCAAAAACATTATAAAGAGAGTCACGAAATTATCTTAACATTGATTACCCTGTATAACACAAAGTATCCCTTGTTTGAAAAATTACAAACATATGAACACCCTCATCATATATACTCTTGAATCATGGTAATAACCTGAATTACCAGAAATACTTTTGGAAAACATGCATGCTTCTTCATTCCAAAGTATATTAGATTTACTACTTAAATCCAAAAATGTTATAAACTTAATTAGTGGTAGAATAAAACAACTATAAACATTCCCTTATAAAGTACCAAGGTAATCCGTACTGTCTGGTTTACTTATTCATATCCCACATATCATTATCCATAAAACATTATCTTAACATAAACAACATGTTAAGGGTTACCATCCCTTAGTCAACTTGTTAAATTTCATTAGATTAACTTTCTAGTACATTGTGTCCATTCAACATATTCTTGAAAATACTCATAAAACCATAAACTTAAAAATCCATACATAATTCA
This sequence comes from Viscum album, assembly GCA_963277665.1. Taxonomy (NCBI): domain Eukaryota; kingdom Viridiplantae; phylum Streptophyta; class Magnoliopsida; order Santalales; family Viscaceae; genus Viscum; species Viscum album. The sequence goes on from OY728132.1 coordinate 658,795,093, forward strand.
CCATTCTTAATTCTAGAATCTAAATAAATAATTACTTCAATTACTTCATCCTAAATCCATTAACAATGCTACCTCATCCTATTAAATTACACCTGTTTACTTTCACATTTCTTATGTAGTCTCTTCATCATCAGTAATGTAACCATTACTCACACCTTCTTATTGATTCTCTTCGGGAACTTTCCTCTTGGGACATTGAGTTGCATAATAACCATTTATTCAACACTTAAAATTCAATGATGACTTAGTGAGGAAAAAATTACCATCCATTTCATTAACCAAACTCTTCATTTTATCCCATTGTTAACATACATTGTGTTCTTTTATACAGTCAAAAAACCTTCTTATTCATATAAGATATCCACTTAGGTGATTCTCTCCACATTCCTGACACAATGGAAACTAAATCATCATTCCTCCATGGTCTCCATTACCTGAACTCTCAGCAAAATCCTTCTTTATCTTTCTTAGTGAGTCTGAGAGTTGGTTATGGTAGACATTGTTATGAATGTTCTGTGAAAACTTATTAGGAATGATTAAAACATCTATCACTATAGTTATCATCCCCCCTGACTTCCCATAAAAAAAATTTCCATCACATTCAACAATAATCAAGTTCCTTCCAGTTCCCTCCACTAAATAAATCCAAAAGCATAGTGTGAGCATTACATGTCCTAGAAGAAAACCCCATAGACATGAATAAAATTAAATATAATTTATCTAAATCATGACACCTTCCATAATCTATGACACCTTGGGTATATCCAAGTATATTTATAGCTAACTTATATCTGAATCCTTTTTGATGGTCCATAATGAGTTTGTGAATTCCAAAATAAAATCCCTCATGCATGTAAAACTCGGTATGCAACAAGTCTTGTTTTCATGTACCATATTACCCCAAGTTATGCCCAGAACATCTTTTTAGAGTTCTTTCCCCTATATATATCTGTTCTAGAGCCACATCCACTTGTAATATCTAGATAGGGATGTATTTCTAGAAAACCATTCACTCTATCCTTTACCAAAATTCCATGAAATTTTCCTAAATGTTAACTCATCCTTATAATAATCCTTAGAGACAACCCTAGAAATATGAAATGAAATAAACATAGGGATATCATTATGGTTTTCTCATCCTAGTATCTAAAGGATTACTATAACCTAGCTCGGATACCAACTATAGCGACCCTCACATTTCAAACATTAATATTTCATTACATACGGGGAATAATTAAACATTATACAAACAAATTCCCAAAGATCATTATTGGTATAGTGCCTTTGGAAACATGGAAAGATAAACACTAGTACCTATGTGGGCTACATTATTTCCCACTAGGTTCTTCGTGACTAGTACCCCTCTTAGACACATCAAACATAATTTATATCTTCCTATCCTAAGGAATGAATAATTTAAAGGGGTGAACTCGAATTGTTATCAAGGGTAAACAAGGGAGGAATGTAAGCATAAACATGAGCATAAGGGTTTGAGAACATGATCATGAAAATATAAGATCATACCCTGCATATCAAAGATCATATACATGAATCATGTAATATTTCTTGGATGTTCATAAGACATGAATCAATAACAAGTAAAGTACATAATCCATGAAATAATAACATAGGATTAAGACATGGAATTGTGGCAACACGTAAGAATATAGAGATTTCCATAGTATCAAAGGCATCATTTCCAAGACCATCTTAGTGGAAAAAGTCCTTTATTAAACTGGGTGATCCCCCATTCCATCCATGTATTACTGAACTAAGAAAACCCTTATTCCATCGTTGTATTACTGAACCGTGTAAACCCTCATTCCAGCTCTGTATTACTGAACCGAGTAAACCCTCGTTTTATCCTTTTCTATCTTATGCGATATAAATCTTTACCCAATTCATTAGAGGGAGATATAGGTCTCACCCATCACATAATGAAATCATACATACACGTTCCATAAGATCATAAATATACATATCATAACCCATAAAATTAAATTGGTATCATAAGCATGAAAACATATCAAAACCTATGGAAATAAACATGTTTCAAAATCACTTCATCATAAACATAACCTATAAAAAGAAACGGGTTTCAAAAGCATATAACCCATGAAAGAGAAACAAGTTTCATAACATCATGTCGTCAAAAAAATCCACTCAAAGAATGAATATAAATGGAATTATGAATAATTTCCAAATAAAGACATTAGAAACACCAATGGATGTTATCTTAGATGTGAAATAATTTTTCAAGATATTTTAAAAACGCTTCTTGAGGAAAGTATACTTTCTGGTTTGAAAATGGTTTTTATTACATAAAACGTTTTGAAGGCCTTTATCTTTGAAAATGGATTTGAAAACGTAAAAATGAATATTTTAAAACAATAAAACATTTTTGAAATCCATTTTTCCTTGAAAATTATTTTTATGGATCTTTTGAAAACATTTTTTTTAAACACGGTTTTTGAATACAAAAGATTTTCGACCAAAGAGAGTGGTGGTCAGATTTTACTAAAAACATTATCTTAAGTACCAAAGAGTGTTAAAATGGTACTAACAAATGAATATATTTTATTAAATAGAGTGTAAGAAAACTCATGAATATTATTGAGAAATTTCATCAGTGTAAACATAAACAAACTCAAAAAATGATAAGATTTTCTTAATAAACTCTTATAACTTAGTTACTTGGGATCATAATCTTCATGTAAGAAAATGAAATTACACTAAATGTAAGGTATCATGAAAATAAATAGATTCATGATATAACATGTAAAATGGAGGTATATGAACCTTTAATAAGATTTTAGGTTCATAAAAAAATAGGAGTCCCGAAGAAGGTAAATTGAGACAAAACAGTTTTACGGATTTTGTAACTTTTGAAAGTTTAACCTCCTGAAAGAAGGATAAAATAATGGATATGTGAATACCCATAAATTTATATATATGATACATTTAATTAAATCTTGTTAAGTACATACACCACACAAAAGGAAATATTGGTGATCATAACATGAATCTCATAGAAATTAAAAGTGAGATGAAATTCCCCTTACCTTGTGTCTTGACTCCCTCCATACTCGAACAAGATTCCTATATAATAAATATAATTTTATTATAAATATTTTAAAGAATAATATTCTTATATCTATTACCATATATTTTTTTATTATGAAATTATACTACCATCTTTTTAATGATCCAATGTTAAAGTTTCACTTTCGGTAATATTCTCTTGGTTCTCTACATGTGTCTTTATTTTTTATACCATTGGTACTTATAATGATATCATTATTCCAGAATGTATAAAATGATATAAATATAAGGTATGTACCGTATATTTATATTATAATTATTTATTTCATAAGGATTTGTGAAATTTTATACACCGTACAAGGAGATAGTAAGTCGTACGTACGCATGAGCATTGTTTTCTGTTTTTCTTAACGTATTGAAAGAAAGTGTGTAAATGACGTATGCATATATATATAATTATTAAAGTATCATGAATATATCATATATATCATATAATTTCATTAAACCCATCTTTAGTACATTCCATGTGGTGTGTGAATGAATCACACCGCTTTGAGGGGGCAGTAGTCTGCACTTCCTCAAATGATATTATTGTATTAACACCAAATAGAAGGTAAAAATATGTGTGTTAAATAAGTATTATAGAATATTAAAGAAATAATAAATATAATATATTACATATATAAATATAGTTTCTATCATAATTGCTACCATTATTGGTGGTAAAGTAGAAATGAACAGTCATCGTTTCCTGAGGCAGTAGTTCTCCGTATACAGAAACAATATGTTCAACATCCATTTGATGGAGGTGTGTGTTTGTGTAGGTCAGACCCATTTCATAAAAACATCCTAGAATATTGAGGATTATTATTTCATCACAAAAAATGCTATAAAGAGATTTTGCAGGGGTACATAAGTAAAACAAATGAATGGATCTTGAAAGAACATGTTACCTCTAAATCAGGTTACTCCTTTTGGTTTGAGCCAAACGATTTCCTTGAGGGGGTTTCTACCTAAATAGAGGCTTAAGGGAGGATTTTTTTAGGCTACTTTGGAAGATATTTCTTTAAAATAAGATTCATGAGATGTGTGAGGAATGGGTAGAGGTGGTGGCCTTTTATAGGGAAGGAAAAGGACTCATGTTGAATTTTTTGAAACAAATTATGTGTGCACATGTTCATACCTAAAAAAGGTCTTCACAAACCATCCAAACACAATAATGTATTGTATATGTAATAAATATGGACATAAAATGGGTTTTTTTACAATTTTTAGGTCATTTGGGCTCTTAATATTATGGTTTATCTCTAATTAAGCTTAATTTGGACTTAATTGTTGTGATTAATTTTAATAACTTTTACAAATCATTTTGGTCAAAAAATAAATGGGATAATTAGACTCAAAATATTAGACTTAAAAAAAATTTATGTTGTATTTTTTTAATTCACTTCATAGAAGCGTAAAAATTAATATTAGTGTTAATCCCACAGACGGGACAAAATAACGGGGTTTTAAAGTATGAAAAAGTTCAAAAGGTTCTTAAGATTTTATATTCAGTTTCAAAGTGAAATTTATTATAATGAATTAAACTGTATTGATAAATGTAATATTCATATAATTTTACCTTAAAACATATTTATAATATCATTTATAATTAATAATTAATTGGACAAAAAGACATTTTTTAACTAAAAATATATATTTTCACTATTCATCAAAAAAATGATGTTTCTCATAAAAATCCCAAAAATTAACCCTTGGATAATTTAGACATTATAAATTCAAAAATGAAGTTTATTTTATAAAATACAATTTCTAAATGTTTCTAAAATTACTTTAATTATTAAAATTGATTTATTCAAGAAAGCCATATTTATAACATAAAAGGATTTTACAAAAAATGTTATCTTTCTTTATCAATATGTTTTATTTATATAAAAAAAAAATATTTGAGAATTAGTTATTAATAAGTATAATGGCTAGGTTAATTACCTAATTTAAATATTTAAGACAACAAGAATAGATATTTCGTAGAAACTTCGTGTTGTGTGCATCCTACGCCAAGTCATGTTGCTTATAGTGCAAGCAAAGGTAGTATTACGTGTAGCGCAATCCAAGATGGTATTGATTGTTAATGGAATGTTTGACATAGTGTCTTAATATATATATATATATATATATATAACTATTTCCAGTGTCATGTGAAATAAAAAATATTGAAAAGTTAAATGATTTTGAAAAAAAAAATCTTACGGTGTTACATATATGATGATTTTATGAAAACTTAAAATCCATTAATTAATAATACTTTGTTATTTTCATGGTTTTGGGTTCATTTATTTCACAGTTTCCTGATCGATTAATTTTTTTAAAATGATGAATGTTATTTTAAAATGAGATTAAATCTCCTAAAGAGGAAAAAAATAGTATTAATGAAATTACAGAAGTATAAATGGTTCCATATTTTATTTTTATTTAATAAATTAGGGTTATTCAATAGATAAAAATTTAATGCTAAACATTTAGTTCATTTTGGTGATTTTTCAAAAACAACATACTGGATTCATTTTTTTTACTATTATGAGTATATATTACATCCAGAAAATGAATAGGTTATAATATTAATATTAAAACCTTATTTAACCATTAAAATAGTTTTAAGACCATTCATGAAGTCGGTAATGAAAAAAAGAACAAAAAAATATTCATGGAGACGATTAACCTGCATAACATGGACAATAATTTCATTTCATTGAATTAGAGGAGATAAGAAATGAAATGGATATGATATATTCCATTATAAATATAAAAATATCTTATATACATTATTATATAGTTAACATGAATTTAATTATGCATGGGATGAGGATAATTTAGAATAATGAAATGAAATTAAGAGATGTACTTTAGGAAGATTACCTCTTGATTGTCACATCCTTGAGAGACCATTGAGGACCATGGATTTGGTCTTTTGGTGAGACTCGAAGCACTATGACATGAAGAGAGTGAGGAGGAGAGTATTGGGTAGATATTTTAGGACCATAAAGGCCTTTTGGGACGAAATGGGGTGGTGAGGGTGGTGTTTATACTTGAGGAGTGGTAATATAAAGTGATTAAATAACGAATATTTCATATTTAAAGCCAACTATTTTGAGGTGGAATTAAATTCAATGAATCTGGTAGAGTATTAATATTTTTTAGTCTGTATAGGTTCTATAAACACTTTATCCAACCATAAAATGTTTTATTTTTTAGGTATTTTAAGACATTGCCTTTTTAACATTATCTTGTTTCATTTTTTACCTATACCGCGGTAAATGATTCTTTTTTCATGGTAACTTTTTTTATACATAAATATTAAATTTACTTAAAACATAATATTTTCCTTATTATTAGAAAAATTTAATCCATTTTATCTAATATAATTCACATAATTTGAAAATTTAGTTTTAAAATTAGTGTTGTAGAAAAAACGAAAAAGTAGGTTTTTAATGTGAAACTTTCAAAACTTTTAAATGTTTTATATCTAATTCGTGTTTAAAAATGATTCCAATGACATAAATTGGTATTCTATATGAATAATGGAACTAATTAAACATAAAAATAAATTTATAATATAATTCAACATTATAAATAATGTATATGAAAATCCAATTGTGAACTAAAATGCAGAATTTATTACTATTCATCCGAAAATAAATTTTCTCATAAAAATACCAAAAATTCAACCAAATAATATCCAAATATAAAATAATAAGTTTATTTTTTCATATAAAAAAACTAAAATTGTCAAAATTTAGATATAAAATTGTTTCTCCATTAAAAGGTGGTAAAATTATATTTTTCAAAAATATAGGGTTTTATGTTTAAAATTGGCTTTGTTCTTATCATAGGCCTATAAAATATATTTGATGAATATAAAATATATATTTTTTGAATATATATTTTATTATTAACTTTCAATAATTTCAATTATCTAAATTTATTAATACAAAATGCCATTCCAAGCATAAAAAAAAATATTTCCTTTATAATCAATTTGTATATATTTTCATTTCTAATGAATTTGTAACAAATGAATTTATATTATAAACCTTATATTTTTTAAATTTACTAAATACTATTCATAAAAAAATATAAAAGCAATTTTAAATCTTATTATATTAAATAATAATAATTTTTAATAATATTCCATTATTTGAAAAAACCCAAACTTACGTGTGACGCAAGCTATCGAAGGAACTCAATATTTTGTGTAACAATATCCAAAAATAATGTTTCATATACCATAAGAATATCTTGGTGTTTCTTATAACACAAGAAAATCATAGTGTTTTCTGTATAACAAAATCTATATTTAGTATTGTGTGAAATGACAAATATCAAAAGGATTAAATTATTTCAAAAAAATGATAGTTTCTATCATAAAAACCTATATCATAAAAAATCCTTTTAAAAAGGAAAAGATGGAAATTGATGGTTACTCAAAGTAAATCATAACTGGTTTTCGACATATGAGAAGATAGGTAAAGATTTTGGAATGAAGTAAAAGTGTAAATTATCAAAGAAATTGATAAGGATCACAGATCACCAAAAAGTGGGTGATCCAAATAAAATTAACAATCACAAAACTATAAAATAATTAAGCATGAAAGAGGATATTGATATCCTAAAAATGATGATAACAGGACATCATTATTCCTTTTCTTAATGTTTAATACTTTTTATTAGAAGATATACTTACTTTATTTTTAAACAAAATCACCTTTTTATAATCCTTGATCATTTTCCACCACACCTCTTTCTCCTAAAAGGGAAGGTTAATTTTTCATTCCTGAAGAACTAATAGATCAAAAAATATATGATAATCCATCCCATCCATCATTAGTTACCATAAACAAAAATTTGTTATAATAGGAAATATAATATTCCTGAATCATCATATGGTGATATAATACATTAATCTCACAAAATTTATCATAAAATTTCTCTAGCTGGTTAACCCTATAACCCTTATGAATGAAAACAAATCCAAAACATTAGAAATAGGTTCAAAAAATCATTTACAAATATATCTCTCACATATCAAAAGGATGTTTCTGGTTTTCACATTTTAAACATGTGAATACCCTAATATTTTATTCACTTAAAACATGGTAATAACGTGAAATACCATATATATTTATTGAAAATGTACATGTTTCCTTATTCCAAGTTTTATTGGATATATTCCTTAATTCCCAAAAAAAAAATTAAACATCATCTATGATAGCATAACCCACTTTTCAACAAATCCTAAATCATTCACAATGAAATCAGTACCATCAAATTTACTTATTTATATGAAACATATCTTTATCAAAACATCATTATCATAACATAAGTAATTTATTAAGGGTTATCTTTCCCTTAATCATCGCATTACCACCTCAATCAATTTTCATGGTTACTAGTACCATTCATCATAGTATTTTTACTCCTTTTTTAAGAACCATATTATACCTATCCATGTATGTTTCATTACACTATAATACAATAAAAGTATTTATACAATATGTTTCACGAATTCTATTACATAAACACACAATCATTTCACCACATCATTGTCTTTCTATATAACACTAATATTGATCTCTTGAAATTTCCCCATGTCGCTTGGCTTAAGAGGTTATAGACGTTGATCATCATCAGTAGCCCTTCGGTTTGGGAAGTCGATAGCATAATTACAATTCTTCTAACACTTACAGAAATGAAGTGTGGGAGGTACATTATATGCATCGTTCTCTCAATTCATATTGTTACCTAACATCTTCCCCTAACTTGTGTAGTCAAAATCATGATGACCTTACTTTCCATACATAAAATTGTTATTATACCCCATAAGATAATATCCTCCATTATTCTTCCAACAATTAGAGAATAAATGAAAACTCAACTTCTTTTCACTATGGTTTTTAGATTTTCCATCATTCTTTATCTTATATTCTTGTAAAAAAACCATGATACGGATACATAACTCTAAACTTGATTTCAAACATGATTTCAAAATGCACAATATCTTAGTATCTACTAAAATGTCTTATGGATAACAACCTTCTAAGACTTGGATTTAAGCCTTTGGAGATCCTATCAACCTTAATTTTGGGTTGATTGATAATTCTTGATGTTTTTACAACATTTCTTGTAAAATTGGCCTCGTATGTACCAAAAATTTATCATCCCATTTATTCAACTCAAGGAACCCTTTCTCCATCTCCTCATAAAAATCAGGGGAAAGTACTTATTAAAAAATAAGTTGTTTAACTCATCCGAATTCATGGATTCATTTTCATCTTGCTGCCTCATATTCTTGGTTAGAGTCCACCACTAGTCTACTTTACCTTCTATCTGATAAACTGATAGAATAAATTTCTAATGATTTAAACACTGGAGAATGGAGAATATATTTTCAGAAGTGATTATCCATTATTAAGAAAAACTTGTATCAAAAGACCCACTAAAAGAATTTGGATGTTGACTTATGAAAGACTCAACGGGATTTTGTTCTCTCCTTCGATCATTTGGAAGTACACAAGGATTTTGAGCTAGAGAAAGATTTGTGAGTATAACAATAAGATTTTGTGTTACAGATTCTATAGAATTTTGTTTCCATGGAGTAAAATCATTTAATTTTATGTTATAATCATTATTAGCACGGTTTCGTTGGGTTCTAGCCATTGACTAAAACAAAAGGCATAATGTAAGAATTATTTATCATATTGGGGAACCAAATAATAATATACCACCACATATAGGTTTTATAAATCATGATACATACTTTTAAATCTATTAAACATTAGTCTTATTGATATAGGAATCCTTAAAAATATCCTTATAAATATCTCTTGGGATCTAAGTATGTTTACTCATCCTAGTTTCCAAAGGATGACTAAACCTTCACACTAATACCAACTATAGCAACCCTTTATTTTCATACATGAAAATTAAATAACTTTTTAAGAATAATTAATACATAAAAAACAAACTCCCCAAGATGATATTAGTATATTACCTTTGGAAACATGGAACATAAACATCTTGTTTTGGGGGAGATCTAAAATGTTTCCCACAAATATCATTCCCATTAGTAGTCCTACTTAAATAATTTCCCTATAACATGGGGAAAGGACTCATAATAGGATATTGGGATTAGATGTTCAATAATGTTAAACAAGGAAGATATGTATGAATAATAAGAACATAAGGGTATAAAAAAAAGAGAATAAAATTTTGAAATCATACCCTTCATATCAAAAGAACATATGAAAGAGTCCTATAATAAATATTGACAGTTCGTAAGACATTCATCATAAGTAAATAAATAACATAATCAATGAAATCATAACATAGGAATAGAACATGGAGTTTTTGGTAGTTATATAAGCATATAAAAATGATTTTCATAGTATTCAAGGAATAACTTCCAAGCCCATATTAGTAGTATGGGTCCACTCCTATACCATCTTGGTAGTCATGGTTTACTCCCATAACCATCATGTTTTTCATGGTTCACTACCATAACCATCTTGGCGGATAAGGTCTTTCGTGTCTATATAATTAGATATGAATCTTTACCCATTTAATTGGAGGTATTTATAGTTCCCACCCATCTCATAATGAAATAATACACAAGTGTTACATAAGAACATAAATCATTCATCATATAATATCCCATTAAAGTAAATGGGTTTCTTAAATATCATTCAATCATAAAAAAGTCATTCTAAAAAAAATAAATGTACTTTCATTAAATCAAAAACCTATTAAAATATAAGTAACATAAAATAATGTTATCTTATATGGAAAATAATTTTTGGAGCTCCCTTGAAAACAATTCTTTAAGAAAATATCCCTTTTTATTTAAAAAAAATTTTAAAGAACATAAAAAAAATTGGAAAATATTTTTATTAGAAATTTTCTTTGAAAATATATAAATTATTATTTTAAAAAAAATTAAAACAAAAATAATTTTTAAACAAATCATTAATATGGACTTATGAGATATTCTAAAAATATTTCATGTGGAAAACAATCTTCAAATATTTTAAAGTATCCCATACAAATTTGAAACATTTGAATCATAATCCCCATGAAATTTTAACAATGAGAGAAGATTAAAATATCATTAAAATAATTATATTCCTAATATACCATGTAAAATGGAATTTTATACACCTCTTAAATGAACATGGGTTCATAACAAGACATTTGACTCAAAGAAGTGAAATTCGTACAATACTACCATACTTATTTGATAACATTTGAACTGTAAATCCATATGAAATAGATCTAATCCATTTGATATGTAAATACTCATAAATTAAAGTATAAAATTCATATAATACATTAATGAGAAGTATTTACACCAAAAAAAGGAAATTAGTGGTGAATAAGGAACAAATCTCACATGATTAAAATGAGTGATGAAATTCCCTTACCTCACATTCAACAACCTTCAAACATGATGAAACCACAAGTATAATTGTTTAATGAAGGTTATTAACGCATTAATGAACTATATTCGTATTTATAGTTCCTTATATGATTATTTTATAACATATTATGATCCATTCAATAATAATATTTTTTTTATTTTCATGGTTTTTGGTGCGTTTGTTTCAAAGTTTCATGATCGATCCATTTGTGTAAAATTATTTATTTAATGGTAAAAAGAGACTAAAACTACATAATTGGAAGGAAATATAATTAATTAAATTTCTAAAAATGGTCCCATATTTTATTTTTATTTCTTACATTAGGTTGATTCATTAGATAAAATGTTTATGATAAACGTTTAGTTTATTTTTGCAGATTTTCCAGAACAACGCGAACTAATTTCATTTTATTTCATAAAATAAGTAGATAAATTAGTTAATGAATATTAAATAGGTTATAATGTTCATATTAAAATATTATATAACCATGGTAATTATTTTAAGACCATCCATGAAGACAGTAATGATAAAAAAGAAAAAAACATTATTCATGGAGGTGATTAAACGGTATAACATGGAAAATAATTCTGTTTCTTTGAATAAGAGGAGATAATAAATGAAATAAATATGATTTAATCCATTATAAACATAACAATATAATATATACGTTATTATAGATTTATCATGAATTTATGGATGAGGGTTTGAGGATAAGATAGAAAAAGAAAAGATATTTAGAGTGGTAATTTGGGAAAATTACCTCTTTATTATCACCTCATTGAGAGACCCATGAAGACCTTGGATTTGGTATTTATATGACACCAGAATCCCTTGGAATTTTTTATTTTTAGGATGAGATTTTTTTTATATATTTTCAGATATTAAATGAATTTTGGGAATAAATGGGGTGGTGAGGTTCATATTTATACTTGAGGATATTTTAGTTTAAGTGATTAAATAATAAATATTTTATACTTAAAACCAACCATTTGAGCTAGAATTAAATTCAATGACATTTTATTGGAATTAATATTTTTGTTGATTTATAGGGTCTATAAAAACCTAAACTAATCTTTAAATGTTTTAGTTTTTTGGTATTTTAATCCTTTTCCTTTTTAACTTTAATATGTTTCATTTTTTACCTATACAATGGCAAATTATTTTTTTACCATTGTGACTTTTTTATACATAAAAATAAAATATACCTTAATAAATAATTTAGACCTTATGATTAAAAAAATAATACATTTTACCTAATTAAAATTAGAATTGGAAAAATTAGATTTCAAATTAATCTCATAGAAAAAAATGAAATAACGGGTTTTAAAAGTGAAACATCCAAGTTTTAAAATGGTTTTATATATAATTTCAATGTAAAATTGATTAAAATTAGAAAAATTGGTTTTATTTATGTATAATATAACTAATTATAATTTAAAACAAATTTAAAATATAATTTAAATATATAAAGAGTGTATATGAAAATGCAGTCTTAAACTAAAAGGTAGTATTTTAACTATTCATCCAAAAATGATGTTTCAAAGAAAAATACCAAAAACTAATAAAAATTAAATATATATACCATTAATTCAAATATAATGTTTATCTATTCAAGTTAAAATTCATAAATTGTTAAAATATATATTTAAAATGGGTTCTCCATTAAATGGAACTAAAACTACCTTTTTGAAAAATGTAGGGTTTTATGCGTAAAATTGAGTTTGTTCATTTCTTATGTATATAATATCTATTGGATAAATATCCAAAAAAAATTATTGAATATAAAACATATATATTTAAAGAATAACATTCACTAATTTTATTGAAAATAATTTATTATGACAAAACTCTTTTCAGAGGATACAAATAAAAATATTTCCTTTATAATAAATTGATATATATTTTCATTTCAAATGAATTAGTAACAACTGAATTTTTATTATAAACCTATATTTACATAAGTTAGTTAATTTTATTCAGAAATTTTAATGTAGCATCTAGGTTATATCCTTATATATTAAATAATAATATTTTAGAAATATTCTATTATTCAGAACACCCCTTTCTTTTGTGTAACTCAAGATATAAAAGAAACTCAATATTTTGTGTAACAAAAACCAATCAGAGTGTTTCGTATACAAAAAGCTTATCATGGTGTTCTCTATAACACAAGACAAACATTGTGTTTTCTATATAAAAAATCAATATTCATTATTTTTTTAAATGTAAAATATAAAAAATTAAATTAATTCAAAAAATTATTTTACAAAGTTTTAGGGTGTTACATTTTAACATTTACATGGTTTTGGTTATTAACATTTGTGAAAACCCCAAGAAAGAAATTGTATCTCTTTACATGTTCATGGATCATACTTTTTGGTCACATCCACAATGAACTAGGATTTATGAAGATCATTAAAGCATCTATATATCACCAATGATGTAGGACATTTTTATTATTAGCATTTTCATTAATAATTATTTCATGATTAAATTCATCAAATGAAATTAACAAGATAAATAATTTAGAAAAATAAAAATTCAAATATTATTTGACAATATTATTTGAATATCTTGGTAACATAAATTACATTATAATTTATAAGTTTACTTCAATTAATTATATTTAAATGTATTTGATTAATTTATAAATAGTTTTCAATGTAATTATCATGATTTTAGATAATTTAATTTGGAAGTCCATTTTCTATATTATAGAACATAATGATTTAAAAACAAGTTATTTAAATGATAATAATTTATTTTTTATTTTTTTGATTGTTGTTCACTAAATATATATCACCTTTTTTGGAATTCCATCTATTTATTAATCTACAAATTGTACCCCTTGTTATTAATTTTCTTTTATTGAAGGAAATACTTATCACATCCTTTGATAAATGTGTGCGAACCCCATTTTGGGATGACAAATTTCTCACCGAACACCATTCTTCAAGTCCACTATTACCTTTATTCATACAATTAGTCTTACATGGTAAATAGTCCCAACGATACATGGTGACTGGTGGATTTGAGATCGTTCAGGTATTTTATAGTGTTACATTGTACCGATGTGTATTTGAGTATGGATTTGATGGAGGGAGATAGTGGAGAAGGGTGATGGTGATTTCTGATGATGAGGAAACTACGATGATGTTTGAAAAATGTTGTAAGATTATCAAGATTGGGTGATGGGGTGGTATGTTCCAATGTGGATATCAGTGGCATAGTCAAATCCAAAGGTGGTGATGCGAGTCATAACATTTTAAAGCGATATTCTAAAAATACAATATTTGAAATTCATAACTATATTATGTATATTATTTCAGGTAACACACACCATATATCCTATAATCTTTTATTAATTGGATATACATTTTTTTATAAATAACATATGGGTTGTGACCTCGGGTCACACACCATGTATCCTAAGATCGCATGCCATAGTGTATGCCTGAGTACTCTCTAGGTCAATATGTTGGACATAGAAAATTTGGTAGAGTGGGAATATCTTTTATTTTGGTGACTTAACTTCAAAATAATTTTTAGTTTTCACCCAATTCATCTATAGTGTTCACAAATCATGTGATCAAAGTACATTCCATGTATTTTGGTAACCCAAAACAAATTATCATGGTATTATTTGTCCAAAATGTTTATGAGTAGCACTATATATTCACATACATTTCATAAACAGATATCACACATTTATAGGTGAATATTCATTACATTACATAATAATCCCTGTCAGAATCATTTAGGTCTAGTGATTTTGGAATCATTGATATATAAACAATGTGTTTATAAATGAACAATGTCGTCTCCCACTTAGTTCTACCTAACTAGTGCACTTCTCATATATATCATATTTAAAATATTTCTTCCTAACCTAAGGAAAGGAAATATAAGAAAGGATGATTATATATTATTAGTATGGGTAAACAAGGGATATATCAATGACTACTCAAGGATAATATAATAATAATGGTATGATGACATAAGGAAAACATATAAAAATCACACCCTGTATATCATAGATCATAATCATTAGTCATGACATAAATATTGACTGTTTGTAGGACATGTATCATAAAGGAATAAAAGAAAACGAGCCAAGAGAGCATAACATTGGCATAATCCAAAAGTTTTTGGAATACACATAAGCATAGAAAATGATTTTCTTAGTAGTCAAGACTAATTTCCAAGAATATAATATTGGAATGAGTTCACTCCCTAAACAATCATAATATTAAAATTTCACTCTGAAGACTATCAGAGTGAACAAATCCCTTTACTGAATAGAGTTCACTCCCCATTATATAACTATTTATCTCTTGAGATATCATACTTACCCAATGCATTAAATGGATATATAATTTTATCCACACCCATCACATAATTAAATTAAAACATATATATGAAATAAGATCACAAATCATTCAGCATATCAAAACCTGTGAAAATAAATGGGCTTCATGGACATTTAATCATAGTATAACCCATTTAATAGAAATGGGTTTTTTAAACATTTAATGAGTTCATCTTTTCATAAAATATACAAAATGATTGAGTTTCAAAACTATCTTGTGATAATAATCTTAAATAATACAAATAAAGAATTATCATGGTATCCTTTGATCATATACCCATTAAAGAAAATGTTAAATCAAGTGTCTATATTTTTTTATGAATGGAAATACCATTATAACATCATTAAAACATTCATGATAAAAAATAATTTTCACTTTGAGAGTTGTTTTTTAGAAAATAGAAATTAAAAAATTATTTTAAAAAACATCTTCTTTGAAAATATACATGAAATTATATAATGTAGTAATTACCATATTTAATGTTTATGATTATAGGAAACTATTTTCAATCTATATAAGTTAAAATAAAACATTCCTTTCACCTTTTTGTAAAAAGTAAAAAATTGAATCATTCAGAAAAAGACACGAAGATTCATTTTAAACCATTTTGTAAAAATAAAAAATGGTTAAAAATTACTTTAAAAAAGTATAGGTGATTACTAAAAACATTCTTTAAAAAAATATTTAGAAAAAATATTTATGATAGAAAAAATTTCAACCCAATGGAGAAATAAATTCTATTTTCACTAAAAACATATTTTCACTATCTTGAGTACTTATGGTGAATAAAATGATAGGAAAACATGTATTTTAATCAATTAACTATAATAGAATAAAAATAATGAGTTTCTTGAGAGGTATATCATAATATTTCGTTATCATAACCTAACCAAAAATAATTCCGATAAATAATGAGATAGTAACATTAAACCATTACCACTTTAGTAAGGTGTGAATCATAAGTACCATGAAATAAAAAACCATAAATTCATATATAAATCACGTTAAATTTAATAATAATAAAAAATAAATAAATTCATGGATACTATATGAAACACGTGAAAGAACTATTTATTAATATGACACATGTCTCACAGAAATAAAAGTGAGATGAAAATCCCTTCCCACGAATTTGACTTGCTTAAAAAGTTCTATAGCCGCATTCATAAAAAATTTATTTTTTTTTTAATTCTATAATATATCAATTAAAATAATTATAATATCACATATGAACCCCAAACACCCTTTTATTAATAATATTTTTTTTAAATCATTGTTTTCAGGTGTTAACTATTTCATTCTTTCATAACAATTTTGGTTAAGTAGTTCTAATCCTTGTACTATTATCATTGTTATATCATCTTAATAATGTTAATAATTGTATAAAAATAATTTATCATCATTATATACCTATATATATTCATTAATAATAGTTATATATAGAAAAATAATTAATTACACCTTTCATTGAGATGGAAGGACGTACATACACATGAACAAAATTTTAACTTTTTGATGGGTAGAACAACAAAAAGGTAAAAAATAATTTAAATTTATAGTATAGTTATTATATCATATATATCATATATATATTCATTAAATCCATCCTTATTTCCATTCATGTAAAATGGAAATGAAAAACAAATCACATCGCTTCATGGAGGTGGTTGTCTACATGTACGCACGAGCGATGTTATTGTTTTCCAACTGATTTTAAGGTTCGAAGATAGATGTGATATTATTATTATAGAAGTGAAATTATTTTATAATTATTTTATATTAACTTTAAACCCTTAATAATTACCATCTAGGAAATATTGTGTTAAAAAATTAATCGTACTGCTATGTGGAGACGATATGTCGTACGTACATAAGAGCGATACTTTTTCATCCCATTTGATTACAAGATGGTGTGAAAAGGTAAACTCATAACAATAATAACATTTTAGTATATTTAATATTTTTAATTTAATATTTTATGAATAATATAACATATTTTTAGGAGGTAAAGGAATAATTAAAAATAAAGTGATCAATTATGGTTATTACCTCTTCTTTGAAACAACTTCTTTAAATATTTTATTAAGGGACCTTGGGTTATTATTATGGAAATAAAAAAACCTATATAATGTGTCTAAAAAAATTTAAAAGTGGTTTCAGTAGGGTATGGTCGACCTAGATAACTCAATGTTGTGTAAAATTTGATGGAGGAGGTGCCCTTTTATAATTAATGCAAGGGACACTTTTCGAATTTCATAAAATATTAAATTATAATAATGACATTATCTTTCCCAGATGCCTCAAAAATGATAGTGATTAAAATTTAATATATTATAGGCTTGAAATAATTTCATCCAATAAAATTTGGATAGGTTTTGTTTGTTTTTTAAACCTTATCATTTTGTTTTACCCCTTAGTTAACAAATTGTTACATTAACAATGATAATAACTTTTTCATTATGAAAGAATTATAATTTTACATATAATGGGTATATAATCTCATAAATGGTCAAGGTATGAAATTCATTACCATATATTATCCACCTTGTCCTATTTAACTATTTTTATAATTGTTTAATAATTTAATTAATTAATATTCTGATAAAATATCATTAATGTCAATTTTTACATTATTCATTTAATTTGACATAAAATACATAAATAAAAAGTATTAATTCAAATATAATCATGTGACACAATACTAATATGTCAGATTCATCTATAAAAACTCATTTCATCCATCAACTCAGTCAAATTATATAACTTTTAATAATTTTAATACCATTCATTTTATTTTTCCATTAATTGAATAAATATTGTTTCGGCGTTGGGTAAACAGTCAAGGTAATTATTTAACACATAAAAATTATAAATAAAATACCATCGTGAAAATAAGTTTATTTATCTCAATATAGATATTTTTATTCACTCATAACATACTTTTTCTTTATGTGGACCCATAATAGATATTTAAAAGCAAGAGGGTGACATTTTGTATCTTTCTTTGCATTAAATATTATATAGGTCATTTTTCAAGATAATTGTTCATTAAAAATAATCATTGTTGAGTCAAATTTTATAATGGTCTAATATCCTTCATCTAATGAGAATTATTATGAAAAATTATGGCCTTATCACTTAATTCTAACACATATTAACTCGATTTACCCTTTACTGAGATTATAAATTTTACCAAGGTTACTATTCATATTGGAAAAAATAAAAGGGGAATATTTTCCAAATCTGAACCCCCATATTCTCAATATGGAATCCATTTTAATACAAATCATATTCTCAAATTTTCTAAAATGAAGTTTAAAACTAGTGTGTAAAACGTGATGAACACAGCTTTGTAGAAGTATATATTCTTTATCAAAAAACATTGTTTATTTTATCCCATTCCATGAAAAAATATATATTAAATGAATTTTAAACCATTTCCATTAATGTATAATATATAAATTACATTAAAATCATCCATAAAAGTGATTAATTAGATTTATTAATGTAAAAATACATTTCACATAAAAAATAAGATTAAAAAATATATATCTCTCTTTAACTTTCATATAATATTATTTTTATTTCCAATCAATTGATAAATAATGAATTAAATTAATTATTATGTGAAAAATAAATTTTTTATAAATATTTTAGTATTATTCATAACCAATAGTCCAACGGTTAGATGATATGTCTCATATTTTGTAATAATATTTTAATAGTGGATTGTTATTCGTTTATACTCAGTGTTGTGTGTAATGCACGGTATTGAAGTAATTAAATTTATTTGAAAAAAATATATATTTCATAAAATATGTGTGTGCTAAAACCACTCACCATGTACTCCACTAGAACACGTCTTGTAGGTTTAACTCACGTGAACTAGACCACGATGGCTTCTATCCAGGTATTATTGAGGCCTAAATGTCGGGTACTCAAGGGTACATGATGTGTAGTAGTCAGTATCTAGATTTTTTATCTTTTAACTTTAGTGTCAAATTTGGGACCATGAGTAGTATATTAGGATTATTTTTCAATGAATAACACAATGGCATGTTTTTATTCATTATTTGTTTTTTTAATGTATTACTAGATTGATAATTTTCTTTAACTTTATGGAGACATTAATAGGAATATGAAAGAAAGTTAGACTAGGCATGAGGTTAGTAACACCACTGGTGGAATACCGATAATATGGGATTGTTTGTCTATAAAGTTAGTAGATTAGGTAACATACCTTAATTATGGGTTATAATTCCTCCACTCATACAGTTGTTAACCACCTTGGATGATGCACATTCTATATAACGAGACTTAGTCCTCTATAGGGGATAATAACCTCTCGACTAGTCTACTCTCTTTAGTGAGTTGTGGGTCTCCCACATCATTTGAAAAGGGATGATATGGATGTGTAGAAATATGGGTAGTTTGGGTGTTTTGGTATTAGATACATTTCAAGTGATCCAATATTCCTTCAGTGTACAAAATTTGAGAATTTGATCTTCAAAGATTGGGATTCTCTTTGATATGTGGTCCTCTAAATTCATTGATATTATCTATATTTTATAATAATATGAGTTGAATGAATATCTCATTTACACTTTTTTAGGGAGTTCTAATAAGAATATTTATAGTCAACCCCATACTATCTGTATGCCCAAAAGTGTTTCATTAATGGAGGCTATCCAAAATTTAGAGTTGATTTTTATAGATGTAGTTCCGGTGGAGTTGGATTTGGTGCATAAAGTAGTGTGTAAGTGTCTACTACTACTAGTGAATGAGTTAATGTTTTCATAGCATCAAGTTTCTTTATCCCAATTTTTCAAGGCTAGTCTTTACCATGTATATCAGGACTTTTTTCCCCTAATTATTATCTTTGAATTGTTATATTGTTATGATATTCAATGTGTCCCATGCATGTTACATTATTTTTTGTTGTTAGGAGGATTAAACATCTATACTTATATATTTTTAGTGAAAAGTGAAATTATTTATGTTTTTTAGTATAATTCATCCCATGTGTTTGATATTACATCTTAGTTCTAGTTGCTACCACATACCCTATTAAAGGTGGTAATAGGGTGGGAAACACGATTTAGGGTTGCCTATGTGGGTGGGTCATATCTTATCCCTACTTATATATTTTATTTTTTAGTCTTAAAAGTTTCTAATGAGAATTAAGTTGGACCTTACTAGATCATGGAAAACATAGTCAGAGTCACATTACCTTCTCTAGAAATTTACTTGTTGAATTGTTCAGTTTTTTATGAGTTGTATGATATTAAATGTATTATTGAGTTTATATAAGGCTTGATTTTTATATTCTATGGACAATGGGTTTTTTGGTGATTTTATTCTTCCATCCTATATTGAAAGTGGGTAATTCCTCCCATGTCGTACTTCATATACTCTCAATGATAGTTTCAAACACATGGCCTATTAGAGGTGCGATTCGATTATCACATATGGATTGAAAATAGAAATAGGAGGAGTTATATTTTAACATACTCAGAAAAGGTTACGAACCTAAATGATATACTTAAATGATTTGTGTTTCCCCCCTATTAAGTTATGCAGGTGAGAAGCATGTATACCCCATTAGGAGTTCTATATTTTCAACCCACGTAGATGTTCATAAATTATAAAATTATTATCACACAAAGCTTCACACCGAAACTCAACATTTTATCAATGCACTAAAAAATATAGATTATTATAATAAATTTGATGTATTACCAATATCTCGAGTGAAAATCATGTGTAAATAACATATAGGGGTATTTTTGGTATCCATTAATTGGATAGATATCCCCCATCATGAATAAGAGAACATACAAAGCCTAATACCCCCTTAACACACTATTTTACTCATTTTCATGAGTATAACCTCTGTGTATTTTTTAGACAATTTTTAAGACCATAAAGTGAATTTTTATAAAAAATGTGTTCCCATACATGAGTATGATCATTATAGTTATATGTATACTTATACAATGAAAATGGGTGATAGTGAGGATCTACTTTATGATCATATATGCTGGTAAGTGGTTATTTAAATCCAAATAGATCAATATAGATGAATAATGGGATTGTATATATTTTTCAACCTGGAGAACCTCTATTAATATATAGTGTGTAAAGGAATTTTCAAACAAATAAGACTATAATTCCTTTATGGTTACTTAATTATATTTAAAATATCTTTTATTTTGAATAGTTCTCAATAAATACTCATTCAGAAGACCATTTTCACTATTAATGAGGAATTGCCTTGTGGTTGGATTAGTGTGTAACATCGATTTTTTTATTGTTATTTTTGGGATATCATTATCATTGACCATTGGATCAATATTATGATTGAAATGTATAAAAATTTAAGGTATTTCATGGTGTCCAAGAGTTTAGTAGGAATGTTTATATCTTAGAATTAGGGATTGAAATAAGATGATGAAGATGATGAATAGTGAACAAAAAGAGATATCTAGATTGAACGTGCCACAAAGAAGTGTTTTATTCATAAAATTGTATTTTAACATGATATATTATGTAGGCCATGATGGATCTAATGGTACATGATCTATAAGATGTGATCTAGCACACATTGGGACCATAATGTGGTATGAGACTCTCTTTTGTAGATGATTATGACTCTTTATTTATATGTGGTTTTTTTGCGGTCTTATGATTTAGTTTAGATTCTATCTTCTATAAACTTTTATTTATGGATCATTTATTCTGTGAAACTTTTTTATTGATCCTTGGATAATTTTATTTTCTTATTTTATATTATGGACTTGAGATTACCAATAGAGGTATTGAGTTATAGAACTATAATTTTTTATTATTTATTTTATCACTACATAATTATTAATACATGAGTTTGAACATGATTGTAACCTAATAATTATAATTTTTCTTGGTATTTTAATACTTAATATTTTTTGAAAATATCTAAGGTGATTTATTCATGATTATATAGATGATTTTTACATTTCAAGATATTATGTTAGTCGAGGTAACTATAATGAAGATGTTTTATCATACCTTTTAGTTATTGGTTATATATCTACAGTGATGAAACAAATTATGGATAATTTTATTACTTTTATTATTATTGTTGAAATAATTTTTTTATTGTTTTACTGTGTATATTTTTTATATTTAAGGTATGCTTTTTATAGGCAATGTCATGAATTCTTTAAAAAAATTCTTTTATATTCCCCTAATTTTTTATATTTTAATTTATAAATACTTGTTTAGTTGTAAAAATTATATCATTCAGGTGTTCAGGTCCTATGAATGCTTATTTTCATACCTAATCCAATTGGTTAAGGGATTATAGTGATATCATCAACCATATTATTAACTCATGTGAGGTCCGAATGAGGATGTGTCTAATTAATCAACTAAAGGATTCATGGCCAACTTCTTTAGAATAAAGTGAAATGATCTCACATAGATAAAACATATAATTTTCCAAAACATTTTATTAGATTAATTGAACACCCCAATAACACCTACCGAGAACATATAATTCAAAAATATAATAAATAATAATTGGAAATAATGCAGGTATAGAGTTTAAAGTACCAAAACATACACCCACTGGAAAATTTGTTACAAAGAAAATGATGAATATAGATAGGGTCTGTAAAAATAAAATTAAACATCACTAATTATATTTAAAATGTGAAAATAAATTCACTTTTCCGGAATTATAAATAAGATAAATAAATTTCTATAAACTGTTACTTTCTTAAAAATTGAGTTCGTAACCTAATTATGTTCCCTATATATAATTTATTCAAACAACTGAATATTGTTAATGATTTTTTTATATTTAATTTAATTAATGATCCTACACCATGAAATAATATGGGATATTCTTAAAATGATATTACCCAAAAAATATATAAATCATGAGTTGGAAATAATAATAATCATAAATGGTATTGGGAAACCAGTTATTATTGAAATAAAATAAAAAAAGCTACAAAAGTTAAGAAAGACAAATGTAACAAATTATATAAGAGACAATAATATAAAATCCACATTTATAGGATATAATAGTAGTTCAATTCCCAAAATTCTAAAGGAAATTTCAACCATTAGGTCGTTGATCACAATTGACAATATTTTTGGATTTTCCTATGGGATTACCAACCACACCATATTTCTCATCAGCAACCTCGAAATACATTTTCCAAGATTAAATACAATTAAAAGATACATGACAGACTGATATATTCTCAATGTGGGTTTGAATTTTATACATGGAATTATGTTCATTTTTAATTTCCTCTGGAAAGGCATACATTAGTGGGATGGCCAATCACTTGGTTGAAATTTAATGAAAAAAGTAATCATGTTAGCATAAGTACAATGCAAGAAATGATGCTTGGTGTGAAAAATATTACACAGGGGAAAAGAGGATTTTATGGGAAAATACATGAAATTTACTATTTCATGGTTGAAAATAACGAATTAGTAAAAAATAATATTTACTTATATGGAAGTGGAGAAAATGGTATATTAATTATGGTGGAATGCGAAATAGGTAACAACTGGTGAAATATATATAGATATGGACTAGTTGATGACTAAAAAATTACATCATGGATATAAACTAGATCTTTGGGTCTAACTATTTATATTATGTGGAACATAGGTATTGGGTTGGGCCTAAGAAACGCATGGTGTGGTGCTTGGCTATACCTATTTATCTGATATCCTTTTGCGAAATAGGTTGTAGATGAGTGGTTCAGCTACTGGAGTTTTATTCACCATGTTATAGTTTCATTACCATCACCTACATATATGGAGGAATAAATTATGGGATGGTTTCAATATAAGTCATTTTTGTGGCCCCACCACATGGTTGGGGATTAATTTTCAATGTGATGTCAATGTGATTATGGTCATGGATGGCAGCAATTTTGGTTATAAACAATGTTTCTATGACCAATCAGAATAGGGGTTTGATGAAACTATTGGTGATCATCAAAGAGTAGAACTGGTGGGATGGAAAGTGTCAAATAAGAGTATAATAGCTATGGACTTGCACTCTGGGATTTTGTGATGAAATCCATAACTTCCACATTTATGGATTTGATACTGATAATTTTGACCCAAAATTTTCATATAACCCTTTCAAAATAAAAAATAAAAATATATGTCACTTAAAAAATGTGGACCTTTAGGTTTAAAGTCTTATATAATTATAAAAACTCTAACACAAAAAAATCTTAGGTCGGTAGTTGAACTTTTGTCCAATTTAACCCATCTTTTCTTATTTCACATTTGGTTATCAACATCGTGATTTTGAAATCATTTATATACCTAAATCATTCAACCACATTCTTTATAGACTAGGGAAAAGTAAATATAATAAGGGTTAACTAAAATGATCAGTAAGGTTAAACATAATAATTAACAACTAGATTTCAAAAATGAGCATAATATAGCATATTTTTATGATGACATAATCAAATACCAAGAGTTAATCATAAATTAACTCATACCCATCAATACCTGTATAATAAAACATTAAAAAATTAAAAAATATAAAGTTGTTATAATCAATAATCATAAGCCATGTGATATCAATATCAATCATGAGAAAAATTATAAATAAATAAAAATTGTACATAAAATATATTGTTATCTTGGAACATCATCTCACAGAACCCTTTTCAGAACCCTTATACTTGGAATAACCATACAGTATAATTTCAATATACTTCTCCTGCAAATATAATAATTGCCCAATTTATTGGATTTCTATTTAGACTTTCCGAATTTTAAGGTATAATGGGCTCACCCGATGATATCTGGGTGAACCCGTCATTTATAATTTCCATTAACCAAATAATTAATAAAGAACATAGAGAACTATTTTCATTAAAACTCATTTAGAACCCCATTATTCTTTTCTAAACATGATTAACCCATTTAATGAAAATGGTTTCCTTAATAATATTATTAAATTATATTTAACCAATGTAAACAAAATAAGTTTCATAAAAACCTCTTTGAAAAATTATTAAACTATAGGAAAAAATGGAGTTCATAACAGTCTCATTAAATCATGATTTACCTATGGAAAAAAAGGTTTCCATAAAAATATCAATAAAACATGGTTATCCTATGAAAATTAAATGAGTTCCATAAGAATATATTTGAAACCAAGTTTACCCATGGGAAATAAATGGGTTCCATAACAATTTCTTTGAATCATGGTTAACTCATGGAAAATAAACGGGTTCTATAAAAAAATTTATTGAACCATGGTTAACCCATGGAAAATAAATGGGTTCCATAACAATCTCTTTGAAACAATATTAATCAATACAGAGAAATAATGAGGATGGTATCATTTAAAAATAAAACTATTGGACAATAAGTAACAACAATTGTTTTTGACATTGATGAATATAAATACCATTAAAACATAATTAAAAACATTTCTGAAAACATTGTTAAAAAACATTGTTATAGAAGAAAACATATTTCTGATCAAAGAGATAAATAAAGTGGAATTTCTATAAAAAAAATACTCAGATATTCAAAGTACCAAAGAGTTGAAAAAAGGAAATATTACATGAAAATATCATAAATAATCAATGTAGAAGATAATTAATGAGAATTTTAAGATGTGAACAATGGTTACTTAATCATACACAATCTTGATTAATGATTGTGTTGTAAAAATAAACTCTTACCACTTTGGTAAATTTGAATCATAATACTATTAAAGGTATAACAATAAATTAGACATAGAAAATCATGATAATAATTATATTTTTGATATAACATGTCAAAGGAGTCGTATATACACCTCATAAAATAAGATATATTTATAACATAACAAACATATCAAAGAAGTGAAATTATGAAAAAAAATCCATTACAACTTTGTTAGCATTGAAACCATAAACCCCAAGAAATATAGATAATAAAATGGACATTTAAATCCACATAAATTCAAGTATAATAATCAGAAAATTACTTTTTGGGATTTATATATAGAACACAACAAAAATATGTTTTGAAAATGTAATATGTATCTCAAAAATAAAAGTGAGAATAGAAACTGCCTTACCTTGAGTAAGACTTGAAATTATTGTCCTTTATCTTCATGAATAATAAACTTATGTTAAGTATTTACATTCTTGAGATCATTTTTAAATTTAAAGATTTCTTTTTTTTCACTTATTACCATTTTATATACAGTTACTTAATTTAATAAGTTTACATCAGGTGTTTTGACCATATTCGGTTTATATGTTAAGAATCAACTTTTGTAGGTCAACTATGGTCAATGAGTATATCATTTAAAAATATCTAGAATAATAATCCAAAAATAATTATCATATTTATAAATCAATTATTCTTTTAAAATCAATCATGGATGATTTTTATGAAATGTGAACCAACTCAATAATCATGGAGACGATAGGCCATACATTTGCATGAGTAATGTTCCCATTTTCTAATGTTCATTTTAGAAATAAGGTGAATAAAATTTATATTTAAATAATTATAATTATATAAATAATTACATATTATATAATTATATAAACTTATTACTATTATTCTTGTAATTTAGTGTTGAAATAATATTAATTTCATCGCTTCAAGGAGGTGTTATTCCACACGCCCACGTAGGATGTTGTCACTTTTTCAATGTGTGAAAAGGTAAGAAAGAAAGTGATATGTTATATTTATCGAAAGGTAATTATGACATTAATATAATTTAGATGTATTTTATATAAAATATGTTTATTAAACCCAATCTAAATTTATTCCTTGTAAAGCATGAATGAATCACATCGCTTGAAGGAGGATCTAGTCCACATGTCCACAATCGATGTTATCATATTCCCACAAAATGGAAAGAACTAAGGTGTGTGTTATATTATAATTAAAACTCATAAATTCATCATAAATATCATAAATATCTTATAAAACTAAAATTAAAAAGGATCAAATAACGACTATAAAGGGGGTTTCTATCAATTGTTAACTTTTATAAGTTTCAATACATTGAAAAACATAACCTCTGTAGCCTGTTAAAGTTAATATCATTATCATATTTCAGTAAATACATTTAACTAAAATAGTAGGATTTAAAGTAAATCACATTATATTTACAAGCTCTAGCCTCAGTGTGAGGACCTATATTCCTTCTATAGAAACCCGAGTGGGTGTGTGTAAATTCACTATAATGAAGTCGTGAATATAAATTATTCTATATCCTGTTAAACACATTCAATATCCTAATAGGAATAATAATACCAAATCTCTCAAGATTAAAAAGTATTCTAAAAAAATATTGATCCAAAAAAGGAGTGTTAAAACTGTTCCTCAAATTCTCTATCTGGAATCCTCTGTACAATGTGGCTGGGTTTGATTCTCTCAGTTTGATGATGTCGGGCCTGATGGACTCCATCCGATGAATTTAGTCTGATTCACTCTGTATGATGATCCCATTCTCAATATTTATTTCTCAAACTATACTAAACATCTTATTCTAATCTTATTTAATTATATAGACTCAATAAAATGTTTTTTAGTCCATGAAAATAAAAAAAATAGATTCTTGGTCATCTAATGAGATCTCTGTCTTAAAAAACTCTGACTCAATTTATGACTCAAACATTATATAGTTCTTCTTTTTTCTACACGTGAAATATATTTATATGTACAAATTTAATGCACTTCCATTTATAGGATCCTCATAATGGAAAAATAAGAAAACTATAAAACATTCCCTTCCCTCTAATATTCAAAAAAATCTAAAATCTACACATATTTGAATATAATGTTTGACAAATCCAACTATTCACAAATATTCTCGAATATTCTTGAGTCTTTTTAGTAAAAAACATTCTCAAAAATCCTATCCTATATTCAATCTGATGGATGTTCCTATGGTCATTATAATAGATCTTCCTTAAATCATTAATTTTCAACTTCCTCAGATCATTATGAATTAAATTTCCTCATCCGTGTTAGTCTTGTTGAATTTTCACCATAGATTTAGTCATATTAAATTTCCTTCCCAAATCCAGTCTGGTTGAATTTCCTCCTTATAGTAAGTCTGATGGAATCCTCATAATTATGGAGTCCTCGTAATGATGTAATTATCATTACGATGGAATCTCCATCCCCCACAACATTGAAATTATTCAATCCTCATCCGCCATAAATCATTCAGACTGCAGAAAAAATCAACTTCTGATACATCTAGATATGATAAAAACTTTTTCTTGATTCCTGCAATAGATACAATGTTTATGATTCCCTCGTTTATTCATAATATTTTATCATTATAGTTTTCATGATTTATGAGAACTTTAATATAGAAAATTCACGGTATAAATTACGGTTAGAAAGTTTAACAATTTTCTAAAACCTAATATCACTATCTTCATTCAACCTTTTCACTAACATTATGAATTTTTAACTTATAAAATTATTTATTTCTCAGATTATGGTAAAACCAAACTTAATGTAATCTATAATTTCTTCCTCTATTTCTGTTAGATCTGAGGCTCTGTATATTTTATTTATCAGTCAAACTAAAAACCATAATCTTCAACATCTCACATTTACTCACAACGACAAATTCATAACTCTTCAAAAACAAACTAATTATTGTATCATGACACTGTGATGATGTTTAAAACTTTTTAGATAAGAATAACATCATATTAATCAGGTTATAAAGTTAATGAACATTATAACTCCTTATATCAATGTCTTATTTTAGTCTCTTCAGCATCATTCTGACTTCCTCACTGTTAATCTTCTTATTTTCTAACCAATGTCAATTCTAATAAACCATTAACTTATTAATAATATATATGAGTCATATGGTGTGTCTGATCAAAAATTTATACATAGCCTCTATCTTCTATCTTCCTTAAAACTTTTGTATCTAGTACTGGTATGTTTGAAAACCTGTATCAGGAAAACAACTTTCCCAAATATAAAAACTCTTCTCCCTATTTTTGAATGGATTTGAATAATAATAGACTTTCACCTATTTTTCAAAAACATTATTCTATAAAATATTAGATTTCAACAAATAAAAATATTTTTAAAAATAAAAAACATCAAAAACATTCTTCAATATTCCCCATTGGATTTGTTGACAACACTCATTAACAATATTTTTAACTATCTTAATTTTTTCACAACTCAACTTTTGTAGATGACTCAAGGTTTTGAACTATTATAAAAACATATCCTTTATCAAAAGGGAGTTTAGTGATAACACACTACTAGATACATTAATTTTTTTAAAGGAATTATTTCCCCTAATGATAATAAAATTTTGTGTCCATGTTAAGGTAAACTCTCCCTCACTTTTATCTTTCCCTCTAACATTTCTTTTTCTCTCCCTGATTTTATGATAACCACAACATTTGATTCATTTAATAAAGATAAGTAAAAACTTATTATAATGTATAAATTTGTTACTTTATCTATCCCTTTTCCAATATAATCCAAAATAATATGGGGAACTTCCTTTTGAGTCTTAATAAGTCATTGGAGGAGGCTAAATAGGAAGTTGCAACCTCAAATCAACAAATATTTCTTTTGGTATTTCCAATGTGAGTATGTCAAAAATTGGATACTTTGTTCAAATATATTCTACAAAGATATCTCCATTTTCAACTTTATTATTTTAAAATTGAAACATTATATCAAATTATTTTCATCTTGAATGTTGGGACATATTTTTTGAAATAATAATTGAAGTCTCATTATCAAAAATTATCTCCTATGGTTTAGAAACTTTTACTTTCATATCTTCAAGATGATCATCAATCCAAAAAATCTGAGTACAAGCCTCAGTAGTGAAAACATATTCCGATTTTTTTATGCTCAATGTTACTTAGCATTGTTTCTTACTATTCTAAATTACCCAACATTCCCCCAGGAATAATGTTCCTCCTGGGTTTTATTTTCTATCATTACATTCTTAGGCACAATCGACATCAGTATAATCATGAAACATCATTTAAAAATTTAATTTTTGTAAATAACCAAGTGATTTTATTCCTTTTACATAGCTCATATTTCTCTTTTCTACCAATATGTGTGATTCTTTTGGATTACACTGTTACCAAGCACAAAAATTCATAGAATAAACAACATCAGGCAATATGGTTGTAAGGTAAATTATATTTCCTATAAAGTTCCAAAATACTTTCTAATTAAAAAATTTTCTAGACTCAACATTAGTCAACATCATCCCCACATAAATAAGAGTAAAATATTCTTTGATTCTTCAATTCCAAACTTTTTGAAACAATTCATAGACATACCATTATAGGAAAATGTATTTTAATTTTGGATGAACATGTAAATCAATAATAAATATTAATTATCCTAAAATTAACCTTTATAAGTTCATTTTTATTTCATCATAAAATGTTATACATCCATCTTCTAAATCCCCACAAAAAATTAAATCAACTACAATAAAATTTACAATTACAGTTTTGAATTAAACATATCTCACATATATGTTTCTATAAACATTTCCATTAGAGAAATTCAACATTATAAAAAAATCAACCATATAATACCATGCACATGGAGTATGTTTCAACTGGTACAAATATTTATTTAATATTGAAACATATTTTTAATCCTTATTAAGTATAAAACCATATGGTTGTTGAATGGAAAATTCTTCCTCAATTTCTCCATTAAGAAATGGTGACTTTACATCTATTTGATATACATTGTAATTTCTATGAGTATATACTACTAGAAAAATTTGAATAGTTTTATACATTGAAATAAGGGAAAAGGTTTCATCAAAATCCACCAATTCCACCTATTCATAGGCTTTATAAATAAGAATTTATTTTTTTCGAGAAACCCCCCCATGTTAATTCAACTTGTTTCTATAAATATAATTTGTTCTAACAAAATTTTGAACTTTCAGATGCGGAACAAGTTCCCATGATTTGTTTTTTTCAATTTTATCCGACTCTTAATTAGTATAATTCACCCATTATTTTTTTATAATATCTTCTAATACTTATTTTTGTTCATATTTTGAAATGAGTGATGCTTGATTTTCTAATCTCACTATACTTTTTCTCATAACTGGAGCCTTTTGACTCTTAACAAAAAAATTTGTCTCAATATGTTTTTGTGAGGCATGAAATGTTGGATTCCATGCCCCTATTTCAATTTACTCATCACACGATTCATCTAAATCTTCATGCACATTTTTTTGATCACTTTAATTTTTTTTGGATACTTTTATTTTTTATTCATCAATATTCACATCAACTTTTATTAAGGTGGTATAATTTTCAATAACTTTCACATCGTATGAGTTAAATAAATTTTTGAAATGACTGTTCCAAAAAAAATACTTATTATATTGGTCTAATAACCCACAAAGTCCCTTCATCAAACTACTAATCAAAATATTCCTGAACTGGATTTTTTATTTTAAGGAAACATATACCTCCAAAAAAATTGAATTACATATATGAATGTTTTTAATACCAAATTTCATAAGATGACATGTTGGATTCTAATCTCAATAAAAAAACATTAGTTTTGAATATCTATAGTAATACTAATATTTTATCTATAGTAGAACATTGAGTATTTGGATTCTCCAAACAAACTATATCCTATTTCCCCCAAACTTCTATTATTTCTTTTTTTACTCTATTTTTTTGTGGAGTGTAGGAAAAATATTTTAAATTTTGACACCATGATTTCTAAAATATGTTTCAAAATTATTTCTTGTGAATTAGGTACCATTATATGTTATCAACTTCTTCATATAGACCCCCATTTGATTCTCAATATCTTTTTGAAAAAAAAATGAACATTTCCAAATCCTCTGACTTATTTTCCATAAACATGAAGTTTTTCGTCTAAGTGAAATCATAAATAAAAGTGATAAAGTATAAATATAATCTTTTTTGTATATTTCTAATTGGAACACATAAATCATAATTTATAAGTTCAAGAGGTCTATTAGATCAAAACTCAACATTCTTATGATATTTATTAGTTGTCTTCCATTTCTAAAAAGTTACAAAAACAACTTATTCTCTTATTTTCTATACTGTAAAATATCATAAAATATCAAACTTAGAGATTTTTTTCATACTATAGTACCTTCGTGTCCATGTCTCTAGCATCACAAAATATTTTCAACTTCAGCACTTAGAAAACATGATTTGTTATGTTTTCCAATCGGATAGAGATTCCTACTGGTTATTTCTCCTTTTATAATAAATTTTCCTTGCTTCACACTATTTATAACATAATAAAATTATCTAAATATCACTTATTTTATATCATAAAAAAATTTCCACCCATTAATTTAGTTATATTTTATTCCATCAATAAATAAAACTTCATTAGATTTCAAGTTTTCTACTTTTATCTCAGTTTTTTCCTATTCCTCCAATTTTTAGAAACCTTTCATTCCCAAATGTAACAACACCACCATCACGATTTTTAACATGTTTTAAGATTTTCAAATAACCTATCATTTGTGGTGATAATCCACTATCATGTATCCATGGTTTTTACTTTTTACATGCTTTCAATGGTTTTTAATCAACAAAAGTTCATTCCTCAACATTCTTCTTTCCTGCTTCCATTTATTTTCTATCATAAGATACTTGTTTTGAATGAAGTGTCATATATCTTTCAGTATAGAGACCAAACTAATCACATATTCCATAAACTTTTTCAATAAATTCAAATTTATTTTTTGTAGGAATGTTTCTCACATTTTTATAATTTTCATTCCTAACTTCATGGGTGTTAAGAAAGCAACTTATTCATATTTCATGATTTCTTTATTTATCTTCAATCATTCTCTTGGTAAGAGATATGTTATTTTATAAATTATAAGACGTATTCCCATAGATCCCATTGTGTTAAAAAGGAAAAAAATATTGATTTTATATTAAAGTAATATCATTATCAATAAAGAAATTTGGTGAGGTCAAAAATTTTTTATGTTCTAACATACTTTGGGTGTGGAATATGTTTCATCATAAGTGAGTTTTCAAGTATTTTAGGTGTTATAGTTTTGTCACGTCATTTTTTCACCAAAAATTTTACTAGCACTTTTCTTATTACCTGAAATTTTAGGTAAATCATATGAAACTTTTTTTTGGTGAGTAAAGATTTCATATGATTATTTATTAAAGAATCCTCGACAACTTTAGAAGTCTCAACAATAACTTCTGACACTTTTTTGATGTTTTCATTCATATTACCCATATAACTTTTGAACTCAATATGTTTTTATCGAAACATGTTAACTTATTTTTCATTAGATTCCATATTCTTACTGAGAAATTCAACCATCTTTCCCCATTAAACAATTCTAATTTTGTATATTAAGTTCTTCTAAATGTATTATTCTTCATGTATGATGACATATTTTCTTCCTTAAACAACTTCCTCAAAATCATTCTTAATAACTCTAATTTATTTCTTGATAGTTCTATTTTTATACAGACATGAAACACTTTCAATTTTGATTTGATAATCTATATATTACTCTTAACAACCTTCTTCACTATCTAAGGAATATTTTGTTATATAAACTTTTTTAATGAAGGTTTTGAATATTATGGAACATTCATCTTCCAAAGAATTGTTTTAATCTGAGTCTGATTCTGATTTCTTAATTAGCATACTCATTTTTTAACCAGTGAACTTATACTATATGTATTGGCTGAATTTTATTATTTATAATTATTGTTCAACATACTCCATCAAGGGTTTTAATTAGAATCATCTTGATATTCTCTATCTTTTTTATTGTGAAAATTTATTGAAATTTTTCCAAAAAACTCAAAAAATTTATAGTAAGTGTGCATCCCTAATTTAAAATTCCACTTCAATAGATCTTATATATAAGAGACATGATTTTTTTCATTCAACTCATCATCCTAATTATCATCAGATTCACAAGGATCAACATCTTCAACATCTTGTTTTTTTTGTTTTTCACATGGAATAAAAATGCATTTCATATTTTATATTCTTTTAAAACATTGGTGATTTAATCATTTTAAAACAAATAATAATGTTATGAAATTAAGCAAGTGATAAATCACCATTATCTTATAAAAAAGAAATTTTAGAAACATAAATATCTAGACAGTTTCACCTAAGTTTCTTCTGAATTGTATAATATTAAAAGACATATCTAAATCCTATGATGTTGCAAACAATTTCATTTACTCCGGGTAATTATTCATCAATAGTTTCTTTATATCTCATTTATATGTATTCATACTTACTATGCCATATTTTTAGATTTTCCTCCTTTAATATTGTATTCCCTTCAAACATAATTTATAGCTTGTCCCATATTCAAGATGATGTTTTGAGACCCATCAGCTTCATATAAAAATTTTCTAATAAGGATAAAAGGATATAATTTCTAGATTTTCCATAAACATATATATATCTATTATTACCAAAAGTCATCGATGCATCCTTCTCAATAGGTGGAAACCTAATTGTAGTAGCATCGATAACGACAAATCTATGAGATAGTAGATAAAGAATCATCCTGTTTTTTCAACCATAATAATTTTTCCCATAAAATATTGGAATTCCTATACTATTGAAATAATTATTATTATCCCTAATAAGTATTGAACAAGGGAACCTACCTATGATACAAATTAACTTTCCAAATGATTGAATAAAACTCAGAAGGATGGGTTGAATCAACCTTTCACTTTTATAAGATTCAATTCATTAAAAAACCTAACCCCACAAACATGTTAATGTTTATATCCTAATCATATTTTAATAAATAATAATGAATTATAAAGTAAGAATGAAAGTAAAACACAAGATATTTATAGGGTTATGCCTAAGTGTGACAACATACATCATTTCTATATTCAATCTCATGGGTCTATATAAATTCACTATAATGATGATGTGAATACAACTTGTGACAACTCATGTTATAAACCTTCAATATCCTAATTGGAATGGTTATATTTATTATCATTAGTTTAAAAAGTTTTCTCATAAAAACTTTAACCGAAAAAATAATAAATAGTTTGTTGAAAATACTCCAAAAATTCCCTTTCTAGAGTCATTAGTCTAATGTAGTTGGGACTAATTCTCTATGGGTCTAATGGAACTAATTTGATGAATTCAGTTTAATATAAACAATATGATGAACTCATTCTCAATATTCATTACTCAATATTTTCTTAACTAGTTAATTACTCAACATCTCAGTTCGATCTTCCACAGTCTAATTGACTCAATATGATGGTTCTCAATCTAGTAAAGAAAACAACTGATGTACATACTTCTAATGGGATATCTATATGGAAATCTCTTGAAAAAAATTTCAAAATCAAACTTTTATATACTCCCCCTTTTATATAGATGAAAATTATTTCTAATTACAAATGTATTATGATTCAGTTTATATTCACCACGGAATGGAAAATGAGAGAAACATGAAAACATTTCCCACTATCAAATTGAAAAACTCAGAGATATATTCATATTATAATTTCATGTTTTATCACTTCTACTCTTCACAAATATACTAGAATATTCACAAGTATTTTTAGTAATCCACATTCTCATACTTCCTTACACTTCTTCATTAGGATGGATCATTCTCGTGTCATTATAATATAACTTACTCAACACATTATGATGAAACTTCCTTAGCATATTGAGAAATAAATTTCCTCATCAGAGTCATTGTAGTGGAATTCCCTCCTTAGAGTCATTTAGATTAACTTCCCTTTTCAGATTCAATATGATTGACCTTTCTCCTCAGAACCATTCTGATCTATTAATCATAATGATGGAATTATTATTAATATGGATACTCCACTCTTCAAATTGGAAATTCTATAACCTGAATTATCCATAACTCATTTATCATTATAAAAAATTATTTATTCATTACTTTTGTATTTGATAAAAAAATTTATTCGTAGAACTGATACAATCTTTATGATTCATCTATTTCTTCAAAATATTTAAAATTAGAGTTTAAATGATTTATAATAATCTCGGGATTATAAAATCATCATCTTAATTAGGAGTAGAAATATTAAGAACTTTCTAAATATTGACATATCTTTCTTCATTCAACCTCTTCATAAAAATTTATACTTTCTAACTCAGCAACTTATCACTTTCTATAATTTCAATAAAAGAAACATATACCAATCTGATGATCTTTATGTTTGATTTATCAGTTTGACTAAAAACCAACATATAAAACATCTAATGTTTCTTCACAATGATGAATTCATATATCCACAAATACTAACTCATTCTTGTATCATGACTCTATCATGATTTTGAGTACATATGACATCATAATAGAATCATCTGAATCAGGTTATAATGTTTATCAACTTTATAGGTCTTGATATCAGTGTCTTATTTTACTCTCTCAAGCATCATTCTAACTTCCTCACTCCACAACTTCTGAATTTCTAACCATTGTAGAGTCTGATGAATCATTAACATTATACCGATGCATTTGAGTCTGATGGTACATCTAATAAAAGAATACAAAGAATTTCCATCTTCAATATTCTTTACATATTATTTTTCTGATACTTCTCATTCCAAAAAAATGTGTCCAAAAAACAAATTTCCTAAAGATATTATCTTTTCTACCCCTTTTTGGTTTGTATTTGAACTATTAACAACATTCAAATATTTTTCAAAAACATTATTTTAGAAAATATTAGTTTTCAAAAAAAATATTATTAAAAAAACATAAAAAATGTTCTTTAAAAATAGTATGTCCAACATTATTCCCAACCTTGAGAGGTTGTGATGGAATAACACATGAAATTAGTTAATAATGTGGTAGTCTGACGTACACATGAATAATGATTGTGTATACCAATTCATTGAAGTGTGTGTATGTCATGAGCCTTTCCCTCCAGAGATATCAAAATTAGTGGAGAGAAATAATGACCCATGATTTCCCACCTCAAATAGGCCCAGATTTATTATTAACACTGAGGGTAAAAAAATACCATGAAATGGGAGACATTACTCTCTATAATAATGTAGGATCAGAAGATAAGATGAATCATCCACAAACAACTCCAAGACATAATGTAAAAAAGAATCCAAAACCATCCCACAATGAATTTACAAATAGAAATGATAAAGATAAAAGTATCTAAAAGTAAATACCCAAAATAAAATATAAATAAATGACATGATTGTTATCCAAAGGTATGAGCTAGTAATGTTCAGCATGGTCCATGTAATCCACCTAGAAACCATAAAAAACTTTATATAGATTTTTTAAGAATACAATTATACTCAGAAGGAAAACCAAATATTGTTGTCAACAAGTAAAAGAAGCATATTAATTCTTCCATAATAAAATAGCTAAACTAAATAGCACAAATACATGTATACTAACCAAATACAACCTCCCCAAGGCATGCTCACTGAATAACAAAAGGAAATTAATAAAATATATAAAGAATCACATCGATAAGGGTACCCCACACCACTTTCCCACTTGTTTTCCATGATCACACCCCAACTTCGTACCTCGTAGCACTCACATCTCTTATGTATACCACACTACCTCATAAGATTAGTCATAACACACTATTCCCAAAGACTCATGGGCTCACCGCCCCACAAGAACAGCCACAAACCATCTCATTCACTACCATCACCAGTGTAGTAGGGTATCATGAACATACAGGACATCAAACTCGTGGGATCCTCCTACCATTAATGGCCTCCACTAGAATCTTCCCCATAAGCACAATCATATCACACCATGCTAGAATACACCTTCGTTACCTCCCTATAAGCATGGTCATGTCACTCCAAAGAACACCTGGGCCATCACATCTCTCCTACAAAAAACATGAGCTATCAAAATCGAAATATCATTCACTAACAAACCTCCAACCATTATAGCCTATGAAATACCCACCTCTTCTATAAGAGAGGTCTGAAAAGAGTAGGTACCCATCCATATATCCTCCCCAACAGATGTTGCAAAAAACACAAATTATGTGACTATGCAGTTTTCAAAAAATAGTGCTCGACATGGGTGGGGTGTCTATAGAAATATCAAGGAATATAAAAGTATATATAGACTATAAAACACTAATGCCAAACCTATTAGTTCAAAATCAAAACTAACAAACTCTTATCATTAAAACTTCTTCCAGAAAACCTAAATTCATAACACCACAAAATAACCCACAAAACTGATTTCACATTTCCAACTAATTTTATTTAAACATCCCATTATTTTTATTATTTAAAGTTATCCAAATTTATCCACATAACCCACCAATTAATTATTTATTTATCATTCTCATCCAATTTACCAAACCAACCCATTTAATTTCAATAATTATTAAAAAAATATTTATTCCGTATCTACTCAAGAATCTATTATAGGAAAACACCATGTCACTACACCAAAATCACAACAAAAAAAACATCTCACCACCCAAAAAACACAAACCACAAACCACCTCTCCACCCAAAAAGAACACCTTGCATACTACCTATTATCCCCAAAATCATGGCCCACAAATCACCTTTCAAAGCCAAAATCACAACAAAAAAACCATCATCCCCACATTCCCCCACCACACATCACCATCCCACAAGAATGAACACACATTACAACACATGAAGATTGTTTCACAAATTTATAAGGGGTATTTAATCACATTTCACTATATTTAGGGGAATTATAACGTAAACCATAATTGTGGGGCATCCATTTTATTATCCAATTTAATGTGGTTAGCCAATTTCTATTTTAGGATGATATAAAAATAATAAAAATGATAAAGAAATTCAAAAAAACATATCATATAGTGCAATAAAATCTACAAATAAACATAGTTTAGAGCAGGGCATGTAGCTCGTATAATCCACCACATTATAATAATACTAAGATTTAAAATAATTTGAATCAAACCCAATTACCCTTTAAATTTAAATTTAATAAATTAACTATCTTTGATTATTCCATAAAAACCATAAACCATAGGTAAATAATAGAAAACCCATAATGCATTATACACAAAAAAATAAAAATGATGGATTCCCTACCTCATGGAATCATTGTCGGCTTTCTGCACATCATAGGGTGAAGAACAAAGCCCAAAAACCAAAAACTCCCATGGGAAATCATTGATTAACCTATACCACAAACAAAGACAAACAAAACGCATCGCAAAAAAACTCAAACTAAACCACATCACCACAGAGAAACTATGATGAAAAATGGAATGAAACATATAATAATGAGAGGAAAACTCACCATTGATCTAATATAGGTTGCTGAGAACCGATTCCCATAGAAATGAATATAAAAATTCCTTAATAGAGAACCATTATTCATGAATAATGAGTGCGATAAAATGTTTTGGGAAGAACCTAAGTGCTCTGTCTCTTTATAATTTCACTATATCGGGGATTTACACCACATGTAATCCCCTTTCATGTCATTCAATACTTCAGGTTTAGTTTCCTTAAAAAATGTGTCACCTTTGTATTATTTAACCCTAAAAATATATATTTCAAGAATAGGTCTTGTAAAAACCATGAAATTAAATTTCATTTCATGTAACTTTACATGACACATAGTTCCTATAGCAGCTCTTATGCACCTCCACCTTCCACCAAAAACTCTTGGAACCTCCCTAGAATACCTCTAATGCCCAAAAATGAAAAATTAATAGACTAGAAGAGAACATACCATTACATAAAATACCTCTCAAATTATTATCTCCATGAATAATCCAAAATCAATCCCAAAAGGAATTTGGTCCAAACAACCACCTTGCGAGATACCTCTCAAAGTTCTCTTCACACCTCAAATGTTATCACTAGCCAAGAACAACAAAATAAATGGCCAAAAACATCTCACACTACCTCATAACCAAATGACCACAAAACTTATCCTACCAAATACCACACTATAAGAAAAAAAACACAACAAACAAACCACACTACCTCAAGCCATGAATTAGGTAATTATATCCTCTATGTTAAAATATTATCTTCTCTTGGCAGCACTGCCTTGCCCGCATGAGTTTAATAGAATTTTGATTAACGCATCTTGATTAGGAATCAGGTCCTCCCCTTTTCAAAAATTGAGACTTTGTCACACATCAAACTAAAAACATCATAAAATGAGTGAAATAGCTCATTAGATAAAACAAGGTTGAAAGATCTTATCACAAAGGGAAAAAAGAAAAGAAAAAATCAAAAAACTCTGAGTACTCGGAACACATATGCGTCTATCTCTCTCCTATGAACTCTCCTCTTAAACACCATGGCTACAAAACACAAAAACCAATGTAATGCTCTGTACACATAACACCTTCTCTTGGTGATCCAGGATCTCTATTAGCCACAACAGGAACATCGCATCATCCTCGATATCCAACTCTCCCAAGTCAGTGGAATTATAGTCATCGTGAGTAACCAAAAAGCTGAGAGATGTGGAAGACACCATGGATCCTCTACATCTGCGGTGGAAAATAAAATGGATACACCACATAACAAACTAGACCAAACACCATAAAGGTTTCCCTATCCTAAGGTCTGCCCATTAAAACATAGGCACAAGGAAGAATGATGCATGATCCTTCCTTAGGTCTCTACCCTAAAACTAGTATCACCTCGTTTACTAGCCATTATAAACTTAAAGGTTCGTACATAAGATCATAGGGGGTCCTAAACGCCTATGTCTCATTTGGTCTCTTGTGTTTGCATCACTTGATAAACTTGATTGACATTGTTTCCCTACCAACCCATGCAACCTCACATGTTTCTAACTCCAAACTCCATGTTATCCCTCAACCAGACTTCTGATACCACTCTGTCATGACTCCCTCCCCATAAGTTGTACCCCTCCTGGGCTGGCAATGTGAGAAGGGAGATAATGACCCCCGAGCCCCACGTCCAGTAGGCCTCGGGTTGGCGACTTGCACCGAGGGTATAGTAAACACACAACTGGGAGGCATTACCCTCTAAGAGAACACATACGAAGGAGAGAGATAAGACAGACACCAACCAACTCCAACTCAGACAATAATATATATATGCATTCCCAAGTACACATATTTAATTCCATGAAAACACTACTACAAATGAAAGTGGAAAAACTACAAATACCAAAGGAAAGTAAAAAAATAGCAGCAACTGCAAGCCCGAATAGTTCCTGCCACCCCAAGCTAGTAGTAACCAGCCTGACATCCAACCTGCTCCAAGTGACCTGAAAATAGTTTATATATACATAGGGTGAGTATAATAGTATACTTAGTAGGATCCTCCACATATCCCCTCGTGAAAAATTAAAGAAAGCATACTAAATCACAATGAACAACAAGTTAAACTAACTCATCACCTAAATAGATATACTAAGTTCCCAGCCTCACCATGGATACTCTCACCAAGTATCACGTACAAGAGTATATATTATAATAAAGAATATCAAGGGTACCCCACTACTACTTACCCATTGATTTTCCACTTTTCCCTAATGTCATATGTCCTAAGAATCTCTCTCTAAAAAGTCTTGCCCGCATACACCTGGGTGAAGCACCACAACATGCACCTCATGTAACAAAACCACCATGTACACATAATCAAAGTAACCCAGTAGTTTCTAAGAGCCACCACAGCTCACATAACATGTATCATACGTCAGTTATTAAACCTCAAGCCATTATAGCCCATACACCAAGTAAGGATCCTCAATCCATCACAGCATATACACATTACACCTATAGTAGTACATAGGAAACTATATCCAGAATATATAAGTGTGAATAAACACATGCCATTATAGCCCTCTACACACATATATGTGGAAAACTAACCATTGTGCCTACCAGTACAAGTAACTACCAAGATAAGAGAGTCGGGGAAAAGGGGGTTGTCATCCATCCATCCTCCCACCGGAATGTTGGGGAAAACACCCCCCCCCCCCAGGGCTCAGAAACCCTGAGGTGGAAGTTGCCCTAACTAACGGGGTGGATTAGCATATAGAAACATAAATAGTACAGAATATAGTATATCTCACAACCACACTATGGGAATAACCTATTCGTAGACTCAACTTCAGCTAACGTCTCTCGGATTCCTGGCTGCCACTTCTAATACTAGGTATCCTATAAGCACACAATTATTTAAAGATCTTTATTACATTACTTAATTCCTTTTTTATTAGTTGAATTTTACGTTAATTAATTATTTAAACATTAATTAACCATTTAAAATATTCACATTATATTTCATTAGCATCACATCAAAAGTTCACTATTCATTTAAATTAAAACCATAGCATTGTGCCCTAGAAAACTACAACCCAATGGGTTAACATCATTTATTCAATTATTTATTTAAATCATTACTTTCCCATATTCCCAGGCATTCTAAAAAAACATTCTATGCTACTAAACACAAGGGGTCTCAACATGGTGAGTAGATGAACTACCCGTCGAGTCTTTGCCACTTATATCAAGAGCATTGACCCATCCTCCCTTGAGAAGCTAAACACGGAAAGCACATGACATAAACCACGGGTCTTCACCCCTTTTGGAAGAAGGTTAAGTAAGGCCAGATGCCTTGAGAAGTGGGGAATGTAAAGAATATAAACAACTAGTAAGAATCAGCAAGCATCCAAAAATTCACATCCAATCCATTTCATCTTCCCTAGTGCCCTCCCCGACACCGATATGCATAAACAAATGTATCTCGCCACTCTAGGTGTCAATTATTTCCACAACCAGTTGGCCTCCCTATCCCCACATATCTCAATAGCCATTCAGGATCACATCACAACACAAGCAGCAGGACGACACACATTATACCAATTGGGCTCTTGGCCCTTAAACAAGCAAGAGGGTAACTCAGAACCCTACAAGGAATTATCTTTTATCAAACAACCAGTTCTTTAATCCATCTTGGATTAACCGATTTATTATTCGTAGGTCCCAAATTTGGGAAACTGAAACAGTGGGCTATCTGAAATAATTAATGATGCTTATTGCACCAATTTTATTAAGATCAAATTACAACAAGAAGGACGAGATTTATTTACATGCCTCTTTAGCTTTAGCCAAACAATTATCAATTAATTTTGGCTTTGGGTTCTTTACCAGTTTCTATCAAGAACAAAAATCAAAATAGAGAAATCATAGATATCACACTATCTAGAAAAACAAGAGGCAATAACATACGATCGATATCAATTTATTTATCCAGTTTAAATATTTATTATGACAATTCCATTGTGATCGAGTGGGATAAAACATGCTAACTATATAGTTGCACATAAAATAAAATAGAAGCAGTGAATCCCCTACCTCAAATAGTTCTTGAAATTCTTTATATGAGAATGAACCACACAATGATTCATGATCTCCTCCCCCACATGACAATTGCATTCACCTGAGGATGAA
This sequence comes from Viscum album, assembly GCA_963277665.1. Classification (NCBI taxonomy): domain Eukaryota; kingdom Viridiplantae; phylum Streptophyta; class Magnoliopsida; order Santalales; family Viscaceae; genus Viscum; species Viscum album. The sequence continues at coordinate 658,839,487 of OY728132.1, forward strand.
AATACACCACCACACCAGTCAACACCCAAGAAAATCCCATCAGGAACATGGAGATAGCATTCTATAAAGGAGAAAGGAGAAACAAAAGGAGATGAACCCAAAATAATGATGATAGATCATACCTTATATCGAAGATTAGTCGATACTACTTGGTTGCTTCAAAAACATAGGGGAGCCAATCCAAGGAGGAAGGTTTGATCGCACAACACCTATGGCAAGGAATGTAAGGTTCGAGAATCTCAAACATGAGAAAAAGGAGGAAGAATTCGGAAGGAAGATATCTCGTCCCTTCAGAAGATTTAATGGAGCAGCGGTTTAAGATATGCTGGATTTTCCATTAAAAGTGGATCGCATTAAATCCTGCATTTTAACCAAGTAAATGCATCTCGATCCTTAGGAAAAATTAATATAGTATCTATGGCCTTTTAATCTTCCTTAGAGTCTTTAAAATGAGGATTTAAATGAATTTTTCATCAAAGGAAACGTCAAAGGGGTGAACTGTAGGAAGCTGGAAACACTGTTCATGAACATGATATTTGGAAAAAGAAAGAGGCTACTGTTGGAACCTCACCATTCTGAAAACATTGTTCATGAACTCAAAATTAGGAAAAGGAAAGTGGATATCATTGGACCTCACCTATGTAACTGTTCACATCAACCTCACCGATGCAACTGTTCACATCGACCTCCTCGATGGAACTGTTCACATCGACCTCACCGATGGAACAGTTCACATCGACCACACTGATGGAACTGTTCACCTCCACCTCACCGATTGAACTGTTCACATCGACCTCACCTATGGAACTATTCACATCGACCTCATCGATGGAACTTTTCACATCGACCTCATCGATGGAACTGTTCACCTCGACCTCACCGATGGAACCGTTCACATTGACCTCACTGATGGAATTGTTCATATCAACCTTACTGATGGAACTGTTCACCTCCACCTCACCGATTGAAGTATTTACATCGACCTCACCGATTGAACCGTTCACATTGACCTCATGGATGGGACTATTCACATCGACCTCAATGATGGAACTTTTCACCTCGACCTCACCGATGGAACTCTTCACATCGACCACACCTATGGAACTGTTCACATTGACCTCACTGATCGAACTGTTCACATAAACCACACCGACGGAACTGTTCACCTCAACCTTACCAACAGAACTGTTCACATCGACCTCACTGATGGAACTATTCACATCGACCTCACCAATGGAACTATTCACCTCAACCTCACTGATGGAACTGTTCACCTCAATCTCACCGATGGAACTGTTCACATCGACCTCACCGATGGAACTCTTTACATAGACCACACCGATGAAACTGTTCGCATCGACCTCACTAATTGAACTGTTCACATCGACCTCACCGATGGAACTGTTCACATCGACCTCACTGATGGAACTGTTCACCTCCACCTCACCAATGGAACTATTTACATCGACCTCACTGATGGAACTATTCACATCGACCTCACAGATGGAACTATTCACATAACTTTAAATTTGGAAACGTGTTGGGGATATATCACCTTGACCTCCCAAAACACCTCAAATACCATATTTCAGCAATAGAATGGATCTGAGAGGTCTGGGCCATTACACGAAAACTCTCGAAATAAACCACTACAACCCCAAGGAACACCACAAGCACTGGACTTTCACAAAGGAATGATCTGGGGAAATCTTAATCATTACAATATATTAGAATTGATTTTCTAGAATTTCCTTCAACTAAATTAAAATATAATTCACATGGTAAATTGTTTTAAATGGTATATCAATATATATTAATATTTAAAAGTAGAAATGCACATGTTCCCTTTTGGGAATTGGAAACCCTAAACCTCCCACAATCTATTTAAATGATATTATCACTCTTAGGTGGGTTAATAGAAGCTCTAGTATGGTTTTACTAAAAGGATTGTTTCGTAATAAATCTCTAACCTCTTAGAATAAGTAAGGTTTTTTGGAAATATCTCTCTGGGGAAGGTGCTCCATCCCAACTTCTAATTTATATTTCTTTTATTTTTTGTTTTTATTCTCTTTAATATTAAATAAAACTTATGTGTTCTTACATTTTACTATTTTTATTTTTCTTATCAGTGCTCTAATATATGAGTATAGTTAATATTAGGTTTTTCTCTTTCAATCAATTTCATATAAAAAATTATTCAATGATTACAACTCCACCCATGGATTGTTGATTTCATTCATAGTTGATCTAATCCCTATTAAATTGATTTATTTACTTTGAATCCATGAAAAAATGTAATTCCTAAATTATTATATATTAATTGATTATTATTTTCTATCAATCATAGGTGATTTTCACATTACCATGAGGTTAGGACTAAGTGAATCATGAGAGAAAAACATAAATCACAAAATTCAATCAGTTTGGGAAAAAGTTGAAGGGTTCATGTCTTGTCCCTAAAATCAATTAATTATCATTTGTAGGGAGTAGATACATATCTAATTATAAATTGATGATATTTTTTATTTTTTATCTCAATAAAATATGGGTTCTATTATTAGAATCCCTAAAGTTAACATATTGTACATTTCTTCTTATATTCATGGTTGTGTTAATTTTAATTGGGTTTGAGGGTTAAAAATATTAGAGGTTCATAATTAAATGTATTTTTATGGTATTGGATAATGATAAACACATTGTGAAGGGATATATTAGATTGATTATTTCATCTCAAATTGGTGTTTTAAAGAAATTATATCTTTGATTTATTTTTCTGTGTTTTGTATACTATTCAAAAATCACTCACCCAACCCCCCCCCCCCTCATATTTTAATTGTTTTAACTTATTTTATTTAGTTTTTATGCCTATTATAGGTTTTTTTATTCAATTTCTCCTCAAGATAATGATCTAGTTTATCCATTATGTTTCACTTAGTAAAAAATTTAAAAATATTTTGAGATCATGTGTGCTGACGCTCATCAAATTGGAACATTGTTGAAGAATAAAGTGTTTTATTCAACATATTTTTGGTAAGTTATTTATTTTATAGTATTATGTTTTTTAATTTCTTATCCTATCACATTTTTTATATTTTTCCATACCCACATATTCTTTTTTAGAACATCAAGTAAAACCTCATTTTATGATTTTGTGGTCTAATTTTTTTCATTTTCTCTCTTCAATTTATGTCTGAACTACCCCTAATTTTTATTTCTAATTATACATTGAGGTTGAATAAATATTTAGGGATCAAATTAAGAAATATAAAAATTCATGAATTTTCTAAATTCACTCATTTCATTTTTTCCTTAATTTTGATAGCAGTGATACTAGTATCACATCTAAAATATACTTATGTTTTCCAAAAAATGGATGAAAAAAAATAATGAACATGATTGAAAAAATTTTGAGTTGGCTATACATTTTGTTAATTTTCAACCAATATTCAATGAATATCTAACTACTAAATAATATTTTAGAGAAAAAATCATGGCTAATTAACTTTCACCCTAAATTTCATGGCCTTTTTGTATAAGATTCGAATAGACATCTATAATAATTAAATATGGTTTTTACAACCTATATACTGAGGAATTTATATGATAACCAAATAAAATTATGTGAATTCCTATTTTCACATGATGAAATAAAATAATATTGGATGTATTACCCATGACCTAAATATGTTACATCTTGTAATGATTTGAAATGTATTTTATTATAGAGATTCTTTCCATCATCAAGAACCACTACCATTATAATGAAGATATCAGGAATCATACAAACAAATAGAGAGTCAATTTATAGGAACATAGAGTGGTTCAAGAAGTTATCTTCAATATTACACCATCAGTAAAAAATGAACAAATTATAATCCAATGATTCTATGAAGTCCTCAATCCATTTGGGATAAGCATGGTGGAAACAATGGTATGAGGATCATTGTTTGAAAAAACACCAATTGATGATTGTGCATTGATTGAAATGATTAAACGAACCTCCTAAAAATTTTGTGATCATGGTACAGTATCTATAATGGGAGTATATAAGGTAAGTCCCTCTTATTTTGTAAATCATTTAATTGATACTATTTTGGACGAATTATAAACTATGGTGAGAAAGATATACGTGGCTAAAAAAATTTCCACCCACCCTATTGAAGAATTGGGGAATTTAATCTACACTAGACCATCCAAAAAAAATGTGTCCCATAACTAAAGTAGATTAAGGATTGTGAAGCAGTTTTACTGGGGAGGCCAATTCAACAACCAAAACCATCCACTCAATAAAATAAGTATGATTACTTCACACCAACATACAATAATGGACAGGTGTATAACTCAGATATGAGGTATGGATATGGACAATAATAAAATTATTCTTTTCAAAAAAATTAGAAAAACCTCCACCTTATCAATATAGTTTTAGACAACCCTAAAAAATATTTTAATCCCAACCATCAATAACTCAGAAACAAGTCAATCCCCACCCAAAGGTTTATTTAACCACTAATTATCTTTTGAATAAAATTGTTCATAATCAAAAAAAATAGAAGAAGAGTCAAGGTATAGAGTCAAGGTATATAAAGATGAAAATGATCCATATTTCCACCACCCTTCATGAAATGGTAAATAAGAACTCTGTAAGACTTTCCTCCCAACACACATCAAATCCAACAGAGAATGTTAGTTATATCACATTGAGAAGTGGGATAAAAATAATCAAGATAAGTGTTCCTATTAGTCCACTAGGATTCACCCATCCTTTATAGAGTCCACCATCACCTTTATTCATTGAGAAACCAAAGGATCGAGATAAAAGTAAGAACTAAATTGATGATATTCCATCCAAACCCATTCTATTTTCAAATAGAGTTGTAAAACCCAGTAATATGGTTGAACAGGTTTTTTGGAAAATGGTTTTGGACACATTAAATTGTGTTGAGATAAATAACCCCCTTCTTCTATCCATTAAACAAATCCCAAGGTATAAAAAATTGTTAATAGAATATTGTACCAACCGAAGGGGTTTTATTGGAAATGATATGATCAATATTTGAAGGAATGTATCAATACCCATTATAGAAACATGAGAAATTATAACAATGTTAAAGGATATAGGGACATTTACTATCACATGAAATATAGTGGAGTTACACTTTTCTAAAGCTTTATGTGATTTGTGAGCTTCAATAAATTTGGTTCCTCAGTCTGTTTTCTCTTATTTATATGATTGGTTAGTTTAAGTTTATGAGATTAGTAGATTAATTGGAAAATAGAGCCCCAATATATCTTGTGGGAGTCCTTGGTGATCTACTTGATTAGTTAAGAGACATAATCGTTCTGGTAGATTTATATGTTCTTAACAAGGAAGACGATCAGTTAAATTCTCATGAATCTTAAGAAGTAACTTCCTCAAAAATACCCAAAATGATTATAAATTCTCATTAGGGTACACTTCCCATAGATTTTCAAGATAAAGTTTTGATATTTAATGTTATGGACTCTATAAAGTACCCATAAGAGGGTCACTTTTCCATTGTTATCTTTTATTTTACACCATCATGTAAATACCCCTTATATTTTTAATTTTCTTATACATAGGTAGATTATGATAATTATATAAATTTTTATGTTTAATAGAATTTCTAAACTTGTTTTAAATTAACACACATCTCAAGGAATTGATTTTAATTTAGATTCAAATTTTGATTCTGAGCATGTTCTTTTTTATTATGACGTGGTTTTTGAGTATTATAATGGATTTGATTTGTTATTTTCAAATTTTGAGGATTTATATTCTGATAATAATGTTTATTGTGCACATATATATGTTCCTTTAATGTCTCTATCAAAAAACCACCCCCGCATTAGAATTCAAGACTTTACCACCAAATATTAGATACTCATTCATGTTGAGTGGTGAGAGAATATCTATTATAATTGTCAAAAATATCTATTTAGATCAGGAAGAAAAACATTTGAATATTTTTAAGAAGAACATTATAGAAATCAGGTGGACCTTGGATGAAATATCAGGTATTATCCCCTATATTTTAATGTATAGGATTCTTTTGCAGTATAGAGATAAACTGGTAAGGCATCCACAAAGGAAACATAATCCAAGACTTTTGAATGTTTTTATAAAATAAGATGAAAATTTTCTTGAGGTGGGTATCATTTATCTTATTTTATATTCCTAGGGGGTTAGTCCTATTTCTTTTGTGCATAAGAATTGTAGTGTTATAATTGTTAGAAATTAGTGTGAGGAGTTAGTTTCAATGAGGGTGAAAAATATCTGGTGTCAGAATTGATTATAAGAATCTAAATTAATTAACTAAAAAGGACCATTCACCCATACCATTCAAAGATCAGATTCTTGAGATACTTACCGGAAGAACACATTATTTTTTCTTGGATGTATTTTATAGTTATCTTCTTGTTCATTTTTCTCCAGATGATTAATAGGATAAATTATTCACTTACCCTTTTGGTACATTTTCTTACCAAAGGATGCAATATTGATATTCAACACCCCAATTAACTTCTTGAGCTGCATGATGACTATTTTTTTTATTTTATTATCAATTTCATGGTGGTATTTATGGATGATTTTACTATGTATATTTTTTTTTGGATTAATTCCTTTTTATTTTGGTAAAGGTGTTGCATCAATGTATTGAGAAGAATCTAGTTCTGAACTTTGATAAATGTAACTTCATGGTAGATAATGGCATTGTATTTGGGAATGTAGTTTCAAAACATGGAATAGACTTTGATATATATAATTAATATATTATTTCATCATATTTATATCCTTCATGTGTGTGTGATGTTATATATTTCCTAAGAAAAGTAGGATTTTTTCGATGCTTCATCTGTGATTAGAGTCAGATTTATATTACTTTTTTCATGGTTACTTCAAAAGGGTTTTGCAGTTTTTTTTTTGATGATTCTAGTGGGGTTTCCTTTGATGAGTTAAGGAAAATTTTCACCACACCCCTGATCAAATAGTCCCCATGTGGGGAATCATACATTTGAGCTTTTGTGTGATGATTCAAACTTTGTAGTTAGATTTGTCTTATCTTAGTCGGTAGAAGGAGGTCTCATGTGATTTTTTATGAATCAAGGACATTGGATTAAACCCAATAAAATTAAACCCCGAAATAAAAGTGATTTCTTAACATCATATTTTCTTTAGATAAATTTTTTTCTTAATTATTTTGATCTAAAGAGATTGTTTTCTTTGATAATGAAACTTTATGTTACCTCCTAATGAATTATGATGTAAATCCGCAAATTATTCATTACAAGATACTTCTTAAAGTGTTTGACATTGATATAAGGGATAATAAGGGGATTGAGACCTTGGTTACATACTACGTAAGTAGTATCACTGACATGCTGAATCAAGATTCCCCAAACTATGTACCACTTTAGTAAACATTACCCGATGGGGATATTTATGAAATTTAAATTACACATCCATTGTATACTGATTTATTTAACTAATTGGTTTTATTTATAATTAATTTAAACCTAAATAGAAATTAATATGAAAATTTTATGATTTAATCTATGTTTAATGTGTGAGGTAAACCTTAAAATTGTCTCATTTTTAGTGACCATGTCAATAGTATATGTATTCCTAATCATGGGTTTGATTTTATTCCCCATTTTTGTTATTAAATTTCTTGTGGTGGATAATTTATACCCAAAAATACATCTAGGAAAGTCTTATACTTTGGATTAAATTATCCTACCATCTTCAATGATTCCCATGTGTTTTTTATATTAGGATCACATTGCCAAGTTATTGGAAACATTTTGAGGGGACACAAGATACAAAAAATACAATTTTATTCTAGGATATTTTTTATATATAGGGAATGATTTAATGGGTATATTTACATTATAATTTGGTTTCTTGTACCTTTGTGTCAATTTTATTTATATTAGTAAGTGGGTTGATTCTAAGGCCACTAGGAATGATGATTCTCAAGTTGTGTCAGATTTTTTCAAGGCCCAAATTTTTTGTATGTTTGGAGTCCCAATGGCTATCATTAGTGATAAATGGTAACACTTTTGAAATAAAAGTTTAGTTTCCCTCCTTTGTAATTATGGGTGAAAAAACATCAATATAATACCTCCCCCAAAAAAATGGTTAGACATAAGTTTCAAATGATGATTTGAAGCAGTTATTGAAGAAAAAGATGTTGTTGAATATGAAGGATTAGGGAAATAATTTGAATGATATTCTATGGGATTATAGGAAAAAAATTAAAAAAAACTCGCATTGTTATGTCCCCCAAAGGATTGGTTTTGGGAAAACATATCATCTTCCTATGGAGGTCATGCATCAGGAATATTGGTCTATAAATAAATGAAACATTGATTTATCTCATCTTGGAGATCAAAGGAAACTAAAAATTCAAGATCTTGAAGAGATTGTATTTTACTCATATGATAACTCAAGTCTCTATAAGGAAATATCAAAAGTTTATCATGATAAAATGAAGAAAAATGGTGTGTTATTTCAGAGACAAAGTCCTTATCTATAGTTCACGATTAATATTAATGGATGGTAAATTGCATTAATGATTTTTGATACCCTATATAGTATCTCATGTTTTTTCTTATGTATAAGTAGATGTCAAACAGGATACTATATGATGGAGAAAAATAGTTAATGGGTAGTGGTTTTAGCAGTGCTTTTAGGGATTCACAACACATGCAGTTGACTTCATCATATTGCATGATCCAAGAATCATTTGAAAACATTAATTTGTTACTTACCATCTCACTATTATGTTATTTTTTCCTATTTTTACTTCTACATTTCATTTTTATATTTTCATTTCATAGAGTCATATTTTAATTTTTGGGGAGGGATGATATTTTCGACATATTCTTTAGGGTGTTTCATTTTTTTTATGTTTATTCATTTAGTTGGTCTTGTTTTCATTAATAAAAAAAGAAAAATTACAAAAATAAATAAATAAAATAACTAAAAACATCACATGCTCATTAATCCCATGAAACTAATTGATAAATAATGTTTTATTTTTAGAACCTCATGGGAATCATGTTAAATCATGGACAAGTTTTCATTATTGGGGGACGATTTTAGTGAAAATGGAAGTTGGTCAATGATATGTTTGATTGTTTATTATGAATCCTTTGTGATTTATAAATAATTAATTATGTAAATTATTTTGGAAATTTTTTTCATTTAATCTCTCAACATATATCACATACAACCTTGACATGTGAGTCCCCTTACCCAATTAAAATTATAGATAAGACTAATCTTTTTCTATTTATAACATGGAGTTTCCAAATATTTTTTCTCTTATAATATATTCCATTATTATTCTAGATTTACCTATGTGTGTGTACCTAATATATTCATATTGTGAACCATTAAAAAGTTATAAAAAAACAATATATGGGAGATAAGAAATGTAAAACATTTGAGGATATCTTGGTCTAAAGCGAATGCATTGACATTTGAGAATGCTTAAATGAGTGGGATTTAGAATTTTATTACATATGATGTTAATAAGGTTATATGGAATAGAATTTGGTATGAATAAAATTATTACATTACCTCAATAAACTGAATAAAGGGTGGAGAGAAGAACTTGAAATGGTTGTCACACATGCACATAGGGAATTTGTGGCATAGTATACTCATAACATGTTTCCACTTGATTAGTGTCATTGATCTCAATGGATTTTATTTTGATAAAATTTATAAGTAATTTTCATCCTTATTTTTTGATATTGACTTATATAAAGTGATTATTTCTGTGCTCATATTACCATCATGGATTGAGAAATTTAAAAATGCATCATTTTCTGGATTGTATGAGATATGGTGTTTCCTGAGAGTGAAAATGGGTAAGTGTTACAAAATTGAGAAGACATGTTTTTATTGATTGTTTTATTGATAATAATTTATATAATTTCCCTAAATTTATCCCTATTTTAATATTTAATGGAAATCTTTTTTTTGATCTTTAAATTGAAAATTTAATGAAATTTGACTTTTCCAAATTTAATTTTTCCTATGTAATTGTTTCATAAATTTTTATATTTTTATTTTTTTTAATATTTATATAATATTTTGTAATAATTTATCTAAATTTTTCATTCATAACATACATTATGGATTATACATTTGGTGGGATGTAATTGGTCATTAATAAAGAGTTAGACTATATTTAATAGATTAGACCTTGCTTCACTATTTGGGCCATAACATTTTCATCCATGCATTGAATATTATGACTGTTTGTAGGATGTTATAGAAATAAATTCCAAAAATTTCATCCAACTAGAGAAAAAGATAATTCTAATGGGAATTTTATCTAAATGGAATCTCATTACGGTGTAAATTTTGGAGGAAAACTTTTTCATGTTACCTTTTTGTACTTTGAAACACTAACCCTACAAAAATCAATTAAAATTATAATTTCACTCATTTTGAGGGTTGGAAGAAGATTTGGGATGTTTTGTAAAAAATGGTGGTTTTATAATATATATCTAAACACTTATAATAAGTAAGTAATTGTGAAAATACCTCTTCCAAGAATGCGTTCTTTCCCAAATTTTACATTATATTTATTTTATTAAGTGCTTATAATATCATTTAATATTCAATAAAACATAATTGTGATTCCATTTCATTCCTTTTGTTTTTATTCTTAGTGATTGAATACAGTATTATATATGAGATATGGTATTTCCGATTCAATCCATTACATATGATAAATTTCTCTATGATGACAACTCCACACATGCGACGGGGATTTTGTTCATAGTAAATTTAATCCCTACTCTATTATTATATTTATTTTGAATTCATGAAAAAACAGTAAGTTTTAAATGATGATAAATAAATTTACTTTTAATTTTATTTAACTCGATCGATTTTAACTTGACCGTGAGGTCAGACTTGTGTGAATATTGTGATAGAAACATCAATCACCAAATATAATCAAATTTTCATAGAGTTTGAGGGTTAATGTCTAATCCCAAAACATAATTATTTTGGATTTACAAGGAGTAGATTCTACCATAATTTTACATTTTTCATAAGTTTTGTTTGGTTCACAATCAACGTATGGTGATTTTATTGGAAGTCCCGAAGTTAACATGTGGTATATTTCATCCAATATTTGTGGTTGTATTAATTTCCACAAGTTTCAAGTGTTATCAAGATTAGGGTATAATAATTAAATAGACTTTAATCTTATGTATTAATGATTAATTCATGGTTAAGTATCATATAATCAATATTTTATCATCTCATTTTGGTGCTTTTAAAGAAATTGTGTCTTTGATCAATTTTTTGTTTCTTGTTTATTTTTCAAAAATCATACCACCCCCCCCCCCCCAACTTTTGTCCTTGATTTCACTTATTTTATATGTTTTTAAGCCTAATAGTTTTTGTTTAATTCATTTAATATTTAATTAAATGAACTAGATCCTCCATTATGTGATAATTAGTAAAAAAAGTCACAAATATCTCGAGAGAGTGTGCAATAATGCTCATCAGTTTCCATGGATTTTGATTCTGGCACCCTTATATGCATCATGTGACCCTATGGTTATAAACATTCAGTTTCTTTATGAGGCATGTTTCTATTTTATGTGATTCTTGGATTTTTTAAACCATGGGTATTTTGATTTAATTTTGTGGTCCTTTATAATGTTCTGTGGTTTTGTTTATTTTTAGTGATTTTGAGCAAGTGTTTTTTCAATTACCATTGACCTATAGAGATTTGTACATTCCCTTGGATATTTTTGGAATATTATTTTTCAGTGATGTGATACCAATTTATGGGAAAGTGGATGTTAGTTTTTCCACCATTATAGAACAATTATAAATTGTGGTGAGACCTATGCTAGGATTTTGGATTCTTATAACTCCACTTTCATTTAGTCATTGATGTTTTTTTACTTAAGGATGTTAGGTGTTGTTTGAGGGATCATTTGTTGTCCACTGACATCCATTTTTAATTTGGTATTTATTTTAAATTCCACCTATTATTATTCTCTATTTGGAATTGATATTTTTTGGGGGTAAAAAGTGGCATGGTGGGGATAATTTTGAAACCCACAATGTCAATATAATGTTTATTTTAGGATATTTCATATGTTTCAGGGATGTTTTATGTTTCTATATATTTTCAATCCCAAACATGGAAAATTCAATTTTTTTTTCTAGAACAGCGTTAACGTGAATGATTTAGTGGAAAATGTGAAGAACCATGCATGGAGCCAAGTAACCCTTAAATGAAATTCATTTAGAACACACACGATTTCGGTTGCACAAACAGTGAAAAGTTGGTTCAAAACATGTGAGTTACTAAGGAAACTAAACATGTACATTTGTGTCGTTGAGTGTAGTCATATAGCTTTCACACAGTCTGGTCAACCATGTAAAAATCATGCTAATCAGATCTACAATTTTATAGTTCCATTTATTATGGTTTTTCATGGTTTTTACAAACTATATAGAATCAGGTTGAACCATTAAAGTGAGTTTGGTCTAGGAACTTACCCATGCATTCTTGGTGAATAATTTTCCAAACTATGTGACCAAACCATGTGACCTACACAGGTTTATTAAAATATGAAATTTCACTTTTCCCCACTTCATTTTAACCCTCCAGCCCCTCATTTTCTCTCCATCTCATTCCAAATGACTAGGTACCCCTAAGGATATTCTCCTCCATTATTCCCTTTGATTTTTATGGCCATAATCTTTGGTTTATATTGGACAACTCTATGGTTATTAAATCTAAACCATTTCCTCAATTTTATTCTCCATTTTCCACTTGATTTCTCACCTTCCCATGAACCCGGATATTGATGTTGGATGAATTTTGGGTTTGGGTTGGTCCAAATCTTGGGTTTATTCTTATGTAGTGGTTTTAGAGAGAACTTCATAGCTTGTGGGACCATTATCCATTAAAGGTGATGGAATACAACATTTTTTCATTAAACTAAGTTAGTTTTTTATTTATTTTCATGTAATATCACAATAAATTGAATTATTGTTGGTTTTAATGGTTTTTTATTTACTTTATGACTATATATGCATCATATGAGGAAAAATATGGTTGTGAAAATGGTTTTAACCCTTTTCATGGAATTAGATTCCATTATAAGTTATGGTAATGATTTCCTACTGTCTTTTTAATTATAATGAGTGTTATTGTAATTGGTTCTTAATGAATAATTGTAATGTTAAATTTTAATTTTATATAAATTTATTTGAGTTTTTTAATGTGATTAAGATGTTTGGAATGTGATTTTTGATTTTAAAGGGGTTTTTTAATGATTTTTATGATATTCGTAATCTTTTTATAACCTTAGTTGATTTAATTTTTTTAAGGTAAGTTTAGGTATCTACATGGGTTTAAAAAATTTAATAAATTTTTGACCAAATAGTTTTTTCGTATGAATTTTAAATAGAGTGAGTTGGGTGTTGCATTCACAAATTTTTTTTAAAAAACATGACCATTTTTAATTTTATGAATAATTCATTTTCGTTAAAGGTGTGATACCCTCTTAGGCCTAGTTTTATTTTTTTTATTATGTAGATGGTGGAATCTGATCCTATTATGGGATTTTCTACTTTGACGAATCATTAAATAATATTTATGTTTGATACGATTGTGGGGTATTTATTTTCAAGGTGTATAAGGTGAGGAATGAGTTTTTTGAAATGATTTATATTTGAATTTTGTAATTATTTATTATTCTCACCTCTATTTTACTTTCCATGGGAGTTCTATATAGATAGTAGGTGTATTTTATGAGAGAAATCAATAGTTTGTAACTGTCAACCAACTATAGAATTTTTCCTTTCTATACCATCTCATTTTGGATAAGAGGATAATAGTTCAATTGAGATAGTAACATTTTTATAGAACCATTATTTAATGATCTTCCATGCCAGTAATTTCTATATACTCTGATTTGAATATGCAAGACACATACAGGTTTAATAGTACCAAACTTGGATCCTTTTCACTAGTTTATGTCCTTATTACTAGAGCCATAGGATGATCCCCATGACACTATGATTATATTTAGGATTTTTCTATGGTAGTTTTCCATTGGCTTTAATTACATCCCATACTTATATTATTATTTATTCGTACCCATATACATGTGGTTTGTTTCACCTTATCATTTGAATTTTATATAATAGATTATATATATATATATATATCTATGTGTGTGTGTGTTTGTTTCTTACTTTATTTACTTTTTTGTTTAGTTTTAAAATGTTTTGAAATGGAATTTGAGAATGTTTTTGAAAGAAGGAAGGTGGGAGTCTATTTGTAGTGTTTTTTCAAATTAAAAAAATAGAGTTTTTAAGGAGTGTTCCTTATATGTGGAAAAGTGTTTTCCAAATATTATTTTGAGTTTTTTATGGAAAAGTGAAAAAATTGTTTGTTTTGAAACACTAGTTTGGGTGTATTTCTAAAAGATGGTTTTATACCCCCATTCCTAGATTTACTTTGTACATTTGTTTCTAATATTTCTAGAAAATAATTTAAAAATTGTGAACTAATTTTGGGTTTAAAAAATATTTATTTTTAAATAAGTTATTAGGTGATGGTTTTAAAGTAGGAATTAAAAATTATGGTTTGCGGAAAAGGAGCTACGATTGAGGAAATTTGTTTTCCCAAGAGACTATACTCATTTAAAAAGAATAAATAAAATATATTTTAAAAATTTCTTTGAGTTTTCATTGTTTCTTTATGTAAAGTCTAATGAAATGTGTATATTTTTCTACTATATATTAAACTATAATTTTTAGGATGTATTATAAAATTGTTTTCATGAATTTAGTGATTTGTGACCTATTGGGATATTTAGATCACACCTATATTTTTTAGGCCCAAATTCATTCTAGTTTGATTATTTTATACATAGATGTCTCAGGAAGTTGTTTCATTTGGATGGCAACCATGGGCTGCATATAGGATTATGAGAGGGGTTTGGGATTTTTATTAATTTTTTAGTTCTATATTGATCACTCTACCAATTGTTTTATATAAATTGGAATAATTTTTATATTCTTCAATTTTTTGATTTATTTATGGATTCAGTTTTATATCTGGTTTGGTTGTTTTGTTTTTTATCCTCTATTGGATGGTTTATTGTTTTTTCACTGTTTATTTATATCATTATATTATAGTTTAATAATTCCCAAGGTAAAACTGTAATGATCACACATGATTTTTTATCCCATGGGGATTGGGAAAAAACTATGGGACTTGTGGTGGTCCAAGTCAGACATTTTTACTGGCACTATAGCACAACATTATGTTTAACTCATTCATCGGTCTTTAGTTGAACACCCCTGGTGTTTGGGGTGTCATTTGATGGTTTTTTGAATTTTTAGACCACACTATTTTAGCATGGTTTTCCCAAAACTATGTACCAAAACCATGTACCAAAACCATGAAATTTTAAAATATGTATCTAGTACTATTCATATGGTTTGTGAATGGTTTGAAAAACAATGTATAAAAACCATAAATCCCATTAATACCTAAATAATATTAATTTTAAAATATATAATTATGTGACTAAACCTCACATTTGACCCCCTATCAGTTGAGTATTAAATAGAGGGTTCCCCCATATCAGTATCCTTAATTTTCATAAACTATTTGGTCAATTTATCAAAAACATCTAGTGATTAATCATGAGTTATTAATTAAATCATTCCCTTTCATCTTCTCCTCTATTTTTATATTGGTTTCTATCTTCATCTCCTATTTTTATCTAATGCTAATGGCCATGTGGGCCGATTTCTATGGATAATGTTTTTCTAAAATTGTGGATTTTGATATATTGAGGTCGTGATCCATCTATTAAGGACACTTTTAGTTGTTTACATTAATGGAGACATGCTTTCCACGGTTGAGGTGGGTTTTTCTGTTCTATTTCCTTTTTTAAAAGAGTAAAATGTTTCTTGTATGTTTTAAAAGTGTTCTTGAACTAAAATGGTGATATATATGATACCTACTATTATGTTATCAATTTTTTCCATGATGTGTTTATTTTTATTTTTACAAAATTTTGGAAAATTATTTATTCAACGGAACATTGAAATTAAATGGTGTTTATGAATTCTATTTATTTTATAAAATGTCATTGATGGTTTTGTATGATAAAAAAATTGGTTTGTGGTGTTTAAAACCAATTCGGTTTTATAAAGTGAATAGTAAATTGAGTAAAAATGGGTTTCTTTATTTTATGTGGTTTCCCATGTATTAATTAGAAACTTCCTTATTTGTGAATTATTTTCCCTTGAGTGTAAAAGGATTTGTTTCTTTAAAAAAGTGTTTCATTATTTTAAAAAGATAGTGTGACACCTTTTTAGTTAGTTTATTTTGGATTAAGTCTTTTATTATTTTAGTATCTTGATTCTTTTGTTTGTGGATTGCATGCTTCCAAATTTTATCTTGTATATAATAGTGATTTTAAAATATAATGACTGAATTTTGATTTTGTTTAAGATCGGTGTGTGTATGATTTTCCCTCAGGTTTATTTTTGGTTTCAAAATGGATTTTAAAAATTGATTTCAAAATAATGTGTTCTTTATGTATAATGAGGCTTCCCAATTTTAAATTTATGTGATTCTATTTTCATGGAAATTTCATACACTATAGGTGATCTTGTTATCACTAATTGTTTTATCTTGTGAGAATTTGATTTATTTTGTGAATATTAATTAATAATTTTTTCATTATGGTTAGGTATCAATATTGAAGGTGGTGTGTTTTAGGTTGGATTTTTATTTTGTTTGTATTCCATAAAACCTTAGGAAGGTTTTTTATTTCACATGATGATGTTCGATTAATAATAACCATCTTCATTTAGCCAGTACATGAGGATCATAGGTTATTAAGTGGTATATTTAGGGATGTTACTTTACTATTTGAGCATGACTCCCTAGATTGTAACCCCTAGTTTCATGTGATAGCTAGCTAGAGGATATCTCATCGATGAGGCAATATGATAGTGATTTAGGTGATGATTTGTGTGACCATTGACCCAGATGTATTTGTTTCCACATTTTTTAGATCAAGAAACAAGCACCATTAGTTCCTATGGTGTTTTCTCAGGGTTTATACATTAGGTTATAATTATCAGTGGTTATTAGAATATGAGTTTATACTTCTATTTGTGTTCTTACTTTGTTTTTGTGTGATAAAGAATCATTGGGGTAAGATGTTTTTTGTTTGGTTATTTCCATTTACTTATGATTTATTATCACATTGCACTGAATTATGTTTTGTCTTACTCATTCCCATGTGGTGTGTATGTTTATGTTTTATAAAGGGGAGAGAGATATTTTTTTAAAAATTAAATCCTTAAAATATGTTTCCATTAAAATAATATTTTATACCTAGTGCAGGTGGTTTTTGGAGGAGGGTACTTTCTCTCAAAGAAAAATAAAAACTTATTCTTTATGAAATTATAGTAGTTTTTTTAATGAAACTGGTTGGTTTTTGAAATGGATTTACCATTTAAAGTCATATTTGAGACATGTTTTACCAATGTGGTTCTTTGAGAAAGTATATGTATTATACACTGATTATTTCCATTTTTTTGAGAGGGAAATATAACATATATTAATTTTCATTAATTTCAAACTAGAATTATTTGTTTTTTTATATGGAATGTTGATGGACTCATGGTGGTATCCTAATGGACTTTGAATCACACTCTAGAAACTCATGTTGTTAGATATGAAATATTTATGTTTTCTATAGGTTTTTATGTTATGGATGCAAGGTTTTCTTAAAACCACCCTCTGCTGAGAAGTGGGTCTTGTATGGGTTATGGTGGTGTCTTGAGAGTAATAAAGAGATGTTGGGGGGTTTTTCTCCCATTTTAATTTGTCCAGTTTTAGGTTGTGTGTTTTTTAGTGTACATTGAGACTTGTTTCTTTTTAGTGTAGGTTTTATTTCATTGATTTTAGAACTCTAAAAGATCATTATAAAATAAATTTTCTTAATGAAAAAATGTTCTAGAAAATATTTTTTGTATTTGAATATTATAAATTATTTGGTTATATTTTCTTTTCATTTATTCATATTAATTTTGGAATTGTCCTGCAATGTAAGGAGGCTTCATTACAGGTTCTTAGTGGGACCCTTACTGATTCTAGTTTTATTAGGGTGAAATTTTTTCAACGAGTTTAATTGTGATACCTTGGGGCATAGTGCTAGCACGGGGATATCGATAATTCACATAAGGACATGTGGAAAACTTAATTGGGTGATTTGTTTGGTCATCTCATACTAGTTTATTTCAAAATTTATCAAATCCCTTCTTATTATTTCTGGGTATAGGTATATTGGAGTTAGGATTTTTGGATCTTTTTTGGTGGGTATAGTGAAGTGATTTTCTACCTCTACATTTTTTCAGATCGTGAGTTTCCATTTTTGGTTGGGGGTTTTCTTTTATTAATGAATTTTTAGTGGTTTTTATTTGAGATGTTTAGAGGGAATACTTCTACTCTAAGTTATAGGATGGTTCCATGAGACATCTTGGGAAAATCCTTGTTTTAGTGTGAAACTAGAGGTGATCTAGGGGGATCATAGTTAAGTCTCATGGTATTCCAAATCATATGTATCCCATGTAATCCATTTGGGAAAATTCCTGTGTCACTCACATAGTTAGTTCAAGGTATGATAATATATTCAGCTAAACCATGTGTAGTGGATAATTTTGTGGTTTTATATTGTTTTCCTTCCTTTATTGGTTTTAGTATCTAACATTTTTTTGGACTTGTTTAAAATGTTAAAGTGGTAAATTTTTAATTTTAAAGGTGGTTGTGTAGTGTATAAAAGTAATTTTTTATAATATTGTGTTTAAGTTTGTTTTGGAATCCATATTTTAATTTTTTTATTTTCTTTGATAAAAAGTTGTAGAATACTAGAATTTTTTTATGTTGAGAAGTTTTATGAGGAAATAAATCCATTGTATTGACTAATGATATTATTGATGTTTTTTGGATTATGTGGTTTAAAGAGAACTTGGTTTCTAAGAAATTAGTTCTTTCCATTACTGGGTTTGAACTATTTTACGATTTTGTACCCATTTGTTTTTTTATATGGAATTAAGTTCATGTGACTATTTTTTGAAATAAGGATTCAATGAGTGTTTGCAATCTTGTTTCATTTTATTTTTTAACTTGTATTCCTTATCTTGGAAATTTTTGTGATTTGATAAAATTTTATGTAATAATAATAATTTAAAATGTTTCCCAAAAAAGATTTTGAAATTCCTGAAAGAAATATGTCCATAGTTCTTCTAGTTATCGAGATGCAACCTTACCAATCTAAAACTTTTCTAATACTCATGACATAGTGGAAGGGCCTAGTTTTTCTAAGATTAAGGATCACATGTGAGAGTTTTTGAATTGGTATCCACATTTTTTTAATGATGATCAAGGATCCCATGAGGTTATATGGTGCCTAGATTTGTTTGAAGTGATCATTGAGTCACTAATAAATACAGGGTCCTCTAGGGTGGTGTTAACTACTCTGTTTTCGATGTTTTGGGCTCATATCATTGGGGGAACACTATCTATGCCCAACCATTTGAAATTTTGTCTTGGGAGTGTTTTATAGTCTCATTTATATAATATTTTGATCCTAAGGAGGTGAAAATTTCATAGGTTATGGAATACATGAGTTTCTTATAGGACGATCTATTGGTGGAGGATTATATTGAAAAATTATCTGGACTAGTTACTTTCTCTCTTGAGTTGGGTGTAGAATATTCTAAGAATTCATGGTTATCTTCTAAGACCTTCATATGAATCTCAATTATATGGTGTCTAGTCTGTTCTAAATACTTTTGAGGAAGTGGTTTCCATTTTTGGTTTTGTGGATGAATTTTCATCAGGGAAACCTTCGACTAGTGATGCTACGACCCTATCTAGTGTAGATAAGAGTTTTATGGCTAACAAGATAAGAAATGTAATTTTGTCTTATCAGTGTGGGATGTCTAGGAACATTTGATATTCATATCCTATAACTCTAAGGACATATAAATTTTGTGGCATTCTAGGTCCCCTTTAGATATTATAAATTTTGAATAGATGTTAGAATAATAATTCTCAGATGTAAATTTGATCAATGTAATGAAATATAATATTGCTTCTACCTAGAGAGTCAGAAGTTGTTTTGTGGTTTTTTGAAATTTCTCTTTTTTAATACTAATTTTAATAGAAATTTTTATATCTACTTTTTACAACTTAATTATTTTTTTATAAAGAATTGGGATTTTTTGTCTCATGTTCAAATATTTTGAATATTTATTCCATTCTCTTTTCCTACTTGTTATCTTTATTCATAGTGGCGAACAATGATTGATGATCATTTAATGAATTACAAAGGAATTAATTTATTGGGTGATAGAGTATCAAGGATAAGCTTCTTGGGTGTCAGGTAGACAGTTTGATCTAATAGGATGAAATTTTCTTTTATAATTTCCATGGGTAGGTATTCTGTATATTTGGAATGGAGTTATCCTTCATGCAGTCACTTGACTCGATGTTAGAGCTATGTCATTACTTATTACGGCATGTTTGTGTTTGAGTTATTTCTACTGGTTATGGGTAGTGGGATGTACATATGTATTGGTATGATAATTTTTTCATGTTCTTGGTGATTTAATATCCTGTGATGTTTTCAAAAAGTTCATTTGTCTATTGTATTTTTGGTTGGTGGATTGTTCCGGTTTAGTAAGGATCATTTTTTTGAGTTGACCATTTGATACTTCACTAGTTTAGATTAATTATTAATGGTGTAGAGACCTCCAACTAGTATCGATGTTTTTTACACATTCTTGTGGAATGTCTTCCAGTATTCTTTTTATTGGGATGCATATTTTGTTCCTCAATATTAGGAACTTGGTTATTCTAGAGGCATTTATTCATTTCATCCATTGGTATGGTTAGAGACTCAAAAAGAACTTAGAATTATTGGTATGTTTGTTTGGTGGTGTTCCAGACTACATGTTAGTTTATAGAAGTTGTTTTCCATTCATTTTTTGTGAAAGAAATCCATTGTAGATCCTTATGGGTTTACGTATTGGAAAATATTTTTTTATTTGGGATTTCTTGAGAATCATTTTATTTAGGTCCCGATCTTCTATCTTTGAGTTAAAGAGTGGTCACGACCCATATTTTGGATAAATACATCAAATAATTTATTATATTATAATTTTTAGGGGAATAAAGTGGAATGGTGTCAATATTTATGACACCAATGGTGTCACTAAATTGTGTTTAAATCATTCATTGATCTTTATGTAGCATCCCTAGTGTTTAGGGTGTCATTTGAGGGGGTTTGGAAAAAAATTAGGTTACAAGGCCTAAAATTTGATTTATAAAACTATTAAATACAAACCTACATGATGAAAATATCTTTCAAGTATCATTTGCGTGGTTTTTGCATGGTTTACAAAACTATGCAGCAAAATTATGCAACCCATTAAAACCTAATTAACTCTTATTTTATAAACAATATTTAAGAGATTTCATCTCCCATTTGACTACCTCTTAGTTGGGTATCTGGAAAATGGTTCGCCCACTTTTATATCCTTCATCATGGTTCCATTTATGGGTGATTTCCCAAAAAAAATAGTTATTCATCCCAATTTTTAGATAAAAATTTTCCTTCCCTCTTATCATCTCTCATACTCTTGGTTTCTTTATTCCTCCACTATTTTCTTCTAACCCTAATGGAATTTTGGGACAATTTTTATGGTTTTTGTTGACTTAAAATTAGTACTTTTGGTATAGAGAGGTTTTGATTCATATCTTATGGACTCTTTTGGTGGTTTTAGTAGAAGGTGACATGCTTCCACCATTTAAGGTGGGTGTTTCTATTACACTACCATTTTCTAAAGAGTACCTACACTTATAAATGTTTTAAAAACATTATTTAACTAAACAAGTGATATATATGATTCATTGTTTTTTTTATCAAAGGTTTTCCTTGATGTGTTTTTTTACTTTGTAAAAATTGGATGAAATTATTTTTTCAATGGATCTTTGACATTAAATGGTGTTTTTGCATTATAAAAATTTCTTAAAGTGCCTTTGATGTTTTTGAATGAGATAAAAATTTGGTTCATGGTTTTTGCAACCAATTTGGTTTTATAAAGTGAAGCGTTCTTTTATTAAAAATGGATTTACTTATTTTAATTGGTTTCTAAAGATTTAAATATAAACATCATTGTTTTTGAATGGTTTTCCCTTAAGTGTAAAAGGATTTTTTTCTTTAGAATATGAATTTATTTTTTTGAAAATTATTATATGAATCCTTTTGAGGTTATTTGTTTTGGATTAAGAAGAATATTAATTTTTCAAGTTGATATTTTGTTTTTGGTCTCCATGTTTCCAAAATTAACTATATGATTAAAGTTTATTTTAAAATACAGCATCAAAATTTTAATTTTATTTGTAAATTGGTTATTTTTTCTTTTCCCTTGGTTTACTTATATTTTTAAAATGTTTTTTAAAAAATTAATTTATAAACCATATAATCTTTATATATAAATAGAAGCCTAATTTTTAATTTTATGTGACTATATTTCCTTGGATATTGTTTACACCTTACATGAGCCCTTTATTTCCAATTTTTTGTGATTATCAGAAAGTGTTTGATTATGTGAACTATGATTATTGTTTTTTACATTTGGTTTTGGGGATTAATATCACAGGGGGTGGGTTGTATATTTAATTCCTTGTTTTCTATGTTTTCATGCCTTAGGTTGGTGCACATGTCACGTGATGATGTTATCTTGATAATAACCACCTTTATTTGGTGATCACATGAGAATACTAGGTTACTAGGTGTGAATATTAGGGAAAATTCCTTACTAGATTAGTATGACAACTTCTAAAGTAATACCTAGTTTCAATTGACACCTAGATAGGGGATATTTCACTAATGTGGATATGTGAGACTGATTCGGGTGATGTTTTGTGCGACAATTAACATGCCGGAAATTTTTTCCACCTTTTAATGTAAATAATCTTAAACCATTAGTTCCTAAGGTATTTCTACAAGGTTTATACTATAGGATACAATTATTTGTGGTTATTTTAATATTAGTTTCAGATTATATTTTTTTCTTACTTCAATGATTTGTAATTGAGAATCATGTGGGTAAGACATTCTTTATTTTGTTGTTATCATTTATTTATTATTTTTTATAACTTTTCATTATATTATATTATTTTCTTTCTAAACACATCTGTGGGGGAGTGTGTTGGTGTTTTAGAAATATAAGAGATTCATCTTCTTTAAATGAAAACCTTAACTTTTGTTTCCTATTAAATTGTATTTTAGACCATGTGTGTGTGGTTTTTAAAAGAGGATACATTTTTTTAAAGAAAATGTATAACTTTTTCTTCTTAACATGTAAATGTTATTATTTTTAAAAGTTTATTAGTTGTTTTTTGAAATTGATTTACCTTGGTAAGTCCTCTTTATGTCATATTTTACAAATGTAGTTCTTTGAGAAATTATATGTATGATACCTTGTTTCTTTAGTTTTTTTGGAAATAAAATGAAAACCTATTTTAATACCCGATAATTTGAAACTATAATTTTTTATTCTTTATAAATGTAATGAGAATTGAATCATGGTATTATACCACTATACATTGGCTCACAACAGATATGCTCATGTTGATGGGTATGTAGTATTATTGTTTTCTGTATACCTCTAGGTTATAGATTACAAGTTGGGTTTCTAATTCTATCCATTGAGAATTGGGTGTTGTTAAAGTTATGGTGGTGACTCAAGAGTCACATAGAGATGCAAGAGTTTGTTACCAATTTTAGTTTGGATTTATTTAGTTTGTGTGTTGTATCGGCCACCTAGGACACTTATTTCTTTTCAGTGTAGTTTTAATTTACTTGTTCTTGGAATTATAAAAGATGTGTATTAAAAATTTCTTGTATGGAAAAATGTTTTTAAAATGATTTATTTTATTTTTTCTTTATGAATTGTTGTCAATTTTGGAATGGTCTTTCAATTTAAGGAGACCTCAAGCTAGGTTCCCAGTGGGACTTCTTTTTATCTTTGTTTTATGAGGGTGAAATAATTCCCAAGCATTCAATTGAGATTCCAAAGTGCATGTTTCCAACTTTGGGTGATCAAGAATTCCCCTCGAGCCATGTGGTAGACTGAATCGAGTGATGTGATAGGTTCTCTCAGGTTGGTTCATAATAGTATTCAGGTCAGATGGTATTGTAGGATAGTTTTTTACATGAACACATGTGTTCTATGATTTCACTAATTTTGATATAGGAGTTTTATGGTTTATTTTTATTTAAAATAACGAAAAAAGTAGTTTTCTACTATTTTTTATTTGTGAATAAATATACCGATGTCAAATAGTTATCTTTAAAGTTATACTTTAGAGACATGTTTGTTCTCTATATCAGGACCATCATCTAGTAATTTCTTAGACAACAATAATATTTCAGATTTAATTAAAGTTATGCATATTTTTATTTTTTATGTGTAATCTTCATTTACAAAGAATGTATGGAATGATGAGGATATGTATTGTTAGGGAGAGCTCAAAAAATACTCTTGTAACATAAACATAAAGATTCAACTTCTTGAACAAGGTAACGAGATCCTTGGAATAGAATGAAATCAGTAATAATACATTCTATATTAGTGGAGTGGACTAGGTTAAATTCTTTATATCACCGAACTACTAAAAAACCTATTATATCATTCTATTTATTTTAGTTTTATTTTTGATGTTTATCTAATTAAGAAAATTTCAATTTTGAAAAGATGATGATTAATGGTCTTGAGTGGGGTTGAATAGACTAGATTAAATTTTTTAAGGAAAATCATAATTGTTTTTTATAATTATGGCAGTGAAATAATAGAGTTTCTAGCAATAGAAAATGTAAAGGAAAGAAATGAACATAAGTTTTTTTTATAGTATGTTGGTCCAAATTGACCCTAATCAACTATTATACTGCTCTACTTGGTATGAGATACATTGTGCACTAATTTTATTTTTGAAGGGGAATTATAAACAAATTATAACCATATTTTTAGTGGAAGAAAAACCAAAAACATGACTTTTGTATGGGGACTCACAACCCAATTACAACATTGACATTATCTATTAGGAGTCACAACATTTAAATCATCACATTGTAATTTTGGATTCAAAACCAAAATATATAAAATTAGTTTCTATATAAAACAATAATGATAAATTGAAATCACATGAGATATGGGATGAAGTGTTAATTAATCAAAGAACCAGAATGAAATAGATAGAATAAGAATAAAACATAGGTATTATTTCTTGAGTGTTTGATCATATTGATTATACCATCAAGCCATTAAAATAATTAATAGACATTTGTGTTCTTCCCATTAGATATCTCCCATAAATAGTGAGAAATCGTCAATATAACGAGATTGTTCTCACAACATTTATATAGAACTGTATCACGTTTAAAGAATAAATTTATCATCAAAAAGTATCATGCCATAATTTGTTCACTTATTCACTTCTACATATTCATAAATATCAATTATCTTTAAGAAAATTAAACTTAACACAACCAATAGGGTTTAGATAATTTAGAAGTAAAAAAATAATGTACCAGATTATCAGAAAGAGAGAGAAAAAAATAGATAGTGTAGTTCACAAATTATCACTCAACTCATGACCAAAAATTAAAATAGAAAAGAATAATTAAAACCAATTCGAAATCACCCACTAAATAATTTAAATGGTCCCAATAATATAAGTTTAATAAAATAAACAATAAAAATATCAACTTTGACTTCAAAATTCAAAATTCAAAATTATTCCATTTTTAAAAAAGTAAATATTAAGAAAGTATAAAAAATAATATAAGAGGATTAACAATATTAGAACAAAATTTAATGTGTTTAATATCTTTTAATATTTATTTAGAGACAATACAATTGAAAAAAACATAAATTAAAAAATTTTGAGTTCTAAGATGTATGTTTCAAACATGAATATGAAACACACTTTAATCCTCATAAAAACATGTTTAAAATATTTAATCACCCATGATTTATAATTAAATGTATATAATCATACTATATTTCCAAAAAAAATTAATCACCCATGTTTTATTTTTTTATATCATGATATCATCAAAAAATATAGGGTAACTAACTCTTGAAAATTGGCTTTGTGGTTCACAAATCGACTATATGAACCTCAAATTAGCTATGTCGATTATGATTTGGGTACAGGGTGTATAGTAATTTTTCTATATTAGTATGGTGAAAAGAAAATATAAATGATATTTTAAGGTCTCAAATGACTTAATTATACTATGAAAACTACAATAAATTTTCAAAAAAATTTATGACAAATCAAATAATGAAATATAAATATTTATTAAGAAAATACATATTATGATATACTCAATATTAAACAAACATTAATCAATATACAATTAAATGTACTAATATATATAACAAGATTAAAAAAATTTAAGGGGACATAATAAATCATTAATATATATTATAATATTAATAAAGCATGAGATGATTTTTAATCAAATAAAATAGTATAATAGTAGGAAAATTAAAAAACATTCTCCTTCTTTTTGATTAATTACAAAACTGAAAACCATTATCTAAAAATATTCCCCCTTTTGTAAGTAAACAAAAAGAAATAAAATTATAAATTTTTAAACAAATATTTTAGAAAAACTATTTATCCCACTTTTTCAATATAAGTAGATAAAAATGAAGAACATATTATATCCAAGAATATGTAAGTCAAAAACATAAACCCCCTAAATATATGAAATGATAAAATAATTATTCTTCCAATATTTCATGATCAAACTAAATATTTTCAAACCAGGTAATGTCTAAAGACTTAGTAAAGTTATCTACATATTTATTTTCGGTAGGGATAAACTCTAAAAAATACCTCCCTTATTCACATTATCTCTAATAATATAAAATCTAACATCAATATGATTTTTTCTAGAATTATATAAAGGGGTTTTAAAATTTTAAAATACAGAAGTATTATCACAATAAATATAAAATTTATCAAGATAGATACCAAAATCACCTAAAGTATTTTTAATCCAAAAAATTTGAGAAAAATAACTTGTAGTAAAAATATACTCATCTTCTATAGTAGGTAGATAAATAGAAAATTGCACTTTTTAAGTCTAATAAATTAAACATTTTCCCAGAAAATTGTGCATATATAATATTATTTTTTCTATCAATTATCCAGCCTTAGAGTTAGAATATAATATTAAATCTAAAAAATTATTCTTAGAATAAGAAAAATTATGGTTAATAGTTTCATTAATATATTTAATAATTATTTTCATAGGTTTAAACTGACACATTTTAGGATAAACATCAAAATATTTCACATAAACAAACACTAAAAATTATATCAATTGTAGATTTAATTAAATAAGTTAAGAAACCAATCATACCTTTATAAAATTTAATATCAATAGATTTTCCATATGCATGTACATCTAATTTAAAACAAGTATTCATATTATTTTTCATTTATTTACAAGAATTTCTATTAAACATTTTAACCAACTCTTTCACAAACTTATATTGATTAAGAAAGATCAAATGTTTCCTTTCAGAAATATTCAATTGAATCTTCATGTCTATACCTTGTTCTTGACGTTATCCTTGGGATATGAGTCTGGCTTTATTTTTGAAAAAACATCTAGATTAATCCATATTGATTCTAAAGATATATTTAGTTCTTATTAATAATCGAATTTTCTATGGGTTGATTTTTATGAATCCTCCCTGATCTAAGATCATATTGAGAAGGAATTTTCTCCCCCTCAACAGATACACTATGTACTGGATTTTCTTCACCAAAATTATAATCACCAAATAAATCTTCAGTATTTTTAAAAATATATTTATAACCATCACATGATTCAAAATAATTTATATGTATGTATTTTTAATATTCATGGTATGAATATTATAAACTCGATAAACTTTACTATTATAAGAGTAACCAATAAAGACAACTTCAACCCTTTTAACATTGAAATTATCTAAAAAAATTCATATTCAAGATAAAAACATTACAAACCAAAACATTAAAGAAAATAACAATTTTTTTCTACCATTAAACAATTCATAATGTTTTTTATTAAAAAAATGTCTAAGATAAAGCCTTTTTAAAACACAGAAAGGTGTGTTAAGAGATTTATCCCAATTTTTTTAAAATGTATCATTAAGCATGGTTCGAGTCATTTACCAAATAGTTATAGTTTTTTATTCTATAACTTCTTCTTTATGGTGTTCTAGGAGAATAACAATTCTGAGCATAACTATTTTCTTCAAAAAAATTATTAAACATAAAATTAATAAACTCACCATCATTATAACTTTTAAAGGGGAACAATTAAACAAACTTTTATATTTTTAACTAGTTTAAAATAAGAAATAAATATATACATGTTTTGATGAATACGATATATAAAATAAACCCATGTAAATATAGTGTAATCATTAAAAAAATATCATTCTACCTAAACTAAAAGTTCTCATTGGACCAAATAAATCAAGATGTAATAATTTAAGTGGTCTAAAATTTGAAATATTATTGATATATTTGAATGATTCATTATGCTACCTACTTTTTAAGAGAAAATCACAAAAAAAACATCACTTACCTTTATCATGGGTAAATCCAAAACATGTCTATGCCTTGAAAAAAATGCATATTATTCGAAAATGAGAATGAAAAACACTTTGATTCCAGAGAACATGATATGTTTCTATATCATTGATAAACTAACAAATTTGATTTCATAGATCAAAAAAATTAATATAATAAATATTTTCTAATCAATTTTCATAAAACAAAACATTATAATTTTAAGAAAATAAACTTTTATTACCTTCCAGATTTAGCATACATATCATCATCTAGTCATTGTGAATTACTAATTAAGTTACAATAAAAACCATAAATGTATAAAAAATTATAAATTAAAAACACATTTGAAATACCTAAACCAAAAAAAAATTAATTTTTCCTTTTGTGTTATCACCCAAAGTGATTATTCATCTATCACATTTGATGTAAAAGAAGAAATTCGATAGTCCACTGATGATGTGTTGGGAACAACCTTTTTTCATGCACTATGAAATTTTCCTGATACATCTAAGGATTTTATTCCAATAAAAATAAATTACATTAAATATTTTATACCTTTTCTATTTTGGCTTCAACTGAGTTATCAATAGAATTATTAAGTACCAAAATAGATTTAAAACATTCATTTTATAGTATTATAGAAAATAATAATAATTGAAAAAGAAATTATTGGTATTACAAAGATATTGAGAATACCGAAGAGAACATTAATTAGCATAACGCCATTGTGTACAACAATTAAAACATGTAACAGAAAAACTATTTTTTATAGATTTTAATAAAATTAGTCTTTTATATATTAGAATCAAAATATTTTAACCAAAACTAGTTTTATCTACGTTTTCTCAACATTTCCACCATATTATGAAGTTTTTTCACTCCTTGAACAAAAGAGGATAACTTCTCTTCTAAGATAACAAATTAATTTCTATGATTATCATTTTCCATCTGAACAAACAATAAATCAATGTAGATCTTATATTTAGAACATGAAGAATAATTTCTTATTTATTCATTAATAGAACCATTATCTTTATTAACTCTCTTTTTATCTTTGATAATCCATTAATTTTACTCTTTCATTTCTTTATACTACTCAATAACTCCTAAAACATATTTCGGTAGTTTTTCATTTTATTTATATAACTCATCCAAGTGTTAAAGATCGATGTTATAATAATATCAAGAATAATAATTATTACATACATCATTTGTATCTACTTTTATAAAGCAGTAGTTGGTTGTCACTTTTTCACTTTCAGATACATCACTTTTGTCGATCACTTCAGAGAAACTCCATCCATCATAATAATCACATTTCAATTCTACTTCTGTAATTATTATCTCTACCTTCCTGCATCAACTTTGGATAGAATTTTTTGATGTGAAATTTCATTCTATATTCATAACATGTTACATCTGGACCATATGTTGAACCCTTATTTTTCATTCAATTATTATTTTGATCTTTACATAGTCACTTCTAGAAATTATTCATTCTCTTTATCAAATAATAAATACCTTTTCTTATATTTTTGATTTATTATTTTTCACATTTCTATGAATTGGATTCAGAGGTGTTAGTAATAATATTTATATATTATTTGAAACCAATACCTTTATTTTTTGAAGTATATTCTAATGAAATTTCCATCAACCCATGTTAATATTAAAGTATTAATCCTATGTGTTTATCCAATGTATATTATTTTATATTATTTCTTTCATCAATGACTGCCTTATTTTCATGCCACTTGTTTGTTAGAGATCATAGGAATATTTCAATTAGTACCGGGTTCTCTAGTGATTCTCTAAGGGAGTTCATTCCATTCACAATGCTTGTGAATCATTGAAACATTTGATTTATGGTTTCATCTTCACCTATCTTTATATCTTGTTACTCATACCAAAGCATTCTGATTTTGGTTCTAATTATAATTTATAAACCATGGTGTGTAACCTATAAAATCTTCCATATTTAATGAGTTGTCTTACATATAGACACATGACTAAACACACTTCTATTAATAGAACAATATAAAATAATTATAAAATTTAAAATTAAAAAAATATTTAGTATATTCATTTCTAGTAAGTGTATATGTGTTAGATTCTTACAGTGTTTATGATTTTTTCATGATAAACCATCATTCTATGTTGAGCATCTTGAGGTAAACCTCCATTCTGGATCTCTAGTAACCATAGTCTTTTACATCAAAGTAATGTGGATTCTAAATAATCCATCCATATTTTTTCCCATTCATTTTATCTTATAGATATTTTACATATACCATGATATATATGAATTGGTAAGACTAATTGAATATAAACAATAGTTTCCATATAAGTATTGGATAAATTCCAAATGGAAAAATATTGAATACCAATTGTTTGGTATAAGGAAACATAATGATATAGATAAACTATACTTAAGAAAGGTCTAGTCTTTAATAAAAAAAATTCAGGTCAGATAGAGATATAGAATATGGTCTAGAGGGTGGTGAATAGACCAGATATAAATATTTAATGAAAATTATTTATTATTAATTATAATTATGATAGTTACATAATAGAGTTAACTGCCAGAAGAAAATGTACAATACAAAAATAACACATGGATGTTTATTATTGTAGTTTGGTCTAATGTTTGCCTACTCTACTCAAATACCTCTCTACTCAGTGGGATATATGTTGTGGACTAATCTGAATTTTCTATAACCCAATTACAACATAATTTTTTTAGTGGAAGAATAACTAAACACCCAACTCTTTTGTGTAGAGTCACAAACTAATTATAACCTTGACCTTAGATATCGATAGTTACAAACTAAAATATCTTGAATTTATAATGCAGGAGTAAAAACCTAAAGATATAATATGATTTTTTATGTAAAAGAATAAATTTAGAGTTAAAGCACATGAGAAGTGTGAAGAAGTGTTATAGACTCAAGAAACCAGAATGAAATAGATACAAGAATAAATAAACATAGGTACTAGTTCTTGAGTGTTTTATTAGCTTAATTTTATTTTAAATATAGTATAATAATTCATAGACATTTGTGTACATCTTCTGAGATATATTATAGGAGTAGTGATAAATGTTCAAGAGAAGTTGAATGTTCACACCACTTTTCTATATCACTGTATCATTTTTAAATATGAATGGTGTTGTTGAAAATTATTATATCATAATTATATCACTTGTTCACTTCTACATAGTAGTAAATCTCAATTCCAATTTAAAACAAATAAATTTAACATAGATGAGAGAGGTTATATAATTTAAAATTCAAAAATGTAAAAACAAGATTATTAGAAATAGATCAAAAAAATGAGATATTCTCATTCCAGAAATAGTTCTCAACACATAACTAAAAATTAAAGAAGTTAATAATATTTAAATCCAATTTTAAATCATCCATTAAATAATTTAAATGTTCTATGTAACACCCCATGATATTATAGTAATTTCCTTTTAGAATAAATTAGATTTTATTCATATATTTATTTACACAAAACACCAATTTAAGCTTATGCTACCTTAAAAATAAAGTTTATATTTATCTACATAGAACACCAATGTTATATTGAATTACATACAAGACTGTCTATCCATAATGTCTTGTGTAACATTCAATACTGAGTTTTACTGAACAATAATATATTATTAAAAAAACTATTATTTAATATAATAAGATATAGATTAGCCACTAAACTAGTGTTTATGAATAGTAATAACTATCTTATGAAAATATATGGTTTACAAAAATATAAGATGAATTAAAGGGATAAAAATTAATTAAAAATGAAAATATAAACCAATTGAATATAAAGGAAATATTTTTATTTTTATTTTTATTAACAAAATGGTTTTTAATAATAATTAATTAAATTAATTACTACTAGTGAATGATATTAATGAAATATATTTTTTATATTTTAAATATAATATGTTTTATATTCATCTAATATATTTTATAGGCATAAGATGAGAATAAACCCAGTTTTCGACATAAAAACCTATTTTTTTAAGGCAGCATTACCACCTTTTAAGGGAGAACCTATTTTAAATCAAATGTTTGGAACATTAATAAATTTTATATGTCACAATAAAAGTCATTTTTGAAATTGAAACATCAAAATTAGGTTATTCTAAATGTTTAGTATTTTTTAGTGATGTTTTATTTTTTTTATGAATAGTATAAAAATACATAATTTTAATTCAAAACATCTTCTCTGTTTGATATATTTATAAGGATAAATTATATATTAAATTGTGTTTAAAGTAAAACTATATCAATTAAAAATTAATTAGTCTATTTTAGGTCTTTGAGACCAAGTTCACATTGAAATTAGATATAAAAAATTAGTAATCCTAAGGATGTTTCTACTTTAAAAACCTGTATTATCATCCCATCCGTGGGATTAATTTTAAATTATTTCTAACCAATTGGCTGCTTTTAATTTTGGAAAATTGATTCCATATTTTTAATAATATTAATTTATACTTTTTGATAAGGTTAACATAGTGGTTGAAGAAAATATTAGTTAATATGATTAAAATTAATTACAACGATCGAGAGAAAAATTAGCTTAATATGGGATTTAACCTTAAACATAAGGGCCAAAATAACCTAGAAACTTGTCCAAAATCCATTTAATTTAAATATTTGTACCCTTTAATAAATTGGATCCAAATTGGAACATTATTTTATCCACATGTCATAGTAAAAATATTGGTGAAATTCCCTTTTAAGAAATTTAAATGAATATCACCCCTTATACACTATAAAAAAGCACTCACCATCACACTTCTCATACCTCTAATTCCACTATGTAATGACTGATATCTATTAAAATATCTTCTTAAAATACCTCACCTCATCCTATAATCCCAACCTTTGGAATAAATCTATCCAATTATTCCCATTGGTGTGAAGCAAAAGCAGTTACCCAAAGAATATGTAGCATCCTTCCTCAAGCTCTTTGGTTTTATTATCATTATCCACCCATACAATCTATTTAATACAAGATTATATAATAAAATAAATATAATTAATATATTGGTATGTTTTTATGTTATTTTTTCTACCATAACTTACACACACATCCATCTAAGGGCTAACAAACCTGCCATTTATTTGTAAGACAGGCTACCAGCGCATGAAATAATGATTGTTTGTTTCCCCTTTACAACCTCTCACGGTTTGAATTGTGATGGAAATGATATTTATATATCACATATATGATATTTATAATTTATTTATTTTTATTTAATTTTTATATAACACATATCCTTATTCCTTCTAAAAAATGTGTTAACATCGTTGGTGGAAGTGTGGACTATCGTCCCCTCAAAGAAATGTGATTAGTTCACACAATACATGGAACTTATAAAGGATGGTTTTATTTAACCTAACTGAAATATATTAAATAAATATAATAATGGAATATATATATATATATATATATATATATTCATTTTCATTTTTTCAATATGACAACCAAATAAATTTAGCCTTCATGCATACGTACGACCTACCATCTCCATAAATAGTGTATTTCATTTCTTATCTCCAAGTATTATGGATTATTATAAATATGTATATAATAAATATTTATTTTATTTACATCAAGGTCTACATTATTTATATTGTTAAACCACGATCTAATTAATATGAATAACAAGTTACAAGTCAAAACATACTCGAGAAATAGGGCAATTAAAACCTGAAATAGTGAAAATAATGAAAGATTACAAACAAATGGGTATTAAGATATTATAATAAGATAATATATGATATCATAAATATAATTATGGTTATATTGTAAGTTATTAAGATGTCTAGACCACATTAAAAGAGTCTAAATACAATAAAACCAAAATTAAGTATAATGTAATGGATTTTCAGCTCACTTTTTACATCTCTAAGATAAATGTCATATTCACCACTTACTTATTTTGGGTAGTGTATCTACTACCCCTTTTAATATAATATATCATGAACCATTTTATCTTCACGTTATCCAAAAACTTAATTTAATTTTATTCTTTTATGAGAATTATGATTTAAAAATTTTGAATTTTTATGGGACACCTTGGAATGTTTAATGATTATTTTACTCAAGAATGTGTTTAATGATTAACTTTTAAATCTCACATTTATAATTGATTGTTAAATTTATCTTGAACTAATATATGTATTGTAATAATTTTTCATTGGAAATTTCCTTGAATATCCATATTCTCATATGATGGATATTATTATTTCTTAAACCATATATCATTTTACATATAGTTTTTACTTTGACAGTTATTTGAATATCTAGGGAAATATTGATTAATCTGTATTCCTTATTCAATAAGGATGTTTTTTATGGAATATTGTCTATTAATTAAATTTATTTTTTTAATATGATGAATTCTATGGATATGAATTGATGTCTGGGTCCTCGGATTTATATATACCATCGATGCCTCAATAGGTTCTAGTGTGAAAAATAAGTAGGCCAAATCAGAATAGATTAAATCATCTTATGAAAGTTCATGATTGTTTATTTTTTTATGTTCCTCAAAAATTAACTCGAAAATTTAAGTATTTCCCTAATTCAGATTCAGTTATTATTCATCTGTGATCCTTTTTTGATGACATGAATATGGATGCATTCTATTCTTAGTTTATTTATTAAAATACATGTGTTTAAGTTTCTTGCCTTTGAATATTGATATTTCCTTATGTAGATATTTTAGTGGAATATGTTATTAGTTATTTTCCGTTTCATTTTGATTATTCTCATCAGTTCATTATTTATTACTCTTTAATTAACCTTCCGGAACATTTGATCTCACCATTATTATGTTCCCTTTCCCCATGTTGTAAAGAAGAATCATTTGAATGAGTTTAAAGGATGCCGATATTCTTATTATTTTATTCTTTATTTTATTTTCCAATATATTATGGGTATCATGTATATAATTTGGTGTTCTAAAACTACTAAACAGATTTCTCCTTCTATATTTGATTCCTTGTAGTCACGCTAATGTAATAAAATAATGCACCGGCTCCGGGATTTTTGTGTTGGGGTGTTATAGTTGGTATAAAAGGATGTTTAGTAGAATCCATGAAATATATATTTAAAATTTAGATTAGAGAACATATCCATACGGTATAATTTTAAGATAAGTATAAAAGAACATCTTAAAATTTTGGTAATGTAGAGATTATGTTGGTATTCCTTACAATACCTTCCTCTTTGGATATCACATGTGGATGTGGTTCTGGAATAGATGTACCTAGCTTTAACATCTCTGACATGGTGTGATGGTCCTAACTTGGAAAGAAACTGGAGCATAAAAAGTGTCCTTACTATGAAGCTGGTTTGACACTCTATGGCGATACACATAGGATAATTCTTGTTTTGTAACACACAGAGTTTTTATGGACTTCTTTTTAATAAATTAAAATTTTCTTTTATATCTTGCAATACACTAAGTCAACCATTCATTTCACATTAAACCGACTTGTTGTATGTTACACGCAACACCAAGTTGGTGTACGATACATGAAACACTGAGTATAGATTTTTTTCAATGTATAAAAGAACTATATTTGTAATATGTTATATGTAACACCAAAGTAATCTTACCCTATACGCAAAATTAACTTGTCTTGTGTTATATTCAATAGATACCTTCCTCTATAACTTGCGTTGTACGCAATACCGAGTTTCACTAAATAATGATATATTATTAAAATATTATTATTTAATGGGATATAAACTTGACGTTATGAATAGTGTTAACCACATTTTTAATTTTATATAACATTAACATTCTTCTTATGTATTTTCTAGACATGATATAAGAACAAATTCAATTTTTTAGATAAAATAAGTATTATTCCCTGAAATACAATTTTACCACCTTTTGATGCAGAACCCTTTTCAAATTTAGTTTTTGAAGAATTTATAAGTTCTATTTTAGATAATAAAATTATTATTTGAAATTGGGACATAAAATTTTACCTTGGTTGAAATTTAGGTATTCTCTGATGTAATTCATATTTTAATGAAAAGTGAAAAATAATACATTTTAATTCAAAACTACCTTTTTGTCTAATTTATTTATATAGTTAGATTATCATTTAAATTTGTTTGAAAGTGTAATTATATTATGTTTTTATCATTTAACACAATTTTTTCCATTTAATGTAATTTCACATTTAAATTTTTCATAAACACATGTCAATCTTTTTATAGTTTTTACTTCTTAAACCCATGATTTCTAGTTTTGACAACAGGAATTAATTAATGCAACATTTGTGTTTTTAATTTAGAAAACTGGATTCCATACTTTGAATCATTGGGTTAAAATTATGTTAATAGGTTACTTTTATTTTTTTGGTTATTATGAATAGTAACAATAATAATTTTTATTTACCACATTTAATGGTAAATCAGTTAAATTAGGGTAACAAACAATATGGTAAACATAATAAAATTACCCTAACACCTTCCAAAATGCTATTGGATGAATTAAATTTTACCAATATCACCTAAGGGTCTGAATTTATTTATTTAATTTAATTTTTTATATGAATGTGATGTAATTATAATTGAAACAACATAAAGTGACGACATGTCACTCTCATATATCTTATAAGTGTAATAATTTTTATGTAGTGATAAACTTGACAAAACATAGAACATAAATGGTCTTTAGAAATATAATGAAATTATCTAAATCAGGTAAAGTTATTTATAATTTTCCTGGATTAAATAATTACTATTAATGATCGCACAATAGTGATGTGTAAATTATTTTTATTAATAGAAATATCAAATAAATGGTTTTAAAAATATTAAAATAAATACAATATGAACTAATTAATGTTCTACATAAATTTTCTATGTTACTATGACATTTTATGATTGTATTAAATATTTTTGGTTCAAATTTATCTTCAATGTGTATTTTATTTAATGTCAAACAATAGAATAGTGTCAAAATTGAAACTATTGATATTTTATAAAAATAACATATAATTAAATTATTTAAAAAACACAAAAATATTTAAAAATAAAAAAAGTTATATGGTCTAAATTATCATATATTATCAAATTATGGACAGGTTACAACACATAAGTAAATATTTATAAATTTTTAATATTTATAATATTATTACCACAAATAAAATTAAATAGATAAATAAGGATAAATAAAAATGATAAGGTTTAAAATAAACTCAAAACATGTATAAATTTTATTTTTTAGATTATTTAGAGCCATACACATCTTATATTACAAATAAATGAGTTTGGTACCATTATAAACCTAAAATCAATTTATAATAAATTAATATTTCAAAACTATCCTAAAATACCCCTCCTCCCTCTTATTAAAGGTCACCAACTCTACCCACTTAATAACACCATTAAAGCCCTTTGGGTCAACCAACCTATTCTAAAATAATCTCCCAACATCCCTATATTTTTCATAGAGGCCAAAAATTGGTCATAAATCCATCCTAGGGAGACCTTTTGAGAAAATCAAAAGGAGATACTCGAGAAAGAGGTAATTATTTTTATCACCTCTTTCAAAATTATTTTCTTCTTGAACTTCCTATTATCATGTTGTTATCATACTAAAGTAATAAATCCATTATATTCTATATGCTTATATTTTATTATAACTATGGAAAAACCATATACCTCCTTTTATTCATCCTAAAAATAACAATATCACCATGCGTGCATGCGTACGGCTTACTATCTCCACGTCATAATGTAATTTTTTATTCAACAATACTTAATTTAGAAGGGTATAATGATGAGAATAATGGATTTAAATAAAAATATAACGTTATAATTATTCTGTATAATTAATATACCATCCAATTCCATACCATTTAATCATTAAGTGAATGATATTTTCGCATGTGCGTATGTAAGGCATACCCTATCCATGACACGATGTGATCCATTCTCCACGTTAACCATTAAAGAATGATAATAAAGTATATATAATAAATAATCATGATATATATGAAATAATAATGCTACAATATTATTTTATGTACATATATGCCATTTTTTCATCCATTCAATTCAATAAGGAAATGGAAACTACTTTCATGCGTACGTACAGCCTACCATCTTCATGAACAGTGTATTCGATTTTATTTACCTATATATTATATATATTTATATAATGGATATATATGATATATAAATCATTTTTTACATTCTTTAATTAATTTATTTATGATATAAGTAATTATATCAAGAATAGAAAGTCAAAACATGTAATGTAAATAAAACGATTATTACCCAAAACATTGCATTAATATGGAATTGATAAATAAATGGGTAATATAAAGTCATAAGTGAATGATATCATAAATATTATTATGGTTCTATGAAAATTTAATAGTATTTTTAATCCCTCTATACATAATTTTCGGATACAGACGAAACATATCGGAACTAAGGTAAGGGATAATTTCATAATCTCATTAGTATCTGATATTGTTTATACATAAGTATTTACTAGGGAATACTTATCACTCACATCCATGTTTCATAAATATATAATATTATTTATATTATTATAATATTATTTAGAGTCAATTTTACCCATTTTTTAATTTTAGTTAAAAAGAATAGAAGGAA
Organism: Viscum album; assembly: GCA_963277665.1. Lineage (NCBI taxonomy): Eukaryota > Viridiplantae > Streptophyta > Magnoliopsida > Santalales > Viscaceae > Viscum > Viscum album. The sequence continues at coordinate 658,878,933 of OY728132.1, forward strand.
TATTTCTTTCATTTTCAATACGAGGAACTTTTTGACTTTTTCAACAAGAGTATGAGAAGAATGTTTTTTTAACTTATACGGAATGAATGGATTTTTACATATTCATAATTCCTTATTTCCATGAATTTGTCTATAAATAATTTCAAGTTTATTTTTAACTAAGTTGTTTTATTTTAAAATCTCATAGTATTTTGATAAAAGAATTTTTTTTTCGAAAAGAATGGTTGTTTTCCTCAAGAATTAAGTTCAAGTGTTTTATCAAAATTATTTTCCATCTAAGATTAACTTCTTTAAATAGGGTTATGTTTCTATCCCTATTATTACTAATATTTGATAGTGTTAATGATGGTATTATTTTTATTAAATCCATTTATTTTATAGGGATTATATTATGATGGAATGATCTTTAAGAAACCCATTTTTATTTCATTGGTTATGCTATGATGAATGATTTATGTTTTTGTGGAACATATAATAATGATTGAATTATGAGATGTGTGGGACCTATATCTCCCTCCAATTCAAAGGTTAAAGATTTATATCTCATGATATTTACATGAATGGAACAACATCTAAATCTATTTCAGTAATACAGGGCTGGAAAGGAAGGTAATTCCAATTCAGTAATACATGGTTGAAACGGAATGTAAACTCGGATCAGTAATGGATTTTTTCAACTATGATGGTCTTGGAAAAAAAATCCTTGTCTACAATGGTAATAATATTATTTTCTTATTTATTTTCCTCAATTCCATGTTTTATACCAATGTTATTTTATCATTGTTAATGTTCCTTTATGATCTATGTCATACGTACTTCCAAGATTTATTTCGTGACTCAAGATTTTGATATATAAACTTTATGTTTATGTTTTATATTATTATGTTTATGTTTTCCATTATTATACTTAATAATAATTTGATCTCACCTGTTTTCATGTTTCTTTTCCCCCATGATTTTGAATAAGTGTATTACGTATGATGTGTCAAAACGGGGTTCTAGTTATGAACGATAAAGAAGGAGACAATGTAGATGTCTTAGGAATCAGTGGTTTATGTTTTCCTATTTCCAAAGGCACTAAAATAATACATTCTTTGGGTTTATATTTGTCTCATGTATTAAGTATTCTACAAAATAAATGTAGTTTCCACGTACGTCAAGCATGGGTCTTTACAGTTGGTATTAGAGTGAAGGTTTTGTCATCCTTTGGAAACTAGGATGTGGAAACTTTAGTCAGATACCTAGAGATATTTATAAGGATATGTCTAGGGGTTTCATAAGGACAATTCATGTATAGGTTACAATCCTAGGGTTTTGTGATAATCATGAATAACCTAGGGTTAAATTAAAGATATCATAGATTGAAATATTATAAGTAATTCACCTTAATTATGTGTTTCTATTCTCTAATATATATTTCTCCCACTTTTCTTTCTAGTCTTTTTCAATATCCAAAACTATATAGAACATATTTAATCATTGAATGTTTCAGATGTGGAAATTATGGGAATTATGAAGAACAATTTCCTAAGTGGAAATATCATGAAGAGAATCATGATGATGGTACGGGTATTGGGCATACTATTGAGGATAAAGAGAGTGTTGATAGCATGTGAAATGTATGTGATGTTTTTCCAAAAACATTTACAGTAAACCTAAGAAGATTAAGGTTGAGAAACCTTAATACATGATTCATATTTTAGTAAATATAAAGATGATGGATCTTGATTAATGTTTTAAGAATAAAGTTGGATGATTGAGGTGTATATATTTCAGAATTCAAAGATTACGTTATATGAATCATGAAATATATAAGTGTTTTATTATAAGTTTTTAATTGTGGATTGGAAATGATATGTTGAATAGTACTAGGAATCCAAAATTTTGATTTAAGGGTAATGTGATATACTTGGAGAACACATGATTAAGGGAAAGATGACCCTTAATATGTCCCTTAAGTTAAGATAATGATGTGTGGATAAAGATATATTAGATTTGAATAAGTAAATGGGATTATTCAAGTTTCTTGGGAAGTAATTATGGAGTTATTTACTAGTGTTTTATGCTATCATGGATGAATTATTCGACTTTTTGGGACTTAAGGAATAAATCTAATAAGTTTTGTAAAAAGGAAACATGTATGTTTTCAACAAAAATATCTGATAACTTAGGTTGTTACCATGAATCCAGAGAAGAAATGATGTGACCAACTGGAGATACCTTATGATATATAGGGGATAAATGTTATGAAGATTTAGTTAAACACTTTAAAAAGTTTTAGATTTTTAGTTCTTGGAAGGATTGCAAGGTTTTCCATTTATGGATAGTATAATTTATACTCCAGATGAAGTTTGTTATATTAATGTATTATCTCACTAAAGGTGGACTTATGCGTGTTTGAAAACCTATGATAACCTTTTTTTAAGACAGATGGAATGTGCTATCATTATATTTATGGATTGCATGATCTACTAACACTTCAGTAATGACACATTTAACTTTATTTCATTGAATAATATATAAGGTGGAAATTGTTCAAGGCATAACAAGCGATGATATTTTACTAAAATCATTTATTTATTTCTTCTCAAGTTCTTCAAATTTAGGAAAAGAATCTTGAAAACAAAAAATTTAATCCTAGTATCTTCTTATCCAATGAATCATATGATCCCTTAAATCATCATAGATTTATGGATTTATGTTTTTTAACCTTCTCCAAACCTTTTTATCTATCACTATCCATCATGACGTGGTGGTTAGATTTTTCTTTCATATTCATGTTTTCACTTCCCACCTATGTTATCTCATGTGAAAACCTAGTGATGAGTTACTTTGGGTAACCTTTATGTTTCTACCTTTCCTTTCTAAAATGATGTTTTAGAATTCCTTTTTATGATGTGGGTTTCTATCAAAAAAAATTCAAGTAGTAAACCTTTTAGAACCCTGACAAATTTCTATGGAAAAATCATTTTAAGGGGGGTATAATGTAACACCTTGAGTTTTTATGGACCATTTTTTGAATAAATTAAATTTTCCATTTATATCTTACAATGAATAAGTCAAAAATTCTTTTCACACTAAACTGACTTTTTGTATATTACACATATCACTGAGTTGGCATACAATACATGTAACACTGAGTACAGATTTTGTTAAATGAATAAAAAACTATGTGTGGATTATCTTACACATAACACCAAAGGAAGATTTCACTATACACAACACTAACTTGGATTGTGTTGCACACAAGAGATACTTTCCTTGATAGATTGTGTTATATGCAATACCAAGTTTCACTAAACAATGATATTTTATTAAAATATTATTATTTAATGGGATATAAACTAGATGTTATGAATAGTATTAACCATATTTTGAATTTTATATAACATTATAATTCATATTATGTATTTTATAGACATGATATAAGAACAAATTCAATTTTCGGATAAAATAAGTATTTTTAAAAGAAATACAATTTTACCTCTTTTTGATAGAGAACCCTTTTTAAACCTTTTTTTTATGATTTTATATTTTCTATTTGACATAATAAACTTCTTATTTGGAATCAGCACATCAGAGTTTACCTTGGTTGAAATTTAGGTATTTTTCTGATGAAATTCATATTTTTAGAAATAGTGAAAAATACTTTTTTTTATTCAAAACTGTATTTTTGTATAATTTATTTATATATGTATATTATCTTTTTAATTGATTTTAAAGTGTAATTAGATTATGATTTTATCATTTAATACAATTTCGGTTTTTTTAGAAAATAAGTAACATGAATTGGACACCAAATACATGTCCCAATGAATTTATTAAGTTCAAAATCCAATACAAACATGATGTGTAACAAGATTACACCAGAAGGGATTGAGGGGGAAACAAACCAAGATTAAAGAGAAAGACAAGAAAAAGAACCAATTTTAGCAAGTGCCATCAAGAGGATGCATACAGTCCCAAAATTTCTATGTAGATATTTTTCAAAAGAGGTCTATCACCTCAAAGAGTAGAAACAGGCCAACACCAAAATTTTCTAAATCCATATGTTCCTCATAAAATCAATGATCATGTCAACCAAGTCCTCTGATGTGTTTCACTCTAAAAAGTATGAAGCCAAAGGAGTGTCACAAGTACCATTAAAATCATCTCCCTCATATTGTGAGCAACTATCAAACATGAACAACGGGTGGAATATCTCTAAAAGCTCCTAGAAATCCCTCTCATACAAAGTTATGATAATAGACAAAACAACATTGACAATCATGTGACCAAATATGATATGTGTCTTCACACACAGCAAGTTCCTCATGAGCATATGGTTGGAGTAATCCAAAATTGGAGTTTAATTTCTTACGATCATCTTGTGTAAGCTTAGTACCACTATTGATTGTGGATAAATAAATATCCCCTCTAATGAAATAACACAATAAATACACTCAAAGAAGCAGCAGATCTGTCTTCACCAAAAAACAATGAACAAGCAGGCTTGGATCAGCAGCACTCAAAAAGTGGGGGAGTCACATGAAGCCTTAAACGGATGTAAATACTAGTTAGAAATAGGGTTCTCTAGTCCAGAACACCCAAAGTTTAAGAATCATAGTGACACAACCAGTGACTATGAATAGTAACTACGGTGATTTTTATTTACCACAATGAAAGGCATGTCTGGTAAATTAGAGTAACAAACAATATGATAAAGATAATAAAATTACCCTGACACCTGCCAAAATCCTATAGGATCAATTAAATTCGACCAATATCACCTAAGGGACAAAATTGATTCATTTAGTTAACTTTTGTTGTACAAATTGATGTAATTATAATTAAAACAAAACAAAGTGACCTCATGTCACTCTCATATATCTTATAAGTATAATAATATTAATGTAGTGATAAACTTGATAAAACATATAACATAAATAGTCTCCAGAAATCTAATTAAATTATATAGATCATGTGAATTTATTAATAATTTTTAGGGATTAAATAATTCCCAATAATGATGACATAATAGTGATATAGAAATTATTTTTATTAATAGAAATATCAAATAAATGGTTTAAACAAATAACAATATAAAATAATATGAACTAATTAATGTTCTCCATGGATTTTCTTGGTGAATATGACATGATAGGAGTGTATTAAATATTTTGGTTCGAATTTATATTCTATGGTGATTTTATTTAATGTCAAATAATTGAATAGTGTCAAAATTGACACTATTGATATTTTATAAAAATAAAATATTGTTAAATTATTTAAAAATCAAAAAAAAATATTTAAAAATTACAAAGTGAAAATTATATGGTTGTAAATTTCATAAAGTATCAAATTATGTACAATTTATAACACATAAGTAAATAATTATAACCACTTAATATTTAGAATATTATTACCACAAATAAAATTAAATATATTAAGTAAGGATAAATCAACATGATAAGGTTTAAAATAAACTCAAAACATGTCTAAATTTTATTGTATGTGATTATTTAGACCCATAATCATATTATATTCGAAATAAATTAGTTTGGGACAATTATAAGCCAAAACTAAATTTATAATAAATTAATATTTCAAGATTATCTTAAAATAAACCCCTCCAACTTATAAAAGGCTACCACCTATACCCACTTACTCACACCTTTCAAGCCCCTTTCCTTGACCAAAATCTACTAAAATAAGCTCCCAACATCCCTTTATTCCTCCTAGACTCTACACTTTGGGAATAAATCCATCCTAGGGAGACTTTTAGTGCAAATCAAAATAAGATACGTGAAAACAAATTAATTGTGTTATAACCTCTTTCAAACTTTTTTTCTTCTTCTACTTCCTCATTTTATTTTGTTCTCATAATAAAGTAATAAATTAAGTATCTTCTACATTTTGAGATGTTATTATAATTATGGGATGACTATATACCTCCTTTTATCCATCCTACAAATAACAATATCACCATCCGTGCATACGTACGGCTTACCATCTCTATGCCATGGTGTAATTTGTTATTCTACAATACTTAATTTGGATCGGTATAATAATGAGTATAATGGATTTAAATAATCAATATAAAAATATAATTATTCTATATAATTAATATACCATCCAATTCCATACCATTAAACCATTAAGTGAATGATATCATGACTCGTGCGTATGTATGATCTACCGTCTCCACGACACGATGAGATTCATTCTCCATGTTGATCATTAAAGAATGATTATAAAGTATATACAATAAATAAGCCTGAAATATATGAAATAATAATGCTACTTGATTTATGTATATATATCTGTGTGTGTGTGTTATTTACTTGCTTCCATTCAATTCAATAAGGAAATGGAAACAGCTTTAATGCGTATGTACGATCTACTGTCTCTATGAACAGTGTATTCCATTTCATTTATCTATCTATTATATAAATTTATATACTGAATACATATGATATATAAATAATTTTTTACATTCTAGAAGTAAGTAAATGATGGTCTAATTAATAATATCAAGAATAATAAGTCAAAAACTATACGATAATTAAAATGATTGTTACCAAAAACATTGCTTTAACATGGAATTGATAAATAAATGGGTAATATAAAGTCATAAGTAAATGATATCATAAATATTAATATGTTTATATTAAAATTTCATAATATTTTTAAACCCACTATATAGGAGTTTCAGATACATACGAAGCATATCAGACCTATGGTAAGTTATAATTCCAAAATATCATGATTATTCGAGAATTTTTATACTTAAGTATCTACTGAGGTATATTTATCATCCAAGTCCATCTTTCATGAATATATAACATTATTTATATTCTTATACTATTATTTAATGTCAATTTTACCAATTGGTGAATTTTTATTAAATGTTATGGAAGGAATATTTCTTTCATTTTCCATATGAGGTACTTTTTGAATTTTCTAACAAGAGAATGAGAAAAATGTTTTTTAAAATTATACAACATGAATGGATTTTTACATCTTTATAATGTATTATTTCTGTGAATATTTCTATACATGATTTCAAGTTTATTTTCAACTAATTGTTTTTTTAAATTTAATGGCATTTTGAGAAAAAAAAAATTTGAATAAGAAATGATGTTTCTTCAAGAATTAATTTCAAGTGTTTTATCAAAATTATTTTCAATCTAAAATGACAATATTTAAATATTTCTATGTTTCTATCCCTATTATTAGTAATATTTGATTGTCTTAATGATGGAATTATTTTTATGAAATCCATTTATTTTATAGGTATTATGTTATGATGGAATGATATTTAAGAAACCCATTTTATTTCATGGGTTATGCTATGATGAATTATTTATGTTTTCGTGGCACATGAAATAATGATTACATTATGAGATGGGTGGGACCTATATCTCCCTCCAATGAATTGGGTAATGATTTATATCTCATGAGATAGATGTGACTAAAACAACATGTAAACCAGGTTCAGAAATATAGGGTTGGAACGACAGATAAATCTAGTTCAGTAACACAGGGCTGGAATGGAAAGTAAATCTGATTTAGCAATACATGGCTGGAATGGCAAGTAAACCTGGTTCAGTAACGGAATTTTTTCACTATGATGGTCTTGGCAGCAATTCCTTGGATACTATGGTAATCTTATTATGTGCTTATTTGTTTTCCACAATTCCATGCTTTATGTCAATGTTATTTTATCATGGTTAACGTTATTTTTTGATATATGCCTTACGTACTACCAATATTTATTTCATGAGTCATGATTTTGATATTAAAACATTATGTTTATGTTTTTACATTCTTATGTTTATGTTTTCCATAAAAACCCTTACTAAGAATTTGAGATCACCCATTTTCATGTTTCTTTTCTCCCAGGATTTGAACAAGGGTATTAAGTAAGATGTGTCAAAACGGGGTCCTAGTTATGAAGGATAATGTAAGAGACAATGTAAATGTTTTATGAACAAGATTTTTATGTTTTCAATTTTTCAAAGTCACTAAACTAATACGATCTTTTTGTGTCTTTTTATGTCATGGATTAAGAATTCTGCAAAAGTAATGTAATGTCCATGTATGTCAAGCATGGGTCTTTACATGTTTTCATTATGAACCATTATAAAGTATTTAATGATGTATCAAAATAAATCATGCTTACAATTATGATATTAGTTATGAATTAGTTACACAATTTATGTTAAGTGTTATTCCATATTTTGACTTATATAATGTTCATAATTTTATTATATAATCTACTATATACCATTATCTATAAATGGAATTTAGAAGAAAGAAGTGTGTAAACACTCGCGGTCAATGTAGAGGTTTCCCTACTTAAGAATTCAATGTAGATTGTATTGAAAGTGAGAATGTTATGGATATATTAACAAATATTAATCAGGTTATGACACGTAACCATTCCTGGATTGAGAAACCTATTCCTTAATGATATTATTTTATTTTGGATCACTTTTTGTGATAGATACCATCATCATTTAGTGGGAATACATACCTAATGTCAGTAAAGCAATTTATTAAGTCTTTAGAAAATATATTATTGGCATTAGGATGTGGTGAAGAGGAGTAGGATGCACTTGCAGTGTATTATATAAATGGATATGCAGATCAATGGTGGTCATTGATCTATAATATTATAGAGGAAGATAAAATATAACTCATTGAATTTATATCTTTTAAGAACACATTATTCGATAAATACATCCCTCGTGAGAAAAAAACTAAGGTGAAGAGAATGTTATTTAGTTTAAAGAAAGTAAATGAAGAATTTTTTGTAGAGTATGAAGCTGCATTTACCAAGTTTGAAAAATAAACTTTAAATTTCATACGGAACACAAAATTTATGATTGGTCATTTCATCAAAGGACTTAAGATTAGTCTTCGAAGGTTGTTGGTTGCTCAAACCTTTTCTTCATATGATGAAATTTCTTTATATTATATAAATATAGAGAAATAATTATATAAATCTTACGTATTCAAATGAATGGAACACAAGAATATAATGTATAAGAAAATAATAGAAAAAGGGAAGAATAGAATGAAGTATTTTCCCACATGTGGTAAATGTAAAAACAATCACCTTCATAAATTATTTAAAGGATTGGGAGATTGTTATAACTATGTAGAAAAGGGTCACCTGGAAAAATAATAAAAAGGATTGAAGTAAAACACTTCTATTTAGTGTTACAACTTCAATGAGATAATGAAAACGCAAATGGATTTACCTTGCATCAAGGGAATATACCTTAGAAAGAGATTATGGGTCAAGTTTAATATTATGCTATTGATATAGCTGAAGTGGAATGATTAATTTTCTATTATATTTGGATTTGTGAATAATGTTGTAAAAGTATGTTTTTGATGATATCTTTATTATAAGTATTGTGGAATGAATAAGGATTATACTTTGGTACCTTTTCATCAATAATTTAATAGCATGTGTTGATCAATACTGATTACCCAGAAATTTGATTAGAAGAAAGTTGAACTTTTTTTTAAAAACACATGGTTGAGGAAAGAAATTTGTTTATTTATATTTATATTCATAGAGTGAAATAATTTCTTAACTCTAGTAAAAATGTTTTTTAAACACAAAATTTATCCTATTATTATCATTTTTTATCATATCAATGACCTTTATTCACACCTCTTGTTTATGGTTTTGTGGTCAAAAAATTTCAACTAAACATTTTCTCCAAAACTCTTCATCGGAACATGATTATTATATTTTTCTTCCATATCCATGTTTCCAATTCCCACTAATGTTCTCCCACTAGGGAACCTTGTTATATGACCATTGTATTTTCATTTCTATCATATTAAGAAGATGTGTTATTAAACATTTTCATTATGTGAGGTTTCCAACAATAATTTATTTTAAAATATTAATTCCTTGATTATTGAGATCAAATTTAAATTTCAAGGATGCAATTTATTTAAGGTGAGGAAAATGTGACACCCCAAGACTTTACAACATTTTCTATTTATAATTAATTTAATTTTTTCCCTAGATTACATTATATGAAACACCGAGTTAAGATTATTTTACACACAATATAAATTATATATTTATCTTCACCAAACACTATTGTTGTCTTTAATTACACACAAAACTTACTTTCCTTTTTTTACTTTCGTAACACACAAGACCGAGTTTTTCGAACAATAATATATTATTAATAAAATGTTATTTTTTAATATAGGAAGATATAGCCTAGACATTTAATTAGTGGTTATGAATAATATTAACTAAATTATGAAAAATATATGGTTTAAAAAATAATAATATTAATTCATTGGTTATAAATTAATTAGAAATTAATATATAAACCAAATGAATATAGAAGAAATATTTTTATTTTTTTACTCTCAAATGTGTTTTATCATAATAAATTAAATTAATTACTCTTATTGAATGATATTAATGAAATATATGTTTTATATATTCAGTCATTCATTTTTTATATGCATACAATATATTTTATAGGAATAAAATAAGAACAATCCCAATTTTACATGGAAAGCCTATATTTTTATAAAGGCAATTTTATAGCCTTTTAATAGAGAACCTATTTTAAATAAAATATTTGAAAAATTAATAGATTATATATGCCAAAATAAAATTAATTTTTTATATACAGACCAAAAAAAAATTTAGAGTTATTTTTGGTATTTTTTAGAGAACATTAATTTTTTTAATGAATAGTAAAAAATACTGAATTTTAATTCAAAACTATTTTTTCTTTTAATTTATTTATAAGATAATATTATATTTTCAATTGTTTTTAAAGTAAAATTACATTTATTAATCAATTAATCTCATTTATTTCATTATAAAAAAATTCCCATTAAAATTGAATATAAAAACTTAGCTAACTTTTGAACATTTTTACACTAAAAACCTGTATTGTCATCCCTTCTATAGAATTAATTTTATATTAAATTCTGACACTTTAGTGATTTTAATTTTGAAAAATTGATTTAATATTCATAATAATAATAATTTATAATTTCTAATAGGTTCAATTTCTTTTTTTACCAAAAATATTAGTTAATGTGATAAAAATTAGCTACAACGATGAAGTGAAAATTTAGCTTATCAAGGGACTAAACCTTAAATTTAAGGGGAAAATAACCTTTAATATTATCCAAAATCATTTTTATATCCCTAATTATACTCTATTATACCTTTACTATAATTTTAAAAAATATTGTAGCCACATTATTTAGAAAAAACGTGGGTGGAATTCCCTTTCCAAAAGTTTACAAGAATGCCACCCTCCTCCACTATAAAAGGGAACTCCACACTCCCACTTCCTCAAACCTATCATGACACATTGGATAAAACAATAACTAGCCAAATATATCCTCAAATTCCCTACCATAAACCTATATGACTCACCTTAGGATAAATTCCATCCAAGGAATCCCTTTGGTTGAAAAAAAAGGAGTTAACCAAATATGAGGTAACATCCTTCCTCTAGCTATTTAGTTTTATTACCATTCTAAACCCCCTAAAATCATATTGTTCCAATATAATATAATATAATAAGTATCCTAAATATAATGGTATTTTTATCCAATGGTTTCATCCATAAATTTTACAGACATCTATCTAATGGGTTATGAACTTACCTTTTATATGTAGGTTGAACTACCACCTCATGAAGTGATGAATGTTTGTCTTTCCATTAAAACCTATAATGGTTGTAATTATGATGGAAACATAGTTTATATATGATATATATGATATTTATAATATTTATATTCTTCATTAATTTTTATATAACATATACCATTATTCTTTCCATTTTATGTCATTATGAGAACATCATTTCTGGAAGTGTGGACTACCTCCCCCTCAAAGCAATGTGATTATTTCACACTATGAATTGAATGTATAAATGATGTTTATATTTAAAATATTTAAAATATATTAAATAAATATAATTCTAGAATTATAATATACATATATATCTAATAGTTTTCATTCTTTTAATAAGACAGAGAAATGAAAGTAGCATTCTTGCGTACGTATGGCCTACCATCTCCATGAGCTGTGAATTTAATTTCTTATCTCAAAATATTATGGATTATTATAAATAAATATATAATGAATATATATGATATTAAAAACATTTTTTAAATTCTAGTGATGTGAAACCATGATATATTTAATCTTAGTAACAAGTAACAATTCAAAAAATATTCAAGAAACTAGGAAATTATCATCTAAAATAAGGAAAAGAATAAATAATTATGAACAAACAGGTAAAAAGATATTATAATAAGATCATATATTATATCGTAAATATGATTATAGTTTTATAAGTTATTTAAATGTTTTAAACCACTATAATTAAGGTAAAATACAACACAACTAAAATGAAGAATAGGGTATGGTATTTTCATCTCACTTTTTTACATCTGTGAGATAAATGTAATATTCACAACTTACATCTTATGTGCGGTGTACCAACTACCTTTGTTGATATATTATATCATGAACACTTTTATCATCATGGTATCCAAAACATTCATTTATTGTTATTCCATAATGGAATGATTATTTAAATTTTTCAAAGTGGTATCGAACACTTTGGATTGGTTAAAGATTATTTTCCTCAACAATGTGTTTAATGATTGCCTTTGAAACCTCAATTTATTTTGTGATTTTTAACTTTATATTTATATGATCAATTTATTTAAATTAATTCACATTGGAAATTTCCGTGAATATTAATATTCTTATATGATGTATATTATTATTACTTTAACCATATATCATTTTATATATGATGTTTACATTCACAATTATTTGTCTATCTGAGTAAATATTAATAAATATATCATCTTTATTTAATACAGATATTTTATAAGGCATATTTTCTATTAATTAAAACAATGATTCGATATGTGGAATTATATAGATAAGAATTGAAAGGTGGGGCCTGATCTTTTTATATCCCCTCGATGCATTAACAAGTCCTAATGAGAAAAATAAGATGGAAAAATCAAAATAGTTTAAATTATCTTATCAATGGTCTTCACAGCATTGGTTTTCTTATGCCTCAGACATAACATCCAAAAATTAAACATTTACTTCATTTATATTCACTTCTTTTTCATCCATAATATTTTTTCAATGACATATCCAAGGAAGCATTTTATTCTCGGTTTATTGATTAAATGGAATGTGTTTTAGTTTATTATATTTCAATAATGAAATTGGATTATCTAGTTATTTTAATGGCATGTGTTTTCAGTAATTTACATTTCCATGTTTATTATTATCATCATTTAACTATCGCATCCACATTACTTACCCTTACTATAAAGTTGATATCACACTTATTATGTTTCTTTTCCCCGAATTATTAAGAAGAGCCCTTCGAATAAGTTTCAATGATTTCATGATTTTACTTATGTTATGTTTTATTTTATTTTCCAATGTGTTATGGGAATCATGTAGGTAATATTTTTTCCCTAAACATCAAAATTGATCATGTCTTTAGTATTTGATTCCTTATAATCAAATCAATGTAATAAAATAATTCCCTGGATCCAATCTTCTTGGGTCGAGGCAGTACAGTCACTATGAAAATAGGCTAGTGAAACATCCAATTACAATCACAAGTTTTATTTTAAAATATGAAATTCAAAAACATTCCATTAAAAATAAGCAGCAAAAATGGGAGAATACAAAAAAATTAATAACACTATATTAATGATATTAAAACATGTTTTAATGATTTTAATATAAATTAATATTAATTTAGAAATAATATAATATAATAAAATATCATAAAATAATAAATATTTCTTATCAGTTTCAAGTTATATCTTTAATTTTGTTAAGAGGAAACACAATTAAATATTAAAAAAAATGTTTCGAATAATATAAATATGTTCACTTAGGTTATACATAATTAATATTAATTTATAATTTCATTAAAAAAAATTAAATACATAAAATTAACATTCATAAAATATATACATGGAATAAAATGTAAAATAGAGCATAATTTCTAGTAGTATTTCACTAAACTATATAGAAAAAATAACATGGGTTTTTTTCACATAGCTTAATTGATGTAAGTGATTCATGTAAGAAAATATGTATAGGGGAATATATGTATATGATTCATGTAAGGGAAATTGAGTTAGGGGAATCACATAAGAGTATTCATCGCATATGAGATTCACATAAGAGAAATCAACATTGCGGAATCATGTAATAGAATTCATCATGTAAGTTATTAACTTAGTAGAAATAAATATAGGGGAATCATGTAATAGAATTCATCACATAGTTGATTTACATATGGGAATTCTTGAAAACTAAAAACAAATTGACTTTTTATTTTCATACTTAACAAAGTCGAAGAAAAAGATAGAATCAGTTTCGAGTCCATTTGAAATATATTTAGAAAATATAATTATCATTCATAATAATCATAAATCACATTAATCATATTTATAAAACTTAGGTTATGTTAATAAATAGAATAAAATAGTTCTGAAAAACTATAGAAATCATACTGAAAATATACAGTGATTGAAAACTTATTTTCAAACATGATGTAGATCATTTCAGAAGATTATGTATTCTAATTAAATGTAGATAATATTCTTATCTTTATAAAAAATAATCATTCAGTTTTTTTTATCTTTAGATATGGTTAAAATACATAGTGTAACTAATTCTAGAAACATGGAAACATGGTTCACAAATCGGTTACATGAATTTCAAATTGGCTGTGTGGATTATGATTTGGATATGTGGTGTATATTTATTTTTCCTTATGTGAACATTAGAAATAAATTATTAATATAATTTTAAGGTCAAAAATGACTTATTTATCCCATGAAAACTATAATACAATTGTAGAACATGTTATGGAAAATAAAAACAATAAATATAAAATTTTTATACGAAATGAAATATTATGATATACTCAAAGTTAAAAATAATTTAATCAATATACAATTCAATTTATTAAGATATCAAAAAATATTAAAACATATAATTTAAAATAAAATATTTAATCAATTGTAATATTAAATAATAATGAGAGGAGTTTTTAATGAAATAAATAAAAATACATGAAACCACATTCCCAAACAGAAAATGGAAGTTTAAATCATTTATGAAGTGGAATGTTTTAAGTTGATGTAAAGTTCATGAACTTAATTCAACCCCTCTTCATTTATATTACAATAGTATTACAATAACACTTAGTATAAGAGAAAGGATTTTGAGTTCTCTAACCTTTCATATTGATGTTCAAAAAAGTAACCCTAATTGCTGAAATGACTGATCCAAGAAAATTTCTATCGATTGTAAGGGAACCTTAATTCAATGGATAGAATTATGTTTACTGGAAAACTAGAATTATTATGTACTTGGAGAATCTTATCATGAAAATGTAATTGAATGTGGATAAACATTATTAAATCCTTGATTATGCACTTGAAATATGGAGTACTGAACAAGTGGTTGATTATGAAATAAATTTAAAGGCTATGAATTCTATCATTTATGGAATATGACACGATGAGTTAAATCAAGTTTATAAATATCCTACTACTAATGATAGGTTGGAAATTTTCATTTTTGATTATAATGGAATTGATAATGTAAGTTAACTAATGTACAATACTGTAAATATAATTTTTTCTACTTTCAAGATGTTTGATGGAGGAGGTTTTAATTAAATTAATTGAAGACTCTCGAAAATAGTGAAATATATCATGACTTTGGGAGTTTCAGTAAAATAATTAGATCAATATTTAAAAAAATTAGAGTTATACCTGCTAAATGGAGTGGAATCTCGAATATAATCCTAAAATGCATTCTTATCAAAGAACCTAAAATGAAAATTCTGATTGGAATACTCATCCAATATAAAATAGAGATAAAATCATAAGATGATGAACTAGAGTTAGTCAACAAAAATAATGCTGATTAAAAAGTGTATACTTCAAGTGATGATATATAATCTATAAAAAGAATTTTATAACTCATATGATGAAGGATAATTATGATGTTTAAATTGAATAGATTAACATTCTAAATTTGTAACAAGATTCAATAATTTTTACAAGAGTAGAAATGTTATAAGAAAAAAAATTAATAAATTCTACAATAATGATGGAAATTCAATAGGTGTTGGATAATATTAATGCATAAAACATGATAATATTAATCCATAATGACATTAACTCAAAGATACAAGTAATCTGAAAAAAAATGGAAAATTAGAATTCAAGAAGAAATTTACTGGTTCTATGAAATATAATTGAAGTGATTATGATGATTCTAGTAATGATTCTCATTCCAATTATGATGCTGAGAAATCAAACAAGAAAAATGTGTTTCTTTCTTATACTAAAGAGGTAATATAAATTTTCTCATTTAATTGTGATTCAAAAAATTATTACTTTGATGATATTAAAGATTATTGTTCAATGTTTGAGGGTAAATGTTAAACTTTAAAGAAAAAAACATAAAACACCCAATAAATATTATGATTCTGTTATTTTAGAAAGATTCCTTTTTCTAAAAATATTTTATAATTAATTTCTAAACGCCATAAAACTAAATAATGTTGTGGTATGTATGACATTAAAATTAAATAATTTTTTTATAATGTTAATTATTTAAATTTGGTTTTTAGTATGTATACTAATAGGCAGGATTAACTTAATAAAATACATGGTAAAAAAGTAAATAAAGGTAATCATTGAATTTTGATATAATAATGTTTCATAGAAATTATTTTTTATTGGATTAAATATAAATCTCGTGTCTAATATTATTTTCTTTCACTATGTTATTTTCGATAAATTATTCTTTATAAAATTCTTTAAAGGTATTCAGATATGTGGTGTTAGGATTTCCTACATTTACAATGATTTATTGAAATTTAATTCTAGAATTACTACTCAATTTAAAAATAATTGGTTATCTATGACTTTATTTTCTAAAATTTTTATACCCAATAAGTGTATGGGTACAAAAGAGACTATTTTTTTGATATTTTTTTAAGGAAGGACTCATAAAATAAAAATGATAAATGGTATATGAATATTGTCTTATCAGTATATATGAGTTAATATATCTCAATTTTTAACTCATTTTCAACTATTAATGGAGGCCATGTAACTATTATACATAATGCATGAGTAAATATTATTAGAGTAAGATCTATTAGTAATCAAAAAAATCCTAATAAATAATGTAATTTATATTTATGGGTTAAAACAAAACCTGACATGTATTCATAAACATTATAAAAAAATTTATACAGTTGATATTACTAATAATGTATATTCTATTTTTATGGATATATTACTTAAGTCTACAGAATATATAACTGAAAATGTGTATACTCTATATATTAAATTTATATATGGATAAAATATAAACCATTTTAGTACTAAAATTAATGAATCATGTATTTTTCATAGAATACATAGATATTATAATTATTATTCATTAATTAAGTTGTTTAAATATATTTTCATTTCTGATTTTCCTTTTATAAAATTTAATAAAAGGATTCTTGTGATGAATTCCAATTGGGAAAGAAACATATCTTTTCTTTTAAACTAAACAATAATGTTTTTACTTTTATCCTATTAGAACTTATAGACATGATTTTTTTAGATAATATATAACAATAAGGTGTAGTGTAAAATATATTTTTTTGGTTGATCACTTTTTTATATTAACATGGGTTTAATTTTTAGGTAATAAATGTGGATATTTTTTGTCTTAATGGATTTTTTTAATTTTTTCCAAAATGAAAATGATGAAAAAATTATCTCATTTAGAACTTACTATAGAGAATAATTTAAACCTGTTGAATTAATTTTTTTTTCAATTCATGGTATTGAACATAAATTATATTCCCCTAGAACATCTCAATATAATGAAGTTATTATATGGTAAAATATTAAATTATAAGAAATTTTCAAAATATTATTATATGAATATAGTTTGTCTACTCATTTTAAGGATTATTCTACTAAAATATCCAATTATTTAATAAATAGAGTTCTTATGAAAACTATTTTGATGAAAACACCTTATGAGATATGGAATAATAGAAAACCAAAAGTGGGATACATTAATTTTTTTGTATATAAGGTTTATATCATAAACATCAAGCATAATATTTGAAAATTTGAACTAAAGGCTGATGAAGGAATATTTATTGGCTACTCTACTATATTAAAAGTTCATAGAGATTAAAATAAAAAAAGGAATGTTGGTGGATCAATTTAGGTGAGGATTAATGAAATATCTCCCTTTGTTCACAATAAAACTCACATTTTTGACCTTGATGATTACATGAATAAATACAAACTAGATTATACTATTAACACAAATATTGGATGATTGTGAATGACATGTTCTTATAAATCTAGTTCAAAAAATTTACAATATGAATAAAATAAATAGTTCCATTTAACTATTGAGGGGGAGACTCAATATAGTATATAGAAATTTAGTATTTATTTTATAGACACATATTTTCATGATTCACTTGGAGAAACATTATCCAAGGGAGAAATAATATAATATAGTTTACAAATTCATATTAGTCTTGATTTTAATGTTAAATAAATAGTTACAAAATGTGTTGATTCTAATAGATATGATATTTGGGTATATTATCAAGAATATGATGAAATAATGGATAGAAATATTGAATATGTGTAAATATAAATACACATTGAAGATTCTACTCTACAAAAAAATGGATTAATTTATTAAAAGGAAAGAAAATATGGTGGATTAATGATTCATTGTTGTAAATAAAATTTATATCAATGAAACTATACCAATAGTTTGAAAAAAAATTCGTATATGGCTATTTAGAGATAGTTTTTCCTACTTTTTTATAAAACTATTGGGAAAGGAACCCCTTATCCAAGAATTTTATTTAAAACATTGGGATAGGGTCTATTCTATTAATGTAATCCAATTTTTTTTAAAAACTATTGGGATGTTTTGACCCAAATACGCCGCACCCCTCCAAAATTATTTTTTCTATGTTTTTTCCTAAACAAGAGCTCCCCTCTTCCCCAGACTATGAACCCTTCTTCCAAACATTCGATCCATCACTGATTCAATCCATTTTTGGTTCTTACACTTCAAATATGTAAGTTATAACTTAGTTATAATGTTATTTATTGATTTATTTTTTGTTTTCTATTTTGATTTGCCTTGAACAAAAACTCCCTTCTTCTTCCTAGCATGAGAGCCATTATTCTCAACCGAGGATCCATATTCAAGTTATTTTTTGTTCTTCCACTTTTAATTGGTAAGCTCTAACTGAGTTAAATGTTCTTCCTAGATTTATTTTTCCTTTCTTCATTCTTATTGACTTAAAGACTGGGTTGTTTTTTGTTTTAGTTTTGCATCAAGAATTTAGATTCTTGATGATTTATTTTGTTGTGTTTTTTTAATATTTTAGTTATTTGAAAAGTTATATAGAATTATAGAAAAATTTTGGTGCCATGTTGTATGTGCAGTGAAAAATATAATATCCATTAGACCATTGGGAACTCAATGAGGTTCGAATTGATGGGTTCTCCCAAGTAGACCATTAGGTACCGAGTGGAGGTGTATTATGTATATGTTATCCAGAAGAAATGTTTTTAAGAAAAATATATTTAAAATAAAAAAATACATAAAGAAATACATCATCCTTCAACACTCGTTATAGTCAAATCAAATATAGGAGTAACACAAGTATCCCTCTACCTTAATTCATCTTTTTCTTACCTCCCTTGAATCTTCCTTTTTTGATAATCCATCTATAGGTAGATTCTTCTAGTTTTAATTATTACCATAGGCAAAAATTTGGTTATAGTTTATCATGTCATCTTTTTTTCTATCATCACAAATTCCAATTTTTTGTGTATTTTAATCTTATCTTATTATTATATGGTATCAAAAGAGATTCATCCCATTATAATGGCAGTGTTTTCTCCAGATTTTATATGATAGATGGCCCATGAAAATTTTCTATAAACTTATATTAATTTTTATTCTTGGTATACTGGTAATATAGTAAAAGTGGGTTTGTATGATAAGTAATTGAGTGAATATGGCCTAGGAGTTCATGTATGAGTAAGTGAGACTCCATATAAACATAAAATATAAGTCAGTTATAATAAATATGTATTCTAATTGTGTTCCATAATTATGTTAAGTCATGGGGGGATTCATATAATTGGAAGTAGAACTGGTAAAGGGTTCATATCCCCAAATTGGGTCTTATATCACCCTGATAGGTAAAACAGTGTGGTGTTCCTAAATTCTATCTGGATTAAGAAAAAAGTTCATTTGATTTTTCAATAGTGTCTTTAGGATAATAAAGAAGAAGAGATCTCATGGTTTTCAAAGTAGTTTGGATTCAAATGATCTTACATAAACTCTTGAAATTCTAATCCCAAATATATAAATATCAACTATAGAAACTTAACTTTTTAATGGGAGTGAAAAATCCTTACAACCTTTCATTTATAATAAGAAAAAACCGAATAAAAATGGATCATAAATAAAAAATAAGGTAAAAAGGTTATAATCATAACATATGAAATGATTCATCATAATATGGTAGTAGTAGTTGGTGGAAGATGTTGTAGAGTGACACAATAATGATTAACAATGTATTTAATGATATATACATGCTATATTATTATTTTAAAAAATATTTAATTTGTTTGGATATGTAATACTTGTTAAATCATGATAATATTATTTTATATACGTATTATTACATTTTGGGTTTTATTTTGAAATGATTAAGTGAAAATATAGTGCTAATAGATGATGTTTTAGAGCTAGTATATAAGGACATCATCAACTAATATAGTCTTTATAAAATGATTTTCCAAAACATCGACTATGTTTCACATAGTATGATAGTTTATTCCTCTATGATGACCCACTAGATAAAATAAATTGAAATGAATTGATCAAACCCTAAGAAAATCCAATTGTACCAACCCGACCTAACTAGTGTTGAAAATAAATGAACTGAACCTATCAACCCTTTACACTAAAACCCAATCGAACTAACAACCCTTATCTATATCATAAACAAACTGACTTGACCAAACCAACTGAATTGAATTTAAATGAATTTATTTGAACCAATTATACTTTATTAGACCTGAACAACACTAAACTTTATCAAAATGAACTAAAATAAAATTAATTGAACTGAAATTAACCTAACTAAAGGAAATTCTATTGTAATGATAAAAAATGAATTTAGTTGTACAATATTTAATAAAACCCTAATAGGCATGCACTGTCCCAATCCAAATAACATATCCCAACCCAACCAATATCATGGTATTATATTTATAATTGAATTCAATGTCATAGTTTTATATGTATAGTATTTTGTTATATATACAATATTTTGTTGTCTTTTATATTATGATTATCATATAGAGTAGTGTGTTAGTTATGGTTTTATATAAAGTGAAAATTTGTCATTTAATTAAATATATTTTTTATTAAACATCAATATTATTTAATTTTTCTCATTAAATTACAGATAATAAATTTTTTACATAATGGATTGAATTTGGATGTATGAAACTGATCGGATCTCAAGATATTTTCAAAACAATTTGGAGATCTTTTTAGATTTTTAATTTGAAAATGCTTTGGATAGAGGTCACATACAATGCCCATGTTATAATTGTGTTGGAAGACCTTGATTGAGTTGTGAAGAATTTATCTACCATATAACCAAATATTGTTTTCAAAAAACTACTATGTGTGGTATCACAATGGGGAGAAAATGGAATCTCAAAATGTTGATGATCCAAATGAGACCACCGGATTAGAGATTTTTTATATGGCCATTTTTTGTTTATTCTTCATCATAAGAAGAAAAATACGTTGACCCAACAATACTTCGATATGAGAAAACATGATGCGTCTAATTAAAATGATGATGTAGACAGGGTGAAAAATTGAATGATGTTACCACGACTCCAGTATATCTAGAATGTGGTAAAATCAAAAAGTTGTAATTATTAATCTAATTTTTGTATGGGAAAACCATGTATGGGATTTATAATACTTCCATCGATTACATTCTTAACATCTTAAAGGACTTACTTTCAAATTGTTTTGATATTCCCTCAAACCACTATATGTAACATAATTTAGTTTAAGAACAAGAATTTTCAAAAAAACAAATTTTAGGATTGCCCGCTAGAATATAGCTTATTCTGGGAGGAAACTGCTGAATTAAATGATTCTATAAAATGTGGAACATCCCAATGGAAGACAAAAGGTGATAAAACCCCATCATATATGCCACAAAAATTAATGTGGTACATTACCTTGATCCTTAGACTCCATAATATTTTCATGTTTGATGAAATATCAATAAAAATTCAATGGAATGATACTAAGAGAAAGAAGAATAATGAGTCATTGGTTAACCCTGCAGATGGAATTGCATGGAAGATATATGATGCTTGAATTCCAAATTTCATAGCTGGTATGCATAATTTGAGGATGGGTATTTCATGTAATGGTTTTAATCCATTTGGGCTGATGCTTACTTCACACAGCACATACCCAATTATCATAAACATTTATAACCTTCCCCCACGGTTTTTTATAAAAAACCTTTCACTTTAATTAGTATACTCATACCTGGACCTTATGATCCTAGAAATGGTATAGACGTATATATTCAACCTTTAATAAAATATTGGAAACTTATTTGTGATGTGGGTGTGTACAAATATGATTCATGTTTGAAAGACATATTTCTGATGCGTAATGTGCTTATGTGGATGATCAAAGATTTTCCTACTTATTCAATGATTTCTAGATAGAGTGAGAAAAGAAAACTATCATGCACTATTTCTATGAAGAGTATATGATCTAGAAAACTGAAATTTCACATGTAGTTTTAGTTTAATGGGATATAAAAAATTCTTATCAATGTATTTTCTATATAGAAATAATCATCAAAGATTTGAAAATACCATGGGGGGAGGCAATCCACCTCAGTATATGTTTAGAACTGATATGCTTAATGAATTGAAAGATTTTAGTTTTTCATTTTGAAGGGACAAATGAAATATAGAAAAAGAAAGAATGTTTCCAATGAAACCTATTACAATTAGAATAAGAGGAGTATCTTCTTTGAGTTTCCTTATTGGTCAACCAATTTGTTAATTCATTTCTTAGATGTATTTCACATTGAAAAAGACTATATGTGAAATATTTATTTTAATTATTCTAAATGTCTAGGGAAAGACAAAAGATGATTTATGATCTCAATGTGACTTGGTTGATTGGGGGATTAGACTAGAATTTCATCTTCTGTGTATCATTGCAAATAAATGGAAAGTTCCATGTTCTTCTTATGTGATGAAACCTATAGAAAAAATATCAATTTTTTTAAGTACTAGAGACTATTAAATTTTTTTATTTATATTTATGTAATATATGAAAATGATTCAATGTAATAGTGTTCAAGATGAAATATTTGAAGACTCATGATTATAATATTCTTCTGCATTAGTTGATTCTAATAGAAACCCTTCATCTTTTTTCCAGTAATGTAAGGGTGTCAGTTATTTTCTTGTACCATTTTATTAGAGATGTTTGTTCTTAGTGGTTTTCTCTAAGTATTTCTTGCAAAAAATGTTGGTAGAGACACCACTAATTTTGTGTGAGTTAGAGAAAATGTTTCCCTAATCATTTCTATCATGCATGCTGCATCTAAATGTCCTTCTTCCAAAAGAAATAATTCTCACAGAACCTATTGATTTTTGTTTGATGTATCCAACTGAAATAAATATGAACACATTAAAATCTTATATTTGAAAAATGAATCATCCCAATAGTTTTATCATGAACGGTTACATGGATCAAGAATCTATGTATTTCTATTAAATTTATTTGTATGATCTTACTATGAGAATAAATAGACCAATGAGAAATGAAGAAGAACAGTATGAAAAAATTGAACCCATTTTTCTATCACTTCTTTAAACAAGAATAATTACCAGATCATATTCCTTGATGACATTAATCCTTGAAAAGTGGGATATGGCACATTGCACAGTGTTGTTTGACTATGATTTGTTCGATGGCTACAACAAGTAAGTAAATTAAACATGTATATCTTATATCATCTCTTTTAATTTTACATATCTATTAAAATATTTGTATTTTTATCTATAGGGAACATAATTATATGATGAATAGAAAGAATTGTTTATTATCTTTGAGAAGAAGAGAGTATTTTCATAGAAAAGAGTTTTCTTCTTGGTAGAAATTGAAGGTATAAATATTACGGTAATAAATTAATAAATCAATATTTAATTATGACTAATATTTTTTTATATTTTAGTTATTGATATTTCCTACTCACTCTTACTATGAGTAAATAATAGCTTTGGCTTATGGTCCTAAAACTGTTGTTCGTAAATTTAAATAAAATGTGGTCAATATGTATAGATTTATTATCAATGAACGAGAAAAGAACATGAGAACACAAAATGATAGTTTCATGATAACTGGAACAACATAATATTATACCATTATATCGGATAAAATAACTCAATTTGAAAATGTAGCCTATTATGTAGATGTTGAAAAAATAATAATAATGGATTATTACTATCATGGTTGAGTCACTATGATCAAATGATGGTGGTTTGATTTAATGAAGAGGCAGTGCATGTTTATTGATGATTGTGGATTTCAAGTTATTGACATTACTCACACTCTTACTACCGATGGACCATATGTATTGGAATCGATGAAAAAAAAAATATGTCAAAGATCATCTTAGACCTAATTTTTTTTCATTACTAAAGTAATTCAAAGAAATTTTTTTGATGGTGGTGAAGATGGAATTAGAACGATCCATGATTCTATTGTCCCTAATCCATTTATTACTTATGATGAGTCCAATATATTAATTATCAGATTTTATTGTGAACCATAAGTTTTGGTGGGATATATATATAATCATCCATTAGTGTTCTCAATTACTTTGGTTTAGCTCGACATGGGTTGTTAAGGTTGGTACTATTCAAAATGATTTAATACTGATTGAAAATATTTTGTATCTGAATTGACCGTAATAGGAATTTTCAATATTTATTGGTTTTTGTTTTATTTCAGTCACATTTTCTAATATTAAAATGTAGGAAATAAAACCTATTGAAAAGATGAGAAGAAAAATGATGACAGACAACAATCATTGAATGGCTGATATGGGAATTCCGTCATTAGTATCTGTTGTGAGTATTTTATTTCATATATATAGTTATCAATAACATATAATGTCTGGTGATTAATTTTGTTTTAAACTTTTATGCAGGATCCACCAATTATGTTACAGTTATTCGAAGAGGATCCCAGTAGAGGTCCCAGTACTCAGGATAGTTGTATGACGGTGGTGGTATGAGAGCTCGGCACTCTATTTGGCATACTCGATTAGACCCTACCCCTCCCACTAGCATACTCTCTACCACACATTTTAATCCTATAGTTTCGTTAGGGACACATAGGATATTTAGGCATCAAGTGTTTTCACCATCCTTTACATCTGAGCTTCCTCACCCATATTTTCCATATCCGATGATGATTCCCAGTCCTCATCCATATAGTGCATTTGGTCATCCATCCATGCCATCTTAATTTCCTTCAACTTCCTTCTCTCTGAGCTTCTAAAATACTAATTAGACTCCTACTCGGACATATTCTAGGCCTACGGAGCATACCCTAGGACCTAGTCTAACTATATAGGGTAACATTCCTTCAGTGCCGGTAGATCCAACATCACCCATTGATAATACTATCACAAGTATATTTCTAGAACCCTAAAAAATTACCATAATTTATTTTCATTATAACCTGTATTTATATAATATTTGTTTTTATTATATAACAAATATATATACTGATAGTCAGTAGGGGTGTACATGCATGAATTTAGTGTCGAACTACCACATGCAGTTGATGGTGGACTATAATGAAGACAACCAAATGATCAAAAAAATAGGTCATCAATGTTTGAGTTTTTTAGAGACACTTTCCAAATACTCTGATGTCATACATGTTATCCCACTCTCATGGAGACACTTTCCAAACAAGGTCATGGATAATTCTTGGTAATAGATATGGGTAAAAAAATCCATTCTATTTAATGTAATATTATTATTGTATTTATATGAATTAATATTTTGGTGCCAGCTTTGTTTTAATTTTATCGATAGTGGGGGTGCGCAACCAGCACTTCTAATTGAATTAGGTGAGATTTGGAGATCTTATAATCATGCATTATATATTGGATGGCATGATATAGTTGTCAAAAAGTTATAGGAGAGACCTATCATGGATTCTTGTCTGATGGAACATTATCGGCAAATGATTACTCATTGGACGAGTACCATGTTTAAGGTATTAATCACATATGAGGTTTTTAAATGAAAATTATCATGTTTTTCATTAATAAAATCTTTTGTATTATTGAAAATTATTTAGTAATAATCCAAATATAATAATAAAAAACATTGATTCTAAAAATTACCTCCACACTTTGGTGTATACTATGATATCAGATCATGAGAAGAAGAAGGTACGACCGTCATTTATAATTTTTCTTTAGGACTTTCATTTTATATTGTTTCCTCCTTAATTTATTCAATTTATAATGTTTGGATATAATTTTATTTATGAAATTCATTATTAGTGACCAATTTTCAATTATGGTTACCTACATTCAATGTCATTATAGAGGGAGGTATTTAATATTAAAGGATGTGTGCCTCGAGAAAAACTATTTTGCTCGAGCAGAAAGAAAAAAGATGGAAATGTGGTTAAGGAACTGACACAACCATAAATTGTAAGTTTTAATTTGTTTATTTCAAATTTTAATATCTATTTTTTCACTTAATAATCTATTTATATTTTCAAAAATCTTCTTTGAAGGCCCTTTGTTCCTAGGATCCTAATAATTTTCGGCCCAATGATCACTTACATAAGGTTTTGGGAGATGAGCACCATGGAAGAGTACACTACCGATCTCGAAGGATTATAGTCCCAAAAAGGTATTAGCTCACTTCATGTACCATTTGTAGTAGCACCGAGTTGGAAAATGTTGGGTCATGGGAAGAACATTCCAAAAAAAGGTCACATGGGTGGAAGAACGGGTTGAAAGGACAAATGCATAATTTTATGAAATTGTGAAAGTTTTATGTCCATAACTTCTGCAATTGACCAGGGCATCTTATGATGCATATATGTAGTCGATTAGTACATCATATAGTGCACCAACTAATAGTCCTGGTGTTGTAAAATTTGATTTCATTCCTATCTATGGTGATGGAGATGGAGAGGATGATGGTGAAGAAGAGGTTGAGGATGAGGATGATGGTGAGATTGAGGTCGAGGATGAGGTTAAGGCCAAGGTGAAGGTAGAGGATGAGGGTGAGGATGAGATCAAGGATAAGGATGGGGATGATGTAGGGGACCAGGATAAGGATGACGATGAGGCTAATGATGATGGTGATGATAGTGATGGTGATGAGGGATGGATTGATCCATTACATTTTGAATTAAAATTTATGACATTTGGCATTTGATGATTTATTATGATTGAATATATGTGTGATATTTTTTATTTTTGTTATCAATGGTTAAATGAATTAATTGATTTTTTTATTGACATTATTTATGTATTGGTTTTTTAGAATTTGAGGATGATCTATTAGTTTCATTGTAGGTTTTGTTTGATGATAATGTTTTTTTGGTTTCATCGTAGGTCGAGGATGTTCGGTTGGTGTTTTTATTACAGTGTCCAATTAGTTTCATTATTTACCATTTTCTTATTTGATTATTAGTAATTCTGATTATTGGTTAATTATTTTTTTCTATTTTGATTACAACTGCATTGCATTATAGGTAGTTCTGTTTTTCAAGTAATGATTTATTTTCTTTCTGTAGGTAGTTTTGAAGTTAATTGCAGGTGATGGGGGTATGTTTTGTGTTTATTAATGTGGTTATGATGAAAGTTAAAGGTAATGACATAATAAAAGATCAAATTCTTATCATTTCTTTATTTACCTATATTTTTAATTATTGAATTTATTTTTCCACCTCATTCTGAAGATAGTTCTGACAAATATTGAACAATTTTCATTGATCATTGATATGGTGGATTTCATAAGGGTTGAATATTACACATGCCTATGAACCCATGATGTGAATTTAGAGAAATTGAACCATTATAATGAATATTGTTTGATTCTATATGTAGTTATTGGCTTAATGATATTTTTGGTGTGGTTCCAACAAAACTTTGGTAAAATGAGATATTTGTGTGTATCTAGTAATGCATTATGTGATGTGCATAAATACACACATGAGAAAATGTTTTATTTATTCATGATCTTTCTCTACATGGATTCTGAGTCAGGACAATACTCATATTGTACTGATTCTACCATCATTTTTAAAAAGTATATTTTCTAAAAAATAAAATGATTATCATCATCTACAAAGTATGAAAATAAATAAACTATATATTTCTATGTGAGGTGAGTGGTTGGGCCCTCTCAAAGATATCAATACCCTTTATAATTTGGTGATAAATTTTCCTCCATTGATTTTTCCTTTCTTCTTGAGTATAATTACCATAAAATGATGATCTAATGGGTCAAATAAGTTATGGGGAGGTCCCTAATAAATGTATAACTAGTTAAAAACATCCAAATTATTTAAGATACCTCAACTCCCACCACTATGGATCAACATAGTAACAATTTTATGGTAGACTATGTAATTTTATTGATCCATAATAGAGAATTATTTGATTTAGTAGGACCATCAATGGATAATGGGTATCTAGTGATCAATTTAAATTTATAAAAAGGTGTGTATTTAGGGAGATCTATAGTAGGAATATCATATATAAGATGTTAAAAAATTTAGTATAAATCCTAAAAATCATGGAAAATTAATCTTTGATTAACCAGTGTGGATGACCTCCCAAGTGTCATGAAACCATTATATGACATATTTTTAAAAAAGTGAAGAAATATAGTGAAATATTTCATTATGTCACCTCTCTAATGGAAATGAAATTATATATATACATATATATTTCTAAAATCTTCCAACACTAATTCTAATAAACCTATTCTATAAAATATATTGGGATCCAAAATATTATATACTCCATTTTATGGGATAATAAGATATCTGGATCATACTATTTATATTGTTCTTTGATGGTCTATAAGGGATAAATTTATGTAGACACAATTTTCTCTAAATAAAATGAGTACTCTAATATGGTTTGATTGTGTAATATGTTTGGTTTAAAGGTTATTTTGGTGTCTCGAGTTTGTGAATGGGTAACTAAAGGATGGTTTTCGTAATGAGTTATTTAAGAAAGAGTATTGTTTTGTTAGAATTATTATATAAAGTTATATATTATATGATTTGGGGTACCCCTTAAAACAAATTGTTAAAGTATAAATATTGTATTGTGAAGGATGTTTAGGTTTTGAAGGTGAGTTTAATAAGAATAGTTTGTTAAAAAAGGATTAAGGTGTTTATTTATGGAATTAAAATTATATAGGTTATGAGAACAGGTTTGGGAAGGTTTATAAGAATGGAATTGATAGGAAAAGATTTGGGTATAGGTTGGGTTTTTGTGTTTTTGGAAAGGGAGGTGAAATTTTTGGGATAGAATTTGGGGAAAGTACATGGTATTTTTTATTTCAAGTATTTTTATTTATAGACTAGAAACCCCATAATATAGAGGGGTAACTCACACCATTGGTTATTTTGGTATATTTTTAGACTGATGAAATAATTTTAACCATAAAATTAAAAAATTATATGGTTTATATTTTTTAAAAATTTAGTCTTTGAGTTTTTAATTTTTACAAAAGCATTATATCATTGTTTTATAAACATGTTATTAATTTTGTGATGGTTTCAATAAAATGAAAAGAGGGGTTTACCATAACATAGTAGTCTCCATGATCGTGTTATTCATTTTTAAAAATACTTAGTTGATATATTATTATTTGAAATGGGCATGTTTAGTGCCATGGTTTTAAGAACATATTGGAACCCGAGTTTTATTGGAAAAAAAATATGTGAATCGTTGAAGGTAATATAGAGAGTTTAAATATATAGGGAGTGGTCAAGTGAACTACCTGGTGGTTCTCAATTCCTTCTAGTGGTCATGCTATAAAATTACATATTCCCATTTCTTTCCCTATCATATATACATAGTGTCATGCAACTCTTATGCCATTCCATGCCTTGCCACACCCACACACTTCTTCACTCGTGATACCATAACCATATCAACCACACCCTAATTCTCATGCCCACACCACCCACTAAAATATATTAAGACACCCTTGTCTCACACAACCACAAAGGGTTCTTGGGAACCCTATGTAGTTATGAGATAAAACAAGAACCCATACCTCTTTTAGCCAGTAAAGGGCCCTGATCCTCCCTATTTGAACAAAGTTTGACACCAAGCTCCATTTATATTCATAGAGCTAGAACATGAGCTACTAAAGAAGACATTTATAAGCCCAAAATTGTAAAACTATCCCTAAGTTGATTTTTTAAATAAAAACTTTTGAAAAGTAATTAAAACTAGTGATATTTGGATCATCCAAAATTTTTAAAACCCAAACACTTTTAAAAAGAAAATTTTCACTTAAGACTCCACCAAGGAAAGGTTGATGGAAGTCTCTTGATAATGTCTCCCAATAAATAATTTTGAATCCATGTGGTGATCAAGAATCTTTTAATGGATTCATGACTAGTTGCATTAATTTGCATAATTATATCTAAATAAAATTCAAAAAAATGTATATATGTTCCTAAAAGAATTGAATAATCGTTATCAAATTTTTCAGTGGTGTTTCTTCATAATTATAGCATAATAAATTTATATGAATGACTTATGAACATCTAAATTCATCATACATTAATTAATATATTGTCTATATTATCAAATTTCATGTTATAAGTGTTGTATGTAGGAACTATAAGTACTATATTCATGTCCTATATTCATAAGAGGGAGGTTTTTGTCTACTATTCGGAATTCAGGAAAATCCCTATACCAACAGTTTAAAATTATTGGTATAGTTTTGAAATAATATGTATACCAACTGTTTATTAATACAATTAGAAAAAATCTATACCAATGGTTTTTTAACCATGGTTAATGTTTTTTCTATTGATATATACCAACGGTTAGAAAACCGTTGGTATACTAAAATTTTCAGTGTCCTATACCAACTATTGATGAATAACCATTGGTATAGGTCTATATCCATGACATACTAAACAACGGTATTGAAAACCATTGGTATAGGGTATACCAATGGTTTTCCTACCTATAACAATGGTTTGAAACTGTTGGTATAGCCATACTTTCCAATAGTGAATTGAAACTGATGAAATTTAGAAATATATTTCTTTTTAAATAATAAATAATCTGGTGTTATATAATGAAATTTAGTCATTAGCTCAAGAGGAAGAGGAACATATATTTGATGAAAATCTAATTCAATTCACAAAGAGTATTTTATTTTAATTTTATATGGTATAATATGAAATTATTGATTTTAAATAAAGTTTAATGGAATCCAAGGATGAATTGAAAATTTGGAAACATAATTATATTATAAAATAAAATTTTGAATATTTTAAATCAAAAAATATTTCAAGTCTAAAATAGATTCCTGGTATCAAATCTATATGGCAGTAAGTTTACATGAAAAATAAATAATTCCATTTCTAATTGCAAGAACCACTGTGGAAGAGTCTCATTATATCCATATATTGAACCATACTTTTGTTGTTCTTTTTCAAATTCATTCTTAATCCCATTCATTTTAGCATCCAATCAAGTATAGAATCCCCAAGGGCCATAAAGATACCCTATCTCATTGACAATGTGGAACTCAAAGATAGAACCATAACCATAGGGATGTATATTACCTTTTTAAGAACCATTCATATTACATATGATCCATCAAGTAAAAGGAGTGATCCATAATACCTCAAAAGTTCCATGAATAGGTTAAAAGTTACCTAAAATTCCAAAACATTTAAGGAAAAAATAATTTAAAGAGTTATCACATTTTTCATTTTCATTAGATTTCTCCCATTTAACAGAACCAATTAAATATGTTATGTTGACTGAAGGAATAATGGAATGTCATAATGTTTTAAGTAAACATGGATAATCCAAAAAATATGAATAACCTCCAAGAAATAAACATTTATAAAATTATGTATTTTCCACAATAACTGAACCTGTAGACAAAAAACCATGTGATATCTCATTGAGAAAAAATCTGGAATCCAAAACTAAAACAAATTTATAATATAAATCAAAAGGGAATAATCTATGACATAACTAATGTAAAGATAGTAAAAATATTCTCTATACTAATTGAAAATAACACAACTATAGAAATGATTAATCCCATCAATTTTAAGAAAATCATCAGTGTGAAGTTTGGAATAAAAAACTCTCCCGGAAATATTAAATCTGGATGGTAGAATCCAATAATTGTTGAGCCTTTTTTTCTAGTTGTGAATGTTCACATGATTTTCCATAATGTAGAAGTCCTTTTTGGATAAAGTTCCATTTATAGAATTCTCTAAAATTATAATTTCATCTCCACCAGTAAAATTGTATTTTAAATTTTTTTCATTAATATCTATTTTGAGAATATCAATAGGAATCTCCATTTTTTATTTGATTGAAAAAATGGTGTTCAGAGACATGTCTTTTGAAATAAGGTTGTTAATAAGAGGAGTACTGGTCCTATTTTCCATCCTTAAATTGAAGGATCAATTACTACTAAAAATCCAAAAAGAGTTATTCATTATTGTGGAATATGACTTTTTGAAAGTAGGCCATATGGAGGAATCCACATAATTAACATAACAGGCATTGAGTTTTCCAAGTAATATTATTCTGAAAAAGGTAAGGGAATCATATTTCTCACTTATGAGTCACCATAAAAAACTAGCCTTTCTGTCATGGTTAAACTTGCCAAGATTTTGTACACCCATCCCTTCAAAGTTTATTTATTGGCAACACTGTTTATTGGAAATAGTGGAATTTTTTCATTAGAGGATACTTCCAATCCAAATGAATTTTGTTATATAAGTAATGATACTTATTTTGAGATCATACAGTCATATTTAAGAAATAAAATAGTGAATTGTTTTTCAAAAAATTGTAGCTTTTACAAGGATTATTTGACCTGCCACTGAAATCATTTTTCATTTCCATGAAGATAAATGACTCTAGATTTGACTCAAAATATTAGATAAGTTGAAAGTGTTGGACCCATGATGCTCTCAAAAATGGACCAAGAACAGCCCAACCCCT
Source organism: Viscum album (assembly GCA_963277665.1). Taxonomy (NCBI): domain Eukaryota; kingdom Viridiplantae; phylum Streptophyta; class Magnoliopsida; order Santalales; family Viscaceae; genus Viscum; species Viscum album. The sequence continues at coordinate 658,912,430 of OY728132.1, forward strand.
ACACTGAGGTTACTAGGCTCTTCATTGGGCCACTCAAGTGGGATGAGTATCATGGATGTCTCCCTGATCCAGCATGGGATTTATTTCACCTCCCTGGAGAATCAAGCATATGTATAACTTGAATTTAACCAATTTGGGAGCTTCTATGGTACCACTACCTCATATGGAGTCATGGTACAGGAGATACTCCCCAATGGTTATTCTTCCGGTCAGCCCCGGGTTTGAATGTCTAGGGAGGTGAAATAAATCCCTAGCTGGCTAGGGGAGATATCCATGATACTCAACCTAGTTGAGTGGCCCATTTAAGAGCCCATTAACCAAGGTTTTTGGGATGGAGTTTATCTTGTTCCATTTTTTGGGGAATCACATGTCCAACAAAAAGGATCCTTTTTAACAGACCTATACTACAATCAGGTCGTATTTTTTATACGCCTTGTGCCCACATTTTATTTGGAACAGGATGAGATGAGGTTATTTCCCACATGGAATTTATTTTTCATAGGCCCTATTGGGATTTAATATGTCTCCATTGTGATTTGAACCTAGTACCTAAGCCATAATCATCCACTAGTTAGTGTCCTGAGTTCCACTGTGCTATATGATGTGGTGGTACTAGAGAAGCTCCCTTATTGGCAAAATGTCAGTCATCCCCAGGTTTGATTCTATAGGGAGGTGAAATAAATCCCCATCTAGCTAGGGGAGATACCCAAGATACTCATTCCAATTGAGTTACCGAGTCATGTGCTTAGTAACCCATATGTAGGGGCTAGGGAGTTTCATGTTTTGTTATTGGGGGTGTCAGAGGTACCACAAAAAGGCATGTTTTTAATAGACTTATGCCACAACTGGGCAAAAATCTAGCCACACTCTGTGCCAACCATTTCTATGGACTATGATTAACTTGGGTTATTTCACACATGGAAGGTATTCTCCCAAGGACCTATTGGGATTTAATACCCCCCCCCCCATGATTCAAACATGGGACCTAAGGCATAGCGGTCATTAGGGATCATTATGAGTACCACTATTAGGATTGAATTAAGAATAAGGATCACAGAATATTCATTGATAATGAATGTTTTCCAAGTGTCTACAAGATGTTAGTGGGAGATGCATTATTTTTTTCAATTGAAATGTCTTCTAGAACATATGGAAAATAGATATTGGGCTTACAATTTGGTTAAGACCATGGTGAAAGTAATTCTCCAGTGATTGACATAAAGTAACATCCTAAGTTATAGGGAATATGATCAGTTGAGATAGATTAGATAGTTGTTTGGACCTAGTCAATAATACATATAGGTACATTTTATTGAAAAATAAAAGTGGAACAATTCAAGGGAAGAACTGTTTCCAATGTCACATGACATAAATCTATCCATGAAGACATGAAAATCCATAGGAGGAGAATAAGTGTTGAAATGAGTTCCATAAGCTACAATGATGGATCAATAACTTATGACATGATATGTACATTATATTATATTTAAAAATATTCTTTATAGTATGAAAATATCATTTAAATATCAGAGTACTACAAGTTCTGAAGTTAAAACTATCTAATTGTACCTCGAAAAGTACAAAAGGTATGTTCCTGGTAAGTGGAGAAGGATACTAGTTATGTTGGGACACAAACTAGTCGTCCTTAGATCAGTGTGATCTAATATCATAGTTAGTAAATTATGGTGAGCGATAAAATTTCATAAGATCCAATAGTATCCATACCTACAAATACCAAGTATGTTGTAGCTTCTAAGGAAACTAAAAAGAATTTAAACACTGTGTTTTGTTTCAGTTCTTGGAATCTCACCTAGTAAGTAATGTATTATCATAATGTAAATTATGATATTCTTACTAACAAATATTTCAAGTTTTGATAATGGAAAAATTAATATACTTTGAGATACCACCTACTGAGAATTTTTACTCAAGGAGATAACATTAAATATAGTAGAATAGCCACGTGGAAGAAACGTGGAAGACCTAGTAGCTAAAGTCATTTCTCAGCAGAAACATGATCTTTATCATGTGATTAGCTAACAAGTATAGTTAACAAGTTGGATCTAGTGAAAGTTGGAGTGTTGAAATAGTTGGTTCTCTAAACCCAACTATGCAGTTATTTTCATTACCATATTGTGTATATAGCTAGATAAACATAATGAACAATTACCATTATAGTGATGATATTTATGCATCCACTATTTAATGGTAATATATATAGATTAATTATCAAAACAAAAGGTTATAAAAGATAACAATTTATAATTTGAACATCAATATACTATGAAATTAATCATAAACATTGATCATATGGTCTAGATACAACTTACTGACTTCAAATAGAATATTTTTGACTATCAGGTGATGGGGGCTCAAAAGTATTGAGATTTTTTCTCATGAAATTCATACTGGGTGATCTCTAATAGTGATATCATTATGGATAACTTGTCAAATAGAACACAACATGTTTTGGGTATCATTGGTTGTTCCTATCAATGGACATGTGTATTGGTCTCCTGATATGAGATCATTACCAGTGTGCACCATTTGATTGAGTACTTTGATGCAAGGAAAAAACCATGATAATGAAGTCATGGAAAGGTATCTTGTGTTGGGAGCGTAATTGGTGGTATTACTTTGGTTGAATGGTCAAGAAAAGATTTTATTATTCTGGGTTATGGAAGTAATATATCTCACGCCTGGTTGATCAAGATGGTGATACCTTTATAAGAATTTGGCCAAAGTAGTCGAAAGTTAAATCCATATGGATAGATCATAAAATAATAAAACAAGAAAAGGGTGATAACTAAATTGTTCATCCTAATTTATGAGATATTTTATGACAAAGAGATTATAGTACATAGTACATGTTTGTAAGATGGTATTCATTGTTATGACTATTCATATCTCTTTAAGGTCCTTGATGGGTTTTTAGACACTGCTCTTAGTCTGTGGATTTTATTCACTGGTATTGAGATACGGTCCTAGAGGGTTACACACAGTAGTGTATTTAGGAATCCTCCCTATTTAGTAGAACATATATATTGGACATGGTGGTCCTCACAATTTGATCTAAGTGTTGTCCAAGGTATCGATCACCAAATGAATAAATAAATTCATTATTATTCAAGAGAGGAATAATTGGATTGAATTTTTTTAATTTATTTAAAAGTTATTTAAATATGAGAAAATATTAGTTAAATGAATATTATTTTAATATTCATGGTTCGTTTAATATTTAGCGGAATTTCAATTCAAGATAAATAACTCGAGTTTTTCGCATAGTATATTTTTAGATATATTACAGAAATGTGATAAAATAATAAATAATATTGATGCAGTTTAGTTCATCATAATTATTAATTTAGTGGGTGTTAGATAAATGGTGGGAATGGGGCATGGCCAGACTACAGCCTGGTTATGGAATAGGTCTATTAAAAAGGTGCGTTTTTATTGGACCCATGACACTCTGGACAATAGACCAAGATACTCCCTAGCCCCTATAGTTGGGTTACTGAGCTCTTAACTGGGTGACTCAACTGGACCGAGTATTGTGGATATATCCCTTAGCCAATTAGGGATTTATTTTTCCTCCCAAGAGATTCAAACTAGGGGTTGACCAGCATATTAACCAATTGGGGAACTTCTCTGGTACCACTACACAATATGAAACTATGGTACTCATGACACTCCCTGGTGTTTGGTTATGCCTTATGTCCCAGGTTCAAATAGTGTAGAGGAATATTAAATATAAGTAGGGCCAAGGGATAATAATTTCTATGTTAGAAATAACCCTTGTTCAGACTGGTCTAGAGAAATGGTGAGTGCAAGGTGTGGTCACACTACTCCTCGAATGTGTAGGTTTGTTAAAAAGGATCCTTTTTGTTGGAACCATGACACTCTTGAAAACAGAAAAAGATACTCCCCATCCCCTACACTCAGGTTACTGGGATCTTAACTGGGCTACTCAATTGGGGCGAGTATCATGGATATCTCCCTTATCCACCTAGGTATTTATTTCACATCCATAAAAAAACAAATTCGGGGCTGACTAGAATTTAACCAACCAGGGATCTTCTCTGGTGCCACTGCACCATATGGCATAATGGTACCATATGGTGAAGTGGTACTTGTGACTCTCCCTCATAGTTGGTTATGCATTAGGTCCCTAGTTCGAATTTCGGGGGAGGCATATTAAATCCCAATAAGACCTGGGGAAAATACCTTATATGTGGGAAATAACCCCAATTCATCCCATTTGATAGAAATGGTGGGAACAGGGTGTAGCCAAACTATGGCCTAATTATGGTGTTGGTCTGTTAAAAAGGCTCCTTTTTGTAGGACCCATGACGCTCCCAACAACAGACCAAGATACTCCTCATCCCCTAAACTATGGTTACTGGTCTCTTAACTAGGAAACTCAACTAGGCCTAGTATCATGGATATCTCACCTAGCTAGCTAGGGATTTATTTCACCTCCCCATAGATTCAAACCTGAGGTTGATTAGAATAATAATAAATTAGCAGAATCTATGGTACCACAATTCTATATGGTGTAGTGGTGCCAGAGAAGCTCCATGGTTGGTTAAATTCTAGTTAGCCCCAGTTTGGATTCTCTAGGGAGGTGAAATAAATCCCTAGTTGTATAGTGGAGATATCCATAATACTCTTCCAAATTGAGTGGCCTAGTCAAGAGCCTAGTAACCCAAGTGTAGGGGCTAGGTAATATCTTGGTCTGTTGTCAGGAGAATCATGGGTCCAATAGAAAGATCGAGGTTTTCCCTGAAAAAATGTACACCAATATAAATAAAGGTAAGATTTACTTCTCTACTTTATTACTCAGTGGTGATTCTCACCCTTCTGGTTACAGTTTTCATTTTTAATAAAATAGAATAATGATTTATTCCTAATAATTTCTTGACCTGATAATTTTTCATAGTAACGAAGAGAACTTTTCATGTTCATAATGTTCCTTTAATGTCCATTTATTAAAATAATTATTCCATCATCATATTAAATATGAGTGGGAGTAGCAAGCCCTCTACCAGTCCCAATGGGAGTAATCATATTATCCTTTACTAAATTAAGAAGAATCCTAATCAAATACTCCTCAGAAATAAAAAAAAATTAATGGAAGAAATAGGATCACCTTGTCTGAAACCACGTCAGCATGAGAAAAATTCCTCAGGACAGCCATTTATCAGAACTGAGATATGGTCTGATCTCTGGTGGATTTAAACACAATTTCTAGATATTTAATTGAAACCAAATATAGTTTATACATCACAAATGAATATCCATTCAAGAGTGTCAGTGAATTTTTTGACATCTAATTTAACAGAAATGGTCTCTCCTATAGTGTGTTTATTAAGAATATTAACATGTTCTGAGGCCATAATAAGAAAATATTTTATTTTACTACCTTTTATAAATCCACAATAATTGGTAGAAACAATAATATTATCAATTACCACCAATATATTTTCTTTAATTTTTCCAATAATTATATAAATGTAATTGACAAGAGAAATTGTACTAAAGAGATTTATCTCATTAGAATTTTTAATTTTAGGGATGAGGGAAAGGAATTCAGAATTTATACCATGAGTGAGATAAAAAAACTCTAAAAAATGAATGACCAGTCCATAGATATCATTGTGAATGATACCCCAATAAGTTTGAAAGAAGGAATTTTGAGAACCATTTTGTTTAGGAGTAATCCCTGAGTTGAGACCAAATACTACCTCTTCTATTTAAAAATAAAGAGGAATATAAGAGATATTATAATTTTCCTCTTCAATGATAGGATTAGGTATTATATATCTGATGGTTTGAGTTGGATTATTGGACGCATCGATGAAATGGATGTAGGATGATGCAACATGTGCTACCATGTATTCTCTCTATTCAAATAAGTTTCTATTATCAATGAGAATAAAAAATGGTCTATTAATTTTTCATAACCTTTTAAGAGAATCAATGAACATAGTGTTTCTATAACCACCATTAGGCCACTTTATTCTGAATACTTTCCTCTGAATACTTTCTTAAATATTAATAAGAACATTGAAATATTGTGTTTCATTATTTTTTTGTTCAAGACCAGTAGAAAAATCACTCTCGTTGTCTTTATCATGAATAGATAGAAGTAAGGATTCAATATTTTAAATATTTTCATCAATATGACTAAAGAAATTTTTATTCCATGTTTTCATATTTTTATTGGGGATTTTGAACTTTAAAACACAATCAAGATCATCATCCCTAAAGTTAAAAGAGATCCATGTTTCTTGGAAAAGAGGTCTACAAGAAGGGTGTCAAGTCCAGTAATTAATATATCTAATGGGGGAGGGTGTATTATCCACTTCATAAATAAATTTCACAAAAATAGGGTAATGGAAAATGTTAAAAATACTCAAAAACTATCCATAATGTTGGAACAAAACTAATCAGTACCTTCAAGGAATCATTTCATTTGTCATTCCACAATGATGAATAATGAAAATGTGCTTAGTATTCATAACGCATCATGTTTCAACATATCTACTTGGTATCTTCAAGGAATCAAGTTATTGGTCAGACTACAAGGATACATGCTCCTACCCTAAATATGGTTCCACATTCATCATTTTCTAACATCATGAACACTCTCCCTTTAGGGGTAGTCATACCATTATGGTCCAAATGTAATGAATACCAATTACAATTTCCAATGAAATGGTATCATACATAACTATGAAAAACATGAGAATATAATCATAACCTAAGATCATTATTATATAGTATAAAATAGATAATAACACGTGATCAATATTGAACACATTAATAATATACTCTATAAAACTAATGTAATTAATCATAAAAAATAGCACTTGTGGTATACACACAGTCCCACGTGTGATCACACTAAATCATGGAAAACAAAAAATCTAACAAAGTACTATAATATGGAAACAAGTTCATAAAAGAGACCCAAATGGGAAGGAACATCCCTCAAAAAGGTTATTTATGAATAACTCCATGTATTTTTATGGAAACACAAAACTAACCAAATTGCACACCTATAGAGAATGATTTTTACATCAATGATGCCTGACTTGGGTTCCAGTATTTTTAAAAAGAGTTTTAATAGAGAGAATCAAGATATTTCTATGTTAAGAATGACATTATATAATCACATACATTAAGGAGTCCATCAATAGATACAATATTGAGGTATATTGAATGAGAGGTCACTAATTCACTGGTTCCATTTTTTATTCAATAATGGATCAATAATAACATTCTAATTCTAAAATAGAGAATCATGTCTAGAAAATGATCATATATCAATCATAAATCCATCAACATAAAATATATTAAAGATGAAATTCAAGAGGGAGAAGATATCATGATGACCATTCTAAAGAAACTCACCTGGATATATTGACTATTCTTGACAATTCTATCTCATATAAAAGAGATTATCATTGAAACATCAGTACGTCTACCAATCTACCAAGTAATTATCATTATATTAAATAACGATAATCAATTCAGAATTAAGAAGTGTTCTAGGAATATTATTCAATAACACTTACCCATAGAGAACTCATATTCCTTGGTAGATCTTGATTTGATAAATGGAAAATTATAACTCTCAAGATCTAATACCAATCAACAAATAAAAAGATAATTTATCATTTTTATTCATGGAATTAAAATATTTGACATATATCCATGTTAATATCTCAAATATGAATAAGTATTTTCCATATATATATAGAAATCTTACAATTCTAGTTTCACTAGATTGGTCAAATCATGGAGGGGCAAGGAGATAATATTGGGAGAGTCTTCATCCAAGGGGGTAGGACTAAAAATTAATATTTTCCATTTTGGGGTCATAATTGGATAATAAATATGTGTTAATGGTGTGTGGAATTAATAATTTATGGGTGAATTTAATACACCCCCATATGGGGTGCACTAGCTGGGCAGTATCCCTAGAAGAATAACAAAAATCCTGCCTCAGCTATTAGATTAATAATGGCTTCCCACTTGTTATCTTGTGAGTTTTTCACATTTTGAACCCCGACTTCTTGCACCATCGACTGGATGGTGGCCTTGTTTTATCCACAATATATAATTTGAGCTCTAATTCCTTATACACTATACAGAGACCCCTATATCTTAATAGAAAACTTCTAAAACAATCAATAGTTTGTTAAAACATAATTGAATTGAGAAATAAATAAATTCAAATACCCCTTAGAATGTATAAAGTGGGGATATTACAAATTATTAAGTCTATTAATGTTATTTCACAATTGAATTCTAAGAATATTATAATATATCATAACCTCTATAATTATACTTCTAAGATAAAAACAAGATTAAAAAATTACCATTAAATCCTACTCATATTAGGCTATAATTTGGTTACTATTGCCTAGGGTATAAATCAAGAGTATGAGTAACATTACCCTTATTTTTTGTAAAAAAATTACCACATCATCCACAAACCAATAAACCACCTTCAAACTCAAATAACTAAATTTATGAGTAATGTCATCACACAAAATAAAAATAACTCAGTGTTAAAATTCATGAAACTCCAACACACAACTCTTTATATTCTTAGAAAAATCACCTCATGTTTGAACTAACATTACCTAAGACAACCATTATCATGATAATATAAGTCTGAAAACAACATAGAATATTAGTTTTACTATAAAATTATAGCTAGTAGGGTCTACCCTTAAGATATACCATGTTATGTGAATAAATATAGTTTTTCATTAGTGTTTGATATATAAAGATTAATCATTTATTCACAACAAAAAAGTAAATATCAAAACAAACAAAACTCCACAAAATTTCATTCACCACCTTATCCATATCACCAAACCACTTCCCATATATATCACATTTATCACCACCGATCATTATCCATGCCACTAATGATTGTACCTACAAACATAATAAATATTTATTTTCATTATAGTGATCATACAACTACAATAAAAATACCTATATAGCTATAAAAATATAAGGTAAATAACTATATGTATTATAGGAATATCACAACCCTCCTCCACATAAAAACCATAGAATATGAAATCACCCATAACCCCTCCATATAATATAATACCGCATACCTACAAAAACCATATAATAAAGCTTCCAAAAATGGTTATAAAATTTAAAAAACATAATAACAAAATTATAATATAATTCAGTAAACATGTTAATTCAAAAGAATAAATGTAATATATAACAAAAATTCATAGCACAAAAAATGTTTTTACCACATCAACTCAAACAGGCTCTTAAATCCCCTATTTACTCATCTGACATCTGCTCTAACAACCATATGTCTTAGGGAAACTATCACAACATCCCACATTTAACCTACTATCCACCTATATTTTTTCATAATGTCATAACCCAGTAATCACATTCACACCTTAAAATTTTCATCACCACACTTAGTAGGACAACAACATAGTACAACAACAAAATAACAATTCATATCAAAAAACATAACCTCTTAAATATCCTCAAAAAATAATAATTGTTTCCTCACATTTCATAATTTAACCACATTTTCCATCTCTTATCATTCTAAATGATAATCTATTCTAATTTTATTATCATATTTTACCATAGTTGAAATATTCCCAATTATTTCATCATTCCATGCAAATATAATTACCATGTACAAAAATATAACATCAATTTAATTTATTTATAATTACTTTTATATGATTAATAGAAAATTATTCATCACCCCAATGAAAAAAACTATAAAAATTCACCTAACACAGATAAAAAATAGATGTTCGAATACTTTACCCTATAAATAATTGATCCTTTAGAGTAGTATCCATTAATCTAATCCTCTAAATCCATACATCCTTATACATGATAATAAATTTCATGATTCATATAACCAAACAAAAAACCTCAATAGATACATAGGATAAGAATAATTTACCCATCCTCCAGTAAGATACCTACTATGGGCCACAATTATTGTAAATCCATGCTTCAATTCAGCCACTTTCATAATAAAATATATCAATATATTTAATCCAAAAATTTCCCCATGTGTGCCTTTATTATACCAATAGGTTATGGAGGAGTTTCAAAATAAAATAATTAGGTTTTGGATGTATACATTACTTATAATATATTTTTACAAAAAAATGTCATACTTACATAAACCAAATCTTTCTTACTTCATTCAAATACAGATATGTTTCTTTTAATATGTTTTGATTTTATCCCGTAAAAACCTAAATAAAATTTTTATTTAAATATATGAATATAAATGTACTAACATTACATGGTTAGTAAAACCATGAAATATTTTATAAATTCTATGAAAAACATGACATATTCCCCAGCGGCGGCACTGTTCATCAGTGGGTACTGTAGCGGCGGTAGGGCACTCTAGCGGCGGTGATGCTGTAGCAGCAGGTTACTATTCACATAATGTGAATTGGCCTTTGAATTTGGGTATACGGGCTATGTAATGGGCTACAAGCCCACTGGGCCTTCTGGATATGTAATGGGTTTCCCTCTACCCAGTTAAAAGAGGTATTTTCTTTGATTTAATAATAAAAATGAGGATTCGGCCCCAACCTTTTGAAAAAAAAAATATATCCCAACTTCTATGATATATATAAAATATTCTTCAATAGATGACTAAAAAACATGGTGTTTACTATTAAAATAATGATGAAATATCCAAAACCATAATGGGGTAAATAAGTCATGTCATCCATTATATTTTATAATATTTATCAATTTAATGTAAAGAAAACTCTACATAATTTACCTATAATATGAACTAACCATGATATTTTTAATAAAAAAACAAAAAAAATCCTTTTGGTTTAACTTCTCTCTAATATTAACTCTTTATCTTCCTCTTACTTCTCTGATACCCATAGAAAATGTTTAGTAAAATGACTATAAAAAATTTTCTATACTCTATATATATCTCTTAAAATATATTTTTTATTTAAAATATAAAAAATATAAAAAAATTAAACATAAGAAAACTAAACCATCACATTAAGCCTCTTAAATCGGACCAAAACATCATTAATAACCTCATAAACATGTTGTACCTATCAAAAACATTTCATCACATATTGGTGAAATTAATAAATGTCACAATATGAACCACAATCCATTAACTAATATCATTCCTCCCATAATTATTTAATAAACCTTGAACCGTTCAACGTTCGTTTGAAAAATAATATTTTATCATATTCACATTTATGATTAAATAAAATTGTGAGTACATATAGAAATAAATTCAATTCTCATTATTTAAAACCATAATAATATAATTGAATATAATTAACTTGTGATCATTCAATTGGTCAATCATTGGACCCCAAACATGGTGTCCAATTCATCCAAAACTCTAATTCTACTGACTTAGTGGATCCTGAAAAAAAAACTTTTCATGTAACCCTCTAAGTTTCCATATTGAGAGTAATGCGTCCAACTTACAAACCAAAATTAGTATTTAGAAATGAATCATGGCCCCTAAATACATGATGATAAGTCAAATCTATGACTAACTCCTATGAACACTTACCATGCAACAAAATCCCTTCGTATCGATATCTTATTTAAGAAACTTTCATTTCTTGTGTCATCAAACTTTGTGCTCGAAATATATTCCTTTAAATTTTTGGAAATGAACTTATTAAAAATTTTCCATGGACATGGACTTTTATATATAGTTATAATTCCATAAAATGGACTAATATATCGTCCCCCATTTTAAAATGAAAGGTAAAATCCCTCTTTTAATTATCCACTAATGTCATATCATTTGTGATGCATCCAACGTATCAAAATTTTCCATGAACATATGTCATTAAAGTATATAAAATACATCAATGTACACAAATCATGATATGAATTAATAATAATTATAAATTATATGTATCATTACACACATCTATATATAGTAACACCTGATGACATAAAGAACATGTAGATTTTCTATTAGTGAGTCAGTTATCATAATACTCCTCTCTTGGAGACTATTAAGGGAGAACTTCATGTGAAAATTATAAATGTATTATGAGCCCCTTAATCCTGATAGAATGTATCATATATTTCTATTCAAATTATTTCATCCAGTTATAGAACATATATTTTAGAATATCTTCATAGAACATCAAGGTTATTATCATAGTTGGGAACGGTTATGACCTCCTGATGTGAAAAATACTATAAGGACGTGATCACATTCAATGTCACAAATAAGTACAATTATGATGTGATAAAAACATTGGTAATATTAAACACTATGAATATATAGTTATTCACAAGTATAAGTTAATTGGTTCTAGAAATCCAAATCCAACACCATGGGTGTGTCTCTCCCCTACCTTGATCACATCATCCGGATCCAAGTCATACCCTTATAGAAAAACCACATCTAGAAACTCAATGTAGTTCCTTTCCAGGAATCCAATTCATCTAAAAACTTATGGGATTTCTGTGATGGGAATCTGGACTCATCATAGTAAACATAAAGGCCAGATCCTTTATGTACATCTTATCTATCCCACATATCTTAGTACATATTGGTGGTGAGATCTTCCAACCCAAATCATCTCATACATCATATCTTAATGGGATTGTAAATCTATCCGAAATTTTCTGAGAAATGTAAGGTTAACCTCTCAAATGAACAACCAATAATCATAATCAAACCTATAATAGGATAAAATTGTTGATTTTTTCTCTAAGGTGAAACATAAAATCGTCACAACCCAATTCACACGCACACCCTTTCTATGGTCATCATGTCATTAGGGTACCCACCAGGGTCCCTTCGGACTCATCATTGTTAGAAACCCTTCATGGGCTCCTCTATAATGTTCTCATCTCTCTAGAAAAGCCTGAACCTTAGAGGTTATATTTTCCCTTAATGTCTGCATAATCTTATAATGGTATCATAGCTCTCATAGGCATCATCACTCAATTGAGATGGACTCAATCCCATTCCCTTTCCACGTCACCCTATGTTAGTCCTCACACACAACATATCCATCAATCTCCTCATGTACCACCCACCTAGGTAATCACTTCTTACTATGGGAGGAACAATTTCCCATGGAAATTTCCACAAGCTCGAAGGATTTAAGGCATATCATTTTTCTCACATGGATATCCCCTAGGCCATGCATCACCATTTTTCACTCACCTATACCCATAGGTCACTAAGGGCACCAATCACTAGTACTACTAAATTTCATTAAATTTATTAAATTTATAATACTCAGGGTCTATAATCACCTGAAATAAAAGTATAATCAAGACCGCTAAAATTGGAAGTTGGGGAAATAAAGCTACTACAAAAGGGTCCAACATGTCCCTTGGAACTTTTATTCAATTTATCTATGAAATTCATTTAAATAAAAAAATTCATTTAAATATAAAAGGGTTCAATCACTTTTTTTGAAAAGACCACACATAACATAACAAATAAATAGAATGTATAATAACCAAGGTTTTTTTACAAGGGACCACCTAACTTAATCAAGAGTAAATTTCCTTTTTAATTCATAACCCGACAACTCTGTCAAGTCTTTCCCAAGTCCATTAATCCATTTTCCATCATCATGTGGCCTTAACTCATTCCCAAGCATCTAAATTAAGTAATTATAGAAATATATAATTAATGTAACAATTTAATTAAAATTAATTTATATAGTCTTAAATGTATAAAATCTCATCTAATGACATCAATTTTCCAAAACCTCAAGAAATTTAAAGTGATTCACTCCCAGTACACACCCAACCCAAATACATGAAAAATCCCCCACAAACAGCTTCAATTCAATGATGAAAATAATTTAATTTAGGTAAAAATCATAGAGAAATATATATGGAGGAAGAAATCCATATAAATGATGAGAAACCGTATGAAGATACCATCTCAAGAAATCCTCTATTTACCAAATGCAAAATCCTCATCACTATAGTATGATTCCACTAGACTCTAGTAGAATCGAAGCCAAACCCTAAACCAAAAATGTTTGAAATCAATGGAAAAATTAAGAGAAAAGAAAAAATGTTGGAGAAGATAAATATACAAAAAATATATACACAATCCCATTATTAGCCATCCCCTTTCAAGGGGGGTTTAATATAGGAGGGGAGGAGCACAATAAAAATGGCATCTTCTGACCCCCTATTCGACTGAAATCGAAGAGGCATGACCTGAGTAAAACATGGGTTTTCCCTCATCTATAAAAACATGCTTGACACTCATTCATGGAATGACCCCTTAGTTCACAATATTAAATCCTCTAGTGAGATGGGTATACCCCTTGGTCGAACCTTCTTCATGGAATAAACCACATTCCACGCCATTAATGGCATGTATAAGGGTCGCAAGCCCCTCTTGTAAGGGTCAAATTTATATTGCGAATATCCTATTCATATATTTTTTTCCCTATATAAGGTTAATATCCCTATGTAAATGTCATTCATATCATGAATGACTCCTTCATTGCGTGATTGGCCTGTGTCTATAAAAGTTCAGCAGCCCGACCACCTGACCCATCTCCAATGCTCACACGAGAACCCATACCGCCAACTAGGGCATGAACCATTTACAAAAACATCTATTTGATATGTTCTAACTACCATAATTTTAATCTAAATTACTTCTCACAGAAAAACTCACTCACCAAATAAAAAAATTAAGTTCCTTTGGAATTTCAGAACTCATCAAGGAGTGAGGTTTTACAACATCCCCACTATAACACTTCTAATCCCTGAGAATACTCATTAATTTTTCCATCAATGGTCCCAACCTATAATTGAAACCAATTTATTATTAATTCACCACATTATATATCCAAATTTATAATGATATTTCACTGTACAACTCATAACGTGACGTTCACTATACATCAAAACATGATCAACTTCTCATCATCATAACTGGAACACCATGATGGTGTTTACCTAAATCAACCTAACTTGAGAAACCATGGTGTCATTGATCAATTCATCCTCAAGATTATGGTTCTCCCCACTATTAGAATCAACTCAAAAAATCTAATTCCTAATCCATAGAAAAATCACTTATCTAAATGCAATTACAATGGTCTAAAGACACGCTCAGTGTGGTTCCTTTCTCACCATACCCAATCATAGGAAAAAACACCATCCATAATACAATATTACTCCACATTTCTAATTTTAAATCAATTTATATGAGTCTCCACCATCTAAGTAAAATTACTAGACACATCTTCCTTTCCATGAAAATCCCTAACTAAACCTAAAAACACACCTATCATATCTGATACAAAACACCTAATGTAGTTCCAAATCCAGTATATCCAATTATATAAAAAATCACCAATGAGACCTCCTATAGCTTCCTCTTATCAGAAAAACTTTATTTTAACCACCACTGCACTATCTCTTCAACTGATCATGATTCCTAAAACCACATAGGAATCATGTGGTAACAAAACACCCACATTGAATCATAAACATGATATTTGGTGTAATACTCCAATCGGATATCCAAATATTCATACTATTCATCATTATCTCACCCCAAGAATGGGTGCATCCCCAACCCAACTCATTCTTAGATCACTTATAAATCATCTTGATTCTGATGCCAATGCATGGACTCTATCCAAAACCTCATCTAAATCTATATCTGGTATTTTTCATGAAACCAAATAAGATTGGATTCATCTTCTCAATGAAATAAAATGACTACCCCATACATCCAATAACCAGTCTCACTCATCCCCAGTACCCTACTCACATAGGTTCATAACTCTGTGCCCCATGCTTCGTCCATCACCGCATGTAATGACTGGATGTTACTATCTTTATCCTCCTTGATAACTAAAATAAAATATCAATTACTACCTATTTCTAGATCACTAGAATTTCATCCAATCCATTCATAATAATTCTATCTATAACTAGGGAAACACCCACAAATGACCAAATGTTCACTCCCACCATATATACTTCATTATACTTCTCCTAAAGTGAAACATTAATTGCTTCTGTCATTATTTGCATGTCACACTTCACGACCTACACTCATTTCATCCCAAGAAACACATGTATATAATCAAACTTTATATCGACCATTCCATAACACCCAATATATCTCTAATGTCACCCCTCTCCATAGATGTGCATTTCTAACTCGTGTCAAAGATTATTCCAACTATTCCCATAAAGGTATCATCAAATCCATCAGACCTTGACTCATACTTGAAAAATCACTAATTTCTATTTAAAATGGTACCACACATATCCTTCACATACTAATTTGATATCATCCAAATACAATAGTGTACACTCTGGTACCATACTATCATATCAACTGACTAATTCGGCCATGAGTCACACATCATTAAACCTGGGATCATTCACCTAAACACCAACCATCTTCCTCTCACATGTTAATAATATATATCCCCAAGTACCCATATTATCTCATCCATCAAGCCTAGAATCTCTACCTTTCCAAGGCTAATCGCATGATATCTCTCCACTCCAAACATCATTCCAAAACCTAATGTGTCAACCATTCTCCCAAAAGTGCATCTAAATCCAATAAGGTCAGACGATCAACTAGTCCTTCACTCTAAAACTATTCCTTGAAACCAAAGAACCTCAAGTTCTATTCATAAGAAAATTTAAGGCATCACTCTACTGATACCACATATCAAATAACACTACCCATTCATAAACCTCAAACACAAATCATCTACCCTAGGTTCTCATTTATAAGGTCCTCACAAACCCATGCTAACCACTCTATTGGGTTACCCTCATATATATCACATCCCATCTCATTTATAGTAACCAACTCACCTATATCTTGAGATGCACCTCAAAACACTAGGCTCTCATGTCACTAGACTCTCCCATATAACCCATAGGTCATATCTCACATAAGAAACAACTCATGGGAAACGTCTTTATATTCCCCTCTCAAATAATTAAAGGCAAATAATTTTCCAAAACACCCACTATAGGGTTAACACATATATAAAAATTTGGAATCAGATTCCAAAACATCATCCTACCCGCAGATCTAATACTCATCGGTAATATTCACATGAGACTACCCCCACGAGGATCGAAATCTTATTCACAAATATACACAATAGAATCACATGCCAAATTCTCAACCTACAAGGGAATAGGTTCTCATCAAGCATCTACATATGGGACTACCACCTCAAGAATCACAATCTCAAACTAATCCTCTTCAGGCCTCCACATAAGGGATCCACCCCTTGAGGATTACAATATCATCTATTAGTATATACATATATAACATCATCAACCTACCATGATCTTTGTCGAGTATACCAAATTAATATGTTTCAGTTAAGTAAAATTTCACCAAGAATATATCTATGAAAACACCATATAAGTCATTTTTGAAACTCTAAATAACTAAACCTATTACCTTTTTGAACTATTTAATGACCCACAAGGGACTATATCTAAGTTTTAATATGCCAATGATAACCCAATAATGTCTTTATACATCTCTTATGAGATGTACTATATAGGCATCATCAAAGAGAATATCACCATAGATCCACATGAACTTTCATTGGAAGAAAATATATTTTGGTTTAGATGAGTAGAATACCACCAATAGGTTATCTAGTAAAACACCATATAAGTTATTGTAACACTTTAAAAAAAATCTATCATCAGTGATATCAATCATGCATAGGAATATTTATGTCATTAGGATCCTATATGAAAAATGTGATACATTTTCATAACCTCTTACCACTAGTCCAAGAGATAAAAATCAATATATCATAAATCTCAAAACTCAATGTGCACCACCTGAGGCGAAGTCAAACAATAATAAAAACTCGGCCAGAAACAAAAAACAAATATCCTTCTAACGTGAAATTTCTATTAAAAAGTTGTTTATGATGCACCAATATGATATCCATTGTAAACTCTGACTCATTCATATGTCACCTTTCTACTATCTTGCTAAATTTTAAGATAAAAAACACTTAAACATTTTTTGATATCAATAAAAAAAATATTTGATACCACTTTGTAAAATCCTACCCTAGTTCACAACCACTAAGTGGTTCTCTAATTAGAGAAGTCATTGTTGGGACCCCAGGTGTGCCTCCCCATATTCTCAAGGCTTCCAACTAGCAGGAAGGATCTAGGGTGTTACCATGGGAAGACTATATCCCCATATAAAAGTGTGCAATAATTGGGAAATAAAAAAATACATAATAGTAAATAATCAGAGTGCATGGAAGAAATATACAAACCCATCAATAATAAATGAATGTATAAGCATACAGTCATACAGATACACGACCATACCAAATTAAAACACTAACCTCTCATCAGTTTGGCCCCATTTAAAAATAAATAAAATAATAAAAAACATTGAGGCTCTACAACCATCCCTAATATTCACCTCATTCCATTATCTAATCTCATCTGATCTATCCCACTCTACCATGAAAATCTAGAACTTTTCCCAACCTAAACTTATGACCTGTAAAGTCTACTCAGGTACCCAGGTTTCATGGTCGCCCGAGTAGAGTATGAGTACAAATTAGTATGAAACCATGAACATGATCCTGTACATAACTAGTAATACATTGTATACATGTGATATACATATAATCAGAAAAAATAAGTGGAATAAAAGTATAAGTAAATAACCATTTTTGATCCTCAGGTTCTAACATGAAACATGGGATTAACCAAAACCTTCTTTGACCAGTGTAAGATTGTCTCTAATAACACCACTGTTTTATGATAACCAGTACCATCATGTATATCCATGGTGTAACCACACTTATTTTTGAAGCCTCGTCTGAAATATCAAGTGATTTATCTATCAAAAATCCATCACCTGGAGTGATGTAATATCATATTAGGTAAATTTTATCTGGAAACTCATGGGATTCCCCTATCAAAAATCATTACCTAGATCTAGGGGTGTTTCTTTCCCCTACTAGTAATCTATCATATATATCTAGGGTGTACCCTACAAGAAAAAAATAGTGTCTGAAAACTCAGTGGGTTTCACTTGTGAGAATTTATTACCTAAATATAGGGGTGTGTCTCTCACCATCTAGGAATCACATCATATAGAGCATGGGTGTATCCTTCTAAAAAATCTTTTTGAAACATAGGTGAGTTCCCTTCTAGGAATCTAAGTCATCAAGAAATTTATAGGATTTCCCTATCGGGAATCTATTCAAATCGTAGTAGGCTTGAAGGTTGGATACTATGAGAATACCTAACCATCCCATGTATCTTAGTACATCATGGTTGGAAAGGTGTCCCACCCAAAAAATACCATACATAATATGTTAAGTGGGTTTGATATCTAACCAAACTCGTCCTAAAAATCTAAGGTTATCCTCTCAAATACATGACCTTTAATTATCCAAATAGTCATAACAGGCTCAAATCATCAATTCAAGTTCTCAGGTAACACTCGCAATCAAAATAACCAATTTCCCAAAGGTACCCTAACTAGATTCAACATGTCCCTAGGGTTTCCAATGGTATCCCTTAGGTATCGGTATCCCTTAGGTATCATCATTTATAAGACACCCCACATGTTCTCCTTTTTCATGTTTTTATATCTCATTTAAGACTAAATATCAAATGGTTTTTCATCCCTCTATGTCATCATAATCATCTCATTGTCCCCATAGGCATCATCACAACAGGGTGATGACCTCATTCCCCTTCAATTCTCAAGTCACCCTAGGTCATTCCTCACACACAACCTATCCATAAATATCCTCAAGACCTACCCAACTAGCTAATAACTTCATTATAGGGTAAGAACACTCATTCATGATCATGCCAACTATCCTGAGGATTAATTCATATTAAGGTTCTTAAATTTCTATTCCTAAGTCCATATATCAAAATTCATCACTCACCTCTACTTAGAGGTCACTAAGTTAACGAGTCACTAGGGATACTACATCTCAGTCACTTTGTTTAATTTACACCCCTTAAGGTACAAATTTCATATGATATACAAGTATAATTAATGCCTTATCTATCAGCAGTTGAGGTAATCATGCAAGTGGACAAGGGTCTCTCATGACCCTTGGAACTTTGTTTAATCTATTTAAAAAAATCATTTAAAAAACAATTCATTTAATTTAAAATAGTTAGATCACCAATAGTGGAAAGACGGAAAATCATATTCTATATAAATATAATACATAAAACCCAACATTTATCTGTGAGGTACCACCTACCTCAATTAAAAATCCATTTCCTTTTTAATTCACAATATATAAACTCTACTGAGGCTCACCAAAGTTAATTCATCTATATCCCATCACTATGAGTCCCTAACTCATTCCCAAGCATTAAAATTAATTAATTATATAAATTTATAAAAAATTAATTAATTTAATTTTAATTAATTTAAATAGGTATAAATACACAAAATCACATTGGGGGACATCCACTCATCAAACCTCAAGAAACAGGGTGTGATCTACTACTAGGATATTGACTTATTCTAGTAGTTCCTTATTTTAATAGTTATAAATCATTTTTATGTGTTTCTAATAAATTCTATACTTTATGGATGTTAAATATTTTTTTATGAAATTTATAAATTTTTCACTTAAAAAGAGACCACAAAGCTAATGAAGATAGACTATCGACCATGTGTCTAAAGGAGTGAAATTTCACAAATTACTTGATTGACCACATAAATAATCAATCGAATTCATGAGGAATATATAGACCATATAAAAGGAATATGAATAGGAAAAATTTAACAATGTAATAGAGTGATTACATGACAAATGTATTAACTATATAAACATATGATCTACTATGATGGGAATATTGAAATGATATCAAAAGACCCCAAGATCAATCAGAGTGATCACATAGTATATCTCTAAGATACCACTACTATCTTGATATTATTGGAAAGGGTTGAATTGATTGCATGATAATTAGATCAACCACATTCCTATTTGATTAACTATGGAGGATATCTCGCTAACTATTAAATCAAACAAATGAGAAACCAAGTGACCGTGAGGATAAATTGATGTAACCACATGGTTTTTTTGTTTATATTTATATTTATAATATCAACCACATAATAATTTCTAAATAAAAATATTATGTAGAAAAATTGATTATGAAAAATTTGAGTATCTGAAAAACTGTTAGAGCTATCATGACACTTTAAGCTACCAATGTTAAAGAGAATTGACCACATGGGAGAGTTTCATTTTGTATAAGTGATGAAGTAGTCAAATGATAAATTCAAAGAAACATGTCTGGTTGTCCAAGTTTTTCAAAGTATAGGATCAATTGAAAGTTCAGATAAATTGATCATTCATCTTTTCAAGGAATCCGATCATCTTTTTTATCTAAGTATCAGAGATATAGAGGATAAAATGACATATAAAAATTTAGTAGAACATCTCTAAAAGTGGGAATTATATTTTAACATAATTTATTCCAAACACATTATACAAAAAAATTAAATGCAAAGTTGGAGACATTTACTACTCTTGGATTTTATGTTGATTATGTGGATTCATAGTTATGCATTTTTAATGGTTCTATTTGAAAGAATATTTATTTTTATAACATATTTATGTTATAGGAAAATAATATGAACAAATAAAGAAATAATGACTTTAAGAAGAACTTTTACAAGTGTGAAAAACATGAACTAATCTGTTCTTCATGATACTCTATTTTCATGTGAATTTGACGGTATGGTCTAAGAACATCCTCTTAACTTCACATCTCATATGTGAACTAAAATTATACATCCATGGTTAAGAGACATCTATATAAAACTAAAAATCAATATTATACTGCATGAAATTCTTTTAACTTCTCTTTCTCTTTATTTTTATTACATTTGAGTTGTGATTGTTATACTTTTATATTTCTTGAGCACGGTCTCCTACACTAAAATGAAGAGTAATCATATAATCTATTCACTCTTATTTTTCATCATTTATCCCATGAATAACTATGAAATATGTTGTGTGTATCCTAGACTACCTTGTTTGCGTTTGTAGTTGTAAAACATAGTCTAGGTTGTGGATCAAGTTTGTTTTTAATAAACGTGCATGGAAATGGATGACTATCAAGTGGAAAGGATTAGGTATCATCTTTTGATTGAACCTCTTTTATTTTTATATTCTGATATTTTTTTCAAAGTTTTCATACTCTATTTTAAAACTATTTTTAAAATCTCTTTTTAAAAACTATAATTTGATAGATAACTTTAACATGGGATATTTCTACTATTTGATGTAAGTAGGTAAATATTTAAATATTAGGATAATCATTTGATTATTATAACTGAGTTATGATTAAAAAAATTAAGAGGTTATTTAGAATCATCAAATTATATATACCTACTATATTAGTTGACTGGTTGAATCTCAAATTGGGGGACTTTTTTATATTTTTTTAATATAAAGTTCATTGGTTACTCAATTCACTCCCTTCCTGAGTACTCCACTCCAAAAAGCATTTGGTATTAGAGGATTATTTATATATCTTAAAACGTCATCAGGTTTTTACCCTAAGGTTCAAAAATTTTACTATTTATAAATTTTATCTTTATAGAGAATAATAGACTTAAGGGAATTGCTACTAATATACCTCCTTGTTTTAATGGTAAAAACTATGCTCCAAGGAAAATTAAATTTAAAATACATCTTAAAAGAATGTGTCTTTATATTTATACAGTAATAGAAGATAAATATAAAAAAACTAATATTGATATATATATATATAATAAGAGTGATGCCACTAAGGCTGTAAAATATTGAAATTCAAAAACTATGAATACTTTATATTGTACACTAGGAGAAGATGAATTCAATAGAATATATGTATGTGCTACGGCCTATGAAATTTTGGATATGTTATATGTGTCTCATGAAGGAACATATAATTTAAAATAAATGAAACTAAATAGTTATACTATTAAATATAGTAAATTTAAAATAAATCTTGATGAGTCTATTTATAAAATGTATCTCAAGTTTAATGAGATTAATAATACTATTCATGCACTAGGAAGCATCATTGATGAAAAATCATAAGTATTGTGAATTCTAAGATGCTTACTAGATAGATAAATAGGAACCATTATATCCATCCAACAGTCATGTGATGTGAGAAAGCTACTAATAAAATATTTAATAGGAAAATTAATTTTTTATGAGGAATAGGTCAAGGTAAATAATGAATATGATGAACTAAAAAAGTTAATTTCATTCATGGAATCTCATTTTAAAGATAAAGAGACAATCAAAGAAGAGAGAATTGGTGGAAGTGATGGTGACATTGATAGTGATGAAGATATGGATTATTTAGCTAAAGGATTCAATAAATTTAATAAAAATAAAAGGTTCTTCAAGAAATAAAACATCAAAGTAATGTATGATAACAAAGGATATTGGAAGAAGTATGGTAATTTTAAAATTACTTTCTATGATTGTAAAATCAAAGGACATGTCAAAACTAATTTTCCAAAGATGAAATTCACAAAAAAGTATGAGGACAAAGAGAAGAAATAAAAAAAGTCTATGAAGGAAGCCTAGAGTGATTCTACAGATTGATCTAGTGAATTAGATTCAATAAATAAGGATAATAATGAAAGGGATAATATGTGTTTTATGTAAAACACAATAGAGGTATTAAATGATATGCCTACCTCTCTTATTATATTTATAATATCTCTAAAAATGAAAATCATGATGAAAATGATATCTCAATTGAACTTGTATTTTAATATTTTAAAAATTTTATATATAAATTTAATGATCTTAAAGATAAATAAAATAATTTAAAGAAACAAAATGTTTTATCTTCTTGTATTAAAACTAATTTTTTAGTTTCAAGGGAAAAAATCAAATACTTATTAAGGAAAATTGTTGGAAAAGTTTCTTAAAGATACCATATCAGTGTTTTTGGGTAGATTTTTTTTGTTGAAAAAGCTAGATGACCATGAATGAGTATGGTTGGTGTTGTGGAAGAATGTTTTTAAGGTGGCATAGTTTCCCAGTGTTTGCCAAATTTTTGGGCCTCAAAATTGGGAGTTTATAATTTTTTCAAATAAAGGTTTTATGAAAAGGAGTCTAAAAAACATGGTTTTTGGACCATGAAACATAGTTTTTGGACCATAAATTATATAAATTGAATGGATAATAAAATCTAAAAAGTATGGATTTATGTATCACAGTGTTATGAGGACCACAAAGGATACAATACGTACCACTAATGAAAATAGTTTGTGGGAGGCTTGGAGTTCGCAGAAGGATTGCAGTTAATGGTATGGATTATTATTTACAATAAGGAGCTGAAAATTTGATAGGCCACAAAGGGTTGTCATTCTTGGAAGATATCGGCCTCCGTGGGGAAATAAAGGTGTTATGTGGACCACATAGCACAGTCAACAGTGAAGGCTATACCGCATCAAATATTTGAGTAAAATATATTAGAGGTTTTTTAGATCTATTTTTATATATAATGGCCACTAATGCCATAATTATGAAAAGAAATTTTCATTAGAAAACATAATTTCTATGGGAATAATTCAGTGAAATTTGAAATAGTTTGTGAGGTGGGATTTCATGAAAGAGAGAGTTCACGGGGAAGCAGTTTTTTGAAGGGTTTCTACGAAGGTAGTAGGTGAAAGGGTTTTGTGGGGAAATGTATCTCCTAAAGTAATAAGTTTCCATGGAGGAGAGGTAGTCCATGGGACATTATCCAACCACTAATGAGAAGTTGTCAGCAGAAGAATAATTTGTTCGCGAACTAGGGACTGTCCATGGAAGACAAAGGTGGTCCACGAAATATGGTGCAATAAAGTTCACGGATGACTTGAGAAAGTTCATAAAGGGATAAAACTAGTTTTCAAAAGTAATTTCTAAAAACTAATATTACACAAAAGGTGTATTTCATCTATGGGTAAAAATAGGATTTCAACAAAGCATCTATCTATAGTTGAGGATGCGTTAATTCATGAAAATGAAAGGACCTACAAGTTCATAATTTGTGAGTGGATTCCTTCCAATAGAATGGATAAAAGGAAGAGTAATATGGTTATCTATTCCATTGGAAGTTATCTAGAGAAAGATGCATAGGGATTGACCCTTGTGAAAGAAATGTGTTGACCCTAAACCTTGTAAAGGCAGTGATCCTAGGCATATAAGTAATCTAGCCCAAACATTGTAATTTAACAGTGACCCTTAGTGGATTTGTTATATCGACACATAACTATTTTATGCTCCTTGGTCCTAGCACGGTAATGGTTAACAAAGTAAAATTATTATGTCTAATGCTTGATTTAAATTATATTAATAAATTTCACTGGGAGGGATAGAGAAGAGTGTTTTTTAACAACGAAACAAGATCTGAAGGGGAAGTTGTTTTAATATGGAATACCTTGATTCACCCCCCCCCCCCCATCAAGGTATTTAACCTAATTGGGATGATAATTGGTATCAGAGGGAAAGGATGAAAGTCAGTGGTTTTATCTTAGTTGGATATATATAGGTTTTCAATAACAAGGGGATTTTGATATTCTATGGGAACAATTTTAAATTATGGAATAATCTGATGCAACACTACTTATGATCATTAAGAATGGATTTCTTTACAGTATTGACACATGGAATTTTGGACAATATCAAAAGTGGTTATTTATCAAAAGCTGACCAAAGGGAATTGGATGAAGATGCCAAAGGAATCAATTATTTACGGGAGCCTTATCCAATGAAATCTATACGAAGGTGATGTCATGTAAAAAATCACATGTTATGTGGGAAAATTTGTTGAATATTTATGACGGTGACTCAAAAGTTATAGAATAGAAACTTTAGGTTATATAGAACAAATATGAGGATCTCATAATGTACCCTAATGAGTCTATTGATACATTATTTGATCAGGTGAATGTGGTTATGGAAGACATGCATGGTCTCAGAGAAATTATTTAAGATATAAATATTTTCATGCACATCTTGATAAAACATCCACCTCAGTTTTATCTAAATGTTTCTATATTGGAAGATAATGATCTGAAAGAGCTGAAATTGGATAACTTATACAATAATCTTGTTGTATATGAAATGAGGAATGATGATAACGATTCTGTGGAAAAGGGGAATTCCAAATAAGTAGCATTCAATGACAAGAAGAAGCTCTATTTTGAAGATAGACAGGTGGATGAAAATTTGGATTATATCATGTCATTTATCTCCTCAAACCTGCAAAGAGGAAAATAAAAGTTAAAATACAAACATCCACTTGCATGATATGGATATGGAATGATTATACATTTTTTATAAAATTTTCCTAAGAAGTATGAAGATGACGATGAATATAATGATGAATTTCCCAATAAAAATGCATCTGCCTACATGAAAGGCAAGAAAAATATTAAGAGAAAATAATTAAAAAAGAAGAATCTAATTTCAAAAGAAGATGACAATTCAAAAGAATATGAGGCATAATATTTGGAGGACTTCAAGGATCATGAATCATATGTGGTGGTGGAAGTTGTGGGAAATTCCCAAATAGGGAATAAAGAGATGGTGGTGAGGGAAAACTATAAGGAAGAGTTGAAATTATGGTTGAATTAGAAGATTATCTTAAAGAGCTAGGTGTTTGGAGATCCAAAACAAAGAAATCCAAAAATGTGGTTTGTTATCCCAAACATTATATGTAGCAGTAGGAAGAAGAGAAGACTGATCAGAATAGAGAATTTGAAAAATTTAAGTCTTTAATTCTAGAAAAATCAGAAAAGGTGATTGAGTACAAACTCAAAATTGAAGAATAGAAAATAGATGTCAATAGTTTGACTAATACTAAAAAAGATCAAATCAAACATATCGAAGATATTGAAGAGGAAATTTTTAGTATGCAAAAAAAATTCAAATATTAGGATAAACTCTTGATTATAGAAAAGTAGGAAACACTGTAAAAAAAAAGGAAATATAGAATTCAGAGTTCTGGTGAAGCAAACAAATGAGTGTCAGGAAATGAAAATGATTTATTATAATGATATAGCTAGTAGGGGATTGATCTCAAAAGGAAAGTATTAATGGTTGAAGTTAGACGAAAATCTCCCACTCTGAGGTTGAAGATTGATTTGCATAAGAATCATAATCATAAGACTTAAAGAACCCGAGAGAGAAGAAATAGTATAGTATTTCCACACAGGAATGCACCACGCATTAGATGATATTATTGTGGAAATATGGGACACTCATAAAATATATTTTCCATAGTAAAGAGGTATCAAGGGGAACCAGACAATTGGAGGCATAAATATAAGGCTCAATATTCCATGACAACATTTGATGCTCACTGTTTCAGGTTTGAAGTATTTGGGAACATATAAAGATACTAATTATTGATAATACAAATAAATGTACCAAAGAAAAATGAATATATTCATAAGTAGCTGTTAAAGGTATCATCAAATGAGTTGAAAATAAAAATTCAATTTAAATATCTACAAGATGAAGTTGGTCTATTATACATTGAAAAAGATAAAGATTATCAATTTTTATCAAGTATTAAGTCAAAAACATGGATCAAAAAGAAAATTTATGAATATTTAGTGGTTATAAAGATTACATTTAAAGCATCATATCACACTGGAATATGGATCACTAATTGTGGATGCACCACACATCTGATAGGAAATAATTATCTGGTGACCAGAATCAGGTATGATAAGGAAGGTACCATAATATTTGATAATGATGAATTCTAAGATATTTTTGTCTGGGTAAAATCCAAGTTTGGAGAAAATACATGAGATATTGTGATGTCTTAGTTGTTGAAGTCCTGAGTCACAACTTTCTTAGTGTCAGCCAACTGTGTAACTCGGGACATTCCATTATATTTTCAAAGAAATTATGCATTATTAAGGAAAGAGATGGTGTGGTTGTTTAATATGAAAAGTGGTCAAAAGGAAATATCTATCATTTGAGTGTATAAGAATATATGTTCTTTGTTTCCAAGGAAGAATAAAAAATGTTATAGCTTAAACCATCTGGTCACTTAAGTCAAATGTCCTTGGAAGATATGGTGAAATATGATGTTTCCCATGACCTCTCTAGGTTATCATGTGATCGTTCTCATAAATGTGATACTTGTCAATAAGGAAATATCATTCAAAAGACATATAGAGAAAAGTATAAAAGGTCAACAAGAGTGCTTGAGGTGGTGCATATTGATATGTGTCGACCTATTTCACTAAGAGATGTTGATGGGAGGAGATACTATGTTTTCTTCATTAATGATTTTAGAAGAATGACATGGGTATAAATCATAACCCAAAAGTATAATTATAGGTTGGGTATCAATCATCACCCACAAGTTTGATATTTTCAGTTTCATTACAATATATCGATGGGAATTTGACAAGATTATAGGTTAAAAAAACCGTAATTTCAGAATAGATAATGGAACTGAGTTCACAAATAGCGAAGTAGAGGATTATCTCAAAAAACATGGGATAAGGAATCAGTTTTTAGTAGTGATAAATCCATAGTATAATGAAGTAGTTGATAGAATAAATATAATTATCAATAACATGGATAGAACAGTGCTCATTAAGAAATACATACCAGAAAAGTTTTGAAAAGAAGCTGTGATGAAATCAGTCTAAACATAAAATATAGATTTATTATGTACAAAATAAGAGAAGACTTCACATGATATATAGTATGGAAAGAAGCCAACATTAAAGTACTTTTGAGTATTTGGAAGTAAGTGTTTCAATCTAAATAAGTATAAACACATGAAGTTTGAATCTCGTGGAGATGAAGGGGTATTTCATGGAGATGGAGGGATATTTATTGGCTACTCAAAGAAAATAAAATCATATAAATTATTCAATAAGTGGCTGGAAAAAAATTGAAATCCATGATTTAACTATAATGTATAATGATCAAAATCATCAGAAGATAAATGATCAGTATTTGGAGGATAATGATGAAAAGGTAAAAAGATCAGGGGATGTTCCAATTCCAGGGGCTCATTCAGAAGAAGATTCATATAATGAGATGGATGATAAGAATTTAGTATCTACACAAAGACATAATAGAAGAACCAAAATTGATAAAAAAACATAATTGGTTATCAGAAAGTGTCAGTGCAGATGAGGAGGATTAAGACTCTATAGAAAGCATATTACTCATCACAGCTAGAGCCTAAATGTTTTGACAATGCTGCTAGAGATGAGAATTAGGTTCAAGATATGAATGAATAGATTGGCCAAATTTAGAATAATCGTACATGGGAGATTGTTTTGAGGCCAACAGATAAGGATGTCATTGGGACTAAATGGTTCTTTTGCTACAAAATTAATGAAGATGGTGCGATATTTTGAAACAAAACATGACTAGTGTTAAAAGGGTACTCCCAAATTGAGGGTATTGATGTGAATAAAACATTTAAACATATTTCAAGGATAGATACAGTCTTATTATTTTTTTTCATTGTAGTGTACAGAAATTTTAAGGTTTTCCATATAGACATAAAGTCAGTACTTATGAATTGGATTCTGGAATAATAAGTTTATATTGAGTATCCATATGATTTTCTCATTCATGTAGATAAGAATAATGTTTTTTAGCTGAATAAGGATTTATATAGTTTGAATCAAGCACCGAGATCATGGTATTCAATCCTATATTAGTTTCTGCAAATCCTCAGTTTTTAGTGTGTTGGATTTGATACAATATATATTTCAACCATGATAGTAATCAAAGGATGATGGTGCTGGTATATGTCGATGAAATAATATTTGGTGGATTAGATGAAGCTGAATGCAATAAATTTTCTGAATTCAAGAAAAGTGAATTTGAAATGTCAATGATCAGTGAATTGATATTTTTTCTTTGGTTTACAGGTAACACAAGGAAAGAATGGCACATTTATTTCTCAATCCAAATATTCCAAGGAGGTTATGAGAATATTTGGAATGTATAATTCCAATGATATGAAAACTTTGTTGGATACCTAGATTAAACTATCATGGGATTATGAAAGTAATGTCTTCAATATCACAGAATATAGAAAAATAATTAGCAGTCTATAGTACTTGACAGTGACAAGACCTGATATTGTCTTCACCACATGACAAGTAGAATGATATCAAAGTAATCCCAAGGAAAACCACTTTTTTACAGAAAAAATAATACTTTGTTATATCATGGTAATGGTGGATTTTTTTGTGATGTATAATGAAAAATATCAATAAGAGTTATTTGGATATACTAATGCATATTGGGCTGGTTCAGTAGATGATAGAAAATCAAAATCATGTGGTGTATTCTATCTTGGAAGATTGTGTATTTCTTGGATAATAAAAAATCAAGATTTCATTTCATTGATCACTATGGAAGGTGAATATATTGCTGATATAGAAGAATGCACACGGTTATTGTGGATGAAATAACATCTTAGTGATATAGGAATTGAAGTGAAGTCTTTGATCAGAATCCATTGTGATAATTCAATTACAATAAGTCTTAGATAAAATCCAGTTCATCACTCATTAACAAATCACATTGAAATCAAATATCATTTCATTAAGGAGAATTTGGAGGAAGGGCTTGTGAAGTTGGAGTATGTACCTATAGAACTATAGGTTTAAGACATTCTGACAAAGGTATTACCCAAAGAATCATTTGAAAGGAATTGAATGGATCTGGGAGTTCAGTAGACTCCCTGCACCTGAAAAAATGTGGATGTGGGGCCCCCACTCCCTGATGTATAGTGTGATTTTTTCTAAATTATTTTATCTGTGTTCTTTACCCTTTTGCATAAAATAATATTATGAACTTAAGGTTTATTGAAAAAGGGGGATAAATTATGGATACTAAAAGGT
The DNA here is from genome assembly GCA_963277665.1 of Viscum album. Lineage (NCBI taxonomy): Eukaryota > Viridiplantae > Streptophyta > Magnoliopsida > Santalales > Viscaceae > Viscum > Viscum album. Next base: position 658,943,406 of record OY728132.1, read on the forward strand.
AGAAAATGTCTTAATCAATACATGGGGAGAAGCTATTAGGTGGACCATAGAGATATGGGGATTGGAAGTTGTTAGGGGGTATATTTATTCTAATGATACTATAGGTGATCGATTAAAGATTATATATCAGGACAGTTGAGGTTCATGATGAAAGTATATGAGTTGTTTTGGAATGAAAATAAGTGATTCATTGATGAACTTTGCATGTTATTCATGTTTCTCACACTGAGCTTGGATCAAGTGGTCTTAGAGTGTGTGTTTAGTAAATCCTTGATCATTATCTTAATCACAAGAAGTGAATGTTAATAGAATATGGAAGAAGGTTCAACAATGTATCAAATTGAGAATAATTTTCAACAAATCCAAAGGGGGGGATTTTTGGGAAAAAAAATACATCAAGGTGTCATATTTGTGTTTTTTGGGTTGGTTGTGTTAGTTGAAAAATCTAGATGACCATGAATGAGTATGGTTAGTGTTGTTGGAGAAGGTTTTTAAGGTGGTACGACATCCCGGTGTTTGCCAAATTTTTGTGCCTCAAAATAAGGAGTTTATTATTTTAGAAAATGAAGGTTTAATGCCAAGGAGTCAAAAAATCATGGTTTCTGTACTGTGAAACATATTTTGAAGACCACAAAGGATATACGCAGAATGGTGAAGAAAATACAAAAATGAATGGTTTCTACAGAGCAGTGTTATACTGACTGGAAAGGATGTTATGCGAACTTTGAATGAGAAATAGTTCACAAGAGGCTTGGAGTCTGGGTAAGGCTATTAGTTCACGGGATGGCTTATCATTTGTAGAAAGGATTTATCAATTTCAGGGGCCATTAAGGGTTTTTGTTCATGGAAGAGATTATCCATCGTGAGAAAAGAAAGGTGTTATATAGACCACATAGCACATTCCATGGTGAAGGCTATACCGCATCGAATATTTGAGTAAAAAGGATTATCGGGTTTTGTGGATCTATTTACCTATATAAGGACCACTAATTTCATCATTAAGAACTAATATTTTCATTATAAAAATAATTAATCTGGGAGGAATTCAATGAAGTTTCAAAGTGTTCACAATGAGGTATTCCATGAAAGAGATAGTTCGTGGGGAAGCAATTCCCTGAAGGTTGTCCACAAAGGCAGTTCACAAAATGGTTTTTCAGGACACTTTAACCCATAAAGGATGAAGTGTCCATGGAGGATAGGCTTTCCATAAGACATCATCCATCTATGGAGGATAATTGGTCCATGGAAGAAGAATCTATCTGTAAAGAAAGGACAGTCCACAAAAGAAAAAGGTGGTCCATGAATCATTCATGCCAAGTGGTGCAAGGAAATTTGTGAAGGACTTAAGGAATCTAGTGAAGGGACTGAAATATTTCAAGAAAATAATTTCCTAAAACTAAAAGTATGCATAAAAGTGTACTTCATCTATGGTTGAAAATGAGACTTCAATAAAGCATCTATCTATAGTTGAGGATGTGTGAATTCATGTAAGTTAGGGGACCTATAAGTCCATAAACTATGAATGGTTCCCTTCCAAGAGCAGTAAGAAAAGGAATAGGAATAAGGTGATCCTTTCCATTAGGATTGAGATATAGAAAGATACATAGGGAGTGAGCCTTCGAAAAGAAATGATCTGACCCTAATCCTTTTAAAGGTTGTGAGCCTGGTTATATAAGTGATCTAGCCCGAACCTTATAATTTGGCAGTGAGCCTTAATAGATTTTTTATATCTGCACATCATTGTTGTATGCTACTTGAACATAACCTAGTGAGGTTGATCCAAGTAAAATTTATGTTTATTATGAAAGATTTAAATTTTTTCATACATTACATAGATAGAGATAGAGAAAATTGTTTTGTTTAACAACGAAATAAGATCTGAAGGGGTGGTTGTTTTGATATGTCATACCCTGATTCACCCCCTCTTAGGGTATTTAACCTAATTGGACTAACAAAAATAATGATTTAAAATTAGTAAATGAGTAAATAAAGAAATATATTGAAGTTTGGTTTATAATAACTAAAACCCTTAATAAAATTATGGGTATTCATGTTGCACCTAAACCAAGATGTGGTTGTGGTTATCAACCAAAACATAAAACCAAAATTTCTAAAAAATATTTTATTCATTGTTCAAATGTTATAAATAAGTTTGTAGAAAATAATATAGTTGGAACTTATTAATATGGGTCCATTCAATTTGGACTTAAGAGATCTTATTTTTCCAATTCTATTAGTTATTTTCATAAATCTTGGAACAAATATGGAAAACAAATGTGGATACCCAAATTTTTAATTTATATCTGTTCTATACCCAAATAGATCTGGATATCAAAATTAGTGTGAATTTTATTAACTGTATGAAACCTATTTAATAAATCATATTAAAATATCTATTATTTGGATTGTGGATGTTCTAGACACATGATAGTGAGATACTCAAGATTCCAAAGTCTGACCAAGGTATATGGTGATCATGTCACTTTTGGTGAAAATGAAAAAGTAAATATTATTGGAAATGGTCAAATTGGTAACTCTAAAACTTATTTAATTTCTAATGTTTCATTTGTTTATGAACTAAAGTAAAATCTTCTAATAATGTCTAAATTGTGTGGAAATGGATATCAATTAAATTTTTATAATAATTCTTATAGGATCCATGATTCATTGTTTAATTTATTGTTTTCTAATTTTAGAAATGATAATGTTCGTATAGAATATTTTAATTATTTATTTTCTAAAAATGTTTCTTGTTCAAATTCCATTCATCGGGAATCTTGGTTTTGGAATGTGAGACTAGGACACTGTAATATATACTCACATAGAAAGTTTACCAAAAGTGATTAGTCAAGGAAATAAACAATATGTATTTTAAAAAGGAAAAAGTGTGAAATCCTTATCAAAAGAGAAAACAGAATAAAGTTTCTTTCAAATCAAAGAAATGGGTTTCTACCTCTTAACCACTAGAATTGGTTTACAAGGAATTGTTTGGACTATATAGAGATTAAACTTTGGAAGGAAAACATTATTCTTGTGTATTTTTTATGACTATTCAAGGTTTACATAAGTATATTTCCCATATCACAAAAGGGAATCTAGAATATTTTTTGTAAAGTATATAAAATTAGTAGAGAACCATAGTGGGAATACCATTAAGAGTGTGATAAGTGATCATAGTTATGAGTTTAATATTTTTAATTCTTGTAATCAAAACATGGATATAATCATAATTTCTTTGATCCTAAAACACCTCAATAAACAAGGTGGTTGAAAGAAGGAATATGACTCTTTAAGAGATAGACCATCCCATGCTTAGTGAATATAACCTACCAGTCTATTTTTTGGGATGAATATATAAACACCACTTTTTCTATAATTAAAAAAGTCTTAATAATACCACTTTCAAAGAATAATCCATATAAATTCTAGAATGGCATAAAGCCTAAGGTAAATTATTTAAAGGTTTTTGGATATAAATTTTATATTCTTAATATAAAGGTTAATTGGTATAATTTTTCATCCAAGAGTGATGCGGGAATTTTTCTTGGTTATTCTGCATACATTAAATCCTATAGATTTTTTAATAAAGTAACAAAGATTGTGGAAAATTTTATACATGTAAAATTTAATGAGAAAGATCCATATAAACCTAATGTTTCTTTATAATATCTATAGGATGATATATCCAATTTAAATGTTATTAAAAACTCTAAGACTAATGATCTTTCTGATGATTAATTTGAAAAATCTCCCAGCAAAGACCTTTTAGAGGAGGCAGACCTTGAGGAAAACCTAAAGTAATCTAGTCTATATAGAAATATTTGAACCCACAGATATCATCCTATAGATGATTTTGTTAGAGATCTAAATAAAGGAAATCAAACTTGAGAATCACTTAGAGACTTGGTTAAACATTAATTATTATTATAAAAACTTAAAACTAAAAATATTAATGAGGGAATTTGTGATGAACATTATTTGATGGATATACAAGAAGAATTGAATCAATTAGAATGGAATAGATTACGGGAACAAGTTGAGAGACCTAAAGACTATTTAACCACTGTCAGTAAATGGGTATATAAAAGTAAGGTTGATGAATCTAGAAATATTATTAGAAATAAGGATAGATCAGTATCATAAGGATATAGTCAAGAAGAATACATTGAATATAAAGAATCTGTTTCTCCTATAGCTAAACTTGAAGCCCTTGGAATATTTCATGATTATGCAGCACATCTAAATTTTGAAATACATTAAATGGGTGTTAATAGTGCTTTCCTTAATGGTTATATTATTGATAATGTTTTGTTAAAAAACACCCTATATTTTTAAATCCTCATTTTCAAAATCACAATTTTAAATTAGATGAAGCACATTATAGTTTAAAAAGCTCCTAGATATTGGTATAATAGGATCATCACATTTCTTATTTCAAATAGTTTTACAAAATATGTTTTTGATCCTACATTATTTATGAAAAGAGCTTCAAAATAGTATTTCATTTCATAGATATATGTTGTTGACATTTTTTTGGTTCTTCAATAAATTATTTATATACTGAAGTTTCAAAACTAATGAAAAATTAACATGAAATGAGTTTGATGGGTGAACTAAAATTCATTTTTTGTTTTCAAATATTTCAAAATAAATAAGGAATTATTTAAAACCAAGTAAGAACACTTAAGATCTTTTAAAAACTTTTTTATTGGATATCTAAAAATAAAGTGATACTTTAATGAGCACCATCTATGAATTAGATCCTAATGAAAGTGGGATACTAGTTGATCAAATAATTTATAATGGTATGATTGGGAGTTTACTTTACATAATATCTATATGACATAAAATTTATGTTTAGTGTTTTTTTATGTGAAAAAATTCAATAAAATCACAGTTAATCACATTTAAATTAAGTTAAAAGTATATTCAAATACCACAAAAGTGAAATTAATTTATTATTTCTCTATTATAGTGGACATAATTTTTATTTAATTATCTATTTTGATGCTTATTTCGGTGGTTGTAAGTTAGATCGAAAATGAACCTATGGAACATGTCACTTTTTGGTAAAGTATCTAGTTTCATGGTGTAGTAATAAGTGAATTGTGTTTCCTTTTACATAGTTTAAGATGAATACATAGTTGTAGGTAGCTGTTGTGCATAGATTATATAGATGAAACATGCATTATTATACTATAGATATCAATTCAGTCATGTCTCTATAAATTGTGACAATAAAAGTTCTATTAAATTTTCTAATAATCATGTATCTCATTATAGGTAAAATCACATGGATATAAGACATCGCTTTTTGAGTGATAATTTTAAAGAAGGATATATTACTCTTAAATTCATTAGCTTAGTATATCATATTGCTTGCATTTTTAATAATCCTATGAATTGTGAGAAGTTAAATTATATCATACATGATTTAGTAATGATTGACTATGTTTATATTATTTTGTGTTTAATTTGTAAAATATTGAATATCTTTTTTTATACGTTCAAGAAACATGTAATGATATGTTTTTCATATAAGGAATATTGAATTAATTCTTTTTATTTAAATATACCAAATATGTTTCTTTAAGTATTTTATTTAAATTTTACTTCTATTTCATGATTTTTACTATACATTGATCCTACATGATTTTAATATCCCAAAATAGAATTGGAATCATCATGTGCCTTTCCAACTCGATTAAAAACATCTTTTGAACCTTCCTTTACCAAAACCCTATCCTTCCAAACATTGAATCTAACTAGTCTATATGAACTAATAATTTGGAAAAAATGATCTTGAATATTATAATGCTTCTAAAAGATCAAAGGTAATAATGAGAATCTCTAGAAAACAATTGAATATGTATCTATTATCATGTGAAGTCACTCCTAAAAAAGAAGTAGGGTGGTTTAGCATAAGTCATTCTCTAGTTTGGATATCCATGATTCCTAAGTGTTATACTCATTCATTTTTGGATGATAATTTATGTTTATGTCTTTGATTGTTAAATGAATTTTATGTGAACATGCTGTTTAAATATGGAGATTAATCAGATATCATTATAACCTTTATTGATGGTCATGATTTCGATTTTTCTTTAACTCTTTAGGATTAGATTTTAAAAGTAGCAAATCAAGGTGAGTATAAGGATAAAAAAAGTTCTTATCCCTTAAATCATCCAAATTTTGAGATTGGAAATTATTTAGGAGAGTTAACTGGTGATAAAACTAGTCGACAGTCCAAGTGATAATGAATTGAATAGAGAGTGTAGGTTGTTACAAAAGTTTATACAGCATATCATCTTCCCTAGAAAGGGAGATTTCAATACTATTAAGCAATAATATCTATTCCTTTTTTATTTAATAGTTCATGGAATTCAGATAAATCTACCCATATTTTTTATGAGACATATGGAAATATTAGTAATACCTACTCAAGGTTTAACACTATTCCTTACCATAAATTTATTTTTCTCTACTAGAATAGAACATATTTATTTCAAATGGAGTAGAAAATTCAATAATTTTTGGATATATTTTTCCTAACCAAACTACATGCAATAGAATAAAAATTACGGGAATATATGGAAAAATATATTGTTGGAAGATGAGGATAATCTTTATGAGCACTTAAAACCAGTAAAGAACCCTACCGTGCTAAGAGATTTAATAGATTCAAGCTTGGTTCTTGACCATATAGTCGAGGACGGATACTCAACTAGTGATAATGGATCTCATGATATTTTTATTATATTTAATGAGGACAACAGAGATTATGAATAGAGGATGGATTTCTCTTCTTATCTAGAAGTTTCAAAATATTTAAAAATTATAATAGAATTTGAATATGTAAGATAAGGAGTATAAAATCTTAAGTGGGAGAAAACACCATGATATCAGCTATTTGGAACAAATCTCGCTGATTATGAGAGTGATAAGGATGATTATTCAATTGGATATAGTCCTCCCATGTTTTATATTGGGGGAGAAACTGTTGTTTATTTAATACCTCTAAGGGAACATGCGTCTCTTGGGAATCCTTTCATTAACTTGGTTGCATCTTCTCCTAGTAATTGTGATGATAAAGATAATCCTAATGATGACAGTCCACTTAATTATAATGTACATTCCATACTAGTCATTTATAAAGTTTCATATTCTATTATGGTAAGACCATATTCACCTATTCTAGAAGAACAAGTCAAGATTTAGAATTTTATTGATATTTTTCAGGAGCTTTTTAGATCTACAGAACAAGATCAACCTTTCCCACTAAGGCATGAATCAAAAAATCTGTTTTAGGGTGATACTATTTATGATTAATTTCCAAAATTAGAGCATTTGTTTAATATCTAAATAGTCCAATTCAAAAAATTGAGAAGCCTTAGGATAAATCTTCAAATAATGATGGATATATGTTGTGGCCTTGAATGTTGGAATTAAGTGAATCAAATCCTAACCCCAGTCCTATATCACATCCTTATATTGAACATAATCAAAATTAACTAGTTTCAACTCCTTCTAACTTATTTATAACTTCAGTTGATTGTATCTAGTTCAAGAATGATCATATGGATGTGTTTAAATATGTTTTTCTTAGTATCAATAGTGATAATGATTATATAGGTAAAAATATATTTCCAATAAAATTGATAGTGTGGTGGATCACATAAAACCTGATATTTTTCTGAAGTTATATCACATGGAACATCAAATTGGAAGTTTTAGAACTCATATGGAAAATTTAAAAGGATAGATAAGATATATTCAAGAAGATCTGACATATATGCTTGCTATAGTAGAGAAGTGATATATTTATGTACTCATCAGTCCTTCCATGTGTTCTTCATCCACTCCTCATGTATCTATCTCTATTGATGAGGATCTTAATAGAAGACTTGTTCATGTGGAAATAAAAATATGAAATACATTGTTAAGGATATTAGGGATCATTTTCAAATGGACGTTGTTACCCATGGTGTGAATGTTTATGAAATGGTTAAGCTATAATTAGTCAATATTGAAAAGAACAAGGATGTAATTAAGGAATCTATAATTACTATCTTTACAGGATTTACACTAAGTCATACTTATTGACTCGGTTTCAATCCTTTTCTAGAGATATAAAAATTCCTCCCTTAACCATAGATTTCAAATTCATTGTAGATAATATTTTTATTATGGAAACACTGATAGATCATTTTATAATAAAAAAATAATGAATTCCTATTGTTCATAGATCATGGTTCTAGAGCTGGGATAGATATTACAAGGCTATTGTATCCCTAAATGTGTGTTTCCAATGCTCCAGTTATAGCACCTCCCACTCTTCCTATACCCATCATCTCTCCCTCTCCTTCATTGAATTCAACAACAGTCATAGAATTAGTTTCTATATTTAATTTTGCTCTAGTTTCCACTCATATATCTCTTTAACCTCCTATAGTTTCTTTTAGTCTCAATATTCCTTAGGGACTTTCATATATCATACATGTTTCCAAATCACTTATGATTTCAATAGATTATTCTACCCCTCGCATTACACTTCCTCCCACTCCAATTATTTGGAAAGAAAAACCCCTCATCAATCCTTATACCTTTCTTGATTATGATGAATATAATTCTAATTAGGTAATATGATAGGACCTTATATAATACATTTTTTTAATATCAATGAAATCCTTTTTAATAATATTGTTTTCTCTTTAATATTTTTCAATTTCATTACTATTTCTATTTACTTTATCATCATTTATATATTCATTTTTATATTCCTAAAAAGGGAAGTAAATTATGGAATGTTAGAATATTATCCAATTGTAAGATATACATGCTAAAAATTTGTATGATATATCATATTGACTTGGTTATATTTAAATGGTTCATTAGTGCATTGTGTGTCATTATTTGTGCCATGATTTTTTATCATAAAAAAGGGGAAGATTGTTGGATTATTCTAAAAAATAATTTATTTAATAATAGAAAATAATTTTTGTGTGTTTCTAATCAATTATGTGTTTTATGTAATTCAAATATTTTTCTAATAAATTTAGAAATTTTTCAAATTATAGAATTTAACGTAAATCTAATCAATCCAAAATATTAATTGTGAGTCTGAAGGAGTGAAATTTCACTAAGTTCTTTAATGACCATTTGAATAATTGATCAACCACATGAAGACTATGTCGATCATAAGAAGTAATCTGAATAGGCTAAATTTCACAAAGTACCAAAGTGACTGCATGGAAAATATATCGACCGTATGAACATCTGATCGACGATGATGGAAATATTGAAAATTAATCAAGTGACCACAAGATCAATTAGAGCAGATGTATGGTATATATTAGAGTGACCACAACTATATTATAATTTTTTCAAAGGCTTTAAGTGACCACAATGTAATTGGATCAATCACAAACCAATTTTATTTCTCGTGGTAGATCTCTTACTAAATATTCAATCGACCGAACGATAAAAAAATAGACAACAACGACAACATGAAGAAACTAAATATTTTGTCCATTTATATTTATAAGAATCAGAGCCACCAAACATTTATTTCTAATAGACCTTGTGATGTAGAAAAAGAAACTATGACCATTCATATTTTCTTACAAACTTTTCGAGCTACCATGAGACTTTAAGCTAACGCATGTGGAAGTAAAGCAACTACATGAGAGAGTTGGATATTTTATAAGTGATAAAGTGACTACATGGTCATTTCAAATGATTGTGTAAGGTATTTATAATTTTTTAAAGTTATTGATAAACTGTAAGTTTGGAGAAATCAATCATATAGCTTTTTAAGGAATTCGGTTAGTTTTTTTACTAAGTATTGGTGCTACAATAGATAATCTGACATGGTACACTGCAAGTGACCATGTTTAAAAGTGATAATTATATTTTAATATAATTTATTTTAACCACTTTCTAGACCAAATTAAATTTTAATTTAGACACATTTTTTAATCTCAGATTTCATGTCAATTATGAGTATTTGTAATGATGTGTTTCCAATTGAACTTTTTGGAGAAATATTTCATTTTATAAAAAACTGATGTTATAGGAAAATAAAATGAAATGAGGAATTTATGAGGCAATTTTATGAGCATGAAATATATGAACTACTATGTTCTCTATGATACACTATTTTCATGAGAATTTGACCACACATTTTGAAAACTTTCTCCTATAATCACATATCATCTGTGAACTAAAATAAGAGATCGAGAAGAGAAGATACATATACAAAATAAACAAAATTTAATACTCAGTAGATTCAAATTATTTTTACTTATATTTCTCCATATTTTTATATGTTTGATTTATGCTTGTTATACTTGTATATTTTTTTAGAAAGATATCCTTCACAAAACTAGGAAGTACTCAGATACTCTCTTCACTCTTATTTTACAACTTTTATCCCATGAATAACTATGGAAGAGGTTTGGTTTAGAATGTAATTCCTTGTGTGTAATTGTTATTATAAAACTTGATTCAGGTTGTGGATAAAGTTAATTTTTTAAAAATGTGATTGGAAGTGGGTGACTTTCAAGAGTTGGGGATTAGGTCTCGACTTGAGATTGGACCTATTGTATTTTTTATATTCTTAAGTGTGATTCAAAGTTTTTTTACTTAGTTTTAAAACAATTTTCAAAATATATTTTTAAAAACTATAATTTTATAGCTACTTTCACATGTGACATTTCTACTATTAAATTTAAGTATAGTAATATCAAAATATTAGAATAATCATAACATTATTCAAACTAAGTTTTGATCAAACATTTGAGAGGTTATTTCAAATAATCAAATTTTACATACCTGCTTATTAGTTAACTGGGAGAATCTCAAACCATATTATTTTGTTTTATAAATTTTTTTAAATAAAAAATTTATCAGATACTAAATCCACCCCCCCCCCCCCGGCTTGAGTACTCAACACTGAACAACATAGAACACACTAAAAACCTAATCCACACAAAATCTCTACTAATTGGCTTCAATTAAATTGTCAAAAATAATTTAATTTAGGATAAAAACTAAGAAAAATATATACAGTGACATACCTATTTCACAATGATGTGAAATAGCATGCGAGTACCATATCCAGAAACCCTCTAAACACCACATGAAAAATACCCATCACTATTGGATTATTTTACCATGATTTAGTGGAATGGATTCCAAAAACTAAACTAAAAATGCCCAAAATCAGTTTCCAACATAGAAGAAATAATAATTGAGGTAGTAGAGTAGAAACATACTGAAAATAACCGTAAAATCACATAAATAATCATCCCCTCTCAAGAAAAGAAAGATGGTAAGAGTAGAGGAGAACCATTCAAAATAGAGCCTCTCAGCCCCCTGTTTGACTGAAATAAAATGGTATGTTACCTAGGGAAAATATGGGTTTCCCTATCTAGAAAAACACACCCACCATGCATTCATTTCATGAACCCCTGGTTTACGCCATGAAATCCCTATGGTAGAGTGGTTTCCCCCTTAGTCAAACCTCCTTCAGGTCATATACCACAATTCATAATTTTAATATCCCATTTAAGGGTCCTCAACTCCTCACATAAGGGTTACCGTCACAGCATGAATACCCCCATTCATAGTTTCAATGCTTTGTATAAGATTACTTGCCTTGGTTAAACATCATTCATGGTGTAAACGAATCCATCACATCGTGAATGGCCTATAGCTTTGAAATTTCAGTAGCCCGACCACCTGACCTGTCACGAACCGAATCGGGTCGCCATCCGAACCGACGCCCTACTCGGCCCGCGGCAAGGCCCGAAGGGCGTTCCCTATCCCCACGGGCTGGCACAAGTGCCCGGGTATCAAAATAAACCTTGGGAACGATTTACCCGAGTGAATAAATGTAAAGCAGCCAACCAAAGTAAACCAAACAGAGATAAAGGTTACAGTCAAACATGTAGATAACCAAACAGGTCTTTGGTTCACAAGTACTCAAAACCCAAATAACACCAAAACAAGACAACCAAAAACCAACCTAAGGACTGTCGCCCGGTGTAAGGACACCGCCTCTAGGCCACCACCAAAACGCCACGTAGATAATCTGGCTAGCAACCTGAACCACTGCTCCCAAAAGCTGGACCCCTACCTGTATCAGAAGTAAACAGATCTACTTACACCCAAAGGTGTAAGTAGGGTGTGAGCAATCGCCCAGCAGGATATCACCAAGCAAGATTCCACGCACAAGTATAAAGAGAAAATCCATTTGCAATGCTGTATAAAGTAAAAGGTGCAAAAATAAATAAAATATTTTCATAAATGATTTTAAAGAAAAACGGTTCAAGTCACGTACCAGAATGAAATTCAAATGGTATAAATATCACAGATCAGTGTGCGCACAAGTATCAGTAGCACCAGAGGATGGGAATGCCCTAAGGATACTAGTAACAGTGGGACCCTAGGACATCGTGTCTCAGTGAAACGTGGCTTAGATGGCCACGACCCTCAGAAAACGTGGCTTAGAAGGCCACGACCCTCAGAACACATGGCTTAGAAGGCCACGACCCTCAGATATCATATGTTTAGTTAGTGTTGCAATCGTCAAACCTGCCAGTGAAACCGGGTCGAGTCATCTCCGGACTACCAACTCACTAGTCCTAGTCCACCCACCTAATACCCAGGCTTCCCTCCTTGTGCTCACCCAATTCAGAAAACACCTGTCATATCACCCGCACACTGATATTCTTTCTTTTGAAAATACCACACGCACACCATTGCATTTCAAAACATAGTATGTATTGCAAGTACGCTAAATAAAACCAGTAGCACAGTTTGAAAATAAACAACATCCTTTTTCTTTTCTTCAAACAGGTAAACCAAAACAGTACTTTTAAAACTTGCTGATAACTATTTTAAAAGAGAGATAAAGAAAGACATTCAAAGTTTTAACTAGGTCCAAGTAATAAACACATGACATTTTTTTTTAATAAGGGGAAAAAGTTCATAGTATGTAAACAGGGGATAAAACATTTGATTAACTAGGAGTGCAAGCAAAGGATTATAAACCCATACTTGAGTGCGGAACCACCTACCTCAAACGGGTGCGTGAAACGACGCGGCACCGAATTCCCGACGAACAACGGTCACTGTAGGAAGCCGTCAAGGGGCCCTAAAACAGAAAATCGTTAATAAACTTAGTAATAATATAATATAATAATAATAATAATATAATAACGATAGCAATAATAATAGTAATAATAATAATAATTATACATAATAATAATAACAATAACATTAATATTAATAATAGTAATAGCATATTAATAATAATTATTATAAATAATAATAATAACAATAATAATAATAATAATAATATAATAATAATAATAACAACAATAATAATAATATTATTATTATTATTATTATTATTTACATAATTACAATAATAACATATTAATATTTATAGTAATGATATAATAAATAACATATTAATAAAAATAACAAAAGAAAACATAATACCTAATTAGATAACTTAAAATAATAAAATAAAATAACTAAAAAAAAGAAAAACGGACCTGTGCGGAGGAGGCCGAACAGGCGCGCTGGAACAGAGGAGAAGAGGAAGAAAAAGAAAGGAAGAAGAAGGAGAGGAGAGGAAGAGGAGAGGAAGAAGAGGAGAGGAAGGAGAAGAGAAGGAAGAAGGAGGGGTGGTCCGGCGGGAGGGTGCAGGAACGACGCACCAGGGAAGGGAGAGCCGGCTGGGTGCAACACTGACGGCGAGGGGGGCTGGGTGGAAGGCTTCGGCCGGCAAGCAGAGGGAGAAATGGAGGAGAGGATGAGCGGAGGGTTGGCGCGCCAGTGAGCAGGAGAGGAGAACGGCAGGGGGGTTGTGCCGGCTGGGGGTGCAAGGGGGGAGCAGCAGCTCGGCCGAGGTGTAGGCGGAGGAAGAAAAGAAGAAGAAGAAGAGGAGAAGGAGAAAAGAAAGAAGAAGAAAGGAAAAAGAAGAAGGAAGAAGAAAAGAAGGAGGATGGACGGGAGAGAGGTAGAAGAGGTCTTGTGCGGTTGGAGTAGGGAGGTGCGGCTGGAGAAGGAGAGCAGGGGGGGTGCGGCTGGACGGCTTGGCGAGGCGCGCTGGACGGCTTGGCGGCGCGGCGACGGGAGAAAGGAGGAAGGGAGGTAGGGTTTTGCGGAGGAAGGAGAATAAATAGGGGAGGAAGGGGAGGAGGAAAAAGGGAGAAAAAAAATCCTAAAACGGTGTAACAATTTCGGTTACGGGAGAGAGAGAAGAAAAAAAAAGAAATAAAATAATAAACAAAAGTAATAATAACAAATTACAAAATTTATAATAAAATTAAAAGTAATAACAATAATTATAGTAATCAATAAAAATTTTAAAAACAATAATAACAATTACATTATAAAAGTTATATATAAAATAAATAAATAATAATAATAATAATGATAATATAGTATTAGTAATAATGATAATACAATATATATATTATCAATAATAATCACATTATCAAAACAATTATAAAGTTAATAATAATATTATTATATTAATCATAATAAAATAATGATACTAATATTATAATAGTAATGATAATGACTTAATAATATATCATCAATAATACTATCATAATAATAACAATGATAATAATATAACATTGACAATAATAAAATAACCATGTTATAATAATAACTAAAACCATGAAAGTTCCATCCAGAATTCATCGTCCGAGCATCGGCACTGCATGTCGATCGACGTGAAGTAAACGCGCGCTTATCAGCGCCTCTGCAATTATTCCCTAACGACTCAGCCCACGCTTAACAAAGCAATAAAAACAAACTGACAAAATAAACTCATGAAATAAAGAATATTTAAAATCATACCTCTAGCGACATCCGGGCGTGACAATTCTCCCCACCATGAAAAACTTTCCGCCCTCGGAAAGTCAGCTCAAAGCTTGATCAGAGAATAAAAATGGGTACTCTTGCTCTACCCATGATTTCCGCTCCCAAGTCTCATGCTCATCACTTCTGTGCTGCCAAAGAACACGGACTAGAGGAATGGACTTTCCACGCAGCACCTTTTCCCGAGAATCCACTATACGCACTGGTCGCTCGACCACAGACAAGTCGGCCTCTATCTCCAGCTCCTCCCAATTCAGCACATGCGACGGGTCGGGGTTGTACTTCTTCAGTTGGGAGACATGAAATACGTCGTGAATCGATGTCAACTGCGAGGGCAAAGCTAACCTGTATGCCACCTTGCCAATCCGCTCAAGAATCTCGAAAGGTCCGACATATCTCGGTGTCAGCTTCCCCTGTTTCCCCAAACGACGGTGACCCAAGCGAGGGGCCACATTCAGGAACACTCTGTCCCCCACTGAAAACTCAAGGTCCCGCCGCCTCTGATCTGCATAAGACTTGTGGCGACTCTGAGCTGTCAACAATCGCTGCCTAATCAGCTTGACCTTCTCAGACGTCTCCTGAACAAGACTCGGTCCCAAGAGCGAGGCCTCTCCTACCTCAGCCCAACACAAAGGAGACCGACAAGGTAGGCCATAGAGCGCCTCAAAGGGTGCTATTCTGATGGAAGACTGGTAACTGTTATTGTAAGAAAACTCGACCAGCCCCAAATGGCTATCCCATGAGCCTCCAAAATCAAACACACAGGCCCGGAGCATGTCTTCCAGAATCTGATTCGCCCGCTCCGTCTGGCCATCGGTCTGCGGATGGTATGCCGTGCTCATCTTAATCTGCGACCCCAAATCCTTCTGGAGGCCTCCCCAAAACCGTGATGTAAAGCGGGGGTCCCTGTCAGAAACAACTGCCGACGGCACACCATGAAGTCTGACCACCTCCTGAACGTAGAAGCGGCCCAGTTCCTCTACCTTTGATGTGTATCTGATCGGAATAAAGTGAGAAGACTTAGTCAAACGATCAATCACCACCCAGATAGCATTCCTCCCTCGGGGTGTACGAGGCAGGCCAATGATGAAGTCCATGGCGACCTCATCCCACTTCCAGGTAGGAATGGGAAATGGCTGGAGTAGGCCAGATGGTCTCTGATGTTCTGCTTTCACTTGCTGGCAAGTGTAACATCGGGATACGAAGTCGGCTATGTCCCGTCTCATACCTGGCCACCAGAACTGCCGGCGAACATCGTAGTACATCTTGGTGGTACCAGGGTGGACGGCCCACTGAGACTGGTGGCTATCCTGCATCACCACCTTTCGCAGAGACGACGGCACTACAGCACGGCCCTTGAAGCATAGAACCCTCTGGGAAGACAAGGACCAATCAGAAGGGGTCTCCCCACCATGAAGAAACTGCATAGATCGCTGACAAAACTCATCACTAGGCTGCTCCTGCTGAATCAACTCTAGAAGGGCAGGAGTCAACTGGATGCTAGCCAAGAAAGTACCTCCACTGTGCTCCCTGCTCTCCAAATGCAACTGGGCGAAGAGCCCCATCAAAGTCCACTCATCGCTGGACTTCTTCAACGCCTGCACTGGTACTTTTCTGCTCAATGCGTCAGCTACCACATTACCCTTTCCAGGGGTATAGACAATATCAAAATCAAAACCCTGCAGGTACTCTACCCAGCGGCGCTGCCTCAAATTGAGATCCCTCTGAGAGAAAATATAGGCCAGGCTCTTGTGGTCAGAATAGACCACAAACTTCTCCCCGAAAAGATAGTGGCTCCACGTCTTCAAAGCATGCATCAATGCCGCCAACTCTAAGTCGTGAGTCGGATAGTTCTTCTCATGCGGCCGGAGTTGGCGAGAACCATAAGCCACCACATGGTCATCCTGCATGAGCACACATCCAAGGCCCGTACCTGACGCATCACAGTACACCACATAGCCCTTTCCTGACTCCGGTAAGGTCAACACAGGTGCGGTGGTCAACCGCCGCTTCAGCTCCTCAAAAGATGTCTGGCACTGTGGGCTCCACTCAAACTTCACCCCTTTCCGGGTGAGTGCGGTCATGGGGGAGGCAAGTCGCGAGAAGTCCCGGACAAAGCGCCTGTAATAACCAGCCAAGCCCAGAAAACTCCTAATCTCAAACACATTTCTCGGCTGCTCCCAAGACATAACTGCTCTGATCTTTTCAGGATCCACTGAAACCCCTTGTTCTGAGACGACGTGCCCCAGAAACTTCACTTCCCTGATCCAGAAAGTGCACTTCGAGAGTTTGGCATACAGGCGGTGATCTCGCAAGGTTCCCAAAACGACGCGCAAGTGGTGCTCATGCTCCTCCTCAGATCCAGAGTAGACCAGGATGTCATCCACGAATACCACGACAAATGAGTCGAGATATTGGTGTAACACCCTATTCATGAGTGCCATAAAAACTGCAGGAGCATTCGTCAGTCCGAAAGGCATGACCAAGTACTCGAAGTGACCGTACCTGCTTCGGAACGCCGTCTTCGGGATATCTGCTTCTCTCACCCTGAGCTGATGGTATCCCGAACGCAAATGAATCTTGGAGAACCACTTTTCCCCCTTCAGCTGGTCAAACAAATCGTCAATCCGAGGCAAAGGGTATTTATTCTTGATGGTTACCTTGTTCAACTTCCGGTAATCAATGCACAACCGAAGGGTTCCATCGGCCTTCTTCGCGAATAAAACTGGTGCGGCCCAAGGAGAGACGCTCGGGCGAATGAATCCTTTGGATTCCAAATCGTCCAGCTGTATCTTTAATTCCCTCAATTCGGTGGGGGCCATGCGATATGAGGGAAGAGATATAGGCTGTGTTCCCGGCGCCAACTCAATCGAGAACTCCACGTCTCGCTCTGGGGGTAAGCCAGAAAAATCATCTGGAAAAACCTCTGGGAACTCATCCACTACACGAGGTAACCCGCCCTGTGAAATACCACCATCGTCCTCCAGCGCGAGTGACGATAACTGATAAGCAAGATTTCCAAGCTCAGGGAGTGGAGGTCCCGCACGTCCCGACCGAGGATCCCATTCTCCGTGAAAAAGCTGAGGAGTCCCATATGGTGCTGTAAAGCTGACTCGGCGTTGATAGCAATCAATGTGCGCCTGGTAGCGCACCAGCCAGTCCATACCGAGGATCACATCAAATAGGTCCATGTCGAGGACCAGGAAATCCCATTCCATCTCGACACCCGATACAGAAAGTGCGCACGATCGGCACTTGAGGCCTTGCTCCCTCTTTTTCCCCAACGGCGTTACCAACTCCATAGCACACGATAAAAGCTTGGATGGTAGGTTCAGCAGATTCACAAAACGAGCAGATATAAAAGAAACTGAAGCACCAGTATCAAATAAAACTGCAGCTATAGAAGATGCAACCAGAATAGTACCTCGAACCGTCGAAGGCCCTGCATCTGATCCCGCTGGTGCCTGATCCACAGCATGCAGTTGCCTGGTCCCTGCCTGAGAGCGACCGATCGCCTGAGGCTCCGCCCTGATATGGCTCTGCCCTGAAGACGATCCGGTCCTACCACCACTCCCACCAAACCAAGATCCTGTCGTCCTGGTCGGCTCTGACTGAACTGATACCCCTCTAGAAGCCACTGATCCAGCCCCACTCTGATAAGGGCGTGCAGTCCTGCAGAAGCGTTGTAGATGTCCCACCACTCCACATCCATGGCATGGTCTGGGAGGGTATGGACAAACAGGTCGGATGTGTCCTGCCCTTCCGCACTGATGGCACACAACAGACCCTGCACCAGAAGCCCCAGATGAAAACTGCCTGGGAGGATGACCTGAGCTGCCATCACCCTTCTTTCACTGCTCATCACGCTTCCTTTTCTTCTCAGATGAACTGCCACTGCCAAGCCCTGACACTGATCCAAAAAACCCCGACTTTCCCTTCTGGTCAATCTCGGCCATACAAGCACGATCGACCACCTCAGCATAAGTCTTCAGCTTGAACAAGAAAACCTGGGAGTGAATTTCTGGTCGAAGGCCCTTCTCAAACTTCCGAGCTTTCAAGAATTCGCTCGAAACTATCTCAGGTGCGTACCGTACCAGTTCAGCAAAGCGATTCGCATACTCCATCACTGTCTGATTCCCCTGCGATAGCTCCGTGAACTCCCGAGATCTGGCATAGGCTACAAACTCTGGACAATACTTCTCGTTGAAGAGACCCTTGAAATCCTTCCAGCTCATGTGCTCATGCTTCCCAGCCTGGACCACTGATTCCCACCATTTGCGACTGGAACCCTCCAGCTGGAACGAGGCGCACTTCACCCTGACTTCCTCAGGCTTGTCAAGGAAATCGAACACGCGTTCTATCTTCTCAAGCCACTCCTCTGCCTCCTGAGGTTATGAACCACCTCGGAAAGAAGGAGGTTTGCTCCTCAGAAACTCCTGAGCTCTATCCTTTCTGGAGCCAAACTCTTCTCCTCTAGCTGGAACAGGGGCAGGGGCAGGAGTCGCCCCTTGTCCTAAAGCCTGAACGGCTCGGACCATCGCCTCAACAAATCTCTGATCAAGCGGCGCGGGAGAACTCTCTCCGGCTTCCTCCCGTGGATGCATGGGAACTCTTCGGGGAGGCATCTTACTGAAAAAGAACAGCAATCAAGAAAGAAACCCATAAATATAAAGGGAATAAATTTTCCAACAAGATAATTATTCATCAACAAACCAAACATGAAAAAAAAATGAATCCATATAAAAGCTTTACTTTCCTTATCTGGTGTCCACGCACAGTCTGCAGCCTGCACGTCCCACCCAGAAAGAAAGTGAAACAAGCACCCTGACATCCCATGGTGACTCAGTATCTGTCACGAGGCGTGCTGGCCAGGCACCCTACTCGCAACATGAATCCTGAGCCCCGACAGACCCAACTCATGTACAACCCAACTCATCCCAAATAACATAAACCACCAACAAAAACCTCCTCTGATACCATTTTGTCACGAACCGAATCGGGTCACCATCCGAACCGACGCCCGACTCGGCCAGCGGCAAGGCCCGAAGGGCGTTCCCTATCCCCACGGGCTGGCACAAGTGCCCGGGTATCAAAATAAACCTTGGGAACGATTTACCCGAGTGAATAAATGTAAAGCATCCAACCAAAGTAAACCAAACAGAGATAAAGGTTACAGTCAAACATGTAGATAACCAAACAGGTCTTTGGTTCACAAGTACTCAAAACCCAAATAACACCAAAACAAGACAACCAAAAACCAACCTAAGGACTGTTGCCCGGTGTAAGGACACCGCCTCTAGGCCACCACCAAAACGCCACGTAGATAATCTGGCTAGCAACCTGAACCACTGCTCCCAAAAGCTGGACCCCTACCTGTATCAGAAGTAAACAGATCTACTTACACCCAAAGGTGTATGTAGGGTGTGAGCAATCGCCCAGCAGGATATCACCAAGCAAGATTCCACACACAAGTATAAAGAGAAAATCCATTTGCAATGTTGTATAATGTAAAAGGTGCAAAAATAAATAAAAGATTTTCACAAATGCTTTTAAAGAAAAACGGTTCAAGTCACGTACCAGAATGAAATTCAAATGGTATAAATATCACAGATCAGTGTGCGCACAAGTATCAGTAGCACCAGAGGATGGGAATGCCCTAAGGATACTAGTAACAGTGGGACCCTAGGACATCGTGTCTCAGTGAAACGTGGCTTAGATGGCCACGACCCTCAGAAAACGTGGCTTAGAAGGCCACGACCCTCAGAACACGTGGCTTAGAAGGCCACGACCCTCAGATATCATATGTTTAGTTAGTGTTGCAATCGTCAAACCTGCCAGTGAAACCAGGTCGAGTCATCTCCGGACTACCAGCTCACTAGTCCTAGTCCACCCACCTAATATCCAGGCTTCCCTCCTTGTGCTCACCCAATTCAGAAAACACCTGTCATATAACCCGCACACTGATATTCTTTCTTTTGAAAATACCACACGCACACCATAGCATTTCAAAACATAGTATGTATTGCAAGTACGCTAAATAAAACCAGTAGCACAGTTTGAAAATAAACAACATCCTTTTTCTTTTCTTCAAACAGGTAAACCAAAACAGTACTTTTAAAACTTGCTGATAACTATTTTAAAAGAGAGAGAAAGAAATACATTCAAAGTTTTAACTAAGTCCAAGTAATAAACACATGATATTTTTTTTAATAAGGGGAAAAAGTTCATAGTATGTAAACAGGGGATAAAACATTTGATTAACTAGGAGTGCAAGCAAAGGATTATAAACCCATACTTGAGTGCGGAACCACCTACCTCAAACGGGTGCGTGAAACGACGCGGCACCGAATTCCCGACGAACAACGGTCACTGTAGGAAGCCGTCAAGGGGCCCTAAAACAGAAAATCGTTAATAAACTTAGTAATAATATAATAGAATAATAATAATAATATAATAACGATAGCAATAATAATAGTAATAATAATAATAATTATACATAATAATAATAACAATAACATTAATATTAATAATAGTAATAGCATATTAATAATAATTATTATAAATAATAATAATAACAATAATAATAATAATAATAATAATATAATAATAATAACAATAATAATAATATTATTATTATTATTATTATTATTATTTACATAATTACAATAATAACATATTAATATTTATAGTAATGATATAATAAATAACATATTAATAAAAATAACAAAAGAAAACATAATACCTAATTAGATAACTTAAAATAATAAAATAAAATAACTAAAAATAAATAAAAACGGACCTGTGCGGAGGAGCCCGAACAGGCGCGCTGGAACAGAGGAGAAGAGGAAGAAAAAGAAAGGAAGAAGAAGGAGAGGAGAGGAAGAGGAGAGGAAGAAGAGGAGAGGAAGGAGAAGAGAAGGAAGAAGCAGGGGCGGTCCGGCGGGAGGGTGCAGGAACGACGCACCAGGGAAGGGAGAGCCAGCTGGGTGCAACACTGACGGCGAGGGGGGCTGGGCGGAAGGCTTTGGCCGGCAAGCAGAGGGAGAAATGGAGGAGAGGCTGAGTGGAGGGTTGGCGCGCCGGTGAGCAGGAGAGGAGAACGGCAGGGGGGGTTGCACCGGCTGGGGGTGCAAGGGGGGAGCAGCAGCTCGGCCGAGGTGTAGGCGGAGGAAGAAAAGAAGAAGAATAAGAGGAGAAGGAGAAAAGAAAGAAGAAGAAAGGAAAAAGAAGAAGGAAGAAGAAAAGAAGGAGGATGGCCGGGAGAGAGGTAGAAGAGGTCTTGTGCGGTTGGAGCAGGGAGGTGCGGCTGGAGAAGGAGAGCAGGGGGGGTGCGGCTGGACGGCTTGGCGAGGCGCGCTGGACGGCTTGGCGGCGCGGCGACGGGAGAAAGGAGGAAGGGAGGTAGGGTTTTGCGGAGGAAGGAGAATAAATAGGGGAGGAAGGGGAGGAGGAAAAAGGGAGAAAAAAAATCCTAAAATGGTGTAACAATTTCGGTTACGGGAGAGAGAGAAGAAAAAAAAATAAATAAAATCATAAACAAAATTAATAATAACAAATTACAAAATTTATAATAAAATTAAAAGTAATAACAATAATTATAGTAATAAATAAAAATTTTAAAAACAATAATAACAATTACATTATAAAAGTTATATATAAAATAAATAAATAATAATAATAATAATGATAATATAGTATTAGTAATAATGATAATACAATATATATATATATTATCAATAATAATCACATTATCAAAACAATTATAAAGTTAATAATAATATTATTATATTAATCATAATAAAATAATGATACTAATATTATAATAGTAATGATAATGACTTAATAATATATCATCAATAATACTATCATAATAATAACAATGATAATAATATAACATTGACAATAATAAAATAACCATGTTATAATAATAACTAAAACCATGAAAGTTCCATCCAGAATTCATCGTCCGAGCATCGGCACTGCATGTCGATCGACGTGAAGTAAACGCGCGCTTATCAGCGCCTCTGCAATTATTCCCTAACGACTCAGCCCACGCTTAACAAAGCAATAAAAACAAACTGACAAAATAAACTCATGAAATAAAGAAAATTTAAAATCATACCTCTAGCGACATCCGGGCGTGACATGACCCTTATCCAACTCTCACTCAAGCACCCATGCCACCAATTGAGTCTATAAATACATATAAAAACGTTTATTTCAGATGTTACAAGTACCATAATTCCAATAAAAATATCAATTCTCAAAAGGACCCTCTCACTATATAGAAAATTAAACATCCTTATGAATTTCATAACTCATCAAGGAGTAAGGATTTTCAACCTCCCCAACATAACACTTCTTAATGAAGAGGATACTCAACAATATTCAAATCAATGTTCCTTGACCTATCATAATTACCAACACATTCTCAATTCACCATGTTCTATCTCGAAGAATTTAATGACATCCCACAACAAAACTCATAACAAAAGGTGCAATATCCATAAAAAATCAATCTATTGCTCATCATCATCACTGGAATGTTGAGATGATTCTTACCCACATTTAACTGACCAAAGAAACTATGGTTTCATCAATCAATTCATCTCTGATCATATAGCTCTCCCCACCTTAATAATTAAATCATAAAGGCTGATTCCCAAGTTATGGTTCTCCCCACTATTTGATTCTTCTACTGAAACACAATCTCAATAGTCCAATGATATGTTAGGTTCATTTCCCATCTCACTATACCCAATAATAGGCAAAAACATTGGTCAGAAACTAGTAATTATCCTCATTTATAATTCCAAATCAAGTCAAATAAGTCTCCATCATCCTAAAAGAAGGCCTAGAAACACCAAATTTTCCTCTAAACACCCCCGAATAAATCTAAAAACACACCCATCATAACAAATATGACACAACTGATATGGTTATCAGACCACCTCATACAATTATATAAAAACACTGATCATTCCTTCTCTAGATGAATCTTCTCAAAAATGATCAAATGTATCCATTGATGCATTATCCTATCATTCAATCATAATTCTTAAATCCCTAGAGGTATCATGTTATCATCCAAACACCCAAATTGAATCTCAAACTTGGAATTCAAGGAAATTCATCAATTGGATCACTAAACATTTATACCAAGAATCATACCCTCATCCCAAGCACCATTAAATCCCTAACCTGACTCAAGCTTGGATAAACTAAAAATTAACTCAAGCCTAATTAAAATATATAAACTCTAATCAACGCATCATTTGAATCTCTATCTGGTTTTTTTTCATGGAACCAGATAAAATTAGATTCACATTCTCACCAGAATCCAAGTACCACATCAATCATATAACAAATAGTCTCACTCATACCCATAACCCTGCTAATGTGGCTTCATACCTCTATAACCCATGCTTCACCAATTAATTCACATAATGATTGGATGTGATTTTCCAAATCCTACTTGAGGGATAGCATGAAACATCAATTACTATGTGTTCCCTACTCATGGGAACATCATCCTTGTAATTTTTAATAATTACATCCATAATAAGGTTCACTCCCTCAAATGGACAAAGGTTCACTCCCACTATATATATTTTATTATACCACTCCAAGATCCCAACCCCAACGGGTTCAATCATCACACATGTATCGATCCTATTGATCCATGTTCATTTTATCCCTTGGAATGCATGCCTATAATCAAATAATGGATCGGCCATTCCTTGACACATGATCCAACTCCAAGGTTACCTCTCACCATAGAGGTAAATTTCTAACTCTCAATATGTATTTAGGAAACTATACCCATAAACAACTCATAAAATCCATTGGTACTCGTAATATGCATGGCTACTAACTGGTTTCCATTCCAAATGGTACTCTTCATAACCTGGGTGTATCATCTCGATGATATCCAAATCTAATTGTGTATACTACCATACCACCCTTTCGCATCAATCAACTATTTCTATGATTCTCACACCATTAAACTTAAGATCATTTGTATAGACACCAATCGTGCTCCACTTTCAAGTCAGTATCATTTATCCACAATCACTCATAGTACTCTCATCCATCAAGGATAACATCCCTCACATGTTAAGGCTAGTCTCATGATCATTCACCACTCTGTGCATCATTGAAAAACCTAAAGCACCTACCTCACTCTCACTGTGATCCCTAAAGAACCTCTAAAGTCAATATGGTTTGGTACTCCACCATTACTTCCCTTTGAAACTATACTTTGATACCCTGTACCTCAAGTTCTTTTCTCAAGAAAATTCAAGGCATCTCTCTACCTATAACACATATTTGATAGCACATCCCATTCATAAACCTTAAACATGAATCATCCACATGTGCTTCTCATATCTAAGGTACTCACAAACTCGGGTTATATACTCTCTTAGGTTACATTCATATACATAAAAACTCATCTCATATATAGTACTCATCTAAATTATATCCTAAACCAATTCTCAAAACACTAGGTTCACCCATTTAACTTTTAGGAAGTATCTCATATAAGTTATAAGTCACATGAAACACCTTTTGTTCTTTTATCAAATACTACAAGTAAACTCGTATTCCAAATAATCCAATCTAGGATTATCACATATATAGAAATCTGATATCATATTCCAAAAGGTGAACCTATCCATGGCTTTCATTCTCACTAATAATCTAAACATGAGACTACACCCTTGAGGATAAAATATCATCCACATATATACACACTAAAATCCCATACCAAATTCTTTGTGAAACACCATGACAATTTAGTTTAAAATAATACTATACTCGATATCTTTCTTGACATGTAACATCGAGATTTAAATGAACACTGATATACCAAAAAATATTATTATTTAAATGTGCCAATTATAACCTAGCTACTAAATTAGTGGTTTGAATATGGATAGCCCAGTTATTAAAAAAATCTATATAAATGTTTCACATAATCGATAATAATTTATTAATGAAAAATAAATAAGTTCTCAATTTTTAGTAAAATCATTTTATGCATCAAAAATATATTTTCTTAAAAAGTGGTTTTTATATCATTTTTTCAAATAAATTATATTTAATTTATAATTTTTTTAAAAAAAATATTTTATTTTATTAATATATTTTTTGAAAACATACTTTCAATATTATCTTTGGCTGAATTTTTTGGATTTTGCTAAAAAGTTTTATTTTTTAGTGAATAGTGAAAATAACAATTTTTATAAAAATATCATTTATTTAAATAAATATAATTAAAATTACCATTATGTTTTGAATTTAATGTTAAAGTAAAATTAATATAATTTAATTATAATTAATATAATTAATTATATAGTAATCATTATTATACTTGATTTTGTTATAAGTTCATTTTTGGATTAAAAACACAATTTAATAAAAATTATTTTAATGTGATCACTGTGTTTTTATATATATAATTAATATATATGTATTAATTGTTTTAATTAAATTTATATATTAAATATTCAATAAAATATTTTAACATTAATTTTATGGTTTTTATAAGGCAAGGAATGGAAGTAAATTCAAATTTATGCTTAAAATGAATTTTTCTAAAATAGGTTTTCATTGTTTTTTCCATGCTAATTTAAAATTAAATTATATTAATTAAAGATATTAAATATATTAAAATTTATTCCATATTTTTAATCATCATAATTAATATAATTTAATAGGGTCAATGTAATGTTTGGTTATAAGTAATAGTAAAAACCATAAAATTTTGTTACCACAGTTAAGGATAAAATTTGTTTAGCAAGGGGAGTTAATCCAATATATAAGGGTATTTATTCCTCCCAAAATTATTTAATTATTATTTTTTGAATATATTTCAACATTATATTACCTACCTTTTATTTATTATCTATTTTTAGATACTTTCACATTAAAGTAACATTATATTATTGAAATCTTTTAAGTAATTCCATACGCATCCCTCTCCCTTATTCGTAATCTTTTACCACTATTGCTCAAAAAATACCTACCAAAAAACATTCCTATATTATTTAAATTTATTTTTTAGCTCTTTTTCTTACACAAAAAATATCCTAATAAGTCTTAAGGAGTAAGATAAATGAGGTCTCTCAAAGAAGAAGTAATCAACTTACCCGACTCTTTCAAAGTTTATTTATTATTATACTTCCTCTAAACCTATTGTATCCCTCATCACATGATGAATCCAATATCATAAATATTCTGAGATTTTATTATTATGATGTAAAACCCATTCCCCACATCCTTTATATTAAATATAAAATGAAAGTATCGCTCGTGCGTATGTGTGAACTACCGCCTCCACGTAGCGATATGATTTATTTTCCATAATCATATTTCGTGGTTAGTTATTATTATGGTTTTAATGTTTATATATTATATTAATGAAATAATTATGATTATTTTTTTATAATAACTCTTCTACCTTCTTACCGTCCCATTTTTTGTAAAATGATAATATCAATCGTCCATACGTGTGGACTACCACCTCAATTAAGCAATATGATTCGTTTTTCATTTCCTATTTACACAGATAGTAATAAAGATATATTTAATGAATATTTATGATATTTAAGATATAATAATTATTATATAATTTTTAATTAGTATTTAATATACTTTAATTCCATCCATAAAAAAGTGGAAACATCACTCATGCGTACGTACGGACTATCATCTTCAGGATGTGATGTAATTCATTTTTCATCACTACTATATATGAATGGTTATAAAAGTATATAATGAATAAATATTATTCTTAAAAAATAATTAAAATTATTAAGATTATGTAACCATTATCAAATTTCAAATACAATAAATTCTAAATTGAAACATACATGAAAAACAAAACAATTATCACTCAAAGATGAGGGTTTTAATAAATAAGTGTTAATAAACTGGTGTTTAAATGATGTGGGTGGATAATATATGGTATTATAAGTGTTTAAATGGTTTATTTATAAAATTATAATAAATATAAATTTATTATAAATGAATTTATAGTTCTTATGAATCAATTCAAACATAAGCTAAGAGTCCTTCGTCTCAATATTGTTTCGTTGAGACATGTTTGATGTTATAAACCTATTTATGTTTATGATGTGTCTAGAATTATCCATTGGAATATTATATCATGGATAATTTTAAATTCATGGTATTTTAATTTAAAATAAAGAAATTTTCAATCAAGGGGATTTGATTAAAAAGTTACCACAGTGGTAAGGGTTTACCCACTAAAATTATCATCTTTGGGAAATATGTTATTTTATACACCTATATTATTTTATGAGGTGTATAAACTACCGATTTTATATGTTTTGTCATGAATATTACTATGTTCATGGTATTTAAAATTTCATTTCAATTTATTTCTTTCATGGGAATTATAACTAAAAGTTACCAAAGTAATAGGGGTTTTACATTAAAATCTCACTTTTTACTGGGATTGTTTATGCTTAAATTTCAAATGATGAAATTATATAATATATATCTACATAATCTTATATATTTTATTATCATATTTTTATTTTTTAAAATTACATGTTTTAATTTTATTTTCCTCTTTTTATTACTCAAGATACCGAAAGAATGTTTTTAAGGAAAACCTACTTTATTACTCTCTTTGGTTGGGGCACTTTTTCTTCCATATCTATATTTTATTTAAAATGTTTTAAATAATTTTTTTAACATTACCTAATTATTATTTAAATTAATTTTATCCATTTTTTAATTTCAATACAAAAATTTAAAATTAATATTCTTGTTGTTTTCCAAATGAGGTTTTTTTTTACTTTTTATTGAAAATGTGAAAGGAATTTTTTATTTTAATGTATGCCACATGAATGTATTTACATGATGTCATGACTTATATTTATGTTAAAGAATCCATTACAGGTATCCATGTTTCTTTTGAAAGAAAATTTTTCCCTTAATGTTTTTTAAAAAATTTTGATTTTAAATAATTAATTTCAAAATAAAATGGGTATTTTCCTAAAGAAAGTTTCTAGTGATCTTTTAAAGGTATTTCCATCTATAAAAACACCCTTTGATGTTTATTATTATTTACTATGGATATTATACAATGTTATGATATTTATTCATTCTCTATATGGTTTATGATTATTATGATGAAATATTTATAAAACCCATTTCTTTTCCATGGTTTAAGCTTTTATGTAATGTTGAATTATTTCATGATCTTATGGAGTACATATAAATGAATTATGACTATTTTATGGGTTGGTATGTTATATACCTCTAATGTTTTGGGTAAAGATTTATTTATTATGATTACAAAGGTTACATGGGAGGTTATACCAATACTAAAATAGGGTACATGAGAGGTTATCATAAGATTACAGAAGATACATGAGTGGTTGGATTAAGCCTAAAATGTGATGAATGTCTTTGTGGGTATCCATAACATAATATTTATATGACTATGATTATGTCATACTTTATTCCACTCTCTTATGAAATATTCTTATGAAAAAATTATATTCTCATCGATCATGATCTTTGATTCTCTTATGATTTTTATCATATGAATTGTTTAAGGTTTATGTCGTGATTCTTGTTTATGATCTATGAATTATTGGGTATTATTTTCTAATGTTAAGATCATGATATCATAACTGTGTTCTTATCTTATTCTCACTTATGATCATTGATATGTATATATATATATTACCCTTATAGTCCATCTAATCTCACCCTTTATTATGTTTCCTTTTCCCTAATATGTTAAGAAAGGTTTTAAGTATGAAAAGTTTAAGAAGGGTGCTAGTTGTGAGGAACTTAATGGGAGATGAAGCGGATCTTTTTATGTACCAATTGATTATGTATACAAGTTTCCAAAGTCACAAAAACTTTATGGTTCTAACATATATACTAATTATATGTAATGAATATTCATATAATAATATTTAATATTTATATATTTAAATATGGGTTATTATAATCAGACTATTAGGGTGTTGATTCTCACTAGGAATCTATATACAAGACTACCCCCTGATAATCACAATCTTAGAATGAATCTCAATAGGTCCCCATATACGGGAGACACCCCCTCAAGGATCATAATCTCATATATCAATATATACATAAATAATTGCATCTCCCTATCAGGATTGGTGTCGATACTTCCACAATTAAACATTTAGGTTAAGTAGAATTCCACCAATAAACTATATGGGAAAACGCCATAGAGGTTGTTGTTGAAAAATTAAATAATATAACTTATTTATTTTTAAAACTAGTATCAAAATAACCAACAAGGGGTCCATTTACAAGGTGTCACATGAATATACTAACCCACTAAGGTCACCATAAATCCCTTTAGATAGGGGTTGTATAGTCTTCATAAAAGAGAATATCACTATAAATCCACATGATCTATCACCATAAAATATACAATTTTTCATCTTAGAAGAATTCCTCCAACAAGTTATATGGAAAATTTCCATATAATTTGTTACTAACACTTTAAACAATTTAATTCTCTCATAGTTATATCAATCACACAAAATCTTACATATATCATGTGAATCATACATTCCAAATTTGATGCATGTATAATACCTATTACCACCGATCCAAGAGATAAAAACTAATAAATCATAAATATCAAAACTTTATATGTTTCAACCAAGGTTCTATCATAAAATCATACAAATTTTGTCCAAAAAATAGTAATCTTATGCGCTATTAACCTGTAAATTTATTTAGAAAAGGTGTTCTCGATGCACTAGTATGATATCCATTGTATGTTTTGACACATTCCTATTTCACAAATCTACTATATCCCCAAATAGTAATAAAAAAATTATGATATTTTTTGTAATTTTAATCACATAAAATATCTAATAACACTTTATATCCTACTCCCCCTATCTACGTCCTCTGAGCAGTTCCCAGGCCACAGAAATCACCCTTGGTACCTCAGGAGTGCCTCCCCATATATGAGAGACTACCAAATAGTAGTGGGGGTCTAAGGTGTTACCATGGGTATACTATACCATTATCTTATATTGAAAAATAATAATAAAATAACCAAACATCATCCACAAAAGTAAATTATCATATTACACTGAATTAATAAAACAATACATCAATAATAAATGAATATTGAAGCATAAAGTTGTACAGACACATGTCCATGCTAGAATATAACACTGATCACCCACTAGGATGATCCCATGTACAAATAAATAAAATAATAAAGGATATTGAGGCCCTACTTCAATAATTGATCCTCTCCTAATCTAGTATCTAATATTTTCTAATATATCTAACTTGATCATGCATCTTAAGGCCTCTGCCTAACCTAAACCTAAGATCACTAATGTTTTCTTGGGAACTTAAGTTTCATAGATTCCTGAGTATGATGTGAGTAAAACTAAGAAAGGAAGCAAAATCACGGTCCAATACATAACCATTAATTTCATGTAAACATGTTATATGATCATAAGTGGTGTGTATGTATAAATAAATAACTAATTCAGATCCTCAAGTTTTAACATGACACTCAGGATTAACCTAGACCTTATCTAAACAGTGTCATAGTTTCTTTCAACATGTCACGTAACTATTCCAACCAATACCATAACTTAGAGCTAGGGAGTAACCACGCCCTGTTAGGAAACCTCATATGGTAGCATAGAATAGTTCCCTACTGGGAATCCATCACTCAGATCCATGGTGTGCCCTGAAATGAAGACTATATTTGAAAACTCATGGGATTGTTGTACTGAGAAATCATTACCAGAGCTATTAGTGTTTCTATCCCCTTTCATGCATCTATCATATAGATCTATGGAATACCCTACCAGAAAAACCACATCCAGAAACTCAGGGGGTTTCCCTACTAAACATCCATCACTTGGATCAAGGGTTATGTCACACCCCTAAAATGTATCACATTTTCCTTATACATGGTATACCCTATAAGAAAAACCATATATGAAAACTCGTGAAAGTGCTCATCTAGGTATACAAGTCATCTACAAACATAGGTGGTTTCTCTTTTGAGAACCCATTCATATTATAAAAATCATGAGGGCCAAATCCTAAGAGAACGTCCTAAACATCCCATGTATCTTTTTATGTCTCGGTGGGAAAATTATCAAATGAAAATTGTATCATACATCGTATCTCAATGGGGTTTCCTATCTATCTGAACTTGTCCCACAAATTTAAAGTTATCCTCTCAAATACACATCCTCCAATCTTCCAAACAACTACAACAGGATAAAATAATTGATTAGATATCTAAAGTGACACCAAAAATCATCACTATCCATTTCTCAAACGCACCCTCTCTAGGTTCAACATGTCACTGAGGTACTCATCAGGGTCCCCTAGGTATTATAATTATCATGACACCCCACATGGGATCCTTTATTTTGTTATCATATCTCAATACAAGCCTAAACCTCATAAGGATTATCATCCCTTTATTACATTATAATCATCTCACTACCACATTAGCAACATAGGCATCATCACACAAGGGTAATGCCCTCAATCCAATACTCTTCCCAAGTCACCCTAGGTCATTCCTCATGCATAACCTATCTATCAATCACGTCAAGGCCTACACACCTAGGTAATAACTTCTTATTAGGGGATTAACACTCTCCCATGATCATATAGACTATTTTGAAGGCTTTTAGTTATCTCAAGGATCTCACATGACCAATCCTTAGTCTCTCTATCTCAATTCATCATTCAAAACTACCCATAGGTCCATAAGGTAACCTATAATTAGCATCATTACATCTGGTTCACTTTTTTAAATTTACGTCACTTAGGGTCCAAGCATCACATGACTTGTAAGTATAATCAAGACCTCAACCATATTTAACTGAGGTATCCAACCATTACACAAGGGTTCAATGTGGCCCTTTTCAATTTTTTCAATTTATCTAAGAAATTAATTTAAATAAAATAATTCATTTAATTAAAAAGGTGGAAACTTACCACATTAAAAAGATCGTGTGTCACATTAAATATAAAAAAAATGAATAATACCCAAGGTTTATGTATAAGGGACCACTTATCACAATCAAGAAACCATTTCCTTTTTAATTAATTGTATAATAGCGCTATCAAGGCTCATTCAAGTCTAACTGGCCATCATCCATCATCACAGATCCCAAAATCATGCCAAATAATCTAAATTAATTTATTATAAAAATTAAAAATTACTGAATCAATTTAGTTTAAATTAATTTAAATAAGCATAAGTTTCTTAAATCTTACTCTGTAACATCCACTCACCGACACCTCGATCAATAAGGTTTGATACACTCCTAAAACACATAGAAACATAAGAAACAAAAAATCCCCAACAACCAACTTCAATACAATAATCAAAATAATTTAATTTTGGTGAATACTCTAGAAAAATATATATAGTGATACACCTCCATTGTAATGATGATAGATGGTGTGCAGAAACCAGCTCATAATTCCCTTTATCTACTGCATGCAAAATCCCCATCACTATTGGATGATTTCAAAATGCACTGGTGGAATTGGTGCCAATCCCTAAACCAGAAATGCATGAAATTAACGAAAAATAAATAAATAATAAGAATGAATTCTATATAGGTAAAACTTAACCAAAATCAACATGATACTGCATTAATAACCATCCCCTCTCAAGGGGCTCAACAAGAGGATGGGAGGATCACCAATTAAAAATGGAACCTCCTGACCCCCTTCTTAACTAAAATCAATGGGGGAACAAAATGGGGAAAATAAAGGTTTTACCCTATATAAAAAATCACTCAACACTCATTCATATAATGGAAACCTAGTTCACACCATGAAATCATCAATGCGGAGGGGTAACCCCCTTGGCCAAACCCATTTCACAGCATGAACCTTATTTCAAGCAATGAATAGCCCACATAAGGGTCCTAAACCCATCATGTAAGGGTCACTATCATGATATTAATTCCTTATTCATGGTGTGAGTGACCAATGTAAGGGCCATGGTCCTATATAAACTCCATTCGTGGTGATAATGACTCATTAACACTATGAATGGCATGTAGCTACAAAATTTCAAAATCTTAATCACACAACCCTTCTCCAACACTCACTCGAGAACCCATACCACCAACCTGGTCTTGAAACATGTCCAAATACTTCTATTTGAGATATTATAACCACTATAATTTCAATCTAAATACCAATTCTAAAAATGACCCTTTCAACAAATGAAAAAATTTCAAGTTCCTTCTGAATTTCATAACTCGTCAAAGAGTTGGGTTTTACAGTTGATGAATTAACCATATATATTTTTAGAATTTTTAATTATAGGATATATATATAAAAATATCTATATTTATTTTAAAACATTTACTAATGAGTTATATTTTTTATGTAGTGATGGTGTTACTACATATGATTAGTTACACAATAGAATTTCACATTGATACTAATAATATTTTCAAAAATTAGGGAATTTATAGCATTGTATATATTATCTGGATGGATTAAAAATAGTATTAATTATTTTCTATACTTTATGGGTAATGTTAAATCTTTTATTATTTTTAATGTAAGAAAACATTTTTTTATTATCATCAAATATTTCTTCCTTTTGATCATCCTTTCTAAAGAAATAAATGTGATTTTATGAAAGGTAGAATTGAAATAGATAGACCTATAACATTTCTATTAGGTATTTAGATAAAAAATACCTTCTCTTAATTATACTCTGTTACTTTTAAACCAACCATAAATAAAAAAAAATAAGATATTTTGGGATATATCATAATTGTATAAATTTAAGTATTTTTTAGGATCTTTTATATGTGTATGATTTGTTGGTTCATCACATTTCAGATGTAATTCATATAGAGAAAAAATATTTTTATAATATATTCTATATTATGTCAGACACAACAGAAAAGACTTAGGATATTGTAAAGTTATGGTTGGATTGGGCCCAAATTTTTAGGCATCCTAAACATGAGTTATTTCGAAATGATAAAACACAATAATTAATGAATCCAAAATTATTTTATGTACTTTATAAAGAAATTCATTTATTATTCTATAATTTTATTATATATTTGATATTAAAAGATGTATTTTCTTATAATTTATCTTTGTGTGTCATAAATGTTTATACCACTATGTTAAAATTTCATGATTTTCCTGTTAAAATTTAAATAATACTACCTATTAGTCTTACAGGATTTTTGAATTCATCAATTTGGGTTGTGATATTTGAAATAATATATTTTTTTCAATAAATTTGTGCTAAAAATCAGATGATGATGCATTTAATAAACTACAAGATGATATTATTTTTCATTTATGAAAATTGTAAAAAATATTTCCATAGATCTCCTTTGATTCAATGGAACATTTAATTTAACATTTTCTATATGAAGAAAAATATGTAAATTCAATACATTTTTTATATATGTATCCATTTTAGGAATGTATATTAAATTGAATA
This sequence comes from Viscum album, assembly GCA_963277665.1. Taxonomy (NCBI): domain Eukaryota; kingdom Viridiplantae; phylum Streptophyta; class Magnoliopsida; order Santalales; family Viscaceae; genus Viscum; species Viscum album. Next base: position 658,978,831 of record OY728132.1, read on the forward strand.
AGAAAGTATGAAATAAAGTATCATTTGATGGGTCACTTAGAGAAGCATACTTGTAGAAAGAAATATAAAATTTATTCTCAAACTACATTCAATCAGAATATTCCTCAAAAGATAATTGAATGAGTGATATTGAGGGAAATATTAATTATGTCATAAATAATTGATTATCAGTGTTTAATAAACCTAAAATTGGTTCTGGTGGTGAACATAAATAATGGATCTTAGGTGATAAGCAACATAGAGCTCATACATATGTTCTTATCAATTGTGAATAAATGAAGTTATTCACATAGTAAGTACCACTGATCATTAATTTTTCCCTTATGTTATTTGAAATGGAAAATTTCTATTTTTTATAGTATAGATTATATTATGAATATAGAAAAAAAATACCCCAGATGATCTTAAGGAACATCAAAAATATAATTTTTTGTTTCGATTTCAAATATTGGTGAGTGGAATTTGGTTATGACCATGCATTAGAAATTAATTTTCTATGTAGTATAAAATAACAATTTTACATATTTCCAAATATCAAAACATGGAAAATGAATTTTTAGTATATTATGTACATTAGGTATACCATCATCCAACTGTTATAATCTATTAACAAGTATTTGGTTAATGGATTTCATTTTCATACACATGTATATGGTGAGTCAAAAAATAAATGAATAGTGTGGTTTTATTAAGATTAAGTCATCATAGAAAAAGTGAGGTGTACTTTTTTGGCATAATAGATGAAATAATTGAGTTATATTATCTTGAAATTCATTACATAACCTTGTTTAAATGTAATTGAATTGATTATGATTAAGGGTTTTTTCATTCATCCATGTTATAGAATTGATAAAATTAAGTATAGAAATCATCTTGTAGTAAATGAACCATTTATATTAACACATCAAGCATATCATGTTTATTTCGAAAATTATTGTACTTAAATGAAATATTTGAAGGATTGTTGGAGTATAATAAAAATTAAATTCCATGAAAATCAGTTTATTAAAAAAGAAAATGATTTTTTAGAGTTGAAAAATATTAAAAAAATCTAGAGACATCTCTAAATACATATCTTACTAGAATTCATATAGATATAGAAGATGATAATTTAAAATTATGGGTTGATGGTGATGATGTTGTGGATAATGTAATTATCAAAGAGTTTGTAACAATTATAGATAATGAAATTGAAGATCTTATGGTAATTAATTATGTTAGGGAAGAAGTTGAAGATGATGATGATAACAAATATGAAGATGAATATGAGGATTTAGGTGTTTCATTTTACCAATAATCATAATGAGTATATATAAATTATTTTTGATAACTTTTTATTAGTCTACAACATTTTTTATGAATTAAAATTTATTTAATTTAATATTAATTATATATTTCAAATATATCAAGATGCTATTTAGGACATGATGTTTATATTGGTCGAGGATAAGCTACTTGGTGATGAGACACCAGTTTCATCAATTGGGGGTGCTTCCATTGTTCCATATAATAGGAGGGGTTAAGGCCTTGCATGATTGATGATTTTGGATCTTATTCCTAAGCAGTGTTTGTCTCTTTATTTAGATCCTCACCAAAGGAAGTGGGTTTGAATTTGAATTTTATTTAATTTTAGTTTATTATATTTTATGTATTTATTATATTACTAATTGTTCATATTTTTATAGTTTTTCACATCTATGCACTGGCCAGGATGGTGTTATTCTAGAAAAATATTTTTCTACACCATGGGTTTTATGGGATCTGGTTCTCAGAAATGTGTTTCATTGAATGTTCAACCACTTAATTATATGTAAAAAAACAATGTGTTGAATTTTAAATTTATTTAACATATAAATTATTATATTATTAAATATTTGTATGGTTTATTTCCTCTTGTTGATTATATCATGAGATCCTCCATTTGGGAGGCATGGTAGACTTTCATGTGTGGAAATTTCAGCCAAATTTTACACAACCTTTGGATGAGAGTTATAGAGAGAGAATATAATAATATTTTTGATCACTCTTGTGTGCATCATCAACCCAACTATATCCCTACTCATACTTGGGAGAGATTGTGAACTTACTGGATAAGGAAGACATTCATGTGATGATTTTCACACCCTGACCTTGGACACACCCTTATTTTATTGTTTTCTTGGTCTTGGATTTTTACCGATTGAGGTTCGGGTTGAGACACGGGAAAAAATTCGGATTTTAAATTTTTTAGGTGAGTTTTTTTCCTACAAGCGGTTGTTGCACGGCCTAGAAAACTGTGCAGCAAGCTCTGTGTTTTAAAATATATATCTATAATAAAAAAATTAAATGAAAAATAAAATTAAATGTGAATCAGATAAAATTAAAGGAATGTTTAATAATAAAAAAATAATAATGAAAACATTATTATGATGATTATTAATATAATTATTTAGTTTTTTAAAATTATTATTATTATTAAGTTAATTATAATTATAATTTTTATTATTTTTATTATTAAAAATATTATTATTATTATTATCATTATTAATTTTTTCATTATAATTAAGTTATTGATATGATTAATTATTACTATTTTTATTAGTATTATTATTATAATTCATTTCATGTTTTTTTCCTTTTTTGAAACCCTAATTCTTTGCACTCCCTCATTTCCCTCACGACACACCTCTCCCCTTGCTATATCTCCCATGCAGCATCCCCCCCCACACACACACACACTCCTCTCATCGGCCCTCCTCCCTATCCGCATCTTCGGTCGGTGTTGCCTCTCCCCTTTGTGTCACATCCCTCTCCTCTGGCAGCCTCCAGTGCAACCCCCCCCCCATCCACTTCTACATCCATCTTTTCATCTCCTCCATCAGCTCCTCTCCCCTTTTCTCTAGCATCCACCACCCTTACCATCAGCACCCCCTCCAATACCCTCAACCCAACCATTGGTGCTCTCTCTAGCGTACACGCCCCCACCAGCAGTTAACCTCTCCAACATGCCTCCCTTGCCAGTAGTGCCCTCTCTTACCATCCCTCCCTCTCTGACGCATGACCCATCTGGCATCGTCCTCTTCTCTGGAGCGTCCCCACCCCCCCCCCCCCACCCTGGTGACTCTTCGTTGTGGTTTTCCTTGTTTCCATAGGGTGTGTATGGTTTGGATAAACCATTATGGGTAGGTTTTAGGTGTAATGTGTTTTATTTTGTATTTTAGGGTGTGTGGTTGGTCTACACGGTTTTTTCTTCCTCCATTTAAAGATTCGTCACTTGTTCACACCTCCGAGGTAGGTGAATTTGTTTTTTTTTCTTCTGATTAATTCTATTAGTGATTGACTAATTTTACATAATTTTTTTACATGAAATTCTGGTTTATGATACCCTTTCCTATCTTATTATGATCTTTTAGAAGTGATAGATTTTGTTAAAAATAAGTTTCCATGTGATTCTTCAGCTATGATTAGGAGAAAGTACACTTTTTGGAGCTTCGTAAATTGCCAAATCTGGTTTTAATAATTTTTAGAACATGATCCACACCTATAGGGTGCCTTTGTTTATCTTAGTATGGTTTTTATAAATTTATTAAAATGTTAAAAATAGGTTTTCAAAGCAATTATTGAAATATTCCTAGGTTCATGTGAACCTTTGATGCTTGTTCAAATGCTTCGTATTTCAATAAAGTGAAATTGGGTACTTAATAAATTTTTAGCCTTATTTTTGTTTTGGTAGAATTATTGAATTGTGGTTTTTGCATTGTATGTGTGATTTTTTGATCTTTTGGTTTGAGGATTTTGGTCAAAAAAAATTTGAAATTTTCTCTTTATTTTTAAACAATTGTTAATGGATTTGGTATCGTATGGGTTTTTCTTTTGGTTTGATGGTGAGTGATGTTCTTGAGAATGGGTTCAAATGTTTTCATGGTTACTCTCAGTATTCCATTGGATATTGGCACATCCATGGGTGTAAAATTTGAACACATGAATGTGCCCTGTAATGAACGTGGCACTTGAAAATGGTGTTCCTCCCTAAACCTTAGCTATTTTAAATGGATTTTGGTTTTCAAATTATGATTGGTTCCCTTTTTTTATTTATAAAAATGTTTTTAAATGAAAAATTAAATAGGTATTCCCATTTGTCACTTGGATTATGTCTTGGTAAACATTTGGATTAAGGGGTTGTTTGGATTGTTTTATAAGATTTTGTGTTTCTCCAAAGTTTTGTAAGGTTATTAGGAAAATTCATTGGAAACATGGAACCAAAAGTCTTATTTGGCCCTTCAAACATAAAAGTGGTGTTTGATGTATGCTAGTAAATTTTTTCCTAATGTTTATAGAAAAAAAATTGGACTTGTAAAGTTAAAGGCATGTTTGTAAATTTGTATGTAACACCCTGAACCCAGAAGCCTAGAGTCGGTGCATTATTCTAATACATTGGAATGATTACAAAGAATCAAGACTCGAAGGACCAATCAGTTTAGTAGTCTTAGAAAATAGATTACATACATGAACTTCAAATTAAAATTTATAACATAAAACAACGTATAAATAATCCTTTGAGAACTCCATTATTCTCTTATCTTAAACTTATATATAAATCTTAATGTACTTCTTGGAATCCTGGAAAAATAAAACATAAGAAAGGGGTGAGGTTAGATGCTCATTAAGGATAAATAATAAGCAGAAGCTATCATAAATAATCATAAAATTTTATGGAAAGGTATAAAATTGATACACAAACCCTTTAAACATAAACTTCAGAATAATATGGAAAAGATAAATCAAGTAATGCCATTTACATATTCACATGGATATTCTACTAGTCAAATAATCATATGTAACATCAATAACTAATCCCATAATGATGGAAATCATAATGTCAGACATCTTAACCAAAAATTCAAGGCCTTGTGCTAAGACCCTAAATATAAATTTTATGAGGGCCTTGTTCCAAGACACTAGTTTTCCTCATGAGACCTACCGATGCATCGAGGGGAAATAGTGGGCCCCACCCATCACTTACTAATTCCAATGCATTCCTTTTATGAAAATTTTGAAACATAACATAAACATTCGTATTAAAACTAGAATACAATATGTAAATACTTTAACCGTAAACCATGAATGGAATAAAAATAGTACATCCACAGTCAAACATATCAAAAATAATTCAATACAATATTGAATATTGTATTATAATAAATTAACCTTAATCAAGAATAATAACTAGTAAAGGTGTTGACATAGTTGAAAATTATCAGTAAAACTCTTTGAGGGAAATATCCATTTTGTGAAATCATTTAAAAGTCACACATTTATAAAGGAAGTCATTTAAAAAATATTTTTTAATAAAAGTGTCTCATACCACTTTGAAACTTTTGAAAGGAATTTCCATTTTTAAACAATCATGTCTGTATAAATAAATCCTTAAAATCATTTTGAAAACATGGACATTAATTAATAATATTTACAAAAATAAATCGTTAAAAAAATTCAAATGATGATATAGTTAAATATAACCTCCCATAAAACCTTAAAATATTCCTTTTGAAAATATTTTTTTGAAATATAGACATGGATGATAAATATGTCCTAGTAAATACTTACACATAAACAATCTTGGATAATAATGAGACTAAGGAATTAACTCTTACCTTGCACTTTCCTTTGGTCGAGGGTACATTTAACCTCTTTTATAATGACCATAGTATGTTATTAAATTATACCATAACCATATTCATATTTATGATATCATATTTTATTCAATTATGGATTTATACTACCCATTTAATAATAATTTCTATGTCAAAATAACAATTTGGGTAATAATCGCTTTCTTTACTGTACTTGTTTTACCTTGTTATTCTTGATCATATTGCTTATATCATGATTTAATTGCTTCCAAAATATAAAAAATTATTTATTTATCATATATATTCAGAATATAAATATGTAAAATAGATAGATATATGAAATATAAAACACTGTTTATAGAGATGGTAGGTCGTAAGTACGGATAAAGGTCATTTCTGTTTTCATATCTTATTGAATGGAAGTAAGTGAATGAGATATATGTAAATAAATATATATATTTTCAGTAAAATTATTATTTCATATATTACATACTTATTAATAATATATATTTTTATAATCATCATTGAATGGTGAATGTGGAAATGAATCTCATCGTGTCGTGGAGACGGTAAGTCATACGTACGCACGAGCGACGATATCATTCGATTGATGATGAAATAGTATGTAATTGGATAATATTATATATATATATATATAGAATAATTAACATGTTATATTTATTATTTAAATCAATTATACTCATTATTATACCCATCCAAATAATGAAGTGTTGAATAAAAAAACAACACAACGACGTGGAGACGGTAAGTCATACGTACGCATGTATGGTAACTTTTTCATTCATAGGATGGATAGAATAATGAATATGGTTGTACCATATTTATAATAACATATAATTATATAGAGTGTACTGGAGATATTATTTTGTTATGTATATAACAAATAAAGAGGAATTGGAAGAAGAAAAAAACTTTGAAAGAGGTGATGAAATAATTACCTCTTCTTCGGGTTCTTCCTTTTGATTTGAACAAAATGGCACCTTAAGTTGGATTTATGATCAAATTAGGGATTATAGGATTAATTTAGGGTAGTTGGGAGGATATTTTATCAGGGTTTGTCTGATCAAAATGGCTTTGGAGGTATGAATTTAAGACAGGAGAAGTACCCTTTTATAAGAGAGGTGAGGGGAACTTTAGGAAAAACATGAAACGTTAATTTATTATAAAATCATTTTCAGTTTATAATACCTCCAAATAGATTTATTTCTAGTATAATGTGTGGATGGGTCGAAATAATCTCACCCAATAGGTTTTAGACAAGTTTAGGTCTGCATTTTAACCTTATCATTAAGATTTAACCCTTAGTTAAATAATTTAACTCTTACCGTGTCTTCTTGTATTTTTATACAACAAGGTTAATACAGTTACTATAAGATTACAAACGATCCTAAAGTAGATCATAGATATAATTTTAACACTATAAAAGTTATTTTTTATAACCTTATATTTTTATGAATTTTATATTATTTAATAAAATAGTATTTATTTTAACATGTCAATTTTGTTACTCTTTAATACTTGATTTTTGTAAAAGTCATAAAAACTTGATTAATTCGAAAAAAAAATTAATCAATACTAACATTTGATATTAACCTATATAATTAGTGGATGGGATAAAAAGTTTAAAATTATATTTATTTAGATATTTATAATATCATTTTTTTTTAATCATTCATTAATAAGGTAATTTATGTATCATCATTATGTCATAAATAAATTTAATTATTTAATGTCTAAAATTTATAAATAAAATACCATGATGTATAAAATCATTTTATATTTCTAATGAATATTTATATTATAATTTATCATATTTATAATCTTATATTAAAAATTATTTAGTTATTAAAATTTGAATTTAATACTTTTAACTCTTCTTTAAGTAAAATATAATAAATGTCACAATCCATCCCAAGTGAATCAAAAAGGATCATATTTTTGTCCTAAGTTTTATTTTGGTCTAAAAAAACATATCCAATAGAATTATAACATTTTTTGGGGTAATTTTATATTATTATAATATTATTTTTTCCTTTAATTACCCTATTTACTTTTAACCATGGTAAATAAAATTCAAAAGTTACTATTCACCAAAAAAATATTTTTATCCTATTGAACCACATTTTACTTATTCATTTCAACTGTGTCTCTTAGATTTTTGAAATTCAATTCACAGAAGTGGTAAAATTACGTTTTATGCAAATTTGCAAATGTGCTTAAAAAGTGGATAAAAGATGTTAAAAAGGTTCAATAAAATTTTATATATCTATTATTATTATAAAATAAATAAAATTAATTACATTTTACTAATATATGTGTTATGTATATATTTTTAATTTGAGATAAATTTTTAATTAAAACTAATTATTTAAATGAAAAAGTCAGTTTTTATGTATTATGCAGTATTTTTCACTATTCATCTAAAATTGAATGCTTTCAGAAAAATACCAAAACTTCACCCTAATCTAATTTAGATATTATGAATTCAATTATTAAGTCCATTTTACCAAATTCAATTTTTAAGAGTGTATAAAATTAATTTTATTATTGTTCACAAAAGTACATAAAAAGTAGTTCTTTTAAGAAAATAGTTTTTCTAAATATATAACTATTCTAACAAAATGTATAAATTTCATTATAAATATATTTTATTTATGTGAAAACATTAAAAATAACATATAAATTTATATGTTACTATTTATATTACAATATTTAATTTGTAAATAAATATATCGTTTAAATAATTATAATATTAATGTGTTGTTTCGTAGAAACTCAATCTTGTGTATAACGCAAGCCAAGTCGGTGTTGCATGCAATATAAGAAATTAAATTACTTTAAAGATATAACTTACTATGAAATATTTAAGTGTCACATTCTCCTCTCCTTTAATAAATTACTTCCTCGCAATTAGAAATTGTTCTTCGAAAATAAAAGGTTTAAAATAGAAAATACCTTTCTTGAAAACCCACATCAAAAATAGGGTTAATAAAATTTAGTTTTAATAAGAGGGAAAGGGAAATGAAAAATTCACCACTGAATGAGGATTCCGAATAGGAGAACATTGGTGGAAATTAGTGACACATAATTGTAGGAAAAACTTAAATATTTATAGGGAGTTATTGAGGTCATCAATCAAAAACAAGTGAACAATAAATGTAAAATTTAGGGCCTCAATGCAATAAATTTATGATGATTTAAAGAATCATAGATTCAACAAAACATAAGTTATTAGGATAAAAAAATTAGATATTTTTTTTGAAGAGGAGGGATTAATTTAGTATCAAGATAATAACTCAAGAAAACATACTTGATTTCATTACCTTACATAATCATAATCTCAACATTTGGTTGTGCTTCAATCTATTTTCACGTCATCCCATACACTAGAAAATGAATGTTCAAAAAAAATATTTTTTTACCGTTGAAGCACATTTGAAAAATCATAATATCCACAATTATTCCCTTAATTATCTAAATGTTTACTAAAAACCAAAAGTCTAGGTCAAATTATCCAACAAATCATACTTTAACCTCATAAAAAATCAAGTGTTCAACTTACCCAATTCCAAAATTTAGACTTATCCAAAATACTTATGTCTAAACTCACAGTACAAAAATTTAAAAGGAAGGTTAACATAATATAATGAAGATAAATATGTTAATACCTTCTTCATGTATTTTATTAAAACATGTTAAAACTTGAATTACCAAAAAAACCTTATTGAATTTGTATGTACTTCCTTATTCCTTTAGTAAAACATAGAAAACTGGATATAGTCCTTAAATCAATAAATGTTGTAAACTCTAACAATGATGGAATATACAAATCAATAATCAGATTCAAGGTAGTAAATAATATCCAATATAATTTATCCAAATCAATCATATCTTATTCCAAAATCATTACCTCAGTATCAGAACCATATTAAGGTTTATATTTCCTTTAACCATGTATTTTCCAAAAATATTAAATTGTTATTCAGTCACTTTTCTTAGGACCATATAATCTCAAATCTTTAATAAAATAGTACTAATGTACAATCCTTATTTATTTCTATAATTCATATAACTGGTACATCATTGATACAACACTCAAATGACATAATTCTTAAATCTAGAAGCATAAATAAATTAATTATTCCACATCAAATGTAGTAACGGATTATGCCTGACCTTGATCCCTTTGATTATTTTGAGCTATATTTCCTTGATGCTTAGGACATTTATTTTCATAATTACCTATTTCACTACTATTGAAACACTGAATATTAGTCTTTTCTTTCTTCCCTTTTCATTATTTTTCTTGATGACCCTTTTCTCCACACTTATAACAAACTCTCATTCCCTTCAAGCATTTACCAAGGTTATTCTTTCCATAGTTATCACATGTGGTAAAATCTTTCTTTCCCTTCTTCTCTTTATCCATATTTTTCTTGTCATCCTCTTCTTCTCCTGCTTCCCTTTAAATCCATAAGATTCAGAGAATTGATTACTTATTTTATTAACACAAGATACTATTTCTTAATATGATGTGGATACGTTGGAGACTATTTCCATTCTCAATGTTGGCTTAATACTGTGAAATATTTGATCCTTATTACTCTTTGGATCATGTGTATTTTTGGAGTTCTCATTCCTTCTATAGGGTTCCATTTCTAAGTGACGACATACACTAGGTTAGATCATATCATATTGTATAATCCAAAAATTAGAAAAAATATCAACAATAATTGAATATTTTCATACATCTATTCTCATAATCATTAAAATGGTTTCTTTGATGACATATTTAATCATAAATTCTTCATAATGGTTTTTTAAAAAAATGTGAATTTTCATAATCATATCCCCCGGGAGTGTCAAACAAAGTGCGCAGTAAGGCCCGTTGTCATGTACCAGGATACCATAGGTCAAGCCTAAAACTCCTTGTCGGAGTTTTCACTCCTAGATACATTTGTGGTAGAACCGCATCCACTTGAAGTATCCAGATAGGGATGTATTTCTTGGAAAACCCACATAATATCTAAATTAACAAAAATTTTGGATGTTCTTCTTTACTAATCTTCAAAGTCTATATTAGGGTAATGTTTACTAATCCGATATTATCTAAATCTATTTCCAAGGTTTTTGCTAAACATCCTCTGATACCAATTGTAACAACCTGACCCCAGAATCTCGGAGCCAGTGCATTATTTTAATACATTTGGAAGACTACAAGGAATCAAGTCCTGAAGGACTGATCAGTTTAGCATTCCTGGAAAATAGATTACATACATGAACTTTACATTACAATTTCTAACATAAAACACAACATAAATAATCCTTTGAGAATGCCATTATTCCCTTAGGTTAAACCTACATATAAATCATAATATACTTCTTTTAATCCTGGTAAAATAAAACATAATAAGGGGTGATATCAAATTCTCATTAAGGATAAACAATATAGCGGAAGCTATCATAAATAATCATTAACTTTTATGGAACCGTATAAAATTGAAACAAAAGACCTTTAAACATAAAATTAATCATAATATGGAAAAGATAAATCAAATTATGTAATTTATTTATTCACATAGATATTCTACTAGTCAAATAATCACATATAACATTAATAACTAATCTCATAATGATGTAATGCAAAATGTTGGACATCTTAACCACAAAGTCAAGGCCTCATGCCAAGACCCTAAATATAAATTTTATCAAGGCCTTATTCCAAGACATTATTTTGTCTAATGATACCTACTGATGCATCGAGGGGCTATAGTGGGCCCCACCAATCACTTACTAAGTCCAATTCATTCCTCATATGATAATGTTGAAACATAACATAAACATTCATATATAAACTAGAATACGAAATGTCAATACTTTAACCATAAACCATGAATTGTATAAAAATAGCACATCCACATTCAAACATATCATAACTAATTAAATTCACCATTGAAGATTTTATTATAATAAATAAAAATTAATCAAGAATAATATCCAGTAAGGATGTTGACATAGTTGAAAATGATCAGTAAAACTCTTTGAGGGAAATATCCCTTGTTGTGAAATCATTTAAAAGTCACACATTTATAAAGGAATTCATTTAAAATATATTTTTGAATCAAAGTGTCTCATACCACTTTGTAACTTTTTAAAGTAATTAACATTTTAAAACAATCATTTCCATATAAATAAATCCTTAAAATCATTTTGAAAACATGGACATTAATTAAAAAGATTAAGAAAAGTAAATCTTTAAAACATTTAAAATGATGATATAGTTAAATATACCCTTATATAAAACCTTAAATGATTCCTTTTGAAAAAAATATGAAATATGCACATGGATGATAAATATGTCCTGGTAAATACTTACACATAAACAATCTCGGATAATAATGAGATTGAGTAATTAACCATTACCTTGTACTTTCCTTTGGTCCAGGGTACGTTGAAGCTCCTACATAATGACCATAGTATGTTATTAAATTATAAAGGAACCATATTAATATTTATTATATCAAATTTTATTCATTTATGGATTTATACTACCCATTTAATAATAATTTCTATGTTAAAAGAACATTTCGGGTAATAATCGCTTTCTTTATCGTACGTGTTTTGACTTGTTATTCTTGATCATCTCACATATATCATGATTTAATTGCTTCCAGAATATAAAAAATTATTTATTTATCATATATATTATGAATATAAATATGTATAATAGATAGATATATTAAATGGAAGACACCGTTTATAGAGACGGTAGGTCATACATACGCATAAAGGTCGTTTTCGTTTTCATACCGTATTGAAGAGAAGTAAGTGAATGAGATATATGTAAATACATATATATACACACACACACATATATATATATATATATATTGTATCATTATTATTTCATATATTACATACTTATTAATAATATATATTTTTATAATCATCATTGAATGGTGAATGTGAAAATGAATCTCATCGCGTCGTGGAGATGGTAAGTCGTACGTACGCACGAGCAACAATATCATTTTATTTATGGTGAAATTATATTAAATTGGATGGTATATTAATTATAAATAATCATTAACATGTTATATTTATTATTTACATCAATTATACTCGTCATTATACTCATAAAAATAATGAAGTGTTGAATAACAAACTACGCCACGACGTGGAGACGGTAAGTCGTATGTACTCATGTATGGTAACATTGTCATTCATAGGATTGATAGAATAGTGAATATGGTTGTACCATATTTATAATAACATCTCATTATGTATAAGGTACTAGAGTTATTATTTTTTTAAGGAAACAACAAAGAAAGAGGAAGTGGAAGAAGAAAATAACTTTGAAAGATGTTATGAAATAATTACCTCTTCTTCAGGTTCTTACTTTTGATTTGAACAAAAGATATCTCTAGGTTGTCTTTATGATCAAATTAAGGCATCTAGGATTAATTATTCATAGTTGGGATGATATTTGATTTGGTTTTTGCCAAGCCAAATGGATTTGGAGGTGTGAATTTAAGAGAAGGGGAAGTACCCTTTTATAAGAGAGGTGATGGGCACTTTAGGAAAAGTTTGAAATATTAATTTATTATAAAATCATTTTTGGTTTATAATACCTTTAAATGGATTTATTTCTAGGATAAGGTGAGGATAGGTTGAAATAATCTCCGCTAATAGGTTTTAGACAAGTTTAGGTCACCATATTAACCTTATCATTTAGATTTAACCCTTGGTTAAATAATATAACTCTTACCAGGTCTTTCTATATTTTTATACTATAAGGTTAATATAGTTACTATAAGTTTCAAAACTATCCAAAAGTAGATAATTTATGAAATTTTAACACTATCCAAGTAATTTGGAATAACCTTAGATTTTTATGACTTTTATATTATTTAATAAAATAGTATTTATTTTAAAATATCATTTTTGTCAATTTTGTTAATATTTAATACTTGATTTTTTTTAAAATTCATATGAACATGATTCATTAAAAATAAATATATTTAATCAATAATAACATCTCATAGTAACTGATAAATTTAGTATATGTCATAAAAAGTTTTAAATTATATTTATTTTGATATTTATAATATCATATGTTTTAATCATTCATTAATAAGGTAATTTTTGTATCATCATTGTGTTATAAATAAATTTAATTATTTAATGTATAAAAATTATAAATAAAATACCATGATATAGGAAATATTTTTATATTTCAGGTTAATATTTATATTCTAATTTAACTTATTTATAACCCTATATTAAAAATGATTTAGTTATTAAAATTTGAATTTAACACTTTCAACTCTTCTTTAAATAAAATATAATAAATGTCCTAATCTAACCCAAGTGAATTAAAAAGGATCATATTTTTTCTTAAGGTTTATTTTAGTCTATAAACACATATCCAGTATAATTAGGACATTTTTTGGGGTAATTTTATATTATTATAATATTATTTTTACCTTTAATTACCCTATTTACTTTTAACCATGGTAAATAAAATTCAAATGTTACTGTTCAAAAAAATTTATCTTCATTATATTGAACCAAATTTTACTTATTGATTTCAACCATGTCTCTCGTAGTTTCGAAAATCAATTCACAGAAGTGTTAAAATCACGTTTTATGCAAATTTTCAATGTGCATAGAATGTGAGTAAATGTGCCTAGAAGGTGGGTAAAAGATGTTAAAAAGATTCAATAAAATTTTATAAATCTAATATTATTATAAAATGACTCCAATGAATTACATTGTAATAATATATATATTATGTATCTATTTTTACTTTAAGATAAAATTTTAATTAAAAATAATTATTTAAATGAAAAAGTCTGTTTTTATGTACTATGTAGTATTTTTCACTATTCATCAAAAATTGAATTTTTTCAGAAAAATACCAAAAATTCACCCTAAGATAATTTTGATATTATGAATTCAAAGATGAATTCCATTTTACTAAATTCAATTTTTAGGAGTGTATAAAATTAATTTTATTGTTGTTCACAAAAGGGCATAAAAAGTAGTTCTTTTAAAAAAATAGTTTTTCTAATTATATAACTATATTAAAAAAAACATATACATTTCATTTTAAATATATTTTATTTATGTGAAAACATTATAGATAACTTTTAAATTTATATTTTACTTTTTATATTACAATATTTAATTGGTAAATAAATATATCATTTAAATAGTTATAATACTAATGTGTTGTTTCGCAGAAACTCAATCTTGCATATAAGGAAATCTAAATCAGTGTTGCGTGAAATATAATCTTTTAATTTACTTTAAAGAGATAACATACTATGAAATCTTTGGGTGTTACATGTATGTTTTAAATAAAGTTTGGAATGTCTATGTGAAATGATGGCCTAGTTGGCACCTTGATGATTTGATGTATATATATGTATGTATAAGTATATAGTGGGCACCCCTATCTTAGATTTACCTTTATGGGTTATCATATATGCGATGTCTATATTTGGGGTATGTAAGTGCGGTGGAAGTGGGTAAGGTGAGTTACGCATGTGTGGGCCTCCCACTTACACAGTTTACTCTTACCATGGGTTATTGGGCGTCTTTTAGGGGATCAAGTGCTAGTTTCTGAACAAACCCAATTAGATGGGTTAGTACCACTTGGATCATAGATAGGATAGGTGGGATGTTCAGTTTGATTGGTTAGTTTAGGGTTGTCGGTGGTTATTAACTTAAGGGATTCACAATACGCCTGTAGGTGGTTCTGAACCGAGTATGCCTAGGGGTCTTCAAGGGAAATTTAGGATCACTCGTAGTTTATTTCTATTTTTTTCTTTTCTTGTTTGTGTTCTTATGCACTTGGTTTTTTTAGATAATTTTTCATCTTGTTTACTATTTTACATAACCTATAACTATATCTTTGGGGTTTTAGTTTTAAAATGGTATTTCGTTTTGAAAATGAAAATTTTGTGTGTAGTGTTTTTAAAAGGGAATGAAAACAGTGTTTATTTATCTAAAATGTGAAAACCCCATTTTTATAATTTTATTTTCAAACTAACATTAAAAAAATGCTTTCAAGAAATAAAAATACATGGATTCCATGGTTATCTTTTGAATTCTTACTGAGCTTCTTGGTGCTCACACCTGCTCTAATTTTCTATTTCAGGATCCTATCATTTGGATCTCTCTTGGGGAGAGTGTGGTTTTATGTTCCATGGTGACCCATGAGGTCTCTTGAAGTATGTTTAGCTACTTAGTTTATTTTTATTCCCTCTATGAGTTTGTTCAGTTTATTTTCTTTAATTTATCTATCTTTTATGGGATTAACCATTCTCAACTCCTTTATTTTGTTTCCTGGCACAAGTTGTCAGCCCGTGGGGATCAGGAATGCCCTTCAACCCATACCGCAGACTGGCTCAGGTGACCGATTCAGGGTCAACCCATAATGGTTTGTGAAAAAATGGTATTAGAGTAGATCATTGTTATTTGGGTTGTTAGGTAGTTGGAGATTATCATCATTAGCACTCTAGAGGTAGGTACAGAAAGGTCATCATGAACCCTTACTCGTTCCAAACCTCGAGTTTCCTGGGGTAGTCCAGGATTTAATTATTCTATTCTTGTTTTGGATTGAGGGATGAAAATAGAGGCAATCTAGCATTATATAATGATTTCACATGTAGTAGTTACCCATTTGAAGTCTGAGTACGCAGTTTAATCTCCTCTTAGTCATTGATGTTTACTTGGGGCATGGCCCACTACTATGGCATTGGGTTAAGCATGACTATTAGTCCCTCACTCTGGTATTTAAATTAAAGTTGAGTGTTGTCTTCGTTTTGGTTGGTATAAGGGTGCTTTGAAAATGAAAATGGTTTTGAAATAAAAATGTTTTCCTGTAAATGGATTTAAATTGGTAAATTGGGTCTTTAAATTGAAATCGTTTTGGATTGAAATTCCGGTTCTTGTTTTTACTTTCCAGGAGGATGCCTTTGGTGCTCCTTATGATCATTTGTATGTGTGTGGGTATGTGTTGGAAGTGCATGTTGACACACATAGAAGGAAATGGAGGGACACATATGTGACGGTTCAAGGGATTCCATGGGTGTTTATTTGAAACCAATGGTTTGTACTTGTTTTTATAAAGGCTATTTTGGAAAGTGGAAATGATTTTTTAAATAGAAATTTGGTTTAAAAGGGGGGATTTGGAATTTCGAAAAGTTTCCTTATAAGAAGGAAGATTTGAAATTTGAAAAAAAAATAGTTTCTTTTGAAAGAGATTTTTTGGTTATGAATATGTGTGTTTGACTTCCGAGCTAGTTTTTTTGGCTCATAATGTTCCTTTCAATGGTGTTTTGGTTGGATGCTAGTTTTGGTTCATGTTTTCTATGTTACTCAAAATATGCTTCCAAAAAAGATCCCCATAAATTTTGATGATTCATGCCTAGTTTTTTATTCCTCTCGAGCTTTTATTGTTTATCCTGGTAATTGAGCTTTATTAGAGGTAGTGGAGTGTTTTGAAGAGGTAGAGAACATCTTCTGGATGTCGGGAACTCTTGAAGTTGTCAGAGTGTGTGTTGTATTGGGTTTGTTCAAAGGTTCATCTTTTGATGAATGGGAGATATTCACCCCACCATCATTAAAATTTAGGATGATATGGGAAGTTTTTAAATCTGTCTTCATCTGATGGTTCATATCTAGGAAGGTGAAGTTGAAGAAAAGGGAAGATATTGTGGGTATTCTAAAAAGACAGTGGTTGGTGAATACTGCATTAACCACTTTAAGGAACTTGTTTCATTTTCTTTGAAGGTAGCATAATATAATATTATGAATACTTCTTTCTTTATTGGGGGGTCTTCTCCTAGAGATCAAGGAGTGGGTCCTCTCTTCTATGGACCACTATTTTGAGAAGCTGGTAGATGAATCGTTCCTGGATGAGTTGGTTCTCAAAACACAGATGATTGGTAATCTGGTGCCTCTCAACATTTGTGAAGGTCCACTAACGGGTGAGGAGCAAATGCTAGAGAATCGTGATCCTTAGGAGTTATCCTCATTGGTTCTGTCTTCCAGTTTGTTAGACCATTCAGTTGTGTGCCATTAGTGTGGCTGTTTTGGGCACTCAAAGTTGTCATGTTGCATCCCTCTAAATAAGTTCCATCATTGTGGTTGTCTGGGTCATCTAGAGAAGTTTTGAAGAAATATTCACTTGAATAAGACATTCTGATCGGAGGATTATAGTGTCTGACTATGAGGCAGGAGATTCTTCATCCATCAGAGCCCCAGCCATAGGTCTTAGGGTGAATCTCACGCACAGTCAGGAGTTGTCGGGGGTGTGAAGCCTCAGTATATATTTTGTGTTCTGCATTGGGATTATAAAATTCAAATTCTTTTTATTATCTTTTTCTTCTATTGAGGTTTTTCCATCATTTTAAGTCCATAATTTCTTGGGAGATCATGATTAACTTGTTCTGTTGCAATCCAAGAAATACTATTTTTCAGAATGTGGCTTCTAGAACAATTTTTTTTAATTGTATTTGGACCTTTTGTGGTTTGTTCCTAGTTTTATTAGTGATCATTTTGAGATTGGAGTGCTTGGGTAGATCGATTTATGTAATTGTGTTCAAGTTCTCTCTTTTGTTGAGATCTTATTTTAGGTTTCCTTAGTGTTGGGGGTGTTTTCGGCTTGGGTCAAGAGTTATAAGTTTTAGTGGAGGTGTTGTATCACTCATTCTAAGGAAGTTGGATGTGTTTGTGTTGGGGGTTTCAGATAATTGTGGGAAATTATTAGTTCTTGTGGTGTCATTAAAGGGATTTTCTTCATCCTAGTGCCCTGGTGTGCTGGGTTTCCCTGTAATGGGATTTCTGTTTAAGTTTTTGTGGTGTGGTTTAGTTGTGTGGGGGACATTTAAGGAGCTCAAGTTTGTAGTTCCATAATCCCCAGTTGTGGTAAGGGTGTTTTTTGGTTAATGTGGAAACATTGAGTTAACCCCCAAGGTCCCAGTTAATGGGTCGTTCTAGAGTGATTTCCCAAGTTGACCCTCCCCCCCATCTTGGGGCGGTGTGTTTGGGTTTTAATTTGTATGTTAGTCAAGTTCTTGTGGTGGGGAGAACCATTTTTTTTCTCCCCTCATTTTATGTCATGGTTTTTTCATGACCGGTTTGGTATGACATATGGAGTGAAATTTCACAAGCGGTTCTTAGCCTCTCATGGTTATAATCATGCATGGACTTGAGTTTCAGTTATCCTTTGGACATGGTGACTTTATGGGGTAATAAATTGTTTGTTCTAGGTAGAATTTTCACACCCCGGCCTTTGACATAACCTTAATTTATTCTTTTCATGATCTTGTATTTTTCCGGTTGAGGTTCAGGTTGAGACTTGGGAAAAAAATTGGAATTTAAAGTTTTCTAGTGAGTTTTTGGCTTGTTCACGGTTGGCGCACGACCTGGAAGACTGTGCGGACAAATTTTTCATCTTTCTATGTGTTTTAAAAAATATATAATAACAAAAAAATGAAAAATTAAATTAAATCAGAATAAGATAAAATTAAAGTAATGTTTAATAAAAAATAATGGAAATATTATTATGATTATTATTATTATTAAGTTTATAAAAATTATTATTATTATTAAGTTAATTATTATTATAATTTTCATTATTGTTATTATTAAAAATTATTATTATTATTATTATTACTAATATTATCATTATAATTAATTTATTGATATGATTAATTATTATTATTTTTAGTAATATTATTATTATAATTATTATTTTTTGAAACCCTAATTCCCCCCTTTCCCTCACTTCCCTCATGGCACACCTCTCCCCTTCCCACATCTCCCACGTATCCCCCATGCATGCACTCCTCTCATTGGAGACCCCTCCCTCATCCCAACCCTCATCTCCGACCAACGTTGCCTCTCCCACTTGCGCCACCTCCCTCTCCTTCAGTGGCCTATAGAGTAACCCCCATTGTTCGCATCTACAGTTGGCATCACCTCTCCTCCATTTCCTCCTCTCCCCTATTCTCTATAAGCCACCTCCCTCACCAAAATCACCCCCTCGGGCACCCTTGACTCCACCGTCAGTGCTCTCTATGGTGCTCTCACCCCTACCAGCAGCTTCAGTCTCCAACGCACCTCCCTCTCCGGCAGCACCCTCTCCAACCAGCCCTCCCTCTCTGGCGCACGAATTATCCAGTGATTCCCTATTCTCTAGCTCCCCCCGGTGAGTCTTTTTTGTGGTTTTCAATTTTTCCATAGGGTTAATAGGGTTTGGATGAACCTTTATGGGTAGGGTTTAGGTGTGATGCTTTTTATTTTGGATTTTATGGTGTGTGGTCGGTCCATAAGGCATCGTTCTTCCTCCCTTTGAATATTTGTCTCTTTAGCATTCCTCTGAGGTAGGTGAATTCATGTTTTTTCCTTCTGATGCATTTTTTTGGTGTTTAAATTCTATTAAATAATTTTTTACATGAATCTAATGTTTATGATACCCTTTCCAAGCCTATTATGATGTTTATAACTGATAGATTTTGTTAAAAATAAGTTTCCATGTGATTCTTCAATTATTCTTAGAAGAAAGTGCAATTTGGGAACTTGGTAAAATGAAAAATCTGGTTTTGTTAATTTTTTTAACATTATTCACACCTCTAGGGTTCCTTTTTTATCTTATTATGGAATTTTAAAATTGATTCAAATTGTTAAAAATAGGTTTTCAAATCAGTTCTTGAAATATTCCAAGGTTCATGTGGATCTTTGATGTTTTTTGAAATGCCACATATTTCCTTAAAGTGAAATTGGGTATTTAAGAAATGTTAGGATTTTGTGTTTTGGTAGCATTGTTGAATTTTGGGTTTTGCACTGTATGTGTGATTTAGTGATATTTTTGTTTTAGTATTGTAGTAAAAATGTTTTGGAAAGGTTCTCTTGATTTTTAAACAATTTTTAATGGCTTTGGTATCGTGTAGTTATTTGTTTTGGTTTAATGTAGAGTGATGTTCTTGATAATGGGTTCAAATTTTTTCCTGGTTACTCTTAGTATACCATTGCATGTTGGTACATCCATGGGTGAAAAAGGGGAACACATGGATATTCCCTCAAATGAAGGTGGCACTTGAAATTAGTGTTCCTCCCTAAACATTAGTTCTTTTAATTGGATTTTGTTTTTTAAATGATGATTGGTTATTCAATGTGATTTCTAAAAATGGTTTTAAATGAAATCATAAAGAGGTATGCTTGTTTGGCACATAGATTATGTCTTGGTAAATGATTTTATTAGGGGGTTGTTGGTTTTGTTTTATAAGATTGTGTGCTTATCCAAAGTTTTTTCAGGCTCTTATGAAAATGAATTAGAAACTTGGAACCTAAAGTCCCATTTGTGACTTCAAACATAAAATTAGTTTTTTATGTATATTGGTAAAATTTTGTCTAATGTTTCAGGAAAATACATTTGGACATGTAAAGTTAAAGGCATGTTTTTTAATTTTCATGTTTTAAATAATGGTTTGAATTTCTATGTGAAATGACAGCCCAGTTTCTACCTTGATGATGTGATGTATATATATGTATATATAAGTATATAGTGTCAAACTCTATCTAGGAGTTCCCTTATGTGTTATCATATATGTGATGCCCATGTTTGGTGTAGGCAAGTGAGGTGGTGGCAGGTAAGGTGAGTCATGTGTGTTTGGGCCTCTCATTTACATAGTTTACTATTACAATGGGTTCCTATGCATCCTTTAGGGTATCGAGTGACAGTTGCTGACCAAACCCTATTAGATGGGTTGGTACCACTAGATTGTAGATAGGCTAGGTGGGATGTGACACTGGATTGGTCAGTTTAGGATGGATAGTGGTTATTACTTAGGGGTTTCACCATACGCTAGCAGTTGGTTCCGAACCAAGAACTTCCATGGGTCTTCGAGGGATGTTTAGAATCACCCATGGTTACTTTCTATTTCTACTTTCTTGTTTGTTTTGTATTCACTTAGTTTTTTCTAATACTATGTTAGCTTGTTTACTTTTCTACATAACCTGGTATGGTCTATTTGGGGTTTTAGTTTTAAAATGATATTTTATATTGAAAATGGAAATTGTGTGTGCAATGTTTTTAAAAGGGATGTAAAATAGTGTTTGTTTATCTAAAATTTGAAAAACCAATTTTTATAAATGTATTTTTAAAATAGCATTAAAGGAATATTTTTAATAAAGGAAAATACATGTATTTTGTGGTTTTCTTTGGTATTACTTATAAGCATCTCTATGCTCATGCCTTCTCCATTTTTCGATTTCAGGTTCCTCTAGTTTGGATCTCTCTTGGAATGAGTGTGTTTTTATATTCATTGGTGACCCACAAAGTCACTTGAGGTATGTTTTGTTTCCTAGTTTATATTTATCTCCACTGCTAGTTTGTTCAGTTTATTTTCTTTTGTTTATCTATATTTTCTAGGCTAAACCATTCCCAAATAATTTATTTTGATGCCCAGAACTAGTTTTTATCCCATGGGTATTAGTAACACCCTTCAGAACATGTCGCGGACCGTCTCAGGTGACCAGTTTAGGGCTGAACTGGGTTGGTTTTTGACAAAATGGTATCATAGCAGGTCCTTGTTATTTTTGGTGTCAGGTAGTTGGAGATTAGGACTATCGAGAATTGAGAGGAAGGTACGGGAAGGTCATCATGAACCCTTTCTTGTTTCAAACCTTGAGTTTATAGGGGTAGTTCAGAATTTTATTCTTTAATTTTTATTTTTGATTGAGGGATGACAATGGATTCAATCTAGTATTACGTCGTAATTTTACATGGAGTAGTGACCCATGTGGAGTCTGAGTACATGGTTTAATCTCCTCATAGTCATTGATGTTTACTTGGGCAATGTCCCACTAATATGATGTTGAGTTAAGAATAACTACTAGTCCCTCACTTTGGTAGTTTGATACAAGTAGAGTTTCATCTTGGTTTTGGTTGGTGTAAGGTTTTTTTCAAAATGAAAATGGTTTTGAAATGAATTTTTTTTCATTAAATGGATTTAAATAGGTAACGTGGGTCTTGAAATTTCAATAGTTTTGTCTTGAAAGTTTGGTTCTTGCTTGAAATTTCTAAGAGTATTCCATGGGTTCTCCTTATGATCGTTCGCATGTGTGTGGGTATGTGTGGGAAGCACATGCTGGAACTCATAGATGGAAATGGAGGGACACACATGTGATGTTTCATGGGATTCCATGGGTGTTTATTTGAAACCACAAAGGCTTGGACATGTTTTTTTAAAGGCTATTTTGGAAAGGGGAAGTGATTTTGTAAATCAAAATTTGGTTTAAAAAGGGGGAGTTTGAAATTTTAAAAAGTGTTCTTAGAAGAAGGCAGTTTTGAAATTTGAATTAAAATGGTGGATTTTGATATAGTTGATTTGGTTATGCCTATGTGTGTTTGACTTCTGAGCCAATTTTTTTGACCAAAATTGTTCCTTTCAGTTTTTTTTTTGGTTTGATTTTGGTTTTGGTTCATGTTTTTCATATTACTCAGAAAATTATGCTCAGAACAGTCCCCAAAAATTTTGATGAGTCATTCCTAGTTTTTGATTCCTCTCAAGTTTTACCAATTTATTGTGGTAATTTAGGTCTTCTAGAGGTAGTGGAGTGTTTTGAAATGGTATATATCATCTTCAATATGTTGGGAACTCCTGAATTTGTGAGAGTGTGTGCTGTTTTGGGTCTGTTCGAAGGTCCATATTTGGACTAATGGGAGTTGTTCATCCTCTAGTAGACATAATCAAGGGAGATAGGGTATCACGAAAATAAATGGGAGTCATACTTTTAGTATACATCACAAAAATTTGGAAAGTAATGTTATTTATTAATTTATAAATACTTTAAATACTAAATTTATATGATAAATTTATGTAGTTTTTGGTTGATCCTGCTATTATAGAGTTTTATGTGTACAAGAGGATGTACATTGATCATACTATTGGGGAGATTTCTAGAGAGTGATAGGGATAGATTATGGTTGGTATTTATTTTTTATTTTTTAAAATTAATATAATATAAACTCTTTTACCTTTTATGATTATATTTACACATTTATAGGAGACATATGAGATATAGACTTCTCACTGGAAGACCTTTCAAATTCTTCATCCTCTTATATAGAGTATAAGGATAGGTAAACATCTCAAGTCTAGACTATTAATATATTGACCATAGAATATGATGAGTATCAATAATAGTATGACAAACAATGCCAACAACATGAGAGGAATATGGAGTATATGTGGTGGATTGAATGTAGTTTAGATATGGAGTTACCCCTACTTGATGGATCCCTCAGTGATATTATTAATATATTCTTTCTTATAAAATTATTTTTTATTATATGTGTTTTAATTATATTATGAATTTAACCTAATAATACTTATCTTTAGTGCATAATGATTTGCTTTTTACTTTTAAATTTTTTACACATTGATTTAAAAAAATAAAATTCGTCACAATTATATTGTTATGGTGGGTTTAAATGTCTATTGAAAATAGAAATTGTGATGGATTTATAAATTCATCTCCATTGCTTCAATATAAAATTATTTACGATGAACATGTCTATCTATAAAAAATATTATTTGTGAAAGACATAAAATTTGATCACAAATACTATGACCCTATAATCAATAGTTATGGACCATTACAAATATAATTAATTGCAATGATGTTTTAAGAAATGTATCATTTTCAATAGTCCACTCCAAAAATAATATTTCATCTATATAAACACATAAGTGGTGATTCTTTTTACTAGAGTTATTGGGTTGAATTATTAGTGAGTTTATGAAAAGTGTATAAGCATGTGGTCTTAAAGGTGACACAAAAAAAGTGATATTAAATGAATAATTTATTATATGTTTGATATCCCTATTATATCTTCAAGATTAACAAGTTTCATGTTTCAAAATCTTATAAATTTTATACTAATTTGATATATTTATACTAAGTAAAATGTTTAAATAAAAAGATATGTGTTTATGTTTAAATTGAAAGATTATTTTTTTATGTAAAAGGTGTCCCACATTGTAAATAGTAGGTTATTGAGGGTGACTTTATAAAATGGGGAAAGGGGTTACAAGTATCTCACATTGAATGTTAGAAGAATAAAAACTTATGAATATCACTCCCTTGTAAATGAAGTCCCTGGGAAGATTTATTTTCATAAAAATATAAATTTAATGAAATATTTTTTAAAATCATTAAGATATATATTTAAGTAAAATTTTATATATATATATATATATTTCTAAATTTTTTATTAAATTCAGTAACTTGGGACTAGTTCTATAAGTTTGGGTCAAAATCAAGTCAATATAAGGAACCAACAAGTTGAAAGAATTTTGAAAGAAATAATGCCTCTTTAGCTAAATTAGTGCATCTGTTGACCAGTTTTAGGAGATTGTATTTATGTTAATTGCATAAATTTATATCTATAAACAAGATATATATATAGATCATGATAAAATCATTTTAATAAGGCACTAATTTCATTAACTCATTAGAATATATCTTTAAAATTTTTGTTTATAATTCCTTGAGCATTGAGATTTCCTTGAGGTGCATTTTTACTGAGACCATCCAACAAGACAAGTGGAGGTGGATCAAACCCTTTTAGAGAATCACAAAAGCTATATATTCAAATCCATTTTCAATAATTGTTACATCCTTTTAGACAACCCCATTAAACTGTTGGAAAATGATCCTATGAAGTAGAAACATAATTTTTTTTTATGTGTAACTAATTGATTCATTCATGTTTTTCCCCTATTTTTCTTAAATTAATTTTTATGGTGAATCTAGTAAAGGGAAAGGTTTGGAAAATCCAAGATTATTCAAATTGAAATCTAAATAGTTGCCCCCCCCCCATGGAGTATATGTGTTGAATTGAATGAATTTTAGAGATGAATCCCACACCCCACCCAATTTATTTGATCCCCTCACCCTCTATCATATTATTATTATATTCTTTTTTATAAACTTATTTTGTATTACATGTGTTTTAATTTTATAATGAATTTATTTTAATAATACTCATCCTGAGTGAAAAGTTGTTATTTTTATTTTAAACATGTTAATTATGATAGATATAAATCCATCACAATTAATTTTTGTGAATGTTTTAAATATCTTTCTTAAATAATAATTATTCTAGATTTCTAAATCTACCAATATTACTATAATATAAAATTATTTATAATGGACATTTCTATCTATCACAAATATTATTTGTGACATATTGACAAGTATATCGCCAACATTAATACCCTGTGATTAATAGAAACAAACCATCAAAAATATAATTAATTACAATGAGGTTTTCCAAAACATATAATTTTGAATGGCCTATTGAAAATAAAATATTTCATCCATGTGAACACATAAGTGGGGATAATTTTTATTTGAGTTATTGGGTATATTTCTTAATGAGTTTATAAATGGTATATGAGCACATGCTTATAAAAGTGCTAAAAATGAGATATTAGATGGATAATGTATTATATGTATGATATCCTCAGTTTATCATAAAGATTAACAAGTTTCATGTTTCCAAAACCTATAAATTTGATACTAAAATGATATATAGATACTAAGTAAATTCTTAAATTAAAAAATATATTTATTTTTTTATTTATGTTTAAATCAAAATATTATTTTAGTGTTTAAAAGGAGTCCCAAATTTAAAAAAAAGGAGATGGTTAAGTGAAATTTTATAAAAGGGGGCACGGGGGTATGAGTATCTCACATGGAAAATAAAAAAGAAGAAAAATTATGAACATCACTCCCTTATGAATTAATTACTTTAAAAGATTTATTTTCATAAAAATGTATATTTAATGGAATAATTTTTAAATTATTTAAATGTATATTTAAGTAAAATTATATATACATATAATTTTATAGATTTAATAAAATAATTTTGGATTTTTTTAATAGATTTGGTTAGAAATTGAATCAATACAATGAACCAAAAATATAAAAGATATTTTAATTGTCTTTTAACTAAATAAATACATTATTTGACCACTTTGATGAGATTGAAGAAATGTTGATTATACTAATTTATATATATATAAAAGATAGATATTGATATCATAGGAAAATTTCCAATATAAAACATTGTGTTTAGTAACACTTTTGAATGTATCCTTAAAATTATTAACCATTATGCCTTTAGAATTTTTGTATCCTCAAGATGAATTTTTTTAGACCCTCAAACAACACAAATGGAGGATGATCAAACCCTTTTGAACAATCACAAAAATCTATATCTTCAAATCTATTTTTAAAAATTACGCCATCTTTTTTAGATATCCCCTATTAAATTATTAGAAAATTGAGATTATGTATAAGAAACCTGATTATTTTTTTAGATGTGTAACTAACTGATTCATTCATGTTTTTCTAGACCATGTTTTTCTCAAAGGCACCTTGTGTGGGATTACCATATGTTATTGTAGAGTATGAGGAGGGATTTATAGCTCATGATGATACTATAAATATATTGAATAGAGAGTAGGAAAATTAGCGACAATAGGAGGGGTGGAAATACCAATAACAGTATAAACAACATGAGAAAATGATATAGTATATGTGATGTCTTTCATGTGGTTTAGAGATATAGTTCCCCCCACCTAAAGAAGTTGATTCCTATCCCACTTAGTGATATTCTTATTATGTTCCTTTTTATAAACTTAATTTGTATTATATGAGTTTTAATTTTATCCTGAATTTATTTTAATAATACTTATATTTAGTGTATATTGGTTTGTATTTTATTTTATTTTTTTATTTTTTTATTTTTTTACTTGTTAATTTAAATATATATAAATTCATTACCATTACTTTTTTAAGGTTCTTTTAAATATCCATTGTTAATACTAATTGGGATGGATTTATAAATTCATTTCAATTACTTTAATATAAAATTATTTAGTAAATACATGTTTGTCTATCGTAAATACTATTTTTGATAGATAAACAATTCAACCATTAATACTAAGTCACTATGATTAATAGTGGCCAACCATCACAAATATATTATTTCATATATGTGAAAATTGAAGTGGTGATTATTTTTACTGGATTTATTTTGTTTATTTCATAATGATTTTATGAAAAGTATATAATAAGGTAGTCATAAAAGAGATAAAAATGAGATATTTGATGAATAATTTATTATATTTTTAATATCCCAAGTTTATCATAAAGATTAAAAAGTTTCATGTTTCTAAAACTGGTAAATTTGATACTATTTTGATGTATATTGATACTATGTATATTTTTAAATCAAAATATTATATTATGTTTAAATTGAAAGATGATTTTATTAAGTCAAAGGTGTTCCACATTGAAAACAGGATGTTGTTGAGGGTGACTTTATGAAGGGTCCATAGGGGTATGGATATCTCACATTGAAAATTAAAAAAATAAAAAACTTATAAAGATCTCCCTCTTTATAAAAGAAATATGTGAGAAGAGTTATTTTCATAAAAAAATTATGTCCTGGTTTTCTGGAAGCCACCCAGAGACGCCCTGTACTCGGTTGGTCACGTGGCCTCAAGCACATTTCCCCAAATTCCAGAGGCTACCGACTAACAGCGAGGGCCTTGGGTGTGATAGTGGGGAAACTATGTCATCATTGGTAGAGTAACACAGTGGAAGTAAAACAAATATACAATGGCAGAAGCAGTAATAATCCATACAAAAGTAATTAGTGGAAGACTAGAAATAATAAACTGGAGAACACACACACACACACACACATATATATATATATATGAATGATGTGTGATACATATGTCTAGGAAAGCATCCAAACAAATCACATTGCTGGAATACAAAAAAACTAAACCAAAGTACAAAAGAAAAATAGTAAATAGCTCCACAGCATCACAAGACATAGCTTGGTCTCATGCTCTCCAGCTCCACAGTCAATCAAGAACCTGATGTAGAAGGTCACTAGGCCTTATCTACACCTGCAACAATATAATTTGTTTGGACCCAAAAGCATGGCCCAAACAGAGTGTGAGACTAAAACGCAGTAGGAAACCACCATGAGATATGTGCCTAACAGTCAGTGAGTATATGGAAGGTAAGTACTGAAAGCAGAAAACAAGGAAGTACTCAGTAGTAAACAAACCACGGATTCAAAGCATTCAAACCACTACATAACATGCAATAGATAAACAAAGTAGATAACCACAACCGGTTACCCTCTTGGAAGTACCCACAGCCTATCCCCTCTGGTCCTACCTAGCAACACAAGCACGTAGCTAAAGCACAAAGGTAACCCTCTGGAAATTACTCACAGTCTATCCCCTCTAGTCCAACCCAACAAGTACAAAAAACCCTCTGGGCAGTACACTCAGTCTAACCCCTCTGGTTCAGCTTAAGAATAGAATCTCAGAGGAATCACTCACCGTCAATTCCTCCTATAGTCTCATATGGGTAACTAAAGTAACTCTAGGGAATCACTTACATCACATTCCCTATATGGCCCGTGCCGAGGAACCACAGACACTATGACAAATCACTCAACGTCAATTCCCACTATGGTCTCTCATCGTAAGTAAAACAGACACTCTAGAGAATCCCTCAACATCCATTCCCCCTATGGTCTATACACTAGGTTATCACATCCCTGTGTAAGTCAAGAAAGTATAGCAGCGCGTATTGGCCAAAGAAAACCTATTGAACTACTTGTCTAGCAGTCTACAGCATATCAGCATGTCATAACAACAGTCACACCATCCTACAATACTAGGCATCAGAAAGTAAACAGTAACCTAATAGGCACCTAGACCCAATGGTCAAAACATGCAAAACATGCATGGGAAAACACATCCAATTCACAGCAATTAACCCTATTTGCATTCAATTAACCTCTACTCAGGCATACAAGCATAAAAGGAAAACAATATGGCTAAAATGGTAAACACACAATACCCCGTTCATGGGAATTGGGAAAAATTGCATATATAACTCAAAGACTCTCAATGGAAATGAACAAACCACCTGCCTCAGTGTTGGAAGATCGATATAAGTGAACCTTAATCCTTGAATCTCCCAAGAACACCGTATATATACAAAATTCCTAAAATGTTCAACCGAGGATAACTTGTAAAAGAAGAGGAATCAGGAAACGATGCTCAAGAAGAAGGAAGAACTTACTGAGGCGATCACACTGCAATCGACAGCAGTCGAATCAGATATCAGATGGAGGATCGGGTGGCTTGGAGAAGAAGTTTGGTCATACAAGTTCTCTCAGATGAATAAAACCTATAAGAAGGGCATTCTGTCCATCAGAGGCGACCCCGGTGCACTTAATGAAAAAAAATACACAGCGTGTATTTTTGAAGTACACGGCGTGTACTCTCCTTTTTCGTACTCCGCTTTAGGTGGCCTCCAAGTCACCCCACACGGCCGTGTGCAAGGATGCTACATGGCCAGCACATGAATACCCGTGATAATCGATTACACAGTGTGTACTCATAAAGTAGATGATGTGTACTTCAAAAATTTCTATAATTTCCCCTTTTTCTCAAAAATGACCAAAAAGAGAAAACCTACCTAAAAAGAAGGTCTGGGTTCTTACAAACTTCCCCCCTTAAATAAATTCATCCCCGAATTTCCCTAGCAAGGTGGCGTAGAAGAAGAAACCCCAAATAACTATGGACACTGAACTTGTACATCGACCTCCCTCTCCCAAGTCTCATCATGTACTCGCCCATGCTGTCATAGCACTCATACTAGAGGAACAGACCGGCCACGGAGAACCTTCGTACTGCGATCGATAATCTGGATAGGATGCTCCTCGAACGACGCATCCACCTCCAACTCAACCTCCTCAGGTTAAAAGACATGAGATGGGTCTGAAAAGTAACGTCGAAGCTGAGAAATATGGAAAACGTCATGCATATCCCGGTACATCTGAGGTAAGTGAAACTGGTAGGAAACCAGTCCAACTCTCTCCAACACCTCAAACTGACCGACATACCTCGGAGAAATCTTACCCTATCTCATAATCCTCTTATGTCCCAAACTCGATGTGACACGTAGGAAAACCTGCTCCCTGACCTCGAACTCCAGAGGTCATCTCTGCTGATCAGCATAAGACTTCTGTTGAGACTGTGAAGTAGTCATCCTCTTCTGAATCAACTCTATCTACTTTGTGGTCTCCTGAACAAGACAAGGTCCTAGCAAAGCTGCATCTCCTTCCTCCAACCAACATAAGGGTGATCGGCATGGCCTACCGTAAAAAGCCTCATAAGGTGCAATCTGAATAGTTTCTTGAAAACTATTGTTGTAGTCAAACTCCACAATAGGTAAGTGCTTCTCCCAAGAACCTCCAAAAACCTAGATGAATGCTCAAATCATGTCGTTAAACACATAAATTGTACACTCAGACTAGACATCTATCTATGGGTGATATTTTGTACTCAAAAGTACCTGCGTAGCCAACGCCTTCTGAATCCCCTTCCAGACCTGAGAAGTAAAACATGCATCTCTGTCTGAAATTATGGAGTTTGGAACTCCATGTAAGCGCACAATCTCATGGATGTACAACCATCCCATCTCATCAACACTGACAGTCTCCTTGATTAGAAAGAAGTGAGAAACCTTCATGATTCTGTCAATGACAACCCAAACTACATCATTCTCTTGAGGCGACCTCGACAAACCAGTCACAAAATCCATCGTGACATCATTCCACTTCCACTCAGGAATGGGTAACTATTGTAAAATTCATGCTGGTTTTTGATGCTCCGCCTTCACCTGCTAACAGGTGGAACACCTCATTATGAAACTAGAAACTTCTCTCTTCATACCTGGTCACCAATACTGATGGTGTAGATCGTGATACATCTTGGTGACACCAAGATGAACTGCCCAAACTGAGGAATGAAAGCCCCGCATCGGCTCCTCATGTATGTCTGTCGGCACCCATACGCGCCCCTGGAAAGTCAAGATCTCATCCTTTCCCATGGTCCATCTATGAATAGGGTACTCTCCTGACACGCTCTCTCGTAGGACTAGGCCTTCTGGATCTAATATCTTCCTTATTCACACTCGATCAAGAAGGGTAGAGGTAACAGCCACAGAAGAAAAAAAATTATTCCCCTGTCTGTCGTGCACCTCCAAATGCATTTTAGAGAACAGAGCCGTAAGCTTCCACTCACTTTTGGCCTCCTAAACTGCCTGTATATGATTCCTCCTGCTTAATGCATCATCCACTATGTTGCCCTTCCCAGGCGTATAGGAAAGCTCAAAGTCAAAGGACTAAAGATACTCAACCCACCTTCACTGTCTCAAATTCAGATCATGCTGAGTGAAGATGTAATTGAGACTCTGGTGGTCATTGAAAACCACAAAATGATCTCCTAGTAGATAATGTCTCCAACAGCATAAGGCATGAATAATTTTTTCCAAATCAAGATCGTGCGTCGGGTAATTCCTCTCATGTGGCCTCAACTGCTGAGACCTGTTTGCAACGACTCCTCCCTACATAAGCACAGCTCCTATCCTGATACCTAAAGAATCACAATACACAGTATAGCCCTTGAATGGATCTAGAAAGACTAGTATCGATGCTGAAGTCAACCTCCCTTTCAGCTCCTGAAAGGTTGAATCACAAGAATATAACCACAAGAAATTTGCACCCTTCTTAGTCAGACCTTTCAGTGGTGATTCTAAGCGTGAAAATTCCTATATGAAGCGTATGTAGTATCTATCCATCCCTAGGAAACTTTGTACCTCAAAGACATTCTTCGGCTGCTCCTAGGAAACTATTGCTCTCATTTTCTCTGGGTCTACATACACTCCTATCTCTGAGATAACATGACCCAAGAAGTGAATCTGATCTATCCAAAAGTGGAATTTTGAGATCATAGCATATAATTGATGGTCTCTTAGTGTACTCAAAATGATCACAAGATAGGTATCAAGGTTGTGTCGAGTGTGAAATTACACCAAGATATCATCAACGAAGACCACCACAAAGGAATCCAAGTATGGATGGAATACTCGGTTTATCAGTGTCATGAAAACTGTAGGTGCGTTCATGAGACCGAACGGCATAACCATATACTCGTATAGACCGTACCTACTCTGGAAGGCTGTGAGAGGTATATCAGATGGTCTAACGCGCAATTGATGATAACTGGACCTCAAGTAAATCTTCGAGAACACCCAGACTCCTTGAAGTTGTTCAAATAGATCATCAATCCTAGGCAAGGGATATCGGTTCTTGACCGTCAACTAGTTCAACTTCCGGTAATCCACACAAAGCTTGAGGGTACCATCTGCCATCTTCGCAAACAGGACAGGTGAACCCCATGGAGAAGTACTGGGTCAGATGAAACCTTTTTCCTACAACTCCTCCAACTGCTTCTTGAGCTCCTTCAACTCTGGTGTAGCCATCCTATAAGGAGGAATAGACACAGGTGCTTCTCCTGGAATGAGTTCAATAGAAAATTCCACCTCTCGCTTTATAGGGAAACCTAAAAAATTCTCTAAAAAGACATCCCTGAAACGATCCACCACTAGAAGAAAGTCTAACTGTGAAGTCCCCTAGTCATCCAAATATAGACTAGCAATCTAGGTTGTAACTCCTCCCAACCCATGATGCTCGGGTCCCTCTCTACTCGCCTGGACATCCCATTCACCATTATGAAGAAACGACATGCCCTATGGTGATGTGAAACTCACTCTGCGAAGATAACAGTTGACGAATTCCTAGAAAGAAACTAACCAGTCCAATCTGATAATGACATCATATCTTGTCATCTCTAGGACATAGATGTCCCATAAGAGTGACACCCACCAACCTCTAGAGGTAACTCCCTGTATTGACATACACTAGCCGTTCTAGTCCCCAATGAAGTGTCTAGCATCAAGATATCAGTAGAAGAAAAGATGTAGAGACCAAGAATCTCTATAATAGCAACAGATATAAAGCTATGGGAAGCCCCTGTATCAAAAAGAGTAGAAGATAAAACTAAGGCTACTAAGATCGTACCTCGAATGATAGAGGGTCCAGGATCCTGCTCCTACTGGGTCTGCTCTACTACAAAATTCTGACCACCCTGAGATGATCCAACCTGTTGTCACTGCAAGATTGGTGATTGACCACCACATCCACGACTTCCACCTCAGCCTAAATGGCTGGAAGAACTACAGTTCCCAGACTGATGAGAAACTGTTGGTGTTTCTCCTAAAAGAGGAGTCATAGAAGGACCCCTGTAACCAACTGCTAGTGAGATGATCTGACAGAAGCACTGAAGGTGACCCATCTTGCCACAAGATCGGAACTCCACTGGGTCTCTCAGGAAATGTGGCCTCATATACCCACTCTTCCCACACTGGTAGCACACCACCTGGCTACCATAAGGTGTCACTCACCTCCTCAAGTTTCCATGTGTAGACTCCCTACGGCGCTTCCTGCTGTCATTAGGAGGAATACTTACTCCATATGCCAAGACTCCCTAGATCACAACTCCAGAATCCCTCAGATTGCACTCTATGATCAGTGCCTGGTTGGCTATAAAAGTAATAGAAGTCAACCATAAGATTTTCAACAGTGATCGGATGTCATGCCTCAGACCATCCTTGAACTTCCTTGCCATGAATAACTGATCACCTACTAAAATAGGCATGAAGCGCTGCAGCTCGGTAAAACAAGATGAATACTCCATGGAAGAAAGAGTTCCCTGCTCCAGGATCATGAACTCTCGAGCTCAATCGGAACTCAAGGTCTCTGGATAGAATTAGTCAAAGAAGATGCGTTGAAACTCATCCCAGGCCATGACTTACCGGCGTCCCACCTATGAGATCACATCTCACCATATCTTGGAAGAATCCCGAAGCATATACGTAGCGAGCTTGACCCTACTCTCTGGAGGCATCTTCATATGCTCAAAGATTGTCAGCATGGATTCTAGCCATGGCTCTATAACCCGGGGTCCTCCATCCCCTGAGAAAGTGGGAGGATGCTGTTGTTGAAAGACCCATGTCAAGTCTTCCATAGATGGGGCTAGAGTTGGCGCTCCCTGAAAGGTCTGAATCATCCTCATAAATCCCTCCCTGAACTATGCATCAACGTCTGTGTTAGGTATAAAGGATGGTGCCAAAACTGGCACGATAAGAGGATCTGCTGGAAGTTCCTGATCAGCTATATCCGGTGTATGATCACCTCCTGGAAACTAGCGTACAGCTGGAGTACATCTCGGTGGCATGACTTTGCAAAGTCAAGTGCACACCTTAGATTAAGATTATCAAGGACTGAAAACTAGAATCATAGTAAGGGATCATGAGAAAGAAATAATTTATGTTTTACAAAACAAGACTACACAGCGTGTACAATTCCTACATGGCGTGTTCCCTTAATCCATTCACAAGGGCATGTACTACTACCAAAACTGGCCGTGTAACACCCAACCACATGGCGTGTTGTCCTAACACATGACGTGTACTTGAATCCTATTTCCCTACTCGAGTCCTTCTACATGGTTAAGCCACACGGCTCTCCAAGACAAGACTGCATGACATGTTTAAAATAGACACGGCGTGTACTAGACAAGATTCACCTGGACTGTGTTGTTAGTGACACGACCTAACACATGGCTCACACTACACGGCGTGTTCTAGATGGACATGGCATGTATGAGGAAGGATAACACTGACCCGTGTTGTTCGTGACATGGCCTGGTACCTGGATTAGACTACACGGCATGTTCAAGGATGACACGGCATGTATAGCTTAAGGTTTATCCATCCGTGTTGTTAGTCCCACGGGCGGACATAGGGTCAACACTACACAGCGTGCGCAACTGGTACATGGCGTGTTCCCATCATAATTTCCCTATCACGTGCCTCAGCTCACACGGCATATGACACGGTTAGAGAATACATGTCATATACATAAAGTACATGGCGTGTGCTTAACAAAAACAGTTTCTTCCCGAATAGAAGAACAAATGGCATGTAATTGACATTACACACCGTGTATTCTGGGTTTTTTCGGATAGAAAACCTCAAAAATTACTCCGGAACCCAGAAAAACACTGAAACAAACATTGAAAGTTCCAAATTCTGATTTGTGAGGGCCCATACTCCCCGTGAATCAAATTTTGGCATCTTATACATGTTATAACAAGGAAAAAAGGCAATGATCCAACAAATTTCGATCCATGAGGGCCCATAACACCTCAAGAACAAAAGTTTGGCATTCATTTCAACAAAACCATACACAAACAATACCCTATCAAGCAGTAGGTATTTTATCAAGGCACTTATCACAACAGCATGCATATTCTACACAACATCTATCACAACAACATGCAATCGCTAATGCATCCTAGATGGCATGGAAAAAATGCATGACATGTGATTTATAGCAAGTGCCTATATGATGCGTGAGATGGAATACCCTCATCTCATCGGGTTGCGACAGAAATAGAACCTCAATAGCATCAACAGTAACAGCAAAAAACATGTGAATCACCCAACAGTGAAAATAAAATCAACCATAACTTGAAAAATCAGAAACATTTCAGTAAATGAGGTAGGTTGGCTTTTCCCTGTACACAGGTTAGCTACTCTCGGGCAGAGCTTATTACCAAGTACCTATTTCTTCCTATCCCTGGATAAAGGCTCCAAACAGTAAGTCAATAGAAAAGAATTCCTCTCATACCACTTTGTAACATCTCGGTTCCGGAAGCCACCTAGAGATTCCCCATACTCGGTTGGTCACATGGCCTCAAGTGCATTTCCCTAAACGCCAGAGGCTGCCGACTAGTAGCGAGAGACTTGGGTGTGATAGTGGGGAAAATATTCCCTTATTGGCAGAGTAACACAGTGGAAGTAAAACAAATATACAACTGTAGAAACAGTAATAATCCATAAAAAAGTAAACAGCGGAAGACTACAAAGAATAAACTAGAGCATATATATATATATATATATATGAATTATGCATGATACATATGTCTAGGAAAGAAACCAAACAAACCACAATGCTGGAATATAACAGTACTAAACCAAAGTACAAAAGAAAAATAGTAAACAGCTCCACAACATCGTAAGTCATAGCTTGGTCTCATGCTCTCCAGCTCCATAGTCAATCAAGAATCTGAAGTAGAAGGGAGCTTTCCCTTATCTATACCTACAACAATATAATCTTGTTTAGAACCAAAATAATGGCCCAAACAGTGTGTGAGACTAAATACCAGTAGGCAACCACCATGAGATATGTGCCTAACAGTCAGTGAATATATGGCAGTTAAGTACTGAAAGCAGAAAATAAGGAAGTAATCATCATTAAAAAAACATAGTTTCAAAGCACTCAACCCACTACATAACATGCAACAGCTAAACAAAGCAGATAACCACAATAGTCAACCCTCTGGGAAGTACCCATAGACTATACCCTCTAGTCCTACTTATCAACAAAAGCACGCAGCTAAACCACAAAGGTAACCCTCTGGGAAGTACTCACAGCCTATCCCCTCTGGTCCTACCCAACAAGTACAAGCAACGCTCTGGGCAGTACACTCAGTCTAACCCCTCTGGTTCATCTTAAGCATAGACTCTCTGAGGAAGCACTTGCTGTCAATTCCTCCTATAGTCTCATATCGGTAACTAAAGGTTCTCTAGGGAAGCACTTAAATCACATTCCCTCTGTGGCCCATGTTGAGGAACTACAGACACTTTGAGGAAGTAATCAACATCAATTCCCCCTGTGGTCTCGCATCGTAAGTAAAATAGACACTCTGGAGAAGCCCTCAATATCCATTCCCCCTATGATATGTACACCAGGTTCTCACAGCCCTTTGTAAGTCAAGAAAGTATAGCAGTGTGTATCGGCCAAAGAAAACCTCATGAACTACTTGGCTAGAAGTCTACAACATATCATCATGTCAGAACAACAGTCACACCATCCTACAATACTAGGCATGAGAAATTAAACAATAGCCTAATAGGAAACTAGACCCAACGGTCAAAATAGGCAAAACATGAATGGGAAAACACATCCAAATCATATCAATTAACCCTATTCACATTCAATTAACCTCTACTCAGGAATACAAGCATAGAAGGCAAACAATAGGGCAAAAACCGTAAACGCACAATACTCTGTTCATGGGTATTGGGAAAAATTGTACATATAACTCAAAGACTCTCAATGGAAAGTCATAAACCACCTACCTTGGTGTTGGGAGATCAATATAAGTGAACCTCAGGCCTTGAATCGCCCAATAACACCGTAGATATCTAAAAAAACTTAAAACATTCAACCAGGGATAACTTGGAAAAGAAGAGGAATCAGGAAATGATGCTCAAGCAGAAGGAAGTATTTACTGAGGTGATCCCAACGCAGTCAATGGTGGTCGAATTGGAGATCGAACAGAGGCTCGGGGGCTCGGAGAGGAAGCACAGTCATACAGGTTCTCTCAAATGAACAAAACCTAGAAGAAGGGCATTATGTCCATCAGACGCGACCCTTATGCATTTAATAAAAAAAATACACGACATGTACTTTTAAAGCACACAGCGTGTACTTACCTTTTTCGTACTCTACTTTAGGCGGCCTCCAAGTCACCCCACACGGACGTGTGCAAGGCTGCTACATGGCCAGCACATGGCTACCTGTGGTAACCGAGTACATGACGTGTACTCATAAAGTACATGCCGTGCACTTCAAAAATTTCCATAATTTCCTATTTTTCTCAAAAATGACTAGAAAGAGAAAACATACCTGAAAAGAAGGTCTGGGTTCTTACAAAAATATGTATTCATTTAAATGTTTTTTAAAATAATTTAAATATATATTCAAGTAAATTTTTATATATACATAGTTTGATAAAAAAAATTAATCAAATTGAATAATTTGGGATTATTTATATCGGTTTGGTTTGAAATTGAATCAATACAAGGAGCCAAAAAGTTTTAAGAGTTTTAAATGAAAAATTTACTCCTTAGGTGAATTAGTTCACATTAATACACATAAGTACTTTAACATATATATAATAGGACATTTTCAGTGTAAAAAAAATATTCCAAAATAGAGTGCCCTTAAAATTCCTTGGTATTTACTAGTACTAATAATAGAATTGATAAAGGTCGCCTTTATCAGTGCTTCTTTAAGGGCTGGTAAAGGATCCCCTTTATCAGTGATTTTATTTAGCACAGATAAAGGGATCCTTTATTAGTGAAAAAAATTACACCAATAAATGGGTTCCTTTATCAGTGTAGATTAACACTTATAAAGTATCCCTTTATCAGCATTCTTTATAGAACTGATAAAGGATCCCTTTATCATCTCTTTTTCTAGCACTGATAAAGGGGCATACTACTGCAATGTGCAGTTAAAATTATATCAAACTAGAATATAAAAAATAGGATGAAAATACAAGATAAAATACATTATTTAATTGAAATAAATTTTAAAAAACAAATATAAGAAAAAAACACTATATTATATTCATTTCAAATATTGGTTTGTAAAATTACATGAGTAAATAAAAATTATCACAGACATTCAAAAATATCAATGTTCCTTTTTCTTTGGCCCTCGACCCTCAGTCATGATATTATTTTCTAAACAAGACACCCCAAATCAAATAAAAACATTCACTTGTATAAGAAAAAAATATTATGTTAATACTACATAAAGGAATAAATTGAACACAAAATAACAATTTTAAACTAAAAATATATATTTTGAGTCATTTTAGGCATTGCATGTATCAAATTGAGTTACATATGATTATTAAAAATCACACCATTTCTTTTTACTCTCAAAAGTAGGTTCTCTTAAATTGGATCACATTTGTGGTGATAAAAAAACTCACTATGGATGTGAAGAAATTCAAGAGAACGTGAATTTTTAGAATAATCCTTAAAATTTCACACCATTTCTTATCCTTATTCATGAATTATTTCTGTGAAAATTACCTAAATTAGTATAATATTAAAATGATAAGGAAATTAATTAAGTAATAGTTGATAATATGATGATAAAACAATTCGATCTTGTAATTCTTGGTTTTTCCTATGTGATGTGTGCTTTAAAATAAAATGGAACTTTTGTATTGAAAACATGCACTTCAATTCATACTAACCACATAATTCATTATATTAACACATCGTCAATTTTTACACATTAAAAATGAATTATATATCATTTTCCTAAAGTTTGAAAACAATCTGAGATAATTTTCTATGTTTTGGCTATTTGATGCGCATTTTATACTAAAATAACACCTCTATATTGAAAAAACTCAC
The DNA here is from genome assembly GCA_963277665.1 of Viscum album. Lineage (NCBI taxonomy): Eukaryota > Viridiplantae > Streptophyta > Magnoliopsida > Santalales > Viscaceae > Viscum > Viscum album. The sequence goes on from OY728132.1 coordinate 659,018,784, forward strand.
TTCAAGTCATATTGGTCACATCATGTGTCATATTGATGTTTTATTTATTCTTACATGAACCAAATGAGATATGGATCATTTTCAAAAAAATTGAAAACAATTTGAGCTTTTTTTCTCAATTTCGGCTATTTGATGTGTTTTTTAAACAAAAATGAAACTTTTATATTGAAAACATGTACTTCAAGTTATATCTAGCACATAATGTATCAGATTTATGTGAGTTTAATTCTTATACATCAAAAATTAATTATGGATCATTTTCATAATTTTTTAAAACAATCCAAGATCATTTGATCGGTTTAGGTGATGTGACACGTGTTTTAAACTAAATGGCACTTTTCTATTAAAAATATGCACCTTGAGTCATACCAAACACATAAAGTGTCGTATTGATGTGTGGTAAATTCCTACACATAAAAAATTAATTATAGATAATTTTTATAAATTTTTAAATCTATCTGAGATCATTTTATAAGTTTTGTTATTTGATGCGTGTTTTAAACTAAAATGACATTTTTTATTGAGAACATGCACTCCGAGTCAAACCAACCACATAGGGTGTCATATTTATGTGTGGTTGAATCCTACATGTAATAAAATGAATTATGGATAGTTTTAATAAATTTTGAAAATGATACGATCTCATTTTCTCAGTTTTTTCTATATGATGCATTTTAAACTAAAATAACACTTTTATATTGAAAACATGCACTTCATGTCAAACCAACCACATCGTGTGTCAGATTGGTGTAAATCCAATTCTTACACATGAAAAACGAATTGTGGTTCATTTTCTTAATGTTTGGAAATAATGAGAGATATTTTTATTGGTTTTGGCTATGTGACACACATTTTAAACTAAAATGACACTTTTACATTGAAAAAATGCACTTCAATTCATACCAAACACGTCAGGTGTCAGATTGATGTGAGGTTGGTTCATACACATAAAAAATGAATTATAAATCATTTTCCAAAATTTTTAAAGAAATATGATCTTTTTTTCTCAGTTTCATCTATTTGAGGCATGTTTTAAAATTAAATGATGATTTTATATTGAAAATATGCACTTCGTGTCATATCGGTCACATCGTGTGTTAGAATGATGTGCAGTCAATTCATACATGTAAAAAATGAGTTATACATAATTTTGTTAAAGTTTCAAAATAATAAAATATCATTTTCCTGGTTTTGGAAATTTGATGCGTATTTTAAAATAAAATGACACTTTTGTATAGAAAACACCAACTTTGAGTCTTATAGACCACAATCATGTGTCAGATTGATGTGCAGTCAATTCCTACATATCAAAAATGATTTATGGATAATTTTTATAAAGTTTGAAAACAATATGAGCTCATTTTCTTGGTTTTGGTGATGTGACACAAGTTTTAAACTAAAATGGCACTTTTCTATTGAAAACATACACTTTGAGTAATACTAACCACATCAAGTGTCAAATTTATGTGCAGTTGATTCATACATGTAACAAATAAATCATCAATTGTTTTCCTAGATTTTTAAAACAATCCAAGATTTTTTTTCTCATATTTTCTTATTTGATGCATGTTTTAATCTAAAATGACACTTTTGTAATGAAAACATGCAATTCAGGTCATGCCAACCACATCAGGTGTCATATTGACATGTGGTTAATTCCTACAAGTGAAAAATAAATTATGAATTATTTTCTAAATTTTGAAAAATAATATGATCTCATTTTCTTGGTTTTAGATATGTGACATGAATTTTAAATTAAAATAACACTTTTATATTTAAAACATGGACTTAGAGATATACCAACCACATCAAGTGTCATATTTACATTCATTTGATTCCTAAATGTCAAAAATGAATTATTGATCATTTTCTTGAAGCTTAAAAACAATATGATATTCTTTGTTTATTTTTGGATATATGATATGTGTTTTAAACTAAAATGAAACTTTGTTATTAAAAATAGATACTTCGATTCATAAAAACCACATCATGTGTCAGGTTTATGTGCATTAAATTCCTACACATAAAAAATGACTTATGGATCACGTTAATAAAGTATAAAAAATGTATTTTTTTTGCATGGTTTTGAGAATGTGAAGTGTGTTTTTAACTAATGTATAAATTTAAAAAAATAAGTATCAAATAAAAATGATAAGGAATGTAACTTAAAAGGTATATAAAATGATGAAAAATTTAACTAAATAGGTAGTATAAAGTCACCTCTTCATGATGTTTATATATATTCTAACACCATGTATTCTTCTCATTCATTTATAAACAAATTGATTTCATCCATTATACTTATCCTTGATAAATTGATCAAAAATATTATATAAGCATTATGTTACAAATTCTTCACATCCCAAATGCATTTCTAAGGTCATAGAATGTACTAGATCACAAAAATAATAGGTAATCACCTAAATTTGATGTCAAAAAACATATTAACACCATGTACTCTTCACACTCATCTATAAACAAATTTACTTATTCTTGTATGTTTATAGATTATCAGTACTCTTGGTAGTACTGAGAAAATATAAACAAACAAGTGATTAAAAAATATTTTTAATGAAATTGTAATTTACTTTGGAAATTACCTATTTGAGGAAGCTAGTGTTTTTATGGTATATAATATCGTTCATGAATTTATAAGCATAATATCCACAATAATTTTTGCTATCTTGTTTCAGACTCTGTATAAACATTGTCCAAAATAAGTAAATTGTTTTGAAATATGTTTTGATAGTTGATATTTTTATATATACCATAATATGTTTCCATTTGATGAAATCCATAGGGTTTTTATGTTAATTTAATGACCCATATCATGATTAATCCTATATTTATAGTTCACCCTATCATAAAAAAATACTCATTAAAACATAAAATGAAACATATAATTTTAATTTTATCTATAAAATATTGATTGCAGTGCATTGTAAATTCACAATACACATTATGTATAGTCAATTTAATGTAAATCCAAGAATTTGATCCAAAAAATAAAGATTTGGGGTATCCAAATTGATTTCGATCAGAATCTAGTTCTTCTAAAAAAGCAAAATAAAAAAAATAATGAAAAAAATAAAAATATATTTCGTATGATTAGATTGCATATTTCTACCCCTACATTAAATTCATCAAGAAGATTATATCTTATATTATTTTTTCTTAAACACCTCATATAGTTTATCCTTTTTCTTATTAATTTATTTCACTTCCAAATAAATTTCTTATATAGAAATGATACAAGGATTAATGAATCCAAATCATTCTTGGTATGATTTTCCCTTTATATAGTAGTAATATAAACTCCTGTATAAAATATGAATATTTATTAACATTAATGAACATAGTATAACATTTTTTAGATAGATGGATTGTGAAAATGTACCTCATGTATATATTTGAAACTAATACTCAGATCCATTAAAACATGATAATCTCATTCATACTCTCAAGACCAACCATGTTTGTACTGAAATATCCAAATATTTATTCTTGATGTTGAATATAGGAAATGTATCTATCTTTGAATTTGTAGTTTTCATGAATGTTTAATGTAAATATATTCTATATTGGAATAGGTAGGGAGAAGGTGCTCCTAGAAGGTCCTTTTATTCTCTTAGTCGATTCACTGAATTTTCTTGATTCTACCTTCTATTTCCCTATTGTTTTATCCATTTGTAATACCATAGCTCACTTGAGACCTTTTTTCATCAATTATTACAGGTTTTTTATTTGAAAAGAATTTTTAAGTACATACCTCATATATATTTATAATATTAAATAGTCATTATATGAAAGATACAATAAAATCATTGACTATTAAAATATCAGGATAATCAAGTGGAACAGAAAACTTAGTGCTCGACTCTTGAGATACATCAATCAACACTCCCATGTAATCTTTTGGTAGTTTTTTTTGTATCAAGTCTCCCAAGATAATATACATAGAACCCATTATAAAAAAGAGTTTTGTGGGTGTTTATAGATAGAAATCACATACAACTTAAACCTGTAGGGTTTCAGTAATATAACGTTATTGGAAGTTATAGGAAGTTATTTGATTCACATTAAGGAGAAAGAGTACTAAAAAATTTATTACCTTGGGTAAGGTATGTGATTGAGGGGAATGACTAGCCTCTAATATTATGGGGTCATTTTTGTTATTCATATGATAATATTTGTTCTATTTATAGTTTGAATTGATCCATTCATATATAGTGGTCTATCAAACCATGACAGAAAAAAATGTATGGCAAAGCATTTATTTTCATCTTCAATCCTTCCATCATCTAATATGTATCTTCTTGCGATTTTTTCTTCTCAAAATATGTTCTAGGTGACACTCCAAAATCTACACCTCTATCGTGACCATATTGCTTTGTCCTCATCAAATCTATTGAAAGTAGTTTTTATTCAAGTATGTTCACCGATGATTCTTATGTTCAAACCATATAAAAACATAAGAACATAAATATATATTTTTATGAAATTATTTTATAAAGAATAATGAATACTACTATTTCATACTTACACATGTTTCTCATACTTCGTTTGTGTTTTTATTTACTATTTTACCCTATTTATTTGTGCGAGCCTCCTTTTATAATAAATGATGTGGGATGGGAGTGGGATTATATTTTTATTCATCAATATGTATATACACAAAGGAAAATATTTAGTTTCATATCACATAAAACTTTTATTTTAGAATTAAAATACATATCATTTTCTTCTATAGTGAAGTGTACCCCATCCTTTCATTGTAATAGAGGTACAATGGTTTTGATGCACATTGTTTTCACCAATCCTTTTCTGTTTTATAAATTAATAATTTTGAATCATATTATTTAAAATAAATAATTTCAAATAATATATTATCGAATAAAATGAACCTAATATGATTTACAATCATGACTTTTGATGAAATCATTCCATGTTTCCTACTTTATAATGTGTACATAAATAATTGGTGGGTGGGGCTTTACTTTCCCCTCAGTATCCCTAAGATGAAACTTGGTAATAAGTGTATCTAACACAATACGATATTTTATAGCAGCTATTAAGACATATTTATTATAGAAATCATCTAAAATAAATAAACTTCTCAAGGGATAATGAAAATCAAATCAACGTTTCATTATATAATTTTTCAATAAATGAGTCAAAGTATCTCATAACATTATCTTAGTATCTTCCCAAAGGGTTTCCTTCATTATAGGATAAACTTATTACAAAGAATATGTATAGATTTGCACATTAATTCTCATTTTTACCCCAATATAACTAATTAACAGTGACTTTTTGGGGTCAATAGGTTGGCTATATTGATTCTATCCAACCTAAAAATGTACACCCTTGCAAATTTTTTTGATAATTTTAGTCAACAAACTAATTCTATGCCATTCTTTTTTTCATCATGTTATTGATCCCCTAATAATTCTATAGTTTTAGTATCAATCTTCTATTCTTCCCTAATATTGGTAACATCATTATGTACAAAATTCATTGTTTCATGATTAGTCCAAATTTTAATTTATATTATATTAATACAATATAGAACACCTAATATTATGAAGAAAATCATTTTATATTAAAAAAATTAATATTAGCATTGAACTCTCTTTATTTTCTTTAAATGTTGAATGGATTTGAATCCTCTATAAAAAATCCAAATCCCCTCTTTGTGTTCCCTGATAATGTAGAAGACATTGTCTACATTGGTACCACTATAAAATGATTGTGAGGCCCCAATAAAAGGGTCATCCTTGACTAAATTTTCATCTGAACCTATAGTTGTTCTAGTTTCTAGAAGTATAATTGGCCAAATCTTGTTTTCTATATCTGAGACATAAAATACTTTTACTTATTGTTATTCCATTATAAAAATATCATCCTTACACCCGTCCATAATGAAATTCACCTTCACAAATCCCATTTCATCAAATTTCTTTACACTCACATTTTCAGTCCATTTGCAATAGAAAATTTTCACTTGAAATTTTGTATAATATAACTCTTATGTCTATTTAATGATGCTAGAATATGACATATTCACATAAATTAAATTTCTATCCTTATAACCATATATATTCATCACTTATACCACAAGCATAACTACAATGTTTTTCATTAGACTCACTACTACAAAAATAGGAAAGGGAAGCACCACCTTTTATTAGTGCTAAGCAAAAAGCACTGATAAAGGAACCCTATATCAGTGCTAAAATTTTAGCACGGAAAGAGGTATGATTTATCAGCACCTTTATAGTGATGATAAATAATCCCTTTATCATCACTAGAAAATCACTGATAAAGCATCCATCTATTAGCGCTAAAATTTTAGCACTTATAATGAGTACCCTTTATCAACACTAAAATTTTAGCGCTGATAAAATCATAGTCCCAAATTTTATAAAATCGGGTGCACAATATCCTCTATTTATCATGCCCTTAAGCTCTCACGGTATTGTACCTCTGCGACAACTCCCCTCCCCCCCCCCCCCCGATCTTCTCGTTTTCGAACCTCCGCCGCTATCTCTACTCCTTATCCTCCCCCTTGAACCCCTTCTGCAGATCCTCCTCCCCGCAAACCCAACTTATCCTCCTCTTCTCTCAACCCTACTCCCCATGAACCCTACTCCTCCATTTCTCAATGGTTGGAGGCTCCTACCATGCACCTCCTCCTCTGGCGGTCGCGCCTTCCCCTCCCGACGTAGCGCAGAAGGCTCCCTGACAGCTCGACGCTTCTTCTCTCCCTCCATCGCGGGTGCGATCTATTCTAGGTAAATATCCCACTTCTCCTTTTAGGTTTATTTTTGGAGGATATTTTTTGAATTATAATTTTGGTTACTGCATGCTGTATTTTTTTCATGGTGTAAAGATCACTAGGTTATTCTTATATAGGGATGCCCCTAGATTAATCTTATATACTCCCTTTTGGGTTTATCTTATGTGATATTATTTGTTTTGTGAGGGGTGGTAATGTGGTGTGATGTTCTATAGTTGTTTTAAGTTCATATTACATGATCCTTTTGGTTAATCTTCTATAAGGGGTATTATAGAATGATTCTCCTTTCTACTATATGGAAATATGTGTGGCAATTTTCTAAGTTGTGTCTATTTGAGTATTATTTCACTATACTACCTTATATTTCATCGTGGTTTGGTTTAAGGTTCTTTGAGTTATAGGGAGGAGGCTGAGGATCACACTGTGATCCTAGATAGTTTGAGTTCCATGACATGGTTGACTTGTTTGTTTCATAGACCTTATTATATTAATATCAATTTTAATGTGTTTTGACCCTATAAATTCAAGGGATAACATTCCATGGTTTTTTTATCAGAGTTGTATTATGGAATGGTGAAGTTTTTCACATCATTAACCTTTAATTTTATATAATAGTTATAAATTTAGGCCTTGTATCAAATTATTTCTTATTTAAAAAACATTCCTAGAACCCTAGGTGATTAGTGATATATATTTGGATATCTTTATACACCCTTTGATTGGTTTCTTCCAAAATTTTAAGAGATCAGCCTCTTTAAAATCTAAGGTGAATTTCTTTTCTCTTCTTCTTGATTATCTTCTTCAACTTTCTTCTTAAGAAGGATGTGAAAACAATGCTGATTAGGTTTTTGTGTTTTTTTGTTATGGTTTTAATGGTTAATGGTCATATATAGGCCTTTTAGATTACCCTCATGTGTTAAGTCGTGTTTTCTTTTAGTATTCTTCTCATTCTTATGAAATATTTGTTAAATATTTAGTTGAGTATTGGGACATTAAATTTCTCCTTCTTTATTATGTGTAAATTGTGGAATTATCATGTTATTTTGTTTCCATTGGATGGATAGTACTGATTAACCTAAATAATATAATGAATTACACTAAAGGAAATTAAATTGAAGAGGGAGTTTTTCATGTGATTTATGAAGTTTCATAATATTTATGGATTTATTGGTGTTGTTGCTAAGTGATTTATTCTTGATGTTGTGAAAGAAATTTTTTACTACTAATAATATGTTATAATCACCTTTCATAATTTTCTAGTAACTTAAGGTAGGTAATGAATTGGTTGTATGGAAATCTGTAATTAAAGTGTTATATTTAAACTATAAATTCTACTTTAATATGAAAGAATGTTTAAGGTGGGGTTTTTAGTGTGAATTTCTTATATTTTTTCCCTTTCATGCTACTATGTATGGGGTATGTATCACTATGATTATAATGGTGATGGTTGGTTGATTTGGTTGGGAGCATGTGTTGTGGTAATTAATACGGTAGTGATGGATAGATTATTGTGTGGTTATGATAGCAATGATATGGCTATTTAGGCAGAAAATAAGTGGTCTTATGGATTTTAGAATGTGTTTAGTGGTATTTTATGTCATGAAAATTTATTTTTTATTGGGTTGTGTTATAGTTTCCTTTTGTCATGGAATATGGTTGGAATAAATAAAAATAGTAATGGGTGATGGGTTGGAAATGATAAATTATGGTTTGTTAAATGATTAATGATAATGATTGGAATAATTATGTTTAATAAATGGTTAAAGATAGAGTAAATGTTATTAATGATTAATGAATGTATTATAGTGGGTAGTGATTTAATGATTGGTTTTACGTTAAAATGGTTAACAATTGAAATGCATATGGTAATAAAAATCTAAGAAAAGATTTAGAGGGTGGTAGTAAAAATGAAATGGTTGACGTGGTTGTATGCAGTGTTAGTTTGGTGTAAACCCTTAGGAAAAATTTATGTGTTGCTATATACTTATTATATTTTCTTATTATTTCTTACGCATCACTACTTGAGTCGAGTAACCTGATTGAAATCCATATGGGTACTTTTTTTCTGAGTGTTTTTCTCAATATCTAGGTTATAGAGGGAACACGTATAGAACCACTCCCTCTTCCTTTCTCCCCCTTCACACTTAGTATGAGTTGTAATGGCTCACAGTGGGTGTATATATATGACCTATAACTATTTTAGGTTTTGTGGTATATATATTCTTATTGACATGATTATCTGTATTTAGTGTGGATACATAGTGGGGGTTGTGCATTTTAAGAGGAGAGTATGATGTTTATGTCTTTCATGTTCACGATATCATACTATGTTGAGGATGTGATGTGTGGTTGTGATGTGGATATGGTTTTTTATGTGTTTGTGACATGTTTATGTGTGTATATATGGTTATGATATTATATAGAAGGGGTTGAAGCATAAGAAATGTTCCATTAGAGTGTGAGAATGACCATATTTGTGGGGAAGTGGATGTGGGGTAATTTATTAATATATATTCTATTGATATTATGTTACTATACTTGAAAGTTATATTTGGTGAGTGATCCTTGGTGAGGTTGGGTGATATATGACCATATATTGGTGTGTATTAGTTCTATTATTTATTCACTAAGGCATTAATATATTTCATACACATTTTCATGAGAGATTTTGGGAAGGATCCTACTGAGTATACTTGTATTCTCACCCCTATTTATATAATTATTTTTATAAGTTTTTGAAGATGGATTTGGTGACCAAGATGGAAATTAATATCTTGAGGCTAGGAGTTTCCACCAGAGCCACTAGTGTAGGATTTTTTTTTGATATTTTATTTTAGATACCTTTTTATGTATGAAATTCACATGAATTATGGATTGGGTTTTATTTTCTATTATATGGAGTTGATTGGTGGTTTATCTCTATTCTTGGGATTTATGAGGGAAACACCTCCCATTTCTTTATTTTATACCCTCAATGATAGTCTCCAACCTATGTACTATTAGAGGTGGGATTCATGAATTACACTTATTTTCACTACCATTTTAGGAGTAGTTCCTAGTGGTGGTGAGTTATGATAGTATGGTATCAGAGATTTAGTTGAGAGTTAAGATGGAGTTTGGAATTAGACACTCATGAGGACTGAATTGGATGATAGTTCAATAATATTTGTTAAAATTTTCATATGGAATAACATGTGAGACCATCTATGACACAAGTGATTACCCCCCTGTGATTTAAAGTAAGTAACTTGAGCTTACCAAAAATATTAGGCATGATGATATTGAATGTAGGGAAGAGACCTAGGAGTGGTAGATGTATCATTCTTGATTATTATTGTATTTATAAGTCTTGTTTTGTGTATTTGAACCATAAATACTAATATTTGAGATTCAAATAGAATGGAGATGAATAAAGATTGGATGGATGTTAATCATTTGACAATAGAGTATGAGAATGGAGTGAAAGAGTTCATCAAGTTTTCAAAGGATCGTGCAAAGGATCCTTCTAAAATCCTTTGTTCATGTTTACATTTTTGTTATTCTATACTAATTACTCTAGAAGAGTTGGAAGAACATTTGATATGTCACGGAATATATCAGAGTTATAAATATTGGAATAAACATGGAGAAAAATCGAATGTAGCTACTGGATGGGATAAAACTATGTTTTATGGATCATCAGATATGAATACAAATATGGATAATGAAGAAGACCGTATGGAGGATGTGATTACAGATTTCAATGATGATGAAGATCGTATTGAAGAAATTACAAGGACAATTGAAGATGAACTCCATGATTGCCCAAAATTGTTTGAGAAGTTAAAGAGTTTTGCAAAGACACGATTGTATGATGGTTGCACTAAATATACAGTATTTTCAGCTGTACTGAAGTTGTATAAATTGAAAGTAGGAAACTGATGGAGTGGTGTCAGTTTTACGGAACTACTTTCTCTCTTGAATGAAATGCTCCCGAAAGATAATGAGCTCCCAAGCTAGACATATGAGGCTAAAAAAATGCTACGCTCGATGGGTATGATTTCTGAAAGAATACATGCCTGGCCGAAAGAATGTATATTGTTTCGCAAGGAGAAAACATCACTTATAGAATTACCAAAGTGTAGTGCTTCTCGATACAAGAAAGATGAATCCAATCCTATAAAAGTTTTATGGTACTTTCCAATCATTCCAAGGTTTAGGCATCTATATAGAAGTGAAGAAACTGCAAGAAAATTGTCATGGCATGCAGATAAAAGAAATAAAGATGGGAAATTACGTCATCTGGTCGACTCTCCTAAATAAAAGAAAATTGATCATGAGTATCCTGAATTTGGAAAAGGGCCAAGAAACCTTTGTCTTGTGTTATCTACAGATGGAGTAAATCCTTTTGATTTTCAAACCAGCACTCACAGTACATGGCCTGTTATGTTGGTAAATTATAACTTGCCACCCTGGTTATGCATGAAGCGGAAATTCATCATGTTATCTATGATTATATCAGGACCCAAACAACCAGGTAACGATATTGATGTTTATTTGGATCCTTTGATCAAGTATTTTAAGTTATTATGGGATTTAGGTGTTATGTTGTATGATGCTTAAAAAAGTGAATACTTCACATTGAGAGTGATGTTGTATTGGGATGACAAATGATTTCCCTGCTTATGGAAATTTGTTAGGTTATAGCATTAAAGGAACTCAAGGGTGTCCCGTGTGCGAAGAAGATATGGAATCAATTAGGTTGAAACATTCATCGAAATATGTGTTTCTAGGACATTGTATATTTCTACCTTGTTAGAATAAGTACTGATCTTGGACGACATCATTCAATGGAAGTTCAGAACAACACACAGCACCGTCTCCACTAATAGGTGGTCAGCTGTTTGAGAAAATAAAAGATGTGAACACTGTTTTTGGTAAACCATTTTCGAAAAACCATACAAAAATTGGTTTGAAAAAGAGATCAGTTTTTTTAAATTACCATACTGGAAATGTTTGTACTTCAGATATTTTATTGATGTGATGCATGTGGAAAAAAATGTATGTGACAGTGTTATCGGAACATTGCTAAATGCCCCAAGAAAAACAAAGGATGGAATTAATGAAAGGTTGGACATAGTTGACATGGGAATACGAGAAGAGTTGGCTCCCATAAAGGGTGAAAATCGAATGTTTCTTCCTCCAGCTGGTAACACTCTATCTACGGAGGAGAGATATCAGTTTTTCAACTTATTCGATGATGTAAAGGTTCTAGAGGGGTATTCATCAAATATCAAGAACATTGTATCAATGAATGATTTGAAGTTAAAAGGTTTTAAATCACATGACTTCCATGTTTTGATGCAAGATTTAATTCCAATAGCTTTAAGTTTCATTTTTCCCAAGAATGTTCATTATACGTTAACCAAACATTGTTTCTTTTTCAGAGCTATATGTAGCAAATTTTTAGACCCGGCGAAACTTCCAGCTAAGGAAAAAGAAATTGTCATCATATTATGTGAATTAGAAATGTTCTTCTCACCAACATTCTTTGATATGATGGTTCATTTGATGATTCACTTGGTGAGAGAGATTCGACTTTGTGGTCCTTTGCACTATAGATGGATGTACCCCGTTGAATGGTATATGAAGATTTTGAAAGTGTGTGTCAAAAATTGAAGTCGGCCAGAGGGTTGTATAGTAGAGAGATATATTGTTGAGGAAGCCATTGAATTCTGTACGGAATACCTATCTGATGTGGAAATAATTGGTCTCCCGAAATCTCGTCACACTGGACGCATTGAGGGTGAGGAAATTTCTGGAGGAGATGTTGTGAAAATTAGTATTACAGATTAAGAGCAATCCCACCTTTATGTTTTTATAACATTTGGGAGGTTGATCCATATATAGAAACTCACAAAGAAATTCTTAGGCAGTTGAATCCATCAAGGGCTGAAAAATGGATATCAAATACACATAATCACCCGTTTATAGAATGGTTTTAGGACCATATTTTTAAGGAGTTAGATGAAAATACTAATTCAATTTCAGAATGACTTCGATGGCTAGTCGTCGGACCAAGTGTGTATGTATTATCTTAAAATGGTTATGTAAGTAATGGTTATACATTCTATATAGATGAACATGATGAAGATAGTACCATGAAAAATAGTGAAGTTACACTTGTGGCTGAAGCGATGCATGTTTCTGGTAGTATGGACAGAAATCCAATTTATGCAAATATGTCATACTTTGGCATTATCAAATAAATATGGGAGTTGAATTATACGATATTCCAATTGCTTATTTTTCAATACAAATGGGTTGATAACAAAAGTGGTGTTAAAATAGATGAATGGGGATTTGTGAAAGTTGATTTTAATAAAGAAGGGTACAAAGATGAATGGTTTATAATGGCATCACAAGCGGTAAAAGTTTTTTATGTTCTAGTTCCTGCAAACCGAAAGAGGTTGATTATTCTATTATCATCCAAAACTACTGAAGGGTCTGATGAAAATTCAGTTGAGGATGATCTTTTCAGTGGAACGTCGTAATCATTTCGTAGCGGTCCCAATATAGATGATGTTTTTTATGTTAGAGGATACCACAATGAAGTGATTTGGATAACCGATAGTGGTTTCAAATCCCTTCAGCCTTTGGAAAAAATAAATAGAGTTCAATAAATAGGTTATATTTTGTTTGTAATATAGATCTTGATAACTCATGTTATTATCTTATCATTACTGAATTTATGTAATCTAAATTAACTATTCAACCACTTTTGTAGATAATGACTTCTTCACATTCTGGTGCTCCTAACCTTGAGGTTGAACAAGTATCTCAAGCTGTTGATGTTGCTACTCCTGCTGCTTCTGCTGTGGCTGCTCGCAGTGCAGTGCAACAACAAGTTTCTGAACCTATTGTTGCTCCTAGTGTTGAGGTCCAACAACCATCATCAAATTACATTGCTACCATTCCAAATGAAAATATAGATGATGTTGATATCGATGAAATGGTCGGTGATGAAGGACCGACGTTGCAGAAAACACAAGTGCATCGTGGTTTGACAGTGTTAGCCAAAGTTCTTAAGGAGAAACACAAAGGCATCAAATTTGATGTCGGATGGAATTCACAAGGCCAACATGTGAATACCAAAAAGTCTATGTTTAGTATTTACATTGTAATTTTCACTCGGCAACGCGTGCCGATTGAAATAGATTCATGGATCCATGTTGTGTTCAGGCTGAAGGCTATGATCTAGGAAGAAATTACGGTAACATTATGATATTATTTCTTTAATTTACTAGAAAATAAAATAATGAAACTGTTTCTTACTCTTACAAATCTCTTGCAGAGTACATTTATAGTAGATGATTCACACAAGAATTATGTACTAAGTCTTGCAGGAAAGATTCATTGAGGTTTTCTCACTATTTTAACAAAATGTCGCCTGAAAGAATCCAAAGGTAAAATAAACCCACACCCACCCCTTGTCTACACTCACCTGATATCCCAAGAAGCATGGGATGAATTTATTGTCCGCCGTGGGGATGAGAAGTTTTAGGTACATTGTGGGTGATAATAAGTTGTTTGAGGATACATGTATTCATCACTTTGATTGTCAATATTTCATTTATGAAACAACAACTCAGTAATGAAAATAAGAAACGTGCATCCAAACCAATATACCTCTATCGTAAAGCAAGGATGGGGTACGCTTCACTAGAAAAGAAAATGGTACGTACTTTAAATTTACAATAATATTGTTAGGTGCCAATAAACAACATCATAATTATATTTCTATATTTATATGTAGATTGATGAGTCTAAAACCAAAGACACTTCTATCCCACGTCATGTGCTATAGAAGGAAGCACATGTGAATAAGGAAGGAAAGCTAGTAGATAAAAACACACAAAAAGTGTGGGAAATAAGTGTAAGTATGGCACGATGATAAAAATATTTTTTTAAATTGCTATTACATAAAAATAATTAGTTATTTTTCTATATCCGATAGTCACAGGAATCGGCTACTCCTGTAGTGGATTCAGACCTATTATCGACGGCTTTGAAGCGGCCAGAACAATATGGTCGTGTCAGAGGTGTGCGGCTTGGGGTGACACCCCGAGTATATTATGAGAAAAAAAAGAAATTAATGATAGAGATGTAAAATTGAAACAAATTAGAGAAATTCTAGAAACTCTTGAAGAATGATTTCAATGGCAGGGAGAGTTTCTAGCAACGTTTATGGGTGAGAAGAAAGGAGAAGACACAACTCAGAAACAACCAGCGGATGAAGATCCCGCCCCACCCCCCACCAGCTTTGAGGTGAGCCATTCCCCTCAAAGATTTGTCTTAGTCGTGGTAATCAATATTCTAATAATTATTCCCGTGAAATGTGAATCAGACAAACACTGATACTTTTCCTATAATGATCTTCTACAGGGTGATAATGATTGTGATTTATATCTGTCAACACCCACTTATCACCTTGTAGCGAGGGCTATAGTGTTCAACATCCCAGAGGACAAGCTGCATAATAGACCACTTCTGAAAGATCATCTTAAAGTGACGATTATTGTAGCTCATGAGACAAATATAGAGCTACCTATTCCACTTGATAATGATGATATTCATATATTCAAAAGGATATTGGGATATTCATTTCATGGCCTTCACAAATTGTAAGAGTACATGGGGATAAATAGGTATTTATTTCATTTTTTTAAGCTAAACCTTTAACAATTAATGAAAAAAGGGTCTGAACCAGTGAATGTTATTAAATACGGAGAAAGGGAAGGGGTGACAAGAAATGTTGGCTCAAAAGAATCTAAAGGATCGACTAAACAATCCCAAAGAGCTACTGAAAGAACAATAACACCACATGTTCTTTATCTAAATTTACTAGCATTGAAGACTCATGTGGATATGAAGCTAAGAGGTGTTAGTAGTCATATAGTGGTTTTTGAAAAGAATATATATGGAGAGGAAAGTCAAGATTTTGTTACTGCAGAAAATGTAAATGAGATCCTTGAAAACGGTTGGCTAGGCATCACAATTGTAAATTTATATATGAGGTATGTTTTCATGAATTTATTTTCTAAAAGCTGATATAATGTGAAAATTATGACTAAATGCATTTTATATCGTTGAAAGACGTATATATGAAAAACAGTTGAAGGAATTTCCCCATGATCCAAAATTCAGACTCGTTAGTATTTATACCACATCAACACATCTAATGAAATTAGAGCCATCAAAAAGGGATGAAATAGTGAACGGCTTGTTGAAAAAATTTAAATGAAAGATTATAGATGGCAGACTCTTCCTAATATCAACCATGCAGGGGTAAAACTCTACGATTAAAGCATATCAATTATATTTTCACTTATTTTATTAATTATTCCTTTTTTTATTTTTAGGAAACATTGGATGCTAATTTTAGTGAACTTGGATACTCTAAATATTTATTTTCTGGATTCAATGAAAGGATATCCAACAAACCCACCACACATGATGGAGTTTGTGAATCTGTAAGACACTAAATCCTACGTTTTAGGTCTAAACATAAAGTAATATAATTTATATTATCTTTTACTAAGGATTCTGTTATGATATGGTGGTGTATCATTATCGTCTAAAAAAGGAATGAGGATGGGGGATAAGCATAAGGAGGCGATCAATTACTACGTCTGGAAAAATATCAGGGTATATATAATAAAATTTCACTATCCAAACACATGTCAACACAAGTTACTTATTCTAATAATGATCATATTTTTTGCAGTGTCCAAAAAAAACAAACGATAATGATTTCGGTTATTATGTTTGTAAATTTATGAAAGAGATCATTTTTTCATCAACAAAATAGAATCCCTAAAGAGGTATTTTCAAAAACAACTACTATTTACATTTAATTTATTTATTAATTATTTATTTATATATTTTTCAGTACTACTCTGACTGCCAAAAATCCTCATACTCACAATACGATATATATTTTTATAGAAATGAGTTGGCCTCATACCTGATGAAATATTGTACACAAATAGCGTGAAGATCTGACTTAGGGACGTGTACAATTGGCGGTCATTTTTGAGAGGGGTTAAGGGGATCAAAAGATGAAAATTTGTTGTATGTAAATGTTCATAGGAAAATTGTAATTGTTATTAAATAAAAAATCCTTTCTCCAATGAGTCTTTTTTCCATTTTAAGAGATAAAATGCACCAAAAACATGCAAGAATGATGAAGCACTTTTCTTTGGGCTTTGGATAAGAAAAACCAATAAAATCTCTAAAATACCTTCATATCTGACCAAAAGCAATAGTATTGTGTTTATCCTTTAAGAGAATGATACATGGGTTCATTGGTGACATTTACGAGTAAACCCCACCTCAATCTGAGGAATGGTGGGGCCGGTATCACTCAAAGTGTCTCTCTTTTGTTTAAAATGGACAAAATTTTAAGTGAAAACAACAAATGACCTACAGAAATCTGAACAAATGAATTCGGATTTTGTTGATCCTTTAGGAGAATGATCCATGGGTGCATTGGTGATATGTATGAGTCAACCCCACCTCAACCCAAGGAATAGTGTGACTAGTATCACTCAAAGTGTCTCTCTTTTGTTTAAAATGGACAGAATTTTAAGTGAAAACAACAACTGAAGTATGTAAATCTGATCAAATGCATTTAGATTGTGTTGATAATTTAGAAGAATGATCCATGGGTGCGGTGGTGACATGTACGAGTCTACCCCACCTCAATCCAAGGCACGGTGTGGCCTGCATCCCTCAAAGTGTCTCTCTTTTGTTTAAAATGGACAAAATTTTAAGTGAAAACAACAACTAACGTACGGAAATATGACCAAATGCATTCGGATTGTGTTGATCCTTTAGGAGAATAATCCATGGGTCATTTTTGACGTGTATGAGTTAACCACTCCTCAATCCGAGGCATGGTGTGGCCGGTATCACTCAAAGTGTCTATCTTTTGTTTAAAATGGACAAAATTTTAAAGTGAAAACAACAACTGACCTATAGAAATCAGACCAAACGCATTCGGATTATGCTGATCCTTTAGGAGAATGATACATGGGTGCATTGGTGACGTGTATGAGTCAACCCCGACTCAATCTGAGGTACGGTGTGACCATTATCACTCAAAGTGTCTCTCTTTTGTTTAAAATGGACAGAATTTTAAGTGAAAACAACAACTGAAGTACATAAATCCAACCAAACACATTCGGATTGTGTTTATCCTTTAGGAGAACGATCCATTGGTCATTTTTGACATGTAAGAGTCAACCACGCCTCAATCTGAGGCACGGTGTGGCTGTTATCACTCAAAGTGTCTCTCTTTTGTTTAAAATGGACAAAATTTTAAGTGAAAATAACAACTGACCTACAGAAATCTGACCAAACGCATTCGGATTGTGTTGGTCATTTAGGAGAACGATCCATGGGTGTGTTGGTGACATGTACGAGTCAACCCCGCCTCAATCTGAGGCACAGTGTGACCGATATCACTCAAAGTGTCTCTATTTTGTTTAAAATGGACAGAATTTTAAGTGAAAAAAACAATTGACGTACATAAATCTGACCAAACACATTCGGATTGTGTTTATCCTTTAAGATAATGATCCATGTGTCATTTTTGTATTATTCAACACCCTCGAACAGTATCCCACCCCCCTAGACACCCCCATGTACACCCCCCCCCCACCCCACCCCACCCCCCTTGACACCCACTAACCCCCCTGGACGACACCCCCACCCCTCCTAGACACCACCCCACCACTTGGACACCCTACCACCACCCTAGAAATCCCCCCCTCCCCCATCCCCCCTGGACACCCCCCTTGGACACCCACCCCCCCTGGACACCCCCCACCACCCTGGACACCCCCCACCCCCCTGGATGGCCCCCAACCCCCTAGACGACCCCTACCCCCGGGATACCCCCCCCCCACCCCTCCTAGACACCACCCCACCACCTGGAAACCTCCCCTACCCCCTTGGACAACCCCACCCCCCTAGACACCACCCACCCCCCTTGGACAGCCCCACCAACCCCCTGGACCGCCCCCACCCCCATGGACACCACCACACCCTCTAGACACCCCACCCCTACCCCTCTGGACACCCCCAACCGCTAGAAAGCCCCCCCCCCCAACCCCCTGGACACCCTCACCCCCCCTGGACACCCCCATGGATAGCAACCCCCCCCCCCCCCACCCTGGACAGCCCCCCGGACACCCCCCCCCCCCCCCGAACACCCACCAACCCCCTGGACGGCACCCCCACCCCTCCTAGACACCAGCCCACCTCCTGGACACCCCCCACCCCCTAGACACCCCCCACACATGGACGTCCACCCCCACCCTCCTGGACACCACCCTACCCCCTTGGACAGTCCCCCAACCTCCTGGACCCCCCCACCCCCCTTGGACACCCCTATCCACCCGGACACCCCCCATCCCCCTAGACACCACCTATGTAGGTTCTGGGCGCAGCGGAAGTGCATTGGAGGGTTTTCCCAACTTTAATTATAGTGTTAAACAATGTTCAATATGAGATCTATCATTATATAAAACACCGGATCTTCGAAATGGAATGAATAACGAAAAAGAAAAGAAGAGTCCCAGAACCATTGAGATAGGATCATCATATGTTGGTTATAATTAATTTAATTAATTCACAAGAATTACCTCTGTGGAATTCTTTCTTCGTCGATGTCTCTGGTCATGATCATGTGATCCATTGTTTCGTCGTAGAATCCAAGTATAGGATTCCTCTAGTGGTGATCCACACATGCTCCACGTATCTCTGGACATCGCCGAAGGGATCTCCGGGTGCTAGCACGGTAGAACCTTCGCTTGCGATGTTCGCCTTCGACCGCCTTGATCCGGTGGAGGATCTCTCTCTTGTAACTTGAGGGAGTTCTTGGTGGAAAGGGAATTCTCTCTTGGCTTGAGAGTATTTCCAAATCCATTGTGCACAACAATGGCTCTGAAAAAGTGTTGGGGTTGTGAGGATATTTATAATCGGGTTTGAGGTTAATAGAGTTATGACAATAAATAAACGCGTTACGCATTTCATTTATTTCATTAACTCTTACTGAAACCCCATACTGAATTATTAATTCCTTTACATACACCCACACTGATTATAATTAATATCATTTAATAAAACAATATTATATCCTGAAAATCCTGACTGGAAAACTACACAGCGTGTAATAATTAATACACGGTGTGTACTTGTTTTCCATAAAACTACATGGCGTGTATATTTAATATACACGGCGTGTACTTTTATTTTCCATTTTTCTCCACCACATTTATTAGACCTTTAGTAATGGATATTTATTTCTTAAATAAATGTAACTGCATTACTCGCTAATAAATATATTATTTTTCCCACAATATATTCTCTCGAATAACTAGTGTCGAAATAAATGCGATCAGGCATCCTTAAATAATTATTAAACCACAGTCAAGAATAATATTTATTTAACTTGTTAAATTAATATTTAACTGAGATACATGGACACACTTAGTGTGTGACCCTCTAGGCCTCTTTCTCATTGGAATTATGCAGAACCTGCCTAAAGTCCAAGGTTAGTGTCTAGCAACACGCCAAGGCACCCATAGAGAAAGAAGTTAACGCCGCAATGACGTGTCACCTCCTACGAACGCTTACCGTGTAATATAATCCCTTTGTCTCGATATCTCTAATCAAGCGGGTTGCATGATAGTGCCATCAACCCATGTGCTCGATTATTCTTTCTTTGACTTCCTGGAATTGAACTTGCTCATACCTTACCATGGACATGGATTTATTTAGGCTATATCAATTCCATCAAAGGGCCTGATATATCTACTTCCGTTATTGAATAGAAGGAACAAATCCTTTCCCGCATTATATATTAATTCAGTATTACTCGTGACGCACCCAACATATCCTACCTCGCTGCGAACAGTGTTTCATCACATTTTTCGTTAATACATCTAAGTGCGCGAGTTGTAATACCCATTAATAATAATCTTAAAGTCTAAGCACCAATACACACGTCCGCAGATAGGAACATCCAATGACACTACGAAATGTGTATTTCCTACTGGCGGGTCTCGTTCTCATAATATCCTCTTGGATATTACCAAGGGCACACACCATGGGAAGGTGCCTCAAAGTTTTATGAGTTCTCACCCCTAATGACCTGTATTATTTGTGTCCCTCAAATAATATCATCCGACCATAAAACATATATTCAAGAACAGTGTTATGGCACTTCTGGGTTCTCATCATAGCAGGGATCCGCTATGACCCTTTAATGCAACAACTGTCCTTAGGCCATTACCACATGCATTGTCACGCAGAAGAACAATCAAGATGTGATAAGGCTTTTATTAATGAATAAAGTACAAAGTAGTTGGTTCTAGACTACCAACTCCAACAGACTCCCACTTGGACTATAGACAACTGCTAACAACCTTTAACCCGCTAGCTCTCACATGATATTCATGCTTCTGCTGAGATGGGCCTTTAGTCATGGGGTCTACCACGTTCTCTTCCGTGGACACTCTGCTCACAGCAACTTCACCCCTCTGATAGAAATTCCTCAAGAGGTGATACTTCTGGAGTATGTGCTTTGTCCGTTTATGTGACCTTGGTTCTTTTGCAAGAGCCACCGCTACAGTATTATCACAATACAATGTAATGGGATTTTTACTATTAGGCACCACATCAAGATCCTGGACAAAGTTTCGAATCCATATGTCTTCCTTGGATGCATCAGAAGCCGCTATATATTCAGACTCTGCTGTAGAATCGACAACAACTGGCTTCTTTGAACTCTTCCAGCTCACAGCTCCTCCATTGAGATAGAAAACATATCCAGATTGTGACTTCAAATCGTTCTGATCTGTCTGAAAACCAGCATCAGCATACCCTCTGATAACAAGCTCCTCATCTCCTCCATACACCAGGAACATATCCTTAGTTCTTCTCAGATACTTAAGGATAGTCTTAACATCTGTCCAATGATATTCTCCTGGATCTGGTTGATATCTTCCTACCATGCTCAGTGTATAGGCAACATCAATCCTGGTACATAACATGGCATACATAGCCGAAGTGTATGGGATCTTACTCATTCTATATTTCTCTTGTTGTGTCTGAGGACACATTTTCTAAGAAATATGTAGGCCATGTGACACTAAAACCAATCCCCTCTTGGATTGTTCCATACTAAATCTCTTTAGTATCTGGTCAATGTATATACCCAGACTTAGTCCAAGCTGCCTCTTGGATCTATCACGAATGATCTTGATCCCTAGAATGTAGCCTGCTTCTCCTAAGTCCTTCATGGAGAAACACTTGTTCAACCAATCCTTAACTGACTGTAATACTGGTACATCGTTTCTAATAAGTAATATGTCGTCAACATATACTACTAGGATAACGATCGCATTACCATTAAACTGCTTATAAACACATGGATCACATTCGTTCTTAATGAAACCAAATTTTGTTATGGATTCATCAAATTGAATGTTCCATGACCTGGATGCTTGCTTCAATCCATAAATGGATTTCTGCAACTTGAAAACCCCTTTGGCTTCACCTGGTGTCACAAACCCTTCTGGTTGTGTCATATAGACATCTTCCTGAAGGTTCTCGTTAAGGAATTTTGTTTTTACATCCATTTTCCAAATCTCATAGTCATGGTAAGCTACTATGTCAACTATGATTCTTATGGATTTAAACATGGAAACTGGCGAGAAGGTTTCATCATAGTCAATTCCTTGATGCTATCTGAATCCTTTATCCACTAGCCTTTCTTTATAGGTTCTAACTTGACCTTCCATGTCCAGTTTTATCTTGAATACCCATTTGCATCCAACAGGCTTTACATCAACTAGCTCATCGACCAGAACCCAAACTTGGTTCTGATACATGGAATCCATCTCAGAATTCATAGCTTCTAGCCATCTTGAACCTTTTGAGCTTTCTACTATTTCCTTGTAGGAGAGAGGTTCATCATTGTCCAACAATAATGATTCACCATCTTCGGTGACTAGGAAACCAAATCTCTCTGGTTCCCTTACCTCTCTTGAGCTCCTACACAGTACTTGTGTTTCTGGAACCTCTTCCACGGGGACCTGTGGAACTTTTTCCTGTACTAACTCCTGTGTATCTTGAGTATAAACTTCATCGAAGTCAATCTTACTCCCACTATCCTTTTTGAGGATGTGCTCCCTCTCAAGAAATACGGCTTGTCTGGTGACAGTCACTTTCTTGTCCTGAGGGTTATATAGGTAATATCCTTTCGTTTCCTTAGGATATCCTATAAAGATACACTTCATGCCCCGGGGTGCTAGTTTGATTCCTGATAAGGCCTTAACAAACATCTCACATCCCCATATACGTGTATGCAACAAAATGGGTTTCTTTTCATTCCATAACTCAGAGGGAATTCCATTTTCCGCCTTAGTTTCCCAAAAAGGATAATGGAAGATCTGCATGACTCATCATCGACCTCACCATGTCTAAAAAGGTACGGTTCCTCCTTTCACTAACACCGTTCCACTGTGGTGTATAAGGAGGAGTGAGCTGAGATAGAATCCCAGACTCCCATAGAATATTGATGAACTCTTGGTTCAGATATTCTCCACCTCGATCCGATCGAAGTTTCTTTATCTTCTTACCAAGATAATTCTCTACTTCATTCTTGAATTACTTAAATTTCTCTAAGGATTATGACTTATACCTCATTAAGTATACATAGCCATATCTACTCAAATAATCATTAAAAGTAATGAAGTAATAATATCCACCTCTAGCTTCTACTAGAAATGGTCCACACACATCCGTGTGTACTAATCCTAGAAGCTCTATGAAACTTTCACCTTGTCCACTAAAAGTAGGCTTGGTCATTTTTCCTTGTAAACAAGCGTGACATCTATCAAGTGGTTTTAGCTTAGTAGAGTCTAAATAGCCATATTGGCAGAGCTTTGTCAAGTGCATCTCGTTTACATGACCGAGACGGTGATGCCACAACTGGGTGATGTATGATTCATGTGAGTTTGTTTCATTATCGATTTCCAACACTTGGTTTTTGTAATTTAATACATATAAACCATTATTTAAATGTTCCATACCATAACATATGTTGTTCTTATAAAAGAGACAACCCTTATTTCCAAACATGAAAATAAATCCATCCATATCCAAACAAGATACAGAAATTATGTTTTTGGTAACACTAGGAACATAATAACAGTTATGTAAAACCAAGATAATCCTAGTCGGAAATGAGATGTGGTAGTCACCAATAGCCAACACAGTCAGCCTTGTGCCATTGGCAGCTCGAAGATCCACCTCTCCTCTGGCAATCTTTCTAAATCTACTTGGTTCTTTCATTTGAATACAGATGTGATCCCCAAAAGCTGTATTCTATACCCAATGTGTAGAAATAGAAAGATTACACTTGATAACTAATGCACCATTAGTGTCTCGATGCTTCTGGGTGTAGTTCCTCTTCCAGTGGCCTTACTTGCCACATGAAAAACACATTGCCTTTTATTCCTTGCCCTACCTCTGGATATTACCCTTCTTGGAGGGACAGTGCTCGGGGGCTTCAAACCATTTATAAGCCTTTGGCACCTTTGCCTTGTCCTTCCTTTTCTTATTCACCATAAGGACTGTAGGTTTTTCACTCCCCATGTACTTATCTACCTGGTGAGTTAAGGGCAGAATTTCCGATCTAGGTGCAACTGGAACAGGCTCTTCCAGCACATACAATTTCCTCTCGTGGTGATGGATAACGCGTAATCGACTCTGCCACTCTTGGAAATTGGTGCCGATGAGAAGGTTTTCCTTCTCGAGTATGGTTCACAATGATATGTTTGAAGTCATTTTCTTGTCGTTTCTAAAAATTAGGATGAGTAAAGGTTTAGTACTTTATTACAAAACTGAAACAAATAAATAAATTAATACTTATTAGTCTCCCACTATTTTATCAAAATCAAATAGCCCTCACCATTGATTTCAGAATATTCTATTTCCTAAATATTATAGTGGAAAGGATCCATATTTCCCTTCGCATTACCCCAACTAGGGTTGGTCAAGAAACTTGAAGGGTTTTAGGTAGGCATTCCAAATTCCAACTACATTAACTCGCAGCTCCTTGATCCGCTGAGTGGACTCCCCAATCCTGAAATCCTTTTATTTTGGATTTCCTCAACCTTTGCATCTTGGCCACACCAAGTCCTGCTGTGGCAGTCAACCCTTGATGCGAACCAAGTCAAGTCAACCCAAAACCTTGAATTAGAATTCCCCGATAATTGAAAGCACCCCAACTAGGGTTGGTCAAGTACTTTGAACTATGGTTCGATTCTAACCAAGATTATGGATGGCTATACGGACTTAATATTTCTTTTGAGGGATTTTATCCTTATATGTAAATTTCCATTTTATTATCTTTGATTAAATGCTTGTTAATATTAAGTGGGATATACTTAAGTGATTAATCATGTATAAGATAATATTTACGTATAAGCTGGTTTTATTTTAGTTCCATCTTGCACGCTCATTTAATTCATTAATTGTGTGATCGTGACAACACACCCACAATAAATAAACCATGAAACTGACAGGAATAAAATAAATGGTATGATCATGAGATTTTTCTATTGGTTAGTTTATCTAGAAATTGATAAACTAACCCAAGACCTAGGGGAGAAACACCTTAAACCTTTCGGGTTTGTGTTTATAGCTTTCCACTTGTCCACCTTTGTATCTCCTTGGATTGGTTTAACCTTGGCTCCTGACTTGAGCCACCTCCACTAGCTTGGGATCTCCATCCATTACATATGCATTTATCTCACATGTAGGTGAGGGGTAAAAGGGGTTTTTACATAAAATAATCCTTGGGTGTGTAGACCCTACATATTAATGAGGAGATGGCTCACAGGACAACATATTTAATTTAAATAAATAAATTAAAAGAAACCATTCACATACAAAGGTCTTTTTCTAGCTCATGATCACCCATACATGCAACGATATTTATGCATAAATAAAACTAGCATTCAATTCTTTAATCGTTCTTGTTTAAGATAAATCACGCTCGAATTAATTAATTATCTTTAATTAATCAATCCTTTTATCTTAAACCCTTTTTATGAATTTCCTTGAGATTCTCATCCATCGTAATTTTAAATAAATAAATTCATTTAAAATTATCCTTGTACGTAACTTGTACCTTAGAGGCAACCCGGTGAATTCTTGTTCATTGCGTAATTTGAACGAGTACACGGCGTGTAGTTCTGACTACACGGCATGTAATTTTGTTCACCGTCCATTCGAAGTACACGCCTGGGGACATGGAATGTTAAAGTAATTCGTAAATTTTCGGAGTACACGACGTGTTATGTGGGACACACGCCATATAGTTTCTGCATTACACGGTTTCCAGCCGGTCAAGCCATGTACGGGGTACACGGCCCAACCCTAACCCGAAGGGACTACACATCGTGTTCATTGGACCACACGGTGTGTGATCCGGAAACCGTGTGCCACCTGTTTCTGGTCAACACAAGGTGTCTTAAATTCTTAGAAAGAATCCAATACACGACCTGATTTGGAGGATCACTCAATGCATTGAACCTAGACTACACGGTGTGTACTTCTGAATACACGGCATGTATTATGGTGTTGTACGGCCAAAAACGTTTGGCTCCTCCGGATGAGTTCCTCTATTTTATTTTAATCAAAATTAAAAGAAAAATTTTTTTCTATGAGGTGAACGAGAAACGAAAGAGGAGGAACAGATCTCGAGATTCATATTTCCAGAACTATTAAACATGAATTGAAATAACTAAATTATTAAATGCATAAATCACCAAAGAAAAACTAAATAATTATAATCAACGATATGACCCCTCTGATACCACTTGTAGGTTCTGGGCATAGTGGAAGCGCATTGGAGGGTTTGCCCAACTTTAATTTTAGCGTTAAACAACATTCAATCCAAGATCCGTCATGATATAAAACGCCGGATCTTCAGAATGGAACAAAGAACAAAAAAGAAAAGAAGAGTCCCGAAACCATTGAAATAGGATCATCATATGTTGGTTATAATTAATTTAATTTATTCACAAGAATTACCTCGGTGGAATTCTTTCTTCGTCGATGTCTCCGGTCACGATCATGTGATCCGTTGTTGCGTCATAGAATCCAAGTATAGGATTCCTCTAGTGGTGATCCACACATGCTCCATGTATCTCTAGACATCGCCGAAGGGATCTCTGGGTGCTAGCGCGGAAGAACCTTCGCTTGTGATGTCCGCCTTTGACCGCCTTGATCTGGTGGAGGATCACGCTCTCGTAACTTGAGGGCGTTCTTGGTGGAAAGGGAATTCTCTCTTGGCTTGAGAGTATTTCCAAATCTGTTGTGAACAAAAATGGCTCTGGAAAAGTGTTGGGGTTGTGAGGATATTTATAATCGGGTTTGAATTAATAGAGTTATGACAATAAATAAATGTGTTACGCGTTTTATTTATTTCATTAACTCTTATTGAAACCCCATGACGAATTATTAATTCCTTGACATGCTCCCACGCTGATAATAATTAATATCATTTAATAAAACAATATTATATCCTCAAAATCCAGACTGGAAAACTACACGGCGTGTAATAATTAATACACGGCGTGTACTTTCATTCCATAAAACTACACGGCGTGTATATTTAATATACACGGCATGTACTTTTATTTTCCATTTTTCTCCACCACATTTATTAGACCTTGAGTAATGGCTATTTATTTCTTAAATAAATGTAACTGCATTACTCGCTAATATATATATTTTTTCGCCCAAAATATATTCTCTCAAATAACTAGTGTCGAAATAAATGTGATCAGGCATCCTTAAATAATTATTAAACCACAGTTGGGAATAATATTTATTTAACTTGTTAAATTAATATTTAACTCAGATACATGGACACACTTAGTGTGTGACCCTCTAGGCCTCTTTCTCAGTGGAATTAGGTGAAGCCTACCTAAAGTCCAAGGTTAGCATCTATTAACACGCCAAGGCACCCATAGAGAAAGAAGTTAACGCCGCAATGATGTTTCACCTCCTATGAATGCTTACCATGTAATATAATCCCTTTGTCTCGATATCTCAAATCAAGCGGGTTGCGTGCTAGTTCCATCAACCCATGTACTCGATTATTCTTTCTTTGACTTCCCAGAATTGAAATCGCTCGTACCTTACCATGGATATAGCATCCCGTCTTTTTATCACATAAACTTTCATTACATTTTACAAAAACGAGGATCTTTAAGGTTTAGTGTCTTGGAAACCAGGAACATAAAACATGAAAAGAACAAAAACACTCTTCTTAAACACTTGAAAGGCTTCTCCTTAAGTTCATCCTAGGTTAATTACTGCATCTCATAACCTGGGGACATACATCAAAAGAAAGGGTGAGCAGAAAGCCCAGTAAGGGAAACAAGAGAAACATTTTACATGTGAACTTGAGATACTTCAATAAGGACATGAAAAGAAATTTAAGGCATGAGAAAGAAATAATGAGATACATCATTAAAAAAAATAACATTTTTCATAACTTGAACATGTGGCTGCAACATTTAATATTGACAATCGTTTCGTTTCACCAAGGTCCATCCCCAAGGTGTCGTTAAAAAATTACCAAGGTTATTCACCAAGGCATCGTTAAAATTGTAATCTCTAGTGGTTACATCATTACCCAATGCATTGGAGCGCTATCAGGGCGCACCCTTAAATTTGCCTTTATTATCATGTGATCCACATATATCATCATCAAACATTTCATAAATAACCCATATAGCATAAAAGAAATGGGTTTCATTTCATAATCATAGCTTTTTAAAAACTGCTTTAAAGACATGATCTTTATATCACTTTAAAACCCACAGAAAAGGAAGGTGGGTCTCATGTATGTAAATACCAGAATTTAAAATAGAACATTTTGGTATATATGTGAATACCCCTTTAGAAGAAAGATCTTTGAGTATTCACTTAATAAAATAAAATAACTTTAGAAAAAGAGAGAGACATTTTGAGACAGAAATTCTGCAGCATAACGGCAATGTTCCGAGGTTTTGGAAGACATTAAAAGAGAGGTAAAATGGGTCAAACATTCATAAATGACCCATAAAATAGTACATGGACAGAATAATAAGGATACATGATCATGGTAATGAAATTTCAAGTACATACCATTTGAAATGAAAAACATGGATGGAAGAAAAAAATTAGATTTCTCTTATGAAAGTTCGGCAGCCTAACGGCGTTACTTAAACATCAACAAAAATGATTTGAAAAGATCAATTAGGGTCTCTCATCATGTGAACATAAGAGTTCAGTATGATAGATATAGAGATAATTCCCCAACATAACAAAAAGTAACTTGAAAGAATTGACATGAAAGTAGAACTTCAAAACGAGAAGGGTGAAGGACCACTTAAAAATTCGACAGCCTAACGGCGCCACTTAAAACATCAAAATACTGGATTGAAGAGATCAAGTGGGGTCTCTCATCATATGAACATAAGAGTCCAGTATGATATATATAGAGATAATACCCCAATATAACAAAAAGCAACTTGAAATAATTGACATGAAAGTAGAACTTCAAAACGAGAAGGGTGAAGAACCACTTAAAAATTCAGCAGCCTAACGGCGCAACTTAAAACTTCAAAATACTGAATTGAAGCGATCAAATGGGGTCTCTCATCATATGAACATAAGAGTCCAGTATTATAGATATAGATATCATACCCAAATATAACAAAAAGGAACTTGAAATAATTGACATGAATGTAGAACTTCAAAACGATAAGGGTGAAGAACCACTTAAAAATTCGGCAGCCTAACGGCGCCACTTAAAACATCAAAATACTGAATTGAAGAGATAAAATGGGGTCTCTCATCATATTAACATAAGAGTCCAGTATGATATATATAGAGATCATACCCCAATATAACAAAAAGGAACTTGAAAGACTTGATTGAAAATAGAACTTGAAAACGAGGAAGGTGAAAGAATCCATTAAAAATTCGGCAGCCTAACGGCGCCACTTAAACATTCATAAAACAAATTGATGAGAGCAAGGGGGGTCTCTCATCATATTAACATGAAATAGGCATTAGGATTAATATAAAAGAACATCCTCCCACATAAGAACATGGAGTATAAAAGAAATGACAAAAAAGAGATTACTTGAATAGAAAGAGAGAGGTCGGATCCCTTACCTTAAAATGTAACTCTTAAACCTCAAAGGTTGGGACCTTGAGGGCTTGGGGGCACCTTGGGAGGACTCCTTGGGTGGTAATGAGACCATAAATTCGTTGGGAATAAGTGGGGAGTCTAATGGTTGAGAGGAGGGCTAGGTATTTATAGGGAAAGTGAGGGGACAAGGCATTAATGGCCAAAGGACACCTCACATGTGCTTTTCTCAAACCCATGTGCTCTCCCTTGGCATTTATCATGGAGTTAGGCCACATGGGGCCCCCAAAACAATAATTCATCACCCTTGGCCGGCCAACCCTCAAAATAACTCATGACATCATCATGACACAGCTATGATGTCATTAAACATACTGAAACCCTAAAACTGCATTTTTACTATTCACTGAAAATTCAACTTTCTCAGAAAGATCCCAAAATTTCACCTTAACCAAATATCAATGCTCTGATTTCAAAAATGAAATCCATTTTATAAAAATAATTTTCTAAATATTTTTAATTTTATTTTTAAATAAAAACACTATTCATCGAAAATTCATTTTTTTCAGAAAAATCCCCAAAAATTACCATAACATAATATCGATGCTCTAAGTTCAAAAATAAAGTCATTTTTATAAAAATAATTTTCTATTTATTTTTAATTAAATTTTTAATTAAAAAACACTATTCATCCGAAAAAACTAATACGTGAATAATAATTTATGAAACCGTTATTTAACCATTTTATTGAATCACATTACTTAATCTAGGTGCCTAGATTATTTTAAAACTTTCTTTAAGTGAGATTACTAATCCATTTGGTCACATTACTAATCCTAAGCGTAAATTCACTATTCACAATTTACTATTCATCAAAAATCAAGTTGATCTTATTAGACTCTAAATTTTGTACTGGACATAATTGTAGAAGACCATTTTTTGAAAATCATTACACATTTTTAATTATTTAAGGTTTACACAACCATTTTTAAAATATCCTTTTCTAAAATTCATCAAAAATATGCATACTATATTTATCCAGTCATTTCAAAATTCATAACTTCATCATAAGAAGAAATCCCAATTTTTATTTAAAACAAGGATTACACAAGGCAGTTACGGTCTCATTACATAGCCCCTTATAATACCAGCATATGACCTAAGAGTAAGGTGTGCTAGGGTGATAGAATCTTGGGGCGGCTCAGTCAACATTGCCCGAGTAGTAATTTCTATCAGTTTGAACTTCTCACAAAGGCGATTTCGTTCTAGCTTCACATGATGAAGCTCGGCTTGGATTTGATCCAGAGCAAAGCCCAATGGTGCTACCTCTTTCCCAAGCTCTGTTAGATGGGCTTCGATCGGTCCAAGACTACTAGGTGAGGCCATCAAATCTTCTTTCTATAATAATTAACCAAGATTACTTATATTTAGAGACAATAATCAAAACATTTTGTTCACAGTGGTCATATTGACCGATGGTCATATAACAATCAAAACCCAATGGTCTCGTTTTAATTATAATCATGTTTATCAAATAAAACATTTTTGTTGAGTATCAAAATAAAATAAAATAACACATGAAATTAGGAAACAAGATTTATTCAAAATTTCAGGTCGTTACAATGGACATGGATTTATTTAGGCTATATCAATTCCATCAAAGGGCCTGAGATATCTACTTCCGTTATGGAACAGAAGGAACAAATCCTTTCCCGCATTATCTATTAATGCAGTATTACTCGTGACGCACCCAACATATCCTACCTCACTGCGAACAGTGTTTCATCATAGTTTTCGTCAATACAACTAAGTTCACGAGTTTTAATACCCATTAATAATAATCTTAAAGTCTAAGGACCAATACACATGTCCGCAGATAGGAACATCCAATGACACTATGAAATTTGGATTTCCTACTGGCGGGTCTCGTTCTCATAATATCCTTCTGGATATTACCAAGGGCGCACACCATGAGAAGGTGCCTCAAAGTTTTATGATTCCTCACCCCTAATGACCTGTATTATTTGTGTCCCTCAAATAATATTATCCAATAATAAAACATATATTCAAGAACATTGTTATGGAACTTCTGGGTTCTCATCATAGTAGGTATCCACTATGACCCTTTAATGAAACAACTGTCCTTAGGACATTATCACATGCATTGTCACGCAGAAGAACAATCAAGATGTGATAAGGCTTTTATTAATGAATAAAGTACAAAGTAGTTGGTTCTAGACCACCAACTCCAACACCCTACCCCACCTTGGACAGCCACCCCAAACCCCTGAACAGCCCCCCAACCCCCTGAATTCTGAATTGAATTCTTTATGTATTTAATTAACTTATGAATTATGTGTTAATGGTGTATGGGTATAATTGGGGTAATTACCTTATGAATTATGTGTTAATTTTGTATGGGTATACTTGTTGAGATGCTGAATTTTTTGCAGGTCTTGTTTGGGTGTGCTGCTGCAGAATTTTATGTTGCAGTAGAGAGGGAATTTATCAGCACTAAAAAAGTGCTGATAAAAAACACATTTATCAGCACTTTTTTAGCACTGATAAAGGAGTACTTTATCAGCGCCTTTTTAGCGTGGATAAAGTATCCCTTTATCAGTGCTGTTTTATCACTGATAAAGGCTTCCTTTATCAGTGCTTTTTTAGCACTGATAAAGGATTCCTTTATCAGTACTTTTTTAGTGGTGATAAAGGCTCCCTTTATCATCACTTATTGAGCACTGATAAAGGGGACCCCCCTTTATCAGCGCTGAGCTTTACAGTGCTTTTTTAGTGCTGTTAAAACCCGTTTTGAGCACTAATAAAGCGTGTTTTGTAGAAGTGACTATGATTATCATTTTCTTTTTTATAGAATGAATAACCATTAATTATAAACCAGTGTAATATATAATATTTTTATTTTTTTTCCCTATCTAGCCATAGAATTCATTTTTTAGTTGAATTAGTATTTTCAAATAACTATTTTTAAATATGATATTGTAACCATACTATAAATTTTTTATTACGAGTATTTGATATCCATCCTTCGGCCCTTGATGGATTAAAATTTTTAAGAATTGTTTTCTGGGATTCAATGTATGTATCAACATATTCACTATTATGTAAAATGTAAAGGTGATCTTGCTCCCACTCTATGATGGTAATTGTAACAAAATATCTTTCAGAAATCCATTCACCCATAAGATGTTTTCTATAACAAGACTTTGGGAGACTGGTTATACCAATATCTGAATAGTAATCAATGCAGAATTCAATATCTTCTTCAATAATATATCATTATGAAATACAACCTTCTGGTCGAATTTGATTCTTGATGTACCCTTTAAAAATATTTATATACCATTCAAAGGGGTATATCCATATGTAATAGATAGGAACACATAGTTGAACCTCTATAGCCAAGTTAACCCTTAGGTAGACAATTATATCAAATAATGATGGTGGGAAGAACATATATAATTCACATAATATGATTGGAACCTCCTAATTCATGATTGGAAACTTCATCATATCTATAACATTACCACATTTGGATTTAAAAAGAAGCAGAGTCTGGTTAATGTTTGTCATACATTATTAGGTAGAATGAAATGTAAAGCAATGGGCAGCAAATATGAAATTAAAACATTATATTCATGTGATTTCAGTCCATATAAATTCAAATTAGTCATTTACACAAAATTCTTGATATTTTTTGAATACCCCTCTTTATATTTTACACCATTAAGGAAAATAAAAAATTTAAAATTTTCTTGACTGGATAGTGTAAGATGCTGGAGTAAGAAAATCCGGCCCTTTACCATTCATTGGTGCCAACTCTACACTTATAACCATGTATAGAATTCCCAACCTAGAATTGATTCAATATTTTTTTATCAAAAACATTTAGTAACATGCCAATAACACTATGAATTACATTTTTTCTACATGAATGATATCAAGAAAATTTATTATGTGCAAACAATTCCATTATGGTAATTCCAAGAAAATTGATATCTTTTGAAACCTAATTTCATAAGTTTTTTTTTTGAAAATGGTTTACCAAAAATAGTGTCAATATCTTTTACTTTATCGAATAGTTGATCACTCATTAGTGGAGATGGTGTTATACCTTATTCGGTATTCCCAACAAAAGGTTGTCGTCCATGATCTGTATTTATATTATTAAGGTAAAATTTCATGATTTCCTAAAATCATAGTATTCATGGAATGTTTCAACCGAATTGAGTGTGTACATTCTTCACAAATGGGACACCCCAATATTTCCTTAATACTATAGCCTAAAAAATTTCCATAAGCAGGAAATTCATTTGTCATCCCATGCAATATGGCCCAAAATGTGAATTATTCACTTCTATGAGCATCATATAATATAACACTTTTATCCCACATCAATTTTACATCTCAGATAAATGGATCCAAATAGTCATAAATATCATTATTGGGTTATTTTGGTCCATATATAAGCAGATACAACATAATGTATTTTTGATTCATGTATAACCATGGCAGCAAGTTATAATTTATCAGCATAACTGTTCATATACTATGAGTACTAATTTATACCCCGAAAGGATTTACGCTATCTATAGATAATGAAAAATGGAAGTTTCTCATCTCATTTGTAAATTCAGGATACTCATAATCAAATTTATTCCACTGAGGATAGTCAGTTGGATGACATAGTTTCCCATATTTAATTTTTGTTTCTATGTGCCATGTCAATTGTCTCATAGTTTCTTAGCATCCATATATTCTTCTAAAATGTGTAGTGATGGGAAATTACCATATATCTTCAAAATTACTTGATTCATCTATCTTTTATTGATTCACACCAAATGTAGGGAATTTTATGAGTGATTCATGATCCTTGAGAAACAATATGAAATCATTTAGACAGGCATGTATTTTTTCTATAGATCATTACCATTTAACATATCATTCATTTAGAAACATATTTTCAACAAGGAAGTTCATTTTCTTCTTGAAGCATATCATTCAGGAGACTAAGTAGTTTTGTAAAGCTGTTGTTGCTCCATCCGCTGCCAGATTTAAAATTATATAACTTTGATAAAACTAAAAATGTTGGGTATTTAGTTCAATTGGTATACAATGGTCTCTTAGAAAAACTATTTAACTTCTCAAAAAACTTTGTATAGTCATGAAGGTTGTCTTAAATTTCCATTTTCCTTCCTTCCTTATGATATCCATCATCATTTACACTAGTATTCATATCAAATGATCCACAAACTATATTATCATCCCAATCAGTATGCATATTCATTTTTACCCCTTGTTTATTCCAAAATTAATATATATGATTTAATATCTGAAAAATAAAATATTATTCCAAATCTTATAGACATTTTAATAACAATAATTTAAACATAAACAATGGATTTTAGAAGGGTTGTATTCATGATCTATTTCAAACTTGATGAACTCTTTAACTCCATCTTCAAACTCTTTTGTCATGCGATTAGAGTGCATCTATTTTTTATTCATATCCATCCTAATTAGTTCATAAAATATTCATTTTGAACACAAAATAAATAAATAAATACACATAATATATCCAAAATAAAAGGAGAAATTTATATATTTTTTTAAAAAAATGATGGAATTTATATTAATTGTGAAGATCAAGAGTAACAAGATCAAGCATCAACGAAGGGAAAAAATCAAGGAAAATATGGTTTTCTATATAAGAACAATGAGAAGAAATATGATGTGCTACTTCATTTCCCTCCCTTTTGATGAATGAGAAGGATAAAACTACAAAGAAACAGCTGAGAGATTGGATTTTCCTGATGAGGAAGCCATAGGATTGGAAGCCAAAATCAGAAGTGTTGATAGTGTTGATGGTTTTGAGGAAACCAGATTCAATATTTATGGCATTCCATCCAAAATCTTTTGTAATGTTCATACCAGAAAGGATAGTATGGGATTTAGAAATAGTGGGCTCCCTGAAGGCATGGATTGAATCTTATCTAGTTGCGATGATCATGCCACCATGGTTACAGACTATCATTATGATTCCAAAAATTCCACATTTTGGTAGATAAGATTCAACATTGATCTTAAAGATTCCTTCTGAAGGTGGGTTCCATCTAGATATAGGGGATCATGTAGTACAAGACATGTTTAGGTCAGGGTCTTGGTGCCACACATCAATCCAGGAAGTAGCTTGTTTAATCTAGAAACCACAGGGTTTTGAGGTGTGACTGAAGATGAAATTGTTCCATCTAACCCATAAAATCCAAGCCACGATTCATAGAGATGCAACAATATCAGTAGTGAATGTGGAAGGTCGCATCATCAGTACTGATGGGAGATCTGGTGCCATATCCAGCAAGAGCTCAAAAAGAGATCCCCAAGAAGACTAGACCTCCAAAACCCCTGGATAATGAACAATAGCAAGCATAGGGGATTTTGTATCATCTGAGAAAAGGGGGAAGATCTGGTTGTCCGTAACATGGTGGTGAGAAAGTATGTTCACGGTGGGGATGATACTAGAAAAAATCTGCCACCAGAAGTAGCGGATCATTAGGGGGATGTCCAAACGCCAAAAAATTCTCCACAGCCCCTCTCTACCATTAATGTGAGCATCAAGAGCCATTATGTACCATGATTTCACTGTATATGATGCTAATATTTCATTCCTATAGAATAGATATCCCTTCCCCACATCCATAACATATGGAAATATAGGGATGATCCTTATATCCCTTTCATTAAACAATGAGTAAATTTTATCCAAGCCCCAACCAGAACCAGTATCATCGAACAAGCAGTGGACAATGGCCTCCTCAGATACAGGAATGATTAGGGAAATAGCCATCATTCTATCATTGTAAATAAACCAAGGGTCCTTCCAAATGTTAACTTTCATTCCATCCCCAATATTACATCTAATCCATTTGTCAAGTAATTTTTGTTATCCCCAAATACTCCTCTATATAAAACTATGGCGGGGCCCAGAAAGGATTCTCTGAAGTCAGAGTGAGGAAAATATTTTTCATAAAGAATCCGCATACAAAGAGATGAAGGTTGGGTCAGAAGGATCCATCCTTTCTTAGCCAGAAGTGCATCATTGAATAGAACTAGGTCCTGAAATCCCATACCACCACCCTCTTTAGGGGAGCACAGCGATTTCCAAGAAATCCAATGAATTTTGTGCTTCCTATAGTGAGGTAAAGCTCTTCTCTATTGTTCGGTGGAACACCTGAGATGAAGGAGATATCTGATTTGGCCTGATTAATAGCTTTTCCAGAAGCCCTCTTGTAAAGGCGGATCACATTGAAAATGGAAAGGCATTCATCATGTGTATCTCTTGAGAATAGAAGGTATTCATCCACAAAAAAAATATGTGAAATAGGAAGGCTAATCTGGAACACCTTTTTCTAATGAATCGAGTTAGAAGAATCTTCCATAGAAATGTTGTTGGAAAAAACATCATCCACCTAGATGAAGATAAAGAGGAGAGGGGGTCACCCTGGCAAAGACCTCGGGTGGGGTAAAAGACTTTCGAGATTCTTCCATTAATATTAATCCTAAAAGAAACATATGAAACATAGTGTATGATCATATCAATCCATTTTGAACAAAAACCCATTTTTCTCATAACAACATGGAGAAAATAACATTCCACTTAGTCATATCCAATTTCGATTCCATAATTCCTCTTTTCAACACCGAGTGTGTTTTTATTGAATAAAACACCTCATGGGACACAATATCATTATTCGTGATGAAACTTTTTTCAACAAAGGTGCTTTGGTTTTCAAAGATATTGGGAGGTATCCACATATAAATTCGGTTGAAAATAATCTTTTTAAAAAATTATAGGATACATCACATAAGATGATTTGCCTAAAGTTCAAATCCAAGAAAGGTTTCATCATATTTTGAATGAGGGTGATAATGGTCTCATTGAAAGAGAAAATATTGATTTTCCCTACCTAGATATCTTTCATAAGAAAAGAAATGTCTGGAGCTATAATGTTCTATTACTTCTTGAAAAATACAGCATGGAAGCCATCAGGGCCTGGGGATTTTTTAGAATGGATCTTCTTCAGTGCTCGTAGGATCTCATCATCCAAAAAATATTTTGTGATCTGTCGGTTCATTATTTCTGTGATCACGGGTTTAATGAACGCATCCACCTCAGACGAGAAAGTGGATTCCTATAAAGTGTAAAGCTTTTGAAAAAAATAGGAAAGGATATCATGGATTCCTTCAACATCAGATTCAATTCTTCTATCAAGATATGAGAGGCTAGAAATGGTGATTTTTTGGCACCTGTAGGAAGCCTTCTAATGGAAGTAACAAGTGTTAGTGTCACCTTCTTTTATGTGGGATTCATGCATGTGCATAGCCCAGAAGCTCTCTTTAATTCGTAGAGTCACGTCTAATTAACCTTGGAGGAAGTTAATTCTGGAAAGGGTAGCATCAGTCGGTGGTTGAGAAAAAATGGAATTTAGATGTCTCTCAATTAAGTCACATTTCTTGTCGGGTTGGGGGAACTTAGTATTGTTGTAAGAGCTCAACCTAGAGGTCATCTGCTAGAGGTTTGAACAAATATCTGACTTTCCTCCTTTCTATTAAGATTGGATAATATATTACCATTCACGATATTTTTCCCATAAGATTTCAAATATTAAAGTTTTAACATGTCTTTTATTGTGAACCATGCAAGAGAAATAAATGATGATAGGGAAGTGGTCCAAATGAGTGAAAGGTGAGAGATATGGAACATTCTGAAGATGTTGGATCATTCCATTGTTCCCAAAAATATATCTAGATTCTCTTTAATGCACATAATTTCTGAATTACCTTGAAACCAAGTGAAGGGGCTACATGTGAATCCACGATCTGGTAGGTCCTCCCTTGAGATCGCATCCCAGAAACCAGAAAACGTAGTAGAGGATCAGATAACACCACATCTTTTCTCATTCATAGCCATAATCAAATTAAAATCACCACCAAATAGGATGGAGCCAAGAATCCTTTGTTGCAGTGAGCACAGAATATCCCACAACTTATATTTCTCATTTTGAGATAGCCATCCATAGAAACCAAAAAAATCCATGGTAGAGAGGGGCCATCATGGATTGAAGTAGCCACATTATTCAAAGAAAATGAGGTGATTCTGAGATAAATGTTATCCTTCCATAAAAGACATAGCCCCCACCCCAAGTGGCCTTGGCGGTGGACAGGGAAATAGCTGTAAAAGCCACATTCGTGAGTGATTCCATTGTTGTCCTTTATTTCTAACATGTTTTTGGATAAGAAAACCATATTAGGGTGACTTTTATCACAATTGCACTAGATAATCTGAACCATATATGGGTTTCCAACCCATGATAGTTCTAGATTAGTATGATCATTGTGCTAGGTGGGGCTGGTTTGTTCTAGCCTCTGCCTCTTGTAATTCAAGAAGTGTTACATCATTTGTAACTTTTCACCTTTTGGGATACTTTTCATTTTAAATGGGTTCTTCTACATATCTTTTTGATCCACTTGTTTCTTATGAGCCGATAACATAGCCATAATCACCACTTTCCTTCCTCTTCCACATACATGGAATTTTAGGTGTAGGCACATCGTAGAAGAGTAGGGAAGCACCTGGTTGAATGGTTTGCAAGATGTGACAACCCCTTGGAGTAATCATGCAGTCTGGGGGTCTGAACATATAGGATTGGGGCTATATGGCAGTTGAGGAGAATCCCCTGAGGTTGGAGGCCTAATTCTCATGGATATGATTTTTATTATTGAGGGTTTCATATGTGGTTTTTCAGTGCTTTCAGTTTCCTCCGATGGGAAATTAGTTAGGGGTTTCTTTGTGCCACTCGATTTCCATATGATACATAACTCTTTTTGGATGGGAGGAGGTCCAACAAAAATTATTTTGCTATGTGTGGGAGATTTTTTCACATTGAGAACCTTGGTAAATATTTCTTTATCTTGTTGTTTTTATACTTCATGGATAAAATACATGCATATATTATTCACATGTAACCATGTACCGTACTGTATCACTAGATTACCTTCATGATTTTTCACTTTTTCTTTACAATATTTTTCATAGTGTCTGAGGAAACCACAAAAAAAAAGAATAAGTATGGCAGTTTTTCATACTCAAATGATATCCAAAATTTTGAACCATCATGTGTCAAGAAGGTACCTCTCATAAGAGGTTTGTAAATTTTCAACCAGCACTTTGATCCTAACTGATGGTCCCCACTAGATAGGCTCTAATCACTCTCATTCCATGAACTGGCCAATATGATTTCCAATTTCTCGCATCACATGTTCTAATCTTCCATTGTAGGGAATCCCAGTTAATCACAGCCAGAAAGGGGACTTGGAAAATTTTATCATGGGTAAATCTTCTCTATTATTTAGGTATTCCATCATCAAAAGGTGGTTATCAAAAAACCACAGCCTCCCTTGGAGCACTTTTTTTATCCAACATGTTAAATAATTTGAATATTAGGTGTCCCACTCCGACTTCCCTTGTATCCACCCCATCATCCAAGTGTCATATCATATTTAATGTATTCTTTATTGCACCTAGGTTGAAGGTTCTTTCAAATATGGATTTCACAATTACTAATAGGGAAATGTGTCATTATAGGAAGGAATCCTCATAATTATTGGTAATAATTGTTCTTTTTTCTTTATCTATTACAAGAGTTTTCTCTATTTATTAACTAGTTCTCTCTCTAATGTAAGATGGCTACCAACATGAGAGGATCGTGGACGCTAGAGAAACCTAGGACAAACCAGTTCCAGTAGAAAATCCGATCAAAAACGAACCAGAACTTCATGAGAAAAAGGATCACAGTGGACCTTCACAGGCTAGGACCACATTAGGATGAAGCCTCCTTAAGCTATACACGAACCAAACCATTCCGAATCACAGCCACGCATATTGAAAATGGGATAATCCTACGTGGTACATATCCCTGCATACAAAAATCGGACAACCTACATGATCCACAGCTCCACATACTGAAAATGGGAGAACCTATGTGGTATGTACCTCCACATACCTAGAAAGGTAACTCCTTTACAAAAAACCCCGTGAATTGGTGCATGTATACAAGATATGAGGGATGATTCTTAGTAAAACTTTTCTTAGTTTACTACATAAATCTAAACAAATAAGAAGCAGTAGTCTGATCCCTACAAGGGGATCCTTGATTGGTGTGATCGTGATAAGGCTTAGATGGATGGTCTTATACACCCTCATTCTGGGACATCCATTTTAGTTTCAACATTAAATGTAATCCTTCAATTTAAACATGAAAAGGAAAATAACTTTGGTCTAAGGACTAAATTTCAGAAGTTCTTAGCCTCCAATAGGCCAAAGTTGTAGGAGTGTGGTAATGGTTAATATACTATGGGTTTGATGGAGTTAGTGGAATTCCCTTTTCATGGTGTTATTATCAATCTATATTTTGTAGGAGGTGATATTTTATGCATCTGGGAGATCATAGATAGTTAATATGATCATATAATATAAATATAAGGTAGTTATGTATGGATGATTTTGATTGAAATAACAATTTTATGAAAGTATAATTGATAAATAAATATGGAAACTACTGGGTGAACCAATATTGTACTACCATTCATAGATAAAATAGTGTTTTACTATAATTATTTAATTTTGGTAAACAAAAATACACAATAACCATCCCCATTACTCACCTTGATTTAATTCATTAAAAAATTAATAAATAATATCATATTTGTATTTAGAGTGATTTTTTTCTTTTTGAGGGATAACCTTATTCAGAAAACCTACAAAAATTCTTAGTGTTCTAAAAATCATTGTATATTTATGAGGCCCATGATAAACAGTCATGCTCACCATTTCTACAAAGTCATAAATCTTACTCATTATTCATTAAAATCTATTAAAATTATTATTAAATCATCAAAAAATATAAAAAAATATGAAAAAGATTAGGAAAGAATTTATAGTTAGATAAATTATACACTTTTATTGGGAAGTTGGTAATTATTTCCTAAAAAAATCATGAGGTTATATTTTTCTGACATTAATGAACATGTGTTTAGATATTTCACTAAAAATATTAATAAAATATATATAGTGTATGTACTTGATCACTTTTTCAATGAAATAAATATTTTTTTTCAAATTTCAAACCCTATTGAAGGATAACTCTAAACTAACAAAAGAGGAACCAAAGATTAACATAGAAAATAAATATTTTTTTCTAGATTTTATACACTTATGAAAACTCAAGTTCACGTAATGACTACTGAATTCAAGTATAAAAATTGTGTGAAACGATTGATAAAAAAATAATGAGAAAATAAGAACCAAGATGAACGAATATAGAATGTAAGAATTAAATGACACAAAAAATATAAGCAATAGAGGATTAGAAATAATAACATGCCTTAAGATTTGAGAGGGTTGATTTTTCTGAGAGAAGGTCGAGGGGGAGAGATAGCAGAGTTGAACTTCTATGAGAGCTTGAACAGAAAGAGAGAAATCAGTTCGGTTAGGGTTTAATTTAAAATATTGGGAAAGGTTTTATTAGTAATTATAAAAAAAATAATGATAAAGGCTACACTTTAGCAGCACTATAAAAGTACTGGTAAAGGGTTGACAGTATTTGTGTGCATCCCACATCAAATTTTGATATGCATTACATACTTATTTATATGTTAACCCTCATTACCATACCAACAATGAAGTTAGACTGGTGTCAGAGGAAACCTACTACCATCAGTTCCACCCCGCGTCAGTGATGCCTTCCTCCCATAGTCATGTGGGGCTGACCACAACATGCTAGGGTGATGCTTCAGCATGCTATTTGTGCTCTCCTCTCTCACCATGTGGCAGGATCTCCTTTATGGTTGTCCTGGCTAGTGGTCCTACTTTGGGCCTGCTATGTGGTGGGCTACCTAGTGGGTTGAGTTCTTGCCCACTATCACATATTTTTACCTAAAAAATGGGTGAAATCTTAAAAACATCCTCACAATATTCATAATTAAATTTTA
Organism: Viscum album; assembly: GCA_963277665.1. Classification (NCBI taxonomy): domain Eukaryota; kingdom Viridiplantae; phylum Streptophyta; class Magnoliopsida; order Santalales; family Viscaceae; genus Viscum; species Viscum album. Next base: position 659,061,917 of record OY728132.1, read on the forward strand.
AATATATATAATTAATATAATATTTATTACTATATATATATTAAATTTAATCATTTTCATTAATAAAAATTTTAAATATAAATGTATATATATTTTTAAATAGGTTGAGGTTCAAGTCGCCTTTATTGAACATAAAATAATAAACCCCTTTTTATAAAAGGTTGAAGAGGGAACTCATTGAAAAACAGAGGCACATATGCCTAAAAGAAACATGACCTGAAGGTCCAAACATGTTCACAAATGTTCGAAGGGAAGAAAACATCATAGTAGGAATTGGTCAAAGTCTCCCCCCCCCCTCCAGACAATTCAATAGAGGAATCAATCAAATATGATGTGTCTCCCCCTACCAAGAAGTTGCATCTTACTGGAACACGACGTGACATAAGACCATACCATCTACACTGAATTCAGAGGGATGAACGGATGATAGGTGTCATCACACTTATCCCTCTTTTGAGCAGCCCACCCAACAATGCATCAAAAAACTCCACAATTCTAACCTGATGAAACACAAAATCGGAATGAAAAAATTGTGTAGAATGTTGATGGAAGGTTTCCTATTAATCCATCAGTAATAACTGATAGCTGAATGAAAGGTTTCAGCACACTCATCCCCCTTTCGGGGACACCCACCCAACAGCACCTGCAAAGAGCTGCACCACAACCTAATTCAATGGGACAAAATCAATGTCAGCCAACAATTCCACATCCCAACGAAACAAGTAGTCTGAGAAAGTAGTGAAATTTTAAACTGAAAAAAGCCTGAAAATACTAAAACACCTATAAGGAAAATCTAAAAGAACTAATCGTCACCACCACCACCAACGTTCATCCTTACTGAATCCAGAATCCGCAACAAAGATAGCCTTACCTGAACCAGCTCCACGTAGTTCACATCAACATTGTTGAAAGGGCATGCCCAGGACAGTATCTTACATTAGTGAGGTCCATCAAATAGATCCAGTGGAGGATCGCAGGGAGTCCCACACCTCGATCACCTGAAGCACACGAAAGGTGAATGATCCTGGATCTGAAGAGAAATAGAACTGTCAACCTCCGGCCTTCACTGCAAACAATAGCGATAACCATACTCCCGAGCATCTCACGCTAGCACCAACCAAAAATGCTGATGTCAACGATGATCTGTGCGAGAAAACAAAAATTCGACCCACCATGGTCAGATCCGTCGAAGCGAGGCCACCGACAAGAAACCACGGGGTCATGAACCCAATCCTCGCAAAGATAAGTGGCAATGAACAGAAGAACCATGAAGACGACACACACTAGGAGAAGTCACCACTAAGGAGAAACAAGGGAGGAACCCTACTAAAGAGCCAGATAATTAGCCCCATCCAGATTGGGAGCACCAAGCGAATGCAGAGCCATTCCCTGTATTTTATTTTTCCATAAATATAAATGTATATAATTATAAATATATTTAAAAGAACTATAATTATGTATTTATAAATATAATTGTAAATAAATATAAATATACATAATTTTAAAAAAATAATTAATTATATGATTTTAAAAATATTAAAATATTTTTAAATATTTTTTTATAAATATAATTATAGATATTTATTTATAATTATAATAATAAATATATATATTTTTAAATATATTTATAAATATTTGAATATAATTATAAATATATTTATATAATTATATATATTTAACAAATATAAATATGTAAATATAAATATGTAAATATAAATATAGTAAATATATTCATTATTTAAATATAATTATTATAATTTTTTAATTATTTAAATATATAATTATTTATCTATAATTAGATAAATACTTTTTAAAATATATATATATATATATATATATTTATAATTATAAATATATATATTTATAAATATATTAAATATACATTTATAAATATATTTATCAAAAAATTCTCACGTTATTCATAATTTAATTTTTAATATATATAATTAATATACTATTTATTACTATATATATATAATCTATTCATTTTTATTAATAAATATTTCATTTATAAAATTTATATATATAAATGTATATAATTATAAATATATTTAAATAATATTAAATATTTATTTATAAATATAATTATAAATAAAAATAAATATAGATAATTATAAAAATATAATTAATTATATAATTATATAAATACATTTTATAAAAATTGTATTTATTAATTTATAATTATAAATATATAATTTTATAAATATATTTATTTATTCGTAATTATAAATTTATAATTTTATAAATATATTTATTTACAAATATATTTAAATAATTGTATAAATTTATTTATAAGTATAAATATACATAATTATAAACAAATAATTAATTATATAATTATAAATATATTAAAAGAATTATAAATATGTAATTATAAATATAATTGTAGATATATATTTATAATTATAATTATAAATAAATATATTTTTAAATACATTTATAAATATTTTGTATATAATTATAACTATAGTTATATAATTATCTATATTTATATAAGTGTTTTCCTATGATCAACAATGACTTCGACCTCGGTTTTGAGCTTCACGGGTGGCAGAGCAGACTTCAGATCTAAATCACCATCATCTTCATCGTGGCCCTTCAATAATTCTTTATCCCATGCACAAGCACGAATCTGCTTCCTTGGGTTCGACTGTGGAAGCTTCACTTGCTCCATCTTCTGATTCCCTTTTCTCTAAAGGTCGATTCGACACTTACAAGAGTGTCGATGATGCAGTGACCCTCTTTTTTCTTCATCTTATACCTTTGGATCTAAGATATAAGGTCACGACTTCTCTTCCTCACTAACTGAAGATAAGAAATCTGAATTCAGCCTCAGTTGGTTCAAATGTACTTGACAATCTTCATGTGGTTCTAACTCTAAATGACAAGGATCCGCTAGGAAGCAGGGAGCTGCATATTAGGGTTGTTGTTATGAGTGTGACTCTTCTGGTGGATGAATCGGTTATCAATGGTAAGGGTTTCATGGAATATTCAGTGTCTAATGATCCAAGAGCAGTTCAATGTGGTTTGAATTGCAACTATACCCAAGTGGTTTGTGGGAATCCTGGTTCCACAAATCCAGATCTAGCGTCGACCTCGGTTGTGCCCAAGGCCTCACATGAGCCGACAGTTGCTCATAAATGTAGGTCCTTTGAAGGAATTAAGGACTCCCTCAAATTAACAATCCAAAAAATCACAAGGAAGGTTGATATGGCCTTCGTTGAAGCTACTCAAGCCATCATAGTAGATAAGGTTAGGATGTGTAAGCATTCCATTATTGCTCACATTTCTTTTCAAGCCCTGGAATCTCATTAGAGCCTTTATAAGCTTAAAAAACGTCTCATTGACATTTGGTGTTTTGATGGTTGGAAAGTCACCTCACTGGGGAAGGGTTTCTTTCATGTTGTTTTCCCAAATGCTTCTATAAAGTCAGTATCATGGGGGTTTGGTCTTGTTAATTTGAAACTTGGGATCCTTTAGATTCAGGATTGGGTTCCTATAGTTAATCGCTTAACTGTAAAAAATTATCTAACCCAGAATTGGATTAAGATACATGGTCATAGATAGTTTATGTATCATCCACATATTTTAAGGGAGGTTGCCTCATCCATAGGTGTTCCATTCAAGATGGATAGGGAAATGAAAAGGGAAATATATGTTCATTTTGATCGACTTATTGTGGAGGTTGATCTTACCTCCACTATGATCAAAATAGTGGTGTTTTATGCTGATGATTACAGGTTTGATTTATCCTTTGAATTTGAAAATGTTCCTGACTTTTTAATGTGTTGCCACAATATTGGGAATGCCTATAATAAGTGTAGAAAAAGGATTTCTTGTAGTGCATGTGGGATGAAGGGGCATACAACTATCAATTGCAGGAGAACAGTAAAGAACTGTAAGGACCCATCCTTAAACATAACACAACAGAGAACCTTTTACTGTTCTAGGTTATGGAGAGTTATATATAATCTTGAAATTTATCAGAGTTGCAATAAAATTAAACAAAAAAAAGACAAACTTTTCTTTTACACGGATAAAAATGATGGCGTCCAACTTTTGACTTCAATGTGACCTATGAAATATAATTTTAAACAAGGGGTGAGCATTAGAAATGCCTAGTAAGGGGTTTTAAAAAACCATTAATAAATAAATTTTTTTAAGACCTTTCTTTAAAATACATGATTTAAATCATGAAATTAACATTTCTCATAACATGTCATCGCCATTTTCTTGAGTCATTCTAAAACATCTTTTAGGATAAACTCATTCTCAAAATCGATAAACTTATTTAAGGGTAAAAATAAAATACATTATAAAATTTGTGTTTACATGAATAAAATCCATGGAATACCATTTATAAGTTATAAAAATTCCACTCCTAATTATCTTTTACATATCAGGTGTGAGGATACAAATTTTCACATGAAATATTACTTGTTTAGAATTTGTACATAAGAAAATGGTTCTTAACCATGGGTATTTTACTAGTCAAATAACCACATGAATTTCCAATTACAAGCTTTATATTGAGGGAATGCATAATGCATGACATCATAAACATTTTTTCAATGCCTTGTGCCTATACCATACATAACCATTTTGTCAAGGCCTCATGCCATGACCATACATAACCATTTTGTCAAGGCCTCGTGCCAAGACCTAGTTTTTCTCATTAGAACTACTAATTCATTGAGAGGTTATAGTGGTCCTCACTCATCACATAATAAGTTCTATGAATTCATCATATGTTTAATAAAAGTATGTCTTTAAATAAAAGTGTCTCATACCACTTTGATTTATTTAAATCTTAATCATATATGAAAATAAATTCATTGATAAATTATTGAGGTACATATTCTTTAAACAATACAAAGTGTCTCATACCACTTTGAAAATATTAATTATTAATCTATATAATATCATAAAAAATTTAATACCATACTCGAAATAATTTCCTTTATTTGTATCCCCTCAATAAAATGAGTAATGAAATAAATTCACATTTAATCAAAAAATCATATATAGTTTTGTCTTCTAAAAATAATCCTTTACAATAAATAAATATGTTTCACACATAAAATTATAAATAAAACATTTCAATTCTTAAATAAATCCATGTCCTTGATAATATCAGAAAATTTATTTGAAATCATGATTTTATTATGAAAGAAATATGTGTCAATGTTACGCTTGACGCATGACTATGATTGTATGCATATGTGACATCTTTAAGTTTTAAAATAACATGATGATATATTATGTGCAATTTTTAAAATATGATGTTAAGTATTATAACATGTCGATAAGCATTATATCCTTTGTGTATATATATATATACACATGTATATATATATACACCATGAGTTTAATTTTTAAAATAAAAGAACTTAATTTTTCCAATATATATATATACATTTATGTGACATGGTATTCAAAATACTCTAATTCATGCGATAAATTCATATTTAATGAAAGCTTTGATAAATAAAAATATCCATATTTAATAAGAGTTAGAACATAGTTTGATAACCATAAAAATAACAATTTTTATAAGAAAATAAATGACTTTGAGTATATACATATATAAAAACAAACATTAATCTCCCATGTACTTATATTTATTTATAAATGTGTAAGTATAAACTTTCATGGAAACTCCCTTATTAGACTTGCACGTCCAAATCTCTTGATACATGCACATTTTATAATTACGTGAAAGATCAATTGTCAAGATTGAACTTTTAGGGTTGTTCAAATAAATTTAAAATTAATACAATGCTTATGCATATAAAATTTATAAATAAACATATTAATTAAATCATTTCAATTATGTGCTTATTCATCATGGAATTAAACATTAAAATTTAATTTTAAATCATGATTATGAATGCAAGGTATGTCGTTGTGCATAATCACATGACCATGATTATATGTAGATGCGACATCATTAATCTTAATATAACATTATGACATGCTGTGCACATTTTTTGGAACATAACGATAGAATGACAATAAACATTTCATCCTTAGACATATATATAATACGCCCATTTTAAAACAACATTTATATGTGTGTGTGTGTGTGTGTGTATATTACATCACTTGTATAATAAATATTTATATGTCACACCCACTTACATCTCTTTTAAGCAATTAGTCGTAGAGTTTAAAAATTAATACTTATATATATATATATATGTATGGTGAACAAAATCTTGAGATTACATACATATATTTTATATATATTTCATGAATTAAAATTCTAAAAATATAAATTGAGGGTCAATTATGTATAAAAATGGAATTTGAGATAAATATATATAAAAAATATAATAAATTCATCTAAAAAATTATAAATTCATCAATTAAGGGTTTAAAATAAGATTAATCAATTACTTTGGAACATAAAAAAATTATATTTCCTTAAAGAAGAACACAATTATAAGTAAATAAAATTTTAAGAAGGAACTAATCTTCTAATACCAGAGAATTAAAACGCAATTTTAAAAGAAAAGGTAGATTTTCTAAAAATAAATTAGATAATTATAAAGACATAATTTATAAGCTGATCCCATCTAGAATTTTAAAAACACAAGAACTAAATAATATAAAATTATCCCTTATAAAAACTTAAATTAAAACAAGAAAATAATTCTTTATAATTGAAATATGAACACTAAATATATAATCTCCCTTACAAACAATTATGGATAACTTAACTAGAGAATAGAAAAATCATACTTGAAAACATTTTTTGATAATGAAAACAGTCATGAAAATTAACATAGGAGTATAATTTACCTTAAAAATAAGTTTAATCATAAATGAATATTCAATACCTTACTTGAAACACAGATTGGAGACTTTCTTGTGTTGTATTAGTTTTGTGTATTGTCTCATTCATCGGACTGGAAATAGTTTTGAAGATTACATTTTTATAGCTTTTATAGCCATAAAAACTACTATGTAAATAGTGTTGAAAACAAGCTTACCAAGCTAGCTGTAAATTGAAACAGACTGTGAGAGTAATTTATAATTTTCATTCATAATTTTCTACACATGCTAGAATGGAAAAAAATGACAGTGAAAAAAAACAATCTAAATTTGATAAGTTCAACATAAAGTGAATTCACAAGGACAGATAACAGACATATGCGGAACAAAATAAAAAATATATTGTTTTTCAAATATGAAACAATAATGTATTTGACAAGGTAGATCTAAACCAAATAGCATTCACAAAATCAGATTCGCTAATCAAGACTAAAGTAGATCAACCAAAAAACAAAGTCAAAGATGAAAGGTGGATATAATCAGAAATATATCCTAATAAAATTTGGCTGACTACCTCACATTGTGATCTAGACTTCTAAGTCTGAGGGTGATCAAAACTGGATCTAAAACCGTTGGTTGATCTGCTTGGAAAGAAACCCTAACTGCGGAAAACCAGTTGACACTGCCCAGACCTCCTATGTGCACAGGGCGACCACGACGACCCCTAAGCCACAACCTTGGCTCCAACACCTTCAATGTGAAGGTTGTGTCGCATGACTCATCTCCCTCAAGGTGTCTCTATCTTGAATCTCTATTCTAGTGGCCTGGTTCCCCTTCTCCCTCGACGGTCGACCCGCAATGCACTCCCCCTTGAAACCTAATCACAGACCCCTTTTATATTTTCATCTCTTTTTTTATTATTTTTATATCATTATGATTGTTTATTTAATTACTTTAATATACTTAATTTATATAAAGATAATATAGGTACTAACAAATCTTATAATTTCAATATGAACACCAAAATAATTTTATATAAATATTATCATAATATGAATATTATGAGTTTAAATTTAACATTTAACAAAATATTAATCTAAACATATTTTATAATTTGAAACTAAATATTATAATATATTTATTTAAACTACCTTTTTCATAATCCATAATTTATGAAAGTAATAGTTTTAAAAATAATCAAAATTCATAAAATCAAATTAATTATATTTGTATATTAATTAGTTAGATAAAATTTTAATAATTATTATCAATTAGATTCATAACTTATAACTAGATTATTTCCGTATTTTATTATATTTGTACATAAAAATAATTATAAGACATTTATGAAATATAGTGTCTTTAAAATTTACAAAAATTTTAATCTAAAATATTTTATTAGATAATGTTTTGACAAAAATAATTAAATTAATATGGTTATTTTCAAATATTCTTTTTAAAAAACAATGAAATAAATTTGAAAACTGTAAATATTATTTATAATTTTATTATAATCAAATTAATTAATAACTTAATTATGATTATTAATTTTAAAATAAAATCGTCTTAAAAAATATTATTTATTGGTATTAATTATAAATATATCCATTTAATAAAATATATTTTTAATAAAACTACATTTAGAATTTTTGGGTTATTACATGGACTCCATGGTGGGAAGTGATAATGTGCTCTAACAGCATCCTATGGGTGATAGGGGAGACTTTCATATGGAGGGTGGGGCCCACCTTCACGAAAAAGACTTTCTTAGACAAGTCTAGGATGAAGGAGATCTTAATGATCTCAATAATATGGAAGCTTGGGTTAGTCACCATGATCATACACATGACATGTGTCCTTCAATAAAGGACAAACTCAATGCTGATTAGAGATCTGAAGACATGAAGAGATCGTGGGTAGTTATAGATGTTGGGGAAGTTTCAGCAGTAAACATTGGCTCAGTAGAAGGATTTTGAGCTTTTCATGTGGAACCTGAGGATGGGATGCCTAGTGAATCTCAAAAGTGGGTTGATTCTACTGATGAGGATGAGGATGATCAACCTATTCATGAGGCTCTCATTCAAGAAGAAGTTGATCTTTACTTGAAGCATTATTTAATTACACCTGCAAAAAGAAAGGGGAAGGTCAAGGTTGTGGATGCGGAAGGCTTCCAATTGGTCTTACCTAAAAAATCTACTCATATTGAATGGCCACAGGTGACTTCCAAAGGTTCTCCTCATGGCGTTCTACCTCCTATAAATATGGAAAAGGGTGAGGATTATTTATAGGTTGGTGTTCTTGAATAATGTAGTGAGGATGTTGGGAAAGCTGATATTTCCTCATCTTAAGTGAAAAAAACTATATATTGCTCACATGCGGATTTTTTTCCAAACATACTACCATTGGATGACCTTCTAGAGGATGTCCATACTATAAAGATGATTCAACCTATGATGGATTCTTGCACTCATGATGAGTTTTATGATGGGGTTCAAATGGTTTCTAAATCCTGGAGACAGGGTAGACATCCAAAAGGATGAGGAAAAGGATATAGACGAGATGAGTGGGCTACAACATGAGGGCGCCAATGAAGTGTGTCTAATAGGACTTGTCCTAAGATCACTTCAGAGCAGGAGAAGATCAAGGAGAAGTATGTAGTGATTTGTAATCAAAGAAACACACAGTCAAAGTGGGAGACTGTTGATGATGACTCTGACCATGATCATGGGAATGATCCTGATTTTGTTTGACTCTGTCCAAGGTGACATTGCTTTGTCACCTTTCTGGTTTGGAGGGGCTTTTTGTGCTGCATTTTTTTGTACTTGGCTTTGTTTTTATTTTCTTTAATAAATTTTAGGACCGAGATTGCTCGAGTCCTAATATTTCCTAGTATATTTATATAATTATATATATATAATTATAATTATATATGTATTTAATAAATATATATAAATATAAATATAAACATAATAAATATATTCATTATTTAAATATATTTATTATAATTTTATAATTATTTAAATATATAATTATTCATTTGCAGTTGGGGTGGTGTCATAGTGGTAAACCTCATAATCTTGCATCCAAAAACCAGAGTTTAAATCCTGACAATCCCCTTGGGGGATTTACATCATAGGTGGTTAAGTATGAATGATGCTGCAGGCAGTGGTGCAGGCATGATGCATGCAGGCGGTGATGCAGGCAGGTAGTGACGTAGGCATGATGCAGGCCTGGTGATACGGGCATGATGATGCACGCATGATGCTTCACTAGGTCTTCAAGCTATGTCCAGGGGCTACTTGGTCTTGGGCCTATGTGCTATGTAATGAATCTCTCTCTAACCACATAGAAAGAGGTTTTTTCTTTCATAATAAAAAGAGGCATTAATCACAACTTTTAAATGTATATATAGTTATTTATTTTTAATTATATAAATACTTTTAAAAAATATTAATTTATTTATAATTATAATTTTATAATTTTATAAATATAGTAAATATACATTTATAAATATATTTATTTATAAATATTTATTTTCAAATATATTTTTAATATTATTAATGAATATATAATTTTAAATGCATGAATGTTAAAAGTGAGTGAAATTGAATTATTAAAAATGAGTAGAATTTAAAAATATTAAAAAATGGATAAGTTTTATTTATTATACAAATTATTAAACAATTAAAATATGGATATATATTGAAATGAAGATGAATACATATTTAAAATATTAAAACATTGTAAATAAAGGACCCTTTCATGGGAATGCACGGAATGTGGGTAATAGACACTAAATGACCCTTTCCCTTTTGTTCTCTTGTTGGAGTTGTGTTCTTTATTTTCTATTGGTTTGGTGGTTTGTGTGATGTGTACTTTTTGTCACAACCCATTGTCTTTGTCTCTTAATATTTTTCAATAAATTTTTAGGGTCATGGGTTTTTAAACCTATGGATTGCATCGTTTGGATTAAAATATAGTAAATAAATATGTATAAATAAATATTAGAAAATGATAAAATTTTAATAAAATAAAAATGGATAAATAATACTAACTAAAATAATATTAAAAATAAATAAATAAATTTTATCAATTAAAAAATAGTATATTAAATATATTATCTTACTAAGTGAAATTATTTAATGAATATTAAAATTTGAATGAATTAAAAAAATATTAGGTGTGTGTGTTTCTATATAAGACTTCATTAATTACATAAATATTTGGGTGATTGAAATTAATGTTCATATATATACAAGTATGATATATGTTAAATTGAAAAATGAAATCTATTATCTATTATATATACTAAATCTTGTAAATTTTCTTCCACATGTCACCTCCACATCATTTCTCATATACATGTCTCCCTCTCCTTCAATTCTGCACATCGTCCTTGGTATACCATCCTCCCGAATTCCTCCCCCACACCCCCCAACTCTCCGTCCCCAATCCCATCTCCAAATCCCCTCCCTAAGTTTGTCGTCACTAGCTCTGCCTCTTCTCCATTCCTCTCCCTCCTTCCCCCCATCCCATCATTCGTCCCGCCTCCACCCCCATCTTCAAATCTAACTCCCTTACTTCCTCGATTCCTCATATCATCCTAGAATCATTTTTATTCTCTACCAAATCCACCTCCTCTACCACCTATGAATCGATATCTACCTCATCCACTTCATATACCTTATTCTCCACCTCCAACTATGCCTATGCATCAGACATCACCTCTGCCTACGCTCCACCGCCCCCAAACCCTTCTCATCCAAACTCGTCTCCTCTAAAACCACTTCCTTTAAACCCTTCTCCTCCAAATATGTATCCATATACTTCCCTTTACTCATTTCCAAACCCCCCCCCCACCCCCACCCCCCAAATTGCGCCTGTATCAAACCACTTTCAATAAATATATCCCTCCATGCAATGACTAATCTAGCCTCATGAAACCCTACTACAATTCCAACCAACTTATGTTCACTGCAAACTTCTTTCCATCTCAACGATCTATCATCACACATAGCAGCGTTCGCATAGCCAAACCCTTGCACAGACTCTCCATCTATTCAGATCTTCTACCATATACATCACCATATAAACTTCGATAAATATATTTTTTACTCCATATCACATTTCATATATTCATTTGTTCCAATCATACCACTAAAACAACACGAAAATTCATTCTCTCATATTCCACTATCTTCCATTTCAGGTTGGAGAAATTAGATATGGAGAATGTATATTTCTCTAGATAGGCATACATCTCTATACCAAGTACCTATTATGTCCAAGTCTTAAGACACCATGGCCACCATCTTGGAGGTATGGACTTATGAAAAAGTAATATTCTTCATATTGATTTTTTCCCTTCATTATTACATTGTATTCATTACCATGTTGATTGGATTGTGGGGGCATGTTTGAATGTTTTAAGTCACTGTTGTCATGTTGGGTTCCCCCCTTAAAGGGGGTTTATGCTAATAAAAAAAATTAATTTTCAGTCAGTCAGTCAGTTCAACACCATGTTGATCAAATTTGATGTTTTTATACTAACTGGATTCTTATTTAGGTTTAGATTTTTCATTTTCCTTTTTACTTTCTAAATTGAGTTCATTCATTGTAAATGCTCAACATCATTTATCTGTTTCATCTTTGACATTATTTTTTGAGAACTCACTCTAGGTATCTTTATATACCATAACCTATTACTTTTAAAAAAATGAAACAAATTCTGATATATGTTTTAAATTTATATTTTCAATGGAATACAAGCTGATGCACCTAAAAAATCACTTCAGGTTGTTGACTTTATATCCTTTGAAATGCCTATCTCCGAGTTTAGTTATTTATATTTATATTCCATTTTATATATTTCATTATTTTTTCTTAATACATAATATTCTAACATGTCTGAATATCATAATTGTGATAGCATAATATACCTTCAAAGATGTCTTAGGTGCATTTCAATTACCATCCGATTTGGATGAAGAGATATTACAAAGGAAATTAACAAGGTTGAAAATGAAAAAATTTGTCCATAATGATATATAAAATATTATCAATATTATACTTCATATATATATATATATATATATATATATATTAGAATATATATATATTAATTCCATTATTAAAATGGAAGGTACATGTGTTGTATCAATTTCTTTACATTGAAATAATGAAGCAACACACATTATTTTAATAGATACTTTGTTATATATTGATATCAACATGTAATGTTATAATTTATTGTCATTATAAAATATATTATTTCATTGATTTCATACTCTTTTTCATTTAAAAATTTTATATTTTTAATTCTTGAATGACTACTTACAATTTTTACAAATATAGATTTGAAATGATTGTTATGTCAAAATGAGCTTCAATTTTGTCAAAATTTGTATTCTTATTATTTTTAAACCCACAAAATATGGATCGTATTATTGATTATTCTCATGAATAAGTGAAAATGTTTTCTTCTTTAGAAAGTATGTTGCAGTCTTATTTATATCCACTAAGTTTAGTTCACAAAATTCCCTTTTCTTCTCTAAATATGGGAATATTATAAAGTATAAAAAAAATGTTCATATTCATGAAATTATGTCTCAAAAACACCTCCATGTATTATTTATCCGTACAAAAATTATAACCAAAATATTCTTCAGCCACAATTTCTAGGTTAGTTTCATCAAACTCTACATCATATTTATGATGTGAGTTTTTTTCTTAAATGATATGTATTCATATTCTATTTACATTCGGTGAATTTTATACTATTTTAACATGAAATATATTTATGAATAAAATTTAAAATCTGAATTTTTTGAGTTGGTATTAAATATATCAGTGATAGGTGAGTGAGGATGTAAAACCCCCAGTTAAAGGTATTTTATTATTTTATTATTTTATTATGTATTTTTTTATTGTAACACCTCAACCCCTCTAGACTCGAGTCGGTGCATTACTTGTGATATTAGCATGGTTAGAATGAATGAAAATCCTGAAGGAACGATCAGTTTAGTAGTCTTGAAGAAACTAGATACATATATGTTTCTCAAATTATATTGGAAAAGTTTACAAAATAAAATACATAGAAAAAACTAAAAACAGCATCCCCAGGAACTCAATAAAAGATCTTCTCTTCATCACCTGTTGAAGGTAGACAATGAAAGGGGTGGGATAAAATGCTCAGTAAGGGTTAAAAATAGCGGAATCATAAGTACAATAATAAGTTAATCACAATCAATCTGACATAATCAGTATGGCATAGTGAATAAATGAATAACAAATGCCATTAATAAACTGAGAATGAAACTGCACCCATAGATTTTTTCCTAGTGAAAACCTCATGGATAATAATAATAATTGATAATGAATAAACAGAATGCTTATTAATTGGAAGTCATGTATCTGGAACATGAAACTATAATACCATAAAAATGGTTTAGTTCTATGGGTAGAAACCCGTCTGATTTTTGGAAACAAAATCGAAGGGTTTGTCGCCAAACTGTTTTGTCTCATGAGACCTACTGATGCATCGAGGGGCTATAGCAGGCCCCACCTGCCACTGCTTGTCCAAATAATTCTTTATAAATTGATTCAATACAAGATAAATATGCCTTTTCAATATCTGCATAAAGTAGATAATACGGATTCGTCGATAATTCCATAGTCAAAATATCTTTCCAAATATACACCGTATGTAAAATGGTATATGGTTTAGATAATAAACATATCCATGATATGAGATTATGGATATTTAATAGAAATATAATTTGAAATGTAAAGTGAACTCAAATGGGAAGTAGGTACACCACATAGGGATTATTTGGTGCACATTACAAAGTTAGTCACAACAAAATGGTAGTTGAGACAAAGTCCTTTACCAAAATGTAATCGGTCGAATCACATGACCAGAACTTATTAACCATAAATGAATTATTGAATAAAATTAATATAAAGGTAATAATTTTATTATATATAAAATTTCAGTACACATATACTAAATATAAGGAATAATTGGCGAACAATGGAAGTCTCACAGAAATGAAAGTGAGATGAGAAACCCCTTACCTTATGCTCAAGTGTGTTCTTCGTTTGTTTTAATGACCTGAATAATCAAATTTAGATTCATTAATTAATATTTATAGAACCTCCTATACATATAATTTATTTATTATAACCTAATTAGGTTCATTAATGGCTCTTTCTATGGGTTCAATTGGTTCAATTTTCATGTTTTGGAAGCATTTTCTTCCTTGGTTTTCATGGTTCGTTTACTTGTTTCCATGAATGGAAGTTCATTTGAAACATGGTTAAACATCCAAAATTGTTAATACATATTATTAATAAAATTATTCATATATAAATTATATTATAATAATTTTGGGTTATATCCCATAATGATGATTCATTAGTTAAAACATTAATGATGTTTGTTTAGATCATTTTAATGGTTCTTTGATAATAACAACCTCATTTTATCTTATAAATTAGAACCCTGAGTACAAAAGAATTCTAGAACCTTGGGTGAGTCATAAAACATATATTATAACCAGGTTAAACCATATAAATGGTTTCATGACCATACTTTAAATAATTAATGGAAATTGATATTACAGCATCTACGATGTCGGTAATTCGATACATCACAGACAATGTTTTTAATTCCTTGAACAAGTGGGGGAAAAGAAGAAGATTGATGATGAATTTATCATGAACATGAGAACATATAGAATATAAAAAGATTCTGGAGATTTCATTTTTCTTGGTTAAGAAGAGATGAAGAAAGAATAAATAAAGAAATCAAAATAAAAGAATAATTTTGAAATCGCTTACAAAAATCCGACAGCCTAACGGCTACACAACATGGTTTTAGAAAATATTAAAAAGAGAGGGGAAAAAGGTCACCTATCCAGAAATAAATCATAATATATATTATATCAATAATAATAAGCAAAATAAGAACATGGTGTGGAAACTTGAAAGATATACCACATAAAAGAGAACTTGAAAGGAAAAAAAGAAAGAAATTGAGAATTTTCTTACCTTGTAGAGTAACCCTTAGAACTTGAAGGTTGGGACCTTGCGGGCTTGAGGAAACCTTGGGAGGACTAATATAGAGCTAAGGAGGCCAGAACTTCTTTGAGGGAGAATTGTGAATGAATTCAATTAAAAGAAGAGTTGGTATTTATAGGAAAAGTGAGGGATTATTTTAATAATTTCCAAAGGACACCTCATGGGTGGTATTTGCAAAACCATGGGCTTTCCCATGGTATTTCCCCATGGTTAAAGCCACTTGGGACAACTCACATCTTATTTATCTATAAACAAGTAGAACAGATTTATTACATCATTATTACATAATTAATGATGTCATTAACACACTGAAACTAAAAACTGTATTTTTTACTATTCACTGAAAAATCAATTGTTTCAGAAAAATTCCCAAAATTCACCCTAACCATTTTTTGACGTGTAGAATTCAAAAGTGAAATCCATTTTTCAAAAATAATTTTCTAAATATTATTAATTCAATTTTTAAATAAGGTCATAGTTAATTCGAAAAATAACAATCTTAAAGTGCAATTAGTTTTATTTCTCATTGAAAAACTAATTAAGATCTCATTATCTTATTACCTTAAGAAAATAAAATAATATTATTATTTACTATTCATAAGGGTCATATTACTATTCATATTACTTTTCATATGGTTATGTTACTATTCACCAAAAAACAATTTTGTTCTATCAGACTCCAAATGACTTACTGAACACAACTCTAGATGACCATTTTTCGAAATTCAAAACATAGAAGAGGCAAAGTTGTGTTTAATGGATAGATTATAAAATTTCATTATATATTTATTTTCAAAACCTTGGGGTGTTACATTCTCCCCTCCTTACAAAAATTTCTTTCTTGAAATTCAAAAAATATTACCTAAAAATATTCGGGTATGTATTTAACATAAGCTCCTCATGCTCCCATGTTGCTTCCTCCATCTTATGGTTCCTCCATAGAACCTTTACTAGACGAGTCGTCCGATTTCTCAATACTTTTTCTCTAGTATCAAGAATCTTGATAGGCTATTCACAATAAGATAGATCTGTCTCAAGTTCTACTTCTTCATAAATGAGTACATGTGTTGGGTCTGGCATGTACTTTCTTAACATTGATGCGTGGAACACATTGTGAACCTTGGAGAGACTTGGCGGAATTTCCAAACGGTAAGCGACAGCTCCAATTTGGTCCAGAATTTCAAAAGGTCCGATGTACCTGGGACTTAACTTTCCATTCTTACCGAATCATATAATACCCTTCCATGGAGATACCTTTAAGAAAATGTGATCACCTTCTTGAAACTCCAAATACTTCCTTCGGTTATCTACATAGATATTTTTCCTACTTTGAGCTATTTTGATATGGTTCTGGATAATCTTCACCTTTTCCATTTTTTCTTCTACAAGTTCTGGGCCCATGAGTTTTCTTTCACCAACTTCATCCCAACAAGTTGGTGTACGGCATCTCCTCCCTTATAATGCATCATATGGTTCCATCTGAATACTTGAATGGAAGCTATTGTTGTAGGAAAATTCCACGAGAGGTAAATACTGATCCCACATGCCTTGAAAATCAAGTGAACAAGACCTCAACATGTCTTCCAATGTTTGAATAGTCCGTTCTGATTTTCCATCAGTTTGTGGGTGGTAGGTAGTGCTCAAACAAAGATCAGTATCTAAGGCCTTCTAAAAACTTTTCCATAATATTGATGTAAAACATGGATGAAGATCATAAACAATTGATAGGGGTACTCCATGAAGTCTCACAACTTCATTAATATATAGTCTTGCTAGACGTTCAAGTGTTAGATCTTCTATTATAGCAAGAAATTGTGCTGACTTGGTAAGATGATCAATAATGACACATATTGCATCGTTCTTTCTAGGAGTCTTTGATAGTCCCATGAAAAAGTACATCGTGATACTATCCCATTTCCACTCAGGTATGGGAAGAGGTTGCAATACTCCTCCAGGTTGTTGCCTTCCAACTTTCACTTGTTGAAAAACCATACATCTTGACAAAAAATCAGCAATCTCCCTCTTCATGTTGTCCCACCAAAAATGTTCCTTCAAATCTCTATACATCTTAGTGCTACAAAAGTGTATAGTGAAATTGGAACTATAATCATCATCCAACAATTCCCTTTTTAGATCAGGTATATTGGGAACACAAAGTCTCTTCCCAAATTTCAAAATTCCATCTTCGTATACGAAGTCACTCAATCTCTCATCATTCATAGCTTTAATCTTATTTTGAAACTCCTCATCATCAGCTTGAGAACATTTTATCCTTTCTAGTAAAGATGGTTTGTCAACCCTTTGAAAAAGCATTGATGTTTCACCTTCCATGGTTATTCCCATATCCATCTTTACTAGATCCATGAAAATAGGTTCTCTTTAAACTCTCATCTTGTTCAAAACTCCATGATCCTTTCTGCTCAAAGCATCTGCCACCTTATTTTCCTTCCCTGGGTGGTAGTGTATCGTGAAATAATAATCCTTGAGTAGTTCAAGCCATCTCTTTTTCCTCAAGTTGAGTTCTCTCTGTGAGAAAATATAATTCAAACTCTTGTGATCAGTATAAATCTCACATTTTTCACGATAGAGATAATGTCTCCATATATTCAAAGAAAATATTACAGCAGCTAACTCAAGATCATGAGTAGGATAGTTTTTCTCATGAACTTTTTGCTATCGTGATGCATAAGCAATAACCCTATCATTTTGCATAAGGACACAACCAAGTCCTTTATTTGACGCATCACTATAAATAACAAACTCATCATTCCCCAATGGTAAAGTCAATATATGAGCATCGACTAATATTCTCTTCAGTTCTTCGAAACATTCTTCACAATCTTTTTTCCAAAAAAAATTAACCCCTTTACGTGTGAACTTTGTTAGCGGGTTAGCCAGTCAGGAAAAATTCTGCACGAAATGCCGATAATAACCTGCTAAGACAATAAAACTGCGTACCTCAGTTATGTTTATTGGTGTGGGCCATTCTTGGATTGCCTTTGTCTTTGCAGGATCAACTAGGATTACATCCTTAGAGACAATATGGCCTAGAAAAGGAACTGACTGAAGCCATAATTCTCACTTGCTAAACTTCCCATATAATTGGTTTCTTCTAAGAGTTTTTAGAATAGTTCGCAAATGATCCTCATGGTCTTCATAGATTTTTTATTATACTAGGATATCATCGATGAATACCACAACAAATTTATCAAGATATTCCTTGAAAAATCTATTCATTAAATCCATGAAAACAGAGGGTGAATTTTTCAGTCCAAAAGGCATCACTATAAACTCATAATGCCCATACCTGGTTCGAAATGCTGTCTTTAGAATATCTTTCTTCCTCACACACAGTTGATGATATCCATATTGAAGTTCAATCTTTGAAATGTATTGATCTCCATAAATCTGGTCAAATAAATCATCAATCTGGGGCATAAGATACTTATTCTTTATTGTAATAGCATTGATTTCTTTGTAATCAATGCAAAGTCTCATGGATCCATCTTTCTTCTTGACAAAGAGAACAGGGGCTCCCCATGAAAAAATACTAGGTTAAATAAAACCCTTTTCACTCAAATCCTCTAGTTTTTTCTTTAGCTCTACTAATTCCACAGTGGCCATTCTATAGGGAGTCTTTGATATGGGTCTTGCATCATGAATTAAATCAATAGAGAACTCAACTTATTGCTCTGGAGGATGTCCAGGTAAATCCTCTGGAAATAAATCAATGTACTCTTTCACTTTGTGCACATATTCAATTTGAATATTTCTTTCCTCTACCATTGATATTGGTTTACCTTCCTCTCCAAGTATTTCATTCAATAGAGCTATTGGGGTGGTTCTAGATAAGAATCAGGTGGCGAAGTTTCTTCCCTAAAGACAAGGGATTCTATACCATTTCCAAAAAACTGTAACTTCCTTTTTCTTGCAATAAATCCTCACATCATAATTTGATAGCCAATCCATACCGATAATTATATCAAATTCATTCATGGGTATGATGATAAGGCTAGCAACTAAATCACGTTTTGGTGTTTGGAGGGGGACTAGTCGACATGCCTTTGTTGCAATGATACATCTCGTGGGATTTTTGACTGACAACTCCTTTCTTAAATAAAATTAGACATATCTAATTTTCCTAGAAAACTAAGAGGATATAAATTAATGCGATGATCCAGAATCAAATAAATTGTTGGATAAGTTTGAGGAAACAATTAAAGTACCTTCCACCACATCACTAGGAACTTCAAACTGCACGGTTTTAATCATATAATCTCTCCCTTTCTCTCTTGGATTTTTATTAGGCATGTTTCCTTGGCGCTTAGGACACTCATTTTCATAGTGTCCCATATCTATGCAATTGTAGCATTAAACATCATTGAATTGTTTCTTCCCCTTTCATTCATCAGATCGATGACCCTTTTCTCCATAGTTATAGCAGACTCCCTTACCTTTCAAGCATTTCCCGGGATGATTCTTTCCACAGTTCTTGCATAATGGGAAACTATTCATTCCCTTGATCATCTTTGTTGCTTCTCCTTTTTCTTTCTTATCATAATTCCGCTTCTTATCTTGGTTTCCTTTGAAAAAAATTTGATCTAGAAAATTCCTTCTCTATTTTTATGGCACTTGATACAATTTCATCATATGATGAAAATGATTGAGAAGTCAGTGCCCTTCGAAGACTTGGCTTAATACCTTTAAAGAAATTATCAATCTTTCTTTCTGAGTCATGAACGTAATCCACGACATACCTAGCGAGCCTCGTGAAGGTAGCCTCATACTCTACAACACTGTCTTCCTCCCTTTGTTTCAAGCTAAGGAATTTCCTCTTCATTTCAGTTCGTTGCTCACAAGGGAAATGTTTTTTGAAAAATATTTCCTTAAAAGTACTCCATTCCATATACTCTATCTCTTTTTCCTCCGTGGTATTTTTGAATCAAGTACCACCATTGATCAGCGTCGCCCTTGAGACAATATACTGCCAGTACTACCTTTTCATTTTCATTGCATCTTAACGCCATGAATATCTTTTCAAGGGACTTGATCCATTGCTCAACAACCACTGGATTAGTAGTCCCACTGAAAGATGGGGGCTTCTGCCGCATGAAATGATCCAACACATGTTTTGAATGGTTATTTGTTACAACTTGAGTAAGTTGTCCCAATATGGTCATGATCTGATCTGCTCCAACGTTGACTATGTTGACTTGCTCAGTAGAGAGATCCCTACCTTGCCCGTGAGTATTAATTCCCCTTATTCCATTAGATTCCATTTCTAAATAATGGGATACACTAGATTAGTTTATTAATCTCAAATATAAAACCACTCAACATATATTGAAATTATATTCATAGCTAATCTTATAAACATGGTTCCTATAAGGAAAAATTTACATTAACTCCTTCATAATGGATTGTAAAGAAAACATTAATTATCCTAAGCATATCCCCCAGGAGTGTCGTAACCAAGAGTGCGGCAAGGCCCATTGTCGAGCACCAGTTACCATTCGAGTCTAGCTCAAAGTGGTGTTTTCGGGTTTTACCCCTAGATACATCTGTGCTAGAGCTGCCTATACCTGCTCATATCCAGACAGGGACGTATTGATTAAAATATCCACATAATCTATTCCTTACCAAAATACCAAGACATTCTTGTATTTTCATCCTCAGATACTACCTTAGTCCTTTGTTACCTACTATACATTTCCTACCCTAGTTTCCAAGTTTTCTACTAAACTTCCTTTGATACCAAATGTAACACCCCGACCCCTCTAGACTGGAGCCGGTGCATTACTTGTGATATTGGCATGGTTAGAAGGAATGAAAATCCTGAAGGAACTATCAGTTTAGTAGTCTTGAAGAAACTATATACATAAATGTTTTTGAAATTACATTGTAAAAGTTTACAAAATACAATACATAGCAAAAACTAAAAACAGCATCCCCAGGAACTCAATAAAAGATCTTCTCTTCATCACCTGTTGAAGGTAGACAATGAAAGGGGTGAGCTCAAATGATCAGTATGGGTTACAAATAGAAGAAGAATGAGTAAAATAATAAGTGAATCACAATCAATCGGACATAATCAATATGGCATAGTGAATAAATGAATAACTAATTCCATTAATAAACTGAGAATAAAGCTGCATCCATATATTTTTTCATAGTGAAAACCTCATGGATAATAATAATAACTGATAGTGAATAAAGAGAATTCTTATTAATTGGATGTCATGTATCTGGAACATGAAACCATAATACCGTAAAAACGATTTAGTTCTATGGGTAGAAACCCGTTTGATTTTTGGAAACAAACTCGAAGGGTTTGTCGCCAAACTGTTTTGTCTCGTGAGACCTACCGATGCATCAAGGGGCTATAGCGGGCCCCACCCACCACTTCATGTCCAAATAATTCTTTATACATTGATTCAATACAAGATAAATATTCCTTTTCAATATCCGTATATAGTAGATAATACGGATTCATCGATAATTCCATAGTCAAAATATCTTTCCAAATATACACCGTATGTAAAATGGTATACGGTTTAGAAAATAAACATATCCATGATATGAGATTATGGATATTTAATATAAATATAATTTAAAATGGAAAGTGAACTCAAATGGGCAGTAGGTACACCACATAGGTATTATTAGTTGCACATTACAAAGTTAGTCACAACAAAATGGTAGTTGAGACAAAGTCCTTTACCAAAATGTAATCGGTCGAATCACATGACCAGAACTTATTAACCATCAATGAATTGTTGAATAACATGAATATAAATGGAATAATGTTATTATATATAAAATGTCAGTACACATATACCAAATATAAGGAATAATTGGCGAACAATTGAAATCTCACAGAATTGAATGTGAGATGAGAAACCCCTTACCTTATGCTCAAGTGTGTTCTTTGTTTGTTTTAATGGCATGAATAATCAAATTTATCTTCATTAATTAATATTTCTAGAACCTCCTATACGTGTAATTGATTTACTATAACCTTATTATCTTCATTAATGGCCCTTTATATGGGTTCAATTTGTTCAATTTTCATGTTTTGGAAGCATTTTCTTCCTTGGTTTCAATGGTTCGTTTACTTGTTTCCATGAATGGAACTTCATTTGAAACATGGTTAAACATCCAGAATTTTTAATACATCTTATTAATGAAATTATGGATATATAAATTATCTTATAATAATTTTGGGTTATATACCATGATGATGATTCATTAGTTAAAACATTAATGATGTTTGTTTAGATCGTTTTAATGGTTCTTTGATAATAACAACCTCATTTTGTCTTACAAATTAGAACCACAAGTACAAAAGAATTACAGAACCATGGGTGAGTCATAAAACATATATTATAACCTGTTTAAACCATATAAATGGTTTCATGACCAGACTTGAAATAATTAATGGAAATTTAGATTACATCATCTATGATGTTGGTAATTTGATACATCACAGACAATGTTTTTAATTCCTTGAACAAGTGGAGGAAAAGAAGAAGATTGATGATGAATTTCTCATGAACATGATAAAATATAGAATATAAAATATAATGGAGATTTAATTCCTCTTGGGTAAGAAGATATGAATAAAGAATAAATAAATAACTCAAAATAAAAGAATAATTTTGAAATCGCTTACAAAAATTCGGCAGCCTAACGGCTACACAACATGGTTATAGAAAATATTAAAAAGAGAGGGGACAAGGGTCACCTATCCAAAAATTAATCATAATATAGAGTAGATCAATAATAAGAAGAAAAATAAGAACATGGTATGGAAACTTGAAAGATATACCACATAAAAGAGAACTTGAAAGGAAAAAGAAAGAAATTGAGAATTTTCTTACCCTGTAGAGTAACCCTTATAGCTTGAAGTTTGGGACCTTGGTGGATTTAAGAAACCTTGTTAGGACTAATATGGAGGTAAGGAGGCCAGAAATTCGTTGAGGGAGAATTGGGAATGAATTCAATGAAGGGAAGAGTTGGTATTTATAGGAAAAGTGAGGGATTATTTTAATAATTTCCAAGGGACACCTCATGGGTGGTATTTGCAAAACCATGGGCTTGCCCATGGTATTTGCCCATGGTTAAAGCCACTTGGGACACCTCACATCTTATTTAACTATACACAAGTCGACCAGATTTATGACATCATTATTACATCATTAATGATGTCATTAACACACCAAAACTAAAAACTGTATTTTTTACTATTCACTAAAAAATCAGCTGTTTCAGAAAAATTCCCAAAATTCACCCTAACCATTTTTCGACATGTAGAATTAAAAATTGAAATACATTTTTCAAAAATAATTTTCTAAATATTATCAATTTAATTTTTAAATAAGGTCATAGTTAATTCGAAAAATAACAATCTTAAAGTGCAATTAGTTTTATTTCTCATTGAAAAACTAATTAAGATCTCATTATCTTATTGCCTTAAGAAAATAAAATAATATTATTATTTACTCTTCATAATGGTTATATTACTATTCATATTACTATTCATATGGGTATGTTACTATTCACCAAAAATCAAGTTTGTTCTATCAGACTCCAAATGACTTACTGAACACAACTCTAGATGACCATTTTTTGAAATTCAAAACATAGAAGAGGAAAAGTTGTGTTTAATGGATAGATTATAAAATTGCATTCTATATTTATTTTCAAAACCTTGGGGTGTTACATTTATTATAATATGTCTTATATTGGTTTTCGAAAGTTATGTAGGGTTTTTTGGATGTTTTTTTCTAGAGATTGGTTCTATAGAGGTTCATATTTTTTTATTGGTTCATATTTTTGTCTAATTTTTTCATATTATTTTCATACATGTGCATGATTTTTTCCATACAGTTTCTTAATTTTTTTGTTCATACATGTAACTATTTTTTATTTTTTTCTTATTAGTTCATATTTTTTTATAATTGATTCCAATTAAAAATAAAGTTTCATGTTTTTCTAATTTTTTTTATTTTTTTCCCACTTTTTGTTATCGTTATTCTTATTTTTTCATATAGGTTGATATTTTTTTAAAATGGGTTCATATTTATTAATATTTTTTCACACAACTTCATATTTATTAACAAACTAATAGGTTTCATTTAAATATACAGGCTTATATTTGATCATTATTATATATATATATATATATAATTTTGTTAACAATAATTTTATACATATTTATATATATTCATTATTGTATGAAAAAAATCATATTTTTTCATATTTGGTCATTATTGATATGAATGGTTTTTTTATTTGTTTGTTACTGGGAATTAAACAATTAAAACTTTTTCATAGGTGTAACTATAAACATTATACTCTATGATGATTTTTCTTAAAAAATGAGATCTATCTTGAATGAAAAATCACTGTCAAACACTATAGTGATGAAACTGAATCGTGTAATAGAACTTATAATTATGTTATTAAAAGTATCAATGTTCCATTTATAATCACTAATATCAAAAATATTATTATTTATTCAACTGTATATTTTCAAAATAGTTTCTTATAGATTCTTTAATTGTTTATTCAATCCTGTATGGGACAAAATTGATGTTCAATTTTTCCATTCCATTTGTCGAAACATCCAAATTTAGGTGATTTATTCACTGTAATAAGCATTTATACATTATGTGAAACCAATTCTCATCTACTTGATTATTCATATTCTATAGATTCAGTTCTACTCTACAAACAACTTATATTTATGAACTATATAATAATTGTTAATATATTTGTATATTCATGATATTCAATTTCAAGTGAACACCACTATCATCTTCCCAACTTATTAATCTGACATCAATGGAACTTGCAGCTGCATATTTGACTCCACTAATATTCTGTACAAACAATTATATGAGACTTGATATCAGTATATTTTTATAGGTAACTATTATCTTCATGTGTTTTTCAATTATTAGAAAAAATTAACAATCTAGAATTGATTCTCTTTCCATTTTTAACAGATATTACTTTTCTATAACATCTTTCAAACTGTATCAAAATTTCTAACATCTACAAAATGGTTAGGTCATGACAAATGGGTCCATTTCATGACTATAAAAATTGTTTCTTTGTTATCATTTTGATACTCTTATTGATATATTGTATAGAAAATTATTCATTTTATTTTTAAACTATAGAAAAGTATAGAGTTTATATTCATACATAATTGTTTTTAAAACTAAATTTTAATGTCATCATAATATAGTTTACATTTAAACTATATTTATGTTTTATTTATACATGAAAATTTATGAATAACATCAATCTAGAATTTTATGTGTACAAAAATAGGACTCAATAATTGAAAATATACAGATATGAAATACAAAATTGAAACTTTTCAAAAATGAAGTAATATGCGTAATTTTTTATTTTTTTATAAAATAATATCAATCTACATTGTACCATTATTAAATTTATTTTATTTTGTTATAAATTTTTTTAGTTATAGTGAAACTATGATAATTATGTATCTTAGTTATGTTGTTTCACTATACAACAAAAAAAATAGTTATGTAGTTTAATTATAAAAATAATTTATTTATTCATTAAAAAATATGTACACATGTAAAGGAGTCTACATGTTTTTATAGAAATAACAATTTCTATTAATTCATTATACAATAAAAAATCTGCAATAGCGACCTTCAATCTTAGAAGTATTATAATTTCCCAAAGCTTAATCATGTATAGTTATGAAATCATATATAAGCAACCTTCATGATTATAGGTATTCTAATTTCATTCTATTAAATTTTTTGAAATTCTAATTTTATTTATTTATTTGTTTTAACTACATCTTAATGTTTTTCACATTTTAATTTGATCTTAATATTTTTTTAATTACTAAAAGTATATACGTTAATACAGTATGTATTGATACAATTTTTAATTTTTTGTTAGTAAATTATTTTTTTCCTGTATTTTATTTCATTTTCCCACTATATATCATTTTTTCACTATATTTCCCTGTATTTTATTTAATTTTTTCACTATATTTCTCTCATGTATACCATTTTTTCCATTACATTTCCAACTGTTTTTCCTTATATATTTTTACCCTATTTTTGAACCTTTATATTTTTTCACTACATTTCCCATAGTATGGTGTCATTAAGTGTAAGTTTTTTTTCAAACTAAACAAAGACCGCATATCCAAAAGTTACTAGATGTTAGTAAAATTTGTGCTAATACAAGATCAAATGGTAGGTTCTTGATGGACCGTAAGGTATTAATCCACACACACACTATTCCTTTATCGATTATTTTAGTTAGAGATAAATTCTATCATCGAGTATGAAATATTTATTGGATAGTTTTTTTGAATTGAATGTATCAAGACAAAAAAAATATTATGTTGAACCCGATTCTCTTTGTTCAAACATCTTTTAGATTTTTCATAAAAATATAATAGGTGGGGAATTTAAATCATTACATGTTACATTAAATTGATTTCTAATGAACCTATAATATTCCATTCCATTTAAAATTTTAAGAATGATAGGTTTATTTATAAGTTTCTCATTAACATTGTTGAGGAAGTGGATCTGATAGTGTACATTCTATTTTTAATGTGAGGTAATATTAACATCTATTAAAGATTTTATCATCTATAAGCTCCATAATAAATCATTTTATTTTATTTATGGATGTATAAGTGTTGCACATACTTCATGTAAATATTATATATCAATTAATCAATGGACAGTGACGTTGTGACTTTTCCATGCTTGATTATGGTTAAAAACATGTGATTTGTATTACTTTTAGGTGAGGACCTCTTGTACCTGTCAAAATATAAAGGTTGTTTCATATTTTCAGAAATTATATTTAGGTGAGGACCTCTTGTACATCACTTTATGGTTTTCAAGTCACTGCTTCAATTTCTTCACTATATTTCAAAACTAAAATTGAAAATTCAATTGCACATTTATTTTATGTTATAAACATGTAGTTTTAAAATAGTATATTAGGAATAACAATGAAGTTTTCAAGACTAAAATTTTATTAATTCATTTTTTAAAAATTTCATATCCCATTTCCTAAATTTTTAATTATAACTTTTTTCTTTGAAAAATATATATTGTATACTATTTTTTGATCACTCCATGTGTTGTTATGTGGAAAGAGTTTCAATAGTTCATGAAAACTTTATAAAGATTACTTTAGAAATTATTCTCATTATTTCATGCCCACACCAGTGAGATTTATATATATTTTAATGGTTTTTATTGTGGTTTTCAATTTTTTCAAATATCATATCATAAAAACTAGTCACATGTAGGTTTATAAAATTTTCATAGAGTTTTATTTTGAATTTTTTCTCAAAAACACACATTAATTTACTCCTTTGATATCATTTTTTATATTAAATTTCATACACGATGAAATTTAAATTGAATAATCTAAAAATATTTATTATTACATCAAATATATAAACATGTGCTTTTTTAGGGCTACTATTATATCGAGTTCACATACTGAATGACATCAAATGTTTAATTTCAACACTTTCAAATGTTCCCATACTGTGACTATATTATATAACTCAGTGTAGTAAGAATTAAAGTAATTCCATTACTCATTACCTTCAAAGAAATTACTCTAATGACATTATATAAATTGGATATTATGATTATATTCTGTGAACTCTGACATGTGGAGGTGAATTAAACCAAATAATATGAATAGAAAATAAGTGTGACATGACTATTGTATGTTGTATATTTGGGAGTTTTTTAATTGTTTTTTATTAGATTTGTTCAAATTCATAGCACTGTTAAGCAATGTAAAGATGATTATTTTATATAAACAGAAGAGCCATAACAACTAATTAATGTTCTTATAATAATTTACAATGTTATATGAATAATTCATAGATCATGTTGCTATTGATTCTTCCTATTTTTATCTACTGCATATTTTATTCTCTATATGTAAATCTGAAGTAAAATAAAGTGTTTATTGGAACATGGTCATTAGAATAGTTTTTTTATGAACAATTTTTATTGAATGGTCCCATCCTTGATATTAAAGGCTTCAATGCCTCGATACCTTCGCCAGAGATGCAATTGAACTTTGTGAAATAATAAAATTAATATATGTGTGTCATATAAGTTGATTATATCCTATTAATTATTTGGTTTCATTGTTTATGACATATACATGGTTGAAAATTACTTTATAGAAATATGTTGGAGGCCCAGGATGTAGATATAGTCAATGTTGGAGATGGTATAAAAGATGATACTATGCGGAATGTTGTTTCAATGACACTTAGATTCATATGATGGGTTTTGAGAGGGTATTCTCATTGATATATTTATTCTTTTTATGATTTATTTATGCCCAAATGGCCAGATATAAATTTTATGATTCGGTTCCATCTATTTGATAAAATTTTACTCTATGAAAAACTATTAAATCATTATTATGGTGAAATTGAATGAATACCAAAATTAGATTGATTAAATATGAAATAATTATTGAATTAGTAAAAAATATTTTTGTTCATAGTGATTATAGATTATGAGGACATACATTAGATTAAATAGAAGATAAATTATAGTATAGAATCCAAATAATAATAAGGATTAATGTATTTATCAATGTAATATAAATGGAATAATATTAAACAATTTCTACTTAATTAATTGATTGAG
Source organism: Viscum album (assembly GCA_963277665.1). Taxonomy (NCBI): domain Eukaryota; kingdom Viridiplantae; phylum Streptophyta; class Magnoliopsida; order Santalales; family Viscaceae; genus Viscum; species Viscum album. The sequence continues at coordinate 659,091,487 of OY728132.1, forward strand.
GTAAAAATTTGATACATGTATGCTTGAATGATACCATGAACATAGTTGTGGCATTCGAGGGGTCCCATGTGAAAATAGTTTTTGTTGAGTCTATGTCTATGTATTTTCACTCAGTGAATATTTGGGTTATATTACTAAATGATTTGTTTTATCATTACACATGTCATCACCACTTATTATTTATATAGATTCTTATTTGTATTTATTTTCTAGTATAAATATTCAGATATGTTCTTATTTTCTAACATGCATTACTAGTTTTCACTTATATTGAAAATAAGTGTGACATGACTATTGTATGAATTCTTGTATGCACTGATTTTCCACTACGCATTCCCAATATGCACTTCTATAAAATATAAGTGAATTAATCTATGAAATTATTTTCTAGGAATACATATTGGAAAAAATCCAAATTATGTGTAAGGGAATGTGTAATTAAATGATCATGCCCTGAAAATTCACCAGTTGGGTACTAGTACATACTAAAGCTTGTGAATTTTCTTCCGTGTGTCACCTCGATATCATTTATCCCATATGTGTCTCCCTCTCTTTCAATTATACTCACCATCCCTAATATACCATCCCACACACCCCAGAATCTCCTCCCCCAATCCCAACTCTTCATCCCATCCCCGAGGTCATCATCACCAGCTCTACCTCTTCCCATTGCTCCCCATGTATCATCCTCCATCAAACCTTCACATACATCTCTAACTCTGACTACCTCACTTCCTTGATTCCTCATCTCTTCCCTAAATATTTTCCATTCTCAACCAAATTTTTCTCATCCACTGCCTTTTCATCAATCTACACCTCCTCCACCACCTCTACATTGATCTTTGCCTCCACCACCTCTTCATCGATCTATGCCTCCGACTACACCTCCACCTCTGACATCACCTCTTCCTCTTCCTCCACCAACACCTCCACCTCTGCCTTTTCCACCCCCAAACTCTTCTCATCCAAATCCATATCCTCATAAACCACATCCTTCAAACCCTTATCCTCTAAATTTGTATCCCTATACTTCCATTTCCTACTTTCCCCCTCCCAAATTTCACCTTTATCGAACCACTTTTAGTCGATATCTCCCTCCATGCACCAATCAATCCAGCCTCACAAAACCATACCATGATTCTGACCAACTTCTGTTCACCACATAATTTTATTCCATCCCTTCGATCTTTCATCATGCATTGATGCATCTACATTGCCAAATCCTAGAATATATTGTTCATCTATTCATATCTTCTACCATATACATCACTATGTAACCTTAAAAAGGTATATTTTTTAATTTATATCACATTTCATATTTTCTTTCATTCCAATCATACCCCTAAAACCACATGAAAATTCATTCTCCCACCTTCCACTATCTTCTATTTCAGGTTAGAGAAATTAGATCTGGAAAATGGACATTTGTTTCCAGATAGACATACTTCTCTCTACCAAGTACCTGTTAAGTCTGAGTCTCCAGACACCACGACCACCATCTTGAAAGTATGGACTTATGAAAAAAATAATATTCTTATGATTGGTTTATCCCCATCATTATTACATTGTATCAATCACCATGATGATAACATTTGATGTTTTTGTATACTAACTGAATTTTGATTTAGATTTATATCTTTCATTTTCCTCTTTACTTCCTAAATTGAGTTCAATAGCTTTAACTGCTCAAAATCATTTATGTGTTTCATATTTGACATTGTTTTTTATGAACTCTCTCTAGCTATATTCGCATAAAATACCCTGTTACTTTTAAAAAAATGAAACAAATTATGAAATAATTTTTATATTTATATTTTTACTGGAAGACAAACTGATGCACCTCAAAAATAACTTCATATTGTTGATGCTATTTTCTTTAAACTGCATATATTAAGTTATATTAATTTATATTTATGTTCCATTTCATATATTTATTCATTTTTTATAACACATTATATACTTACAAGTCTGAATATCATAATTGTGATAGTATAATATACCTCTAAATATGTATTAGGTGTATTTCAATTACTATTCGATTTTGATGAAGAGATATTACAATGGAAATTAATAAGTTTCCAAAAAAATCCATATAGGTATGTATCATATCAAATTTCATTTCATTATTTGAATGGATACTCTATTATGTACTGATATCATCTTGAAATATTATAATCGGTCGTCATTATCAACTATATTTTTTCATTGATTACTTATTTTTTTTCATTTAAAAAGTGTATATTTGTAATGTCTGATTGATTCCTTGAAATTTTTCCAAATACATATCTAAAATGATTTTTATGTCAAAACTAGATTCAATTCTATCCAAATTTTTATTCTTATTCTTTTTTCATCAACAATATATGGATCATATTCATGATTATTCTCTTGAATAAGTAAAAATGTTTGCTTCTTTAGAAAGGATTTTGTAGGATTATTTATATCCAATAATTTCAGTTCACTAAATTCCAATTTCCCCTCTAAATATCAGGATATTCTAAAGCATGAACAAAATTTTCATATTCATAAATGATGTTTCAAAAACTACCTCCCTATATTATTGATCCATATCACTATTGTAACAAAATGATTCTTCACTCGTAATTTCTAGGTTATTTTAATCAAAATTTTCACCATATTTATGATATGATTTTTTTTATTCAATGATATCTATTCATATTCTATTTACATTCGATTATTTTTATAATTTTTTAACACTATAGATATTTATGAATAAAAGTTGAAATATGAATCTAAGGAGTTAGTATTAAACATATAATCGATAAGTGAGTGAGGATGTAACACCCCCAGTTTAAGGTATTTCATTATTTTATTATGTATTTTTTATTATAAGAGGGTTTGGATTGGTTTTAGGAAGTTATGTAGGGTTTTTTGGATGTTTTTTTGGGGAACTTTGTTCCGTAAAGGTTCATTTTTTTTTACCGATTCAATTTTTTTGTCCAATTTGTTCAAATTATTTTCATAGAGGTGTATATTTTTTTCCATAAAATTACATAATTTTTTATTCATACAGGTAATTATTTTTTATGTTTTTCTTAGTAGTTCATATTTATTTATAATTTATTCCAATTCAATTTACAGGTTCATGGTTTTTCAATTTTTTTATATTTTTTTACCCCCTTTTTTGTTATATTTATTCTTATTTTTTAATACAGGTTGATATTTTTTTAAAACAAGTTCATATTTATTAATATTTTTTCATGGGGATTCATATTTATTAACAAACTAATAGGTTTCATTTAAATATACAGGCTTGTATTTGTTCATTATTATATAGATTTTTTTGTTAACAATAATTTTTATACATGTTCATATTTGTTCATTATTGTATGAACAAGTTCATATTTGTTCATATTTGGTCGTTATTTATAAGAATGGATTTGTTATTTTTCTGTTACAATGAATGATACAACTAAATTTTTTTCAGAGGTGTAACTATAAACTTCATACACCATGATTCTTTCACTAAACAAATGAGCTCTATCTTGATTGAAAACTCACCGTCAAACACTATAGTGATGCAACTGATTCGTACACAAGGAATTAGTAGTATGTTATTTAAAATAATAATGTTCTATTTATAACCACTAATATAAAAAATATTATTACTTATTCAATTGGATATTTTCCAAATAATGTCTTGTATATTCTAAAATTGTTACTACAAGCCTGTATGGGATGAAATTGATCTACAATTTTGGAATTCAATTTGTGGAAACATCCAAATTCAAGTGATTTATCCTGTACAATCATCATGTGTACATTATGTGCAACCAATTCTCATTTACTTTATTATTCATATTATTTATATTCAGTTATACTATACAAACAACTTATATTTATAAACTATGTAATAATTGTTCATATATTTTTATAATCGTGATCTTCAATTTTAGGTGAACACCACTATCATCATCCCAACTTATTAACCTGACATCAATGTCGCTTGCGACTGCATAGTAGACTCCAATAATATTTCATATCAAAAATTATATGAGACTTGAGATCAGTAGATTTTTATAGGTAACTACTATCTTCATGGAGTTTTCAATTCTTACAAAAAAATTAACGGTCTACAATTGTTTTTCTTTCCATTTTTAATAGATCTTACTTTAAATTAACAACTTTCAAAATGTATCAAAAGTGATAACTACTATAAAATGGTTAATTCTTGATATATGGTTCCATTTATTTAAAACATAAATTATTACTCTATAATTATTTTGATACTTCTTATTGAAAAATTTCACAAAAAAGTATGCATTTTATTTTGACACTATAGAAAAGTATACAGTTTATATTTATATATGATTGTTTTTAAAACTAAATTTTAATACCATCACAATGTAGCTTACATTTAAACTATATTTAGATTTTATTTATACATGATAATTTATTACTAACATAAATCTAGAATTTTAAGTATATAATAGTATGTTTCAATAATTGGAAAGGTACACAGATTAAATATGAAAATGAAACTTTTTGAAAATGATTAAATATGCATAATTTTTTATTTTTTTATGAAATAAAATCAATCTACATTGTACCATTATTAAATTTCTGGTATTTTTTATCAATTTTTATAAATTAATTAAACTAATTAAAATTTTGGATCTTAGTTAAGTTGTTTCATTATAAAAAAAATTGTTATGCAGTTTCATTATAAAAATAAATTTTTTATTTATTAAAAAATATGTATACATGTAAAGGAGACTACATGTTTTTACATAAATAAAAAATCTGTTTATTTATTATACAATAAAAAAACTACAAAATAGACCTTTAATCTTATAGCTATTATAATTTCCCAAATCTCAATCATGTATAGTTATGAAATCATATAGCAGTAACCTTCAACATTAAAGGTATTATAATATCATTCTTTTAAATTTTTTGAAATTATTATTTATTTATTTATTTTAACTACATATAAATGTGTTCCACATTTTAATTTGATATTCATATTTTTTTTAATTACTACAAATATATACGTTAATATTGTATTTATTGATAAAAGTTTTAATTTTTTTGTTAATAAATTATTTATTCCCTCTATTTTATTTCATTTTCACCCTGCATATCATTTTTTTTTCTTGATTTACCTGTATTTTATTTCATTTTTTCACTGAATTTCCCCCTATATATCATTTTTTCATTTAATTTCCACCTATATTTCCACCTAAATTTCCCTATATATTTTTACTCTATTTTTTAATCTTTCTATTTTTTCACTGTATTTCCCTTAGTATAGTTTCATTAAGTTTAAGTGTTTTTTTCAAACCAAACAATTGTCCCTTATCCAAAAGTTTCTAAAGGTTGGTAAATATTATTCCAATATAAGGTCAAATGATAAGTGCTTAATATACTATAAGGTAATAATCCACACACACACTAATACTTTATCGATTTGGTTGGTGAGAGATAAATTCTCTCATTGAGTATGAAATATTTATGGGATAATTTTATAGAATTGAATGTATCGATAATTTTTTTTTTTGGATTCACTTGGATCTGATTATGTTTGTTCAAACCTATTTTAGAGTGGTTATAAAACTATAATATATGTGGAATGTATATCACTCCATGTTATTTAAAATGATTTCTAATGAACCTATAAGATTCCATTCCTTTTACATTTTACAAATGATAGGTTTATTTATATGTTTCTCATTAACATTTTTAAAGAAAGTGGACCTGATAGTGTACATTCTATTTTTAATGTGAGGTAATATTAACATATATTGAAGATTTAGTCATCTATAGGCTACCATCATAAATAATCTTTTTTTTATTTATGGATGTATAAATGTTTCACATACTTTGTGTAAATATTATATATCAATTAGTCAATGTTTAGTGACATTGTGACTTTTCTATGCATGATTGTGGTTATAAATAGGTGATTTTTATCACTTTAAGGTGAGGACCTCATATACCTGTCAACCTATAATTTTTTGTTCATATGTTCACAATTGTTGTTCTGGTGAGGACCTCCTATACATCACATCCTGATTTTCAATTCACTATTTTTTAAAATTGAAATTGCAGATTCAATTTCACATTTATTTTCTATTATAAACATGTAGTTTTCAAAAATGATATCATGAAAACCAATGCAGTTTTCAAAAATACAAGTTTATCAACAAATTTTTTTGTCATTTTCATATTTCATTTCATATATCTTGAATTATAAATTTTTTCTTCAAAAAATATATAGTATAATTTTTTTTATCACTCAATGTGTAGTTATGTGGTCAGAATTTCAATAGTTCTTCAAAACATTATAAATATCACTTCTAAAATTATTCTCATTATTTCATACCCACACCAATTAGATTTATGGATACTTGAATGGTTTTAATTTTTATTTTCAGGTTTTTTAAATAGAATATCATGAAAACCATTTAGATGTTGGTTTATACAAATTTCATGAAGTTTTCTTTTCAAATTTTTATCAAAAACCAAACATTAATTTCCTCCTTTGATATCATTTTTTATATTCAATTTCATACATGCTGACATTTAAATTGAATAATCTAAAATTGTTTAGTGTTCTATCACATATTTAAACCTATGCTTTTCTAGGGGCACTATTATATCAAGTTCACATACCGAATAACATCGAATTTTTTATTTTTATACTTTCAAATTTTCACATACTATAATAATATTATATAACTCAGTATTATAGGAATTAAAGTACTTTAATTACTCAGTACCTTCAATGTAATTACTCTATTGACAGTTTTTGAACTGGATATTATGACTACAATATGTGAACTTTAACATTTGGAGAGGAATTAAACTGGATAATATGATTATAAAATAAGTGTGACGTTATTATTGTATATTTTATGTTTGGGATGTTTTTTTTATTATCTTTTTTCAAATTCATATCACTTTTAAACAATTTAAAGCTGATGGTTTTATATAAACAGAAGATCTATAACAACCAAATAATGCTCTTATAAGAATTTATTATGTTATATGAATAATTCTTAGATCCTATTTCTGTTGATTCTTGATATTTTTAGTTACTTCATATTTTATTCTCTATATATATAACTTAAGTAAAATAAACTATTTATTCCAAGATGGTCATTAGAATAGTTTTTATGAATAATTTGTTCTAAATGAGCTCATCCTTGATATGGAAGGTTTCAATGCCTCGATGTCTTCTCCATATATGTCATTGAACTTTGTGAAATAATATAAATAATATATTTATATCCTCTAAGTTTATTAGATCCTTTAAATTAATTTATTTCATTGTTGATAATATTTATATAGTTGGAAATGATTTTATAGAAATAGGATAGAGGTTGGGATGTAGAGATAGTCAATGTTGGAGATGGTAGAAAGGTTGATATAGTGTTAAGTGGTGTAACAATGACACCAAGGATCCTATGATGAGTTTTGAGAGGATATTATCATTGATATATTTATTCTTTTTGATGATTTCTTAATTCCCAGATGTCCAGATATAAATTTTATTATTTGGTTCCCTCTATTTGATGAAATCTGACTCTATACAAAACTATTACATCATTGTTGTAGTGGCATATAATTAATACCAAAAATAGATTGATTAAATGAAAAATGATAAAGGAATTAGTAAAAAAATCATGGTGATTATATATTATGAGGACATACTTGATAAAAAATAAAATAGAAATTTTAGTGGAGAAGGAACATGATAAGTAGGACTAATGTACTTATCAATGAAATAGAGATGGAATAATATTAAACAATTTCTAATTAATTAATTGATTAAGGAGAAAATTTGATACATGTATGCTTGAATGAGTCCAATAACATATTTTTAGTAGTTAGGGGTCCTATGTGAAAATATTTTTTGATGAGTCTATGTATATTTAGTTTCTCTTAGTGAATTTTTGAGTTATATTACTAAGGGATGTGATTTCTCCTTACTCGTGTGATCACTACTTATTCTCTATATAGGATCATATTTTTATTTATTTTCTAGAATACATATTTAGATATGCACTTATTTTTTAGTATGCATTACCAGTTTTCACTTATATAAAAAATAATTGTGACATGACTACTATATGCATTCCTTTATGCACTGATTTTCCACTACACATCACTTGTATTCACTTATATAGAATATAAGTGCATTCATGTGTGAACTAATTTTCTAGGAATGCATATTAGAAAAAATACAAATTATATGTAAGTGAATGTGTAATTAAATAATAATGTCATGAAAATGCATAGGTTAGGTACTAGTTTTATAATATGTAACGTATATTAAAGAAATAAATAATAAGAATAATGAATAAATTTAAAAAATTAATAACTATTATAAATTATATAGATAATTTTAAAAAAATAAAAATGAATATTTATATTTTTATACGTTAAAATGAAAATGAATATGTTTTAATTATATAAATTACAACCATATTAAGAAAAAATTAAATGATAATGAACAAACATGTACACTGCCACAAAGACAGCATTTATCAGTGCTAGAAATTGATTTTATCGGTGCTAGAAAATCATTAATAATCTAAACACTGTTAAAAGGGGGTATCTTTAATCATTGATAAAAAAATAAATAATAAATGAACCTTTCATTAGCACTAAAAAAGCATTAATAAAAGGCATATTTTATCAGTGCTCAAAAAAAGCACTAATAAAAGGGGGTCTTTTATCAATGTGTTTTTTAGTGCTGATAAAAGGGTCCTTTATTAGCAATGAAATAAGAGCACTGATAAAAGTCAAAAAAATAAATTTTTAAAAAGAAAAAAAAATTGAAATTAAAAATAAAATTCATAGGTGGAGACCCATCCCTTTTATCAGCACTCAAATCCCCCTTTAATAGTACTAGGAACCCCCTTCACCCACCAGTTCACTCCTGCCTTCACTGGGCTTCGAACCTGAGACCTCAAGCTGATATTCCTACACATTTACTGCTTATCCATCATGATTTATTCTCTATTTTATGATATATCTATTTATATATATAGTAATATTTTTATCTATATATTTATATGATTATTTTTAAATACATTTATAAAATATGTTTTGTGTGCGTGTTTTTAAATAAATAAATACATACATGATTTTTTTAAAAGGTAGGGATAATTTCCATTTATTATAAGATAGAAAAATAGAGAAGGGAAGAGAAAGGGTTAGACATGAAAACAGAACCCAAAAAGAGAAACTGAAAAAACGGTTAAATGCCTATCTTTTATCCGATCTTAGCTACAATCCTTCAATATTTGTCACACGTAGTATTCTAGTTAAAACATTTGTTCCCACGACTTGAATTATTAGATGTCGGCCTATCCTTTAAGTCTTCACTTATTGTAAGATACCTTCAATGTCACTATAATCTGAATCAGTTCTTTCAACATCTAAGTAATCCTCCACCCTTTTTGATGGATCATCGAGCAGTGTATATTCATTGATCATCTATATAGAAGCCTGAACCATATTTATCTGATATCCACCTTCTTTCACTTAATTAGTAGATACCACCCCCACATCCTCTTTCTTTAAGGATCGAGAGTGGACCACTACTTCATGAGATTGATCTTTACCTTAATTAGCATATCAAGCACTCCAGATAGGTTAGAAGTTGTCACGTTCACCTTGCTTGTGTTTCCTAATCCATGATCATAATTAATAGCAGGGAAATCAAAGGCATCTGGAAAGATAGAATCAATCTGCCTACATGTGTGGGTGCATGAGGGAGGCTCCATCTAGATAGGAAGTACAATAAGGTCCAAGACCATGTCACTTCCGGTGTAAGAATAAGATATATGTCCATGATCATAAAAATGAAGTTTTCACTTCCTAAAAGGAACCATTTGGAAGACCTATTCATTCACTAAATCCACCTTGGATGAATGATTTTTCTTACCTTATAAATCATAATCCCCATGGGCCTCTAAATTGATAATGGAAGTAGTAGTTTAGCCACTTCCTTTGAGTTTTACCAAATTGAAATCATAAACTCGGTCAGTGAGAGGAGAACCTTCCAATTTCATGCATCCTTTGCTTTCAAGACAATCCAAACCCATACCCTTAGAAACAAACTCTATGGTCAGACCTTTCTTTAAGTGTGTATCATTCAAATTCAATTTTTGGGAAAACAATTTTGGAATTAGCTCACAAAGGAGCCTCAACATCTAACTTTTTATTACCTTTCCTAGATCATGAAGCCATCAGCTACACATGTAGGATCTTTTGGTCAGTGATCTCTTGCCCCACTGCTTCATCAGATGGTTTAGATTCATCATCCAGTCCCTCTTCTACAATCTCCTCCCATGATTTTGTGTCATTATGTCCAATAAACTCCAGTTCCCTCTCTCCAGTAGCAGCTGGCCAAATATTCATTCCTGGATTAGTTATAGAATGATAATCATCCCTTTCATGATGGGTATTTTCATGTATAGTGACCCATCAAAACTTGGTGTATCTGCAGAACCAATAACATCGGTCATATAAATACCTTTCTTCCCAACTGAGTGTGATCCATGAGAACCCAGATCACTTCAAATTTCCAAAACTTCGACCATGTTTTATTCATGCACAGAACATTCCAATCTATCCTGAGTAGTGGGATTCAGAAAGGGGTCATAATATTCCAAACCTCCCTCCAAGGGTTGTACCTGTCAAGTATTTTCCATTCCACTTTAATTAGTGTATTTTAGCAACTTTATCTATTTAAAACATGATTTTTCATCATCTCCTTGAGCAGAGAAAAATGAACAAGAAGAAGACCTCTTGCAATTCAATAAATCATGACCAATGGCATTGAAATTCAAATAGAAACAAGGGACATTTTCATAATTTATTATGAGATCAAATTTTTCATCATCATTTGAAATTATGACTCTATCAACAAAGGAAGAATATAGATTTACTTAAACTCTAAATAGATCAAAATGACCAAATCAGACCATTTCAGTTTCCCGATCTATTTTTATAGGGATCCCAATAGAAAAAAATATCATACATAATTTTAGGGTTCCATATAATCTAATTTTATCTAAAAACATTAACCCACAACTGAATCTAAGTGTTACCTATAAGAACCCTATTTTTCACTCAGATATGGACCCTTTAATTTTCAGTCTAAATATTTATTTTTGACCTAATATGGATTCATAAGGGGTTAGAAAAGGTTTAAGGGGTGTCTAAGGAAGGTTTAGAGCCCAGAACCCATCTTTTTGGGGAAAAACAGGTTTGGTGCACGGTTTAGAGTAAACCGTGCATGAATGACACACAGTTTGGAAAACCGTGTGGATTGTGTTTTTCTAGATAGATCCACCTCACATGGTTCATGCACAGCCATGTGGCCTAACCATGTGAGATCCCATTTTTCCAAGGTACTCGTTCATGGTTTGTGAATGGTTTGTCAAACTGTTCGAAAAAACTGTGCACATTATATTTAAAGGGTAAATTGTCCTTTTTTTCTTAATGATCTAATTGATCCACCTCCATCTTCCCTAATCTGATCTTATGCAAGATTAACCTATTTCTCTCTCAATTCAGTGCTTTTTTAAGATCTAATCTTGGAATTAAAATATCTCCTTCATCCGGCAACTGATAGAGCTTATTTTTTTCATGTTGTATGTGGAATGGTAAGTACTCAAGTCCTCTTGAGTCGTTCTCCTTCTCTTTTTCTCTTGACCGAGATATCAGGGTATGAGAATTTTTCTATTTTTCTCAGATCTAATCCAATCCAAGCCAAATCAATGGCCAATACCGGAGGAGAAGGATTGTACAACCCTAAGGTTGGTGGTCTATGACTCATCCCTAAAGTTTGTGGATTTTGGATTTGTCATTTGGGGCCCACCAATTTCATCTGGTGTCATTTATAGAATTTATACACTATTTTTATAATAATTAGAACTATATGGTCATCCTATTTCTAAATATGTAATTAATTGTTGGTGGTTATGATTAAAACTTTGTCCCTTCCATGTCGAAGGTTATGCTATAATTGTTTCTTAGTGTTTTGACACATCTTCACCAACATTCGGGTGTTCCTTGGCTTGACCACTCTAAGGATAAGCATTTCTATATTAATTGTCTTGTTTTATATTGTTAATTTCATAATTGAAAGTACCATGTATGCGTACCACTTGACCCACCTAAGGTAAGTGCTTCAATTTGATAATTAAATGTGAATGATTAATTGGTTTCATATCTATAGAGCCCCTTACCACATTAATGGAAGGTAGCGGAATGAACATTAAATTATGAAATATGCCTTAAATGGATTAAATAAATGGTTCCATGCTACTTGGCCTTATCACACTAATGAAAGGAAATTCTTGAACCAAATGAATTGAAAAAAAAGGGTTTCATTCTAATTGACCTTAACACACTAATGAAATGAAAGGCTTGAACCAAATGAAATATTACATGACTTCATAATAAAATTGGAATGGTATAACTCGAGATCTCCTTGGATTCTGATCAAGGAATTCCATGAGCACTCAGGAACCACATTCTGATTCAAGGATTCGACTTTCTTAGGTTGAGATCCACCTAGATCCCGATCATTTTCTATTCTTGGATACCCAGTATGGCATCGTAGGATCCCTTCATATTACTATAAGATGCCTTGGATACAGTCCTTGGATCTAGCGTTGACAAGTTTGTTCCATGGTTAAATCCCATCGTGTCCTATCACTTCTTAGTCTCGTTTTACTTTGGTCGATCACCTTAGACTCAGTAGGAATCTCATTGTGGAATATATTTGATTATGATCCTTGTATTACACTCTTACCCCATGACAGACTATTGTTATTATTGAGTTGGCGATGCTTGAGGTATATTCACCTTGATTATTACCTTGGGACTTCATTATTAAATATCATAAATAAAGTTTTCCTTGTTATATATTGGAACCTTCACTGTTTATACTATCACGAGGTGATATAATTGTTGGTTATTCCTCACATGACCTACAAACATGAATTGGTAATTACTTTATTAAATGAATTGGTTACATGTTCAGACACCATCTGAGGGTTGAAGCAGGTGCTTGGGTGTTAAGTTACATTATACTTCTTTACTTTATATATGCATGCCTGCACACTATTACATTTCCATTACATGGGATAGATGTTTTAGACACCATTGGTGGTGTCCCACTGAGATTTATCTCACACTCTCTCTAGACATCGTTTGGTACCCATAGTAGATTACATGGTTGCAGGTGTTGAAAAAGGGAAGAATACGACTTCAAACACTTGATTTCTTGATGTTTAGTATGGAGGTTGATATTAGAGGACCGATTTGTATCTCAGGATGCTTGGGATAGTCTTTGATTTCCTTTATACTTTGTGGGAAATGTTATGCCTATTGTTTGTATCTATGTTTTCCAGCTTTCTAGTACATGACATATCATCGTCTGTTATTAAATGTTATTATAGTTGTTTCAGTTATTATTATGTTGTCTTTACTTTCTCGCTATGCCTTCTATTTACTTATATTTCTTCCGTTATTTACCTGCGTTTACTTTCACCCACTATGATACACTTTGGTAATGAGGGAATAGTCTCCCCAAAGACACGACCTAGGCCCTCGCTGCTAGTCGGCAGCCTCTGGCATTCGAGGAGATGAGCTTGAGGAAAAGTGGACCACTGGGATCGGGGCACCCTAAAGTGGAATCAGGGTCCAAGACATCACAAATTGGTATCAGAAGTGGTTTCTTTTCTTACTTTACTATTTTGAGATAATATATTGGATATTACGAATGCATGGGACTTGGTCATAATTTGTTCTTGGGCGTCGCGAACCCATGTTCGGGGTAAAAACCATGTTTCCTAAAATCATATTGTTGTTATGATTTTTCCTATTAGATTTTATATTATTTCACCTTTGGGTGACACACATGTTTTGTGGTGTTGTTGATTATTAATCTAATTAATGATTTTCATTTCATCCTTGGCCCGATGATATAAGGGTGAGGAGAATTGTTACATGCATCATTATAGGCACCTAGAATTCACATGTCATGCATATTTCAATGTCATATATGTGAATTTCAGTGCTTTGCATTGCTTTATATGACTGTGATTATTGAGTGGTGTTGTGGTAGTTATCTTATGATTGTATTACTCTTGGCTGTAATTGAATGATTGTATGTCTCAATTCATGAGGTATTTGGGCCCCCATGGGTTAGGATGAGTAATTTACCAAGTTGATCCATTATGCTATAAATAAATGGGTGTTGTTTCTGGTGATAGGTGTATGGGAATTGATTTATCGGAAATGAATATCCATTATAAAGTGAATCATGAAATCTAAAATGAAATGGTTGTACATCCTTATCCTTCCTTATCATGTTTATGAAAGGTAAAGGAGTGAACCTGGAAATTAAATGAAAAATGAAATTAAACTTATAATTTATCACTTACCGATGCCTGGACATCTAAGCAGGTAGTTGGGGTAGTATTCCTTGGGTAGTGAGTTTTATTATGTTCATCTTTTTCTAGTGATGTTATCTCTTTACTTCTAATCTTGTTATGAGGCGTATGCTTGTAATTTTTTGACCAATTCCACCATGACGTCCTAATATCGTACGTTAAGAGGGTGGTGATGACCCTGCTCCAGACGTGGTGGGCCCTGAGCCTCTAGTATGACCTCCTAGAGTGACACTTGAGGCACTGCCTATTGTTCCTAATTTGGGCATTGATTCCCAATTTTTTGATAGTTTCCTACATCTGATGCAGTCCATGCATGGTGGTCCACGGTTTCCACCTACGATGGATGATCTGACTCGTGAGTTTCAGTAGCAACATCCTCCAACCATTTTAGGGGATGGCGGTCCGCAGGTAGCTGAGTCTTAGATAAAAGCCACCCAATATATCTTTGATCATCTGTAGAATCCTCTAAAGTGGAGGTCCAAGATTTACACATACATGCATCGAGATTCGGCCAAGCATTGGTGGGATGTGATTACCCATCCCGATCATCATCAGGGCATGTTATGGGTTGATTTACAGACTACCTTCTATGATTATTTCATTCCTCAGATGATGAGAGCTGATAGATCCAGAGATTTCATGCATCTCGAGCAGGGTTCTATGTTAGTTATGGAGTATTCAGCATGTTTCACGAAGTTGTAGTGCTTTGCACCACTTCTAGCTGGTGATGAACTTTTGCATGCTAGATGTTTCAAGGATGGGCTCCAGTATGCCATCTGTATGTAGGTCAATGTCTTTCTCCTGACTACTTTTTATGAAATAGTCAATCATGCTCTTATCGCTGAGCGTAACCTGAGGAACGGTAATAGTATTAGGCATATAGGACCAGTGCCACATCAGGACAGTAGTTCTTCCAGTGGAAGGAAATTTTCCCTCGAGGTTTCTCATCAGGGAAGTGATAACTAGAGTACCCATTTTGATAGCTCTTTGGTGTGTCATCAATGTGGACAATTGGGGAATTCAAATCCTCAGTGTGACAGAGACCCAATGGAGTGCCAGGATTGTGGTTGTATGGGGAATCTTTAGCATTTCTATAGGACTTTTATACCAACTTTGAGTGTAAAATTATCTGCACCAGCTCCACCTTTAGGAGTGAGTTATTTTAAGTCGCATCAGGTGGGGATTTGGAATAGTACTAGCAGGTCTAGCCAGAGAGGAGGTTGTGTCCATGGTAGCCAGACCCCTGATCACCAGCAGAACCAACAGAGTAGTTATGATCATGGTAGTCCATTTGTTTCATAGGGTCGTGGATTATGTCAGTTACAATCACTATAGCCGATACCTGAGGATCAGGTTACGGGACCTTCTATGGTACGTGGTAGTATTCTAGTATCCTCTACTATAGTATATGCTTTATTTTATATAGGTGCTTCAAAATATTTTATCTTTGTATCTATCATGGATAGTCTTGGACTAGAGATACAGTATCACTATGGTGTAATGACCCTAGATACTTAGTTAGGGGTACAAACAGAGGGAATATACTAGTGTAAGGATTGTCCCCTTGAGGTAGGCTATTACCCTATCTTATAGAACCTCTTCTTCTCAAGATGACGGGCTTCAATGTCATTCTCAATATGGATTGGTTGGTTCACTTTCATGCTATTGTATACTGCTATTTCCACAAGGTATCTTTTACATCACTAGAGGGCAGTAGTTATCTACATAAGGGTGAGTGGGATGTCCAGGCTAGTAGAGTAAGACCAAAGCATCATGTCTAGGTATATTGATGACCCAGATTTCAAATATATTCATGGAGGATTGGGGTTTATGTCAAGCTAATTACCCTCCAATGGTGGATCGTTCCAGGGATGTCTTTCCCGATGATTTCTCTGGCTTACCTCCTAAGAGAGAGATAGAGTTTACAATCAAGATTGTTCTGGGAGTAGCTCCAGTGTCCATTACTCCTTACAAGATGGAACCTACAGAGATTCAAGATCTCAATTTCCAGTTAGAGGATTTAGAGGCCGAAGGTTTTATACAGCCTAGTACGTTCTCTTGGGGTTCGCCTATGATTATCACCAAGAAGGTGGATGGAACCTTACGTCTATGCATGGATTACATAAGGTTGAACCATCTTATGGTCAAGAACTGGTATCCAATTACTTGAATAGATGATCTATTTTACCAAATACAAGGAGAAAAGGTCTTATCTAAGATAGACTTGATATCGGGTTATCATCTGGTGCAAGTCAGACCATCATACGTACCTCGTATAGCTTTCCATAGCAGGTATGGTATGTATGAGTACCTTTTTATGTTGTTCGGTCTTATGATAATGACTACTATTTTCATTACTTTGATGAATAGGGGTTTCCACCCCTATTTGACTATTTTTTAATGGTCTTTTTGGACTACATCTTGTTGTATTCTCACACTCATGTGATCATTCTAAACATCTTGAGATCATTCTGAGTACACTGAGAGAGCATCAACATTATACCAATATTTCTAAGTGCCACTTCTGGATCAACAAATTCCACTTCTTGGGTCATCTTATCTCAGAATCAAGAGTATCTATTAACCCTAAAAAGGATGGTGTTGTAGTTTCCTGTGAGAAACCCAAGAACGTGTTTGATATACTGAGTTTCTTGGGGATGGATGGATATTACAGGTATTTTATGCATGAATTTTCTTGCCTTGATTCACCTCTTACTAGTCTTACACAGAAGGGTGTCAATTTCACATGGTTAGAAGCATGTGAGAAATCCTTTCAGGAGATGAAATAAAGGCTTGTCTCGGCACCTATTCTAATTCTTCCCAATTCGGGTATAGGTTATACTATCTTTTATGATGCATCAGTCATTGGCCTTGGAGAAGTATTGATGCAGGAAGATAGATTCATTTTTTATGGATCTTAGCAGTTGAGGCCTCATGAGAAAAATTACCCAATGCACGACCTTGAGCTAGCAGCAGTTTTCCATGCCTTATGTTGCTGGATACATTATCTATTGGGTGGGAACTTTGTGGTGTAGATAGACCACAAGAGCCTCAAATATATCTTTTCTTAGTGTGACTTGAACCACAGACAGTGGATATGGGTCTAATATCTATAATCCTTTGATTTTGATCTTTCCAATATACATGGGAAGGGTAATGTGGTTGTAGATGCACTGGCTCAGAAAACTTAAGCACATGTCGTATGAGAAGCCAGTAATGAATGGAAGTTAATGTCCCTCTTTTCTGAGCTGCATTTAGAGTTCCATGATATTCATGAGAAATATTACTAAAGGTTCCAGGCGCAGCATAAGCGCGTGGGTGGATGTGCCCACTTGGATTTTTGTCATTAGCAATGATCAATCATGGATCAATACGATGATAAACGCCAGTCTCCATGGATCGAATCACAGAAAAAGACAAAGAAGAAGGTTTGTCCCAGAACCACAAACAAGGATCGTTATAGGTTGATTATAATTAATTTAATTAATTATAAAGAAATACCTTTTGGGTGTTCTTTCTTTGTTGATGTTCTTGATCACGTTGTCGATGGGATCCGTCGTTGTGTCACAGAAGTCAAGTGTAGACTCCCTCTAGCGGTGATCCACACGTGTACCTCATATCTCTGGACGTCGCCAAAGGATTCTCTGGGTGCTAGCGTGGAGAAGCCTTTGCTTACGTTGTCCGCCTTAGATCGTCTTGATCCGATGGAAGAGGATCTCTCTCAGTCTTGAGAGCGTTCTTGGAGGAAGAGTTTCTTTCGGCCTTGAAAGAATTCTCCAGAATTGTTGTGTCTCACATGGGGTAGGAAAAGAGTTGGGGTTGTGAGGATATTTATAATCAGGTTTGAGGTTGTAGAGTTATGAAAATAAATAAATGTGTTACGTGTTTTATTTATTTCATTGACACTTATTTAAAACCCTCATGTTGAATAATTAATTCCTTGACATGTGCCCACGCTGATTATAATAAATATCATTTAAAACAATATTATATCCTCAAAATCCCGACTGGAAAAACTACACGGCGTGTATTAATAAATACACGGCGTGTACTTGTTTTTCACTGAAAACTACACGGCGTGTACATTCAATGTACACGGCGTGTATATCTTGTTTTCATTTATTCATTTCCTTTCCATAAAGAAAACTACATGGCGTGTAATTATTAATACACAGCGTGTACTTGTTTTCTATGAAAAACTACACGGCGTGTAATCTTTAATACATGGCGTGTATATCTTGTTTTTCATTTCCTTCTTCCTCCATCATTGAAATGATTTAGGATTCCTTGAATAATTATTAAACCATGTACGGGAATAATATTTATTCTACTTGAGATACTTGAATACACTTAGTGTGTGACCCTCTAGGCCTCTTTCTCATTGGCATTAGGCGAGCTTCCCTAAAGTCCAAGATTACTGTCTAGCAATGGGTCAACGCACCCAAGAGAAAGAAGTTGATGACGCATTGACGTATCACCTCATACAAACAATTACTGTGTAATTTAATCCCTTTGTCTCAATATCTCATCAAGAAGGTTTCATGGCAGTTTCATAAACCTATATGCTTGATTCGTCGTTCTTTGACTACGTGAAATAAACTCATCGTTCACACCATGGCCATGGAATTTAATGCGACAGTTCTATTTCAATCAAAGGTCCGAGATATCAACTTCCATAAATGGAAGGGACAAATCCTTCCTTGACTTATCCATTAACAACTTTTCACTCGTGACGCACCCAACGTACCCTACTTCCCGCAAACTATCTGCGTGACGGTTTTTGTCAGTAAATCTAAGTGTGTGAGTCATGACATGAGTTAATGATAATCTTCCAGTCTAAGGACCATTACACACGCTCGTAGATAGAAATGTCCGATGACACCAAGACATGCAGAATTTCTATTGGCGGGTCTGTTCTCATAACCTCCTATCTTGGAGATTACCAAGTGAGAACTCCATGAGAGAGAGTCTCGTCTTCTTACGAGTACTCGCACATGACGGTCTGTATACTATGTGTCCTATCATAGTATGCCATCCAACCGTAGAACTTTATTTAAGAATATTGTTATATCATTTCAAGGTTCTAATCATAGCGGGGATCTGCCATGACCTTATCAATGAAAAAAATATTTTGGGACATTGTTATATTATAGTTATGCAGAACAATGAACAATATATAATAAGTGAACATTCATGTAATCAAAGTACAAAACAGTTGGTTCTCAGGACACCAACCCTTACAAACTCCCACTTGTACTAGAGCCAACTGCCTACGACTTTTAGTCCACTAGACCTCACGTGATGATCATGTTTCTACTGAGTCAAGGCTTTAGTCAAGGGGTCCACCACGTTGTCTTCCGTGGAAATACTGCTCACTGAAACTTCACCTATCTGAGAAAAATCCCTCAAGAGATGATACTTCCGAAGTATGTGCTTTGTCCGCTGATGTGACCTTGGCTCTTTTTCAAGTTCCACCACTGCAGTATTATCACAATAGAGTGTGATGGGAACTTTACTGCTTGGTACTAAATCCATCTCTTGGATGAAGATTCGCATCCATACTGCTTCTTTAGTTGCCTCAGAAGCTGTGATATACTCGGACTCTGCTGTAGAATATGCCACCACACATTGCTTTGAGCTCTTCCGGCACACTACACCTCCATTCAAACTGAAGATGTATCCAGTCTACGACTTCATGTCATCTTGATCAGTCTGGAAACTAGCATCTACATTTCCTCTGATGACTAGTTCCTCATCTCCTCCATAAACCAAGAATATATCCTTAGTACACCTCAGATACTTAAGGATAGTCTTGACTGCCATCCAATGGCGGTCTCCTGGATCATCTTGATATCTTCCTACTGCACTTAATGCGTAAGAAACATCTATCCCCGTACATAGCATAGAATACATGACTGACCCAATCACAGATGCGTAAGGAATCCTTGCCATTCTCTTTCTTTCCTCATGTGCCTGAGGACACATTTTCTTGGAAAGATGAATGACATGTGACACTGGAAACAATCCCCTCTTGGATTGTTCCATACTGAATCTCTTCAGTATCTTGTCAATGTATGTACTTTGACTCAGGCCCAGCATTCTCTTGGATCTATGATGATGGATCTTTATCCCAAGAATATATACTGCCTCACCCAAGTCTTTCATGGAGAAGAATTTATGAAACCATGCCTTAACTGACTGTAAGACAGGTACTTCGTTTCCAATTAGTAATATGTCATCAACATATACTATTAGGAAAATGACTGCACTCCCACTAAACCTCTTGTAGACACAAGGCTCACATTCATTCTTAACAAATCCAAATTCTATTACAACTTCATCAAAACGAATGTTCCATGATCTTGATTCTTTCTTTAATCCATAAATGGATTTATGAAACTTTCATATCTTGTTGGCATCCTTTAGAGTCACAAACCCTTCAGGTTGTGTCATGTAGACATCTTCCTGGAGTTTCCCATTAAGTAAATCTATTTTGACATCCATTTTCCAAATTTCATAGTCATGGTAAGCAGTAATGGCCAATAGAATTCTGATGGATTTCAACATCACAACCGGTGAAAAGGTTTCATCATAGTCAATTCCTTGACGCTGTCTAAAACCTTTTGCAACCAGTCGTGCCTTGTAGGTGCTGAATTGCCCCTCCATGTCCAGTTTCTTCTTGAATACCCATTTATTACCAATAGGCTTTACATCAACTGGAGGATCTACCAAAATCCAGACTTGGTTTTGGTACATGGAATCCATTTCAGAATTCATGGCTTCTTGCCACTTGGTAACATCTGTGCCTTCAACTGATTCCTTGTAGGTAAGAGGATCATCATTGTCAACCAATAATGAGTCACCATCCTCGGTGACAAGAAAATCATATCATTCTGGTTCTCTCACCTCTCTCGTGCTCCTACGTAGTTCTTGTGTCTCTAGAACAGATTGTTCTTCCACGGGGCTTTGTGGAATCTGTTCTTGTACCAACTCATGTGTATCTTGAGCCTCGACTTCATTGAATTCTATCTCGCTCCCACTATCTCTTTTGGAGATGTGATCCCTCTCAAGAAATATGGCATGTCTTTCCACTGTAACTTTTTTGTCTGAGGGGTTGTATAGGTAATATCCCCTTGTTTCCTTGGGATATCCTATAAAGATACACTTTGTTCCTCGGGGTGCAAGTTTGTTACCTGAAGAGGCCTTAACAAATGATTCACTACCACACACATGTAAACTCGATAACATGGCTTTGCGTCCACTCCATAACTCGTATGGAATACCATTTATCGATTTAGTTGGTACCTGGTTTATTATGTGCGTTGTTGTTTGTAATGCATATCCCCAAAAGGATAATGGAAGACTCGCATGAATTATCATTGATCTCACCATGTCCAATAGGGTGCGGTTCCTCCTTTCGCTTACACCATTCCATTGTGGCGTGTAAGGAGGAGTGAGTTGAGATAGAATCCCAAACTCCCGTAAGAAATCAATGAAGTCCTGATTACGATATTCTCCTCCTATGTCTGAGCGGAGTTTCTTAATCTTCTTACCAAGCTGGTTCTCAACTTCATTATTGTATTCTTTGAACCGATCAAAAGAATCTTACTTATACCTCATTAAGTAGATGTATCTATATCTACTAAAATCATCAGTAAAAGTTATGAAGTATGAGAACCCACCCCTTGCTTCAACTGGAAATGGTCCACACACATCTGTGTGAACTAATTCTAGAAGCTCTTTAGATCTTTCACCTTTCCCACTAAATGGGGCTTTGGTCATTTTTCCTTGTAGACACGCATGACATACACCAAGTGGTTTTAGTTCGAAAGAATCTAAATACCCATCTTGATGTAATTTTGTCAAACGTTTCTCATTGACATGATCTAGTCGGTGATGCCAAAGTTGGGTGTGGTATGAGTCATGTGAATTAACTTTGTTATCGATTTCCATTACTTGGTTTATGTAGTCTAACACATAAAGGCCGTTATATAAATGTGCCCTACCAAAACAAATGCTATCTTTATAAAAGTAGCAACATTCATTTCAAAACTTTAATATGAATCCATCCGTATCTAATATAGATACTGAAATAATGTTTTTAGTAACAGAAGGCACATAATAAAAACCGTTCAAAACCAAGACCATCCCAGTAGGAAATGTGAGGTGGTAGTCTTCGATAGCTATAGCAGCGAGTCTGGCTCCGTTGGCTGCTCGTAGATCCACCTCACCTTGATCAATATTTTTGAATCTACTCGGTTCATGTATTTGGATACAGATGTGAGAACCAAAAGCAGTATCTAATACCCAATTAGTAGAAACAGATAGATTTCATTCGATAACAAACGCACCTGAAGCTTCTCCTTGCTTCCTTGGCTGGGTGTAGTTTTTCTTCCAGTGGCCCTTCTTTCCACATGCAAAACAAACAGCATCCTGTTCCTTTTCTCCCCTTTGATCTTCCTTTTCTTGGAAGGCCTTGAAGAAGCTTTGGGCTTAAAGCTCTTCGCCTTCCCTTTCCTTTTATTCACCATAAGGACATAATGTTTTTCATGCTTCATGTCATTATCTACTTGGAGAATAAGGATAAGAAGATCATATAGAGACTTTTCAATGTTGTTCATGTTGAAATTAACAACAAAGTTCGAGAAGCTCTGGGGGAGTGATGCAAGAATGAGATCGGTGCCCAGTTCTTCGGGGAGTTTAAACCCTAGAACCTTCAAGTGCTCAATGTAGCCAATGATCTTGACTACATGAGGCCCATCTGGGGCACCCTCTCCAAGCTTGATCTGAAATAGAGCCTTGGAGATCTCAAACCTTTCATGTATTGCTCTCTCCTGGTATAGACCATGAAGTTTCTCTAGCATGCTATAGGAATTCATGTCTTCATGAGACTTCATGAGATCACTAGACATCGATGATAGCATCAAACATTTAACGTCGAGAGCATCGTTAAAATGTTGATCATAGACCAGGAAATCTTCATCACTTGCCCCTAGGGCAAGAGAATCAGGAAGTGAGGACTCCAGCGCGTAAAACTTTCGTTCATGGCGTAGGATAACCTGAAGGCGCCTAAAACATTCCTGAAAGTTACTGCCGGTGAGGATATTGTCTTTATCCAGTATTGATCGTAGAGAAAATGTGGTTGATGAGTTTGTCATCTTGATTCTACAATTTAAAAGAGTAGATTTATTAGTACTTTCTTGATTACAATTTATGAGAAATAATGAATGAATTAATTAATTCTCCCACTATTTTATCAAGTCCCAATGTCCCTCACCATTGAACTCGGAATGTCTAGTTTCTTTGACATTCTAGTGGAAAGGATCCATATTTCCCTTCACATAACCCCAACAAGGGTTGGTCAAGCTATTTGAAGGTATTTAGGTAAGCAGGTATTTGCCAATTGTGAGCTTACAGTTCCTTGATCTGTTGAGTGGACTCCCCAATCCTGAAATCCGGACTTGGATTTCCTCAACTCTTGCCTCCAATATTACATCAAGTCTAGCAAGGTATACTTCTCTTGATGTAATATGCTTAAGTCAACCTGAAACCTTTCATAAGGGATTCCTTTATAAAATTAAGTGTCCCAAAAAGGGTTGGTCAAACACATAGTTTTATTGAGTCTTTCCCTTAATCAGGTAACGGAAGGCATGGTCTGACTTAATATGGTATTGAGGGATTTTAGTCTTTATGCGTAGTTTTGCATTATCACATGCTTGTTAATATTAAGTGATGCTTTCTTAAGTGATTAACCATGTTCTGATAATGTTTACGCATAGTCCGGTTCTTATTTTATTCCATCTTTGCATGCTTGTTCATTTTATTAATTATGTGATCGCGACAACACATACATAATAAATAAACCATGCAATCAGACAGAAATAAAATAAGATGGAATGATCATGAACTTCTATTGGTTAGATTATCTAGCGGTTTTGATAAGCTAACCCTGACCTAGGGAAAACACCTTGAATCTGTTGGTTCATATTTTGCAGCTCCCACCTGTCCACCTCTGTATCTTCTTGCGTCGGTTTCACCTCGGCTTCGGGATTTGAACAATCTCCTCTGGATTGGGAGATCCTCCATTACATTAGTTTACATTAAAGAACCCATGGGCACGCAGGCCCTACATATTATTGGAAGAAGGCTCACAGGCCAACAAATTTAAATTAAATAAATTTAAATGAAACCATACACATACAAAGGGTCTTTGGTCTAGCTCATGATCATCTATAGTATGCAACGACATTTACGCATATTTAGAATTCAAATTCTTTTAATCGTTCTTTTATTTAAGATAAGACGTGCTCGAATTCAATTAATTATGATCTTATAATTAATCAATTCTTTATCTTAAATTCATTTCTGAATTTCCTTGAGATTCTTCTCATCCATATTCCGTGTACGGGTCTTTGTACATTGGAGGAAACCTGGTGAAATTCCACTTCTGGAAAGTACACGGAATGTAGTTTATAATTACACAGCGTGTATTTTTCTTTTCACCCTTTATCCAAAGTACACGCCGGGGCTCTGGCGTGTTTTCTGTACTTTTGAAATTTTGGAGTACACAGCATGTAGATGAATAATACATGGCGTGTACTTCCTTGTTATGCGGTAACCGGCCTGGAGATCCCGTGTATGCGATACGCAGCTTATCTTTTTACACGGTTTCACCTGGGCTGGAATGGACTACATGGGGTGTTGCTCCAACATACACGCCGTGTATTCCGGTTTCCACGCGCCGTTCAATTCTGGTCAACATGATGTGATTAAAACTTAGGCATAATCAATTCACACGGCGTGGTTTGGTGGACCAGTGCCGGTTCATTGAACCTAAGTACACGGCGTGTAGTTTTAAGTACACGCCGTGTAATCCCATGTTATACAGACAGAAAGAGTGTCTCCTCCGGATGAGTTCCTCATTTTTATTTTAATCAAAATTAAAATTAAAAGGTTTTTTCTGTGATATGAATCGAGAAACAAAGGAGGAAGAATAGATCTCATTTATTCCGATTTATAGAACGATTTATTTCGAATTGAATCAAATATAAATGCGTAAATTATCAACGAAAATTAAATAACTATAATCAACATTGTAACATCGCTCTGATACCATTTGAAGGTTCTGGGCACAGCGGAAGCGCGTGGGTGGATGTGCCAACTTGGCTTTTTGTCATTAGCAATGATCAATCCGGGATCAATACGAAGATAAACGCTAATCTCCACGGATCGAATCACAGAAAAAGACAAAGAAGAAGGTGTGTCCCGGAACCACAAACAAGGATCGTTACAGGTTGATTATAATTAATTTAATTAATTATAAATAAATACCTTGTGGGTGTTCTTTCTTCGTTGATGTTCTTGATCACGTTGTCGATGTGATCCGTCGTTGCATCGCAGAAGCCAAGTGTAGACTCCCTCTAGCGGTGATCCACACGTGTATCTCGTATCTCTGGACGTCACCAAAGGATTCTCCGGGTGCTAGTGTGGAGAAGCATTTGCTTGCATTGTCTGCCTTAGATCATCTTGATCCGATGGAAGAGGATCTCTCTCGGTCTTGAGAGCATTCTTGGAGGAAGAGGTTCATTCGGCCTTGAAATAATTCTCCAGAATTGTTGTGTCTCACACAGGGTAGGAAAAGAGTTAGGGTTGTGAGGATATTTATAATCAGGTTTGAGGTTGTAGAGTTATGACAATAAATAAACGTGTTACGCGTTTTATTTATTTCATTAACTCTTATTTAAAACCCCCATGTCGAATAATTAATTCCTTGACATGCGCCCATGCTGATTATAATAAATATCATTTAAAATAATATTATATCCTCAAAATCTCGACTGGAAAAACTACACGGTGTGTATTAATAAATACACGGCGTGTACTTGTTTTTCATTAAAAACTACACGGCGTGTACATTCAATGTACATGGCGTGTATATCTTGTTTTCATTTATTCATTTCCTTTCCATAAAGAAAACTACACGGCATGTAATTATTAATACACGGCGTGTACTTGTTTTCTATGAAAAACTACACGGTGTGTAATCTTTAATACACGGCGTGTATATCTTGTTTTTCATTTCCTTCTTCCTCCACCATTAAAACGATTTAGTCTTCCATGAATAATTATTAAACCACGTACGGGAATAATCATTATTCTACTTGAGATACTTGAATACACTTAGTGTGTGACCCTCTAGGCCTCTTTCTCATTGGCATTAGGCGAGCTTGCCTAAAGTCCAAGATTACTGTCTAGCAATGGGTCAAGGCACCCAAGAGAAAGAAGTTGAAGACGCATTGATGTATCACCTCATACGAACGCTTACTGTGTAATTTAATCCCTTTGTCTCGATATCTCATCAAGCAGGTTTCATGGTAGAGTCATAAACCTATATGCTTGATCCGTCGTTCTTTGACTACCTGAAATAAACTCGTCATTCACACCATGGCCATGGAATTTAATGTGATAATTCTATTTCAATAAAAGATCCGAGATATCAACTTCCATAAATGGAAGTGACAAATCCTTCCTCGACTTATCCATTAACAACATGTCACTCGTGACGCACCCAACGTACCCTACTTCCTGCCAACTGTCTGCGTGACAGTTTTCGTTAGTAAATCTAAGTGTGCGAGTCAGGAAATGAGTTAATGATAATCTTCCAATCTAAGGACCATTACACATGCTCGTAGATAGAAATGTATGATGACACCAAGACATGCAGAATTTCTATTGGTGGGTCTGTTCTCATAATCTTTCATCTTGGAGATTACCAAGTGCGAACTCCATGAGAGAGAGTCTCGTCTTCTTACGAATACTCGCACATGACAGTCTGTATACTATGTGTCCTATCATAGTATGTCATCCAACCGTAGAAATTTATTTAAGAATATTGTTATAGCATTTCAAGGTTCTCATCATAGCGGGGATCTTCCATGACCTTATCAATGCAACAAATATTCCGGGACATTATTATATTATAGTTATACAGAACAATAAACAATATATAATAAGTGAACATTCATGTAATAAAAGTACAAAACAGTTGGTTCTCAGGACACCAACCCTTAAAATTACCCCTCATCCCTGATAGTTACCTCATCCCTCCTTGAGAAGGTAAAGAGTAGATAGTTTTCAGATCCTGAAGTCTTGGTTCTCCATGAGACTATATCAGAAGATAACCCACCTCTGGATTGGTATGTGGATAGAGACAATGTCCCGCATCTATGTGGACGTATTCGGCTTCCTACATATATGAGAGGGGAGTTGATGAAGGAGTCACATACTTCTCTATGGGAAGTTCATTCAGGCATCTAAAAGATGTATCGAGATATGAAACACTGGTATTGGTGGCCTAGGATGAAACATTAAATAGTAGGATTTATCACTGGGTGTTCCACCTATCAGCAGGTGAAGGCGAAGCACCAGATACCTATAGGCTTTCTACTACTACTTCCAGTCCTGGAATATAAATGGGAAGATGTTTCTATAGATTTCATAGTCATCATACCTAAGTCACTGAGGGGTAACAATTCTATCTTGGTAGTCATTGACTGACTGGAAAAATCATCCAACTTCATTCCTATTCGGGAGACTTTCTCAATTGGTGAGCTGGGAAGAATTTATATCTGTGAGATCATACAACTACACGGGGTTCCATGTACTATCATTTCAAATCAGGATTCTCATTTCACATCATGGTTCTGGTAGGGATTATATAAGGCTATAAAAACTCAAGTGATTCGAAGCATATCTTTTCACCCTCAGACCGATGGAAAATCAGAACAGAAAATACAGGTTCTGGAGGATATGCTCTGAGCATGTGTCCTTTATTTTGGAGGTTCTTGGGAGAATAATATCCCTCTCATCGATTTTTCCTATAATAACAGCTTTTAGGTTATAATTTAGATGGATCCTTTTGAGGCCTTATATGGTAGTTCATGTCGTTCACCCTTGTTCTGGCTAGAGGTGGGTAAGGCAGCCCTACTAGGTCCTTGTCTCATTCAGGAGACTTCATAGAAAGTTCAGCTGATCAGAAATCATATGACTACTGCTCAGTCTAGACATAAATCTTATGCTGATCTCCACTGATGACCTCTTGAGTTAGAGTTCAGGTATCATGTTTTTCCTTAGGTATCACCCAAGATAGGGAATAAATGGTTACGAAATTAAGGAAACATGTCACCTCATTACGTCGGGTCGTTTGAAATTCTAGAGAGATTTGGGATGGCGGCCTATTATTTGCTACTACCTTAGAGGTACTGTGTCATACAAGATGTATTTCATGTCTCACAACTTCTCTAATATCATCCCTACCCATATCAAACCTTTGATCCTGAGGAAGTTGAGTTAGATGTTGATGCTACCTATGAGAAGTATCTAGTACATATCGTTTACCATAACACAAAGGTTCATCAAGGCCAGTCTGTTTCTTTGGTGTGGGTGTTATGGAAGAACGACATCATGCAGGATGAGACTTGGGGGCGAGAAGCCTACATATGTGCCCAATGGCCAGAGTTGTTCTCAGACAATGTTTCTCCAACCTTAGAAGGTGAACTCGAGGATGAGTTCTTTGGGGGGGGGGGATTATAAGAACTAGGTTTTTCACTTAGGTGTGGACCCTTTAATTTTTAGTATAAATATTTATTTTGGACCTAATATGGATGTATAAGGGATTAGAAAAGGTTTCAGTGGTGTATGAGGCAAGTTCAGAACCTAAAACCCATATTTTTTAAAAAAACAGGCTTGTCACACTGTTTAGAGTAAACCGCACATGAATTCTGCATGGTTTGGAAAACTGTGCGGATTTTGTTTTTCCAAAAAGAGACACCTCGTACGGTTGGTGCACGATCATGTGGCCTAACCATGCAAGAGCCCCTTTTTTCTAGGTACTCATGCATGGTATGCGCACGGTTTTTCAAACCATGCAGACAAACCATTCACATGCTATTTTAAGGGTAAATTGTTCTTTTTCCCTTAATGATCTAATTAAGACAACTCCATCTTCCCCAATCCAATCTTATGCAGGATTAACCTATTTCCCTCTCAATTTGGGGCTTTTTTAAGATCTAACCTTGGAATCAATATATCTACTTCATCTGACAACCGATCGAGCTTCCATTCATCACATTGGATGCACAACGGTAAGTACTGGAGTCCTCTTGAGTTGTTCTCCTTCTCATTTTCTCTCAATCAAGATATCAATGTATGATTGTTTTCCTATTTTTCTTAGATCTACTATGATCCGAGCCAAATAAATGGCCAATACCAGAGGAGAAGGATCGTAGAACCCTAAGTTGGGTGGTCTATAACTCACCCCTAATGTTCATTGATTTTGGATTTGTCGTGTGGGGCCCACCAATTTCATCGGGCTCCATTTATAAAATTTAATTCCATGTTTATAATCATTATAAAGGTATGGTCATCCTCTTTATGAATATGTTATTAATTGTTGGTGTTTATGACCAAAACTGCATCCCTTCCATGTCAAAGTTTATGTCATAATTGTTTCTTAGTGTTTTAAAACGTTTGGGCCATCGTTCGGGTGTGCCTTGGCTTGACCAATCTAAGGGTAAGTGTTTCTATATTAATTGGATTGTTTTATATTGTGAATTTCCTAATGTAAAGTACCATATATGCGTACCACTTGACCCGACTATAGTAAGTGATTCAATTTGATAATTAAATGTGAATGATTAATTGGTTTAATATCTGTACACTACTACAAAAACAGCCTATATCAGCGCTAAAAAAGGGCTTTAACAGCACTAAAAAGGTGCTGTAAAGCTCAGTGCTAATATAGGGGGGTCCCTTTTATCAGCGCTCTGAAAAGCGCTGATAAAGGCCGCTTTTATCAGCACTAAAAAAAGCTCTGATAAAAGACCCCTTTATCAGCGCTTTTTTTTAGCGCTGATAAAAGGGGCCTTTATCAGCGCTTTTAAAAAGCACTGATAAAGGTCAAAAAAATTAAAAATAAAAATAAAAATAATATGGGGGAGTTCTTTTATCAGCGCTTCACACCCCTTTTATCAGTGCTAGGAGGTCTCTCGCGCGCTGCCCTTCTCGCGCATCCCGCATACGCGCGCACCCCCTTCCCGCACATCCCCCATACGCGGGCACCTTCTTCGCTTCCACCCGAACTCGAACCCGGGAACTTCTCCCTTTCGTGGCCGCACCTTTACCACTATGCCATTTCATTTTTTTTCTCTATTTAATGATATATCTATATATATATAGTTATATTTATTCATATTTTGATATAGATTAATATTAATATAAATATATTTATTCATATATTAGTATATATATATTAATTCGTATATTAATATATTTATATATATATATATATTTTAATTATAATTTATTATACGTATATTTATTTCTATATTAATCTATACTTATAAGATTAGTTTTAAATACATTTATGAAAAAATATGTTTTTTATGTGTGTTTATAAATAAATACATACATACATATATAGATAGATATAAACAACACACAGACACACACAGAGACACACACACACACAAACACATATATATTTACGAATAAACACATATATATGTGTATTTGAATAGCCATAGAATGTACTTATAAGATTAGTTTTAAATACATTTAAGAAAAAATATGTTTTTGATGTGTGTTTATAAGTAAGTAAATAAATAAATACATACATATATACAACACACAGACACACACGCACAGACACACACATAGACACCCACACACACACAGAAAGATATATATTTACGAATAAATACATATATATGTGTATTTGAAAAGCCATAGAATGTTAAAACGACCATAACTTATAATCTAGAATTCTGTTTTAATGCCACAACCAGTCAAATTGAAGAAAATGAAACAATCTTCGATATGATATGTGGTACAGGCCTAACGGACATCCGGATCAGAAGTTATACATGTTTGAATGTTAAAAAATATGGGTATCCTGACTAAAACTCAGTTTTGGAGTCCTTTTGGGACTTTTTTGGGCTTGAAAAATGTGACAGAGTCTTTTCTTGGGTCACTAGAGCATAGAGCTCGTCGCAGGCTTCAATTTGATATGTTGTAGAACTCAAACGAACACCCGGATCAAAAGTTATGGCCGTTTGAAATTTGAGTTACATTTTCAACATATTTTAGATCTTTTATTAATTGTTTTTATTTTTTATGTCCTCAAATTGTTATTAAATGATTTTTAATCGATAATAATTATAAAATTATTAATTAATAATATTTTTTTAAAATATTTTGAATCCATTTTCACTAAACTTATTATATATTAAATGTAATAGTCTATTTATACGTATCTATAACATATTTAAAAAATATATATTGTATTTATATCAATATAAATATACTTATATAACAAAATATTATTTTTCATGAAAAAATATATTTTTTTGAAACTCAACATTTATCAGTGCTCAGTAAAAGCACTGATAAATCCCTCCTTTATCAGCGCTACTTAAGGAAGCGCTGATAATGGCCACCCTTTATCAGCGCTTTTTTTGAGCGCTGGTAAAGGGGTAGCGCTTCCCTTGCCAGTTTTTGGCATAGTGGTAGCACCCATTACCACATAAATGGAAGGTAGAGGAATGAACCTTAAATTATAGAATATGCCTTAAATGGATTAAATGAATGTTTGCATGCTACTTGACCTTATCACACTAATGAAAGGAAATGCTTGAACCAAATGACTAGACAAAAAAAGGTTGCATGCTTCTTGACCTTATCAAACTAATGAAAGGAAAGGCTTGAACCGAATGAAATATTACATGACTTCATAATCAAATAGGAATGTCCTAACTCGAGCTCACCAGGGATTCTGATCGGAGAATGCCATGAGCACTCAGGAACCTCATTCTGATTCAAGGATCCGGTTTTCCTAGGTTGAGACTCACCTAGATCCGGATCCTTATCTATTCATAGATGCCTAGTATGACACCATAGTATCCCTTCATATTACTACAGGATACCTTGGATACACTCCATGGATCTACCATTGACAAGTAGGTTCCATGGTTAAAGCTTATAGGGCTATGTCTCAGCTTAGCCCATTTTACCTTGGTCGATCACCTTGGACTCGGTAGTAACCTTATTGTGGAATGTCTTAGATTATGCTCCTTAGATTACACTCTTACCCCATTCCAGGATACAGTTATTACTGAGTTGGTGACCCTTAAGGCCTACGTCGCCTTGGTTATTACCTTGGGACTTCATTACTAAATATCATAAATCATGGTTTCCTTGTTATATCTTAGAACCTTCACTATTTATATTGTCATGAGGTGATGTAAGTATTGGTTATGTCTCACATGACCTATCAACATGAATTGGTAATTACTTAATTAAATGAACTCGTTACATGTTTAGACACTAGCTGAGGGCTGAAGTAGGTACTTGGGTATTTGATTACATTATATTGTGTTACTTTATATATGAATATATGCACACTATTACATTTCCATTACACGGGCCGAATGTTATAGACACCGTTGGTGGTAGCCCACTGAGATTTATCTCACACCCTCTTCAGGCACCGTTTGGTACCCGAAGTAGATTACATGGTTGCAGGTGTTGACAAAGCGAAGAATACAGCTTCGAACACTTGATTGCTTGCTATTTAGTATGGAGCTTGATAGAAGAGGACCGAGTTGTAACTCGGGATGCTTGGGATAGTCTTTGATTTCCTTTATACTTTGTGGAACATGTTATGCTTGTTGTTTGTATCCATGTTTTCCAGCTTTCTAGTACATGACATATCACCATTTGTTGTTGAATGTTATTATAATTGTTTCAATTATTATTACTATTGTCTCTACTTTTCCATTGTGCCTTTTGTTTACTTAGATTGCTTCCACTATTTACATATGCTTTCTTTCACCCACTGCGCTATGCTTTGGTAATGAGGGAATAGTCCCCCCACAGACACACCCTAGGATCTCGCTGCTAGTCGATAGCCTCTGGTGTTCGGGGAGATGCGCTTGAGGCCATGTGGCCCACCAGGATCAGGGCACCCTAAAGTGGCATCTGAGTTCGGTACGTCACATTACCTACCTCTAAAGGATGAAATTTTTATCCCATTCACAGATGTGTAGCAAACCCGACTTGAGAAAGATTGAACCAAAACCCCAATCCCTCATATTCATTTCTTAGAAAGGTAAGAGGATTTGGTAAAATCCATGGCCTAGCGAGACACATTTCCAGTTGGAAAAACCCCAAATTTTAGAGAGGTGGTCCTCAAGATACCTGATTCTCCACGGTTTTGAACCTCGTGAAAAAATAACGCGTGCAATGATCAAGTTCTCACTGAGCTCCAATCGTTTCGATACAGCTACCATATTCTCCATTATATGATCCATGTTTCCCCTCTGATGAATACAACCAGCTGCAACACCCTTAAAATGAGAGAAAGAATAACTCCGCACACAATCATCGAGCAATGACAAAATAACATTTCTTACACCAATGGATTTTCGATCTCGCAATTTTGCATCCACATACTTGTGGGAACCAGATCGACCTTGAGAAAGAAAAGAAATAGCCAAATCTTGAGTAGACGAAACTGCCATGGAATTGAACCCTAATCGCCATCGCGATTTAGAGCGAGAACCTCTCGCAGGCCCTCTATCACATCCAAATAAATACATACATATATACAACATACATACATACATACATACATGTACATATATATATATATATATATATATATATATATATTATGTGTATCTATAAATATAATTATATATATTTATATTTATTTACCAATATTAGATATTAATATATATATATATATTATAATATATAGATAATATATATTATAATATATAGATAATATATATTAGTTTGTTAATACAGACACACAAAAATACACACACACACACATTATATAGGTATGGAAATATTCATATATTTTTATTTTAAATAAAATGGATATTATTTTTTATTTAGATATGATTTATATATTTTGAAAGATATTTTATATGAAAATATGTTTATATATTTATTTATAAAATTAAAATTTTATGTGTGAATATGTACAAAATATGTATATATTTTTATATATTTGATTATAAATAGCATCACAATATGAAAAATGATAAAATTTGAACGTCATAATATCCATATGAGGGTGAGCCTTGAAAATAAATTTAGTCTCCGCCAAAAAGGGTAGCGCTGGATAATTAATTATGTAAATTATAATTTTATTAAAAACATTAAATGTTAAAAAACTATTATAAATTTCATTAATGAAATATTTATTAATAAAAATGAATAAATTTAATATGTGTGTGTGTGTGTGGAAGGAGCATAAATTAATTGCCTCCAAGGGGTGCAAAGGCAAGGCCAAATTTGAGGCGGCCACCGCAATGAAAAGCAAAAGGGATCATGTTTCACTTGATGAGGAGCAAACCAGAAAGTGTAAATCTGCACTTGAAAAGGGTAAAGAGAAGGCAGGTCAGTCCAATAACTCTCAATCTTTTGAATTTTCTACCAGGTCTTCGGATAGAGTATTGGATTTTTGGAAATTCAAGGGTTATTCTTTCTCCCTATGTTTGTAAGGAAGATGTGTTAGCAAAATCAGAGGGTCAACATTCAAGGTTGGTAGTCTTAAATGAGGTGGTAAGCACTAGGACGGTAGGGGAGATCCATAGGTTGTTGCTACAAGACCTCTGACAACAGAGGATAATTTTGATGTGAACAACAAAAAAGATGTATATATCAATCAATCAATGAGATTGGATCATGAAAATGTTGGTTGTCGATCTATTTGTTTGTGACCTTGATGGAATGCAGACCCCTATTAATGTTCAGTAGGGGATCGGTTCATAACCTGTTCAGAGCAAGGGAACCCATTTTCTTGTGACTGCACTTCCTGTGAGTGTAGAGGAGACAGGGAGTGGTGAGGCTACTCTCCCTATCTTTGTGCATATTGTGAAGGATAAATTGTTTTTGAAGGTTAGTACACATAAGTCTTTTGAATTGCTTACCTCTAAAAGTAGTGAGGAGGACAGGTAAAACAATGATTGTGTGTCTGGAGCAAAAGAAATGACAACTGTCATTGATGAGGGACTCTTGGATGATGGAGATGGGTCGTTGTTGCCTGTCAAAACATGGAGAATAGGAATACATCCTTGCAGTTGGGGTGGTCGCGTATGTCACTATAGTATGAGTACCAAATCTCAAGTTTCTTGATTTCTGTTGATTTCTATTTTTTATGTTGTTTGTGGACTTTTTATGCCTTGTATGTTCTCCCTCTTTTCCCACTTTTTAATTTAATAAAGGGTCTGTTGAGCCTCATCCTTTCAAATATATATATATATATATATATTAATAAATAGTATATTAATCATATATATTTAGAATTAAATTATGAATATTGTGAGCATTTTTTATAAATATGTTTATAAATGTATATTTAGTATATTTACAAAATTATATATTTATTATTATAAATAAATAATTATATATTTAAATAATTATAAAGTTAAAATAAATATATTTAAATAATAAATATATCAACTATATTTATATTTATAACTATATGTAATTATATAAATATATTTATTTTTCATATATAAATTTTTATAAATATATTTATTTATAATTACAACTTTAAATAGATAATTATAATTATATTTATAAATACATATTTACAATTCTTTTAATATATCTATAATTATAGAATCAATTATTTGTTTATAATTACGTATATTTATATTTATTTATAATTATATTTATAAATACATATTTACAATTCTTCAAAAATATTTATAATCATATACATTTATATTTAAGAAAAATATTTATGAAATGGTTATTAATTAAAATGAATAAATCTAATATCAATATATATATAGTAATAAACAGTATATTAATTATATATATTTACAATTAAATTATGAATACTTTGATAATTTTTTTAGAGAGTTTGCAATTTTTTAGGTAAAACTATGTGTTAGTAAGCCGGCCCTAAACCCTCTGGGCAATCCGCCACATAGCAGATAGGTGTAAACAAGATGGATGTATGGATTATTGGAAAATCAAACAGTATATTTAGTAACTCTTTAGAAGGTGCCCTTAAAATTGCAATATGGTATATACCCTAAGGTGCCAACAACACAATATGGAACCCTTTTGGAGAATCGAATCATCAAAGATATATCTTCAAATCCATTTTCAAGAATATAACCATCTCTTTAAGATACCCCCATTAAATTATTAGAAAATGAGCCCCAATTGTATTTAAATAGGCGGTTACCCACAGCCTCATTAATGGGTAGTCACCCCCAAGATTGGTTGAAGTTGGACACGCAGGAAACCCTAATATATTATATTGGGATTCGTGCGCCCCGCCTGCATGCATCCCCCAGCCTTTACTCCTCCAACCAAACCCCGCCCTAACCCTATTAATGCCTTCTCCCCACCTTTCTAAAAATATATTAATATTTAAGGGTTACTCCAATGCCACGCCCTCTTCGGCCAAGAATGGAAGGAGGGAGAGAGAAGGAGGGCGGCGGATCCTTGAGCTCCGGGAGTTTCAGCCGCGGGTGCTTCCTTCTGCGGCTGGTGGCGGTGGCGGCGACGGTGGCGGCGACGGTGGTGATGGGGGTGGCCAACGAAACGGAGATTATTCCGGTGAAGCTGTTCCCAAACCAGCCCCCCCTGGAGGTCCCAGCTCCGGCGAAGTGGCAATACATGTCCGCCCTCCGGTAGGCTCTCTGCCCTTAATTCCCTCTCAGGGTTATTTTGTGAGACTTCCCTTTCATCAGATACTTCGTGGTGGCCAACGCCGTGGGGTGCTCCTAC
Source organism: Viscum album (assembly GCA_963277665.1). Classification (NCBI taxonomy): domain Eukaryota; kingdom Viridiplantae; phylum Streptophyta; class Magnoliopsida; order Santalales; family Viscaceae; genus Viscum; species Viscum album. The sequence goes on from OY728132.1 coordinate 659,128,749, forward strand.
GCCGCGCTCTCTCTGGTCGTCCCTTTCGTGGGACGCGGGTCCGCTTGGGGGGCGCTGGCCCCGATGCTCATCCTGCCCCTCGACATCCTCATGGTGGGGCTGCTCGCCTCCAGCTGCGGCACTGCCGGCGCCGTCGGCGTCATCGGCTACCAGGGCAATTCCCACGTGCGCTGGGAGAAGGTTTGCGACGTCTTCACCAAGTTTTGCCGCCACGTGGCGGCCTCTGTCGTGCTTTCCCTTATGGGGGCGGCGGCGTTCCTCCTGCTGGCGCTGCTCGCCGTGTTGCGCCCCCGCGCGCCGCCGCAATAAAGATGCATTTTTTACTGTCTTATCGTTTGAAATTTGTTGCCCCAACATTTCAAACAGCTCTCTCACTCTCTACATGTCCGGGAAAGTCAATAAAGTATTCACATATATACAGGGTACAAATGAAAATACATCAACTTATATGGGTGGGAAAAACAAACTAAAAACCCTAGTTATTTACACGTGAGGAGGCTCGAAATCGAGACCTCCTGAACGACCATCATAGGACACAAAAGTTGGAAACTAAAATTACAAATGATTAGAGGGATGTTCCCTCTTTTTGCATATCAATTAGAATTCGTATGTTCAGTTTTTACCCTCTCTCGGAGATAAGTTAGTTTAAAAAACATATACAGTGTTAAATGGTGTTTTTGATCATATCGAGTGATACACACATTCGATTGATGCACGCTTGATTCTGACATTAATTACTACAGATATTCTCAAAAAAGGTTTGTAACAATGCTAAAAACATGTTGTTGTCCTTAAAGGGGCATCCTAGCTTAGTGGTGATAAAGGTCCAACCTGCTCCAGTGTGCTATTTGTACAACACGTCCAGCAAAAACATGTAATCTGCTCCAGTGTTGTTTGTATAATAACACGTCCAACAAAAACATGTAATCTCTGTATGCAAAATATATAATTTATGCAAAAAAAACTACTATATACATTTCAAACAAATGTTTTGTATAATTACATTTACAATTATCCACAAACATTAATGTTTCATCTTTTGGTGTCCGTCATCCCCTCATAAAAGTCCGCTCACGGTATCAATTGCCAAACAAATCAACTCAACCCAAGAAAAATAATATTCCTATATAAGAAAACAAATCTTAGGTTACTAATACTATATAGAAATAAATTAAACACTAATATGAAAGAATACATTAATAAAATGTCAATTTTTAATAAAAAGACACACTTGGAGTTATACCGATCACACTGTGCGTTGTATTGAGGTGTCGTTGATTCCTACACATCACAAATAAGTTATGGATCATTGCCCTAAAGTATCAAAACAATTCGAATGCGTTTTCTCAATTTTCAATATATCACTTATTCTTTTTAGTAAAATTAATGTCAATTTTAAATAATAACACATTTAGAGTCTTGCTGGTCACACCGTGCGTCAGATTGGGGTGTCGTTGATTCCAACACATCACAAATAACTCATGGATCGCTGTCCTAAAGCATCCAAACTATCCGAATGTGTTTACTCGGTTTTCAGTATGTCAGTTGTGTTTTTTATTAAAATGTCATTTCAAACTAGAAACACGCACTTTGAGTCATATCGGCCGTATCATGTGCTGGTTTGACATGAGACTACTTTCTACACATCACAAATGACTTATGAATCACTAATCTAAATTATCAAGATAGTCAGAGTGTGTTTTCTTGGTTTTCAGTGAGTGACACACGTTTTAAACTAAAATGTAAATTTTAAACTGATAATAGATACTTTTGGGTAATACCAATCACTAATATAGATATACCCTTTAACAGCGTGCAAAAAGGCTTTTAACAATGCTAAAAAAGTGGCGTTATCCTCAACGTTGTTAAAGGGGAATCCCCTTTATCAATGCTAGAAATACCATTAATAAAGGCCCAACCTGTCACCAAATGATATCTAGATCTCTATCTTCAAGTATCAACACAATTTGAACTGCCAATGTTACCATGATTTCCATTACCTTTGTTTATATAACTACCAATACTGCACATTGAGTTGATGTTCTTAGTCAAAAAAACATTCATATACTCCTGTGGTTTACAACAATGAGAAATGTTTTTCAGCTAATAACATCGACTCAATATGCAGCGTTGGCAGGTCGACAAAGAAAATCAATGGAAATCATGGTAACATTAGCATAAAAGAACATGTTATCTCTTTTGTGGCTTGTTGTAGATAGTTGAAAGCAAAATATGACTTCCCAAAAGATCTTTGAAAACATCTAAATAAGTATTACATAAAAATAACAGGGAAAATAACTTACAAATATTAGATAAAATGATGGAAAAATTAATTAAATAAGTAGTACGAATTCACCTTTTTCGTGATGGTTGTATACATTCTTGACCCATTTCACTGTTGTCATTAGCTCTGTTGTATCCTTGAAGTCCAATCTCTCACGGGCATGAGTAGCTTCGAACAAACCACCCTAACTCGAACAAAAGGAATCCCCCTATATAAGAAAAAAATATGCGAGTAATACTAAAAAGAAATAAGTTAAACATAAATATGAAACAATTTATTACTTCTATGGAAATCACATATTCATGTTATTTGTGTACATTATTCCATTAGGTATGCTTCCCATTCGTTTCTAAGAAAATCTATATCGTCTTGTGAATATGAGTATTTTCGACAGTCATAGTAGTACTAGAAAAATATAAATACACAAATGATTAATAAATATTTTAAATGAAATAGTAATTATCTCCGAAAATACCTCTTCAGGGATGCTAGTTTATTGATAGAATATGACATCTCTCATAAATTTACAAACATAATAATCATAATATTTTCCATTTGTTTGTTTTGAACACTGCAGAAACATTGAGAAAAATAAGTAATTTGTTTTTATAGGTGTTTGTGTAGTGATATATTATTATATATACCGTGATACTTATTTAGTTGTCAGTATTGGGTGCACCAACACTTACAGAAGTCATTATTTCTAGAAGTGGTTTAACATTTAATTTAGATTACATAAATATAACAGCAAATAGATAATAACATGAGGTAACATAATATATATTACAAAAATATATAACCAAATTATTGAACTCTTTTTTTTTAAAGGTTGAAGGGATTTGACCCCTCTATTGAGTATCCAAATCCCTTCATTTTGGTCCCCTATGATATAAAAAACCTCGTCTACATTGGGATCATTGCGAAATGCTTGTGATGTCCCAATGAAAGGGTCTTCCTCAGTTGAATTTTCATTTGACCATTCAATGGTTTTGGTTGATAAAAGAACAATTAACCACTTTCAGTTTGTGGTATTTGGAACATAATGTACTTGTACTACCTGCGATTCCATTATAAATGGTTTACCCTTTTACCCTGACTGAAATCCACTTTCACGAATCCTAATTCATCTATTTTAACAACACTCTTGTTATTAACCCACTTGCATTGAAAAATCGGCACTTGGAATGTTGTATAATCCAACTCTCCTATTTTTTTGATGATGACAAAGTATGACATATTCACATAAATTGTATTTTTGTCCTCAATACAAGAAAAATGCATCGCTTCAGCCAAAAGTGTACCTCCACTATTTTGCATGGTACTGCCTTCATCATGTTCATTTTTATAGAACATATAACCATTAATTACATAACCATTATATGATAATACAAACACACTTAGTCATCTAGATAGCTATCAAAGTCATTCTGAAATTGAATATGGATTTTCATCTGACTCCTTAAAATTATGGTCTTGAAACCAACCTATAAACTATGGATTATATGTATTTGATATCCATATTTTAGCTTTTGATGGATTCAAATTCCAAAGAATTTCTTTGTGGGTTTCAACATATGGGGAAACCTCCAAACTATTATGCAAAATGTAAAGTTGGGCCTGCTCACGATCTGTAATATTGATTTTGACAACATCTCTTCCAAAAATTCCTTTACCCACAAGTCCCCCAGTTTGACGAGATTTTGGTAGACCAATGATTTTCACACCAGACATTTAGTCAGTATAGAATTCAATGGATTCCTCAATATTATATAGTTCTGCAATACAACCCTCTGTCCGACTTTGATTTTTAATATAACCTTTAAAATATTCATATACCATTCAATGTGGTACATCCATCTATAATGTACTAGACCATATAGTCGAATATCTCTCACCAAGGGTACCATCATATCAAATAATGATGGTGAGAAGAACATTTCCAAATCACATAATATAATGACAGTTTCCTTTTCTATAGTCGGTAATTTTACCTGGTCTATAACTTTACTTCATATAGCTTTGAAAAAGAAATAGAGATTGGTTATTATATGATGGAAATTCTTGGAAAAAATGTAATGTAAAGCCACAAGAATTAGATATTGAATCAAAATATGGCATTCATGTGATTTCAATCCCTTTAACTTTAAATTAGTTATTGACACGATATTCTTGATATTCGATGAATATACCTATGAAACCTTTACAACATTAAAGAAGTTTCCAAATTGATATCTCTCCAACCCAGAAAGAGTGTAAGTAGAAGGGGGGAAGAAGGGTTTGTTTTTCACCCTTCACTGGCACTAATTCTTCCCATATTTATATGTCAACCATGTCCAACCTAGCCTTAATTCCATACTTTATTTTTTGGGGTGCATTTAGTGACGTTGTAATTACACTATCACATATATTTGTTTCAACATGCATATTATCAAGAAAATGTCTGACACACAAACAATTCCAGTATGATAATTAAAAAAAAATTGTTCTCGTTTTCCAACTAGTTTTCATAAGGTTTTTCAAAAATAGTTTACCAAAAGCAGTGTCCACATATTTTAATTTCTCAAGCAGTTGATCACCTGTTAGTGGAGATAGTGTTGTACATTCTTCTAATGTTCCATAAAATGATGTCATCTAATATTGGCACTTATTCCATCGAGGTATAAATATTCGATGTCCTATAAACATAGTTTTCGATGAATGTTTCAACCTAATTGATTGTGTACCTTGTTTGTAGATAGGACACCCTTGAGATCCTTTAATGCTATATCTTGGAAAATTTCCAAAATTAGGAAAGTCATTTATCATCCCATACAACATATAAGCACCATACAATGTAATACTTAAATCCCACTATAATTTCAAATCCTCGGTCAATAGAGCTAAATAAAAATCAATATCATTACCTGGTTGTTTTGGTCATGATATAAGCATATATAACATGATTTATTTTCGTTTCATGTATAACCATGGTGGAAAGTTATAATTTACCAATATAATTGTACATGTACTGTGAGTGCTACTTTGAAAACCAAAAGGATTCATTCCATCTATAGATAATGCAAGATGAAGGTTTCTCAGTTAGTTTCCAAATTCAGGATACTCATGGTCAATTTTATTCAACTAAGGAGAGTATGTTGGGTAATACAGTTTCCCATATTTATTTCTTATATTTTCATGCCACGTCAATTTCCCTACATTCTCCTCACTTCTATATATACTCCTATACCTTAGAATGGTTGGAAATTACCATACAACTTTTGTGGGGCTTGATTCATCCTTCTTGTATCGAGAATCACCAAACTTTGGGAATTATTTAAGTGATTTGTGGTCCTTGAGAAATGGTATACAATCATTTTTCCAGGAATGTATTATTTCAAAGATCCTACCCATTGAATGTAGTATTTATTTGGCATCGTGTCTTCATCTATGCAGATAATTATCTTCTGGGAGCATATCATTCAAGAGATTAAGTAGTTTAGTAAAACTGAAATCATTCCATCCATTTCCTGCTTTCATATTATACAGTTTTAGTATGACTGACAATGCTTTATATTTAGCGCAACCAGCATACAATGGCATATTTGCTAAACTCTTTAACTTCTCAAATAATTTTTGGCAACCATGAAGTTCATATTCAACTGTCCTTGTCATTTAATCAATACGATCATCATCATCATTTATACCTATAATCACATCCTCGATACGGTATTCTTCAATCTCCACACTTTTAATCATATCAGATAATCTATTAAATGTTATGTTATCGCAGTTACTAGATACATTCTCCTTTTCACCGTGTTTATTCTAATATTTATAACATCGATCAATTCCATGACAGATCAAGTGTTCTTCCAAATTTTATAGACTAATTAGTCTTGAATAGAAACAGTATAAATGGAAAAATGATTTTAGAAGGATCATGTGCATGATCTTTTGCAAACTTGACGTACTCTTTCACTCCATCTTCATACATTTTTTTCATATGATTGGAATCCATTCATTATTTATTGATATACATCCTATTTGACTTGATAAAATTAATATTTAACAAAATCAATACAAAAAATATGTTCAATTGAATATGGATCTCATTAATTGTTGGTTCTGGGCATAGCGAAAGCATTGCGGTAAAGGGCGATATATTAAATTTTTTTTAATAATCATTTCCCGAAACCAATATCGAGGATCTTTCACATCAAATTTATAATTAATTTATTTAAAATTTGAAGAAATAAATACTTCGGATTAGGAACATTCTTCATTGATGATTGTTGATCATCCAAAAATTACCTTCTAGATTTCCTTCATTGCATTTGTGAGTATCCAAAGGTAGAATCCCTCTAGCGGTAATCTACACATGCTTCAATAGTATTCAAGCAATGCTACCCATTCTCCAAGTGCTAGCACGGTAAATCAAATGTATTGCATTGTTTGTTCTAGATCACTCGTTCTTTGGTCTTGAAGAAATTATCTCTTGGGTTTCTTGTTCATGAGAGGGAGAGAGGAGGAGGAGTTGAAAGAGAATTCATTGTTCACAAAAATTCTCTATTCCAAAACTTGGAATTGGTTTCAAATGATTTACACAATAGACATAGCCATTTATTTATAGAGCTGGGATTTCAGTTACAAAATGCAATTGCATAACAATCATTAAATATAATTATAACCATTAATGACATCCTATTACACATAATAATAACAACAATAATAATATTTTGTGGTGTGCTAACTTGCAAAAAATGGATAAATAATATTTACTGGCTCATAAATAATTATTTTATCATCGGAAACGTTCTTGGTCTGTTCAAACTACTCTTTCATTTATCAAACACCTGAATAAATATTTTATTCTCTTAAATAAATATTTTATTCACAAACTATTAAATAAATATTTATTAAATATTCAATAAAATAAATAAATATATTTTATTCACAATCCGATGAATAAATATTTATTTAATTTACGTGATCAATATAACTTGAATAAAATTATTTCTCAGTCTTGAGAATAATATTTATTCCATTAATTAAATTAAAATATAATTTAATCAAGACTAATAGAAACACTTAGTATGTGACCCTATAGGATTATTTCTTATAGGAATTAGGTGGGCTTTCCTAATGTCCAAGATTACTGTCTATCAACGAGTCAAGGAACCCAAGAGAAAGAACTTAAAGTTTTAATGAAAAGAACCACATACAAATAATCAATGTGTAATATCATCTCATTGTCACAATATCTCATCAAGCAGGTTGCATGAATATGTCATGAAACTAAATGCTTGATACATCATTCTTTTACTATCTGAAATAAACTCATCATTACACCATGACCATGGAATTTAGGGTGATAGTTCTATTTTAATCAAAGATCCAAGATATCAACTTCCATAAATAAGGAAGATAAAATTCCTTCCTTGACTTATCCACTAATTACATTTTATTCGTGATGTACCCAATGCACCCTATTTCCCACTAACATATGGTGTGATGGTTTTTGTCAGAAAATATAAGTGTGTGACTCGTGACATGCGTTAATGACAGTCTTAAAGTCCAAGGCCATTACACATGCTCACAGATAGGAATATCCAATCCACCAAAACATGTGTAATTCCTGCTGGAAGGTATGTTCCTATAGTCTTCCATCTTTGAGATTACCAAGTGAAGATTTCATGAGAATAAGTCTCATATTATTATGAATACTCTCACCTAACAGTCTATATACTATGTGTCCCATCATAGTATGTTATCCAACCATATAAATATATTAATAATATTATCATAGTACTTAGAGGTTCTCATTATAGAGGGGAACTACTATGTCCTTATAAACAAGAAAAATATTCTAGGACATTATTACATTAAAGTCATGAAAACAATGAAAAATATGCAATAAGATGTTTAATTCAACATTTAATACATAAAATATTCATGCAATCAAAGTACAAACTGTTGGTTCTAGGAAACCAACCCTAAAAAACTCCCACTTGTACTAGAGCCAACAACCTACGACTTTCAATCTGCTAGACCTCACATGATAATCATGTTTTTGCTGAGTCAAGGGTTTAGTCAAAGAGTCTTCTACATTTTATTTCATGAAAATACTACTCAATACAACCTCACCTCTCTATGAAAAATCCCTCAAGAGATGATACTTCCAAAGTATGTTCTTTGTCCACTGATGTGACCTTGGCACTTTTGTGAGAGCCGCCACTATAGTATTATCACAATAGAGTGTGATGAGATCTTTACTATTAGGCACAACATCAAGATCTTGATCAAAATTTCACATCTTAACTACTTCTTTAGATGCATTGGAAGCTACAATATACTCAGAATCTTCTATAGAATCTGTGGCCACAACCTTCTTTGAGCTCTTCCATCCCAAAAAACCTCCATTAAAAGTGAAGATATATCTCATTTGTGACTTCATGTCTTCTTGATCAGTTTGGAAACTAGAATATGCATATCCTCTGATGACTAGTTCCTCATCTCCTCTATAAACTTGGAATATATCCTTAGTATACATCAGATACTTAAGGATAGTCTTGAATGCCATCTAATGGTGGTCATATGAATCAGCATGATATATACATACTGCACTTAATGCACAGGTGACATCTAGACCAGTACATAACATAACATACATGAATAACCTAATTTTTGATGTATATGGAATCCTTTCCATTCTATTTATTTCCTCATGGGTGTGAGAACATATTTTCTTAGAAAGGTGAATGACATGTGACGCGGGCAACCGTCCCCTCTTGGATTATTTCATACTGAATCTCTTTAGTATCTTGTCAATGTTTTTACTTTGACTTATGTCAAGAAACCTCTTGGATTTATCACAATGGATCCTAATACCAATAATATATACTATCTTTCCCAAGTCTTTTATGGAAAAACATTTATTCAACCATGCCTTAATAAACTATAAGATTGATATTTCATTTCCAATAAGTAATATGTCATCAATATATACTATTAGGAAAATGACTCCACTCCCACTAAACTGTTTGCATACACAAGGCTCACATTCGTTCTTTATAAAACCAAATTCTATTATGGATTCATCAAAATGAATGTTCCATAACCCGTATGATTTCTTTAATCCATAAATAGATTTTTGAAACTTTCATATCTCATTGGAATCCTTTGGAGTCACAAACCCTTCAATTTGTGTCATGTAGACATATTCTTGAAGGTTCCTGTTAAGGAAGGTTGTTTTGACATCCATTTTCCAAATCTCATAGTCATGTTAAGACATAATGACAAGTAGAATTCTGATGGATTTCAGCATTGTAACTGGTGATAAGGTTTCATCGTAGTTAATTCCTTGATGCTGTTTAAACCCTTTTGCAACCGGTCACACCTTATATGTATTGAATTTTACTTCCATGTCTAGTTTCTTCTTGAATTCCTATTTGTAACCAATATGATTTACATCCACTAGAAGATATACCAAAATACAGACTTGGTTTTGGTATATAGAATCCATTTCAAAATTCCTGGCTTCTTTCCACATGGAAACATCTATGCCACTTACTCATTCCTTGTAGGATAGAGGATCATTATTATCAATTAATAACGAGTCACCATCCTTAGTAACTAGAAAACCATACCATTTTGATTCTCTAACCTCACTTTTACTCCTATGCAGTACTTGTGTCTTTGGAATAGTTTCTTTTTCCATGGATATTTGTGGAATCTGATCATGTACCAACTCTTGTGTTCCTTGAACCTTGACTTCATCAAATTTTATCTCGCTCCCACCATCTCTTTTGGATATGTTCTCCCCCTCAAGGAATATGGTGCGTCTTTCCACTATAACCCTTTTTTATAAGGGGTCTTATAGGTAATATCCCCTTTCTTCCTTATGGTATACTATAAAGTTACACTTTATGCCTCGAGGTGCAAGTTTGTTACATGAAGAGTCCTTAACAAATGTTTCACTTCACCACACATTTAAATTCGATAACATGGTTTTTCTTTCACTTCAAAATTCATCTGGAATACCATTTATTGATTTAGTTGGTACTTAGTTTAGTATGTGTTCTATTTTTTGTAATGAATATCCCCAAAAGGATAATGGAAGAATCACATGAATCATCATTGACATCACAATGTCCAACAAGGCGTGGTTTTTCCTTTTGAATACACCATCCCACTAATGTGTGTAAGGGGGAGTGAGTCGAGATAGGATCCCAAAATCCCATAAGTAATAAATGAAGTATTGATTAAGATATTATCCACTATGGTCTAAGTGGAGTTTATTAATCTTACTACTAATCTGGTTCTCAACTTTATTCTTATATTACTTGAATTTATCAAAAGAATCTGACTTATACCTCATTAAGTAAATATGTCAATATATACTAAAATCATCAGTAAAAATTATGAATTATGAATACCTACCCCTTTCTTCAATAAGTAATGGTCCACATAAATTGGTATGAACTAAAACAAGAATCACTTTAGCCCTTTCACCTTTCCCACTAAATGGGGCTTTGTTCATCTTGCCTTGTAAACATGCATGACATACAACAAGTGGTTTTAGTTCAAAAGAATCTAAATATCCATCTTGATGTAATTTTGTCAAGGGTTTTTCATTTACACAACCTTATCTAGTGATTCCAAATTTGGGTGTGCTATGAGTCATGTGAAGTAACTTCTTTATCGATTGAAATTACCTGGTTCATGTAATCCAACACGTAAATAATGTTTTGTAAATGAGAATTTCTATAAAAATGCTATCTTTATAAAATATGAAACATTTATTTTGAAATTTTAAAATGAATACATCCATATCTAGTTTGGATACAAAAATAATGTTTTTGGAAACTAAAGGAACATAATAAAAACCCTTTGAAACCTAGATCATTCCGATTGACAATGTGAGGTGGTAGTCCCCAATACCTACAACAACAAGTTTAACTATGTTGGCTACTCGTAGATATACCACCCCTTGGTTAATTTTTATGAATATACTTGGTTACTATATTTGAATAAATATGTGAGCACCACATGTTGTATCTAATACCCAATTTGTAGAAATTGATAAATTTCACTCGATAAAAAATGAACCTAAAGTTTCCCCTTGATTCTTTAACTAGGACCAATTTTTCTTCCAGTGGCCCTTCTTGACACACGAGAAATAGAAAACATCCTATTCCCCTTGATTCCCATTTTATATTCTTCTTCTTGGAAGGGTGTGAAGACGATTTGGGATTAAATCTCTTTACTTTCACTTTCTGTTTGTTCATCATAAGGACTGAAGGCTTTTCTTGCTTCATATATTTATCTACTTAGCGAATGAGGATAAAAAGATCTAGAAGAGACTTCTAAATATTGCTTATATTAAAATTAAAAAAACTAGATAACCTCTGAGGGAATGATGCTATAATGAGATCAGTGACCAGTTCTTCATGGAGTTTAAACCCTGGAACCTCTAAAAGCTCAATGTATCCAATGAGCTTGACTACATGTGGCCCAGATTGGGAACCCTCTCCAAGCTTACTATGAAAGAGCACCTTGGAAATCTCAAACTGTTCCTGTCTAGCTCTTTCCTAGTAAAGACCATAGAGGTTCTCAAGCATGATATACACATCCATATTTTTGTGAGACTTCATGTGTTCACTAGACATAGATGAAAGCATAAAACATTGAAAATCTACTATTTCATTCATATGTTTTTCATAGACTAGGAACTATTCATCACTCACCTCTTGACTAGGGAAATAGGGCATTGAGTATTCTAGCATGTAAGATTTTCGTTAATGGTGTAGAACAACCCAAAGGCATCTAAACCACTCTTGGAAGTTACTTCCAGTGAGAAAATTTTATTTATCCAATGTTGATCATAGTGATAGTGTGGATGGAGAGCTTAAAATTTTATTCTACAATTAAAATATAAAATTATTAGTACTTTTCTTGGTTAAAATTTTTATGAGAAATAATAAATTAATTTATTTTATTAAATCTCCCACTATTTTATCAAGTCCAAATAACTGTCACTATTGAACTAGGAATGTCTAGTTGTTAGGAAATTCTAGTGTAAAGGATCCGTTTTCCCCTTATCATAACCCCAATAAGGGTTGGTCAAGATATTTTGAAGGTATTTTGGTAGAAAAGTCTTTTCTAACTACGATCTTGTAGCTCCTTGATATATTGGGTGGAATCCACAATCTAGAAATCCTAACATGGATTTTCTCAAAATTTTCCTCCAAATCACACCAAGTCTAGCAAGGGATACTCCTCTTGATGTAAAATGGTTAATTCAACCTAAAACCTTTATAAGAACTACCCTTATAAAAGTAAGTGTCCCAATTAGGGTTGGTCAAACACATATTTCTATTGAGTTTTCTTCCTAACCAAGTAATAAAAGGCTTAGTCTAACTTAATATTATATTAAGGGATTTTATTTTATTAGGCATAAATTTTGATCTTTTTTATCCTTCACATGTATTATTAATATTTAAGTGGATGTTTACTTAATTAATTAACCATGTTTGGATAAAAAATTTATGCATAATAAATTTTATGTAAATTTCAGCCTTTTCATATTAACTCATTTATGTGATCATGATCCTACATAAATAAATATAATTTTAATTCATTAAAAAAATAATTATTTAAATGACCTAATCATGAGGTTATCTAATAGTTGATTTAATGAGTAGACATTAAATCAACCTATGACCTAGGGGAAATAGCTCCTTATACTAGACTTGGAATGAGCTATAATATTCCACATGTCCACCTATGTATCGTAGAGTTGGCACTATTATGGTTTCATATTGAACCATCTCCACACACCTTGGGATTCTCCATTAATTACAAATATTTATTACTCACATGCAAAAGATAGGAACCAAAGGATTGGTTAAAGGGAATTAAATAAATATCCTTGGACACACATGTCCAATATACCAATGGAGGGAGAAATGAATCACATGACATCTTTTAATTTAATATTAAATAATTTACAAACCATGAAATAAATTTAATTCAATAAATGACAACACATATATAGGTCTTGGTCAATCTCATGATCAGTTGTACATGCAATGAATACCAAAAAAATTATCTGGATAACATTCATGTCTTTATTATTAAGATGAATACTCTTGTATTAATTAATTAATAAATTAATTTATTATATTTCATATTAACAATCATCTGATCTTAATTAAAGATACCCATAAATTTTTTATTCATGGAAAATAAATGGAAGAACCATTAATGATATATTTATTATAGTAAATTAATTGAGCATTTAAAATTATTTAAAACCATTATTAAATCGTCAAACACACAACAATGTGATAATCAATAAAATAATGTTTTAATGCTACAATTTTTCAAATTTAATGTAATTTTAATTTATTCCATTAATGGGAGACTACATGGAGTGTATATCCAGCTACATGCCATGAACCTAAGTTTCCATATATCCAAGTCACACGCATGGGGATTCAGCGTGTTAACTCTGCCAGACTACACAGTGTGTACATGCTAACTACACACCTTGTATACGCTTTCTGCATGCTAGGTTGGCCCAGTAAACATGCGGTGTGCAATAAAAGAAACAGATGTTTTTTATTGCTCAACACATATAGATACAATGCACATGAGTATACAATGTGTACTCTATCTGCACGTCATGTAACCCAGCTTTACCAGCCAAATATTTGGCACTTCTCGATGATATATTCGATCATTATTCATTTGTTCTTAAATCTCTATGAAAATGAAACTTTTAATGAACATGATTAATATGTCGACAACATGTTAATTCAAATCAGATTAAAGAACGAATAACATGAAATAAAAATCTAACCATGATTAAAAATTGATCAACAATCAAATAAATAATTATAAATTTAAATGTGATCACTCTGATACTACTTTTTAGTTCTGGGCACAATAGAAGCATTGTGGTGGAAGGAGATATATTAAAATTTATTTTAATAATATTTTCATGAAACCAAGATAAAGGATCTTGCACATAAAATTTATAATTAATCTATTTAATATCTGAAGAAATAAATACATGGGCTTAGGAACTTTCTTTATTGATGATTTTTGATCATCTGAAAAGGACCTTCTAGATTTCCTTCATTGCATTTATGAGGATCCAAGGGTAGAATCCCTATAGTGGTGATCCACATGTGTTCCAATAGTCTCTGAGAAATGCCACTTGTTCTCTAGGTGCTAGCACGGTGAATCAAATGTCTTGTGTTGTTCGTTATTGATCACTCATTCTTCGGTCTTGAAAAAATTCTCTCTTTGGTTTCTTGTTCTTGAGAGGGATAGAGGAGGAGTCGAGAGAGAATTCTTTGTGCTCAACAATTATTTATTCCCAAAATTGGAATTAGTTTTAAATGCTTTACACAATAGTCATAGCCATCTATTTATAGATCTGGGACTTTAGTTACAAAATTTAATTGAATAAAAATTATTAAATATAATTGTAACCATTAATGAAATCCCATTCCACATAATAACAATAATAATATTATTTTGTGGTGTTCCAACTTTCCCAAAATGGATAAATAATATTAACCGGCTCGTAAATAATTATTTTATCACCAGATAGGTTTTTGGTCCACTCTAACTCCTCTTGTATTTATTGAACACCCAAAAAAATATTTTATTCACAAATTAGTAAATACATATTTATTAAATATTCAATAAAATAAATAAATATATTTTATTCACAATCTGGTGAATAAATATTTATTTAATTTATGTGATCAATATAACATGAATAAAATTATTCCTCAATCTTGAGAATAATATTTATTCCATTAATTAAATTCAAATAGAATTTAATCAAGACCAACAGAAACACTTAGTGTGTGACCCTCTAGAATTCTTTCTCGTCGGCATTAGGCAGGCTTGCTAAAGTCACAGATAACTATCTAGAAATAGGTCAAGACACCCAAGAGAAAGAACTTAAAGTCACAATAACGACAACCACATATGAACGGTCATTGTGTAATATAATACATTTTTCACAATATCTCATCATGTAGGTTGCATGACAGTGTCATCAACCTATATGACCGATACACCATTCTTTGACTATCTAAAATAAACTCGTCATTACACCATGACCATAAAATTTAGGGTAACAATTATATTTCAATAAAAGGTAATATATATCAACTTTCATAAAGATGGATGGGAAAAATCATTCCTTGAATTATCCATCAATAACATGTCATTCGTGATGCACCCAACATACCCTACTTCTCACCAATATATGGCATGACAGTTTTTGTCAGAAAATATAAGTGTGTGAGTCATGAAATGCATTAATGATAATATTAAAGTCTAAGGACCATTACATATGCTTGTAGATAGGAATATCCGATGACACCAAAACATGAGGAATTCCTACTAGTGGGTCTGTTCTTATAATCTCCAATCATGGAGATTACCAAGTGTAAACTTCATGAGAAGAAGTATCGTCTGCTTATGAATAATCAAACATAATTCACTATATACTATGTTTCCCATCATAGTATGTTATCCAACCACAAAACTATATTAAGAATATTTTCACAGCACTTCAAGGTTTTCATAATAACAGGGAACTACTATGACCATATCAATGTGACAAATACTCTAAGACATTATTAAATTAAATTCATGTAGAAAAACAAAAAATATGTAATAAGATATTTAATTTAATATTTAATACATTAAATATTCATGTAAGTAAAGTAAAAATAGTTGGTTCTAGGACACCAACTCTAACATGAATTTCTTGAAATAAAATTGAAATATTAAAAAATTGTTTATCATACCACATGATCAAAAATAAAAACTTATTGAAGGAATTTTATAAATAAAACTATTGAATGTAATAATTGAAATATAAAAAAATATAGTATTTGAAAACCATTTTTATAATATAAAATAAGATTATTGAATATAATAATGGTTTAACAAATAAAAAAATTATTATATTCTTTTTAAAAAATACATTACAGTTTCACTTATATCACCCTTTGGGTTAACTCCTATAGTTCCTATATCATTAGTATAAGGAATTACTTTCTTAGTTTCCATATGAAACTTATGTCACCCTACGGGTTGCCTCCTATAATTCGACTCCCATTAGTGTTTGATTCCCTTAGTTCTTATTTCCAGCCTATAGAGATTGAGAATGTACTTCAGGCCTTGTGACAAATCAACTCAGGTGACATGGAAAGTTGACTTGATTTGGTTCATTATATTAATTTTATAGTTTTTTTTCATTATATTAATGAAATAAAAACATGTATCATATAATGTCTATTATAATGAAATGTTTATTATAGTGAAATCTCAAGTCTTACACTATCCATGTGATTTTCTTATTATAAAATAAAAAACATGAAAACCTTTAATTCCTTATAAGTCTATTAAACCAAAAATTCCTTCCCCTATTCATTTGAAAATTAATCATGAAATCCACCTTAAAAATTTCTGATTTTACCTTCCATATTCATTTTAAAAAGAGTTATATTTTCTAAAATTCACTTTATATTTTAATTTAAAATAAAATTATTTGTCTATATTTTAAGGAATGAAAGTATTCACCAAAACTACACAATTATAAAATCATTATAATTGAATGAAGTAAGAATGATGACCTTTTCCCCAAAATACATGATTTGTATTTACAATTGGCTAACCTGAGCACTAATCAAGAAATAACCCCTATAGTGAAATAAATAGTCTGGGTAACCATGCATCTATTAGAATTCACCCATTGTGGGTTAATTGATTTAATTTGATACTGAATATTCTTTATGACATTACTAATATAATAAAGTATCTAATTATGGGGTGTTACAACCTTTGGATTAATATGAATTTGACTATTATAACCATATTGAAAGTATCTTTGTCCAAAGTTGAACACATACCAAAAAGTAACTATGGACCCACCCAAATGAAAAACTGATCATTTACCTAAATCAAATCCATCCTTCCATGTTAAAAAATGCAAGAAGAATTTTAATTTTTTATCCGAACAAATCTGGGGTACCCTAACTCACAATTCCCCCTACACTGACTAAGCCTTCAAAACCAATGACTAAAAAAAATTACAAATTTCAATGATTTACTATAGAAATCTATAATCCATTAACAAATCGTCAAAACACAAACTATTATCGGAACACTTCCCTAAAAATTCCAATGAATTCTCATCCTCACATCTTATCTATTGAACGAACCCAAATACCATCATTACTATATTAACACTCAAACTTCTTCCTATAAAAACTTTAATACTAAAATATCATTAATTATACCCAAAACAAAAAATCAAAATTTTGGGAGATCACATTCATCACAACTAAATAAAACCTTTACAAACCAAATTTTACATCACATAACTAGACCATATCAATTTACTAAAATCATATTTAACTTTCAACAACCTAAGGCCATCACTAGATACACTACAAATTTCACAATAATAACATAAAGGGGGTGCCACACACAATATTTTTCAATAATAAAAAAATAACCTTGAAGAGAATCGGCTGAGAAATACATAAAACCAAGATTTGAATTGCATACCTTTAGTTTTGAGGGCCTTGATTCATTGAAAATGTTCAGAAAAGTCACAATAGAGATGCTCCGATAGTGGGGTTCGATGAGGTGGTATTGGGGTTTAGTGAGCCAACAACGGGGTTCAGCGAAAGCAACAGTGAAAAGAATACGGTTTGATGAGAGTGGCGGCACAACGACACTAATGTGGTTCGGCGGGAGTGGCAGAGTGGTGGCGGGGTAAAAATTGGGTTCGATGAGAGCGGTGGCATGATGACAGTTGGCTTCCATGAGAGCTTGTAGATATGTGAGAGAAGAAAATCGACTAGGGTTCTTTAAAAAAAGGGATAATGAATTTATCATCACTTTCAAAAAACCGCTTATAAATAGTAGTTTTATCAACGTTAAAATCAAAAGTGCTGATAAAACACGTCTTTATCAGCGCTAAAATTATAGCGCTAATAAAGAATCGTATTATTAATACTTTTTCTGAACTGATAAAGGGATATCTTTATGAGTGCTAAAAAAGCACAGATAAAGATCTATACGAAGATGGTGGGATCCATGCTTTGAAGCCCATGGTTCCAAAATTTATTGAAAATAAAAGAACATACAAGATAAGGCACATATAAAGATATAATGTTATTTTTTTATATTAATATATATATTTAAAATTATATAATATATATATATATATATTTATAATTATAACTATAAATAAATATATATATATATTTATAATTATATATATAACAAATATATTTATAAATATTTGTATATCTTTATATAATTATATATATTTATAATGTTATAAAATTATAAATATATTTACATATTTATTTATAGTTATAAAATTATAATAAATATGTTTATTATAATTATAATTATAATTATAAATAAATATAGATATATTTAAATAATTATAAAATTATAATAAATATATTTATTATAATTTTATAATTATTTACTTAAATATATTTATTATATTTATAATTTTATAATTATATATAATAAATATAATAATTATATATATTTATAAAATTATAAATATAATAAATATTTTTATTATAATTTTATAATTATATATATATATATATATATTTGAAAAGATTGAGGCTCGAAGACCTCTTTATTAATTAAAAACAAAAAGAGAGGAGGGACAAACATACATCAAAGTTCCACAGAAAATCCAATAAAAATTAATTATCCCTATATCTAGTGCTCATGTTGGGATGCATAACCCATCTTCCTCGACCATGAGGATGCCACCCTCTTTACCAAGTTTTGACATGCGTCCATGGCCCACCCCCATCATTTGATGTTTCCTCATCACTGATCACCATCACTACTTTAATAACCAACCCACAATCACTACATTGTGCTTCCTCTTCACAGCTTCTAGAGGAAAGCATGATCAAAGGATTTTTTTGTACTAATATTTGAGGGTGATTTCATGCATACTGTGATGGTTGAAGATGTGCTAACACATTTTCTAGCATCTTTAATTTTCCCTACACTTTCAATCTGAGGTGACATGTCATATAAATATTTAAAGATCATACCTTGGGATGATTTTCCCTGAAAGGATTTAGAAGCACCCTCAGTAGTGTATGCAGTTGAGTTAGCAGTAGTAACAACAGTATTGTTGCATGTCTCATGAGCAACAATAGAAAAATGCATAAAAATAAATAAATAATTATATATACTTATAAATATAAATAAATAAATATTTATTCATGATTATAAAATTATAATAAATATATTTATTATTTTATAATTATATATAATAAATATATTTATTATAATTTTATAATTATTTAAATATATATAAATATATTTATAATTATAATTATAAATAATTTTATATATTTATAAATATTTGTATATATTTATATAATTATGTATATTTATAAAATTATAAATATAATAAATATATTTACTATAATTTTATAATTATTTAAATAAATAAATATATTTATAATTATAAATAAATATATTTTAAAAGTATTTATATACAATTAAAAAATTAAAAATATAAATATAATAAATATATTTTTTTATTTAAAAATATTTATTGTAATTTTATAAGTATTTATGGGAACATAATAATTTAATGGGTATAACATGAATTAATCATACCTAATAAGGTATAGATTATAAAAAATGAGTCATCACATATATATGGAAAACATGATTAATAAGAGTATTAATGTATAAATGAACATTTATGAGTCCTGAATACATAACCTATGTATGCGTCATCATAATATAGGTAATCTTAACATTTGGAATATAGAAACCTACAACCATGTCCTCAAATAAGCATATGATCATATAACGTCAATTATACGTACTCACACATCAATGGAGGAATATAAATAACGCCAATCATGTCCATGAATATCATCATTATCTCTTGATATATATATTTATTGACTAAATTCATTAGAGACATATATTTATTTAAATATATATTTATTTATAAAATTATAATTATAAATAAATATATTTAAAATTATTTGTATAAAATTATAAATATAATAAATATAATTATTATTTTTTAAAAAATTATTATAATTTTATAATTATTTAAATAAATAAATAAATAAATAAATAAATATATTTATAATCATATAAATACTTTTTAAACATTACATATATATATATATATTTTAATTATTTAAAAAAATATTAATTATAAACATGCATTTTTTAATTAATGTATATAAATAAACATTATTTTTGTATATAAATATAATAACTTTATATATGTTAATAATATTTTTTATTAAAAACATTTATC
The DNA here is from genome assembly GCA_963277665.1 of Viscum album. Taxonomy (NCBI): domain Eukaryota; kingdom Viridiplantae; phylum Streptophyta; class Magnoliopsida; order Santalales; family Viscaceae; genus Viscum; species Viscum album. Next base: position 659,149,391 of record OY728132.1, read on the forward strand.
AGCGCTAAAAATAGTGTTGATAAATATATCTTTTATTAGCGCTTTCAGGCCAGTGCAGATAAAAGTGCGGCTTTTATCAGCTCTTTCTGCTTAGTGGTGATAAAAGCTGATGCATCCCTTGCTCACATCTGCGGTAGTGGGTCACACCATCCGTCAGATTGAGGTATGGTTGATTCTTATACATCACAAATGACTCATGAATTGTTTTCCTAAAGTATCAAAACAATCCGAATGATTTTGCTTGGTTTTCATTATGTCACTTGTTCTATTTACTAAAATTAAACTCAATTTTAAATAAAAAGACACACTTGGAGTCATATAGGTTAAACCGTGTGTTATATTGAGATGTGGTTGATTCATACACATAAAAAATGACATATGAATCATTTTCCTAAAATATCAAAATAATCCTAATACGTTTTGTCAGTTTTCAATATGCCACTTGTTCTTTTTAATAAAATTAATGTCAATTTTAAATAAAAAGAAACACTTTGAGTTATACTAGTCACATCATGCATCATATTGAGGTGAGGTTGATTCCTACACATCAAAAATGACTTATGGATCATTTTACCAAAGTATCAAAATAATCTGAATGCATTTTCTCAATTTTCAATATGCCACTTGTTCTTTTTACTAAAATTAATGTCACTTTTAAATAAAAAGACACACTTAGAGTTATACCGTTCACACCATGCGTCAAATTGAGGTGGGGTTTATTCATAATTGATATAAATTAATTATGGATCATTTTTCTAAATTATCAAAACTATCCAAATGTGTTTTCTCAGTTTTCAGTATGTTACTTGTGTTTTTTTACTAAAATTAATGTCAATTTTAAATAAATAGACACACTTGGAATTATACCGGTCACACCGTGCATCATATTGAGGTGAAACTGATTCCTACACATAAAAAATGACTTATGGATCATTTTCTTAAAGTATCAAAACAATCTGAATGCATTTTCTTGGTTTTGAGTATGTCACTTGTGTTTTTATTAAAATTTTATTTGAAATCAGAAACATGAAATTTGAGTCATACTAGTCACATCTTGTGTCAGTATGATATGAGACTGATTCCTACATGTCACAAGTGAATTATTAATTATTTTTGTAAATTATCAGTATAGTTCGAGTGTATTTTTTACATTTTTAGTGGGTGACCCTTTTTAAACTAAAATATCAATTTTAAACTAATAATGGACATTTTGAGTCATATCGGGCACATCGGGCATCATATTGAGGTTTAAATAATTTTTACACATCAAAAATGACATATGGATATTTTTTCTAAAGTATCAAAATGATCGTAATGTGTTTGATCATTTTTGAGTATATTAGTTATTTTTTACAAAAATCCATTTCATATTAAAAAAAACGCACTTGGAGTTATACTGGTCACACCCTATGTCAGATTGGGGTGTGGCTGATTCATAAACTTTAAAATTAACTTATGAGTCATTTTTATAATGTATAAAAATAATCCAAATGTTTTTATCATTTTTGAGAACTTCACTTGTCTTTTTTACTAAAATTTCATTTTAAACTAGAAACACGCACTTTAAGTCATAACGGTCACATCATGTGTCAGTTTGATGTGAGAGTGATTCCTATATGTCAAAAATATATTATGAATATTTTTCATAAATTATCAAGACAATATGAGAGTGTTTTTTCCATTTTCAATGAGCGACACTTTTTAAACTAAAAATTCAATTTCAAACTGATGACGAACACTTTGAGTCATACCGAGAACATCATGTATCATATTGAGGTGTGAATGATTCCTACACATAAAAAATGACCTATAGATCATTATATCAAGTATCAAAATAAGATGATTGTGTTTTATTAGTTTTGAGTATGTTAGATTTCTTTTTTACTAAAATTATTGTCAACTTCAAATAAAAAGACACATTTGGAGTCATATTGGTCACACTGTGCATCGAATTGAGGTGTGACTGATTTCTATATATCCCAAATGAATTATGGATCATTTTTATATTGTATAAAAAAAATATTAATGCATTTTCTCAATTTTTATTATGTCACTTTTATTTTTTACAAAAATTTCATTTAAAACTGGAAACATGCAATTTGAGTCATACTAGTCACATCATGTATCAGTTTGACATGCGAGAGATTCCTACACATCAAAATTGACTTATGAATAATTTTAATAAATTATCAAGACAATATGAGTGAGTTTTATTACTTTTTAGTGAGTGATTTTTTTGAATTAAAATATCAACTTTAAATTGATGACAGGAACTTTGAGTCATATCAGGAACATCGTGTATCGAATTGAGGTGAAACTAATTACTACACATCAAAAATGACTTATGGATCATTTTAACAAAGTATAAAAACAATTTGAATGTGTTTTATAGGTTTTGAGTATGTCAGTTGTCTTTTTTACTAAAATTAATGTAAATATTAAAAAAATGAAATACTTGGAGTCATACTGGTCACACCGTGTGTTGGATTAAGGTGAGACTGATTCATACACATACCAAAGTCTCAAAAATATATAAAATTAAAAATTTACCATGATTTACATTATATTTCTTTGTGGAAGTGCCAACACTAAATATTGAGTAGATGTTTTTAGCCGAAAATATTTCTTCATCTAAGAACATCAAATCAATAAACATTGTTCCATTTTGATAAAGAAATAAAATGTAAAGAGTGGTATCAAAAACATAAATGAACATGTTATCTATTTTGTGGTTTGTTTTAGATAGTTGAAAAAAATATGACTTCCCAAAAGATCTGTGAAAAAAACTAAATAAGTATTAGATAAAAATGATAAGGAAATTAACTTACAAATTGTAGACAAAATAATGAAAAAATTAATTAAATAATTAGCAGGAACTCAGCTTTTTAAAATGTTTGTATACATTCTTGAAACATCTTCTTATTTTCATTATATTAGTTTCAGTATCAAATGAGCATGATCATCTTTGAGAAAACCACCCCAACTTGAACAAAAGAATCCACCTATATAAGAAAACAATTATTATGTGAGTAATACTAAAAAGAAATAAATTAAACATAAATATTAAATAATACATTAATTATATGGACAATGATTTACTATGGAAACATAAATATTACCTCTATAACTGAGAATAGGTAGCATCGTTTCTATTCCTACAAAGGTAGTGGAGGGAACTTGAAGGAAAGTGATAAATTCCAACACTGTAGGGGTGAAAAGGTTTTTAGGGAGAAAAAGTATATAAATGTTTTGGTTCATAAAGGCTTGAAATATAGAAAAAAATATTCTAAAATAAAAAAACTCTATAAGGAATAATTAAAATTAAATAAATGTTTAATTATATAATTCTTTAGTAAAATAGAGAAAGTATATTGTAACATTACCTTTACAACTTTTCAAAGGGTTTCCTTTGTTATAGTCCGTTATTCCACGGGATTGGTAACATAATCATGTACAAAATACATTATATGCATGAGTATTCAAACATTTAATTTAGATTATGTTAATATATTAGAGAATAAATAATATTATGAGAAAATACATAGTATATTATAAACACTTTTACCTTCTCGTTTAACTCACCATTATAACCGCAAAGTCAAATCTCTCATGAGAATTAATAACTTCAAAAAAACCTCCCCAAATTGAAAAAATGAATTTATTTGTATAATAAAACTGTTTATATGTGATTAATACTAAAAAGAAATAAATTAAACATAAATATGAAACAATCCATTACTTCTATGCAAGTCACATCTTCATGCTATTTGTGTACATTCTGCCATCAGGTATGTTGCCCATTCGTTTCTAAGAAAATCTATATCATCTTTTGAATATGATTATTTTCAATAACCATAGTAGTAATAGAAAAATATAAATAAACAAAGGATTAATACATATTTTAAATGAAAGAGTAATTATCTTAAAAAATACCTCTTTAGGGATGCTAGTTTGTTCATGGAATATGATCTCTCTCATAAATTTACAAACATAATAACCATAATATTTTCCATTGGTTTTTTTATACACTACAAAAACATTGAGAAAAATATGTAATTCATTTTGATATGTTTTTTGATATTGAAATATTATTATAGATACCCTAATACTTTTCCACTTGTAGAACTTTTCATGATCCTTGTGCGCATGGACTGTCCTTATTCCATGAATTTAATTATATTTAAACACTGAACAAACATAACAAAAGTATAATTAAAACATAATATAAAATATATAACTTTAATTTTATTTATAAAACATTAGATTTAGTATATTACAAATTGATAAAAACCATCATCTGTGGTCATTTTTTGGGTATCCATACAGTGAATCTAGGAACTAAATCTTTAGAGTATCCAAATTGACCACAATGAGCATCCAATATTGTATAAAAACACAAAAAGGAATAAGTAATGAAAGAAATGAAAATTTATTTATTATGATTAAATTTTATATTTTTACCCCTACATAATTGTTATTAAGAAGAGTATATCATCTATAAGTTTTCTTTCAAACGATTTGACCAGTTTTTCACTATTTTATTCACTTTTGGAATCTATTTCCTTTTTTTATTTAGAAGTGACGTCAGGACTAATGAGTCCAAATTTATGTTCATGGTATAATCCCTTAAATTGGTATTGATATATATTCCTGAAAAAAATATGAAATGTATTTAGTCATGATTAACATAGTATATCAACTTTTGGAAAAACAAATCATGAAAATATACCTCATGTATACATTTACAACTGAGCCTCCTATCCATTCATATTTGAAGATTTCATTTACATTCCCAAGAGAAATGTAGTACGTAACATCATATTCATAAATTTTTTCTTCAAAATCAAATATGTGATTGATACAATTTTGTAACTTTGAATCCATATGAACCTTCAATGTTGGAAAATTCAGATATTGAATGGGCAGGGTAAAGGTGTTTTTAGCATATATTTTTGATCATTTGGTAGATCCTTTAGATGGTTTTGTGCTGAATTTTCATTTCACCCCCTTCTATTTGTCCGTTTGTAATAACATTCATTGGTTCATAAATTTTTTCATTACTTTTTAAAGGTTTATCATGAAAAATAATTTAGAAATTAATACCTTTTTGTCGATATATTTTTTATAAGATTTGATGGCCATGATATGAATGTTCCAACAACTTGGTCGACCGTATGAATACTTGTTTCATCAAGTTGAATAGGAATATCAACACTCATCTCCTGAGATATGGTAATCTATACGCTCACATGACCTATTGGAAGTGGTATTTTGTGTAGACTTTCGTCTTGGATATTGAACACGGTAGCCCTCACAAAAAGGTTATGGGTGGGTGTTGACAGATAAAAATCACAGTCATTTTTACCCTGTAGAATATCAGTATAGGAAAGGTATCAATGTCTATATGATTCACATTTCATAGAAACAAGTATTAGAATATTGATTACCCAAACTGAGACAACTCTTTGAGGGGAATGACTCACCACAAAGCTGGTGGGAGGCGGGGTGGGATCTTTACGCAATGGTTGTTATCGATTTGTTTCTTCTCTTTGCTTCCCACCATAACATTTTCTAAAAACTCATTCTTCCAATGAAATTATTTTTCAAGGGTATCTAATCTTTCTTTCATCTCTTCCATTTCTTTATCTTTATCCTCATGTTGTTTTATTTTCTCAAAATATGTTCGTGGTGTCACCCCAAAATCCACATCTCTAACGCGACCATACTATTCTGGCTGCTTCAAGTCCACCAATAGTATGTGTTCATCTAGTATAGGTATTGATGATTCCTGTGTCTAATTCAAATATAAAATATAGTAAAATAAGTAATCATTGTTCTATAATATGGATTTAAAGTAAAATTAATTTTTATTATGTTATTATTACACATGTTTCCAAATTTTTTGTGTGCTTTTATGTATTATCACCCCATATTTATTTAAATGTGCCTCTATCTATAGAAAATGACGTGGGATGGAATTTTATTTGTATTTGGATTCATCAATATTTATATAAATAGAGGAACATAATTATGCTATTGTTTCATGTCACATAAAAATATTACAGTATATTTAAAATAGGTACCAATTTTTTTCAAGTGAATCGTACCCCATCCTTGCTTTAGAGTAGGGGTATGTTGGTTTTTCTGGCCATTCCTTATTTTCAGCACTCAATTGTAATTTCATAAATAAAAAATTCCCAATAAAAGTGATGAATACGCGTATTGGAAAACAATGTATTACCAGTCACAATGTACATGAAAATACATATGCGCATGACGACCAGTAAATGCATCCCATGATTCTTGTATTATCATGTGTGCATAGATAAGTGGTGGGTGCAGGTTTGTTTTCCCTTCAACATATTTAAGATTAAATCTCATTAGAATTGTACAAAAGACTCTGTGAATCCATACATCAAGCATTAATACATATTTCACGTGGAATTAATATACTATAAACTAACTCTCCAAGGGATAATGAAGAGTAAATAAATGTTTTATTATTTTATTATTTAGTAAAATAAAGAAAGGATATTATAATGTTACCATAATATCTTCCCAAATTTGTGTCTTAAGTGTGGGAACAACATGGTGCCACAAATATGCATCAATCGTCATACATTGCCGAGTGATGGGACCAATGTAACTACTGAACATGACCATGTTGGGGTTAACATATTAGCCAAATTCATTCCATCTAACCTCAAATTTGATGCTATTACTTTTCACCTTAATAATTTTTTCTAACACTGTCATGCTATGATGCTTCTATTTTTTCCGCATCATTGATTCTTCACCGCCAACCATTTCCTCAGATCCATCATCATCAATATATTGTTCCTCTAGATTGGTAGCATCAACATGTGAAAAAGTTCATTGTACCTACATCCAGGGAACAACGAAAAGTTTAGAAATGTGTTGTTCCTCAGGATTGGGAGCACCATCACGTGTATAAGGTCATTGTTCCTCTACACTGGGAGAAGCAATAGGTAGAGAAACCTATTGTTCCTTAGGATTGGGAGCACCAACACGTGCAGAAGTCATTATCTGCATAAATGAATTAATATTTAATTTAGATTACATAAATACATCATCGAAATGATAATAAAATGAGGTAACACAATTTATATTACAAAAAAAATATAACCATATTATTAAACTCTTTTTTTAAATGATGAATAGATATGACCCCTCTATCGAGTTTCCAAATCCCTTCATTATGGTATCCTATGACATAAAAACCTCATCTTCTTTGGGACCACTATGAAATGATTGCGATCTCCAATGAAAGCATCATCCACATTTGAATTTTCATCTGAACCTTCATTGTTTTTGGTTGATAATGAAACAATTGACCACTTTCGGTTTATAGGATCTGTTACATAAAATTCTTGTACTGCCTGTGATGCTATTATAAACAGTTTCTATTTTTACACTTCCTTACTGAAATCCACTTTCAAAAATCCCAATTCTTCTATTTTAAGAGCACTCCTGTTATCATCTCACTTTCATAGAAAAATTGGCACTTTTAATGTTATATAATCCAACTCCTAGATTTGATTGATGATGCAAAAGTATGACATATTTGCATAAATTGGATTTTTCCTTAGTACCAAAAACATGCATCTCTTCATCCACAAGTGTAACACCACTATTTTTCATGGAACTATCTTCATCATGTTCATTTACATAGAACATATAACCATTAATTATATAACCATTATAATATAATACATAAAAAATTGTCCTCTAGCTAGCCATTGAAGTCATTCTGAAATTGAATCTAGATTTTCATCTGACTCCTTAAAAATATGGTCTCAAAACTACCTTATAAAATATTTATTATGTGTATTTTATATCCAACTGTTCTAGAAATTATTTCAACACAAGACAACCAGTGTGATGAGATTTCAGTAAACCAATGATTTCCACACTAGATAGGTATTTGGTATATAATTTAATATCTTCAGCAACAATATATCTCTTCACAATACAACCCTTTGTATGAATTTTATTTTTTACATACCCTTTCAAAATATTAATATACCATTCAATGGTGTACATCAATCTATATTGTTCATGATCACATAGTCGAATATATCTTACCAAGTGAACCATCATATCAAATAATTGTGGTGGGAAGAACATTTACAATCCACATAACATAACAACAATTTATTTTTCCTTAGTTGGTAACTTCACTAGGTCTATAACTATGATTAATATAAATTTGAAAAAGAAACAGATCTTGGTTAATGTATGATGGAAATTATTGCACAAAATGAAATGTAAATCTACAAGAATTAGATATTTCATAAAAATATGATAGTCATGTGATTTCAAACCCTTTAACTTTAAATCAGTAATTAAAATGATATTCTTGATATTCGATGAATACCCATTTATAATGTTTACATAATTCCAGAAGTTGTAAAACTGATATCTCTCCTTCCTGAAAATTGTATGTAGTTGGATGAAGAAAGGTTCGTTTTTCATGCCTCATTGGCTCCAGATCATCATGTATTCCCATATAAACCGCATCTAACCTCATCTTTATTACATCCTTTGTTTTTTTGAGTTCATTTAGTAATATTCCAATTAATCTGTCAAATACATTTTTTAAATATGCATAACATCAAGAGAATTTCTGGTGTACAAACAATTTGATTATGGTAATTAAAAAAACTGATCTCTTTTTCCAACCAGTTTTTGGGAGGTTTTTTGAAAATGGTTTACCAAAAGAAATGTATAGATATTTTACTTTATAAAATAGTTAAAAACCTATTAGTGGAGACTGTACTGTACATTTTTCTGAACTTCTATTGAATGATTTCATCCAAGATCGGTATTTAGGTCATCGGGGTAGAAATTTGTGATGTATTAGAAACACAGTCTCTGATGAATGTTTCAACCTAATTGATAGTGTACCTTGTTCTAAAATAATACACCCTTGAGTTCATTTAATATTATATCCTAACAAATTTTCACAAGAATAAAATTAATTTATCATCCCGTACAATATTTCTCTCAATATGAAATTTTCATTTTTGTAAGCATCATACAATGTAACACCAAAATCCAATAATAATTTAAAATCTTTGATCAATGGAGCCAAATAAACATCAATATCATTACCCAATTATTTTGGTCCTCATATAAGCACAAATAACACAATGTATTTTCATTTCATACATAACCATGATGGGTAGTTATAATTTACCAATATAACTAACCATGTACTATGAGTGATTCTTTGAAAGCCAAACAGATTCACTCCATCTATAGATAATGTAAGATGTAGATTTATCAACTCATTTCCAAATTATGGAAACTCATGATCAATTTTCTTCCACTAAGGAGAGTCTACTGGGTAATGAATATTTCCATATTTATTTCTTGTATCTGTGTTCTACATCAATTTCCTTGCAGTATTCTCACTTCCATATAGGCGTCTAAACCTTGGAATGATTTTAAAGTACCATAAAAATTTCATAGGACCCAATTCATATTTCTTGTATTGAGAATCATCACACTTTGGGAATTCTTTAAGTGATTTTTAGTCCTTGAAAAATAGTATACAATCATTTCGACATGAATTTATTCTTTCAGAGATCATTCCCATTGAACATAGCATTCATTTAGAATCACATGTTTAGTTAGATAGATCATTATCATTTGGGATAATATCATTCAAAAGATCAAGTAGTTTTGTAAAACTTGCATCAATCTATCCATTACCTACTTTCCAATTATATAGATTTAGTATAGCTAACAATGTTGTATATTTAGTGAAATCAATATACAATGATGTCTTTTCATAAATCTTTAACTTCTCAATCAATTTTGGACAATCATGAAGTTCATCTTCAACTATAATTTCCATTTCCTCAATACAATATTCATAATAATTCACACTTGTAATCACATTCTTGATATGTTATTATTCATTATCCATACTTGTAATCATATCAGATGATCCATAAAATGTAGTGATATCCCAGTCACTAGCTACATTAGCTTTCCCCTCGTGTCTATTCCAAAATTTATAACTTCGATCAATTATGTGACATATCGAGTGTTCTTACAACTACTTTGGACTAATTATTCTTGAATAACAATAGCATAAACATAGAAAAAGGATTTTAGAAGGTTCATAAGCATGATATTTTGAAAAATTGATGAACTATTTCACCACATTTTCATACTCTTTTGTCATATGATTGGAATCCACCCATTATATATTAATATACATCCTATTTTATTTAGAAATATTATCATTTAACAAAATAAATACACAAAATATGTTCAATTGAATATGGATCTCATGAATTACTTGAAAGAAAATGGAAAGATTCAAAAATGGTTCATTATCCCACATGATCAAAAACAAAAACTTATTGAAGGAAAATTATAAATATAATGAAGGGTATTTCACTTTTAAAAACTATTTTTCACTTCATATTTTTAGTGATCAAAACCCTTTTTGTATGAGTATAAATGAAGTATAAAATCACATTTACATTACAAAAAACCGATGAAATATGGCAGTTGAATGTAATAATGGAAATAAAAAAAGCTATATTATTTAAAAACCCTTTTCATAATATAAAATAAGGTTATTGAATATAATATTGGTTTCAAAAATAAAAAAAGAAATTATTATATTTTTTAAAATATTTTCAACACTTACATTGAACTTATGAAAGTATAAAAGTATTAAAATATTAATAAATTGAAAAACGTTTATAGGTATAAAATTATAAATTAAAAATTTATATATATTTATATTAGTATATAAAATTATAGATGTATATAGAAGTATAAAATTATAAATAATTTTTAAAAGAATATATATTTTAAATAAATACACATAATTTATAAATGTATATAAATTTATAAAACTATATAAAAGTACATATATGTTATAAAAGTATAAAAAATTTATTGTAGTATATAGTTTTACAAATTTATAAAAGTATTAAATTAAAATATATAAAAGTAAAATTTATAGAAGTATAAAACTGTAAAATTATTCGATTATAGTCTATTGATGAAATGATTGACCTTGATTTTACGGCTAATAGAAAAACTATAGGAGTACCTTGCGAGTCTCATGAGGTTTCATTTATAGGTACTAATGGATTCAAACTAATTTTTTTTAAAAATATATCTCTATTTTTTTGTGAGTATTTCGGGGAAAATATTTGTGGAATAAAATTTTCTCAAACACCTCCCATTTTATACTATAAACTTATTCATTTTTCCTCAGATTCATAATCATCACCCACAATCTATCTACTTCAATTTCCAAATTCTAAACGGCTATCCATTTCTTCAAAAACTAGTTGATCTGAGGAACCCAAATGGTTAGAGGGCATTGCCGCATAAATGAATCCATGGTGATTTGTTTCATCCTTAACATATTTGGTAGTTTGAAATGGTTTATATTATTATTATTTTCTTGATAATGTTGAGTATGTATTATCATTATATTTTTCACCCTATCTCTCTTCCCATTTGGTTTCCTATTGGGACAGTCACATCATTATCTATCACAAACATTTTTATATTGGTTCCTCCTATATCCATCACTTACTAAAACTAAAAGCATGAATCATGTGTAATAAATAATAATATCTCCCAAATATTTATCTAGTTAAGAATTCTTTCTAAAAATGACCTTGTATATGATTCCCTATGGAAATGGGAAACAAAAGGAGGAGGGATATCAAATTATCAGAAAGGTAGGAAATATAAATGGATCATAAAGTGGTTAGATCAAAATAAAATGTGAAATTTTGAATGGACATGTTGACATTATTTTAACATAAAAATTTAAATCTAACTACATGTAACACTTTTCTAAAAAAATTGTATTTGGGAATCGAATATTGAATTTCAAAAATGTTAGGCCCTCGGTTTTTATCATAGTCAGAAACATGAAGACCATATATATATATGATAAATTTTTAACACTCAAATAATGAATCATATAGAACATATAAGGGTTTCCATGGATTTAAAAATTATACTATAGTATTTTTATGCCTCTTAGTGGAGTTAGTCTACACCAATATTTACTATACTAATATCAGAATGCATCATTTCAATAAATGATTTCAATAATTTTTTAGTTGAAATATTTTCATCAAACAAACCTTTATCAAAATGTATATTTCATTTGGAACTATTCTAGCTATCCCCCTATAACATTCTCGACTAATCGTTCTATAGGTACTTGAATGTGAATTTTTAGTTGTAATAGATTTAATGCTCATTTTATCTTTTAAGTGAGGAAATTACTTTACAATTTTCTTAAAAATATCACATATGTCAATTTCCAAACATAGAATAAATATGCCCTTTTGATTATAAAATAACCAAGGTAAACCATCATCTCTTTTTATTTATTAGTTTTCCTTGAATGTGCAGTGTTGTCAAATATTCTGCATAAAAGTACAAAAATACTAAAAAATTAAAAGCGAACTTAGACTAAACACATCAAGAATATTATAATCACTAATGTAATTTTCTACAAACATATCTTAATAATTATTTACATTTTGTGATTTATTATATTTTGAAACAATAGAAAACTCTAGATCCTTAGACTGGAACCAAGGTCCATATTACAATATGATTCTCCTATCCACATTATCCAACTTTAACCCTACTTATATTCCATGAATGGATGAGACAACCATAAAAATAATAGAAATTTGGTAGGTACCCATATTCAAATGAGATAAATAAATTATTATCTTTTATTTTAGACATTACACCATTAGAAATAATTTTTAATAAATTTAGAACATCTATTATAGTTGTTTATTTATTCCTCTTTTAACGACTCGAGACTAATATGCATACCCCTTTATTCTACCAATACTCTTTGATTATTACCTTTTTATTTACTTAAAATAATTTGAATAAGAATAATTTTTTATAAATAAACCAATTGAAGTACAATATAAAACATAGAAAATATTTATCATGTAAAAATTCCTTATATATTTTTTCTTCATCCTTCACGTTCTAAGACTTTTTTGTGTGTACTTCTTGGGTGACCCAAAGACATTGCTAAAATTTGGTATCAAGGAATATCTAGTCTCATCAATTATATTGATCACCATACTCATGTCACCTTGACACTCCATGTGAACTAAGACACATCTCAACACCTATATAAACTGTCGAGGAGACCCTCTCATGGTTCATCAAGAAGTGAAAGAGGTCGATGGATTGCTGAAATATCTGACCAAAATGAAGACAATATTAAGAAAAAATCCCATAACTTAGAGCGGAGATGATTCATTGATAAAGAGCGATGGGGGATTAGTTGGGAGAGATGACGGTAGGGTGTGATGACGACGGTGATTGAAGGGAGCAACGATGAATGCAATAATGACGATGAAGATAAAGGTAGTGAGCGATGATTCGAAGAGAAGCAACAGCATCACTACAGTTCTATGAAATCCTAAAGGCATTAGGAGGGAGACTCTGTTAGTGTTCATTTTATAAGAATGCGTAATGATTTTATTAGCGCTTTCAAAAAAGCACTAATAAAGATTACATTTATCAGCGCTACTATAGAAAGCGCTAATAAAACTACTCTTTATCAGTTTTTTTAGCGATGATATATGGGAATCTTTACCAGCACTAAAAATGCTTATACTGGTACAATCTTAATAATTTATTTATATTATTATACATATTTATAAAATTATTTATAATATATATATTTATAATTATAACTATAAATAAATATATATTTATTTAGAATTATATATATAATAAATATTTTTATAAATATTTTTATATATTTATATATTTATATATAATTATAAACTTATAAATACTATAAATATTATAAATAAATAAATATTTATTTATAATTATAAAATTATAATAAATATATTTATTATATTTATATTTATAATTATAAATAAATATAGATATTTTTAAATAATTAAAATATTATAATAAATATATTTATTATATTTATTTTTAAAATTATAAATATAATAGATATATTTATTATAATTTTATAATTATTTAAATAATTAAATATATATTTATAATTATAATTATAAATAAATAAATATTTATTTAAATAATTATAAAAATATAATAAAAATATTTAATATATTAACAATTTTATTATTATATATAATAAATATATATTTTATATTTTTATAATTATATAAATAAATAAATATATATTTATACTCAAAACGGACCAGTCATGGGTTTGAAAACCCATGACTCAAAATTTATTAAGAAAATAAATAAGTATAGAGAAGAGATGAGCCATACAAGGCATAGAGCTCACATCAGACAAAAGAAAAGAAAAAGAAGTAACCCAAATCTTACATTTCCCTTTTGATCCCAGATTGCTAGTGTATTTCCCTCTGCCCTTTGGATGCCGACCTCTACACTATGTATTACTTTGCGGGACTTCATCATCACTATTTGATGACAAGTTAGAGGAAACCACAGGAGTGTCAAAAACCCTAAATTTACAGGACAAATAACGAAAAACCATTTTTTAGATCAGATTCCATCCTCGATGTTATTCAATAATAATTTTTGGACTTATAAATAACCATAGAAACCAAAGACATCAAACTTCATCATAGAATAGATGAATTCAAGCTGTGAGAAATACCAAGAAGCTGATTCCTTACTAAGACCCTAAATGGGACTTTCACCTTCTAAATCATCAGGAGGTATGATGTAAAAGTTTTTTTCCCAAGCATCATCACATTCCTGATGTGATGCCTTGTAATTTTATAATTATATATATATATATATATATTTATTTAAAGTTATAATTATAAATAAATATATATTTATTTAAATACTTATAAAATTATAATAAATATATTTATTATATTTATAATTTTATAATTATATATAATAAATATATTAACTATATATCCTACATTTTTTATTTTACATTTTTGGACTGTAGTTTTCTTTTTCAAATGAGAGAATGTCTCTTTATATGACCCTATTTGTTTTCTTATTTGCTTGTTCTCTTTTTTATTTCACCTTTAATAAAAGGTTAAGAGCTTTGGCTTTTGGCTAGACCTTGGTCATATAAATAAATAAATACTTATTTATAATTATAAAATTATAATAAATATATATATTATATTTATAATTTTATAATTATATATATATTTGGTGCTTGGGGGTACAATTACATTTAAATATACATACACCACACACATAGGTCAGAAAAACAAGCCATAGCCACCCCAAGGGGATAACCCACCCATCAAACCTTTTTTATTCAATACATGACCCATAGGCTCAGTGGACATGAAGCCCATTACAAGGCTTGTAGGCCTAGTGGGCATGAAGCCCATTACATGGCCCTAAAGGCCCAAATTTTTGACCCAAAATCCCTCTGATGAATAGTTATACAATATTACCCAGGCTGCTACAGTACTTTCTATAGTGATTCCGCCACTATAGTCCCCGTTAAGTAACACCAGTGCTACAGTGCCACCACTACTACAATCCCACTATAGTACCACTATAGTGCTACAACAGTACCTATGCCCCATGGGTTTTAAACCCCCAACCTCTATGTTGTATTACGAGGTGATTTACCACTAAGTCAAACGATAACTACAATTTTATAATTATATATAATAGATATATTTATTATAATTTTTTAATTATTTTAATATATATATATTTATTTATAATTATAATTATAAATTTATTTATTTATTTAAAAATATTTTCATATATTAATAAATATATTTATATAATTATATATATTTATACAATTTTAAATATAATAAATATATTTATTATAATTTTATAATTATATATATATAGATTTATAATTATAAATAAATATATTTATAAATATTTGTATATAATTATAAATATATAGATATATATTTATTAATATATAAATATATATATTTAGAAAATTATAATAAATTTATTAATTGTAATTTTATAATTATATATATATATATATATATTTATATAGTTATAATTATAACTAAATATATTTAAAAAGTATTTATATGTAATTAAAAATTTATAATTATAATATAATAAATATATTTATTATTTAAATATATTTATTATAATTTTATAAGTATTTATGAGAACATAATAAGTTCATGGGTATAACATGAATGAATCATTTACTAGTAAAGTATAGATCATAAAAAATGAGTCATCACATATTTTGAAAGCATGAATAATAAGAGTGTCAATGTATAAATGAACATTCATGATGAATACATAACATATGCCTAAGTCATCATAATATATGTAATATTAACATTTAGAACATAGAAACCCACAATCATGTCTACAAATAAACTTATGATCATATTGCATCGATTATACCCATGCATCAATATATGAACATAAATAACGGAAATCATGTCAATGAATATCATCAATATCTCATGAGATATATATCATCAATATCTCAACACTAAGAGTAGCATTGATAAAGCTATCCTTTATCAGTGCTAAAAAGTGCTGACAAATGTGACCTTTATCAACGATTTTAGTTAACACTGATAATGGTGATGCTTTTATCAATGCTTTCTACCAAGCACCGATAAAAGTAGGCACTTCCCTTTCCCCAATCTGTGGTAGTTTGATAGATGCTAAATGAATCAATGATCATTCTACCAGGTTTTCATGGCAATGAAAAGTGTGTTCCTTTGGTATTGACCACTTTTATATGACTGTCACTTAATTGCAAACATGAGGGACAAATGACACTTTCAATAATACTGGGAAATTTAGCTATCTGATCAATGTATAGATGATTCATAAGGATCATAAATGACTTAAAGATCATTGTTATATGTTTTTATTTCAATATGAGATATTTTTCTCAATTTAACTCCTACCCAGTTGATTCATCAATTATTAAACACTTAATAATGCATATTTATTATTTATATCATTCTAATCAATGTAGGAATCATATTGATGAACAAATGATTCCGTAACAACAAAAATGACTAGAGGAATGTTGTCCTTTGTTTGCATGTCAATCAGAAGTCATTTTCCCAATTCTAACCCCCTGGTAGGAGAAAATTCACTTTAATAAACACACACAATGTTAAATGGTGTTTTCAATCATAATGAGTGATACATGTATTCGATTGATGTGCGATTGATTCTGACATATCATAAATGACTTGATGATATTTCTCCCATGTTTTCATGTCAATCCAAGTGCGTTTCATTGCTATTTACCCCTTTTATGTGATTTATCACTTAACTAAAAATATGAATTTAAAACGACACTTTCGATCATACTGAGAAATTACGGAATCCAAACAACATTTAGATGATTCATATAGACCATAAATGACTTAAATACCATTTTCCTAAGTTTTTAGGTCAATCCAATCTCTTTTGATCAGTTTTGACCCCTACCCGGTTAATTTTTCCATTGTTAAAAACTATTAATAATGAGGAATCATACTTTACATCCTACCAATCAATTTGGATATCTTATAGAAGCATCACTGATTCCATACGATCAAAAATTATTTAGGAATATTCTCATATGTTTTCATGTCAATCAGAATTCATTTGCCTAGTTTTAACCCCTTGGTAAGAGAAAAGTCATTTTAATAAACATACACACTGTTAAATGTTATTTTTGATCATAAAGAGAGATACACGCATTAAATTAATGTGTGCACAACTATATATATTATCTTTAAAAGTGTTCAAAAAACCTTTAACAACACAAAATAAGTGATGTTGTCCTCTACATTGTTAAGTGTGTGTGATGTGGGGGGGTCCCCTTTATTAACACTAAAAAAGAACTGATAAAGGGGGAATTTTTTAGTGGTAAAAAATAACTAATAAATCCCACCCTTTATAAGAGTTAGAAATAGAACTGAGAAAGGCCTAACCTACTGTAGTGTGTTGTTTTTATAACAACACACATAGAAAATACCTGTAACTTGTATGAAAAATATGTAATTTAATTGAAATAAATTTTACATCATGGATAAAAAATAAACAATGCTATATACATTTTAAAAAATATTTTGTATAATTACATTTATAATTACTATCCACACACATTTAAAAACATTAATGTTTCACCACTTTTGGCACCCATGAGCCCCTATCAAAAAAGTCTTCACATGGTATCAGTTTCCAAATAAATGACCTGAAATCAAGAAAAAAAATCCACCTATATAGGAATTTTTTTATGTTAGTAATACTATAAAGAAATATATTAAACACTAATATGAAAGAATACATTAATAAAATTTCAATTTTAAATAAAAATAAACACTTATTGTTATACCGGTCACAACACACATCATATTGAGGTGTCGTAGATTATTACAAGTCACAAATGAGTTGTGGATTTTTTTCCTAAAGTATTAAAACAATAAGAATGTGTTTTATCAGTTTTGAGTATGTAATGTTTTCTTTTTAGTAAAATTAATGTCAATTTCAAATAAATAAACACTTGGTGTTATACTAATCACAACATGAATTAGATTGAGGTGAGGTTGATTCCTATACATAAAAAATTACTTATGGATCTTTGTCTTAAAGCATCAAAAAAATCTTAATGTGTTTTCTCAATTTTTAGTATGTCACTTGTGTTTTTTACTAAAATTCCATTTCAAATTGGAAATACAGACTTTGAGTCACACCGGTCACATCATGTGTTGGTTTGATGAGAGACTACTTTCTATATGTCAACAATGACTTTTGAATCACTGTCCAAAATTATCAATACAATCAGAGTGTGTTTTCTTGGTTTTTAGTGAGTGACACATGTTTTAAATTAAATGTCAATTTAAAATTGATAACAAACACTTTGAGTCATATCGGTGACCCCATGCATTATATTGATGTGCGGTTGACTCATACACATCAAAAATTACTCATTGATTATCTTCCTAAAGTATTAAAATAATCCAAAATTGTTTTCTTTGTTTTCATTATTTCACTTGTTCTTTTTATTAAAATTAATGCCAATTTTAAATAAAGAGACACACATGGAGTCATAGCAGTCACACCATGTGTCATTTTGAGGTGCGTTTGATTCCTATATGTAAAAAATGACTTATAGAGCATTGAAATAAACTATAAATGTAATTTGAATAAGTTTTCTTGGTTTTCAATATGTCACTGTTTCTTTTTACTAAAATTAATGTAAATTTTAAATAAAAAGACACACTTGGAGTTATACCGGTCACACTATGCATCATATTAAAGTGCGATTGATTCCTACACATCAAAAATAAATTATAAATCATTTTTCTAAAGTATAAAAAATAATACATTTGAATTTGATCATTTATCATTATGAAACTTGTACTTTTTACTAAAATCAATGTTAATTTTAAATAAATAGATACACTTGGAATTATACCGATCACACCGTGTGTCATAATGATGTGTATTTGATTACTAAATGTCAAAAATTACATATAGATCATTTTACTAAAGTATTAAAAATATCCAAATTAATTTTCTTGGTTTTCAGTATGACACTCGCGTTTTTTTATTAAAATGTCATTTGAAAATAGAAACAATCACTTTGAGTCATATCGGTTGCTTCATGTGTCGGTTTGACTTGATATTGCTTCCTAAACATAAAAACATACTTATGAATTGTTTTCATAAATTATCAATACAATCAGAGTGAATTTGATTGGTTTTCCTTGAGTGATGCTTTTTGAACTAAAATGTCAATTTTAAACTGATAACAGACATTTTGAGTCATACCGGTCACACCATGCATCATATTGAGGTGTAGTTGATTACTACACATCAAAAGTGAATTGTGAATAATTTTATTAAATTATCAAATTAATCATAGTGTGTTTGATTGGTTTTTAGTATTTCACTTATTCTTTTTACTTAAATTAATGTCAATTTTAAATAAAAAGACACACTTATTATACTGGTCACACCATACATTGTATTGAGGTGGGGTTGATTTATACATGTTATAAATGAGTTATGAATCATTTTCCAAAAGTATCAAAACAATATGAATATGTTTCATCTATTTTCTGTATATCAATTCTTCTTTTTAATAAAATTAATGTGAATTTTAAATTTATACACACACTTTGATTTATACCAGTCACACTGTATGTCAGATTGAGGCGGGGTTGATTCATACATGTCAAAAATGGCTTATGAATTGTTTTACTAAAGTATAAAAACAATCCAATTTTGTTTTATATTTTTTCAGTATGTCACTTGTTATTTTTACTAAAATGTCATTTTGAAACTCGAAACACGTACTTTGAGTCACATCATCCACATCATGTGTTAATTTGAAGCAAAAATTCTTCATATATGTCACAAATGACTAAATAATAATTTTCCTAAATTATCAAGACAATCAGAGTGTAATTGGTTTTTTTGAAGTGAGTGACTCACACTTTGAACTAAAATGACATTTTTAAAATGATAACAAAGACTTTGAGATATACCGGTCACACCATGCATCAGATTGATGTGTGGTTTATTCCTACTCATAAAAAATGAATTATGTATTATTTTCCTAAATTATTAAAACAATCCTAACAAAGTTTCTCAATTTTTAGTATGTTAGTTGTTCTTTTTACTAAAAATAATGTCAATTTTAAACAAAATCACACACTTTGAGTCATATCAGTCACACAGTGCATCGAATTGAGATGTAGTTGATTCCTACACATAAAAAATAAATTCTATATCATTTTACTAAAGTATCAAAACAATCCAAATTCATTTTCTATAACATCCCAGATAAATAAGGAATAAGACACTTTTAAAATTTATTAATATTTGTGAATTAAATATTAATTTTACATTAAAGGGGATTCTATGTTTGATAGCGTACCCGATACGCAACAACGAGTTTCTTTGAAATCTTACACTGCACACTAATAATATAATATTATCATTTTAAATGGAAGTTAACTCCTAGCCATTTTATTTGAAGTAATGAAGAAAACTAACTACAATATGATTATACATGTTTTGTAAATGTATTTAAATTTATCCAATAAAAACTTAGAGGCTTAAAATGTGAATGAATCTAATTTTAAGAATAATTTACATTAAAAGGCTGATTTACGCATTTTAATGGAAAACCCTATTTAAATATAGTTTTGGTCATTTTAATACATTCTATTTGAACGAATAAAACCCTTATTTATAATGGTAACATCAAAATTTACTTTGTGTAATTTTTTGAATTTTTCTGATAAAGTTCATTTTTTTTATGAATAGTGAAAATATTGTATTTTAATTCAAAACCGCATTTTAATCTAATTTATTTATATGGTTAGATTATCTTTTTAATTGGTTTTAAAGTGTAATTAGAATATATTTTTACCATTTAATCCAATTTTGTTCATTGGAATTAATTTCACTTTGAAAGTGGACATAAACAAGTGTCAATCTTTTGATAGTTATTGTTTCTTAAAAACACGCTATTTGTTTTTACAACAGGAATTAATTTTAAATTAATTAATTCCACTTATATGTTTTTAATTTAGAAAAATAGACATAATTTTTGAATTTCTAATATCAAATATATCCTAGGCTGAATTTTTTGTATTTGTTTTGAAAAACATCAATTTTTGATGAATAGTGAAACCACTTAGTGGTAGTTAAAAAAACTTACTTTTTCATTTAAATGAAATTTTACCACATATGTGAATTGAATTTCAAAAATCTGACATACATGGTTGTCATTATTAAGTAAAATGTAGTTCAATAAGATAAAAATATTTTTTTTGAATAGTGTCTTTTGACTTTTATTTACCGCGATTAAAGGTAAATAGGGTAATTCAAGGTAAAAAGAATATTGTAATAATTCAAAATTAACTTAACACTTGTTCAAAACTTATTGGTTGAGTAATTTACGACCATGGGCATATTTGGGTCTATTTTGGGACTCCTTTGAGCCACATGGGAGTGATAATGACACTTTAGATTAATTAATTTAATATAAAGGCAAAAATGACATAAACAAAAATCTTTTAGTGAATTAATTTTTATATGGTGTTATATAAGTAATATTTTTGACTATAAATATTCATTGAAAATATAAAAATATTTCCTATGTCATGGTATTTTTTTTATAATTTTTAGATATTTAATAAATTAAATTATTTATGACACAATAATGAGGCAATGTTTACCTCATTAATAAATCATTTAAATAAATAAGATTATAAATATTAAAATAACATTAAAACTTGTCCAATTATTATTTTATGATTTTATTTCGACCATGAGTCATCTTATCTTTGACTCTAATTATTTTTGGACTTTTAGAAACCGAATATCATTATATAATAAAATAATATTATCACACTTTCCAAAAGAGCCCATCCACCCCTTATAAAAGGAGACCATTTCTAACCAATTAATCACACCTCTAAAGCCTTTTGGATCATAAAAAATCTTCCTAATTAATCTACCTACATACCTCTCTTCCTCTTAAATGCCTTACCTTAGGCAGAAGGAACTTGAAGAATTCCTTTTGGTTCAAACCAAAGAAAAGTTACCCAAATTAAAGGTAACATTTTCTATTAACTTATTTTCTTTTATTTTACTTATACAACCAATAAAATCTTTTTATTACTTTATTTTATAACCACAAAAATATCCTCAATATACTAGGATATTGTTATAAGAATTATTCGAACTACACTTACACACACCTCCATCTAATTGGTGAAGAACATACTCTTTCTGTGGATGGAAAACTAACGCCTCACAAGACGATGATTGTTCGATTATCTCCTACCACCTATCATGGTGGACATTAAGATAG
Organism: Viscum album; assembly: GCA_963277665.1. Classification (NCBI taxonomy): domain Eukaryota; kingdom Viridiplantae; phylum Streptophyta; class Magnoliopsida; order Santalales; family Viscaceae; genus Viscum; species Viscum album. Next base: position 659,172,216 of record OY728132.1, read on the forward strand.
AAATATATTTATATATGATATATATTATTTTTATGTTTTCTTTATGCTTCTATATTTTACATTTATATCCTACCTTTATGGTTTCCATTATAGGTAAACGTGATAATTTCATTTGAAGAAGTGCGGACTACCACCCCCTCGAAGTGATATGACTCTTTCATGCCATATGTAGGACGTATAAAGGATGGATTTAATGATATTATACTGTAATTATAATATAACTATGTATCATTGTGTTTAAAATCCATTAAAATAAGAAATAGAAATGAAAGTAGCGTTCATGCGTACGTACGACTTACCGTCTCCATGAACGGTGCATTTCATTTCTTACCTCCAAATGTTATGTATTATTATAAATACATGTATATAATGGATATATATGATATATATGATATCTAAATCATGAATATAATTCTGGATATAATAAACTTTTCACTATGTCAACATCTTGTAATTATAAGAAGTCCATTTTTGACTCAAATACCAAATATCGACAAAACAACCGTTATTAACTTAAATGATTGAATAATATATATAACATGGTAATGAATGATATAAAAAGAATAATAAACTTGAAAAATGTTATTAATCAAGTAGAAATCAACTTTAGTTTATTATTCAGGAAGAACAAGGAACAAACAAGTCAAGTCAGACACGAGGTAAGGGACTTCGTCTCAATCTACTTTCATTGAGGCATATTTAGTTTTATACACGACTTTATTTTATACGGTGTCTAAAAACATTTTAATTTTCATTTCATTCAAAGTGAATCTTTTTATATGAATCTTTTTAATAAATGACAAAAAGGAATGTTTTTTAACATAAGCGGTGACAACAACCTTTCCACCGTCGCGCGTATTATTTGATCTTTGGCTTCCTTAACAAGCCGTTATGTTTTTAAAAGGAAAAATAAATACCATATACTCTTTTTATGTATTTTGGTATTGAAAATTATTTTGAGAATGGATTTATTATTTCAATATCTTGAAATGATATTTTGTTATTACAATGTGGAAATGTTATCTTTCCTTTATGCTTATGTTATGTGTTATGATCATGTTATGGTTCTTGGGAATTATTTATGTATATAGGTGGTTCCGTGATAAACATAGGGAGGGTGAGCCCGAGATATCTCTCCAATTCATTGGGTAACATGACCGAGGTAAATGTTATGTTTATCCTAAGAGATTTAGGGAATATACTGTGATGGGTATTCCAAGTGTAACTCCTTATGTAGCTGTGATAGCTACAATGTAAGTTTGATATGGATTCCATAAGTAACCTTTATGATTTATTATTTGTGTGTTTTATTCATAAATCTTATGATTTCGTAAGTTATGTTTTGATTGAAAATTATAGTTTCATTGATTTGTATTTATTGATGGGCTAATGTTTTCTTTCCTTATTTTATAACCCTTACTGAGCATTTTATGCTCATCCCAAGTTTTTGAAATGTTTTCCACATGACTTAAAGATGAATAGGGTCAAGTATGGGATCAAGGAAAATTCATGGTGTCTAGAATATGGAACTAGACATGTTTCTATTTAAGAGTTTTTATTTTATGAAAAAAATGGATACTGAGTAGTAGTGTTTGCATGTAATCTTTAAGTTGTTATGTAATAGTTATGACCTAATTCTCTAAAACTCTAAACCTGAAAAGATCCTAAATATGAATTATTCATTTAATTCAATATTATGTAATGTTATAAGGTCGGGTCCTTATAGTTTCTATTAGAGGTTGGTTTAGACAACTTTAGGGATTAGAAGTTTTCGTTAGACACATGATTAGTCCCTATGTCTATTATTTCAGTTAAATCCTTGTTTTATAACTTTTTCAGATCAAGGAAAGTCAGTTACAAATGGAAGGAGGAAGATATCAAATGGAATTCCTATATCTTCCTGATGGCATTCTTGCAATAATTATTGCAAAGTCACGTTCATATGATTGTGAAACTTTTTCTAGCATACAAATCACTTACAAGAAGTTTTTTGAGATATCAAACACCTCCAATATACCTCTCTATCATAGTGGATCATGGGTTGTATTTAGAAAAATCCTATTTTCACAATATTCTCATATTTTCAAGAAAGGTAAATATTATCAAGGAATTTTTAAATATTTTACCTTATCACAATATTTTGAAGAATATTATGATTTTAAAAAAGGTGATAAAGAAGGATACCCTTATGAAACCTATTTATATTTTATTTTACAATATAATATCTCAGCACATACTTATGGTATTTTAAATGGACCATTAATTGAAAGTTTCAACTCAAATTCGGTCTGACTATTTTATAGAAATCATGTTTTATCAGATGTTTTGAAATTATATGTCATACATGATTGTTTTCCAAAACTATTTTTCTGTGAATGCCCATATGACCCATGTTATACAAGGTGTATTTGGATGGAGGAAGGAAATGATTTTGAGGGATATCTAAATCATTATTACAATGCATGGACCTTCTACCTATGTGAACAAGATGACGATGAAACCAAATGGACACCATGATCAAGGTATGATGTTCTTCATTTTGGGGATTGTTTTATTTTATCATATGGTGGTGAAATAAGACTTCAAGAATTAAGATGTTGAGATCATAATGAATTTGGATGAAAATGAGAGGTATAAAGAAACCATTGAGGTTAAAACATGTTAGGGTTATTTTTGAGTTTTATAAAAAGGACAACCCGTAGGATGGGTAACAACCCGTCGCATCTGGTAAGGCCGCATGAATCGAACCCACAACCGAATGGCGACAAGGGTGCATCACCTACAACTAGCCTACTTGAAGTCCCTGGTTAGTATGGATTATTATTTTAGTAAAATGTTTTTATGGAAAAAGAATAAGTTTATTTTTGGAACTTATGTTTTATCAAATGGATATACTTAGTATAGAAAAATGATTTAGTGATTAAGTGATAAAGGTTGTTGTGGAAGACATTTTCTCTTTTGAGGAAACACTATATGCCTAAGGAAGATAGAATACTATGGGATTTCAATTGTGAAATAATGGTTGAAATTTTAGTTTGGAAGAATATATGTTTTTATTATGGACATATGATGATTTGGTTTATTTATGAAACTGATTAACCTATCATGGAGAATATGTGATTAGGTTAATTACTTTTCAATATGAGATTTTATGAGTAACTGATGTTATTTGGAGATAAATGATAAGATTTATCTTGGAAGACTATGTAATTAAACCCTTATGAGATTTGGGTTTCAATCTTATTTTGGATTACTTTTGAATAATTTTATGGATATTTGTTTATTGAATAGTCTTGGTTGAACTTTGGGAATTATTTTACAAATTTTGGAGATTAAGAGTAGTTTTTCTTTTTGTGAAAGATTATCCTTTTGGGGTATTATCTAATCTATCACTATCCATTTTGGTTTTAGTTGATTTCTAAAGACAAGGGAAATATATAGTTCTTATTTTGTGAATTATTTGATTATCAAGAAGATGATTCTTGTGCTTTTTATGTGACCAAGTATTTTTGAATGCTCTTTTTTTGGAGAAAATATTAGTTTTTGGTAGAAACTTATTAAAGGATGATACTCTACTTGAAGGTAAGTATATTTCCTTATGTTCTTATTCTATGTAGTAAATGAATTCCAAAAATTATGAAAAGGAATGTAAAGCAAAAACATTGTTGGTTTACATTTCCTACTGGGTAATCAAAGACCATTTAACACATCATAAGTTTGTAATTTTCTAGTGGTTAACTTTCTCTTAATCATGTTTTCTATCACTCTCCATCAGAACTTGACCATTTGTTCTCTCTTCCATATCCATGTTTTCCTACATGGAATCCTAGTATGGGTTATCTTGGGGGACCATTGTACTTTTCCTTCTTTCTTTTAAAGTGATAGTTTTACTAACTCTTTTCTGATGTGGGACTTTTAATGAAGTTTCCAAGCCCATTTTTAAAATTGCGAGGACGCAATTCCCAAAAGGGGGAAGGATGTAACATCCCAGATAAATAAGGAATAAGAAAATTTTCATATTTATTAATATTTGTGAATTAAATATTAATTTTACATTAAAGAGAACACTATGTTCGATAGCGTACCCAATACGCAACAATGAGTTTCATTGAAATCTTACGTTGCACACTAATAATATATTATTATTATTTTAAATGGAAGTTAACTCCTAGAAGTTGTATTTGCGGTAATGAACAAATCTAAATAAAATATGATTATACAGTTTTGTTAAATGTATTTACATTTATCCAATAAAAATTTAGAGGCTTAATATGCGAATGAATCTAATTTTAAGAATAATTTACATTAAAAGGACGATTTATGCCTCTTAATGGAAAACCCTATTTAAATCTAGTTTTGGAAACTTTAATACATTCTATTTGACCGAATAAAATACTTCTTTATAACGGGGACATCAAAATTTTCTTTGTGTAATTTTTGGAATTTTTCTAATAAAGTTCATTTTTTAATGAATAGTGAAAATATTGTATTTTAATTCAAAACTGCGTTTTAATATAATTTATTTATATGGATATATTATATTTTTATTTTGTTTTAAACTGTAATTAGAATATATTTTTACCATTTAATCCAATTTTGGTTATTGTAATTAATTTCACTTTGAAAGTGGACATAAACAAGTGTCAATTTTTTGATAGTTATTGTTTCTTAAAAACACGCTATTTTTTTATCAATGGGAATTAATATTAAATTAATTAATGCCACTTATATGTTTTGAATTTAGAAAAATAGACATAATTTTTGAATTCAGAATATCAAATATATCTTAGGATGAATTTTTGGTATCTTTTTTGAAAAACTTCAATTTTTGATGAATAGTAAAACCACTTAGTAGTAGTTAAAAAACTGACTTTTTCATTGAAATGAAATTTTACCACTTCTGTGAATTTAATTTCCAAAATCCAACATACATGGTTGTTATTAGTAAGTAAAATTTGGTTCAATAAGATGAAAATAATTTTTGGTGAATAGTAACTTTTGACTTTTATTTACCGTGGTTAAAGGTAAATAGGGTAATTTAAGGTAAAAAGAATATTGTAATAATTCAAAATTAACTTAACACTTGTCCAAAACTTATTGGTTGAGTCATTTACGACCATGGGCATCTTTGGATCAATTTTGGGACCCCTTTGAACCATTTGGGAGTGATAATGACACATTAGATTAATTAATTTAATGTAAAGGCAAAAATGACCAAAACAAAAATCTTTTAGTAAATTAATTTTTATATGGTGTTATTTAAGTAATATTTTTGACTATAAATATTAATTGTAAAGATAAAAATATTTCCTACATCATGGTTTTTCTTTTATAATTTTAAGATTTCTAATAAATTAAATTATTTTTGACACAATAATGATGCAGTGTTTACCTAATTAATAAATCATTTTAAAAAAAATAATATTATAAATAGTAAAATAAAATACAAATCTTGTATAATTATTATTAAATGATTTTATTTAGACCACGAGTCATCTTAGATTTGACTCTAATTATTTTTGGACCTTTAGAAATCGAATATCATTATATAATAAAATAATATTATCACACTTTCCAAAAGAGCCCCTCCTCCCCCTTATAAGAGGAGACCATTTATAACCAATTCCTCACACCTCTCATGCCTTTTTTCTCATCCAACTATGCCTAATTAATCTACCTACATCCCTTTTTTTCTCTTAAAAGCCTTACCTTAAGCAGAATGAACTTCAAGAAGTCCTTTTGGTTTAAACCAAAGAAGTTACCCAAATTAAAGGTAATGATTTCTCTTAATTTTTTTTCTTTTAATTTACTTCTCCAACCCATAAACTCTTTTTATTCCTTTATTTTATAACAACACCAGTATCCTCAAGATACTAGGATATTTCTATAAGAATTATTGGAACTACACTTACACACACCTCCATCTAATGGGTGAAGAACATACTATTTCTGGGGATGGAAAACTAATGCCTCATGAGACGATGATTGTTTGATTATCTCCTACTGCCTATCATGGTGTCCATTAAGATGAAACTATATTTATATATGATATATATATTATTTTTATTTTTTCTTTATGCTTCTGTATTTTATATTTATAGCCTACTTTTATGGTTTCCATTATGGGTAAACGCGATAATTTCATTTGAGGAAGTGCGGACTACCGCCCCCTCAAAGTGATATGAATCGTTAATGCCATATGTGAGACGTATAAAGGATGGAGTTAATGATATTATATATGATATTATACTATAATTATAATATACCTATGTATAATTGTGTTTTAATTCCATTAAAATAAGAAATATAAAAGAAAGTAGCGTTCATGCGTACGTACGACTTACCGTCCCCATGAACGGTGCATTTCATTTATTACCTCCGAATGTTATGTAATATTATAAATAAATGTATATACTGGATATATATGATATATATGATATCTAAATCATGAATATCATTCTGTATATAAGGAAAATTTGACTATGTAAAAAACATGTTATTATAAGAAGTCGATTTTTGAATCAAGTATCAAATATCGACAAAACAACCATTATTAACTTAAATGATTGTATAATATCTATAACATGGTAATAAGTGATATAAAAAGAATAATAAACTTGAAAAAGTTTCTTAATCAAGTATAGATCAACTTTAGTTTATTATTTAGGAAGAATAAGGAACAAACAAGTCAAGTCGGACACGAGGTAAGGGACTTCGTCTCAATCTCCTTTCATTGAGGCATATTTAGTTTTATACACGACTTTATTTTATATGTTGTATAAACCCCTTTGAATTTTCATTTAATTTAAAGAGAATATTTTTATACAAAGTGTTTTACTAAACGATAAAAAGGAATGTTTTTTTAACGTAAGCGGTGACAACAACCCTTCCGCCACTGTGAGTATTATTTGATCTTTGGCTTCCTTAACAAGCCGTAATGTTTTTAAAAGAAAAAATAAATACCATATGCTCTTTTTAAATATTTTGGTATTGAAAATGATTTTTAGAATGGATTTATTATTTCAATATCTTGAAATGATATTTTGTTATTTCAATGTGGAAATGTTATCTTTCCTTTATGCTTATGTTATGTGTTGTGATCATGTTATGGTTCATGGGAATTATTTATGTATATGGGTGGTTCTGTGATAAACCTAAGGGTGGGTGAGCCTGATATAGCTCTCCAATTCATTGGGTAATGTGACAGAGGTAAACATGATGTTTCTCCTAATAGATTTAGGGAATATACTATGATGAGTATTCCAAGTGTAACTCCCTATGTAGTTGTGATAACTATAATGTAAGTTTGATATGAATACCATAAGTAACCTTTATGATTTATGATTTGTGTGTGTTATTCATAAATCTTATGATTTCGTAAGGTATTTTATGATTGAAAAGTATAGTTTCATTGATTTTTATTTATTTATGGGCTAATGTTTTCCTTCCTTATTTTATAACCCTTATTGATATTTTTATGCTCATCCCAAGTTTTTAAAATGTTTTCCACAGTACTTAAAAATGAATAGGGTCAAGGATGGGATCAAGGAAAAGTCATGATGTCTAAAATATGGAACTAAACATGTTTCTATTTAAGAGTTTTTATTTTATGAAAAAATGGATAATGAGTAGTAGTGTTTACATGTAATCTTCAAGTTGTTATGTAATTATTATGGCCTAATTCTCTAAAACTCTAAAACTGAAAAGATCCTCAATGTGAATTATTCATTTAATTCAATATTATGTAATGTTATAAAGTCAGGTCCTTATATTTTCATGGTTTTAAGTATATCACTTGTTCTTTTTAGAAAATTTAATTTTAATTTTAAATAAAAAGACACACTTAGAGCCATATCGGCAACACCATGCACTAGATTGATGTGCGATTTATTTTTACATGTAAAAAATGACTTATGGATCATTTTCCTAAAGTATAAAAATAATCTGAATTCATTTGATCAGTTTTGAATATGTCACATGGTCTTTTTACTAAAATTAATGTCAATTTTCTATAAAAAGACACACTTGGAGTTATATCAGTCAAATCATGCGTCATATTGAGGTGCGGTTGATTCTTACATGTTAAAAATGATTTTTGGATTGTTTTCTTAATTATCAAAATGATCCAAATGTTTTTTTCTTGGTTTTGAGTATGTCAGTTTTCTTTTTTACTAAAATTGATGTTAATTTTAAATAAAAAGATGCACTAGGAGTCACATCAGTCACACCGTCCCATTAACTTTATTTGTTGAACTTCCAACAATGCATATAGATTTGATGTTCTTAGACAAAAAACCTTCATCTACTCATCTGGTTTTCAATAATGAGAAAGGATTTTTTTCCAAGAACATCAACTCAATATGCACACTACTAGAAAACCACTCTATGCCCACTCTATACCCATAATTTTAAATCATGGTTATAGCCCCTAAAACTAGGGGTATAGGCTATACCCATGGTTTTTAGAACCATGGATAATAGAGGCATGGGTATAGACCTATACCGATAGTTTCTATACAAACCGTGCATATAGGACCTAAAGATTTTATAATACCCATGGTTTAACTATAACTGTGGGTATAACTTATCCCATCAAAAAACTTATACCAATGGTTCTCCAAATCGTGGGTATAGGTACCTATCATCATTTACAGCAGTAGCAGAAACACCTCTTCCACCAGCTCATGAACTTGTAAATCAAATAAAATAGATAGTACAAATTCAATGCAGTATAAATATTGTATATTTAGCATCCAACCAACTGATTCTAATAATTTTCAAAACATTTACAACACTAAAACATAAATATACATCCATAAAACCAATCAATTCAATCCATTAAAAAACTTCCACGTGTTTTTTACTACTAAGTAAAAAATAGTGGGGATTAATATCTCCCCTATTACAAAAATCATCATCCTCATCACCACCAGCAACATCCTCATCACCAACAACATCATCTGGATCAACAACAACATTATCATCAACAACATCATCAACATCACCACCACCACCACCACCATACGATCCATCGACACAAGGACCCTCATTGGCATCACTCGTGGAATTATTTAAATAGTGCATTGATTCCATATATGAATCAATAGTAGTAGTACTATCTGATGGAATTGATTAACTTATAACTGACATATATTTTAGGAAGTGTTTGGTGATAGACTTACTTATTTTACACTCTTGTTTACTTCTTTCACGCTCATATAAAGCTATTTTTTTGCCTCAGTTCCTTCTACATAAGTGATTTGTAGTTTGGGGGTATAATAGGTTTGAGAGGAGCCCAAAGAGGACTAATACATTGAGGGGACAATGTTTTTATGTGGTCAACATCAGAATCTCACCTGGTTCTCCTCACCTAATACTCGACTCAAATAATCTTTGGTCCTGATGTTTTCATCTTCCTTATCATTGAGGGACTCCAGGTTAGACTATTGAAAACATAAAAAAGATATTTAAATTTTAATTTCATATAAATATTTGAAATAAAAAATAAAAATACTTACAATCTTTTCTTTTGTTTGTGCATTTATTGCACTTCCATCCTTTTTCTTCCTACTCGAGAAAAATATTTTTTCTCAAGGAACATGTCATTTGATGTCCAATACAACTTGCTAAAAATGACTTTGATTGGTATACACATATTCATAATATAAACATTTTATAATATTGAATAACAATAAAAGGTAATAAATATTAAATTAATGGACAATTCACAAATTTAAACATGTGATAAACATTGATGAAAAATTCATAAATAAAATCTAATCATAAACACTATATAATTTTAGCTACTCATTATGAACATTCTAAAGATATCTTATATTATTTAATTCTGAAAATTGAAATAAAATTCAAGTGAACATTGAAAATATTCATTGAAAATTAATATTACTATAGTATAAAAATAAGAAAAAGGCTTTCTAAATCACATAAGGAAAGAAAGGTTCCTGGAATAAGAAGTACAATTATTTGAAGAAGAAGAACAAATCATAATATAATACGTATAATAGGTCATAATTTCATGTAATTTTTAAAATTAACATATTTAATATTGAAGACAATATATAACTCATAGAATTGAGTATGAATATAGTAATGAAGAATGTTGAGAAAGGTTCTAATAATTAATGTTAATATTTTAATTAGTTGAAGGAAGGTGTCTCCCAATTCATATAAGATATGGTCAATATATCATATTTCCAAGGGGATTGTTTTATCTTAAAATAGAATTATATATCATGTTTTTAAAAAATAGTTATCTCATTGTTTAGTTATTAATGAAAAGATACATTGTATCATGCTTAAAATTAACGTTTTTATGGTATATCATAATTATTTAATAGCATAATATGACTTAAGTCAGAGATTTACAATAACAAAAAATAATGATGAATAACAAAATAAGACATGAATATATACATAGCTAACTAAGTAAGAATATAAATGTTGATATTATTTATATTCATATCAAAGTACTTGGTGCCTCTCATGTTTGGGCATTAAGTGCGCCCCAATGTGTGTAGATATGTCATTAAATATTTGTTCTTTGAGTTTTTTCTTGATGCTTTTAAAAAAAAATCAATACAAGTTATAAGAATTAAATTCAAGATGAAAAAAATTAAGGATTTGGAATACCTTAAACTCATCAGTCTTCCAATATGCAATTATTTTTTGATATTGAGTTTTTGGATAGTCGAGGAATATGGGTACAACCTCTAAATTAAAAACAACTATAATACTCAAACCAAAATCTAACTCATTATTTTATGATCTCCATAACTCCCCAAGATCCATCAACCTGGCAACCTTAGCAACTTCACCTCTTGGAAAGTTAAATTGACTCTATAACGAACATGTTAATTCATATAAATACCAAAATAATATAGCTATAAATTTATAAAATTTTCTTACCCATATCTATGCCCATGTTTTTTTCTTGATTTAATTAACAAGATGTCTCCATGATACGGGTTCCATCGGGATGATATCATGGTACTTGGCTAAAGTTTCCATGAAACATCCACACTACCTAGAATTTTTACCTATTATCTGATTTTCTACATTGTAATCCACAATTATTTGTGTTTAGTTATTCAAGGATTACCTCATATGAGTGTGACCACATTTCCAACTAGAATGTCCCACTAAATAAGATAAAAGGGAGAAAAAAAGAATAGTTATGTCATGGTATAATAAGAAAAAATGGAGTGATATAATTTGACACAGTTATAATAAAAAAACCTGATGTACGCTACTCAATAAGCTCTAATGGATCTATGGGCTATCCTGGATTAGTAGCCTCTGATGGATTTTTCTGTTCCAATACAAGATCTGGGTGATCTACATGCACTTGAGTGGGAGATAACGGAACAGAATCATTAGATCCTAGATGGATAGAATGAAATGTATGCAACATAGACATAATAGGATATGGGAAGTAGGATTGGGGATACATAAAAGAATATAAAAATGGTAAAGGTGGAACCATCCCGATAGGCGGTGTAGAAATGGTATGGGAAGAAGAGGCTAAATGAGATGGTGATGGAGGCCTGGGTAGGAATATCCCTGTAGGTAATGTAGACATGATATGGGAAGAATAGCCTAAATGATATGATGATTGAGGCATGGTTAGGAACATCCCTGCAGGCGGTGTAGACATGGTATGGGAATAAGAGGCTAAATGAGATGATGATGGAGGAATGGGTGGAAGCATCCCTAGAGGCTCAAGTGGAGGATGGAATGGTGTGGTAGATGGGATGTTCACTGGTTGGTTAGGGTGGGAACTTGTAATATAAGTGCTTCGTCTAGGACTGAGATCATCCCTTCTTGGATCCATGCTAGTAGGATGAGGAGGAGTCAAATCTGATGTAATTCAATATCTCTAAAACAAATTTAATAAATAATATGAACATAAAATTATATGTAAGGAAAAAGAAAAATATTAAAATTTTTATAATCACTAAGGGAAGAAAAGGTTCCAACCTACACTCAGGCATCTGTTGATCAATATAAAATAATTTCTTCCTTAAAAATTATTTCATAATATGCATAAGAAAGAAATGTAAAATTTTAGAAACAATTTTAAAAAATCTTGAATATAAATTAGAATTCAAAGAATCCATAAACAATTTCATAACATGTTTTATTAACAATAATTTAAAACCATGTTATAGATTAAACAAAGCATTTTAAACCAGGTTTTATGAATTGAAATATATCTAATTAAATTTAATGAAACTAATAAAATACTAAAATATACATATCATTCCAAAATGAAGATAAATTAAAGTAATTATAGTAATACCAATATAATAAACTCATGTCAGGGTAAATTGGATTAACTATGAACATATAAGGTTACTTCTATATATTACTAACCACTACTTGAGGTTCAACATAAAGTCTCATAATGGGATAATTTGAGTCATCAAATGAAAGATTTTTGTCAACACCAATGGGTGTATATATGGTTTCAATTTATTCCCCAAAATTATGAAAAATATATCTTGGGATTACTTCATTAATGACACTGTAATCAACTATCAGATGATCTTTCACATAAAACACTTGTTCTTCCATTGATTCTAAAATGTATGGTTCATCGGTAGCTAGGAATAAACTCATGTAAATAACTTTGAATCCAAAATCATCAATAAATATACACAATCAATTAATTTAATAAAGGAATTTACATTTCATCATAGTGACTTGAACTTGAGAGTAGTAATCCAATAACTATATTTTCTCATCAAGTCCATAATAATACACATCTTTATATCGGGGATGTCCAACTAATGCATTGGAATAATAGTCTGTTATAGTAGTTAACGTAACACCATCATGCTATGTTCTCATTTTCACTGGTCAATTAGTTGTAACAAATTTATGCCCATTGATTATTAAATATTTTCATTCATGAACCAAAGAATTGGGATAAAAATACAATTATATTTATTCTTAAGAAATAGAGTTAATAAGTAAACTCAATATATAAAATATATATGAATAATATAATTAAATGGATATCTATATTTTAAGTTAATTAAATTAATGGTCATACCTTTTATTTCAACCAAGTAGGAAACACTTGGCTATGCAAAGAATCTCTCCTTCTCAAAGGCAAAGATAAATGAACTCTACTTATAATTTTTTTATGTTCCATACATAAAATTATAATAAAATTATACGGTTTATGTGAAATGAAATAATATGAGATAACATATAAATATCCAAATTACTTACTTTATTTATTCATCGAATAGAAAAAAATTAAAAAAGACTGTACGATATGCCATATCCTAGTCTTAAAGGCTCAATGTAGCCAATGTATATAACCCAAGAATTCATACTACTTAAGGAATAGATGGAAACAAGGGCTCAACTTCCCCAGATAACCTCTCATAATTGAAACCAATAATTCCTACTGTACGATGTTCCATATCCTATTCTTAAAGGCTCGATGTGCCAATGTATACATTCTTGAGCCAGATAACCTCTCACAATTTAACCTTCTGGATAATTATTATTTCATAAATAATATTTCATTGTACACATATTTCTTTTAGTAAGATACATCCACCAAAAAGCAACGGTTCCCCCAAGAATTGTTTTAGTTAGAATATGAACTATTAAATGAAGCATGTAAGTGAAAAATGATGAAGGAAAATTCATTTCCAACTCACAAAAAATTAATGGTGCCTCTTACTTCATTTTTATCAAGAATGACCTGGATAACCTTTTATCTCAAAGGTATCTAAAAAAATGGAACAAGAAAATCACTATCACCCTTAAATTATTGGATAGAAAATTCGGAATTTATATTAAAATAAATTCATAAAGAAGTATGTGATAATCATGAGTTTTTATAGATTTTAGTTTCAGATACCTTCTGTTGACCCATTTAGATATGTTTCTAGAATATACATTTGGAACATTGATATTATCCAATACTTCCATAAATTGATTTTTCTCTAACAGTTTCATCACATAAGAAGCATAAAGAACTTTCCATTTATTTTCACCGATACACACAAGATACAGTTCTGGTTGAATACCCCAATCCATCAAGTCCCAATGAGATTGAAAGTCATCTTTGGTCTCCCCATTGATATGTAGAAGGATTGAAATAAAAATTTCACACATATTTTTCTTAAAGTGAATTACATCTAAATAATGATGTAAAAAATTGGTATACTAATATGGTAAATGAAAAAAAATACTTCTCTTCTTCTAATTGTAAGTGGATTCAATGTCAACATTCATCTTCTTTTTAGATTTTATATGACCTTTCCCTAATGAAAAAATAAAATCTTTCAATTCATTAAGAACATCAGTTCCTGAAATACATTGGGGAGTTTTTTCAGTGTCAATAGTATTATCAAACCTCTAACGATTCTTTTTGTATTGATAATCCATTGGAAAGAATCTTTGGTTCCCAATGACACTGAAACTATGCGGATATTTAAGAATTACCGATCGTGTATTCTTCATAAAAATAGAACATGATATTTTTCATTTCATGATCCAAAAAAACATTTTTGTATAAGAATTTAAATCATTTATAGTCTATAAAAGGGAATCACACATCGATAATATATTTTTTAAAGAAGCATCGAATATTCACACACCCATATCCCCAAGCTACTTTAACTATCTTATTAAAGGTTTCAAGTTGATGTATATATCATTGTCAGGATAAAAAGGTCTAGATATCAGTATAATCAAGAAAGTGAAAGGATTTTTCAAACACATCCATGAAGGAATATTATAAATGTGAATAAAAAATGGCATTGTGTTATGAGCAATAAAAATCTGACCAAATATATTAAAACCATCACATGATAGACCCAACATAAAATTATGCACCACAGATACAAAATCAGAATGTTTTGCATAAAATGACCACCATGGTAATCCATCTACAAGATGAAAAAACTCCTAAATAGATTTAATTCTCTCAACATCATGCCATCACATATGGACTTATATTTCTATAGACATGAATAAATTTTTAAACCTAAGAATAAATGGAAAGTTCCACCTGACTTTTCACGGCACACAAGATGATGTATCATATACATTTTCCCTACATCAAGATGTACAACATTCTTTATAGTCATTAAGGTCAAATGTTTCCTCCCAAAATAAACTTTAATATTTTGGAAAAGCAAGAATTTTATTAGTAGAACATATGATCTATTTATTTAACTTCCATTCCTTATAACGATTTGAGGGAATATCTTAACCATCAGGAAAAAATTACTTAATAAAGGTATGAATATAATCAATGGAAATATTATAAATTTCATATATTCTCTTTCCATGATATAACTACATTAAAAATTATAACTTTTTCATTTTAGTACATTCTTGATATACTGTAGTACTGACATACTTTATTAAAATTTTCACTCTCTCGAAATCATCATCTTCATTGTTTTCCTCATATGTATTGATATCATTTCCTTATTTCACCATTATACTATCTCTCTCATGATGATGTACAAATGGAAGCTGATCAAATATCAAATTCTCTATACAAATTCTTTTTTTTCATTCATGAACAACAGAATTTTGTCCCATATCGCCATGGTTATACCAAACACAATATTTTGTTTGAAATACCTCTTTCGTTATATGGAAGTTAAATTATTCCCAACTTAACTATGGTCTTAAAACACAATTATATCATGGAAACGGTATATAACCTCCATTTGAATCATTTTTAAATGAAAAATCTAAAAAAATCCTAATTCTTTTAAAACTCAGTTGAAATATGATAAGTATGATACTTCCATCTTCTATCCATTATATTAAAAGTCACAAAAGTTATGTTCCAATAAAACATGTAAACAATAATTTAAAAATTCATTAAAACAAATTTTAATATCAAAGTCATCAAAGTATACTAGTCACTAGAAATATAAGGAATAAGAGAAATAATATATTCTATAAGTGGAACATGAGCCTCTACCCGGTTGGTGAGGGCTCAGAAAGTGCATCCAAGAGACCTAGGATCAAATATGAGTGGAGGAATATTTCTGAGTTACTGTAGTATTACTATAGATGGTACTATAGTAGGAACTATAGTAGTACTATAACAATCAATGTTCGGTACTGTTGTAGCTGAAACTATTCATCCATCTAGGCCTTCGGGCCACCAGTTTGGTCCTCGAGTACTGCAAGGCTTTCAGGCCACCCAAGGCCTTCGAGCCAGTTGTATCTCAAGGAATTTGGGATACTTCAAGGCCTTTAGGCCACCAAAAGTCCTTCAGAACACATGAAATATGAAAATTTACCAGTCATATTACAAGGGACAAAGCTATAGATGAAGATTCAGAGCTGGCGCATTCACCAGAGCAGAGCTAACCAGAATTGGAAGAATGAGAGGGTATGAATTTTCCATCAGTACGAGGCCTATGAAACTCTACACATGATATCTAGCCAACCATACTTGTGAAGTTGGAGTATTGATATCCTGACATTTTCTTGGGAGGAGCAGTTCCAAGTTGTCTTGTCTGGGTGATTCCCTTAAGACCTACGAGTCATGTAATTGTCTCTTAAAGTCTTTGGGCCTTATAAGGGTTCCAAATCACCCCTTAAAAGGTGGATTATCAAATTAATGAAAAAAAATAAAGGCCTTCAAGTCATTCAAGAACATATTCTATAAGTGATGACTGTAAATAATGAACCAAGGTGAGTATCCATGACATTTAAGAATTCACTATCATGGTGGATAAATTGAATAACCTTGACACTAAAATTCATATTATTCACTCCTACTTACTTAGATTTTAATAAACCAACCTTATCTATCTATACCTATTCTCAATATGGTCTACCACAAGGCTTAGATTTCATTCCTAATCAACTGGGTCTAGAAACAAGTTACAAGGACTTCAACTTACACAATGGAAATAATTTCAGTTGAATAAAAATAAAACTAAGAAAATAATTCTATTAGGGAACCTATGATAAAATTTTTATATATTTTTCATTAATACATATAAAATGAATGTTTTTGAAATAAATAACATTAAAACATAGAATAATAACATAATTGAATATTAAATGTATTATAAAACATAAGGATATCAAATATGAACATAATCACTATATTTTAAATATATCTAACTATCAAATAAAACATCTAAAACAATTGAAAAAGGGGATTTTAAGAACAAGAGGTTATAAAATTAAAAATGTAAAAAAACATAATATAGAATAGAAAATAAACTACATATACCCATATACACAAGGAAAGTATGCATATACCATCTATTATCTCATCTAATATTGAAATATACTTCAAATACCCATTACCTCAAGGAAGATATTTTTCATTACATTCATGAAATGAGATCAAATCTATATACACACAAATTGTGTATAAAGGTTGTCATAATTTATTCCCTTTAGGAATCCACTGAATTCTCTATGCATAACCTTTATAAAAAGATATGAAATTTTATTTTAAAATTAATATAAAAAATGAAACCATTTAATTATATGAAAAAAATCAAAAAAAAATCACATATAAATCATTTTTACTCAAAATCCACATTATCAAAAATAAATTTATAAATAAAAAAATTCTATTACATAATTTATTCCTAGACATCATAAAAGATTAATAATAGGCCCAAGTAAAGGATTTTCATGATCCTTTTAGTCAATAAATAAACTAAATGTAGTCCAATAACCAAATAATTAACCTAAACTAGAGGTGAATTAACTATCTATTCATAATATTATCTAGTTAGGGTATCCCAAAAATAATTATCCAAAGCATAATCCTAAAATAGTATAACCTAGTATGAGTATAATTAAAAATATAGAAAATCTAGGTAATTTGTAACCTAACCTAGAAAGTGTATTATTTCTAGAACCTTATTAAGTATAGAAGTCTATTACATGATTTTTTCTAAATATATTAATCAATAAATACAATAAAATCATTTAAAAACCACTCACCTCATCTCTAATAACTCTTCAATTAAATATATCACATTCATATTTAAATTTAATAATATATAGTTTATATGAAACTATTTTGTAGCATGATAAATCATATCATAAAAGGGGAAATAATATAAAGGAAGTGAATTATGAAATTAAAAATCTCTTGAAATAAGAAAAATAGCCTCATACAATTGGAAAATATTTATTAAACATTTTTATCAAATTTTTATAATTATTATTAAATGATTACATAAATACAATATTAATTATTTCATGATAACCCAATATTAACATTTCATAAAACACATAATAGATGAAATTTACTCAAAATAGAATTTATAATAAATAAACCATACCCCTTAAATATATTTTTTCATTATTTTTAAGATAAATATTGATAAAAAACACCAAAAAATATAGTAGTATACTATATTTAGGAAATTAAAAATGTAATACCTCACTTTTTAGGGTTTAGTGGGAACCCACATAGTGATAAAGACACAAAAACTTCCAACCAAACTCCAAAACAAATCCAAAACAACATAAGATTCATACCTATATTCAAACAACCACACACACTACAACTCTAATGAGTAGTTCTAAAAAGCATATACAATTCTAAAAAAATAGGGAAAAGAACAAAAGTAACAAAACCAAAAAGAACATAAAACCACATCTTAAAAAATTTAAAATTGTTAGAATGGTTTACTTGTAGAAAAGAATGAAAACTCATAAATTTTATAATGTAAAAACAAGAACCAAAAATTACTAAATATAAATTTAACTAGTATAAAAACAAATATTGTCTTAGATCGATCACATGATAATATAGAAAAAATGGAAAAAATACCAAGTAGAAGAGAAGAAATATTCAATACTTATTTATATGATGTTGAAGAATATTAGAATAAAAAACCCATTGAAATATAAGAGATAACTGAAGGATATGGGTCTTCACTGCTCGCTTGGGAAGATGCTCGATCAGGTGAGAGGGAAATCAGGGCATGAGAGGGGGGTACCGAAGACTGCCTGCAGATGGGAGGGGGGGGGGGTGCTAAAGATTACCTGAGGAGGTGAGTGGGGGACACAAAAGGAGATCTAGGGTTTTCAATGAGGAGGGGGAGGAGGATATCGAGTGAGGATGCATATCTAAAGAGCTACACCCACTATTTTTAATAAATTTTTGGTATAACTCAACCTATATTGATAGTTTTTTTAAAACCCTGGGTATAGGTTTGGGTAAACAATCTATACCCACAGTTTCTCTCAACCATGGGTATAGATCCATGGGTATAGAGTGGTTTTCCAGTATTGGAAGTGTTTTAATTTCAAAAAAGAAGGGCTATATAAATAATTGTAACATTGGAAGAAAGGAACATGTTATCTCTTTTGTGGCTTGATGCATATATTTGAAATAAAAATTTGAATTCCCAAAAGATATGTTAAAAAAACTAAATTAGTATTAGATAAAAATGATAAGTAAATAAAATTTTAAATATTTGATAAAATGATGAAAAAATTAATTAAATAATTAGTAAGAATTCAACTTTTTCATGATGGATTTATACATTCTTGACCCATTTTCTTATTTCCATTATCTAAGTTATAGCCACAAAGTCTAATCTCTCACGAGAATGAGCGGCTTTGAACAATCTAACCCAACTTGAACAAAATAATCCACCTATATAAGAAATCAATTCTTATGTGCGTAATACTAAAAAGAAATAAATTAAACATAAATATGAAACAATCCATTACTTTTATGAACAATGATTTTAATGTGCAAACATCAAGATTACCTCTGTGATTAAGTAGAGGTAGTGTTGTTTCTCTTGCTACAAAGGTGGTGGAGGGAACTTGAAGGAAAGTGATAAATGCCAACATTGTAAGAGTGATAATTTTATGGAGAAGAAGTCTATGGATTTTTTTGTGTATAAAGGCATGATATATGGATAAAAATATTTTAAAATAAATGAACTATGAAAATATAAATTCCCAAAAGATCTGTGAAAAAAACTAAACAAGTATTAGATAAAAATTATAAGGAAATTAAATTACAAATAATAGATAAAATGATGAAAAAATTAAATAAATAATTTGTAGTAATTCACATTTTCATGATGTTTGAATACATTCCTAACCCATTTCCTTGTTTTCATTATCTCAGTTACAACCTCGAAGCCCAATATCTTATGAGCATGAGAAGCTTCAAAAAACCACCCCAACTCAGAAAAAATAATCCACCCATATATGAAAAAAATTATTATGTGAGTAATACTAAAATGGAATAAATTAAAAATAAATATTAAACAATACATTACTTATATATAAGTCATATCATCATGATATATGTATACATTTTGACATTAGGTATGCTGGCCATTCATTTCTAAAAAAATATATGTCATCTTGTGAATACGAGAATTATCGACCATCATAGTAGTACTGGAAAAATATAAATACATAAAGGATTAATAAATATTCCAAATAAAATAGTAATTATCTTAGAAAATACCTCTTCAAGGATGCTAGTTTGTTGGTGGAATATAATCTCTCTCATAAATTTACAAACATAATAACCACAATATTTTCTATTTGTTTGTTTCAAACACTGTAGAAAAATTCAGAAAAATAAGTAATTTGTTTTGATATGTTTTTCGATAGTGAAATATTATTATACATACCCTGATATTGTCCACTTATATAACTTTTCCAGCTCCTTGTGTACATGGACTATCCTCATGCCATGATTTTCACAATATTTAAACACCACCATATCATAACATAATTCTCATTAAAACATAATATAAAATAAATAACTAGAATTTTAGTTCTAAAACATTGAATTTAGTGTATTTAAAATTGAAAATAATCATTATGTGTGGTTGGTTAGTTGGGTATCCATACAATGAATCTATAAAATAAATATTTGTAGTATCTAATTGACTACAATGAGCATCCAATGTTGCTTAAAAATGTAAAAAGGAATAAGTAATGAATGAGATTAAAATATATTTGTTATGATTAAATTGCTGAGTTTTACCTATAAATCATTGGTATTAAGAAGATTCTATCATCTATATGTTTTCTTTTAACAAATTTGACCAGTTTTCCACTATTTCATGCATTTTTTTATTCTATTTTTGTTCATTCTATAGATTTTACGCAAGGAATAATGAGTCAAAGATTATATCCATGTGGTAATCACTTAAATTTGTATCCATATATACACCGACAAAAAATTTGAAAAATATATTTAGTCATAATTAACATAGTATATCAACTATTGAAAAACAAATCATGAAAACAAACCTCATTTATACATTTACAACTGAGACTCCTAACCATTCATAGTTGAGGATTTCATTTACATTCTTAATAGAAATGTAGTTTGTAACATCCTCTATGTACATTTTTTCTTCAAAATCAACTATGTGATTACTAACAATTTGTAACTTTGTATCTTTATGAATCTTCAATGTTAGTAAATGTGGATATTGAATTGGCATGGTAAAGTTTATTTCTGAAGATCTTTTCGACCATTTGGATGATTATTTAGATGTTTTTATTCGAACATTCATTTCACCCATTCCCTTTGTCCATCTATAATAACATTCATTAGTTAAAACATTTTTCATTAATTTATAAAGGTTTAACATGAAAAATAAATTGGAAATGAATACCTCATTATCGGCATGTCTTTTTTATAAGATCTAATGACCATTCTACGAATACCCCAATATCTTGGTTGACCGTACAAATATATGCATCATCAAGTGGAACAAAGAGATAAACACTCAAATAACGAGCTATGGTAATCCCCACTTTCACATGACTTGTTGTAAGTGTTATGTTGTGTAGAATATCTTCTTGGATATTGAACATGGTATCCCTTGAAACAAGGTGATGAGTAGGTGTTGATAGACATAAATTATAGTCATTTTCAATAACAAATTATGAGAATGTTGTTTACCTCATATAATAAATCTATTTGAGGAGGTAATGTCTTGCCTTAAAGCTGGCGGGGGGGGGGGGGGTGATCTTCATAGAGTGGTTGTTCTTGAATTGTTTCCTCTATTTTCTTCCCCCAATTACATTTTCCTACAACTCAAACTGCCAATGAAATTTCTCTTCGAGGGAAGATAATCTTAATTTAATTTTTTCTATTTCTTTATCATTATCCTCCCATTGTTTTCTTTTCTCAAAATATGTTAGGGGTGTCACCCCAAAACCCGCACCTCTAATGGATCCATACTGTAATGGCCACTTCAAGTCTATTGATATTAGGTGTTCATCCGATATAGGTGTTGATGATTCCTAAGTTTAAGTTAGATAGAAAATATAGGAAAATAAGTAATCATTATTATTTAATATAAATTTAAAGAATTTTTTATTGTGCAATACATATACATGTTTCCCACACTTTATGTGTGTTTTAATCTATTAGTATACCATGATTATTTAATCCTTACTCCTTTCATAGCACGCGATGTGGGATAAAAGTGTCTTTGTATTTGGATTCATCAATCTATATATAAACATAGGAACATAATTATGTTATTGTTTCATGTCACATAAAAGTATTATGGTATATTTAATATATGTACCATTTTTTTTCAAGTTAATCATACCCCATCCTTGCTTTATAGTAGGGGTATGTTGGTTTTGTTTCCCATTACTTATTTTCAGAACTCAGTTTCAATTTCATAAAAAAAAATCTCAATCAAATTGATGAATACATTTATGATCAAACAATAGATTACCAACCAAAATGTACCTAAAAACATATCTCTACATGATTTCTAGTAAATAAATCCCACACTTCTTGGCTTATCAGGTGTGTATACATAAGTGGTGGGTGTAGGTTTATTTTACCTTCAGCATATTTAAGATGAAATATCATTATAATTGTGCGAAATACTCTTTGAATCCTTCTAGAAAGAATTAATACATATTTCTTATGGGAGTCATATACTATAAATTCACTCTGCAAGGGATGATGAAGAGTAAGTCAATGTTTCATTATTTAATTTTTTAGTAAAATAAATAAATGATATTATAATGTTACCATAATATCTTCCTAAACCAGTGCCTTAAGTATGATCACAATATGTTTCCATGAATCTACATCAATCAGTACGTGCTACCAAATGATGGGACCAATGAAACTACTAAACATGGAATTGTTGGGGTTAAAAAGATTCCTACACTCATTCTATCAAACCTTGAATTTTATTCCTTTTCTTTTCTCCTTAATATTTTTTTGTAACACTTTCATGATATGACGCTCCTACTTTTTATGTAGTATTAGTTATTCATAAAATACTATTTCCTAAGATTCAAAATCATCAATATGTTGTTCCTATAGATTTGTGGCATCATCATGTGTAGAAGGTTGTTGTTTCTTTACATTAGGAGAATCATCAAGTTGAGAAACTGTTTGTTCCTCAGTATTGGGAGCATCAACACATGCATAAGTCATTATATAAAAAAGTGGTTTAACATTTAATTTATATTACATAAATTCAGAAGTGAACATATAATAACACGAGTTAACACAATGTATATTGAAAAAAATATATAACCTGATTATTGAACTATTTTTTTAAAGTTTGATGGGATTTGACCCCTCTATCATGTATCCAAATATCTTCATTGTGGTCTACTATGACATAAAAAACCTCATATACATTGGGATCACTCTGAAATTATTTGGATTTCTTAATGAAAGGGTCAACCTCAGTTGAATTTTCATTTGACCCTTTAATAGTTTTAGTCAATAACATAAAAGTTGACCACTTTTGATTTCTAGGATCTGGAAAATAAAATACTTATACTACATGTGATTCCATTATAAATGGTTCGTATTTTTACCCTTCCTTATTGAAATCCATTTTCACAAATCCAAATTCATCTATTTTAACCTCACTCCTATTATCAACCCATTTATATTGAAAAATATGCACTAGAAATTTTGTATAATCAAACTCCCATATTTGTTTGATGATGCTAAATTATGAAATATTCACATAAATTATATATATATCCTTAGTACTAGAAACATTCATCACTTTAGCCCTAAGTGTAAATCCACTATTTTTCATGGTACTTCTGTCATCATATTTATTTTTATAGAATTTATAACCATTAATTATATAAAAATTGAAAGATAATACATAAAAAACTGGTCCTACGGCTATCCATATATTTCATTATGAAATTGAATCCATATTTTTATCTGACTTCTTAAAAATATGGTCTCAAAACTATCATATAAACTATTCATTATGTGTATTTGATATCCATAGTTTATCCCTTGATGGGTTCAAATGACTAATAATTTCTTTATGGGTTTAAATATATGGGTAAACCTCTAAATTTTTATGTAAAACATAAAGTTTAGCCTACTACTGATCTTTAATATTGATTGTGACAACTTATCTTCCAAAAATTATTTTACCCATAAGCCACATAATGTAATGAGATTTTGGTAGACCAATGATTTCTGCACTAGACAAGAATTCAATATAGAATTAAATGGTTCCTTCAATAATATATAACTTCGAAATTCAACCCTATGGACAATTTTTTTTTTGAGATACGCTTTCAAAATATTCATATACCATTCAATGGGGGTATATCCAATAATAATGTACAGGAACACATAATCGAATCTCTCTCACCAAGTGATCCATTAGGTGAACCATCATATCAAAAAATGTTGCGAGAAGAACATTTCCAATTCACATAATCTGACAAAAATTTCGTTTTACATAGTTGTAAATTTTTACTAGTCTATAACTTTTATATATATAGCGTTGAAAAATAAATAGAACTTGGTTAATGTATGATAGAAATTCTTGGAAAAAATAGAACATAAATCTATAATAATTAGATCCTACATCAAAATATGTCAGTCATGTAATTTAAACCCCTTTAAATTTAAATCAGTCATTGAAACAATATTCTTGATAACCAATGAATACCACTATAAAACCATTAAATCACTCAAGAAGTTTCATAATAGTTATCTCTTCTACCTAGAAATATTGTAAGCAGTTGGAGGAAGAACATTTCATTTTTCACCCTTCACTGGTG
Source organism: Viscum album (assembly GCA_963277665.1). Lineage (NCBI taxonomy): Eukaryota > Viridiplantae > Streptophyta > Magnoliopsida > Santalales > Viscaceae > Viscum > Viscum album. The sequence goes on from OY728132.1 coordinate 659,197,290, forward strand.
CCAACTCTTCCCATATTTCCATGTCAATCATTCCCAACCTAACCTTACTTTCATAATTTGTTTTACTGAGTGCAGTTAGTAACATTCAAATGAAACTATCACATATTTTTTTTAACATGCATAAAACCAAGAAAATGTCTGGCATATAGACAATTCTAGTATGTTAATTCAAAAAAAAATGATCACTTTTTCCATTTTCTTTTCATAAGGTTTTTTAAAAAAGGTTTACCAAAATAGTGTCTATATATTTTAGTTATTCAAATTTTTGATCACCTATTAGTGGAGTCAGTTAAATACATTCTTCTGAACTTCCATTGAATGATGTCATCCAAGTTAGGTACTTATGTCTTTAGAGTAGAAATTTGTGATATCCTAGAAACATAGTCTTTGATGAATGTTCCGGAACAATTGACAATGTACCTTGTTCTCAAATGGGACACTATTGAGTTACTTTAATGTTATAACCTAAAAAATTTACATAAGAAGTAAATAAATTTATTATACCTTACAAAATAGCTCTTAATGTGAAATATTTATTTCTATAAGCATCATACAATGTAATACTTGAATCCCACAACACTTTAAAATCTTCTATCAATGGGGCCAAATAAACATCGATATCATTACCCAGCTGTTTTGGTCCTACTGTAAGCATAAATAAAATAATGTGTTTTCATTTCATGCATAGCCATAGTGGAAAGTTATAATTTATCAATATAATTGGCCATATACTATGAGTTCTGCTTTGAAAATGAGAAGGATTAACTCCATATATAGATAACTCAAGATGAAGGTTTCTCAACTTGTTTCTAAATTTAGGATACTCATGATCAATTTTATTCTTCTAAGGAGTGTCTATCAGTTGAAAAAGTTTACCATATTTATTTCATGCATCTCCATTCCATGTCAATTGTGTTGTAGTATCTTTACTTCTATATAGGTTCCTAAACCATGGATTGCTGGGAAAGTATGATACAAATTTCATAGGACCAGATTCATCTTTCTTGTATCGAGAAGCAACACACTTTGTAAATTATTTATGTGATTTATGGTTCTTGAAAAATATTATATATTCATTTGGGCATGCATGTATTCTTTTAGATATCATACCCATTAGACTTAACATTCATTTAACATCACATGTTTGTCTAGGTAGCTCATTATATTCTGGGAGCATATCATTCAAGAGAATAAGTAGTTCAGTAAAACTGGCATCAATCCCTATATTTTGTTGATTTTAAACTATACAGCTTTATTATGGCTAGAAATGATAAATATTTTGCACAAAAAACATAAAATAGAATCATTTCACAACCCTTTAACTTCTTAGACAATTTTGGAAAATCATAAAGCTTATCTCCAACTGTCTTTGTCATTTCCTCAATACGATCTTTATCATAATTCACACCTGTAATCACATCCATGATATGGTCTTCTTCATTTTCCACACTTTTAATCAAATTAGACGATCCATAAAACACAGTGATATCCCAGTCACTAGCTACATTATCTTTTCCCCATGTTTATTCCAACATTTATAACTTCAATCTATTCCATGATAGATCTTGTGTTCTTCCAACTCCTTTGGAAGAATTAGTCTTGAATAAAAACAACCTAAACATAGAAAAAGGATTTGGAAGGGTCATATGTATGATCTTTTGCATACTTGATGAACGCTTTCACACCATCTTTATACTCTTTCATTATACGACTGTCATACATCCATTCTCTATTCATATCCATCATATTTGAGAAGGTTTATATGCATGAATTAGCCTTATTGTATGAAAAATTTTATGTCCACATGCTGAACTGGGTAATTTATTTTTCATGATAAGTGATCTAGAGATAATAATCACTTTATAAATGATTCAGTAATACCATTCCAAGTGTGAACATGAGATACAAGTTGTTCAACATTTATTCCAATTGACATGCAATAATTATTAACCACAAGTGATGAATATTTTCTAGAATTATAAATTTGAATATGATTGATTAAATAATATGGAAATTGTTCCCTTAATATTATTATTTGTGTAGGAAATTTTAAAAACATTAGGTCATGAGTTGATAATAAACACATACGCGACTATCTATTTGATACATAAATCATGATAATAAAATATCTAAATAGTCCATCTGGTGGATTAATTGGGCCACATATGTCACCATGAATACTTTCCAAAAATATAAGGTATTTTATCCTAATTTTCAATGGTGGTGGTCTTATAATTAATTTACCTTGAGAATAAGTAGTGAATGAAAAATCATTAGGTGTAAGAACCTTTTTTTAACAAATAGATGACTAAGAGTAAATATAATTATTTTCATCATCATTATTGATCCTATATATCCCAAAAAACCATTTCATAATGTATCACAGTTAGTTAACGTAGGATTTACCATATTTGATTCAATTATATAAATATTAACAAAGTATAATCCATAGGAAAGACTCAGTAGTTTCTCTCCAATAACCATAATCTCATTATTAATTCTTGTTATATAGAGGTATTTAAAACATCATTTATCCAAATCCTTGATGTTATTTACTTTTTAGGGACATCTTTAAAGTTTAATAAAATCTTTCAATACTTAGGAAAAAAATGAATTATTTATTAAAATATGTGTGCCACCAAGTTGGCATATTTTTTCTATTTTGAACCCTTTAATTAATTTCACATTACCTTTTAATATACTTACATGACAACTTCCCATTTTAATATTAATAAAATATTTTTCATATTTAAAAATTATGTGCATTGTGGTGCTTTCAAGAAGAAAAATTTATTTATCATGGGGATTAATCTCAACAAAGAATTTCATAACAACCATTTTTAACAAAAGGAATACAAGACATGGATATAAAAAATAAAATAAAATGAAACAAAATAACTAATGAAACATTCATTAAACAAAACTAAAAATCCAAAAGTGAAACTTCATCATGAGAATTTATATATTACCAATATTCTCAATACATTAAAGGTTCACAAAATAATCAAAGATGTCATAATCCATAATGTCATCATCATATTTCAAGGCATGTTATGAAAAATTTTCTTTAATGACCATTTATTTAATTTTGATTGATTATTAATAAAGATAAAAAAAATTCATTAGTGTATGAAAGTTATGAGACCGGTACCCCTTCATTCCACACCAAAAACATTATCTTTCGTCATTTTTTTCTTTGGATGCAGATGTTCATTATTTTCCCACTTAGAATGGTTCCCTTTCCTATTATCATTTACCGTATGACTGGCTAGAGTAGATTATTTTCCATGACCTCGAGCATTTCAATTTTTTCTACTTTCTTAATTATAAGCATTCACATTTACTTCACGGAATGGTGTAACGAACCAAAATTTTACTAATGAAAATTCCTCTTGATCTGATTAAATGTATTATTATGTAATATGGTTATATAACATATGCACTTACTTGGTTTTATGTTTTTTATTTTAAAATACTGTTAATAATTATTACCATTTCTAATATATTCATTGAATGTTGATCACATGATTAGTATAAATATAGGGCTTTAACAAATCCAATTTACTCAGAAAAATGAAGTGATGACCTCATCCAATATAATTTTTTCATATGAAGCCCATTTGTAGGATCTCAGAAAATAGGTGGCATCATTGGGATTTTCTCTTTACCGAGACCAAGCCGAGCTTCAATATGTTAATCTTGAACGAAACTGCCTACGGGAGATGTGGAAGTTGACAGAGATTACCACCCAAATGACGTTATCTGAGCCTCCCCAAGAGTCTGTCACCATCGCACACCTTAACCTTTGGTCTTATGCATGTGTTATAAGGGGTTATTTAACAATAACCTATAACTATGATTATGTAAATTATTTTTGTACAAATAATATACATTCATTTTATTATTATTACTCTGTAAATAGTTTTTAAATCACAAATAGTATTTTTAATTAATATTCAATTAAGATATTTTTTTTGAATTAATGGATTTTTTGAATTAAATAATGTTTTAATAAAATATTATAACTAAATTAATTTTTATTAAATATAAATTATCGTATAATTTTTATGTATACAATTTTAATTTTTATTAAGGTTTGAAAGCTGTTTTTGTCAAAACCCATGAATTTTTTATAAATGTTGGTTTTTATTTTAAAAGTAAAAATTAACATATTTATAAAATCATTTATATAAAATGAAAATTATTTTTGGAACAAGGATGTTGAAATTATCCAATGGTAAATTTTTCATAATTTTCCAAGATAGTCGAATTTTTGGGTAAAAATTAAATACCGTTTAATTATATAATGTGTTTTATGACTTCATAATGACCCACTAGTGATGTACTAAAATAATATAAATGTTATTTTCGTCCAATATGTGTTTTAAAATTAAAATAAAGTGATTTTAGGTTTTATTTATTTATTTTACAAAGCTTTAGTGGACCCTTCAAGACTTATAAAACATTTTAACTTTTTAAAATGATTTCCTTGAGAGTGTGACTCACCTCTACATAATAAATCCTAATATTTTAATAATTTAGGCCATTTTACTTATAAAATAATGTTTTCTACTCCCATTTGGAAAAAATCAAGGTCCAAAAACCATGGGATGGTTTTTGGTTTTGATTAGTTTAATGTGTATGGTCTAAAACCTAAATAATAAAGAATTCCCCCCCTTTTCCTATATAAACCCACCCACGATCCCACTTGATCTTCATTAAAGGCCTTCAGATATCAACCAACCTCTACCCTCATATCTCTATAATCCTCCCAAGGTTCCCCAAGATCCCAAGAAGCCTCTCTCCATCCTCTCCCAAGCCATTGGGATCGTACTTCTAAGTAAGGGATTTCTTCCTCTCTCATTTTTTTCCAAATTTCTTTATGTTGTTATGCCATTTTATCTTCAATTAAAAATGTTAGGGTATGATTTATCACCCACCATACTTCCATCGTTATGTTTTAATAATGAGATTCACCTTTATCTCTCATTAATGCCTCCCATTCACACCCATTACCATGAAAAAATTCTGTAAGGAATTTATCTCTCGTCATTTATATTCAAGAAATTATTTTATATTATGAAACTAATTTACACTAAAAATGTTTGGACATGTATATATATTAACCCTTACTATAAATTTCGTGTAAATATTATTAGATACCCCTTCCTCTCTCATAAAACATTTTTATGAATTCTTATGTCACGCCGTTATGCTGCCGAAATTGCACCGCCATTTTCCAAGCCAAATTCATTGTGTAGTGAATACCATGACAATTTCTATATCAAGGATATTAACCTTAATAAAAATTTAATTATTAATTATATAGTTTCATGTATGAATTCCATATTCCAAAATTATGGAATAAATGATGATGTTTAATGAATCCATGTTATATGATCTATGTGGCACACTTATGCATGAAATGAAATGATTAGGAAGGGTGCACCCTAATAGCACTTCAATGCATTGGGTAAAGGTTAACATCATGATAATTCGTGTTTAGTGAGGGTTTACTCATGATAATTATAGTGAAATTAGGGTTTACTCATGACTCATGTGAGATGGGCCTTGGCTCATGCTAATATCATGTTATTTCCATGTTATGATAATCATGCTATATCATGCCTTTATGTTCATGTTTCTCTTGTGCTCCATTGATATGAAAATTTCCTAAAATTATTTATATTATTTTTTTACTCACTTATTGGGCTTTATATATCAACCTTTTCACATGTATATCCTCAGGTTATCCCATACAATGCTAAGTATGGGGGAATGTTGTGGTCATGTAAAGGAAGTTTTCAATAAAGAAGTTGTATTTTATGTTCTAAGTTTTTATGTAATGTTTCTAATTTCTCAACACACTATACCTATAAATCATTAGAGTTGTCTTAATTTCAAGTTTATATAATAAATCATGTTTAAGTGTGTAATAAAGAGAAGAGTTGTTATAGTCGGTATCCGAGGATATTTTTAGTTATTTTTTGGATTAGGATTGGAAAACCCTAGTGATGGACTTAGGGATAAGACTAAGTATAATAAAAACATCCCTAAATTTTGGTGAGTATTGAGTAAGTGGTTTATCATGAAAATACATCCCAATATGGATATGAGAAGGTAGAGGTGACTCTGGAACAGGTGTATCTATGGGTAAAACCAGAAAGCACTTCTTTGAGCTAGACTCGAACGAGAACTGGTGCACGACAATGGGCCTTACTGCATTCTTGGTTATGACACTCCCATGGTATATTCTTTGGTAAATTCATAAGAATAGTACAAACCATCATTAAGGGAATTAAAAAAAATCCCCTAAGAATATATGTTTGGAATTAGAACATAGATAACATAGATTAAAGCCTATAAATTCATAAGTTAAGGAAATAAAAGTAATTTATAAGTTATCCCTTTTTGTATTTGGATTCCCCTTTACATGTTACCACTAACATTCCTTTTATTCTATATAATGGATGGTAATAGGAGGACTTGGGCTAACAAATTATGTTAAGATCAATGTGGCGACTATTCTAATGAGATACCCAATCCGATAGGAGCGGGAATCACGAAATTTTTCATGATAATCTATCATTTAAATAAAATTTTAAATAGAAACATGGGTCAAGAGGAATGTTCAACCCCCTAGGAAATAACAAGTTGCAATCGAGAGCTTCATGAGGCAAAGGCCTCCTACTTTTAATGAATCATTTGATCCCTCAATCATTGAACAATGGATCAACTCCATTGAGAAGATATTATCCATCCTTCAATGTTATGCACAAGGGAAGGTACTTATGGTTGCTTATCATATGGAGGGTGACAATGATCAATGGTAGACATTGATAAAAAATACGAAGCTTGAGGAGGATATCAAGGCGTTGTAATGGAATAATTTTTAGAAAATGTTTTTCAAAAAATATTTTCCCCACACCCTCCAACTTAAGATGGAAAGGGACTTCCTTGACCTCAAGAAAAAATATGACTAATACATCAAAGAGTATGAGGAAAAATTCACAAGGCTAGTACGCTATGCATTTAGTTTTGTTGTTACCCTCGAATTAAAGGTTGGACACTTCTTTGGTGGGCTAAAACCCAACCTATAGAAAGCCCTAACGATCCATGACTTCAAGAGCTATGGGGAAATTGTCTGATGTTCCCTCAAAGTAGAATTGGAGATCAGAGAATATGAGGGGTATCATGGGGATATGAATCATAAGGTGGAATTTAATTCTAGTGGTCTGATGGATAAATATAATAGTTCTAAGAAAATCCAGCACTCCACTTGAAAAAGGTTTGGAAAGAAGCACCCCAGAAATTTCTTGAAGGGGATGAGGAAATGCTTTTGGTGTGGATGAAAAGGGAGCCTCAAAATTAATTGGCGAAAAGAGAAAATTGTGGTTATGACAGAGGAGAGGAATTCTACCCATGACCCTCAATTCATTGTTCATTACTTCAACTATAAAGAACCAAGGCACTTTGAAAATGAGTTCCCTAATCCAAGGGTTATCGAAAGTAACCAACAACCTCCAAGGAAGCAAGGAGAGATATTTCCATCACTACTGCCAAAGTAAACCCCGAAAATTAAGTGGTGAAAAGTAATCTAGTTATTTATTTAAGAATATAGAACGTAATTTTTAATTATTTCTCTATATATTCTTTTATATCCTAAAAGTTTTGTAAAGTAATCCCAACACCACCAAAAATCATGGAAGTAATGATGTTGGTGAGTACGGAAAATGGGGAAATCATTGAAACCCATTAATATAACTCCTCCCCTATCACAATTTGAGATATGAAGTTCCTAGAAAACCTCATCATACTCCCTCTAGTGAAATTTGATGCAATTCTTGGCATGGTTTGGCTTTCCTTATATAGAGCCAACATAAATTGCCATGAGAGGGAAATCACTGTCCATATGGAGAATCAACCCCCGATTCTGTAAAAGTTCTAGGAGGAGGATGAATATTATTTATCACCATTATCTTAAGTGTGGATATTATAGCCCTATGAGCATGCGTATATGGATCAGAAGATTGAATCTAAGGAAGCAACCATCCTTGAAGACATGCCTATTGTGAGGGAATTCACTGGTGTGTTTCCTAAGGAATTGCTTGGTCTTCCTCCTAGAAGATATGTTGAATTATCATTTGATCTTATACCTGGGGAGTTTTAATTTCAAATAATATATATAGAATTGCTGTTGTGGAGCTTGAGGAGCTGAAGAAACAACTGCATGAGAATCTGGATAAAGGGTTTATACACCCAAGTTCTTCACCATGGGGTGCACCGGTCCTCTTCGTCAAAAATAAGGATGGGTCAATGATTATTTGCATTGATTATCATGAGCTCAAAAAAAATCATGATAAAGAACAAGTATCCTCTTCCATGAATTGATGACTTGTTCGATCAGCTATGTGGAGCACAATACTTCTCCATGGTGGATCTGCAGTCCGGATATTACCAAGTAAGCATGAAGAGGGAGGATATCCCCAAGACTACTTATCTTACAAGATACGGGCACTATGAATTCATAGTAATGCCTTTCAGGCTCACTAATGCTCCAAAAATATTCATGGACTTGATGAATATAGTCTTTAGAGATCACCTCGGTAGATTTGTGGTAGTATTTATAGACAATATTCTAATATACTCCAAAACCAAGGAGGAGCTTGAAGAGAATCTATGAATTGTACTAGAGACCTTGAGAAAGAAGAATCTATATGGAAAGTAAAACAAGTGTGAGTTCTGGTTAAAGGAGGTATCATTCTTGGTTTATATCATCATAAATAATGTAATATCTTTGGATCCAACCAAGATTTATGCAATTGAGGAATGGCCAAGGCCAACATCAGTGATGGATATCCATAGCTTCCTAGGGTTAGCTAGATGTAAATGTCGATTTTTGAGAAATTTCTCATGATTTTCAAACCCTCTTACCAGGCCAACTCAGAAGGGAGTCAAGTTTTCTTAGAGCGATGAATGAGAAGAGAGCTTAAAGGTGTTGAAAAGGAAGCTTATCATTATGCCCATGCTCACACTACCCACAAGTGTATAACTTTTTGTGGTATTTAGTGATGCTTAGAAAAAAGGGGCTAGGCTATGTTTTGATGCAAAATAACAAATTCATTGCCTATGATTTATAGAAATTGAAATTTCATGAGAAAAACTATCCAACACATGATCTGGAGTTGGCTGTAGTAATATTTTCTTTGAAAATTTTGTGACATTACCTATTTTGGGAGAAGTGTGAAATATACACGGACCAAAAAAGCCTCAAGTATATATTCACATAGAAAGAGTTTAATATGAACCAATGAAGATGGTTAGATATAATCAAAGACTTTGACTGATCAATCCATTACCACCTTGGGAAAGCGAACAAGGTGGAAGATGCTATAAGTAGAAAGGACCCAAAAATTATATCATTGATGAGAATTTAAAAGGATACAATATTCTTATATTTGATGAAGATGGACATGGGAATCATAAAGAATGGAACATCATCAATCCTTTCACAAATTATTGCTCAACCGTATCTTTTGGAAAGGATAAAGGATGCTAAAAAGGATGGTGTGAGAATTAAGAAGAATGTGGAAACTATCAGAAAAGGGAATCCTCAAAGTTCAGTGTCAGTGAAGAAGGAATTGAGAGATTTGGGAAAAGACTATGTGTTCCATCAAGTCTAGAGCTGAAGAAATAACTTTTGGATGATGCACATAGTTCGAATTTCTCTATTCACCCAAGAAACAGAAAGATGTATCTAGATATTTGAGAGCATTATTGGTGGGATAACATGAATAATGAGATCACTAAGTATACATCAAAGTGACTGGTGTGTTATCAAGTGAAGGGTGAGAGGTAGAAGTCTAAGGGAATGATGCAACCATTACCCATACCAGCATGGAAGTGAGAGAACATCACCATGGACTTTTTCACCAGACTTCTGAAGACATACAAATAAAACAATGCTATCTTGGTTGTTGTGGATCATCTTAAAAATAATGTACAATTAATTGAAATTCGGGAGGATTTATGATTGGATCAACTGGAAAAAATATACCTTAGATATGTGGTAAGGCTGAATGGATTACCACTATCTATTGTATCTGATCAAGATCCAAGATTAACCTATAAGTTTTGGAAGAGTCTTCAACATGATTTGGATACTAAGCTGAACTTTAGTATGACTTATCATCCTCAAACTAAGGTCCAATTTGAGAAGACTATCCAAACACTTGAGGACATGTTGAGAGCATGCTCAATGAACTTAAAAGGAGGATGGGATCAACTTCTTCCTCTAGTTGAGTTATCTTACAATAATAGTTTCCACCCAAGCATCCAAATGACTCCTTATAATTTTCTTTAATGGAAGAAGTGTAGAACACTGGCATGTTGTGATGATGTTGGGGAGAGAAAACTCTAAGGTCCAAAATTGGTTGAAGAAATGATGGATAAGGTTAAGAACATACAACAAAACATTAAAACTGATCAGAGTCAAAAAAAGAGCTACACTGATAATCATTTATGAGACCTAGAGTTTGATGTTAGAGACATGGTATTTCTCTACATATCACCGTGGAAGAGATTTATGAGATTTGGGAAGAAGGGAAAGAATAGTCTATGGTACATTGGACCTTTTAAGATACTTGATCACATTGGAGTAGTGGAATATCGAATAACACTCCCACCAAACCTATCTTAGGTACATGATGTATTCCATGTATCACTCTTGAGGAAGTACACACCTGACCCATCGCATGTACTCAATCTAGAGGTGGTACCATCTTAGAATGTCCTCTCTTATGAAGAGAAGTTGGTGAAGATATTAGATTGTATGGAAAAAGTTCTATGAAATAAGACAATGCTCCTTGTCAAGGTGTTGTGGGGAAACCACAATTTTGAAGAAGAGATGTGGGAATCAGAGTAAGTGATGAAGCAGAGTTACCTGCATCTGTTTTAGTGTGGGAAAAGAAAATTTTGAGGGTGAAATTTCTTAAGGGGGGAAGATTTCAACAACACAAAATTTTACTAATGAAAATTCCTCTTGATCTGATTAAATGTATTATTATGTAATATGGTTATATAACATATGCACTTCCTTGGTTTTATGTTTTTTATTTTAAAATACCATTAATAATTGTGACCTTTTCTAATATAGCCATTGAGAAGTGATCACATGATTTGTTTAAATATAGGGATTTAACAAATCCAATTTACTCAGACAAAGGAAGTGATGACCTCATCCAGTATAATTTCTCCATACAAATCCCATTTGTTGGAGCTCAAAAAAGAGGTGGCATCATTGGGCTTCACTCTTGACTAATCCCAAGATGAGATTAAACATGTTAACTTGAACAGAACCACCTATGGGAGAAGTGAAGGTTGATAGATATTACCATCCAAACGATGTTATCTGAGCCTCCCCAAGAGTCTGTCACCATCACACACCTTACCCTTTGGTCTTATATGGGTGTTATAAGGGGTTATTTAACAAGACCCTATCACTATAATTATGTAAATTATTTTTTTATAGAGAATATACAATCATTTTGTTATTGTTACTTTGTAAATAGTTTTTAAAGCACAAATAGTATTTTTAGTTAATATTCAATTAAGAAATCTATTTTTATGAATTAATGTATTTTTGAATTAAATAATATTTTAATAAAATATTATTACTAAATTATTTTTTATTAAATATAAATTATCGTATAATTTTTATGTATACAATTGTAATTTTTATTAAGGTTTGAAAGCTGTTTTTGTCAAAACCCGTGAATTTTCGATAAATGTTGGTTTTTATTTTAAAAGTAAAAATTCACATATTTAAAAATTTATTTTTAAAAAATTAATATTATTTTTGGATTCAAGATTTCAAAATTATCCAACAGTGAATTTTTCATAATTTTCCGAGACAGTCAAATTTTTGGGTAAAAATTAAATACCATTTAATTATATAATGTGTTTTATAACATCATAATGACCCAATTTTGATGTAATTAAATACTATAAATGTTATTTTAATCCAATATGTGTTTTAACATTAAAATAATGTGATTTTAGGTTTGTTTTATTTATTTTACAGTGCTTTAGTGGACCCTCCAAGACTTATAAAACATTTTAACTTTTTGAAATGATTTTCTTGAGAGTGTGACTCACCTCCACATAATTAATCCTAATATTTTAATAATTTAGTCCATTTACCTTATAAAATAATGTTTTATGCTCCCATTTTGAAAAAATAATAAGAAAAAACCATGGGGTGGTTTTTTGTTTTTATTAGTTTAATGTGTAGGGTCCAAAACCTAAATAATAAAGAATTACCTAACTTTTCCTATATAAACCCAAAAAAGATCCCACTTAATCTTCACTAAAAGCCTTTGTAGATCTACAAACCTATTCCATAATCTCTCTATAATCCTTCCAAGGCACCCCAATCTCTCAATAATACTCTCTCAATCCTCTCCCAAGCCTTTGGGATTACACTTCCAAGTAAGATATTTCTTCTTCTCTTATTTTTTTTCCAAATTTCTTTATATTGTTATGCCATTTTATTTTAAATTAAAAATGTTGGGGTATGATTTCAAACCTCCCAATACTTCCCTTAATATGTTTTAATAATTATAGACACATTTATATCTCATTAATTCTTCCCATTCACACCTGTTACCATACCGAAATTTTGTAAGGAATTTCTCTCTCCTCATTTATATTCAAAAAATTCTTTTATATAATGCATCTAATTTCCATTAAAAATGTTGGGAAATGTATATATATGAACCACTTACTTTTAATTTCATGTAAATATTATGAGATACCCCTTTATATATCATCAACCATTTTTATTAATTCTTATGTCACGCTGTTATGCTTCCGAAATTGCACCACGATTTTCAAAGACAAAGTCATTGTGTAGTTAATACCGTGCCCATTTCTCTATCAAAGTTATTCACCTTTTTTCACATTAATTATTTATTATATAGTTTCATATTTTAATTATACATTCCTTTATCATGGAATAGATGATTATATTTAATTAATCCATGTTATATGATTCATGTGGCACACTTATGCATGAAATGAAATGATTAAGAAGGGTGCGCCCTGATATCACTCCAATGCATTGGGTAAAGGATAGTATCATGATACGTAAAGTGCAATGAGGGTTTAATAATTATAATTCTAGTTCAATGAGGGTTTACTCATTATCCATGTGAAATGGTCCTTGGATCATGCTAATATCATGTTAAACGTTGTTTCCACATTTCCATGTTATGATAATCATGCTATATCATGATTTTATGTTCATGTTTATCTTGCGATTAATTGATATGCCTATTGCCTAACATTATTTATGTTATTTCTTGTTTACTCACATACTGAGATTTATATCTCACTCTTTTCACATGTATTTTCTTAGGTTATCCCATGAAATGCTAAATACGAGAGAATGTTGTGGTCATGTAAAGGAAGTTTTCAATAAAGATGTTGTGTTTGATGTTCAAAATTGTTATGTAATGTTTCTAATTTCCTAAGACACTAGACCTCTCGATCATCAAAGTTGTATTAAGTGAAATTTTATGTAATAAATCATGTTTAAGTGTGTAATAAAGATCAGGGTTGTTATAAATGGAGCTGTGGTAGTTGGTCAAGATTCCTGATTCCTCATTAGTATTTCATTATTTTGTTCCTAAATAAGAAGGAAAGAATATAATTTAGATTATTTTTTAAACCCATTTTCCCAATATTCTTGTTGTAGAATAAAATTAAAGGAATGAAAATTAAAATATGTTTTTTATAGCATATCAGTGTTAGGGATGTTATATTCACATAGTTTTAATTGTGATTTTATTTTAAACATGGAGGAGTTGTATTCACCAAATGATTTAAAATATCATAATTTCAGGTGACTCCACTCGTATTTTGATCTTGGAATTATTACTAGTCGAAGGTGATAATACCCATCCTTAAGGTTTTATACTAACAATAGATAATCCTTAATTATTCAATACTCAGTCTTAAAATACTCACGGTGGTGGTGGAGAAGGAATATTAGGGCCCAAGAATGGTCTTGAGCGGAAGTGTGGTTTCCATATTTAATCATTTACCACTATCCATTTTCAAATAGATGCATATCATCATCTATATTCCATAGCTTGTAACACTTTTTAGAAATTTAAAGAGGGAGAAAAGAAAGCTCTGTAATATTTTCCATGAAAAAGCAACTGGTCTCACCCAAATTTACCCAAGTTCTAAGGGTTAAGCCATCGCTTGCAGTGTAGCTTGGGTTGTCGAATCCTCAGAGTCCTAAGAAAAACCTTTAGACGCACAATATAAAGAGATGGATTTTTGTCTACAAAGTGGATAACTTGGGTTTTTTAGATGGGTTTTAAAATAGCACTAAGATATCTATGAGAATTCAATTTACGAGAAAATGAGTTGATCCTAGGTTATTCCTCAGGGTGGATTGGATGAATTCCCTTTTTTTAATGATTTCAATTTCATTAACTCAAGAAGGATTCATTCAATGAATTATAACTAACCTCATCACTTAATGGTTAAACACCTTCACAAACACATTATAATAAACTATAAAATTATTGGATCATTTTCATGAACACTCTAAGGTAAAGGATCTGATTAGCACATAAAAGTGGGGAAACTAAATTCAATAAGGAAGAGGAAGAAAGAAAATAATTGAATGAAAGAAACTCAAATAAAAAAAATTAACAACATTTAGACAGTGAAAAATAAAATCCAATACAGACCTTTCTACTCCCTTGGATAAACCCATAAAATATATAGCCCTCCATTGATGACAATTTCTCAACAGAAGCAGAAAGTAGACTTATGAGGGTGGAATTGAAGAAGTAAAAACAAAAAAATAACGATCACTACACCATTGTGTGAACAATATCACAAGGTTTGGTGTGAATAAGTTCACACCATGAGGAAAAGTTATCAAGGTGATATTAATAAAAACATAATAAGAGAATAATAAGAACTTTTATTAAAAACTAAGGTGATTCGAACAACTTACATGAGAAGGAAGAACGTTACAAAGACAAATTGGCATAATAACATTACAATGAAAATAAAGATCCAATATGATAGAATTCTCTAAAAGCACTTCCTTAAATAGGAATTTTGGGAGCCATAGGTCGATCAACCATCTACCCAAGTCTCCTTAATTAATGGTGGTAGGCCTGGGGTGGTGGAAAGTAAGTGAGAGAAGACTTTTCCACCATTGAACCAAAGTTGTAGCCAGCTTGCATCCACCAAACAGAGGTGCCTAAATGTTATTCTAGATGGCCGAATTTGAGTAGACAATATAAGAAAAAAATTAATATACGGATGTCTACTATCTCTATGTAAAATTTAAGCCCAAAATACTTTGTGGTTCAAAAGATATAATTAAATTGGTGGGATGTTTTTTTGGGTTGTAGAATCTAGCCTAGAATTTTATCCCCAACTTGGGCCGCCTGGAACTCCATTAAAAAACCAAAATTAGCTTTGGAAAATATTTAATGAAATGTTCCCCATGATTTAATATATCTTTAGTTAAATTTTAAGAATTATTGGTCTTGGATATTGTCTGCTAAAGTATTTTTACTGGGATTCTTTCCAATTTACTTCACCCAAAATGTTGTTTGTTCAAGGCCAACTTTGGTGGTCTTCCAATATAAATTTTCAAGTACTCAAAAAGTATGAATTGTTACCAATATAATGAAAAACCTGAAAATTAAATATTAAAATAAAATCAATATCATTGGGTACTTTAAATTATGTTAAAAATGAACCGTGTAATAGTGATTTTTAAGAAGGAATTACAATTATAATATGAAATATTGTTCAAAGTGTAAAATGCACTAAAATGGTGTTTATGAATAATAAATCACATGAATATTATATATATTAACAATTAATATTATCCAAATTTAAGGGATAATTAAACCCCCCAACTTGAGTTTTGATAGTCCCGAGTAAAATATATCTCAATAATATGAAATTCGAATTCCCTTTTCCAAATTAGTTTTCAATACAAATTGATCACCAAAAAACCTTATATCAAAAAAATATGAAACCCATATGAATATTTTAATAAAAGATAGTTTCATAATCATATCCCAAGCCCAATACCATTCCTTTGTTCAAGTTCATCATCATATTTCATCCAATATCAATTAAGCATGAAGATGTGTTATGTATTATAATAGACATGGGGGGTTCATCTTTATTCAAGGGGGAAATGATGGAAGCTCTAGGTGGAATCAAATTTCAATATTAAGATGATTATTAATTTATATATATATATATTTAATTTTTTTTTGATATTTTTCCATGGTAATTGAAATTTCACTCAACATAGTCAACCCATATAGCGAGACTTTTCCGATGACTCCTATGCTCAAAGACCTTAGGGCACCAAGTGAAGCCCACATAATCGGGAATAATCTTGAGTTAACTCAATAAAAAACAAAGTCAAATTAACATAAATAGAGATAAAATTATTAACCATAGTCTAGAAACCTATGGAGTCATGATCCCCAAGTGCCGAAAGTCACGCATAAGGTCATTTCATTTCTCTACACACAAATTTATTGTGTTTTTTT
This sequence comes from Viscum album, assembly GCA_963277665.1. NCBI lineage: Eukaryota > Viridiplantae > Streptophyta > Magnoliopsida > Santalales > Viscaceae > Viscum > Viscum album. The sequence continues at coordinate 659,213,900 of OY728132.1, forward strand.
TTTGAATTTTTTTTCAAATACTCATATTAAAATTAAAATCATAACCAAACCTATGCTATTTATTTTGAGGACCCCAAGAACTCAAAATAATACCCCAATACCTGAAGTATGTGTATTGTTGTCTTTTTTTTATTTGGATAAAAATATAAACGATGAAATTTCACATTAGACAACCACACTTTCCAAAATCTATGCTCATGAAATTATACATGGATTAAAATCAGAATCAAGGCATGATAAATTATTTGATATTCAGTTTCAAGGTGTACAATGTGTATTATCATTTTCAAGGTTATAGAAAATTTTCCTTCCACACATTGTTTATGGACACAAAATTAATTATTATTTTTTCATCTCCCCCCAACTTAAAATAACACTATCTCCAGTGTTTCAAGAAAAGAAAATTTAGAAGGGGGTAGAGGAAAATAAGGGGATTTGAAAAAGTAAATTGAAAATGAGTATCATGGAATGAAGTCACCTGGTGGTTGAAGTTGAATTTCTTACTATTTCAATGTAGTCCTTTTATATCCATGTCACTCGTAGAGTTCCCTAGTGGAAAAAGGGAAAAAAACAAAAAAAAACCAATATATATATATATATATATATTTATATTTATAAAAAAAGTAAAATATAATTATATATATAAATATTATAGAATAAGGAAGTACAATAAGACATAGGTTAGTGGTAATCGCGCACCCCTGTCTACCTTCAGTCCCAGGTTCGATTCCCTGTGGCTTCGCCAGTTGTGATGGGGTTTTCCCCACAACCTAAGACACGTAATTTTAATTTTTTTTAATTATTATTATATATATATATATAATTTTATTTTAATTTTAACCTACAAACACATAAAAATAAAAATAAACAAATGATACATTGTCTTCTTTTTAAATTTTTGGGTAAGGTATTACTCAAGGATCACACCACGTGACACAGATGAATATGATGCTCCCCTTTCATGCCCATACATACACATAATATAAGAAAATGTCAATAGTATAAGGTACTATCATATTTATAGTTAATTGATTAAGTATTTTTTTTTAAAATCAAAATTATTCATTAATTTTATTTTAAAATAAAAGTGATTCACAAATATTGGAAACATGAAAACTACGAGTTTCCTCCCATGCAGCACTTTTATTTAACATCATTATCTCTACTTAAACCCCACAAATTACCCAATAAAAACTTTAAACATTTTAAGGACCACATGTTTCACCAATTCTACTAGGTTGAGATTGATTTTATGTTTATAATTTGTTTCAATCACAAACCTGTGTTCGAAAATGAGTGGGTAAATCCAAAAAATATCAACAATGGTTGATCTAGGTGCTTTTCTAGTTTTAAATAATACATCAAGGATCATTCCTATTTTATTTGTATCAAGATAAGAAAAAATTAAAACATGAAGGTTTTGGAGATTCCCAATGAATAAAAAATTGTTGGAGAATGGAAAGGACATATGTTTAAGTTCAGGCGGGCTAACACTTTCATACATATGTTGGAACTTTGAATTGAACTCAGTTTTATTTTCAAAATTTCTCAATATAATTGGTTCCTTTGGAATAGAAGATTCAACCAAAAAATTGTAAATTTCATTGTTAGGAATTAGTATGGACTCAATGTTTGTGATTTGTTTTAATGGTTCAGTGATTTGTGTTTTTGAAAAGTCATCAAAGGTGTTATATTCATGATAATCAATCCATGATGTCAAATTATCCTCTTTTGAATCCAAAAAATCAATTTCCTCTTGATTTAAAGACCCTTCAATAATTCATTTATCTTCTTCATCTATCCCAAATACAAGGGTTGGTTCTTTAATAAATTCATGAGAGGTTTGTGGGAGAAAATATTTCTATCAATAACAAGAAAGGGATATCATGAGTGGGAATGGGTTCCTTAACCATATCAAAGTTTTTTAGTTTTAATATTAATGATGAAACCTCAAAATTCATTATCACCATTTTTGACACAGTTTTTCAAGTAATGTATGTGTATTAGGATGGATAAGAGGTTAAGACAAATGGTCTATTCTAGGTGGATAATTAAGTTGTTGGAATTGCATAGGAGGGTGTTCAGATTGGCTTTGTGGGGATTGAAACTCATTATATGTTGTAATTTTTTGTCATTCATAGGAGTTAAAACATTGTGGTTTATTAGGTTTTTGATGATACCACTATTAGAAATTAGTATGGTCATTGTACATCACACATGGGGTTGGGTGATCAATGTAAGGATAGGTTCCCCTTGTATGGATTTGTTCTAAATTGCCTTCTATAAGAGTGAACGGGTGAGAATAGAGAAGTGGGATGAAAAAAAAGAATTCTAGTGTCTAATATAAATTACATAGTTCCCCATAAATGTTGCCAAAATTTGGTCTCGCCCAAATTTACCCTAATTTTAAGGGTTAAGCGATCACTTGCAGTGTAGCTTGGGTTGTCGAATCCTTAGAGACCTAAGAAAAACCTTTAGACACACAATATAAATAGATGGATTTTTGGCTATGAAGTGGCCAAATTGGGTTGTTTTTAGATGGGTTTTAAAAGAGAACTAATATATATATGTGAATTCAATTTATGAGAAAATGAGTTGATCTAAGGTTATTTCTAGGGGTGGATTGGATAAATTTCCATTTTTTAACGATTTCAATTTCATTAACTCAAGAAGGATTCATTCAATGAATTCTAACTAACATAATCACTTACTATTTAAACTCCTTCACAAACATATGCTAATCACCTATACACTTTTAGGATCATTTTAATGAGCCCTCCAAGGTAAAGGATCTAATTAGCACATAAAAGTGGGGCGAATAAATTCAATATTGAATAGGAAGAAAGAAAATCATCGAATGAAAGAAACTCAAATAAAAGAAATTAATAACATTCAGAGAGTGAGAAATAAAATCCAATAAAACCCCTTTATACTCCCTTGGATAAACCCATAAAATATATATCCCTCCATTGATGAAAAGTTCTCAACGGAAGTGGGAAGTAGACTTACGAGGGTGGAATTGAAGAAGTAAAAACAAAAAAATAACGATCACACCACCATTGTGTGAAAAATATCACAAGGTTTGGTGTGAATAAGTTCCCAAATTGAGAAAATGGTATCAATGTGATATTAATAAGAACATAATAAGAGAATAATAAGAACTTTTATTGAAAACTAAGGTGATTCGAACAACTTACATGAGAAGGAAGAATGTTACAAAGACAAATTGTCATTATAACATTACAATTAAAACAAAGCTACAAGATGATAAAATACTATAAAAACACTACCTTAAATAATAATTTTGAGAGCCTTAGGTCTAATAATCATCTTTACAAGTCTCCTAAATTAATGTTGGTAGGCCTAGGGTGGTGGAAATTAATGGAGAAGAGACTTTTCCACCCTTGACCCAAAGTTGTATCCAACTTGTATCCACCAAACAGAGGCACCTAAATGTTCTTCTATATGGATGAATTTGAGTGGTCCATAGAATAAAAAAATGCATATTCGGATGTCTCCTTTCTCTCTGTAATATTTAATCCCAAAATATGTTGTGGTTTTCAATATATGATTAAATTGGTGGGATGTTTTTCTGGGCCATAAAATCTGGCCCATAATTTTATCTCCAACTTGGGCCGCCTGGAACCCCATTCAGACATCAGAATTAGCTTTGGACACTATTTAATGAAATGTTACCCATGATTTAATCTATCTTAAGTTCAATTTTTAGAATTATTGGGCTTGGATGTTTTCCGATACAGTAGTTTTATTGAGCTGCTGTCCAGTTCACTTCACCCAGAATGTTGTTTGTTCAAGGCATACTTTGGTGGTCTTGAAATATGAATCTTCAAGTACTCCAAAATTATGAATTGTTACCAATGTAATTATAAACATGAAAATTAAATATGAAAATAAAATCAAGATCATTGGGTACTTTAAATTATGTTACAAAATGTATCATGTAATAGTGCATTTTAAGAAGGAATTATAATTATAATATGAAATAATGTTCAAAGTGTAAAATGCACTAAAATGGTGTTTATGAATAATAAATCACATGAATATTATATATGTTAAAAATGAATATTAGACTCATTCAGTGTATAATCAGTAACATACAAAATTTTATTAACCACTTAGAATGATTGATGATTGTGTTGAAAGCATGTTGTAAAAAATATTTAATGTGGATTAAAAGTGTGATGAACACATGAACAAAATTTGAAGTCTGTATAAAACATTGATCAATTGTGAAGCAATGAAGAGAGAAACATTAAATTTAATGTTTGAGATGATGATGGAGAATGGAAAGTAAGTTGATGAAAATCAAATATAATAAAGAAAATAAATTAGAAAACCCATTAAATATTCACAGATATATATGATAGAAGTTAAAATAAATCAATAGTGTAGTTTAATCCAAATTTTCCAAGTCTAATCCATCTATTGGAAACCAATAGTTGACATGTGAAGAGTTAGTCAAATGAAAGGATTTTTTGGGAATGTGGATTCACCATAATTATGACTTTAATATTTAATATTTCATAAAACATATTTATTTTTTTGACATAACATTTTGTAAGAGATAGAACAATTGGTATCCAAAAAATTTATGGGGTTGAACTCATAGAAAATTTAAAAAATGTTTCAATTTTATCTCAAAAAATATTTATTACATATCTTACCATATGTTTTAGATGAATATAAAAATTAAATAATTTTATACATATCATATATTGAAATAGCATGATTTGTATATATCAAAACAATATATTTGTTATTAAATCACTTGATAAACCACTTCAGTAAAGTAATTTATATATACAATTTAATAGGATCCTTCTTGAGGGTTGTCCACATTCAATGAAAAAAATCCAATGGGTATAATGTTTTTCACAAAACCCAAAAAATTAAATCTATACATGTTGTCTATTTTTAACATTTTCATGAGAAAAGAAACAAATAAACATGAATATATATGAATTTCAATTCCCTTAAAAATTATTATGATAATCATGAAAAAATAAAAATATAATTCACTACTACAAAAGGGATATTAGAAACTACCAAAAGCAGTCACTAATGGCCTATAGAGGCCACCCAAAAACAACCAAATATTAGTCAATTATAGTTAACTGTCATAGGCAACAGTGACCACCATTTTATGAACGAAATAGGTCATGGAAATAAATCCTATAATGATAAACTTATGAAAATAACTAGAGAATAGTCCACCAAATTCATTAGTAATCGTTATATGGTGGTATTTATAGAGAACTATTTTTTAATTAATAAGTAACACACCTTCAAAATTGTTTATTTTTTCATTTAAACACATAGTGCATCAGATTGATGTGTCATTTAATAATAAATGTAAAAATTAATTCAAAGAAAATTTTCTTATGATTTCACATCATTTAGGTGCCATTTGTTGTGGATTTGATATTTACATGCATGTTTTAGAGTTTTCAAACATTAAAAATGTGTCTCTTTTCATCTCAAGAAAAAAAAACTCAAATTAATATCATTTAATTTAAAATATTTTTTAAATTAATCTAGATTTTTTGTTATAATTTGACATCATTCTAAGGATATTTGTTTGGTTTTGTCCCCTCCCACACATATTTAATTACTTTATTATCGTTTAAAATTTCTTTTAAGTCATTATAAGAACACCACACATCCAATTGATGTGAATTATGATATTAAATGTAAAAAATAATTAAAAGATAGTTTTTATATGATTTTACCTCATTATGAGGTCATTTTCTATGGTTTGTACCATCACACACACATTTTAGAATTTTAAAACACTAAAAATGTATTTTCAATCAACTTGAGAATAATATAACTTGGATTGATGTGGTTAATATTATTACATTTAAAAAATCAATATAATAATATTTAATTATGATTTCATGGTAATATAAAGTTATTATCTTGATTTTGACACCTTAGTGCATGTTTTTAAAGGCTTTGATTTCTTTTAGAAGGACATATTTAGTTATTATGAGCACAATACATGTCCGATTTGTTGAATTTGGTTGCCTAGAACCAACTAATTTGTACTTTATTCATTAATAAATACCTTATCACATATTGATTGTTCTTCTACATTACAATTCATGTGATAATATCTTAAGGATAACTGTTTCATTAAAGGGTCGTAGTAGATCCCTGCTATGATGAGAAGCTAAAAATGCCATAACATTGTTCTTAAATACATGTTCTATGGCCGGATGATGTTATTTTAGTGACACAAATAATACAGGATATTAGGGGTGAGGACTCATAAAACATTGAGTCACCTTCTCATGGTGTTCTCCCTTGGTAATATCCAGAAGGATATTGTGAGAATGAGACCCGCTAGTAGGAAATCCACATTTCATAGTGTCATTGGATGTTTCTATCTACGGACGTGTGTATTGGTCCTTATAATTTAAGATTATTATTAATGGGTATTACAAATCGCCCACTTAGATGTATTGATGAAAACTGTGATGACACACAGTTCACAGCGAGGTAGGGTATGTTGGGTGCGTCACGAGTAATACTGCATTAATAGATAATGTGAGAAAGGATTTTACCCTTCTGTTCCATAACATAAGTAGATATCGCAGGACCTTTGATATAATTGATATAGACTAAATAAATCCATAGCCATGGTAAGGATTGGGAAAGTTCAATTTCGGGAAGTCAAAGAAAGAATAATCGAGCACATGGGTTGATGACACTAGCATGCAACCCGCTTGATTAGAGATATCGAGAAAAATGGATTATATTACATGGTTAGCATTCGTAAAATGTGACACGTCTTTTAGACATTAACTTCTTTATCTATGGGTGCCTTGGTGTGTTTCTAGACACTAACCTTGGGCTTTAGGTAGGGTCTGCCTAATTCCACTAAGAAAGAGGCCTAGAGGGTCACACACTAAGTGTGTCCAAGTATCTCAGTTAAATATTAATTTAACAAGTTGAATAAAGATTATTCCTGATTGTGGTTTAATAATGATTAAAGTATGCATGATCACATTTATTTTGACACTAGTTATTCAAGATAATATATTGTGGGCGAAATAATATATTTATTAGCGAGTAATGCAGTGATATTTATTTGAGAAATAAATAGTCATTATTCAAGGTCTAATAAATGTGGTGGAGGAAATAAAGAAAAATGGAAAATAAAAGTACACACCATATATATTAATATATACATGCCATGTAGTTTTTATGGGAATTTATGAGAAATAATATTATTTATTTAATTAAATAATATTAGGTGTAATTCACTGAGCGCATGTCAAGTAATAATAATAGTCAACTGTTATTATTAGACATGGGGTATTATTAAGAATTAAATGAAATGAATAAATTATTTCTGGTAATTAATTCATTTTATTATTCTATCTAATTAAAAATACCAAATATATATTTCTCATTAGCCTAGAAATTTTTTGTGGTTGTGCACAATGGATTTGGAAAAGCTCTCAGGCCAATAGAGAATTTTTTTCCACAAAGAATGCTCTCAAGCTACTAGAGAGAGATCCAACCCCACCAGATCAAGACGATTGAAGGCGGACATCGCAAGCAAAGTCTCTTCTGCGCTAGCACCCGAAGATCCCTTCGATGATATCCAGAGATACATGGATCACATGTGGATCATCGCTAGAGGAATCCTACACTTGGATTCTACGACGTGATGATGGATCAAATCAGATCGTGACTGAAAACATCAACGAAAAAATAATTCCTTAAAGGTAATTCTTGTAAATTAATTAAATTAATTATAACCAACATATGACGGACCTATATATAGTTCTGGGACTCCCCTCCTTCTTTTTCATTCTTTATTCTATTCTGAAGATCCGGTGTTTTATTATCGCGATAAATCTCAGATTGATCGTTGTTAACGTTAAAATTAAAGTAGTGTACACCCACCAATGCGCTTCCACTACACCTGGAACCTACAAGTGGTATCAGAGTTGTCATATCATTGATTATAATTATTTAGTTTTTTTGTTGATGATTTACACATTTAATAATTTAGTTTTTTCAATTTCTAGATTAATTGTTCTGCAAATCTGAATCTTGAGATCTATTACTCCTCTCTCATTTCTCATTAACCTTACCAAAACGACTTTTTATTTTAATTTTTGATTAAAATAAAATAGAGGATCTCATCCAGTGGTGCGAAACATTCTTGATCGTACAACACCAGAATACAAGGAATGTATTTGACAGTACAGATCGTGTAGTCTAGGTTCAATGAATTAGACTGGTCCACCAAATCAGGTCATGTAAATGGATCATATCTAAGTCTTTAAGACTCCGTGTATTGACCAGGAAGAAGTGGCACACAGTTTCCAGATTACACGCTGTGTGGTCCACTAAACACGGTGTGTAGTCTCTTCGGGTTAGGGTTGGACCGTTGACCCCATACATGGCTTGCCCAGCTGGAAACCGTGTAATGTGGATACTACACAGCATGTGTCCCACTGAACACTCCATGTACTCTAAAGATTTTTGAAGTACATCTACACTCCATGTCCCTAGGTGTGTACTTCGGATGGATGATGAACAAAAGTACATTCCATGTAGTCAGAACAACACGCCGTGTACTCATCCAAATTATGCAGATTTGTTAAAACTTATTATTATATTAGACAAACCCTTGAGACGTGTACCATAGTGTAGGTGTAAATATGAGGCACAAAACGTGATATGTGTTTTATATATATGTGTTTAATTTAACATTTGCATAATGTTCATTTTTACTCATTGGGAAGTTGTGAACAGAAATTCACTAGGTTTCCTCCAAGGTACAATTTACGTACAAAGATAATTTTAAATGAATTTATTTGTTTAAAATTATGATGGATGAGAATCTAAAGGAAATTCAGAAAATGGTCTAAGATAAAAGGATTGATTAATTAAAGACAATTAATTGATTCGAGCGTGATTTATCATAACAAGAACAATTAAATAATTTAATGCTAGTTTTATTTATATGTAAATATCATTGCATGTATGGATTATCATGAGCTAGACCAAGGCCTTTGTATGTGAATAGTTTATTTTATTTTATTTATTTAAATTAATTTTTTTTCCTGTGACCCTTCTCCTCATTAATATGTAAGGCATGCACGCCCAAGGTTTTTTTTATGTAAAAACCCCCTTTTACCCCTCACCTGCATGTGAGATAAATGCATATGTAATAGATTGAGCTCCCAAGCTATTGTAGGGGACTCAAGTTATGAGCCAATGTGAAACCAATCCAAGGAGATACAAAGTTGGACAGGTGGAAAGTTGTAAACAAGAACCTGAAAAGTTAAAGGTGTTTCTCTCCTAGGTATTGGGATTGTTTATCAACCATTAGATAAAACAACCAATTGAAAAAGCTCATGATCATACCATTTATTTTATTTCTATCAGGTGTATGGTTTATTTATTGTGGGTGTGTTGTCATGATCATACAATTAATGAATTAAACAAGCAAGCAAGATGGAACTAAAATAAGACTGGCTTATGCGTAAATATTATCTTAGAGATGGTTAATCACTTAAGTATATCCCACTTAATATTAACAAGCATGTAATCAAAGATAATAAATTGGCAATTTACGTATAAGGATAAAATCCCTCAAAGAAATATAAAGTCGGTATACCCATCCATAATCTTTGTTAGAATCAAACCACAGTTCAAAGTTCTTAACCAACCCTAGTTGGGGTGCTTTCAATTATCAGGGAATTTTAATTCAAGGTTTTGGGTAAACTTGACTTGGTTCGAATCAAAGGTTGACTACCACAACAGGACTTAGTGTGACCAAGAGGCAAAGGTTAAGGAAATACAAAATAAAAATATTTCAGGATTGGGGAGTCCACTCAACAGATCAAAGAGCTGTGAGTTAATGCAGTTGGCATTTGGAATGCCTACCTAAAACCCTTTAAGTTACTTAACCAACCCTAGTTGAGGTAATATGAAGGGAAATATGGATCTTTTCCACTAGAATATTTAGGAAACAGAATATTCTGAAGTTAATGATGAGGGTTATTGGATTTCAATAAAATAGTGGGAGACTAATAAGTATTAAATTATTTATTTGTCTCAGTTTTATCATGATAAAGTACTAAACCTTTTCTCATCTTAATGTGTAGAAAAGGAAATAAATTGACTTCAAACATATCATTGCAAACCATACTTGAGAAGAAAAAACTTCTCACCAGCACCAATTTTAAAGAGTGGTAGAGGCATTGCCACGAGAGGAAATTGTAAGTGCTAGAAGAGCCTATTCCAGTTGTTCCTAGAAAAGAGTCCAGTGATGAGGAACTATCTATCTATATGAAACACATGTATGATGCCACATATGTCCAGTGTTTCATGCTATCGACCATGTATAAAGATCTCTTGAAGCAACATGAAAACATGGACGTATATAGCATGATGCCTCACCTTAAGTATCTCTATCAAGAGAAGGCGAGACATGAGAGATATGAATCTACAATGATTTGTTTACAACTAATTTTGCAGATTCTGCACTATCTGGGCCTTATTTAGTCATGCTTATTGGCTACATTGAACGCTTGGACATCTTAGGGATTAAGTTCTCGGATGAGTTGCATACAGATCTCATCCTATCATCACTGCCCAAGACCTTCTCTTGCTTCATTATAAATTATAATATGAGAAAAAATGAGAATAGTATATAAGAACATATGAACTCAATTCACTAGGTAGATAAGGACATGGGGCGTGACTAACTCGCTATCCTTATAGTGAATAAGAAAAGGAAGGACAAGGCAAAAGTGCCAAAGACTTATAAACGGTCTGAAGCCCCCGAGCACCATCCATTCAAGAAGGGGAAGATCTAGAGGTAGGGAAAGGGACAAGAGGTGGTATGTTTTTCATGTGGCAAGCAAGGCCACTGGAAGAGGAACTGCACCCAGAAATGCGGGGACACTAAAGGTGCATCGTTATCAATTGTAATCTTTTTATTCATACACATTGGGTATTAGATACAGCTTGTGGGGCTCAAATCTATATTCAAATACAGGAAAAAAGTAGATTTAGAAATATTTAAAGAGGATACATGGATATTCGAGCTGCTAATGACATGAGGCTAGCTACGTAAACCATTGACGATTACCACCTCTCATTGCTAACTAGGATGATTTTGGTTTTACATAACTGTTATTATGTGCCTAGTGTTACCAACAACATAATTTTTGTATCATGTTTAGATATAGATGGATTTATTTTCAAGTTTGGAAATAAGGTTTGATTATTTTATAAGAAAAACATATATTATGGTATGGAACATTTAAATAACGGTTTGTATGTATTAAATTACTAAAACCAAGTGTTGGAAATCGATAACGTAACAAAATCACATGACTCATACATAACCTGGTTGTGGCATCACCGTCTTGGTCATGCAAACAAGAAGCACTTGACAAAGATCTGCCAAGATGGCTATTTAGACTCTGATGAGCTAAAACCAATTGATAGATGTGATGCTTGTTTACAAGGTAAAATAACAAAGCCACCTTTTGGTGGACAGGGTGAAAGGGCCACAGAGCTTCTAGGATTGGTGCACACAGATGTGTGTACACCATTTCTAGTAGAATATAGAGGTGGATATTCTTACTTAATTACTTTTACTGATGATTTGCGTAGATATGGATATGTCTACTTAATGAGTTATAAGTCAGAATCCTTAGATAAATTTAAGGAATTTAGGAATGAAGTAGAGAATCATCTTGGTAAGAAGATAAAGAAGCTTCGATCAGATCGAGGTGGAGAATATATGAACCAATAATTCATCGATCTTCTACGAGATTCTGAGATTCTATCTCATCTCAATCCTCCTTATACACCACAGTTGAATGGTGTTAGTGAAAGGAGGAACCACACCTTGTTGAACATGGTGAGGTTAATGATGATTCATGAGGATCTTCCATTATTATTTTGGGAATATTCATTACAAACTACATCATATACATTAAACCGAGTACCAACTAAGGTAAAAAATTGAATTCCCTCTGAGTTAAGGAATGGATAAAAACCCATTTTGTCGCACACACGTGTATGGGGATGTAAGGCATTTGTTAAGGTCTTATCAGGAAACAAACTACCCCCCCCTGGGAAATGAGGTGTATCTTTATAGAATATCCCAAGGAAATGAAAGGATATTACCTATATAACCCTTCAGACAAGAAAGTGACTGTCACCAGACAAGCCATCTTTCTTGAGAGGGAGAACATCCTCAAAAAGGATAGTGGGAGGAATATTGACTTCGATGAAGTTGATGCTCAAGATAAATAGGAGTTGGTACAGGAAAAAGTTCCACATGTCCCCATGGAAGAGGTTCCATAAACACAAGTACTACATAGGATCTCAAGAGAGGAAAGAGAACTTGAGAGATTTGGTTTCCTAGTCACCAAGGATGGTGAATCATTATTGTTCGTCAATGATGAACCTATCTCCTACAAGGAAGTAGTAGAAATCTTAGAAGCTGCAAGATGGCTAGAAGCTATGAATTCTGAGATGGATTCCATGTATCAAAACTAAGTTTGGGTTCTGGTCGATGAGACAATTGATGTAATACCTATTGGATGCATAAATAAAGGATAGTGGCTAAAGGATTCAAACAACGTCAAGAAATTGACTATGATGAAACCTTCTTCCTAGTTGCCAAATTTAAATCCATAAGAATCATACTTGACATAGAATCTTACCAGGACTACGAGATTTGGCACATAAATGTCAAAACAGAATTTTGTAACTAGAAATTTTAGGAAGATGTATATATGACACAAACAGAAGATTTTGTGACACCAGGTGAAGCCAAACGGGTTTCCATGTTGCAGAAATCCATTTATGGATTAAATAAAGCATCCAGGTCATGGAAAATTCAATTTGATGAAGCCATAAATGAATTTGGCTTCATTAAGAATGAATTTGAGCCATATGTTTATAATCAGTTTAATGAGAATGCGATCATTATCCTAATTGTATATGTTGATGACATATTGCTTATTGGAAATGATGTACCAGTCTTACAGTCAGTTAAGGACTGGTTGAACAAGTGTTTCTCCATGAAGGAATTGGGTAAAGAAACCTACATTCTAGGGATCAAGATCATTCGTGATAGATCCAAGAGGCTGCTTGGACTATGTCAGGGTATATAAATTGACCATATACTAAAGATATTTAGTAAGGAACAATTCAAGAGGGGATTGGTTCCAGTGTCACATGGCCTACATCTTTCTAAGAAAATGTGTCCTCAGTCATTACATGAGAAATATATAATGAGTAAGATCCCATATGCTTCATCTATAGGATCCATCATGTATTCCATGTCATGTACTAGGATTGATGTTTCCTATGCACTGAGTATGGTAGTCAGATATCAAGAATATCCTGGAGAACAACATTGGACTGCTATTAAGACAATCCTTAAGTATTTGAGAAAAACTAAGGATATGTTCTTAGTGTATGGAGGAGACAAGGAGATTATCATCAGAGGGTATGCTGATTTTGGTTTTTAGACAGATCATAATGATTTGAAGTTGCAATCTGGATATGTTTTCTACCTCAATGGAGGAGCTGTGAGCTGGAAGAGTTCAAAATAGCTAGTTTTTGCTGATTCTACAGCGGAGTCCAAATATATAGTGGCTTCTGATGCGACCAAGGAATCCATATTGATTCATAACTTTGTCCAAAATCTTGATGTAGTGCCTAATAGTAAAGATCCTATCACGTTGTATTCTGATAATACTGCAGCGGTGGCTCTTTCAAAAGAACCAAGGTCACATCAACAGACCAAGCACGTACTCCGTAAGTATCACCTCTTTAGATATTTCTATCAAAGGGGTGAATTTGCTATGTGTAGAGTGTCCATGGAAGAGAACATGGTAGACCCTATGACCAAAGGCCTATCTCAGTAGAATCATGAATATCATATGAGAGATAACAGGTTAAAGGTTGTTAGCAGTTAGCTCTAGTCCAAGTGGGAGTCTGTTAGAGTTGGTGGCCTAGAACCAACTACTTTGTACTTTATTCATTAATAAATACCTTATCACATCTTGATTGTTCTTCTACGTGAAAATGATTGTGATAATGTCCTAAGGATAGATATTTCATTAAAGGTTCATAGTGGATCCCTACTATGATGAGAACCCGGAAATGCCATAACACTATTCTTGAATATATGTTCTATGGCCGGATGATGTTATTTGAGAAACACAAATAATACAGGCTATTAAGGGTGAGGAATCCTAAAATTTTGAGGTAGCTTCTCATGGTGTGCTCCCTTGGTAATATCTAGAAGGATATTATGAGAACGAGACCCGCCAGTAGAAAATCCACATTTTACAGTGTCATTGGATGTTCCTATCTGCGGACATGTGTATTAGTCCTTAAACTTTATGATTATTATTAATGTGTATTACAAATCACGCACTTAGATGTATTGAAAAAAACTGTGATGACACACTATTCTTAGTGAGGTAGGATATGTTGGGGGCTTCACGAGTAATACTACATTAATAGATAATGAGAGAAAGGATTTGTCCCTTCTGTTTCAAAACAGAAGTAGATATCTGAAGCCCTTTGATGGAATTGATATAGCCTAAATAAATCATGGCCTTGGTGAGGAATGGGCAAGTTCAGTTACAGGAAGTAAAAGAAAGAATAATCGAGCACATGGGTTGATGACACTAGTATAAAACCCGCTTGATTAGAGATATCGAGACAAAGGGATTATATTACATGGTTAGCATTCGTAGGAGGTGACACATCGTTGAGGTGTTAACTTCTTTATCTATGGGTGCCTTGGCGTGTTTCTAGACACTAAACTTGGACTTTATGTAGGCTATTCCTAATGCCACTAAGAAAGAGGTCTAGGGGGTCACACACTAAGTGTGTCCAAGTATCTCAGTTAAATATTAATTTAACAAGTTGAATAAATATTATTACCAATTGTGGTCTAATAATTATTCAAGGATGCCTGATCGCATTTATTTTGACACCAGTTATTTGAGAGAATATATTGTGGGTGAAATAATATATTTATTAGTGATTAATATAGTGATATTTATTTGAGAAATAAAGAGTCATTATTCAAGGGATAATAAATATGGTAGAGTAAATAAATAATAATAGACAATAAAAGTACACGTCGTGTATATTAATATATACACGCCATGTAGTTTTTCTAGGAATTTATAAGAAATAATATTATTCATTTAATTAAATAATATTAGGTGTAATTCGCTGGGTGCATGTCAAGTAATAATAATAGTCAACTGTTATTATTAGACATGGGTTATTACTAAGAATTAAATGAAATGAATAAATGTTTTCAGGTAATTAATTCATTTTATGATTCTATGTAATTAAAAGTCCCAATTATATATTTCTTATTATCTTAGACATTTTTTGTGGTTGTGCATAACGGATTTGGAAAATCTCTAAAGCCAAGAGAGAATTATTTTTCCACCAAGAACACTCTCAAGCTATGAGAGAGAGATCCACCTCTACCAGATCAAGGTGATCGAAGGCGGACTTTGCAAGCGAATGATCTTCCATGCTAGCACCCGGAGATCCCTTCAGCGATGTCTAGAGATACGTGGAGCACATGTGGATCACCACTAGAGGAATCCTACACTTGGATTCTACAATGCGATGATGGATCACATCAAATCGTGATCGGAAACATCAACAAAGAAAGAATTCCATCAAGGTAATTCTTATCAATTAATTAAATTAATTATAACCAACATATGATGATCCTATATATGGTTCTGGGACTCCCCTATTTCTTTTTCATTCTTCGTTCTATTCCGAAGATCTGGCGTTTTATTATCACGATGGATCTTAGATTGATTGTTATTAATGTTAAAATTAAAGTTGGGTACATCCACCAATGCACTTCCACTACGCCCAGAACCTACAATATTGACATGTTGTTTGCTCATACACATAAAAAATAATTCAAATACATTTTTTATATTATTTTACATCATTACGAGGTTGAATCTAGGATTTTAATTGTCATATTCATCTTTTAGAGTTTTAGAACAACAAAATTTGTTTCTATCATCTTGAGAAAACCAAAAATAATATTGACATTGATTCAGTTACTACATTTTAAAAATAAACCTATGGGAGATTTTATAATATTTCATGTCATTATAAAACTATTTTTTTTGGTTTTGACCCCTTGAACACATTTTTAAAGACTTTGATATTTTTTAAAACTCATTATTTTGTCATTTTAGGCATAACATGCATCAGAATGACGTGTCATCCACTCATACACATAAAAAATAATTCAAATACAGTTTCCCTATGATTTCACATAATTTTGAGGCTGTTTTATTTATTTTTGATCATTACATGCACATTTTAGAGTTTTAAAACACTAAAAATGTGTTTTCGGTCATCCTAATAAAACTGAAAATTGAATTGACATGGAGTTGGGACCTAAATTTCCAAAACAATATAGTTTTTTCCTACGATTTCATGTTCTTATGAGGTCATTTTATTAGTTTTGACCCCCTAACACAATTTTTCAATGACTTTGATATCTTTAACAACTTATAATTTAGTCATTCCAAGAATATCACACATAATATTGATTTTTTGTCTAATCGTACACATAAAAAATAATTAAAATACTTTTTTATTATGATTTTATGTCATTTTATGGATTTTTTTCTATAGTTTTGACTGTTACATTCATGTTTTAGACTTTTAAAACACTAAAAATGTGTTTTCAGACATCCTTAGAAAATCACAACTCAGATTGATGTTGTACTAGTTCCTATAATTCAAAAAGAATTCTATTATTGGGTTCTTATGATTTCATGGAAATATGAGGTCTTTTCTTCGTTTTGATCCCCCAAGAGTGCATTTTTAAAGACTTTGATATCTTTTAGAACTGCTTATTTAGTGATTTTGAGCACACCATGCATCATATTGACATTTTATCTTCTTCTGAAACTAAAACTATTTTAAATTTTTTTTATAATATTATATACATTATGAGCCCATTTTTAGGGCTTTGACCATTAAAAACTTGTTTTTGAGTTTAAAAACACTAAAAATATGTTTTCTACAATCCTAAGAAAATTGATCTTCATATAGATGTGGTGTCAGTTTCTATATTTCAAAAATCCATCTATGATTTATATATTTTTATTTCACATAATTATTAGACCATTTTTTTGGTTTTTACTCCTCAGACCGTGTTTTTGAAGACTTTTATTTCTTTTAAAACTGATCATTTTGACATTTTGAGCACATTTCACATCAGATTAACATGCTGTCTTCTTGTACACATCAAAAATAATTCAAAGAGAGTTGTCTGATGATTTTACGTAATTCTGAGGAAGTTGAATTTGACCGTTATACACACATTTAAGTTTTTAAAAAACTAAAAATCTATTATCAATCATCATGATAAAATCACATATCATATTGATATGGCCTCAATTGTTCCATTTCTTAAATTAATCTAAGGCTGGTTTCCTATGATTTCACATCATTCTGAGGTTGTTTTCTGGGTTTTAATCTCCTAACTCATGTTTTTTAAAGACTTTAATATATTTTAAAACTATTTATTTAGTAATTTAGAGCCCATTGAATTTTAAATTAACATTTCTCCTACATATATACATCACAAATACTTCAAATATAGTCTTCATATGATTTCACATTATTTTGATGCTGTTTTATTTGGTTTTGACTATTACTTGAATGTTTTAGAGTTTTAAAACACAATAAATGGTTTTATGACATCCTGAGAAAACCATAATTCATATTGATATGAAATTAGTTCCTATAATTCAAAGAATCAATCTACATGTAGTTTTCTATGATTTCATAGAAATCCATGGTCATTTTCTTAGTTTTGAAACCCCTAAAGCATATTTTTAAAGACATTGATATATATTTTTAAACTTCATATTTAGTCAGTCCAAGAACACCGAAAATTGTATTAATATTACATCTACTGTCACACATCATAAATAATTAAAAGAAAGTTTTCTTATTATTTCACATCATTATGAGGCTGGTTTCAATGGTTTTGATAGTTACATGCACATTTTAGTGTTTTAAAACACTAAAAATGTTTTTTCCATCATCTTTATAAAACCAAAAGGTGTATTGATGTGATTTTAGTTTTTTATATTTTAAAAATGAATCTAAAATTTCTATCCTATGATTTCATGTAATTTTGAGCCTTTTTTTCCAGTTTTGACCCCATAAAGCATGTTTTTAAAGACTTTGATTTCTTTTAAAACTACTTATTTAGTCATTTTGAACACACACACTTTAGATTGATGTGAGTATACTTATACACATCAAAAATAATTCAAATATAGTTTTAATATAAATTTATGTCATAATACATCTATTTTCTAGGATTTTCATCATTAAATGCACATTTTAGATTTTCAAAACATAAAAAGGTGTTTTTAGTCATCTCGAGATAACCAAAACTCGTATTGACCTGAATTTAGTTCCTAAATTTCAAAAAACAATCTATGGAAATTTTACTAGCATTTCACATCATTCTGAGGTTGTTTTTTTTGGGTTTAACCCTCTTACGCATGTTTTTAATGAAATTAAAATCTTTAATTTTTTTTATTCAGTCACTCTGAGCACACCATGTGTCATATTGACATATAGTATACTTAGACACATCAAAAATAATTTAAATACATTTTTATTACCATTTCAAATTATTATAAGGCATTTTTCAAGGATTTTGACCATTACGCACACATTTTAGAGTTTTAAAAACCTAAAAATAAGTTTTGAAATATCTCAAACAAACCACAACCCAGATTGACATTGATCCAGTTCTTAAATTTGACAAATCAATATACAATTGGGTTAATTTGATTTGATGGAAATAAAAGGTATTTTGATTGGTTTTAATACCCCCACACATGTTTTTAAAGAATTTTATATCTTGTAAAACAACTTATTTAGTCATTTCAAGCACACTACACATCATATTGGCCATTTCTCAACTCATAGGCATAAAAAATAATTCAGAGATAATTTTCCTTTGATTTAATATCATTATAAGTTAATTTTCTATGGTTTCAACTTTCACAAACAAGTTTTATTTTTTTAAAGCACTAAAAATCTGTTTTCCATCATCCCACCCAAACTGTAGACCGAATTTACATATATTATGTTCGTAAAATTGAAAAATAATTATATGTTTGATTTATTATTATTTAACATCATTATAAAGACGTTTTTTGGTTTTCACCCCCTAAAACACATTTTTAAAGACATTGATATCTTTTAAAACTGCTTAATTTTTCATTCTAAGAACACTTCACTTCTGATTGATGTTTCATTTAGTATTACACATCAAAAATATTTCAAATATTTCTCATATATGATTTCACATCATTAAAAGGATTTTATATAAGACTTTGATCATTACATGAACAATTTACAGTTTTAAAACACTAAAAATGCGTTTTTAGACATATAGAGAAAACTAAAATTTTGATTGATGTGGAGATAGTTCATATATTTCAAAAATCACTCTGTAATTGTTTTTCTTTGATTTTGTGCCATTCTGAGGCCATTTGTTTTGTTTTTACCCCTAACACATGTTTTTAAAGACTTTTACATCTTTTATGACTTCTTATTTAGTCATTTTGAGCACACCATGCATCATATTAACATTCTATATACTCATAAACATCATAGATAATTCAATGATAGTTTTCTATGATTTAATCTCATTTTAAGTATGTTTTATTTGATTTTTACCGTTATAGACAAGTTTTACAGTTTTAAAACACTAAAAATGTTTTTTCTTTCATACTAATAAATCCACAACTTAGATTAATATAGATTCAGTTAATAAAATTTTCAAATCAATATATGGTTGTGGTTTTATTATTTCATAGAAATCTTAGGTTGTTTTCTTGGTTTTGATTTCCAGATACAAATTTTTAATGACTTTGATATATTTTAAATTTTTTTATTTAGTCATTACAGGCCCATTTCTTGTCATATTGTCATTATTTTTGATCATACAAATTGAAAATAATTATAATACATTTAAGCTATTATTTTCAGTCATTTTGAATCTGTTTTCTATTCCTTAGAGTATTACACACAAATTTTAGATTTTTAAAGAACAAAAAATGCATTTTCGATCATCCTGAGAAAATAAAAACTTGGATATATTTAGTTTGTGTCAGATAATACATTTCCAAAATCAATATAAGATTATTTTAAAAATGATTTTATGTCACTCTAAAGTTTTTATTTTATTTTGGCCTCATAACACACATTTTTAATGATCTTGATATCTTTTAAAACTACTTATTCAGTCATTATAAGAACACCACATGTCCAATTTATGTATCTTCTACTCAAACACATAAAAAATATTCAGAATATAGTTTTACTATGATTTTATGCCATTATGAGGCCACTTGGTATGGTTTTATCGTTATATGAATGTTTTGGAGTTATAAAAACACTAAAAATGTGTTTTCAGTCATCCTGAGAAAAAACAACCTGTATTGACATGGATTTAGTTCCTAAATTTCCCAAATCAATCCTATGTTGTTTTCATATGATTTCATAGAAATCATAGACCATTTTATTTTTTTGGTCCCCCTAATTCATGTTTTTGGTGATTTTGATATCTTTTAAAACTACTCATTTAGTCATACTGAGTACACCACACATCATATTTACATTCCATTTTCTAATACATGTAAAAAAGAATTAATATATAGTTTTCCTATGATTTCATGTCATTACAAGGCTATTTTCTATGGGTTTTAACATTGCAATCATGTTTTTGAATTTTAAAACACTAAAATTGTGTTTTCGGTAATCTAGAGTGAACCACAACTTAGATTGAGGTGACATCAGTTCCTATTAGATCCCAGTGATATGGAAATATTGAATAGAGTGGGTCAAATAGTATTTTTAAAATGTTAATCAATAAAACATAATTATTATAGAAAAAAATAGTTTTTAATGTGCAATGGAAAATAAAACAAAGAACACATGATTTTTTTTTATAGTAGTTCAGATCACAAAGATCATAGTATACTCTTCCATCATCTCTACCAAGTGAAAATACTGGCAACAAAAAATTACTCACTTTTGATAGGGAGTGATAACCCAGTTGAAAATGTACATTTTTATCACTTGGTTTTATAACTATAACTGAATTTTATAGGAGTCACAACCCACCTAACTTTTGTTTGGGAGTCATAAACCAACCTTCATCTAAGATAGGATGAATAACATAGTAATAAAACTTTTGGATGAGAACATATTAAACCAAGTCTAGAATAAAAACCAAAAGATAAAGAAATAAAATAATGAAAACTAGATAGACTTTAAGATCAGAAGTAGATCAAATGATGTTGAATGTTGGTGTAGCTGAAGAAGATTGATCACTTTAGTAGTAGATAATAAAAACAATGAAGTCCTTCATGATCACATAAATGGAATAGAATTAGTAGAATAAATTCAGTACTTTTCAATGACCATATCAATGTTATAGATTTCTCTTATTTTATGTGTCATAGTCATCAATCTTTTGAATATACTATATAATGTATAATTTATCACACCCCCTTGATTTCATCCCAACAGATAATCCATCATCTAAAATTTTAATATCTTAGAGTGTCTAAACAACTTATCACAAAATTCCACATTCGAAATATATCATAGAATAACACCATTACCTACAATTTGAATTATCATTCTTATAATCAGAGAGTTCTCGGAATCTTTTATTCTTTCATGAAGAAGCTTCAAAACACTACAAATATGATTATTAGAATAAATGAGTAATTTTCAAAAAAATAAACAATTAAAAACACTCCCACTAACTTCTAGTAAATTAAAAATTCAAAAACTATAAAAAAGTGTACAAAATAAATAATATGAAAATTATTATTTTTGTGATTTTTTCAGCCATATTTTCTCCATAAAATAGTTTTCACATAGTTGTTATATTATTTAATTATTTTATTAATAAATTAAATGATAAAAATAAATTTAGTAAACTTATTGTTAATTAAAATGTAAAAATATCAAAAAAAATTATGCATTCTATAAAATATAAAATTTCTAAAAATAAAAAATTTACTGACTATGTTTAGTGAGTTGTAATGAGAAAATAGTCTTGTGGTAGTTATAATAACTGTACGAACGAATTTATCATCCATTCGGTATAATGACCATGCCTAAAAACTTGTCTTTTGGTCAGTATACTGGTCAGGAAAACAAATTTATGTTGGAATAACATGGGATTTATACTCACAGTCACTACACAAATTACCTTCATAACAATTTGATAAAAACTCTTCATGGTCACTTTGAAAAATACCTTTATGGTAACTTTATAAATAAACTTCACGATCATTTAAAAAATTTCTTTCATTATAACTTAAAAATCTCAAGTATGGTCACTAAAAAATATATTTTATGGTAACTTAAAAATTAAAATTACTGTAACATAATGTATGCCTCCATGGTAGATTGAGTATTCTACTCATGTTAGGTTCTTAGATTTTCTTCACAGTAGGTTTTTTTCATGTGGTAACTTAACATACCTTATGCAGTTACTAAGATATATCATCATGGAAGCATTATAATGCCTTTAAAATAGCTTTAAAACATCAGAAGTTTCATGCAGAAGAGAATCATCTACCCTTGAATCATCAACCTGGACGAGCTATAGAGGATAAATTTAAGACACCAGGGATTCTCAGATAAAGTGGGTGAACCAGAGAGGGTGCAAGTGAAAAGAGATTTCATGCCATACTTAGTTGATATTTAGTATCCAAAACTACTAAAAATATTCCCTTTAATAGAACAAAAGGATTTTAAGATCACTAAAAAAACACTTTTATCCTCAGCACTATTAGGGGGGGTCACCTTTATCAGTGCTATTTCTAGAATTGTTAAAGGCCCCACCTGCTTTAGTGTACTGTTTGTATAACAACACACTACATCAACCTGTACAGAAACCTATAAACCTTACACAAAATATATAATTTAATTGAAATAAGTTTTACATCATGAATATAAAAAAACACTATTATATAAATTTAAAACAATGTTTTGTATAATTACATTTATAATTAGTTTCCAGAAACATTTAAAAACATTAGTTTTTTATTCTCTTTGGATCCTGTGATCCCTCTCAAAAAAGGTCTTCCCATGGTATCTGTTACCAAAAAAGCCACCTGAACCTAAGAAAAATAATTCAGTTATATAAGAAAACAAATCTCATGTTAATAATATTATAAAGAAATAAATTAAACATTAATATGAAAAATACATTAAAAAATTCAACTTTATATAAAAATACATACATGAAGTTATACCAATCACATCATGTATTTTATTGAGGTGTGATTGATTCCAACACTTCTTAAATGAGTTATGGATCATTTTACTAAAGTATCAAAACAATTCAAATGTGATTTCTCAGTTTTGATAATTCCATGTTCTTTTTAATGAAATTAATGTCAACTTTAAATAAAAAACACTTGGAGTTATACCGATCACAATGTGTGTGGGATTGAGGTGTCTGATTTATACATGTCAAAAATTACTTATGGATCATTTTTCCAAAGTATCAAAATGATCCAAATGTGTTTTCTCAGTTTTCAATTTGTCACCTGTGTTTTTACTAAAATGCCATTACAAACTAGAAACATGAACTTTGATTCATACTAGTCACATCATGTGTCATGTTGACATGATACTGCTTATTACACATAAAAAATGACTAATGATTTTTTCCCTAGATTATCAAGACAATCAAAGTACATTTTCTCAGTTTTTAGTGAGTGACACATGTTTTGAAATAAAATGTCAATTTTAGACTAATAATGGGCACTTTGAGTCATATCGGTCACAATGTTCATCATATTGTGGTTTGGGTGACTTATAAACATCACAAATGACTCATAGATCATTTTACTAATGTTTCAAAACAATCTGAATGCATTTTATCAGTTTTTAGTATGTCACTTGTTCTTTTTTTTAAAATTAATGTCAATTTAAAATAAAAAGGCACACTTAGAGTCATTTTCATCATATCATGTGTCGGATTGAGGTTCAATTGATTAATAAATGTCAAAAAATGACTTATAAATCATTTTATAAATGTATCAAAATAATCTGAATGCATTTGCTCAGTTTTGAGTAATATATTAGCCTATTTTACTAAAATTGATGTTAATTTTAAATAAAAAGACACAATTGGAGTCATAACAGCCACACCATGCATCGGTTTGAGGAGTGGTTGATTCCTGCACATCGAAAATAAATTATGGATCCTTTTTATAAAGTGTCAAAATAATCTGAATTTGTTTTCTCAGTTATGAGTAGGCCAATTGTCCTTTTTACTAAAATTAATTTCAATTTTAAATAAAAAGAGACACTCGGAGTCATACGAGTCGCAATGTGTGTATTACTGAGGTGACAATAATTATTAAAATTAAAAAATGACAAATTAATTGTTTTTATAAAGTATCAAAACAATTCAAATTCATTTTCTTAGTTTTGAGTATGTCACTTATTTTTTTTAAAAAATTGATCTCAATTTTAAATAAAAAGATGCACTTAGTGTCATATCGGTCACACTGTTTGTCGAATTAAGGTGAGTTTGATTCATAAATTTAAAAAATGACTTATTTATTGTTTTCCTAAAGTATCAAAACAATCCAAATTAATTTTCTCAGTTTTGAGTTGGTCAGTTGTCCTTTTTACTAAAATTGATGCCAATTTTGAATAAAAAGATGCACTTAGAGTCATACCAGTCACAACATATTTCGGATTGAGGATTTTATGATTCCTAAATGTCTCAAATTATATACGGATCATTTTAATAAAGTATCAAAACAATATGAATGTTTTTACTTGGTTTTGAGTAGGTCAGTTTTCCTTTTTATTAAAATTGATTTAAATTTTAAATAAAATGGTACACTTAGAGTCATACCGATAACACCGTGTGTTAGATTGAGGTGTAGGTGATTCCTACACATAAAAAAGGACTCATGGATCATTTTTCTAAAGTATAAATGCAATATAAATTTGTCTTTATCAGATTTTAGTATGTCACTTTTTCTTTTTGATAAAATTAATATCAATTATAAAAAAATACACAGTTAAAGTCATATCGGTCACACCATGTGTCATATTGAGGTGCGGTTGATTCCTACATATCAAAAATGACTTATGTATAATTTTAATAAAGTATAAATAACAATTTGAATTCATTTTATTTGTTTTGAGTAGGGTCAGTTGTCCTTTTTACTAAAATTGATGTTAATTTTAAATAAAAAGGAACACTTTGAGTCATAACAGTCACACCATGCATAAAATTGAAGTTAAAATGATTCCTAAACATAAAAAAATAATCATGTATAATTTTCCTAAAGTATGAAAAAAATAAGAATTAATTTTCTTAGTTTTTAGTATTCCACTTGTTATGTTTGATAAAATCAATGTAAATTTAAAATAAAAAGAGACAATTGGAGTTATACCAGCCAAACTGTACATCAAATTTAGGTGTAGTTGATTCCTACATATCAAAAATTACTTATATATCATTTATTAATGTATCAAAATAATACGAATGTGTTTTCATTATTTTGAGTAGTTAAGTTGTTATTTTTACTTAAATTGATGCCAATTTTAAATAAAAAAACACATTTGTAGTCATATTGGTCACTTTGTGCATTAGATTAAATTGATACTGATTCCTAAAAGTCCAAAATGATACATGGATCGTTTTACTAAAGTATCAAAACAAAATTATTGTGTTTTCTTAGTTTTGAGTATGTCACTTTTTATTTTTTCAAAAATTGTTGTCAATTTTGAATAAAAAGACAAACTTGGTGTCGTATTGGTCACATCATGCATCGAATTGGGGGTCAGTTGATTCCTACACATCAAAAATGACTTATTGACTGTTATACCTAAGTATTGAAAGAATCCTAATGATTCTTCTTGGTTTTTAGTTGTTCAGTTATCATTTTTACTAAAATTGATGTCAATTTTAAATAAAAATACACACTTAAAGTCATACCGGTCACACTGTACATCAAATTTAGGTGAAGAATATTCATAGACATAAAAATGAATTATGGATAGTTTTCCTAAAGTATCAAAATAATCCGAATGCTTTTTCTCTATTTTAAGTAGTTCAGCTGTCCTTTTTACTAAAATTGATGTCAATTTTAAATAAAAAGATACAATTGGAGCCATACCAGTCACAAGGTGCATCAAATTTAGGTAAAGATTATTTTTACACATAAAAAATGACTCATGTATCATTTTTCTAAAGTATCAAAACAATCCGAAATCATTTTCCCAGTTTTGAGTATTTCACTTGTTATTCTTTCTAAAATTGATGTTAATTTTAAATAAAAAGACACACATGGAGTAATATCGGTCAAAATGTATGTTATATTGTGGTGAGGATAATTAATATATGTCAAAAATGACTTATAGACCATTTTACTAAATTAGAAAAACAATATGAACACATTTTATTGGTTTTGACTAGGAAATTTTTTCTTTTTAATAAAATTGATGTCAATTTTAAATTAAAAGACACACTTGGAGTCATAACAGTCACACTATGCATCATATTTGGGTTTGTATTATCCTCACATGTAAAAAATTACAAATGGATCAATTTCCTAAAGTATCAAAACAATCTGAATGCATTTTCTTGGTTTTGAGTATGTCACTTATTCTTTTTGCTAAAATTGATGCAAATTTTAAATAAAAAGACGTACTTGGAGTTATATTGGTCAAAAAATACATTATATTGAGATTATTTTGATTACTACACATCAAAAATGAATCATGGATCATTTCCATAAATTATAAAAAAAATCCAGATGCATTTTCTTGGTTTTGAGTTGTCCAATTTTCCTTTTTACTAAAATTAATGTCAATTTTAAATAAAAAGATGCACTTGGAGTCATACTTATCACACATGTATCATATTGAGGTGTGAATTATTATTTAACATATAGAATTACTTATAGATTGTCTTCTGAATGTATCAAAATAATCTGAATCCATTTGTTTAGTTTTGAGTAGGTTAGTTGTTCATTTTACAAAAATTGATGTCAATTTTAAATAAAAGGGCACAATTGGAGTTATACTGGTCACACCATTCATCATATTGAGGTGATACTAATACCTACACATTCAAAATGAATTATGTATCTTTTTTATAAAGTATAAAAAAATATGAATGCATTTTCTCAGTTTCAAGTACACTACTTGGCTTTTTTACTAAAATGACATTTTAAACTGGAAACACACACTTTGACTCATACTGGTCACATCGTGTATTAGTTTGACATGAGAATAATTCCTACATGCCGAAAATCATTTATAAATAAATTTTCTAAATTATATATACAATCTGAGCATATTTTCTTTGTTTTTAGTGAGCGAAACATTTTTAACTAAAATATTGATTTTTAACTAATAATAAACCCTTTGAGTCATACTGGGAACATCGTGTATCAGATTGAGGTTCAAATAATTCCTATAAATCAAAAATTAATTATGGATAATTTTTATAAATTATTAAAAAAATCTTAATATGTTTGCTTGATTTTGAGTATGTTAGTAGTTTTTTACTAAAATTAATGTCAATTTCAAATAAAAACAAGCACTTGGAGTCATACTGGTCACACCATGTGTGAGATTGAGGTGAGGATGATTCCTACATATACCAAAGTCTCAAAAAAATTATGACTGCCAATGTTACCGTGATTAAAATTTCCTTCATTTGTCTAACTGAAAACAATGTATATTTAGTCAATGTTCGTAGCCGAAAAACCCTTCTCGTTGTTGAAAACCAAAAGAGTATAGGAATCTATTCTTCCTATTATATCATTAGAAGTCACCAAAATGGGAACAAGAGATTTCTCCCCTCTTCTGGTTTTCAGTAATGAGAAACTTTTTTTAGCTAATAACATCAACTCAATATGCAGTGTTGGCTTATTGACAAAGAAATGAAATGGAAAGCATTATAACATTAGAAAAAAAGAACTTGTTATCTCTTTTGTGGATTATTTCTAATAGTTTAAAGAAAAATATGACTTCCTAAAATATGTAGGAAAAAAACTAAATAATTATTAGATGAAAATGATAAGTAAAATAACTTACAAATAGTATATAAAATAAAGAAAAAATTAATTAAATAAGTAATATAAATTCACTTTTTTATTGGTGGGTGTTGATATATTTAAATGAAAATCATTTTAACCCTATAGAATATCAGTAGAAGAAAGGTATCAGTTTATCTGTAATTCTCATTTCATATAAATAATTATTATAATATTTATTACCTTGACTAAGAGAACTATTTGAGGGGAATGGCCCACCGCAAATCTAGTGGGGGTGGGGAAAGATCTTCCTGCAATGGTTGTTCTTGAGTTCTTTCTTCTCTTTGCTTCCCCTCCATAAAAATTTCTAGAAACTCAGTCTTCCAATGATATATTTATTCAATTAAAGATAACCTTTATTTCAATTCTTCCATTTATTTATAGTTTTCATCCTTTTCTTTTTTTCTCAAAATATGTTCGTGGTGTCACCCTAAAACCCGAACCTCTAATATTGCCATACTATTCCTACCTCTTCAAGGCCACCGATAGTAGGTGTTCATATGGTATAAGTGTTGATGATTCCTATGAATAATTTATATAAACAATATAGTAAAATAAGTAATCATTGTTATGAATCATTATAAATTATTTAAAAGTAATGATATCCAAAGAGAAACCTTGTTTATGATCATTAGATTATCTATGCATTAATTTCACCATTTACATTAAGTGTTATACCACATTTATAGACATTCAATGTTCTTAATTATTTGATCTAATACATCATGAGCCATTTTTTAGAAATGAAACCAAGAAAGATGAATAGAATAAATACTCATGGAAAATGTAGAGTTTTACCTACTAAGAAAGTTGATATATATGGCATTGTAATAGAGAATATTATGGATATATTGGTGTAGGTTAATCAGTTTATGACATTGAACATCACTTTAATGGATAAAAATGTTCTATGATGAGATTATATGATGTTGGATATCTTTATGCGATAGAGTCCCTCATCATACAGTGGGACTACTGATTCAATAGAGGTTGATAAATAGATTAAGACTTTGGATAAAATATTTCTGGCATTGGGATGTGGTAAAAAAAGGTTAAAATAATAGTGTATTGTCTCAATGGTGAGGCTGATGAATGGTGGTTGTTGATCCAAAGTACTATGGAGGAAGAGGAAACATAAATAATGGAATGGAAATCTTTTAAGTACACATTTATTGAAAAATATTTCATTCATGAGAAACAAACTGAGATGAAGATAAATTTCCTTAGTTTAAAGAAAAATCAAGAAGAAAGTGTTTATTTGTATGAAGTTACTGTAAAAATATTAGAAAGGTATACTATCAATTTTATATGCAACATCGAGTGAAAGATATACCTTTTATTTTATGGTCTTAATCCAAGTCTCTATATGGAACATGTGTCTCAAAAATTTTCATCACACGATGAAATAGTTTTATATGCTATCAAGATAGAGATAGTATTCTCTAGGTCTTATGGTTTAAAATGGAATAAATATAAGTATAGGATGGAATATAAAATTATAAATAAAGGGAAAACGGAAAATACGGATTTTTACATATGTGATAACATTAGAAATAATCACCCAAGTAAATGCTTCAAATGATTGGGAGTTTGTTATAAGTGTGGAGAAAAGGGTAAATATCCAAAATAAGGTAAATGAAATAAGGAAAATGTTGCTATTATGTGTTATAATTACAATTATATGAGGAAATATTCAAATTAATTCACCAATATTTAAGGTAATATACCTCAAAATAAGGCCGGGGTTTAGGGTCAAACATATGTTATTGACACAACTGAAGTGGAATTATTAATGTGATTATGTGTCTCGATTTATCAAATATATTGTAAAAGTATTTTATTGATGATATTATCATCATGTGATTTATGAAATATATAAGTATTGTATTATAGTATGTTTTTATTACAGATTTGAGATCATATGTAGAATGTTACTATGGAAAATGATTCAGTATCAAGTTGAACATTTTAGAATATACATGGTTTAGATAAAGATAAGAATTAATATATTCCTAATGTTGAGTCAATGTTTTTAGGATAAATAAATTATTGGTCTGGATGTTTTCTCACTACATTAGAGATGATTAATGATTTTTTGAAAAAGTGTTTTATAATATCATTAATAGAGTTTACAACACTTATATATTTATAGAATTTATCAAAATCATGTGTTTGAATTAAGAAATAAAAAATAATTAATGCTTCCAATTTTTTTTTGTAATCTAGGTTTTCACCCTATTTCAAGATAATTCTTTAGGAAGGTGTTCACATGTTCTGTATGTGATGAATAAAGAGATAATTTATGTTGATTTAATGATAATGATAAGTTCATTTTGGAAATTCAGTGATATCTATTAAAAAGAGTTGGATCATAATATTTTGGAAAAGAAAACCATTTTGTTAATGCCTTATTGCGATCATTGGAAGAGGGTTCAGATGTTAATTTATTACTTCAAAATATGATGATTTTTTTTCTAGGAAATAAAGTATAAATTGTTCATAGAACAAACAAAGGACAAGATTGTGCATATTGAATAGAAATATATCGAGTAATTATATTTCCAAACATTCTTATATAGTTAATGAGTTCCTCAACTCTAGGAAAAAGGTTCATAAAACAAAAATGTTGACTTTTTCATGGACATGTTCTGTATCAATATCTATCAGAATGTGATATTTTTATTTTTCTTCCCTATCAATGTTTTCAATAATGGTCTCATATTTGAATGCCAAGATTTTTCATGTCCTTCAAATTTACTTTTACCTCTTCTTAAGAATATATTCTATAAACCCTATTTGCCTTTTGGGGTTTTCAACAATTGTATTTTTAAATATTAAATTCCTTTATTATTGAGATCAAGTTTAAATTATGAGGATAAAATTTATTTATGGTGGGAAGAATGCAATACTCCAAAATGAAAAGGAAAGGATATAGTATTTTAGATCATGTATAACACAAAAAACCAAGAGAATATAATATCCAATGATTTTTTTTGTATATTTTCTATTTTAAATAGATTAAATCTATTCAATCTATTATAATGAACGCAAAATTGATTTTATCTTGTGTTTGGTGAAATGAGTTTCTTTGATAGCTTATGTTACACGCAAGAACGAATCTTACTAAATCCTATTAATATTACAATTATCTCATAGTTTATAAATTTTTATTATGAATACAATTAAGAAACTTATGAATAATTATATTTTAATTCTTTTGTAACAAATTAATTATAAATATATATAGACACCAAATATAAATGGAATGATTTCATAAAAAACTAATTTTTATGATCAAAAGAAGTTTTACCATAATAAATTAAATTAATTAATATTATTGAATTAAATTAATTAAATTTATATATTATATATACAATAAAATAATTTTTTTATATTCAACAAATAGATTTTGTGGGCATAAGAAAAGAATAAATCTAGTGTTCTGCTTAAAAATTTAATTTCATCCAAAAAAATTGCCTCTTTTTAATAGAGAACTCATTTAAAATATAAATTTTGGATTTTTTATATATTTTATATGTAAATATAAAATTAATTTTTTAAGTTATAATGTTGAAATTATCTTAGGGTTATTTTTTTGATATTTTTCTGAGAAATTTTATTTTTTGATGAATATTGAAAAAATACTGAATTATAATTGAAAACTGAGATTTTTAATCTATAGATTATAAGGTTCAGTTATATATTATATTATACTTAAATTAAAATTATATCAATAATATATCAATCAATCCAATATAGGTCAATTTAACCTATTTAACTTTAAAATTGGATTAAAAAATTTAGCAAACTTTGGAACGTTTTAACTTTAAAACCCCACATCATCATCCCATCCACGAGATTGATTTCAAAATAATTTTTTACACTTATGTTATTTTAATTTGGAAAAATTTATCCCATATTTTGAATCAAAATAATTTGAAGGTCATCTTATTTTTTGACCAAAAACATTAGTGAATGTGATTAAAATTAATTACAATGATTAAGAGAAAAATTAGCTTAACAAAGGATTAATCCTTAAACTAAAGTCATAAAATGAAATATATGCTTCTAAAAAAACCATTTATTGTTCATATTTTGACTCAATTCTCCCACTTATATAATTAGGATCATTATTGGAGCCACTTTACTTTGGAAAACCAAGGGTGGAATTCCCTTTTCCAAAATTTACAACAATTACACTCCCTCTCCACTATAAAAAGAGCCCCCCCCCCCCACTAATTCACACCTTTTAAGCCCTTTTTATCATAAAAAAGGCCTATATAAGCTACCAAAATCAATACACTCATCGTAAAAGCCTCAACTTAGGCATAAAAAACCAAGGAATAAGTATTCTGCAAACCAAAATGAGTTACCCAAAAAAGGGGTAATATTCTTCAATGTGCATTTATGTTTTATTTGTTTGTCCACCACTTAATTTATTTTTAATCCAATCATATATAATAAAATCATTATACTCAATTTTTTGAGATTTTTTATATTTTTTTTTTACCAACACCTATATATATTTCAATCAAATGTCTAATTAACTTTCTATTCGTGTGCGGAAAACTACCATCACACAAAACGATGTCGTTCATTTTTACTTTACAACCTATCATGGTTGTAAATTATGATGGAAAAAATATTTTTATTTTTTATATAGGATATTTATGTTTTCTTCAAAATTCTTTAATTTTTTAAAAGGCATGCCTTCATTCTTTCCATTTTTTGTAAATACGATAGCATTGTTGGTGGATGTGTGGACTACCACCTCCTCAAAGCGATGTGATACATTCACACATTACATGGAATGTATTAAGGATTCATTTAATTTAAACATATGTGACATAAATAACATATATACTAAATTATTTAAATAATTACCTCTATCAAAATATAATATATTATTTTCGTTGTTACCTAATCACATAATGAAAAAGTGATAACATCGTTTGTAGACGTGTGGACTACCACCTCCTCGATGAGATGAAATTATTTTTTCATAAAAATAAATCTATATATAAGTATATATTATTAAATAATATTTAATTTATGATATTATTATCATTATTTACATATAAATATTACTTACCTTCTTTTTATAAAGATTATTGAAAAATGTGAATGTTTCTCATGTGTACGTACGACCTACCATCACCATGATTGTAATGTTGGATAATTTTTTCATTACCATATTTAATGAATGGTATTGAAATTATTATTAATGTATAAATATTATAATAATTCTATGATTAATATTATAGAGGCATATATATAATGACCCCTTTGACCGTAGTTTACCTTCCAAAGTCCTTTTTGAAACATAAACTGAATATGGTCAAAAAACCCAACCTAAATATAATTATTTTAGAAGTTATTTACAAAATCATAACAAGTGAAACAAAAGTAATTATAAATATTAATATTTTTGAATCAATTAAGTAATTAACATAACTTTATTATCTGGGAATATAAAGACACACACTACTGGAAAGATGACCTATACCCACAGTTCAAAATCATGGGTATAGACCCCAAAACCATGGGTATAGGGACGTCACAAAACAACACACCATAGTACAGCGTGGCACAACACTGCTCCCACAGTTTTCAAACCATGGGGATTTGTATTCCAAAAATGTAAATTCTGAGATTCGACCACAAGAAGCCACACATGAATGCCTCCCTCTCTGACCAACCGAGCAAACATCCCATTCAATTTATAAATATATATTTATATTAATATATTAATATAGCCGCATATCTAAAAATGAAGACCACAATAATAGAACACAGGACTGGCTGGAGGATATAAGTCACCGGAAAAACTGAGCTACGGAAATCTTGTTAATATATTCAGACATCTATTTACTTATATTAATTATAAATCATTTATTAGAAAAAATTAATTGACGAGCTTTGAACAATAGACCACCTTCAAAACATAGACTACCTGACCAACCAACCCATGACTATTACTTGTATTTTTATGTGTATGTTTGTACTTATATTAATGAAAACCATATTCCCGCCAAATATTTTTGTTTCCCCGCGTAATTTTTTTCCCACCATAATGCGTGAAAGGTATACCCACAGTTTGGCCAAATCATGTGTATAGGTCTTCAGAAAAGAAATCCCAATACCCATGGTTTTTGAAAAACCGTGTGTATACATCTTGAAAAAAAACACCTATACCCAAGGTTTTTCAAAACCGTGGGTATTGGTCCATAAAAAAAATATATGCCAATGGTTTTGGGCAAAAAAATGGGTATAGATGATCTATACCCATGGTTTTGGAAAACCATGGGTATAGGTTCCTACATGATCCCTATGCCTACGGTTTTCTAAAACCATAGGTATAGGGTACCCTATACCCACAATTTTTTGAATAACCGTGGGGATAAATCCATTTTCCAGTAGTGACATTTGATAAGTTAGAATCAAGTTAACGTATTTTCATCTTAGTTTTTACATCTGTGAGATAAATGTATTATTCAGTGCATACTTATTTTTTGTGATATATCTAGAACCCCTTTTGATATATTATATCATGAAACCTTTAATATTCTTGGTAATTAATTTTTTTATTTGAATAATCACATCCCAAAGAGTTTGACTTGATAATTTCCACGTGGTAATAATTATCTTTGCAGTATCACTTTATTTTGTTATTTTTATCTTTTTCTTGAAAAAATAACTTTCTTATGAACATATTACATTGAAAATAATACTAATATTATATATCTATAATCTTATTTGATTGTTAATTTTTTTTCCTAAACCATATTCCATTTTTACACACAATGTGTACTTGATGGTTATTTTATTAACTAGGAAATATTATTAAATATTTATCTTTTATAGAACACAGATATATGATAAGGTAGTTTTTTCTTGAATTTAAAATGATTATTTGATATATAAGGAATACATTTTATTGGTAAGAAATGGGTTGTGGTCCATTTAAATTAATCCTCTCGATGAATCGGTAGTCTCATGAGATGAATCACTTAGCCAAACTATATGGGTTTCAACCTTATATGCTAAACTGTACTGTGAAAGGTCTTGAAAGGAAAGGTATGATATACCTAAGAAACATGACGTCCAAAAATTATGAATTTATATTATTGGGGATATAATTATTATTATTACTATCCCTGATATTGTTTATTTGACATTATCTACGCTTTCTTTTCATTCCCATTATATTGATTAAATGGAATGTGTCCTCTATTATTTACCTTGACGTATTGATTATTCTTTATATAGTTTGTTTAAATGGAAAGTGTATTAAGTTATTTTCCATTCCATATTATTTATATTTATTGACTCACTATACATTCCTTTGTACTCACCCTTACTGAGAATTTGAGCACACCATTATTTTTATCTCCTTTCCGTAGGTTATGATGAGGAATCCATTGAATGAGTTTCATGGATTCTTAGTTTTTATTTTTGTTATGATTTATTTTTTCCCAATTTAACATGGGTATCATTTATGTAATTTTGTTTACAAAAACAACTAAACTATTCTGTCCCTTTGTATTTGAATCTTCTATCTATGGTAATGTAATAAAGTAAGGCACTAGATTTAGGCTTTTGGGGTCAGTGAATTATATTTTCTTTTACTATACTAACAAACAATATAAACAAACATGAAATATGAAGTTTCCTAGTTTGGATTCAAGTATCACTGAGAGGGGGTAGGGTGAATCAGTGATGTATTTTTATTTTATGTTTCCTTACATATGAAACAACCTTCACCTACTATTAAATATTTCTTTCCCAAGTGAACACAATTCAACCACACATCTATAAGAACACATGAATTTAAAATTTTTACTACTCAACAAGTGTACCTACATCCTTAGTATAGTTTGAAAACAATCCAATACCCCACAATCAACTATAAATTAGTCCATTGAAGTGGAATACAATGAGTAGGACATTAATTTACACTCATGTATCACTATGAAAACAATCCAATAGTGTATGTGCTTCTTCTAGTATAAAATTATTTATTATAATATTATGGTGCTTCTTGATCCACTTAAAAAAATAATCTTTCAAAAAAATTATACTCTTTCCTACCCAAAATCTTGTTAGAACATCATGGAATTTGTAACGATATTTAGTCTGATACTCCGGTCTTATATCTATGTTTTACTAGACCTGATTTGATGCTATCTGGAATCTCTGTTCACATAAAATGGGTATTCAAAACTATTTTTTACTAAGCTTCCTTGTGAATCTCCCTTCATGAAGAAACCTACCCGTGAGAAACCTATTTACATTATGAAGCTCACTTATCCTTCCTAAACTTTACTACTTGTAGATTTGCTTAGAACATTTAGTTGGCTTATAGGATTAGCAAACTTCATTGCATAAAACACCTTTGAAAACCACTCTCACGATGCTCAGAACATTTGGCTGTCTTATAGACTTCAAGAACTTATTCACATACCAAATTCACAAAGAACAATCTTAAATATTAAGGCTTATTATTTTCATTAAGTCTTTCTATTTTATTGAATGGTGTAGGGGCCTATTTATATGATTTTCTACCGATTCTAGAATCTTCTGACCATGTCATCACAATTTCACCATGCTCCCCCTTTTCCTCCCTTAAGAAACCTTTTTCATGAAGATCCATGGAAATTTATCATTCTTGGTGATTTTCATAATCATGAAGGTTCCTTAAAACCTTCGTTCCACTATTATACTACACTCGCGATGCTTGTCACCTTTTCCGTTCATGATTCTCGACGCTATTCGCATAGATCACCATAGATATTCTCTGATCCTTTGCAAAAAATATTTTCACAAAACTCATGCCTTTACCATATTTTAAAGATATCTTCAAGGAAATCCATATTTTGTGACGCCCTCCATCATCTAAATTTTGGACCCCAAAAATTGTAAAACATAGGGAAACTGTAGCACCTTCAAATATGCTTCGGTAAAAACAACCATTATAATTCAAAGTCATCTATCAACATCATTTTTTCTAATCAAATCAGAAAATTATTGGAATCACCTTTTCTCCCCCTTACACTCATATGTATTGCATCAAAAGTTCTTAAGACAATATATGATATTTGTGAATTAGAAACCAGAAAATTATCATTAGATTTACCAAGGAAGGTATTGTAACTTCCCTATCATCCAATGATATATTTACTTCCAAATTAAATGGAAATTGTTAAGAATCATGAATCTGATTTCCTAAGTATAGATATTAGTTTGATCATTCACTTATAAATATTGATGCAATTTTGTTTCTTTTGAAACTTCCTTGAGAACCAAAGACAATACCTGAAAATGATACACTTCCTTATAATCTTGGTCTTAATAATATCCCCCTTTGGATTTTGCTGTCAACTATTATTCATAAATTACTAAACTTTGTAACCTTAAGAAATAGATTAATAATAAAAAATTCTAAACCTACACAGGCTAACTAATTGTAGGAAACAAGAATTATTGATAGTAGAAACCATTTTGTCCAAAAGAAGTGACTAATTTATTCCACATCTTTCTTCCTCAACCTTCTTCCTTTGCATTCTCTACTTCATCAACTTTCCGTGAAAATGATTTTTTTTCCAAAAACCACTCTAACAAACAGTTAGAATAGATCACACACTTAAATTATGGATTCATAGCTTACCCAAAAATCCCCCTTTATGATGAATCCATAAGGATAGCCTTATGAAACCAATATCCCCAATAACAAAACTATCCAAAGGAAATATTAGAGAGGGGATAGAAACACATACCTCAACCTTGGTGTGTTAGAGGTTGGAAACCCTTTCTTAAACTCAATTTATAAAATGGTTCCTTTGGTAAGGGTTTTGTGAATACATCATCAACATATTCCATTATATGAATATAGTAAAACTTTAATTCATTATTATCCACATGATTTTTGATGAAGTGGTACATTATGTCAATGTTTTTTGAATGATAATGTTGTAACAAATTACTTGAAAGATTGATTTCACTTTTATTATCACATCCTAAGAGAAATTGTAAATTTACCCCAACATGTAAGTCTTCAAACTAAGTTTTCAGACATATAAGTTGGGTAAAATATTGAGTGGATGTAACATAATCAACATCATCTCTGATTAGAGTTACTGAATTCTGTTTCTTTTTATGATAACTAACACAACATTTTCCCAGAATGAAAATTCCACTAGATATAGATCTTCAA
This sequence comes from Viscum album, assembly GCA_963277665.1. Taxonomy (NCBI): domain Eukaryota; kingdom Viridiplantae; phylum Streptophyta; class Magnoliopsida; order Santalales; family Viscaceae; genus Viscum; species Viscum album. The sequence continues at coordinate 659,252,342 of OY728132.1, forward strand.
TTATCAATATTTCCTACCCAATCAGTATCTGAATACCCAAAAAATAAATACATTATATGATATCATACCTGATTCCAAAATTTTCTGTACCTTTGATATAGATGAGAATTCTCTTTCCTATAATTAAATGCGATTCTTTAGGAGCACTCTGGAATCTTGAACATAAGGTAACAACATAAACAATGTTAGGTCTTGAGGTAATCAGATATAAAAAAGATCCAATTAGATTTTGAAACTCTTTTTGATCAACTTATTTTCCTTCAACATCTTTAGAAAACTTGGTTCCCACTAAAATTGGTGTGGTAACTGGTTTTTAATTTTCCATGAAAAATCATAAGATGTTCCTTTGCATACTTTTCTTTAGAAAGAAAAATGTGTTTCTTATTTTGTAAAATTAGTAATATAAGAAATTATTTCATTTCTCTTATCATGGACATCTCAAGTGACTTTTTCACATCTTTAGAAAAACTTTCACAAGATCTATCATTATTCCCAGAAAAGATAATTTCCTCAACATAAACAATTACGATTAGGGAAAAATCATCACATTCATTAATGTAAATATTCTTATTAACTATTCCTTTCAGGAAATTCATCTTCCTTAAGCAAGTATCCAATTTGGAATACCATGACCTATGATCTTGTTTTATCCCATACAATGATTTAATTATATTACACACATAACTTTCATCTTTCCCAATAACAAAACCATAAAGTTGTTTAATGTAAACATCCTCATCAAGATTCTCATTCATAAATGAGAACTTTATATCCATTTTAAAATTTATGTAACCTCATTATGAAAAAATAGTAAGAAATATTCTGATTGTTTCTAAACTTTCCACTAGAGAAAAATTATCATCAAAATAAAATCCTTAAATTTTTGAGTAACCTTTGCATACTAATATTTACTTGTTACTTATCCCTTCGTCTTTTTCATTTATTTTATTCTAGAAAACCCATTTTGTATCAATAACATTTTTGTTATCTGACTTGGGAACGAGTTCCCAATTCCATCTTTTCAATCTCCTCATTCATAACATGAAACCATTTTGAATGATCAAAAGCTTCATTCACATCATTCAGTTCAACTTTTGAATACAAAGAAGTGTATATAACAACATTTTAAGTTCTTATGGTTTGGAACTTATGGTGTGGATAACCAATAATGTTCTGAGTCTCCACTTAATTCCTTAACATAGGATAGGATGTTTGAGTTTAATCCTTATCACTTGGAATAACTGAGTCTAATTATTCTTCTTTTGTAGGATTACCGCTGTCAGCATCATTATCATAGTTGTTAATAGAAGTTTCCTTATCTTGATCAACTTCAATACCAGCATATTCCTTCTTTTATATCTCAATATTTTCAACCACTATTACATCAGCATAATCCAAAATTATTACATTTTCTTTTTTGAAACGCCTATATCCTCTTCCTTTTTAAGCATATCCAAGAAAAAATACATCTTCACCTCTTGGATTGATTTTTCTAAGGTTTCCACCCTTTATATTAATGATGCATGGACTCCCAAAAACTCTTAACTTTTTCAAACTTGGAGTTTTTCCATAAAGAAATTCATATGGAGTCATATCTGAACTTAGATGGTAGAAAAATTATTTTTGAATATACACAACTGTACTCATGGACTTCCTCCAATTATAATGAGAGAGAACATGTTCAAGTAACACAATTCTCCCCATTTCAACCAGATTTATACTCTTCCTTTCAGCAACCCTATTTTGTTGAGGTGTGTAAGATGAGATGAATTCATTCCGAATTCCATGATAGTTAAGATAAATTTAAAATTCATCATTATTATATTTACCACCATTGTCATTTCTAAACTTCTTCACTCACATTCCTTCACATATTTCCTCATAAATCTTATAAACATTTTCAGAGCATTTGACTTGAGACTCATGTACATAACACAAGTAATGAGAGTAAATTAATCAATGAAATTTATGATGTACATATTTAAATTTTTTATTGTTTACTCATTGGAACATAGATATCAGAATGAATAAATTCTAAAGGTCATTTTGAACAAATGTCAACTTTCTTATGCCCAATTTTTTTAATTTTTTAATTTTGGAAAAGAGTGTAAAAACAATTTATTCTTCTTGAAATATCAGGAATATCTTGGACACTGTCTCACTTTGATAACATTCTCATTTTTCTCTAACAAATGTGTCCTAGCCTTTTATGCCTCAATTTATTTTCCTACACCATACCCATGTAACAAGAGTTTTGTATTTCACCAACTTGAAAAAAGTTCCCTTTTGTATGTTGGCCTCTTATAACTATCATTACATCTTCATAAATTTTCACAATAAACCCATATTTTCTGATGATAACTTTTTTACAATAATCAAATTTTTTTAAAATAATAAACATGTTGTTTTCATCACATCAACAAATAATGTTTTCTTAGATTTCATCATTTCTTTCCTAATGATGGTTGACCCAAAACCTTTGATACATAGAGATTCATAATTGTGAAATTTTACTCTTCCTTATCTAAAGTATTTAACATTATTCAAAAACTTTATATCTTCTTCCATATGAGAATAATACACACAATAAAGAATCCAAGGTTTTTCTGCTTCTATAGATTTCAAAGAGAATTCAACAACAAGATATTTTTCTTCTTTCTTTTCATTCTTCACCTCAGGATTTTGTGAATTATTAAGAATATTTTGTTGTGTTGGTAACAAAAAAAATACAACCCTTATTAAGATTTCCATGTTTTTAAAATCTTTCACTAATAGTTTCCAGTGGTTCGAACCCATTCTTGACCTTCACACCAACCATATAAGTTTTCTTTTGAATTTTATTCTCATATTTCTTCTTTTGAGAGGATTGAATCACCCTCAAACAATTAATTCCATAAAATTTGGAGTTTTATTAAGGTTGTTGGTTAAATCAAAACATATTTTCCATATGTTTGAATCCACCATAATTACAACACTAGCCATAAAAATAATATTTTCCTCTGAAACATCCATTCTGTCTGAAGTAGTGAACATGTTTCTCAGTAACTTTCTTAATAGAACATTGATGAGTGTCAACCTTCATGTTTTAAAACATAAATTTATTCTTCACCATAGATTTATTTCTACACTTATCAAAACTAGAAGTGATAGAAATTTTTCTAGACTCAGGATTTTTAGATACTTCTAAATTTTTAGTATTGTTATCCTTGGTTGCATGCATAACTTTCCCATCTTTCCTCTTCTCAAAACCAACTCTAGAATTCTTCTAAATCTTTGAAGGAAGATTTTTTTATTATTATTATACTTATCCTTACTTGATCTTTATCCAATTTCTAATATATATTTTTTTAATCTTATATCCCTCTATTCATATTTATAATGTTTTTTGAACAAGTTCTAACTCCTATTATTTTTTCCTTCATCTTAACTTCTAGATGTTCATTACGATTCTTTTCTTTCATAAGAGAATTATTCAAATAATCAATATGTTTTACCAGCTTTATTTTATCATAAGTAAAAAATTCTTAATTTTTTAAGGAGGAATATTCATTTATCAATTTCTTATTTTCCTTCTCAAGCCTTCTAATCTTTTTTATACATTCTTTCTACTCTTCTTCCAGATGATATTCAAGTTGAGTTTCTTCATCTTCAGAACTGGTACTCCTAAAATCATCATTATTCACTGCTATAATAAAGGTATTCTCATAATATTTCTCAGAAAATGACTTTTCATATTAATATTCACTATATTATTCTTCTTTATATTTAGAAAGAAATATTATTATTTTTTATTTGAAGAAATTTTTTTCTCTACCTTTGGTAAAATATTTATCTTTATCACTAGGTTTCTTCCACAAACTTATTATCCTTCTTTTATCTACTTCACTATCTTATTATTTCTTTATTTGAGAGAAATTATCCACAAAATGGTCAACAAATCCACATTCAAAAAATTTCAAGGAAAGTTTCCCTTTGTATTTATGTGTACCTCTTCTCACATTATTTGAAAATTAGGATAAAATTTCATTATGATTTTTACATACCTCATTTTTGTAGTTACAGTCAAAAACATCCTCCTCCTGAAGAGCCTTCATAGAATTTTATTTCTTGTAAGATTTGAAAGAAATTTCTCTATCAAATTTTTTTCTCTTCATTACCTTAACCCTTATATTTTCATAAGTGATGATAGTGCCATGTAAATCATCCAGATATAATGTTTTCTTGTCTTTGTATTCCACTGAAGAAACATTAGCATCAAAATTGCCAGAAATAATTATTAAGATCTTTTCAAAAACTGTAGAATCCTCTAAAATTTCATCAAGACATCTGAGAGTACTGACAATTTCATTTACCATGGTAAAGAAGTCCTAAATAGATTCAAACTCACCCATTTTCAAATATTCATACTTCACCCTCCAGATTTTATGTTTATCCTTATTCACTTTAGTATTTACTTCATATATATTTTTGAACTTATCCCAAATACCTTTAGTGTAGAAACACCATTAACTCTTAAAAACTCACTTTTAGAATGTTATGTGAGAAATAAACTTTTATCTCTTCCATAATTCTCAATATTTTTCTTATCGACATGTGTAAGAGGAATATTGTCATCAATAAGGATAAATATATCTGTTGTATCTTCAGGAACTTAATTACCAAGATATATAAGACACAACATCATTATATCTTTCCAAACATGAAAATTTATTAAATCAAATATTATAATCCCCTTACTTTTCATGTAATAAAGATTCTCCACCATAAATACCCTTCAAAACTTCAAAAAGGAATAAATTTAGGGAACCATTCCCTATAATACCAATTGAAGTTTCCTATTTAGGATTCAAGTAACACTAAGAGTGGGAGGGGGTAAATCAGTGATGTATTTATCTTTTATTTTTCTTTAATTATGAAACAACATTCACCTCCTGTTAAATATTTTTGTACCTACTGAACACAATACAATAACACATCCACATGAACACACAAATTTACAAGGTTTACTACTCAACAAAAGTAGATATGTCCTTAGTACAGTTTGGAAACCATCCAATACCAAAAAAATACAGTAGAAAATAATCCTTTGATGTGGAGTAAAATGAGTAGGATGTTCCCTTACACTCGTGTAGTACTATGAAAACAATTTAGTAGTGTATGTTCTTCTTCTAGCAAGAAATCTTGTAATGAAATGTCACAGTACTTCTTGATCCACTCCCAAAAATTTGATCTTTCAAAAAAATTATTCTATTTCCTAACAAGAATATGGAAATAACATCCTAGAATTTGTAATGATACTTATTCTGATACCCCAATCTTATTTCAAAGTTCTCTTAGCCCTGATTTGATGCTCTTTAAAATATCTGTTCACTTAAAATGGGTATTCAGACCTGTTTTTTCACGAAGATCCCTTAATAAAGAAAATTCCTTCATGGAACCTACTTCCTTCATGAATCTCATTTAGCCTTTGAAAACATAAAAACTTTTCATGATCCTCATAACATTTAGCTATCTTATAGCCTTCATAACTTCATTGCATGACACACCTTTTCAAACCACTTTTTCAAATATTAGAACATTTGGTTGGATTATAGTCTTTATGAAATTCTATGCATACCACCTTCATGAACCAACTTTGTTAATCCATATCCTTATTATTTTTCATTAATTCTTGATGCTTTTTTAAATAGGGAAAAGGCCTATTTATAGTCTTTTCCATCGATTCTATAAGCTTCCGGTCAGGTCATCACCATTTAACAATTCTCCCTATTTTATGTTGTAAACCTTACTTTTTTGCAAAGATCCACAAGAAAATTTCCATTCATGATACTTGTTGTAATCATGGAACATCCATAAAAACCTTCATGCCACCACGATTCTTCACTTGTGATTCTCATATCCTCCACTATTCATTATGCTTGTCACTGTTCGTGTAGATCATAGTCAACTTTATTTTATCCTTTGTAAAACTCTCTTTTGGAAGTCCATTTTAGAGAAAGTCATGCCTTTTCCATTTTTTGATGATATCTTCAAGGAAATATATTTTTCACGATGCTCACCATCCTCCAAATTTTAGACCACAATAAATTTGAAAAACACTTGGAAAATACACCACCTTCAAACCTGATTTAGCAAAACCAACCATGCTAATTCAAAATCATCCAACAACATATTTCATTCTAATAAAATTTGAAAATGATTGGCAATATGTTTTATCACCCTTACACTCATAAGGTGTTCATCCTAAGTTCTTCAAGAAACATATGTTATTTTTGAAATACAAACCAATAATGAAACATCATATTTACCAAGGAAAGTATTGTAACATATATGTCTTCCAACAATATATTTACTTCCAAATTAAATGGAATAGCTTAAGAATTGTGAATCTGATTTCATGAGTTCGAATATCAGTTCGATCATCAACTTATCGAAAGTGAGGTGATTTACTTTCTTCTCAAACTTCCTTGAAAACAAAAGACAATACCTAAAAATGATACTCTTGGTTATCAAGTTGTCCTAACTAAATAAACAAGAAATAATATGAAGAAAATGAAACATAGATAACATTTTTTGAGATTACATTCTATATACACTTGGTAATGGTATCACTTCTTCTTCTTCATCATAACAATTTCTAGTTACAAGGATAATCATACATACCCTACACTGATTAATGAAACGAGCTCCACCGATGTTTGTACCCATTGTTTCTTCCACCCAATTTTTTTTTGTATGATCATTTTCTATTTGGATACTGAATGAATTCTACCTTAGTATACCTCTTTATAGAGGGACACCAATTCTTTTGTTAGGATTTCTCTATGTCCCCATCCATTCACATTAACATAAATACATAGGGTTCTTAATGAATTGTAATAGAGGTACCCATCCATTCATCTAGTAAGCATTGACTCCCAAATTTAATGGAAATTTATCCATTTATTCCAACCATGGTCAATCTCCTATAGCATCCATGAGCTCAACTATAGAATCCTGGTGAATATTGAATGCCACCTTCTAATTATCACTATGTTTTCAACCAAAATTCCATCCATAAATCTAATAAGAATACAACTAGGTTTCATTATTTGTGCTTCCTCTTTAGAGTGTCTTCCACACAACACTTGACCAACCTCAGAAACATTGTTTAGATACAAGTCACACCTCAATTAGTTAGGCTCACTACAGTCTTCTAGAGTGTTACTGATACATTTGAGCTTGTCAAAAATGTATCTCTTATTGTTTCTTAGAAACCACTCTACTTAGTCTGCTATTCATGACACAAGGTCCCTTCTAGTGAATAGTTTATATTTAATGCCACATCAAAACAAAATTATGCATCTTATTATGGAATGAGACCACTAAAAAATTCCCACTAAACTCCATCTATGGGACTCCATCAGGTGGAATCTATCCATTTTATTCCACCCACTGTAATCCATATGCAAGATCTCTATCCATTGAACTTTACACACTTAACCATGTATGATGATAATTATCCAATAATATTAATTGTACTTCATCCAATGATCAGTATCTAAAAATCTGTGCTAGAAAAAATCTGGTGGAACCCATATAGTGAATGATCTTATGTCAGCTCTAACCTAGATATAATGTAGGTTAAAAATCTGAATCTAGGTCCTCAAGTGTTACTTATATAAATTGAACTTCTAAAACATTCCAAAGTAGTTATCAAGAAAACATTTCTCACAAAAAACACAACACGTAAATACATATAATTTATATAACTAGATTGATTCAATTAGATAAAATACAGAAATAAATTTTTGATTGTTTACATTTATAAGATTTATTAAATAGATAATTATCATAAAAATGATAGCAGACATTACTATGTGATCTGTACTTCATTGATCAAACATCAAAATTCCTCATTAGTAAGACTCAAGATAATGTTTTTAAGATGATAAAATATCTGAATGATAGTTCGATCAGAATAACCCCATAGGAGATTTAATAGTGAATGTGTAATGTTTGAGTCAGAAAGATATCAGAGTTATAGAATAACTTAGTGGTACAATGGTTCTCAAACATTGTGATGTGGTGATTGAATTTAAAATAATAATTATGTAAAGTCCATCAAGAAGATTTATAAAAAGATAAATATGTGAAGTGAATGAGTGGAGATAATGTGAACAAAGAAAGTGTTAATGAGGTTGTCTCTTAAAAAGGAAGTATAAATTATATCATACAGAATTGGTGACTCATATGTTAGACTCTATCAAACATAATAATAATAATTATTAGATGGATGGTTTCTTATCAAAGTCATCTAAAATAAGAAACATGTGATTATCATCAAATGAATAGATTGTTGAATGATTTGATAGGAGTTTCTTATACATTGAACAAAGAATGGTATATAAAGAAATCATATAGGAAATTCCAAGATAAGGAATCCGATATTATTATTTGTAGGAATAATTATATAGAGGTTTCTTAGTGATTTTTAATGGAATAAAATTTATAATTAATGATCATTAGATATATGTTTCTGAATAGTTGCATTAGACTGAATTTTTTGAATAGTTACATCAAAAAATAGTTAATGAAAAAAGAGGAAAGGTTGTAAATCCTATGAATAAAAATTTTCTGGACCATTAGAAAAATAGGCTTGAATGATGTTTATCAATCAATGGTTTTGAATCCAAGTCAACAAGATGAATGTTTGAAAATCATGTCAATATTAAATAGAAGAATCTTATGAAATATTTAGATGTGATCCTATTAAGTGATTATGGAACCCTAAATGACATTTCACTAGATGAAGTATGTTATATGATGTTGTGGTGAATAAAATAATTTACAATATTTATGATATTTTTATAGTCATTAAATGTGGTAATATTATAATGAATGGTAAGGGTTTCAATAATCAGAAAGGGAATATCATTATTCTGGATGATATTTAAGGATGGTTGAAGAAGAATGTTATAGTTGATATCAAAGGCTATTTCTAATGAAGATTTTTTGACACTTATATTTTAGAGAGTTAGAATGTGGTAAAATAAAGTAAGAATAAAGAGTGAGATTAAAATTTTGAACCATGAATTTCTATAATGAGATTTTTTTTTCCATAAGATTAAGGGTGAACTATGACCTTATAAAGGGAAGTTAGTGAGATGAGAATATGATATTGGTTGGATAATTGGTTGTTAAAGTTGTATGGTTGATTGTTATGATGAAGAACAGAAGTGCTATACAAAATTCCTAATCAGGACGTTTTAAATCAATTCTCATATAGGATGATGTTTCAATTGAAGTACTACTAGACAGGTAATGGTCTACCTGATGTATAAAAGCATTGGATGAAGAAAAAATGCATCGATCAATATAATGAAGAATGGATCATCCATATACCAGATGGAGTTATCTTATCAATTTGAAATCAAATACATATGATGTATGAGAAGTAATCGTATATATAGGAAATATACTGACCAGAAGATATTGTATGGAGAAGAATTGCCAGAATAATAGGTACTAGATTATCAAGTAGAAGAATATGGGATCTACTAGATACTAGAAAGTGTTTACCTATCAATTAGTGATCTGAAAAACATGAAGGAGAAGATGGGATTAGAAAAATTATCACTAGTGGAACTATCATTAAGAAAACACCATAAAAAGAAGAAATATTATAGATAGGTTCATATGGATGATCAAACTAAAAGGTTCTAGATGAAAGAATAATAAGAATAAAATTTTCTTCCTGGTGTTCTAAAAGTAAAAAACGAAGAATAATGAAGGATAAAAATAAAGTAATGTGATATCCAACCAAAGTATCATATGGTAGAATTAATTTTTGGTGTTACAAAGTATCTTGGGATGTATTTGGAAACTATATACACTAGTAGTATAAATAATCAGAAATGTGTTTCAAGTTAAATGGGATCATCAATAGTCTTGGGAAGAAGGTTTATGTTTTTATCCCCCACCTAAATTATATGGACCCACACTTATGAAATGAGTTTTTTTTTCTATTCCAATCCTCATTATAATCGATCACATTATTGTAGATAATCTGTATACTAGTTATCACTATACATGGAAGAGAATAACTACTCATATTGAGTACTGAACCTTGTGAAAATATCATGTGTCATATTTTACCTTATTTTATATATATGCATATGATAAAGAAAATATAATATGATAATAAGTATTCTAACATGACTAATAGTTAAATTAATAAAAAAATTTAAAATTGGTCAAGAAGTTCCCAAAACTAATTCACCGCCTCTTAGTGTTGAGTATATCTCAATGTGTCCCTCTCAATTGGTATTAGAGGGTTGGATTACCTCTATTAGATTCTTTATAGTGATGCTATTATATTTTGAATAATTGAGTATCCTTTTTGTATTTACAATGAAGTGTAGTTTTTGTGATGATTTAGTTTTTTTATGAGTATAATTTTATTCCTGAAAAAACCATGATGAATTAGAGAAAGAAGGATAATAGAAAGATGAAGAAGATATCCCTCTATCCTAATGAAGTGTAAGTGTTAGTTTTTCTTTTTTATGCTAACAATGATGATATATCTAGCATGGAAAGTGTAATGTCCTGACCTAGGTGCTACATACTAGTTCCCTGAGAATGTTAGTTACATGACTTTAAGTTTTCCTTGCCATATTCCAAAGGCTATCAACTAGTAGCGAGGGTCTAATATATAATCATCGGAAGACTATAACCTCTTTAAAAAATTAGCACTACATCGAAAATAACCATGTAATAACCAATAGATAATAACCAAAAACCCTAATTATATAATATCTTGAAAAAATTGGTATGAATAGATGACTAAATAAGAAATCAATATCAAAACCAGAACAATAGATATGTCATTCCATCAACTTTACATGTATCTAATGAAAAAAAAATAAAGACACACTGAAACTCCCTAGTGTGTCCCAACATAATGTTTGATTACTTAATCTACACTCCATCATGAATCATCCATATAATTTAAAGATCTTCCCCTTATCCTATCATGTAACCATGATGTTTATTTGGGTACCGATTAGGAAGTCAGAGAAGGGTGTGATTAAAAATCCATAGAACAAAAAATATACATCTAAAAAATATCCATTCAATAATTGTGTATAAAGTTTTATAAATCATAAATTAAAATTTCTAAGGTAAACAATTATCAAATTTAATTATTATTTAATTAACAACATAATCCTCAATGTCCACAAGGGCACCATAACCCTCAATATCTACTTTAGCACGTGCCAGATTCAAAACTATATCACACAGGGAATTTACAATTCATTATAACACATGGGATATCATTATCTATATAATTCCATTTAACATCATGGCCATTTAGAACCATAATCCAATTTCAATCTCATGGGCATAGATGTTTGTGTCTAACACACATGGGTATTTTGAGCTTATCTCTCTAGCCCACACCTTAAAGCCATTTTTTATTTGGAGCCTTGGTCATTATCCCACTCCTTCTATCACATATGGGTATTTGGATCCTTATTCCCAATCCTAGAATCATTTATCACATATGAATATTTGGATCCTTAGTCCCTGTACCACACTGATTTATCACTTATGTGTATTTAGATCCTCATTCCTTATCCCACACACATATATCAATCAATCACACATATCACTTATATCACCACAATCAATGTTAATCAACATTAACCCCCTCTTTATCATTTAAAATCATGGTATACCCTTACAATCTATCACACGAACATGGTTCCTCAATTTTATGACATGATATAACACAAACAACCAATCATTAAACTATTTTTCAATATTTAAATCATATAAACCATTAACACATTAAAGAAACTCCAATCATCTCACAATTATGATTGCCAATTAATTTATAATCTCATTAATTTACCAATTTCAAAGTACCAATAATTAACCAATTTATTATTCCCCAAATACCCTTAATATTATAATCACTTCATTCCATTAAATAAATAACTAATTAATTAATCTAGTTCAACCAATTCCAATTTCACCAAATTAATTTTAATTTATTATCACATGAAAATTTAATTAAAACAATTAAATCTACAATGAAATTTCCTAATCATGGAAAATTAAATTCACAATTACATATATGTAATTAAATCAAAACTATGTAATTTTAAATTTATGCCACATACCTCGATATCATTGTCGGATGCTTAAGAATGAAAATCCCCAATTGAAGTGGAACAACATGGTCACTATGAAGAAAGAGGTCTAGATCCAAAACCAAGATCCTATAAAAAAATAATCAAGACCTATATAACCTAGATCTAAACCCACCAACAATAGGGAAATCCATCCCTCTTTTATCTGAAAAGAGATAAATAAGAGAGAGAAATCTAATCCATAAGAAACCACAATTCCGAAGAGGTGTATATTCGTCAATACATCCTTAAATTCATCAAGGATGGTGTTAAATATCCCTATATATTCATCCCAAAGCCTCATAGAAGGAGTGTAATGAGTAAGGGTTGAGTTGGGTCAAATTTTTTGTGATGTTTTTTGGGGTTTGAGAATTTTGAAACCCATTTTTGGAATAATTAAACCTGTGGAAAAAGTTTCCTAGGAATGGGTGCATTGTTTTTCAAACTGTACAACTCTCGTGAGAGGGTTAATGGTTACTCATAAGAGGGTAAATGGGTGAAAAAACCATTCACCAACCATGAAATACCTCTCTATATGGGGTTTCATAGTTTTCAGGGGCATTGTGAATGGTTCAGGAAAACTGTGTGCCAACTATGAACTACCCAAAACCCCTTAAAAAAAAATCCAAATTTCACCCACAAACACCCATGATAAAACCCAAAAAAGGTATACCCAAAATTGGGAAAAAATAACATGAAAATTCTCTTGGTATATCTCCAAAAATGGTTGGGATCTTACAATCTCTCCCCTTTATAACAACTTGTCATTGAGATATACTCCCAATCATCTCTAAGATCCTGAGGTAAAAATATCCAGCCACTGAGCCCAAATTTCTATTTCTCTCTAAAAAAATTCCTCCTGAACACATCCATGTTTCATTAATACATGAACTATCGAAATGGTATTTACCTACAACCCCTTATCACTGCAATCCGACACACATATGGGGTTATCCTCAAAGGAAGAATCTATCCCAATCTAACCATCATCCACATCGATCACATAAGAATGATTACGGTGAACCTGCTGAAGTTGTGACACAAGAAAAATATCATGTATATAACTATAACAATATAGAAGAGCCAATAGGTATGAAACTGCCCCGACTCTCTCCACAACCTAAAATGGTCTAACAATCATGGGTTCCAACTTTCCCTTCCTGCAAATCCTAATGTGAAACAATCCTGGTGACATATGAAGGATGAAATGATCACCCTTTATAAACTCTAGTGGTCAATGATGTCTATCAACATACGACTTTTGTCTACTTTGAGTCATAAACATACGCATATAAATTAGATGAATGTTCTTCGATGTCTCCTATATGTTACCCGATCATAAAAACATTGAATAAACTACCTCCATACATCATAGAGGTGATATTCATGGTATACCATAAAGAACCTATTATGGTTCCATCTGTATAGTTTATTGATAACTGCTATTATAAGTGAACTCCACCAAATATAGTCACTTATCCAATGAACCACAGAAGTATAGGACACATTCCATAAGAATATCCTCAATCACTTGTATAGTATGCTCTAATTTCCCATCAATCTATGGGTGTAATTACGAACATGTTAAAACCTTTTAACCAAGATCCTTCTGCAATACCGTCTAGAATCGCAATGTAAAATGTGATTTATGGTCTGAAAATATACTCGGTGTCACCCCGTACAGAAAAACTATCTCTATGATGTACATATCTCCAAACTAATCCACTGATAAAGTCTCCTGTATAGGAAATAAATGGACCACATTCTTCATTCGGTCCATATCTAGCCAAATAGCATAAATCTTACGAGGATTTCCCAGGAGATCCAACAAAAATTCCATGGAAACAACATCCCACTTCAATTCCAGAATGGGGAACTGCTGTAGTAAATCATGAGGTCATTGATTATTAGATATCACCTATTGATAGGTGTAACGTCAATTCACTATCCCTATAATATAATTTTTCATGCCTATCCACCAATACTGTTGGTGATGGTCATGGTACATTTTTGTCAAACCTGGATACACCGCCCTCTTAGAGGCATGAAATTCATGTTTCATCTCCTCATTCATACTCATAGGAATAAAAGACTCATTCGTGACATATATGGTCTAACCCCCATCTATAATCCAATCTGATGGTGAATCCCCACGTTCATGGATTTACCTTAATTCCAAGCATTCCAAATCCTCATATTGCATGTATCTAATTTGGATCAAAAGATTAGACTCCACTGAATCATATTTGATGGAAATATTCTCATGTCCCTCACTAACTACAATATGTATCTCCGCATATAAGTTCATCATTCCCCACTCAGAACAAGACTCCTGAACTTCCTGAACTATATTTTTCTTACTCAAAGTGTTAGAAACACTATAGAAATTCCTAGGTATATATTCTAGATAAATATCCAAATACTGCATATACTCATCCCACCTCAGCCTTTTGAGATTCAAATATCATTTAATTAATATATAATTTAATATCTTATGATCCGTATACAATGTAAAATTTTCCCCTAATATATTATGCTGCCAATACTTCAAGGCATAAACCATAGAAAACAACTCAAGGTCGTACATAGGGTCATTAAATTCAAGTGTCCTCAACTACTATGACCCATATTCCACAACTATTTCTCTTTACATCAATAATACTCCAAGACTAATGATAAAAGCATAAAAAACCAATCTATACTTGTAACGTAGATCTATTAGTATCAAAATTGGTGCATTTTTCCAACACTTCTTAATCTCCTATAAAGCATTATCATATACTCCAGACCAATAAAACATCACACCCTTTTTAGTCAAGACCTAAAGAGGTAATTCCATGTGGGGAATGTCTTAGATGAACCTCCAATAAGAGTCCTCTAACCCCAATAAACTACATATATCATAACCATTCTTGCTATACTCCCAATAAATCACTAGTTTCACATTCTCTATATCCACAGACACACATTCCTCTAAGATGATATGACCCAAGAAGTGTACCTGATCAATCCAACACTGATACATAGATATCTTAGCATATATTTGGAGTTTTATTAGTGTACTTAGGGTGATGTAACAATTTTATGAATGATATTCATGTGTTTTTTAGTACACCAAGATATCATCCACACGCACAACCACAAAATGATCCTGTAATGGGTGGAAGATTCACTTCATCAGGGCCATAAAAACTCTAGGAGCATTCATCGAACCAAAAGACATCATGATGAACTCATAAATGTCATAACTTCTTCTAAATGTAGTCCTTGGAATATCAAAATCTTGAACTCTAACCTTATGATACCCTTATCTCAAGTCAATCTTTGAGAAGACATAATATCCCCTCAACTGGCCACATTGGTCTTCAACACACATAAGAGGATATCAGTTCTTTAGATTCATATGGTTCAAATTACATTAATAAACAGACATGTACAAGGTTCTCTCAGCAATAATCAAAAATAAAACTGGATAACACCAAGGCAACGTACTCAGATGAATAAAACCCTTATCCATCAACTCTTCTAGTTGAGTCTTATTTTCTTGAATATCTGTTTGTGAAATTATGTAAGGTGGAATAAAAACTAGCTCATCCCACCATAGGATCCCAATTGTATATTCCACATCTCTATCATGTGGAATACTAGATAATTCCTCAGGAAACATGTCTTTTAACCTATCCACATGGGTGCAATTACCTCACGCATCATAACCCCATCGTCTAGTAAAAAACTAGAAACATGGGCATCGATCTCCCCTAGTTGCTGCTGAACTGGCCCACCATGGACCTCCATGATATCTTAATATCCATTGTAAATATATTTACATCCCTATATATATATGTAAAAGTCACTCTCCTTTTGTAACAATAAATGTGGGCTCAGTATGCTACTTGGAAATCCATACGCATAACGAGGTCAAAGCCTGACATGTTAAGGATGTAATGATACCAATTAAAATGATACATTATAAACTATAGAGAACACCCCTTGCACAAATAGACATATCTTAACCATATTTCCAATGGGGTATCTATTATTATTTCCCCACATAAAAACTCCACCACCTTGCTAAAACCATTTTAATTTTTGTAGATAAAAAAGTATAAGGGGAACTAGTATCAATTTAGAAACTAGCTAGTATAGAAGCTTCAATAATTGTACATATAACTATCGATGGTACATTCTATCTATCCAAAAGTGTAGGATTATCTACATGAAACTGCCTTGAACCTCTTTCATGGGATAAAATCTGAGTCCCATGATCTGCATGAATCTACTGATATAGGATCTTTTTCCTAAAGACACCTCATCCACTACCTTAACCATCAAAGCTAGTAGAACTCCAACTGCTAGAATGATATGGGGTTGAAGACCCCCTCCAACACACTGGTTCTTCCTAGATGCTCCATCATTACCCATATTTCATGAATTCCTATATAAAATATGAAGATGTCCCATAATTCCATCAGACCAACACTCTACCAGATGTCATATTCACTACCTATGAAGTGACATATCCAACCACACTATTGGAAAAGAATTCGGGTAAGATCCTAAGTAACTAATAATTCCTCACGTAAAATCTTATTCTGTAGCTATAATAATCATTATCATAGAGATTCTTCCTACCCTCAGATTATGTAAATTCTGATCGTCCAAAAGAAACAACATGTCCTCCACAAGAATCCTCCTTCAGGTTCCCCTCAGATAAGAGAGCCTGATCTACAACCTCAACATACTTCTTTAACCAAAAGATGTTAACATGGGACATAATCTAAAATTTAGGTCCATCATGGAAATTATTTTCTATAGAAATATCATCCCCTTCCAGCATTAGAGAAAATCACTATTTGTCACTAAAGATATCAGCATATTCCATCACTGATACACTCCCCTAATTCATCTTCATGAACTCAACTTCTTTCTTCTGTCTCAGTTTCTTTAGATAAATATTCTCTAGGAACTTCTCTATAATGTCATTTCATACCATACCCTATACTTGGATAGTTTGATCCTAAACATCAAACCAGCTCTTTTTTGATCCTTATAACATATTAGTAACCAACTTGAACCTCTTATTAGTTGGAGTATCTAAATGTTCAAGTATAGTCTGGATGGATTAAATTTTGAACTCATCCACCTTAGGTCCACCCTCTTCTGTAAATGTTAGATGGTGATGTAACAGAAACTCCCATGTTATGTTAGACATACTACTCACAAAACACTCTTGGTATCTCTCTATAAACCAAATAAACCAAGAAAATTTATCACATAAATTCTCTCCAACTCCTTCTCCTAGAACTACTGATGCCTCAGATTCCACTACTGGAGGATCATTTATTGTCATATCCTCTAGAAATCCTATTAAAAGAAGTCATTTTGGAGGCATATATCTTAAATTCCAAACCCACAGATTAGGTCACATAACAAATCATTATCAAAGAATTATTCATTGACATAATTCAATAACAAGTCATCCCCCAAACCCCTTGACATGGTCATAACAGATGGATTATCATTACCCTTAACAATCCTACATATAGGTAATGGTTAAAAAAAGGGTAAACTCATTCTCATTGTTCATTATTCTCATTAAACACACAATTATTCAAACATTGCATCATTTTATAACGTTCAAGTTCACATTAGAACAATTTTCATTAAAATTTACACTTGAAAAGAAAAAAATCTCAATTTCAACAACTTACCCAAAAAAATTATTTTCCAAAAAATGCCTAAAAATATGCATGAAAAAATTAATCCTAAATGCCCAGAATGATTAATGCATACTCAAATCTCAAGATATACCAGGACATGAGTCAAGTCTCATAAAATCTTAGAAACAATTATCACATCACACAATGAATGCATTAACCATGGTGAAATAACATCCAACTATAATAGGAAGCACCAATAACAAGAATTCCCACCATAGGTACTTGGGTTCTACCCCATACATTGGTTAGATACTCCCACAAATGATATCAGGTCTAAGGCATGACTCTTATAAGTCTCCAATTTACATTTCCCAAATAGTAAAATAGAAGAAAATAAAAGATAACTCATATGACACCACTTTGTAATATCCCAACCCAAGATCCACATATCAGTTCCCTAAATAGGACATTTGTGTGAAATCAATCATGCCTCCATATATGCCATATGCTATTGACTAGCAACGAGGGTGTAATATATCAATACATGGAGATTGTACCCTCTTTATCAAAGTATAACAACAATGAAAATTACCCTGAAATAACCAATATACAATAACAATCAACAAAAATTGTACAATATTTGGAAAAGATCAGCATCACATGATGATATAAGAGGAACACACTATCCTAACCAAAATAATAGACATTTCATGACAAGTATTTTTCAAGTTTCAAATGAAAATCCAAAATAAAGACACAATGATAGTACTAAGTGGGTCTCAACACCGTGTTTGGTTCCAAAATCAATGATATTTCCTGACTCATCCATCTAATAAGGGTATCTTGGCCTTATCTTGTCCATAAACCATGATTTTTATTCGGGTACTGATCAGGAATCCCAAGTAGGGTGTGAGTATAACTCAGTAGGCTACCAATAAATATGTCTAGACAATATCCTATCAATAATAGTGTATACTATTATATATATAATAAATCAAAATGTATAATGTATATAGTTATCACATTTCATTATTCATTAATTAACCACATAAATCTCAGGGTTCCTGAGGACATTATAACCCTCATTATCTTCTTAGGCTCGTTCTGTATTCTGAACAATTTCATATAAGGAATTAAAAATTCAATATAAAACATGGTATTTCATTATCCATTTCATTCTATTTCACATCATGTTAATTCATAACTATATTCCAATGCAAATATCATGGGTGTAAAATGTCATGTCTAACACCCTGTGGGTATGTGGAGCCTCTGCCCCTATCCCACAACTCAACATCACACGGGTATTTGGAGACTCAGTCAATGTCCTACACCTTCTGTCACATATGGGTATTTGGAGCCCCAGTCCCTATCCCACACTTATTTATCAAATTTGGGTAATTTTAGCCTCAGTTACTATCCCACACTCATTTATCACATATGGGTACTTAGAGACTAAGTCCCTACCCCGTACTTGTATATCAATCAATCACAATATTTCATATATCACCAAGATCAATGTTAATCAACATTAACCTCATTTTTATCATTTCACATCAGGTTATTCCATTATAACCTATCAAAACAACATGGTTCTTCAATTTGATCACATGTAATAATATAAACAATTCATCATTAAATTTTTTTGAAATATTTTAATCATATAACACATTAACCCATTAAGGTAAATCCAATAATCGCATAATTATAATTTTCATTTAATTATAATCACATAATTTGACCAATTACACAATCCCATTAATTAACCAATTACATATTTCCCATATCCTCTCAATATTATAATCAATTCATTCCATTAATTAATTAACCAATTAATAAATTCAATTCAACCAATTATAATTTACCCAATTTCAACCAAATTTATTAACACATTGAAATTTAATTAAAATAGTTTAATCCTAGATTAAATCGACCAATAATGAAAATTTAAATTGAAAAATACATAAAATAAATTAATTCAAGTTTATGGAATTTTTAATTTAGACTACCTACTTTGAGATCTTCATCAGAATCTTTCTAACAAAAATATCCAATTGAAGTGAAACAACCAAGATCATGACGAAGAATAATATATAGATCCAAAACCCATGTCCAAGATCAAAAGTATCAATAATAATCAAACCTATTATCTAGAACCAACTTAAATGGAGTAAAACCATCCCTTTTTTGTTCAGAAAGAGAGATAAAAGGGAGTGAAATCTAATCAGGAAGAAACCACATACCCAAAGAGGTGAATATTTATCAATCTCACCATCAATTCATCATGAAAAGTGTTTAAGAGACCTATGAATTTAACCTAAAGCATAAAAAAATGATAGTAATGAGTTTCAGTCAAGTTGGTCGACTTAGGTGATGTCTGAGGGGGTCAATAATTCTAAAACTATTTTTTTTGAATAATTAAACTCACCCGCATGGTTTCCAGAGATGGGGTACATGGTTTTCAATCCATGTTTCCTATCCTTGCACCTCTCATGTGGGGTTGAAAAGTTACTCATAAGATGGAACATATTTTGAAAAACCATTCACTAACTATGCAATCCTTCTCAATATGGAATTTCATAGTTTGTTGAGGGAAGGGTGAATGGTTTAAGAAAAATGTGCGCCAACCATGAACTACCCCAAACCCCTCCAAAGACATCCAAATTTCACCCAAACACAACCAAGATAAAACCTAAAAATATATACAAAAAACTAAAAGAAAAATAGTACCTAAAACTTAGATTTATACATCTACATAAATGGTTGGTATATTATAAAAGTAATGAACTAGTGGTTTAACTTAATATAATGAAGAATTGTAACATTTCAACCTCAAGTGAGCGATGAATGTTAAGTGATCATGAGTAATGATAAAACTATTATAAAAACATTACACAATAAGAGTATATGAGGATAAGTTTTCATTATGATCTATCCACAATTTATAAACATACATAAGTTATTAAGTTTAAATATATTCTATACTGTATTACCAAAGAAACTATCTATATTGTTCATGGAGCCTTTCAATGTATGTAGGAAGATATCAATGATCTAGAAGAATAATCAAGTAACATAAAGAGGGATTTGAAGTAAAATAATAGGGATTTTATAAAACTATATATGTTGGATTGAGAATTTAAAAAAAATTGTGTACATTTAAATATGTTCATCAAAGTTAAAATAAAAATGGCTCAAATAAAATGAACTGATAGATGGTTTCAAGTATAATATTTAAGAGAGGATCAATGCAATTTAAGAAAAAAAAATAGAATTTATGTATAGGATTTTCAATTGGAATTACAATCTAATAAGATCAAGGAACATGTCTATTTTTTCAAATAAAAATGTTAAATTACATAAAGTGGATGATGAGAGAAATAATAAGATCTATGGAGATAAGATGAGTTTGATTGAAGATCAAAAATAAAGACTCAATATGATATGTCTATAATTTAAAGTTATGTTGGAAAATATTGATAAGGAACATATTGAGACTTAAAAAAAGATATTTTTTGTGGATACTCAATACTCTTTAGAGTATTGTAATATTAAAATACATCCAACACATGAAAATAAAATCATTACTTTATTTAGGGATATTTCTTGATAATATTTGAATAAAGTATATCCGTAAATAACATAATTTAATAATTTTTCTAAATATTTTTTCATGAAAAGTATTGGTTAAAGACAAAATATAAAAAATTATGGATAATGAAATGTGATAAGAATCATACCACCATTATTTATGGGGATATGAAAAAGAGTTCATAAGCTGGTTCCCCACAAATATCCCAACAAATTATAAATAAGACAAAAAAACATCATACTCTTGAAATAAAAATAAAATGTTTGGTGGGTTAATGACAGTGATACAAAAGATTTCGGATTTTTCCATTGAATTGTTTTTACAATAAATTAAATAAAAAATTAAAATGGAAACCAATTTCAAGGGGGATTAATAAATATAATAAGAAGAAACATTCATAGAGTAAGAAATTTTTTAACACCTATGCTATTGTAAAGTATAACAGTAATCATAATAGTGAATTATCATATCAAAATGTATCTCATGATGATAAGAATATAAGACCACAATATTTGGTTAATAAATAATAATAAATGTTGGAATTTAAATATAATAATATTTTATACAAAAAATCTCATTTCACCAACACGTCCAACTCGATTAAATATTGTCTCAATATCATCCAAGTATCGAGAACAAAAGGTAAGACACTCCTCATCCAAATAGCCTCGAATATTTCAAGTATGCAAGGTGAAAAAACCTTAAATTCTAAATCCCAAAATGTGAATCAAAGTGCATAATTTAAAATAAAAATATAGTAGTTATGAAACTAAGAATAATCAATATGATGAAACCAACCTTACTTATAATATTCCAAATGATATTCTAGTAATATGGATTGAAGATTTATAAATAATGAGGAAGATATAAGAATCAAAAGTAAAATATAGTGAAAAGGGAAAATAAAATATCCCACATGAATGTAATGAAATTATGTATATGGTGTGAAACATGGATGGAAACAATCATAAATATTTTTATATAATAATTTTATCACAATAATAGATCATAAAGAAGATGAAATATTCACTAGGTGATACAAGTGGCTTAAAATTTTTTGGTAAGATAAATTTCACACAAAAAGAAATTAAATATGAAATAAGATCCATATAGCTCCAACAATAATTGATTTTCATATGTGAAATCATGAAGATTATAGGAAATAGATTAAATTACTTGAGAAAATAATATAAACCTTGTTGTTATCATTACGAATCAAGATGGATCCCCTATTCCCCTTAACCTTTCTGTGTTGTATATGTTCCTTCAAAAATGGAAAATAAAGGAGAGGCACGAACTCATGGGGATAACCTAAGAAGGAGTATTGAATACCAATGTTGGATATCCAAGATAAGGATGATTCCATCATGTAATTTTTCTTATGTAGGTTCACTAAAAAATCAAATGAAGGGATCATCCTTTACAAATAAAGCATTTTTTATCAATTCATGATAGAAATGTGAATTAAAATTCCCTCTTGATTTGATATTAATTTTCAAATAACGAAGAAATATTTTGGATAATTAAATCTTTTGTGAAGATGTGGTTATTCTAAAGAGTTTGGACAATAACATGAGAAACATAATTTATTTTTTGTTTTCTCAATATGCATTTTTATAGTCATATCTATTGAAAAGATTCATCATTTTAGATATTGTACGAAAAGTTAATTTGAGGGGGAGACAAGTGGATTTATATATATATTCTACCAAAATTTCAATATAATATAAATCTAATTAGTCTAGATAGTTTCTAAAGTATTTCATTGGTCAAGGTATTAATATATTAATCTCTCATCCATGGATATATAAAATAAATATTGTAATAAAAAGAGTGTGAAATTGAATCAATTAGTGGTTTAAGAAATGTGAAAGTATTGAAGGTGTACCATGGACACTTATCCTACTATTTACAAATGAATATTTTAAGACTATTTGATGATGTGACTGTATAAGTATCAAGTTGGTCTATTTTATAAGTGTTTCATTCCTCAATTAGTATATTTATCACAGAATAAAATTTGACAACTAATGAAGACAAGTTTAAATGTTCTCATTCCATAATGTATCAAGATAAGTTGGTAAAGGAAATATTTTTTTTCTATATTAAAACCTATTTTTACTAAATCGAGAATTGATCACATATATATAGAGTGAAATGGTGGATAACGCATTTGTTATGAATGAACTGATACCATTTTACAATGAAAATTTTATTCATTATCAGTAAGGGAGAGATAAATTGAAATTATTGTTTTGAAAAGTTACTGGAGGAGAAGGAAGATTAAGATTCACATTTTTACATATTCATTTCGAATGTACATTTAATGTAATACCAAAAAATTAAAATGGGGATATTGAAGTGACCACTTTGTGTGTAAGCTATATTTTTTTTCAATGGTTGTTATCAGATATCAATGAAATATAGATATTTCATTGATACCAATATATTAAATATGTATCTTCTTTATATCCCCTTTAATTTTTGAAAAGTTTATTTCACATTCTCTCACCCATTTTGAAAACAAATAAAATGTTCATGGGAAAAGGGTATGAGTTTATTCTTAGGAAATATTTCACCAAATAAAAAGTGGGAGATTGAAGAGCCTAATTTGTGTGTCAATTATTTGTATGTCTGTGGTGGATATTAGTTTTTAATGATTTTCAATGAAATTAAGATATTTAATTGATTTGAATATGTTTAAGTTGTTTGAATTAATAATATTTTGAATCATTCGTTTGATGTATCCAAATGTGTTAATAATGTTGATGTAGCGTGGACGAATAAGGATAAAATGAAGTTCTCAAGTCTTGTTATCTCAATAAAGATGAAAGTTATTTTGAAGGCATTGAGTGTAATTACAATAATCGAGGAGTTGATAGTATGTCAAAAAAATATTCTTGATTATTATAGAATCATGTTTGATATCAAAATTATGACATTTAGGATGTTTCTATAATAATTTTACAAATTAGAAAAGACAAAGATGGAAAAAATTATCAGGAGCAGGCCATCATATTGAGATGATCAGAAGAAATAGATTGGACTAAGGTAATTGTATAACTGTTTCTATTATATGAATAATTCCATGTAGAACCATCATAATGATTTCCCAATGGACATATATTTATAAATTCAGCATAGATTCCATTAGATTAAACATTCCAACATGAACTAACATATTCTATTGGGAAGATGAAGTTGAAATGTCCAATCAGAATGAGAAAAGTTTGTGAGACCACTAAAGTACCATTCAAACTAATATCAGAATGATTTAAATGGATTGATTCAATCAAGAGACAAATTAAAATAAATTATTGTTTGATTACATTCCTAATTTACATCAGGTAGATAATGATCCAAAAAATGATATCAGATGTTCTAAAGTTCTCTATTCTTCATTGATCAAACATCACAATACCTTGTAGTTTTGATTCAATATTATTTTTGGAAGAAGGGAAAATTATATAAAATAGAGTTCAATTAACTTATGTATAATGGTGATTTATAAGTGTTTTTTCAATGTTCTGTTCATTAAGATATTTGATTTATCATAAAACTCATTGGAATTATGGTTCCCAAACATTGTGAAGTACAGATTGATGTTGAATAGAGAACTGTATGAATTTCATCAGATAGACTTGTGAAAAGACTAGGATGTGAAGTTATGAAGTTTTAATAAGGGTAAAAAAGAAAATATTGATGAGGTTTTATATTATTAAAGAATTTATAAATACTATATGAAGAACATAGTGATCCATTAAATAGACTATATCAGATATAATATTCCTAATGATTAGATGGATAGTTTCCTATAAAATTTATTAGATAAAAGAAACATGTGATGATCATTTAATGAAGGGAATACTGAATAATTGGATAGGTGTTTTCAATTAATTGAAAAAATATGGGTTTCTAAAGGAATTAGACAAATTATTCCTAGATAAGGATTCATATAGTAGTCTCCATATGAATTTAAGGATATAGGTTTCTAAGGGAAATAAATTGGATTGATGGTTCATATGTAACATATTCATATATATGATTCTAAATAGTTTTTTTAGAGTGATATTTTTTGAGTAGTGTCATCTAAATGATTTTTTTTGGATCATATGATAACTTTTCTTGAATTAATTTCATTGAAACAATAGTTTCCAATACAATGTTATGAAAGGAATGTATATGAGGAAAGTAATCATCCAGAAGAATAATTTTGTGAAATATTTTGAAATGTTACTATAAATTAATATAGGAAGACTAAATGAAATATCATCAGAAAAAACACATGGTAAGAAGTTGTAACATATTAAATGCTTGTATCTCTTTATGAATTATTTAAAATTTTATAAATTTTAGTAATGTTGAGACTGAGAGTGAATTTTTCAATCATTATGAATATATTGATTATATCCAATATTTCATAATGGCTAAAGTTAAAAAATTATACCTAGACCTAAAGAAGAATCATATGAGTATTATTTGACTCCTATCTTTTAGGGAGTTTGAAGTCGTTCAAATGAATGAAGAATCGAGTGACATATACATGTTTAGAAGATAGATTTTCAAATTTTAGTGCATTATATTCCCTATATTTATTGAAAAATTATGTACATATATATGGGAGATGGTGTGATGATAATGAGACATCGATTGAGATATTGTTTTCTCATCTTGGACAAATATGTGTTATAGTAAATAATTGGTGTGCCGTAAGGAAGTTCCTACCATGAATCATGAAAGAAACTCTAATTTGGAATAAAGATTCAAGGTAAGAGGAAAAAATGAAGAATGGGGTACTAGAAGGAGAAAAATCATAAAATAGAGAAACCATTCATTAGTTTAAGGAATGAAGAAGGGATCAAAAAGATATTAGATATAATTTTCTTATCAATTTTTGATCATACATACATGGTGTAGAAGATGTGATCGGGCGTATTGGTATTAGATGGGCAAGATGATAAATGAAAAAGAAGAAAAACTAGATGAACATGTACCCTAATATCAAGAAGAATAAGAAGGGATATTCTAGGTACTAGAGAGATATTCCTTATCAATTGGTGATCATATGAATTAAAATACGAAGAATGGAATATATGAACTATCATTAGAAAAAAATAATCATATAGAAGGGATCAAAATCATAGGTTTGGATAGAGGATTATATAGATAGGTTCATAATGAAATAAGAATAATAAGAAATCCTTTTTTATCAATACTATAAAAGTAATAAGTTAAGAAGAAGGAAGAATAATAATTCATCACTAGGAAATACAAAATAAGGTGCATATAGTGCAATACATTCTTGGTGATATAATGTATCTAACAAATTATTTTGAGATTGTCTTCCCAAACCATATATAGAACCATCAAGGTGATAAAATTTGAATTAGGTAATTACAAGTATAGGAAAAAATGAATATTTTCTTATCCCCCCTCCCAATGAGTAGGTACCCACATATAGTCTATGAATTTCTTCCAAGAAAACCCAATGTAACAAGAATCACATTATATTGAATATGACATGTATTTTTCATCACTATATATGGAAAGGGATAGTTACAATTACTGAGTATTTAACCTTATAATAATATCAGGGTCCATATTTTACCTATATTCATTTACTAACATATTATAAGTAAAATAGAATAAGAGAATAAATATCCTAAAATGTGTAAGAGGTAATGGGATAAAAATTTATAATTGGTTTAATAGTTCATAACCAATACACCCCCTATTATTTTTGAGTATATCCTAATGTTTTTCTCTCATGGTTCTCCTCAAAAATAAACCTTATCTCCCAAATCCATTGAAAATATATAAAAATCAATGTACAAATCTATTGTTATTTATATCTTCATCTTTACCCATAATGCATGGGAAACTTCTCCATGTTACTCAGGTGTGATTTCACACTATCACCCATGATCTCCAAGAATAATGAAACATACATACTGACATGATTCATTGGAATTTGATAAAAAAACACCAAAGGGAACAAAAATCTCCCCTTTTATATTTTTTCAACACATTAAATTTGAAAATATAATTAGATTCATTGTAATTTCTCATTAGAAGTTCAGTTTTCATCTTCACTTAATTGACATGAAATGTAAAGTAGAATAGTTTACACCTACTTATTGATACATTAATTATGAAATAAATATATATCACCCAATCAACATCCTCAGTCTAAAGAATATCTCCTCCAATTAATTTTCCCTTCCTTTCTTGAGAGAAAGTGAGACCAAAAAATTTCTTAGTAGTGAGCCTTAAGAATTTAATCTATAAGGATACATGGGAAATATAGATGTAGAAAATAATATTGAATTTAAAAAATCATCAAGGGTATCTATATTCATTACTCAATGTGTTATCGACTATGAAACTCATTTATTTAAGGCTACTCAAATAGATGTTTAAGAATGAGTACGAACCTAAACATAATGAAAAAAACACATCAAAACATTCAATTAAATTTGTTTCACTTCTCCATTTGGTTTTATAGTCACCCCCCTAATAATTATACATAATAAACTATAAAAAAATTTGGAGAGTCAAAATCATACCTCATTCTTCCGAAAAAACTAGGATTGTACGAAATCATATATTTAGTAAAGATATTGAAATCTCTAATAGTTTAATCTTGTTTTGTAGCTTCCCTTTAGGATATTCTCTCCATTATTCACCATGGTTGATTCATTTACTAAGTCATATGATCTAATAAATTTTTGAACCATAATATTTTTGATACTAATTGAAATAATTCAATTAACATTTTATAAAGAAGTTCTAATATACCAATTGAATCATTTTACATAATAGCCTTAATTTCCAATAGTATTAACTTAAATTATTTTTTAAAATAATAACCACCAAAATATAGGAATTATTATATTTTTAATAATATATATTTTTTGAATAATTTGGGATGATACTTCATCCTCAACCCAACAACAATTTCTTTAGGGAAATTTATTTTCGATACTTCTTCATTCTTGCATCATCCTGGATTTTTAAACATAATTAAATTTTGGATAACATGGATTTATTTTTATTCTATGATTTCTTATTATCTAGAATACCATTTTATTCTTGACATAGTAAGGAAAATTCATACTTTTATTATTTATATAACATAATAGTATCATCAAACTAATCTTTCTATAGGATTAATATGTCTTTAAAAATATGTTATTCTTATAAGTTTTGGGTTTATTTATTATTTTAAGCATAACATTTGGAAATTGGAATAAACATTGATTTCCCTTTTTTATTTATACACTATTTGATTAGGAAACCATTTCATAAATATTTTATCTTTATGAACTATCTTTTTTTACCGTCCACACACTTGTTCAGAAGTATTTGAGCTTCCTTTATTAGGAAACCTCTCAAATTCTTTCAGAGTGTCAGCTAATAATCAAATCCAATTGTATCTCTCCTAGATTGATAGTATTATATTATATTCATCTTTCTCACTATGTTATTGTATTTCATAGAAATGTTGAAATGGTATATTATTTGGTTTCTTATACAATAATTGATGCATATTATCCCTATTCAAATACCCTGACCATAATCTCTCATCAATGATCTATTGGGATAGACTTTCTGAATAACATTAATTATTGGATTATTTCATATGGAAGACTTATATTTCCTTGTGAACTACTTCTTGACCTATGTTTCATATCCTAATCGTCATACGATCCATGTTAGTATAGTGGATACCAACATTCCACATAATGGTTTCTATATTCATTGAAATATTCAGATTAATTATCAAAGATTAAAAATTTATTTTAGAAAGAAATATTTCTCTTTATTTGTGGAAACTAATTCTATTTATCCGGTTTGAGCTGAACTATAGCTATAATATCACTTTATTTGGGTCATAGACCACTTTTATTATTTGAAAAAATATATTGACACTATATGATACATGCCTGAACCTCTAAAAACAACAACAATGAGCTAAAAAAATATCCATTTTACTTATAATCTTAGTTATTAAAAATGTTTATGCTTGAGAAAATTACTATTTCTAGTTTGAAACCCCACTTTTTTGGGATTTATTAGGGAGGAGTTGGAAATTATCTTGGATATGATCACCTACATCCTTGATAGATTGGTTGTTTTAAAAATGTGTTTAGAATTCTATATTTTTATAGTTTTTTACATTTTTTACTTCACTAAACATTATAATGTATTTAGTGATCATAGGTTTAACCACATTGTGGGATACCATTATGAATGGGAATGATTTTTATACTTCCCCGAAAGTTCCAACACTATCTTTACAAATATTATAATTATATTTTGAAATAATATTAGTTTATTAAACCCGATTGGATATAGTTCTCTTCTTATTTATTTGGGATTTTTCAACATGAATTGATTATATATATTTTAGTTTAATCACATGTTAAAGGAATTATTGTTGAGATTTTTCTTATCATCATCCAATAATCTAAAACTATCTTCCAAATTACTCTTCATAATACGAGCTTAAACTACATGCATTATTATTTCCTCAAGGAGTGATTTTTTAGTGTCATCCAATTTTTATTTGACATAATGTTGTGTATAATTAACATTTATTATGAATTTATATATCTTTTATAATGCATATATTACAGCAGTGACACCGAATTTAATAAATTAATTCTCAAAAACTCTTCTTATGTCATCAATAACTTGAAAATATCATTCATTACAATCTAATAAAGTTTCAACCTTTTCTCTCACTAGTTTTATGAAGGTGTTTCTTATATCAACAATTTTAGATAATGTATATTCTATGAAATATTATTCCTTTTCTAGACATGATATTTCTTTCCATAGTCCCTTAATATAATATAATATATATTCAATAACTTTGATAGAATATTTCTTCAGATAACTATTGACTTCAAATTATAAATCTACAAAGCGATTTATCACAGTTCTCATGTTCATCACTAATCAAAATAAATTTCATTAAAGGAATAAAAACTAACTAATTTTCCAATAAAATTAAAATTAAAAATACATTAATATAACAGTGATTTATCCTTCATTTTTGAGATCATCCTCACCTCCTTACATTTTTTTCATTTTCTCATTTCTTAATAACCTGTCTGAATTTTCAGATTCCATATTAATAGGAATAGAAACTGGTTCTTTAATCTAAGGATATTCATCAAAATAAAAAAAACATTACTTCATTAAATTATGATAAATATTAGTGGAAAACTAAACCAAAATCCAACCATAGGGATCTCTTTCTATGATACTGATTAAAATTCCCTTATGGATCGAGTTTTGAAACCTGTGGGGGGATCATGTGTTATGTACTCATATTATAAAATTTGAAATTATCCACTAAACATTTAACCTCATTTGGTTGTACAATTATGTTTCAAATTTTGATATTTAGATCAATGTATTTTATAGTAAGAAATAAAGAACCACATAGAATGAAAATAAAGTAAGTAAATATGTTAACCAATATTTTTATAGGGTTTGGTCCAAATGTTGGAAACCAACTCCTTTTCATAATTGGTTATTCACCATACACAAAAATTATAGATAATAATTCATCATTAAATCCAGTATTTTTTGAATTATCAAGACTACATAGAGTATTACTATTTATACACATCCTAATTCTTAAAAGACATCCACAAACTCAACTTCATAATGAAATCACTTATTCACACTAAGTTGTACTTGAATACCATGAGCCGCACTAGTTTCTTAGCATCCACATATAAATATAAGTGTTGTATTTCTAGATACTCTGAAATTATAACATTATTTATTATAGGTATGTATCTAAATCCCTTAAATTGATCTCTATCCTCTCATAATTGTGTGTTTGACCGTCACTTCTTCTGCTAGAATACCTTTTTATAGCTCAATATATGTTTTATAAATAACTCTAGGTTATTTGAAGAAACATTATGTTACTTTATTAATTCATAGAAATACTTTTATATTCTTAAATAAAATAGCACATAAATATATGAAATAATAGAAAACAATGTTAAAAATCATGAAAAATAGTTAATTATGTCCTCAAATATTTTTTTTATTCTATGTTTTTTGGGTCACATGATTTGAACTTAGATTGATTGTAAAATTCATCTTTTTTCATTCAGTTTTGGTTCAAAAGTGATCTTATATTTAGTTCACTATCAGATACAAATTCCTCAAATTCAATAGGTCTCAACTATTTTTCTTGTATAATTACTCTTGGTACTCACATGTTTGATCACAAGAAATCTATCCCCGTTCATTTATTTTTATATATATGACACCCAAAATATTATTTTCTATATTTAGAATGAAAAAAATTCATACCACATTCAATGATTCATATATCATTTCTCTTTTTCTCAAATTTTCTTATAAATGGAAGTCCTCCCATGATATACTAGTATTTTGTCTCCTAAAAATTTATCTCTTATTAAATTATATGGGTTCCTTTTATTTTTATCACTTTATAACTAATCCTGGATTGTAGGTATTCTATGATATTTCTATAGTATTTGATATTATTCCTCTACCCTCAATATACCTTCATAATAATTAGTTATCTCTTATTCTCATTCCACTAGATTTCATATTATTTAGTTGGAATTTTACATTAAAACTTTCATCAAAAAAATATTCATAAAATAAAAGCATGATTTCTAGAAAAATATTTATATCTAATTCATCTACTAAATCTCAAACTTTATCATACCTCATTTGTGACATTTAAAAAACTAATGATCAACTATTTTATCAACACATTTAAATATGGAAGTAATTTTTAGATTAATTTACTTCTCATATATTAATGATTCCTTTATCATCTCTTATCTTAAATGAAAAATTTGAATAAAATTATTTTGTGATATTTAAATATATTTCAAATCAGTAGTAGCATATTCACATTTCCTTTTCATCTGAATTAGAAATCAATGAAATTCATTTTATTATATTTGAAAAGGAATCATATAATCCCTTTATATTTTACCTTCTCTCTTCTCATTTTGATGCTTATATTATTTAAAAGACATATCTTCTATCACATTTAATTTATGGTTTTTTGATTAATTAAAATCAGCATTTTCATCATCCAAATATTTTATTTCAGTAGAAATTAAATTGAAGTACTTGATAATTTGGCCGAAAATATTTTTTTATTTATTAATGATTACAAATTATAAAGAATTATCATTACAAGAGTCATGATTTTTCATATGAACTTAATAGTAACTAAAAACAATTTAGGTGCATGTAAATAATCTATTTTCATCATTTATCTCTTTTGAATATTAGTTAGAATATTTTCAATGGTGGGTGTAGGGTCAGCACTGAATCCTAGGGCCCAGGGAGGCTAATAGTGGATATATTAAAAATATTAAACATAATAAATCAAACACATGATTTTTTAGAAATAATAGAATAACTCTTGAATGTTTTATAATGGGGGAAAAAGATACCACCATTAAAACTAGAGCATGACTTTTCCCTAGGTGAAACATAATTCATATCGATATCTCACACTTCGTTAGAGTGTCTTCATGGGATGAATAAATGATTTAAATGAATTATTTTTTTAATTTTCATTTAATATTATAACCATAATGAAACAAACCTTTTAATATCCTCTATATAGAATTACATAGGGTTAGATATGCCACCCTAGAGGTTTGAGTGGATGGATAGAAACCTGGTGGTGTGAAAAGTGCAATATGATCAAGGGGTCTTGGATCGAGGATTAGAGTACCATGAGGCTCATCATTATCGATGATGTTTTTGAATCTCTACAATTGTCATGACCCGTCCTCGGGGCCCGTGCCGTGACTACCCCAAGCCCACCTTCCATAGGCCAGGGGCTGGCGACTAGCACCAAAGGCGTAAATCCCGATAACTGGGAAGGCATTGCCTTTATAAAAGTGAATAAAACACCACAGAGTACAAGCGGAAGTAAAACACTAAGTACAAAGAGAAGTGATAAAAGGTAAATGGGCCAGAATAAAAACCCAAAAGGAAGTACAACTACAACAGAACAAAGTACAATGGAAAAAGACAACAGTTGGAAGGATGGAAGCGGCTCCTGGGTCGTCCTCCTCAGATCCTACCTGAAGGGTAGGTACAGATGACGCAGCTCCTAGATCATCCACCTCGGATCCTACCTGAAGGGTAGGTACAGATATACTCCACAACGCTCTCGCCCGTCAACCTCCTCCGAGTGTCGTCTCACCGTGAAGTCCACCTCCGGATATTGACTCTTCGTGTAGTCCACCTCCGGGTACTGAATCGTCGTGTAGTCCACCTCCGGGTACCGTCCAGTCCTCGAACACTCGGCCTCCGTCATCACTACCCGTCGTCTGCAACCAACACAACGAGGTGCGGGCCTAGCCCGTGCAGGGGTGAGTATAACGATACTCAGTAGGGACCCCGAGACCCTCAAGGTCTCACTAAAACCAACAAGGATAACCACAAAGTAGATCTCAACAGATAACCTCTAATTAGGTATATGCCCATACATATATCTAAGTTATCAAGTAACCCATCTCAATCATGAGTAATCACAAAGATCATGAAATCAACGGATAACCACTACCCAGGTATATGCCCATATATATACCTAAGTTATCAAGTGACCCATCTCAATCATGAGGTAAACACAAAGGTAAAAAGTCTCAGCTCAAACCAGGATTTCCATTATCAAAACCGTAACTGCTGAAGAGCCCCGTCTCTGGAGTGTACAGTGGTCCTGTCATGACTCCGAGGTACTACTCACTAACCTAAGACTGCTGAGGTACTCCTCCTGTCGAGTACCGCGGGTCAGCCACCCAAACACAGTAGTGCTTCCCACCGAGGTATGTCACCCAAACACAGTAGTGCACACCCCCTAGTAGCCTGCTGAGGTACTCTCCAGATGAGTACCGCAGGTCTGCACTATCACACAAGTAGTGCTCCGTCCGCCATGGGTCTGCACCTCACAAAGTATTGCTCTGTCCACTGGGCTAGTCGACTCACTCCAAGTCGAGTCAGTCAAGCAGTCGTCAGGTCTCAGTCGGCTACACGGTTTCCGTACTCCGCACGCTCGTCTCTGGGAGGGTCTACTCCATGAGCTACAGATCGATACTCCAAGTATCTCAATTTACCATAAAGAAGTATCTCAAAGGACTGCCTCGTCATAGGGGTCTCAACGCAACAGACGGCCCGTCAATCGGACGTTCGGTCTGTGAGTTATTAGCCTTTTCATCCCAGGGACCCGGTTGGTTTCGTGTGCAAACCAATCTGGCCATATCTCAACTGTACCCTGAACTCTCATAGGGTATACTCATAGGGTCCGTTTCTCAATGTGATCACCAACTCCGCTGACGGTTCGTCAAACGGACGTCCGGTCTGAAAGATATCAGCTTTTCCGTTCCAGGGGCATGGTTGGATTTCGGGTACAATCCAACCCGGCCACTATCCAACTACATCCAAAACTTGGGCAAAGTATTCCAAAAGTTCCGTCTCATCAAGAGGAATTCAACGAGAGAGACGACGCGTCAATCAGACGCCCGATCTGTGAGTTATTGGATTTTTCATTTTAGGGGCCCGGTTGGTTTCGTGAGCGAACCAACCCGACCGCACTTCGACGACATCCAAACCTCGAGCGGAGTAAGCCAAAAGATCCTTCTCATTAAGAGTAATCCAACAAAGTCGACGGCACGTCAATCGGATGTCTAGAGCTCAAGATATAAGCGTTTCCGCACCGAGGGCCCGGTTGGTTTCGTATCCGAACCAACCCGGCCAACCCAAAGTATTCCGAAACCTTGAGTATAATATACTGAAACGACCGTCTCATTCCAAGGATCGCTACGCAACTGACGGTACGTCGATCAGAGGTCCGTAGCCCAAGATATGGTCATTTGACCAAAGAGGGTCCGAAAACTGGGGGTCTGGGCCCGGACTGACCCGGCCCGACCCCCCCTGGGTCGGCCCGAACCGGTCCAGCCGGCTCAGCCAGTGCGGCCGAGCGGAAGCCGCGGAGCGGGGGGGGGGGGGGGGGGGGTGCACGGCCCGCCCTCGCCGTTGATTGAGGCCGGCGGCGGATCCGCCGCCGCCAATCCTCCGACGGCGCGCTCGGGCGCCGCCGCCTCCTGGCGACTGGACGGCTCCGGCCGCCACCCCCGGTCGCCGGCGGCGCCGCGCCAGCAACCCGCACCTCCGGGTGTTTCTGCGGGCCACCGAAGTTGCTCCGGTGGTCCGTTTTCAAAACTGTCTGAGCCGGTGTTCATCTCGGGTCTCGAACTTTACTGCGCAGGCTACAAAAATACATTGCGGCCCCGTTTGTCATCGCCCATCATTATGCATGTCAATTAACCAAACGTACCGTCTTTGTGGTTTCCGGCGCGACGCAACGGCGCCATGCCCCTTCACCGCGAGTTGCTCTGGTGGTGTGCATAGTGCAATATGATCAAGGGGTCTTGGATCGAGGATTAGAGTACCATGAGGCTCATCATTATCGATGATGTTTTTGAATCTCTACAATTGTCACGACCCGTCCTCGGGGCCCGTGCCATGACTACCCCTATCCCGCCTTCAATAGGCCAGGGGATAGAGACTAGCACCAAAGGCGTAAATCCCGATAACTGGGAAGACATTGCCTTTATAAAAGTGAATAAAACACCACAGAGTACAAGCGGAAGTAAAACACTAAGTACAAAGAGAAGTGCTGAAAGGTAAATGGGCCAGAATACAAACCCAAAAGGTAGTACAACTACAACTGAACAAAGTACAACGGAAAAAGACAGCAGCTGGAAGGACCGAAGCGGCTCCTGGGTCATCCTCCTCGGATCCTACTTGAAGGGTAGGTACAGATGGCGTAGCTCCTGGATCGTCCACCTCAGATCCTACCAGAAGGGTAGGTACAAATAGCCTCCACAACGCTCTCACCCATCAACCTCCTCCAAGTGTCATCTCACCATGAAGTCCACCTCCGGATACTGACTCTTCATGTAGTCCACCTCCGGGTACTGACTCGTCGTGTAGTCCACCTCCGGGTACCGTCCAGTCTTCGAACACTCGGCCCCCATCAGCACTACCCGTCGTCTGCAACCAACACAACGAGGTGTGGGCATATCCCATGCAGGGGTGAGTATAATGATACTCAGTAGGGACCCCGAGAACCTCAAGGTCTCACTAAAACCAACAAGGATAACCACAAAGAAGATCTCAACAGATAACCTCTACTTAGGTATATGCCCATACATATATCTAACTTATCAAGTAACCCATCTCAATCATGAGGAATCACAAAGATCATGAAATCAACGGATAACCACTACCCAGGTATATGCCCATACATATACCTAAGTTATCAAGTGACCCATCTCAATCATGAGGTAAACACAAAGGTCAAAAGTCTCAGCTCAAACCAGGATTTTCATTATCGAAACCGTAACTGCTGAATAGCCCCGTCTCTGGAGTGTACAGTGGTCCTGTCACGACTCTGAGGTACTGCTCACTAACCTAAGACTGCTGAGGTACTCCTCCTATCGAGTACCGCGGGTCAGCCACCCAAACACAGCAGTGCTTCCCACCGAGGTATGTCACCCAGAAACAGTAGTGCACACACCCTAGTAGCTTGCTGAGGTACTCTCCGGACGAGTACCGCGGGTCTGCACTATCACACAAGTAGTGCTCCATCCTCCATGGGTCTACACCTCACAAAGTAGTGCTCCGTCCACTGGGCTAGTCGACTCAGTCAAAGTCGAGTCGGTCAAGCAGTCGTCAGGTCTCAGTCGGCTACACGGTCTCCATACTCCACACGCTCGTCTCTGGGAGGGTCCTCTCCACGAGCTACAGGTCGATACTCCAAGTATCTCAAAGTCCCACGAAGAAGTATATCAAAGGACTGCCTTGTCATAGGTGTCTCAACGCAACAGACGGCCCATCAATCGGACATCCGGTCTGTGAGTTATTATCCTTTTCGTCCCAGGGGCCCGGTTGGTTTCGTGTGCGAACCAATCCGGCCGTATCTCAACTGTACCCCGAAGTCTCAAAGGGTATACTCATAGGGTCCGTTTCTCAATGTGATCACCAACGCCGCTGATGGTTCGTCAAACGGACGTCCGGTCTGAAAGATATCAGCTTTTCCGTTCCAGGGGCCTGGTTGGATTTTGGGTACAATCCAACCTGGTCACTATCCAACTGCATCCAAAAACTCAGGCGAAGTATTTCAAAAGTTCCGTCTCATCAAGAGGAATTCAACGAGACAGACGGCGCGTCAATCGGACGCCCGGTCTGTGAGTTATTGGCCTTTTCATTTCAGGGGCCCGGTTGGTTTCGGGAGCGAACCAACCCGACCGCACTCTAACAGCATCCAAACCTCGAGCAGAGTAAGCAAAAAGATCCATCTCATTAAGAGGAATCCAACAAAGTCGACGGCACATCAATCAGACGTCCGGAGCTCAAGATATAAGCGTTTCCGCTCCGAGGGCCCGGTTGGTTTCGTATCCGAACCAACCCGACCGAACCCAAAGTATTCCGAAACCTTGAGTATAATATACCTAAACGACCGTCTTGTTCCAAGGATCGCTACACAATTGATGGTACATCGATTGAAGGTCCGTAGCCCAAGATATGGGCATTTTACCAAAGAGGGTCCGAAAACTGGGGGTCTGAGCCCGGACCGACCCGACCCAACCCCCCCTGGGTCGGCCTGAACCGGGTCGACCCAGATGGGCCCGGCCCGGCCCGAACGGCTTGGTTCGGCCCGACCGGCTCGGTCCGGCTCAACCGGCCAGCCGCGGCTCGACCAGCGCGGCCGAGCGAAAGCCGCGGAGCGGGGGGGGGGGGGGGTGCGCCGCCCGCCCTCACCGTTGATTGAGGCCGGCGGCAGATCCGCCACCGCCAATCCTCCGGCGGCAAACTTGGGCGCCGCCGCCTCTTGGCGGTCGGACGGCTCCGGCTGCCGCCCCCGGTCACCGGCGGCGCTGTGCCGGCGACCCGCTCCTCCGGGTGTTTCCGCGGGCCACCGGAGTTGCTCCGGTGGTCCGTTTTCAAAACCGTCTGAGCCGGTGTTCATCTCGGGTCTCGAACTTTACTGCACAGGCTACAAAAATACATTGTGGCCCTGTTTGTCGTCGCCCGTCATTCTGCACGTCAATTAACCAAACGTACCGTCTTTGTGGTTTTCCGGTGCGACACGATGGCACCGCGCCCCTTCGCCGCGACCCGACTCCGGCCGCGGTTCTTTTGCGGTTCTTCGGCAAGGCACGATGACGCCGCGGAATTGGTTCAAAAATTTGAATGCGCGGCGTGACGACATCGCACATTTCTTGCCGCTCAATCCCACGCGGTGCGACAACACCGCGTTACTTTCATTCGATCCGCAATAATAAGGAAAACAATAAGGGAGGGGGACAGCCGTGTTTGTTCGGTCCGAACTCCTCCCAATAACTGATATCATGCGGTTCAAAAAGACGCGGATAAAAGACTGAAGAGAATCACGTATAGAAAACACATAAACCCCCTACCTCGTGCGAGCTTGAATAGAGGTTCGTCGAACGAGGATTCGTCGTGGAAAGAGACGTCGCGGAAGAACTGTCACGGTAAAAGGCGTCGCGTAGTTGGTCTCCGAGGACTCGGTGTTCTTCGACAGAGTTCGATGCGTTCTTTGCGTTCTTCGTGTTCTTCAACGAAGAAGATGAAGAACTCTATCTTTCCTTACCTTTTCTCCCCAAACCTTTCAAGCAACAAAGGTTCCAACCCCAAAATAAAATAATCTTACCTCTTATTTTATTAACATAACAAACATTTGAATTTCAAGAGTTTAAAATTCAAATAACCACACTTAACTCACTTAATTAATAACATAAGTTATGAAACTTAAGTTGTCAAATATTAAATGTGAGTTGAGGGGGGTTAAAGAAAGTGAAGAGTTATGGAAGGTTAGGGAAGGTGATGGGGTAGGGTTCATGTGGGCCCCACCACCTTCATAACCTCCCTTGGGAAGTTGGGTAGTAACCCAACTTCCACCCAAAGCCTAATCCACTTAGTCAAAATAAAAATTGTAGTTTAATTTTTATTTCAACTTCCACAAATTCTAACAACTTACCGCGTGTAAACGCAACTTCGGAAGTGGCGTTCTTAAGCAATTACCGGCGCTGCGGTTTCATCGGTGCCCTCGAAATTTGATTTCGAGCACCGGTTCAAAAGTTAGAAAAACCCGCTCATCCGTTCACTGAATGTACCCGAGCCAAACTTCGGAAAATGATTCCGGGCACACCGGGCCTCGGAATCAGGCACCGTCAGAAACTGCGTTCTTGTATAATTCCAAAGAAAATTAAGAAAAAAATTTCCTTGAAATTTCCGGGTCTTTACAACAATGATAATGAATCATAAATTTTCTTTAGTAGTGATATATCTAAATCAAGGTATCGTTTTCGATTTTGTGGTTTAATCACTATTTATGGTTTGTGACAAACAAAAATTAATTCATTAAAAATAAATTCAATGATCATTATTTATTTGTTTATACAATATTGTATTCACTTATATGATCTTGCAATTTGAGATTTATTCTCTATTTAGTTTATTGATTTGATAGCAGACCCAATTAATTAGAAAGTTGTAAATTTTAAAAAATAAATAGGATCATCGATCGAAGCTCTGATTGTGTCATCTGCCTTTCTCACTCAGTTCTTCAATGTATCCCAATGATATTTCAGTTGGGATGAATTAATGAAACTCAAGAGGACCGATCATTGTGCATTCAGTCTCTTACATGATAGACTTTGGTCACCATTTTTGTGTGTTTTGGATATGTGATGGAGGCATGACGATGGTGGATCTATGAGCCGGATTGGGAATATCTCTTTAGAGGGGTGACTATGGGTGTTTCTGAGCTACGGGTGGACAGAATCCAACCACTAGTGATGATGAAGATCCATTTCTAGCCTAGATAGTGTGGTTATCAGGAGTTGTAAAGTGTGAAAGCTTCATCAATGAGCCAACAATAATTTTCTGAACAATGGGTCTCTAGAATCAGGCCACCAACAACATGGGGGACTCGGTCAACCTTGATCTATGGTGGTATGACTAATTTTAGTAGTGTATTTAAATCCAACCATGAATTAGCTGGGGTTGCATAAACTATTAGTATTTTTGGTAAAATTTATTGATACACAACATATACCACAGAAGAACACATGTCATGTCTAACAATTTTAGTGAAGGTTATGGTTTAAGTGTTATGTTAAATATTACACACCCTCTGATGAAAGATATGATGGGTGACACTTATTCATC
This sequence comes from Viscum album, assembly GCA_963277665.1. Taxonomy (NCBI): domain Eukaryota; kingdom Viridiplantae; phylum Streptophyta; class Magnoliopsida; order Santalales; family Viscaceae; genus Viscum; species Viscum album. The sequence goes on from OY728132.1 coordinate 659,293,060, forward strand.
ATGATCGATATGTATAAAGAGTATACCCCTTAGAGGCCATGTGACACCACATACTGTGTGTGAGTGTGTGTGTGTGTGTGGGGGGGGGGGGGTTCACCCCTTGTACTTCAAAAACATAATAGGCATGACTACACACAACTTGAAGAGTGTTAATATAACTTATACACATCATATATTATAACAATATTCCGTGTACTGGATGAAAAAAAGTCATGTGAGATTTCAAAAAATGAGGAGTAACATACTAATTGATACATTCCATGTACCGTATGGGACACACTATTTACTCTTTCATGTTAAAGTTAGATCCATAGTTCTTCTCATCCTAATTACGATATGAGTTTGGATGAATTCCATCGAACAATTTCAGTGGGGGGTATCATCCCTCGGTCCATTCCTGAGAGTGTACAATGAGGTATCCCATCTTATACATAGGATGATCAACCCCCTCTATGGTTTAGTACTAGTTCCTATGGATTTATGTTTAATCTTCAATAATTAATCCCTAGGTCGGGCCAATTATCATATTCCTGAAATTCAAAGAATGTGATCCCAGTTATGGTGAGCTATCTTAGATAGTGTTTGGTATCCCCCATAAGCCCTAGGTAATATCCAAAATATGTATATTAGCATGTGTGTCTTCTGGTGTGTTGTAGTCTGATCAAGAGAGTACTTAAGATGATTCCTCTCTATTTCATTGGTCCCTCTTCATGGAATGACCTGATGAGTATGTCCTCTCAAATGAGTTCCATCAATATAATGAGACCCAATGATAGAGTTATCCTGGGAGGATGTTTCCATTGATCCTCAAGAATAATACCAGGTTTTAAGTGATGGAATGAACTCACCATGAGATTTGGTATATACCATTTATATATATTTTTTGTTATCTTGTTTATTTCTATTGAATTTTGATTTAGATATTACTCCCTATTTTATGTTTTGTGTTTGATGATTTTAAGGTGTCATACTGGGTATGTTTATACTCAACCCTTCGAGGGCTCTTCCAACACATGTCATGTCTTATGTAGATGAAATAAAATTAAATAGAGCAAAATTATGACTTATATAAAGTGGATATTAGACTTTCTATACAAACCACATATGGTTTTTAGAGTTTTATCTTAACAGTATCCCTGTTTTGTTAGTTGGTTGGACTCTCTATAATTTATTTGGGCTTGTATTTAGCCATTTTTATTTTCCATAAATTTTATAATACTATTATATAGATTTAGTTGTTACGTATATATTTACAGTATGAGTTTTTTCCTTTTTCTATAGATACTAGGGTATAGAGATGTGTGAATGTGTATTGGTATATTAGGATAAGGCCTACTATGTCTCTAGTAATCCTACTTGATTCAAGAAACATACCCCTTGTAATATCCCAACCTTAATCAGGTACATACCATTTTTAATTTTTTGTAGTCAAATTAATTAAATGACCTGGGGGCGTGCCTGTGCCCCTCCTTATGGGACTCGAGCATCTTTTTAATTAATGTAAATAACTGTAGGCTTTTAGTGAAAATTTTTATCTCGCACGTTATTACAATGTTCGGGTTTTAGAATAATTAATTGAGGATTGAAAAAGAATAATAATATATTTAAAGAGGATTTTAAAATAAAGCAAGAATGGATAAAATGAAATTTTGAAATAAAATAGAATGGGGGTTACGGGAAAAATAAAAATAATTAAAATGGGGTGATTTCTATTTTTAATTATTTTTATCATTTTTCCTTTCCATTTATTTTATTTTATTCTTTTCTTTATTTTCCTTTTTTACTTATATTTTATTTTTATCTTATTATTTATTTTCTTTCCTTTTTCTTTACTTTCTCTCTTTTCTTTTTTTCCTCTCCTCTCTCCCTCTCCCTTTCCTCACGTCACACCCCTCTTACCCTAGGTGACGCACCCCTCTCAGCCCGTTTAGAAGGACATAGATCCTTCGTCCATTGTCCGATTTCTTCTCCTTCAGGTGAATAGTAAGAATTAGGGAAATTCTAACCTTGCACAAGTGTAATAGTTCGATTTCTTTGAGTATTCTATGCGCAGTTCGTCACAAAATATTTTTACCGTATTTTGGGTTTTTTCTAAAATCCTTCATTTCCTTCCATTTTAGGTTAAATAAAATCCTATCGTGGATCTTAGAGTCATCTATGACAATAAGGTAGGGTGACTACTCACTTTTCCTCCGTTTCGTTGTGGTTTATAAAAATGCACTGTTGTGCCATTAGTCGATGCCTACCTGCTTTGTGAAATTTTACCAAATTTAATTAATTCAATTGTTTTGCCTAATTTTTGCTGCCTTAATCTTCTTAATTATTTTTTTTGATTTTTTCCAACATGGTCGGACACCCCTTTGGGTGTGCTGACATGTTCGGTGTATTTTTCTGTTAGCCAAGTTTATAATTTAATTAACTGCAAGTTTTGTGAAGCCCCTTAATATTGTTTTGAAATTAAATAAATAGTTGTTTGTATTGTTTCAACACATTAGGAAACCCCTTTGGGCATGCCAAAATGGTAAGTGTATTTTTTTTCATTAGTCGGGATTATATTTTAATGAATTATAGGTGTTGCAGAACCCTTTTTATTGACATTAAATTAAATAAATAGTTTCCTTGAACCGGAACATGAATTGTTGAATCATTGGTACTTGTTTTGCTGAACTGATTATTTATTTTAAAAGTCCATTATCCATTGATGTTGATACGATATATATATTGCCCTGTAATTTGTTATGCTATACTATTAAATTTATACTTTGTGATGCATGGGTGTAACTGGTTAGTTTTCAAGCTGTGACTTTATATGTTGATTATGTCATATCTATTGCTATGAAAACTTTAATTAAATTCAGGGAGGGGAAAGGAGGTGGGTCCCATTTAAGGGCCACACTTAGACCCCCTGTTCCTAACTTGTTACCTCTATATCCCGGGGGGCGGTGGAATTGGCTTTGCCGCACCGAGACTTCCCTGGGCTTTTTAATACTTATGAGTGATACCGGTTCCAAAAGGGCCCATCGAGACAGATCCATTGGAAATGTGTCTTAGCCAACCTCAGATGACACTCAAACCCTTTTTGAGAGATTGGGATAGAATGAAGGAAAATACATGCCTCAAGTGATACTTGTTCTTTCAAAATATTTCCTTGGATGAGATCGGTGGTATTGGGTAAATTGATGGATGTTTCATAGCAATGCCTTCTGGACGGCCTCAGACTCTAATTCTCAACTTGAACCTTAATAATGATGCACTTAAGGTTTATATTATCTTTATTTCAGTCTTTTGAGAATTGAAATGTTCTTCTGATTTGTTCAAGTTCATCTGGTTGATTTTTTACATAGACCCCAAGTTAAAGGAAAATCTTGGGGTATACCTCTTTCTTGGTTACCTTGTTTCCTTTTGTGTTTTACATGTATATGTGTACGTTCATTCTGCTGGAAGTTACCCATTTTAGACTACCAGCTTAGGATGAAGTAGGTGATTAGGCATGAGTTCCATTTGGAACCCAAGCTGACTTATTTATTTCATTGTATATAAATTAATTATTTGAAATTGTTATGTAATGGAAAATTTCATTTTTATTATTCCAAAAAATGGAAAGGTTTAGACACCGTGGGTGCTGGCCTACTGGGATTTTATCTCACACCCTGCTTAGGCGTCATTGACACCCGAGTAGATTACATGCTCATAGGTGTTGACAAGGGGAAGCGTGCTGCTTCTGATGCTTGAATTTTTATTACAGCTTAGGATAGATACTGGGGTAGAGGACCGAGATTTTCTCGTGACGTAGATACTACTTTGTGTATTTTCTTTTAGTTTAATATGTGTTTGAACTCTGTTTTCTATAGTTTCAGTTTAGACTTACATCCCGACATGACATATTTTGTGTGCTTCTTCACTTGATTACTATTATTCAGTTGGATTATTTACATTGCTTCTGCTCTAGATTATTCATTCACATGCTTCCGTTATTTATTATTTGTTTTTATTTACTTCTGATATGATATTATCTATTACTTATGAGGGCATAGTCTCCCCCAAAGACACAAAAGGGCCCTCGCTGCTAGTCGGGAGCCTCTAGTATTCGGGGAGATGCGCTTGAGGTTATGTGTCCCACCGGTCCATCCACCATCATAGAGGTGAGATGGGTTAGGACGTTACACCCCTGGCCTATTATTGGATAGATTGGGCTTTCACACTCATGTTGGAACTGACACTAGATAGGTGGGCTCTAGTGGGTTATGTTATAATAGAGTGTTTTTGGATTAGTTCTTTTTATGACCAGTGTTTTGAGATAGTATAACTATAATGTTTCATTTGGGAATTATGAAAATACTGTTAAGGTGTATTGAGTTTGACTCTTGTGATAGTGAACCTAATGATAGTGTGTTGATTTATGTATTTATTTCATAGTACTTTGATAACATACTTACTAACTTGATACATAGGCACACTGGTTAAAGTACAAACAAATTTATATGTATCATATACAAATGGGTTTTAGTTTCTATGTCCCTGTTGAGTTAGCTATCTAGGTATACACTTTTTTGATTTTGGTGTGTCTTGGATACTGATATATGTATCCATGATTTTAAATAGATGGTATTCCATAATAGGATCATGATTATGATCCTCTTATTGAGGAGGATTATTTTTAGAGAGCTATGAAGGAGATGATTCCTCATGGTGGATGGGGATCAGGGTATCCATCCATTGAGCTGTATGATGAACCATATCTGACAATTCATATAGATTATCCCTTCTAGGATATGTAGTAGTTTGTTTTGATTGTATTAGAATATTAAACACCATTTTTTCTACACTTCATTAAAATTTTCAAAGTTGTCTACTAGGGTTTTTTTGTGAGGCACACCAACCTCCACCTCATGCCATAGAGGAAAATCTTAAGTATATAATGTTGATGTAGCATGGATGAATAAGGATAAATTTTTTTTCTCAAGTCATGTTATCTCAACAAAGATGAAAGTTATTTTGAAGACATTGAGTGTAATTACAATAACCAAGGAGTTGATAGTATGTCAAAAAAATATTCTTGATTATTAGAGAATCATGTTTTCTATCAAAATTATGACATTTAGGATGTTTCCATAATAATATTACAAAGTAGAAAAGACAAATATGGGAAAAATTATCAGAATGAGTCCATCGTATTGAGCTGATCAGAAGAAATAGAGTGGACTAAGGTAATTGTGTAAGGGTTTCAATTATATGTAGGATTCCAATTAGAACCATCATATTGATTTCCCAATGCACATACATTTCTAAATTCATCATAGATTCCATTAGATGAAACATTCCAACATGAACTAACATATTCCATTGGGAAGATGAAGTTAAAATGTACAATCAAAATGAGAAAAGTTTGTGAGACCACTAAAGTATCATTCAAATTAACATTAGAATGATTTAAATGGATTGATTAAGTCAAGAGACAAGTTAAAATAAATTATTGTTTGATTACATTCTTAATTTACATCAGGTAGATAATGATCAAAAAAATTATATTAGATGTTCTAAAGTGCTCTATTTATCATTGATCAAACATCACAATGCCTTGTAGTTTTGATTCAATCTTATTTTTGGAAGAAGGAAAACATATCTAAAATAGAGTTCAATCAACTTATGTATAATGGTGATTTAGGTGTGGTTTTTCAATGTTCTATTCATGAAGATATTTGATTTATGGTTGAACTCAATGGAATTATGGTTCCCAAACATTGTGAAGTACATATTGATGTTGAATAGAGAACTATATAAATTTTATAAGATATACTTGTGGAAAGACTGGGATGTGAAGTTATGAATTTTTAATAAGGGTAACAAAGAAAATGTTGATGAGGTTTTATATTATTAAAGAATGTATGAATAATATCATACGAACATAGTGAGCCATTAAATATACTATATCAAATAGAATATTCCTAATGTTTAGATGGATATTTTCCTATAAAACTTATTAGAAAAAGGAAACATGTGATGATCATAGAATGAAGGTAACACTAAATAATTGAATAGGGGTTTCCAATTCATTGAAAAAAATATGGGTTTTTAAATGAATTAGACAAATTATTCCTAGATAAGGATTCATATAGTAGTCTCCATATCAATTTTGGGATATAGTTTTCTGAGTGAAATAAATTGGATGGATGGTTCATATGTAAGATCTTCATACATATGTTTCTAAACAGTTTTTTTTAGGGTGATATTTTTTGAGAAGTTTCATATAAATTAATTTTTTTTGGATCATATGATAAATTTCCTTGAAATAATATCATATAACAACAGTTTCCAAGACAAGGTTGCGAAAGGAATGTCTATGAGGCAAGTAATCAGCCAGAGGGAGAATTTTGTGCAATATTTTGAGATGTTACGACAAATTAATATAGGAAGACTAAATGAAATATCATAAAACAAAACACATGGTAAGAAGGTGTAACATATTGAATGTTTGTATATCCTTATGAATTATTTAAAATTTTCTCAATTTAGTATTGTTGAGCATGAGATTGAATTTTTCAATAATGATGAATATCTTGATTATAGCCAATATTTCATAATGGATAAAGATGAAAAATTATTCCTAAACCTAAAGAATAATCCTATGAGTATTATTTGACTCCTATATTTTAGGGAGTTTGAAGTCGTTCAAATGAAAGAATAATCGAGTGACATATATTTTTTTTTTGAGAAGGTGGTTCCTTGGTCAAAGACCAAAGCACATTTTATTGAATAAAAAAGTCGAAAAGATTACAAGAGATGGAAAGAAGGATTTTTTTACAATCTTCATCAAATAACTAAAGTAAATCCGGAGGGAGGGTGTCCATACAAGTCATGTTCTGATGAACACTCTTGTTTGAAAGTGCATTAGCAACAATGTTAGCCTCTCTGAAAGTATTCATGGCAATGTAGTCTATACCATGCAGAGAGTCGAGGAACTGCATCCAAAGATTGATCAAAGTCTAGGCAAGGTGAGTCACACTATTCCAGATTACCAAGAAAATGGTTGTAGAATCACATTCAATCCATAGTTTACTCCAGCCTTTTTGAATGGAAAACTTGAAAACATGAATTACTCCCATCATTTCGTCCTCCAATGACAAAGCTATGCCACAATTTACAAAGAAACACCCATGAAACTTGCCAGCAGAATCTCTGAAAATGGATTCATAGCTATAAGGTCTAGGATTTCCCTTTGAGGCACCATCAATGTTGACTTTGATCCATCCCAACATTGGCGTTTGCAGAAAACTTCAACGGTGTGAATAGGTTGACAGTATATGCCATAAACCCAAATCCTATGCAAAATATCCCAGTCACCAACTAAGTTATTGCAGTTCCATATACATTTTTAGAAGGTTGATTTTCAAATTTGAGTGCATTCCCTTCCATATGTTTATTGAAAAATTATGTACATATATATGTGAGATGGTGTTATGAGAATGAGACATCGATTGGGATATTTTTTTTTCTCATGTTGCACTAATATGTGTTATAGTAAATAATTGGTGTGTCGTAAGGAAGTTCCTACCATGAATCATAAAAGAAACTCTAATTTGGAATTAAGATTCAAGGTAAGAGGAAAAAATAAAGAATGGGGTACTGAAAGGAGAAAAATCATCAAAGAGAGAAACCATTAATTAGTTTAAGGAATGAAGTAGGGATCAGAAAGATATTAGATATATTTTTCTTATCAAATTTTAATCAGAAATACATGGTGTAGAAGAAGTGATCAGGTGTATTGGTATTAGATGGGCAAGATGATAACATAAAAATAAGAAAAACTAGATGAACATGTACCAAAATATCAAGAAGAATAAGAAGGTATCTTCGAGATACTAGACAGATATTCCTTATCAATTGGAGATCATATGAATTCAAATAAGAAAAATGGAATATATGAACTATCATTAGACAAAAATAATCAAATAGAAGGGATAAAAATTATAGGTTTGTATGGAGGATCAGATAGATAGGTTCATGATGAAATAATAATAATAAGTAATGTTTCTTTATCAATACTATAAAAGTAAAAAGTTAAGAATAAGGAAGAATAATAATGCATCACTAGGAAATCCAAAATAAGGTGCATATAGTGCACTACATTCTTAGTGATATAACATATCTAACAAAGAATTTTGAGGTTCTCTGCCCAAACCATTTAGAGAACCATCAAGGTGATGCAATTTGAATTAGGTAATTACTAGTCTAGGGAATAATTAATATTTCTTATCCCTTTCTTCCTAAAAAACCCAATGTAACAAGAATCACATTATATTGAATATTCCATGTATTTTTCATCACTATATTTGGAAAGGTATAGTTACAATTACTGAGTATTGAACCTTATAAGAATATCAAGTTCCATATTTTACCTACATTAATTTACTAGCATATTATAAGGAAAATATAATAGGAGAATCAAGATCCTAAAATGTATAAGAGGTAAAGGGATAAAAATTTATAATTGGTTTAATAGTTCATAACCAATACTCCCCTATTATTTTTGAGTATATCCTAATGTTTTCCTCTCATGGTTCTCCTCACAAAGAAACCTTATCTCCCAAATCCATTGAAAATATATAAAAATCAATGTACATATCTAATGTTATCCACATCTTCTTCTTTACCCATAATGCATGAGAATCTTCTCCAAGTTCCTCAGGTGTGATTTCACACTATCACCCATGATCTAAAAGAACCCCAAAACATACATACTGATAGGATTCATTGGAATTTAATAAAAACACACACCAAAGGGAACAAAAATCTCCCATTTTATATTGTTTCAACACATTAAATTTGAAAAAACAATTAGATTCATTGTACTTTCTCATTAGAAGTTTAGTTTTACTCTTCACCTAATTGACATAAAATGTAAAGTAGAATAGATTACACCACCATATTGATACATTAATTATGAAGTAAATATATATCACCCAATAAACATCCTCAGTCTAAAGAACATCTCCTCTAATTAATTTTCCCTTCCTTTCTTGAGAGAAGGTGAGACCAAAAAATTTATTAGTAATGAGACTTAAGAATTTAATCTATAAGGATAAATGGACAATATAGATGTAGAAAATAATATTTAATTTACAAAATCATCAAGGGTATCTATATTAATTACTCAATGTGTTATCGACTATGAAACTCATTTCTTTAGGGCTATTCAAATAGAAGTTTAAGAATGAGTACGAACCTAAACATAACGAAAAAAAATCATCAAAACATTAAATTAAATTTATTTCACTTCTCCATTTGGTTTTATAGTCACCCCCTAATAATATATACATAATAAACTATAAATTTTTTTGGAGAGTCAGAATCATACCTCATTCTTCCAAAACAACCAGGATTGTACGAAATCATATATTTAGTAAAAATATTGAAATCTATAACAGTTTAATCTTGTTTTGTAGCTTCCCTTTAGGGTATTCTATTCATTATTCACCATGGTTGATTCATTAACTAATTCATATGATCCAATAAATATTTACACCACAATATTTTTGATACTAATTGAAATAATTCAATTAAAATTTTATAAATAAGTTCTAAGAAACTAATTTAATCATTTTACATAATGGCCTTACTTTCCACTATTATTAACTTCAATTAATTTTTTAAATAATAACCACAAAAATTAGGGGATTATTATATTTTTAATAATATATTTTTTGAATAATTCAGGATGAGACTTCATCCTCAACCCAAAAACAATTTATTTAAGGAACATTATTGTCAATACTTATTCATTCTTGCATCATCCTTGATTTTTAAACATAATTAAATTCTAGATAACAAGGATTTATTTTCCTTCTCAGCTTTCTTATTATCTAGAATACATTTTTATTCTTTACATAGTAAAAAGAATTCATAATTTTATTATTTCTATAACATAATAGTATCATCAAACTAATCTTTTTATAAGATTAATATGTCTTTAGAAATATGTTATTCTTTTATGTTTTGGGTTAATTTATTCTTTTTAGCTTAACATTTGGAAATTAGAATAAATATTGATTTCCATTTTCCATTTATGAACACTATTTGATTAGGAAACCATTTCATAAATATTTTATCTTTATGAACTATCTTTTTTTACGTCCACACACTTGTTCAGATGTATTTGAGCTTCCTTTCTTAGGAAAACACTCAAATTATTTAGGAGTGTCAGCTAATAATCTAATCCAATTGTATCTCTCATAGATTGACAATATTATATTATATTCATCTTTCTCACTATGTTATTGGATTTCATGGAAATATTGAAATGGTATATTATTTGGTTTCTTCTAAAATAATTGATACATATTATCCCTATTGAAATACCCTGACCATCATCTCTCATCAATGATTTATTGAGAGAGAATTTCTCAATAACATTTGTTACTAGATTATTTCATATGGAAGATTTGTATTTCATTGTGAATTACTTCTAGACCTGTGCATCATATTCTAATCATCATATGATCCATGTTCGTTTAGTGGATACCAAAATTCCACATAACGGTTTCTATATACATTGAAATATTTCGATTAGTTATAAAAGATTAAAAATTTATTTTTGAGAGAAATATTTGTCTTTATTTGTGGAAACTAAATCTATTTATCCGATTTGATCTGAACTATAACTATAATATCACTTTATTTTGGTCATTGACCACTTTTAATATTTGAAAAAATATATTGACACTATATGATACATGTCTAAACCTCTAAAAACAACAACAATGAAGTATTTAGTGATAATAGGTTTAACCACATTGTGGTATACCATTATGAATGTGAATGATTTTTATGATTCTACAAAAGTTCCAACACTATCTTTACAAATATTATAATTATATTTTGAAATAATATTAGTTTATTAAACTTGATTGGATATAATTCTCTTCTTATTTATTTGGGATTTTTCAACATGAATTGATTATATATATTTTAGTTTAATCACATGTGAAATTAATTATTGTTGATTTTTTTCTTATCATCATCCAATAATCTTAAATTATCTTCCAAATTACTCTTCATAGTCTGAGCTTAAACTAAATGCATTATTATTTCCTCAAGGAGTGAATTTTTAGTGTCATTCAATTTTTTTCTTTGACATATTGTTGTTTATAATTAACATTTATTATGAATTTATATATCTTTTATAATGCATATATTAAAGCAGTGACACCGAATTTAGAAACTTAATTCTCAAAAACTCTTCTTATGTCATCAATAAATTAAAAATATCATTAATTACAATCTAATAAAGTTTCAACCTTTTATCTCACTAGTTTTTTGAAGGTGTTTCATATATAAACAATTTTAGCTAATGCATATTCTATGAAATCATCTTCCTTTTGTAGACATGATATTTCTTTCCATAGTCCCTTAATATAATATAATATATATTCAATAACATTGATAGAATATTTCTTTAGATAACCATTGACTTCAAATTATAAAATTACAAAGTGATTTATTACAGTGCTCATGTTCATCACTACTCCAAAAAATTTTCATTAAAGGAATAAAAACTAATTAATTTTACAATAAAATTATAATTAAAAATACATTAATATAATAGTGTTTTGTCCTTCATTTTTGATATCATCCTCACCTCCTTACCTTTTTTTAGTTTTCTCATTTCTTAATGACCTGTCTAAATTTCCAGATTCTATATTAATAGGAATAGAAGCTGGTTCTTTCATCTAAGTATTTTCATCAAAAAACAAAAAACTTCACTTCATTAAATTATGATAAATATTAGTGAAAAACTAAACCGAAATCCAACCATAGGGATCTCTTTCTATGATACTAATTAAAATTCCCTTATCGATCAAGTTTTGACAACCGTGGGGGGATCATGTGTTGTGTACTGATATTAAAAAATTGGAAATTATCCACTAAACATTTAACCCCATTTGGTTGTACATTTATGTTTCAAATATTGATATTTAGATCAATATATGTTATAGTAAGAAATAAATAACCACATAGAATGAAAATAAAGTAAGTAAATATGTTAACCAATATTTTTTCATGGTTTGGTCCAAATGTTGGAAACCAACTCCTTTTCATAATTTGTTATTCACCATACACATAAATTATAGATTATAATTAATTATTAAATCCATTATTTTTTGAATTATGAAGACTTCATAGAGTATTACTATTTATACACATCCTAATTCTTTCAAGACATCCACAAAATCAACTTCACAATGAAATCACTTATTCACACTATGTTTTCCTTGAATACCATGAGCCGCACTAGTTTCTTAGCATCCACATATAAATATAAGTGTTGTATTTCTTGATACTATGAAATTATAACATTAGTTATTATAGGTATGTATCCAAATCCTCTAAATGGATCTCTATCCTCTCATCATTGTGTGTTTGAACATCACTTCTTCTGCTAGAATAAATTTTTTGTAGCTTAATATATATTTTATGAATAACTCTAGGTTATTTGTAGAAACTTTTTGTTATCTTATTAAGTCACATAGATAATTTTATATTCTTAAATCAAATAGCACCTCAATATATGAAATAATCAACAATAATTCTAAAAAGCATGAAAAATAGTTATTTCTATCCTCAAATATATTTTTTATTCTCTGTTTTTTGGGTCACATAATTTGAACTCAGATTGATTGTAAAATTCCTCTTTTTTCATTCAGTTTTAGTTCAAAAGTGATCTTTTATTTAGTTCACTATCAGATCCAAATTCCCAAAATTCAAGAGGTCTCAACTATTTTTCTTGGATAATTACTATTGGTACTCACATGTTTGATCACAAGAAATCTATCTCCATTCATTTATTTTTATATATAGGACACCCAAAATATTATTTTCTATATTTATAATGAAAAAAAATTCATACCACATTCAATGATTCATCTATCATTTCTATTTCTCTCAAATTTTCTTATACATAGAAGTACTCCCATGATATACTAGTATTTTGTCTCCTCAAAATTTATCTCTTATTAAATTATAGGGGTTCCTTTTATTTTTATCACTTTATAACTAGTCTTGGATTGCAGGTATTCTATGATAGTTCTATAGTATTTGATATTATTCTGCTACCCTCAATCCACCTTCATAATCACTAGTTATCTCTTATTCTCATTACAATAGATTTCATCTTATTTAGTTGGAATATGACATGAAAAATTTCATCAAAAAATATTCATAAAATAAAAGAATGATTTATAGAAAAATATTCATATCCAATTCATCTTCTAAATCCCAAACTTTATCATACCTCATTTGTGACATTTAAAAAACTAATTATCAACTATTTTATCAACTCATTTAAATATGTAATATATTTTTGGATTAATTTACTTCTCATATATTAATTCTTCCTTGATCATCTCTTATCTTAAACTAAAAATTTGAACAACATTATTTTATGATATTTAAATATATTTTAAATCAGTAGTAGCTTCTTCACATTTCCTTTTCAGCTGAATTAGAAATCATTGAAACTCATTTTATTATATTCAAAAAGGAATAATATAATACCTTTATATTTTACCTTCTCTATTCTCATTTTGATGATTATATTATCCAAAAGACATAGCTTCTATCACATTTAATTTATGGTGTTTTGATTCATTAAATTCCGCATTTTCATCGTCCAAATATTTTGTTTCAGTAGAAATTAAAATGAAATAATTAATAATTTAGCCAAAAATATTTTTTATATTTTTAATTATTAATAATTAAAAATTATAAATAATTATAATTATAAGGGTCATGCTTATGCATATTACCTTAATAGTAACTGGGAATTATTTAGGTTCATGTAAAGACTCTATTTTTATCATGTATCACTTTTTAATATTAGTTAGAATATTTTAAATGGTGGGTGTAGGGTCAGCACTGAATCCTAGGGCCCAAGGAGGATAATAGTGGATATATTAAAAATATTAAACATTATATATCAAACACATGATTTTTTAGAAATAATAGAATAACTCTTGAATGTTTTCTAATGGGGTAAAAAGATACCACCGTTAAAACTAGAGCATGAATTTTTCCTAGGTTAAACATAATTCATATTGACATCTCACACTTCAATAGAGTGTCTTCATGTGATGAATAAATGATGTAAATGAATTATTTTTTTTAATTTTCATTTAATATTATAACCATAATTAAAAAAACCTTTTAAAATCCTCTTTATAGAATTCCATAGGGTCAGATATGCCACCCTAGAGGTTTGAGTGGATGGATAGAAACCTGGTGGTGTGCATAGTGTAATATGATCAAGGGGTCTGGGATTGAGGAATAGAGTACCACGAGGCTCATCATTATAAATGATGTTATTGAATATCTAAAATGATAATGAATCATAAATTTTCTTCAGCAGTGATATATCTAAATCGAGGTATCATGTTTGATTTTTTGTTTTAATCCCTATTTATAGTTTGCAACGAACACAAATTAATTCATCCGAAATTAATTCAACGACCATTCATAAATTGTTTTTACAATGTTGTATTCACTTACGTGATCTTGGAATTTGAGATTTATTCTCTATTAATTTGTTAATTTGATAGGAAACCCAATTACTTAGAAACTGGTAAATTTGAAAAAATAAAAAGGATCATCGATCGAAGCTCTGATTGTGTCATGTTCCTTTCTCACTCAGTTCTTCAATGTATCCCAATGATATTTTATTTGGATGATGAATCACTGAAACTCAAGGGGAACGATCATTATGCATTAATTATCTATCATGATAGACTTTGGTCACCATTTTTTTTGTGTTTTGGATATGTGATGAAGGCATGACGATGGTGGATATATGAGCCGGATTGGGAATATCTCTTTAGAAGGGTGACGATGGGTGTTTCTGAGCTACAAGTGGACAGAACCCAGCCACTAGTGATGATGAAGATCCATTTCTAGCCCAGATAGTGTGGTTCCTAGGAGTTGGAATGTGTGAAAGCTTTATTAATGAGCCAACGATAATTTTTTGAACAATGGGTCTCTAGAATCAAGCCACCGACAACATGGGGGGACTCAGTCAACCTTGATCTATGGTGGTATGATTAATTTTATTAGTGTATTTAAAGCCAACAATGACGTGTTTGGGGTTGCATAAACCATTAGTAGCTTTGGTGAAATTTATTTATACACAACATATACCTCAGAAGAACACATGTCGTGTCTAACAATTTTAGTGAAGGTTAGGGTTTAAGTGTTATGTTAAATATTACACACCCTCTAATGAAAGATATTATGGGTGACACTTATTCATCATGATAGATATGTATAGAGTGTACACCCCTTAGAGTCCATGTGACACCACATACTGTGTCTGTGGTGGGGGGGGGGGTACACCTCTTGTACTTTAAAAACCTAATGGGAATGACTACAAATAACTTTACGAGTGTTAATATAACTTATACACATCATATGTTATAACAATATTCCATGTATCTTGATGAATAAAAGTCATGTGAGATTTCAAAAATTGAGGAGTACCAGACTAATTGATACATTCCATGTACCCTATGGGACACACTATTTACTCCTTCAAGTTAAAGTTATATCCATAGTTCTTCTCATCCTAATTGCGATATGAGTTTGGATGAATTCCCTCAAACAATTTCAGTGGGGGTATCATACCTATGCCCATTCTTGAGAGTGTACAATGAGGCATCCCATATTATACATAGTATGATCAACCCCCTCTATGGGTTAGTACTAGTTCCTACGGATTGATGTTTAATCTTCAATAATTAATCCCTAGGTAGGGCTGGTTATCCTAATCCCAAAATTCAAATCATGTGATCCCCTTCATAGTGAGATATCTCAGATAGTGTTTGGTATCCCCCATAGGACCTGGGTAATATCCCTTATATGTATATTGGCATGTGTGTCTTCTGGTGCGTTGTAGTCTGATCGAGAGAGTACTTAAGATGATTCATGTCTATTTCATTGGTCCCTCTTCATGGAACGACCGGATGAGTACGTCCTCTCAAATGAGTTCCATCAGTATAATGAGACCCAATGACAGAGTTATCCTTGGAGGATGTTTCCATTGATCCTCAAGTAGAATCCTAGGTTTTAAGAGATAGAATAAACTCACCTTGAGATTTGGTATACACCATTTATATATTTTTTTAATCTTGTTTATTTTTGTGGAATTTTGATTTAGATATTACTCCCTCTTTTATGTTTTGTGTTTGATTATTTTAAAGTGTCATACTGGGTAGGTTTATACTCAACCCTTCGCAGGCTCTTCCCACACATGTCATGTCTTATGTAGAATAAATACCATTAAATAAAGCAATATGAGGACTTATATCAAGTGGATATTAGACTTCTTAGACATACCACATATGGTTTTTGGAGTTTTATCTTGATAGTATCCCCCTTTTTTAGTTGGTTGGACTCTCTATAATTTATTTGGGCTTGTATTTGGCCATTTTTATTTTCCATAAATGTTATAATACTACTATATAGATTTAGTTGTTACGTATATATTTACAGTATGAGTTCTTTCCTTTTTCTATAGATACTAGGGTATAGAGATGTGTGAATGTGTATTGGTATATTAGGATAAGGCCTCCCATGTCTCTATTAATCCTACACGATTAAAGTAATAGACCCCTTGAAACGTCCTGACCTTAATCAGGCATGGAAATTTTTTAATTTTTTTGCAGTCGAATTAATTAAACTACCTAGGGGCGTACCTGTGCACCTCTTTACGAGTCCCGAGCATCTTTTTAATTAATTTAAATAACTGGAGGCTTTTAATGAAAAATTTTATCTCGCAGGTTAGTACGGTGTTTGGGTTTTAGAATAATTAATTAAGGATTGAAAAAGAATAATAAGATATTTAAAGGGGATTTAAAAAAAAGCAATAAATGATAAAAGGAAATTTTATAATAAAATAGAAAGGTGGTTATGGGAAAAATAAAAATAATTTTAATGGGGGGATTTCCATTTTTAATTATTTTTATCATTTTTCCTTTCCATTTATTTTATTTTATTCTTTTCTTTATTTTCCTTTTTTCCTTATGTTTTCTTTTTATCTTATTTTTTTCTTTCCTTTTTCTTTATTTTCTATGTTTTCTTTTTTTTCCTATCTTCTCTCCCTCTCCCTTTCCTCACGTCACACCCCTCTTCCCCCCTAGGTGGCACAACACTCTTACCCCCTTAATAAGGACATAGATCCTTCATTCGTTGTCCAATTTCTTTTTTTTAGGTTCACAGTAAACATTATGGCAAGTCTAACCTTTCACAAGTGGAATCGTTCGATTTCGTTGAGTATTCTTTGCGCAGTTCATCGTAGAATATTTTTACCCTATTTTGAGGTTTTTCTAAACTCCTTCGTTTTCTTCCATTTTAGGTCAAATAAAATCCTATCGTGGATCTTAGAGTCATTTACGACTATAAGTCAGGGTTCCTACTCTCTTTCCCTCCGTTTCATTGCAGTTTATACAAATGCACTGTTGTGCCGTTAGTCGGTGCCTACCGGCTTTATAATTGTTTTACCAAATTTTTTTAGACTTAATCATCTTAAATTAATTTGTTTGATTTTTTCCAACACGGTCGGACACCCCTTTGGGCCTGTCAGCATGGTCTGTGTATTTTTCCGTTAGCCAAGTTTATAATTTAATTAACTATAGGTTTTGTGCATCCCCTTTATATTGTTTTGAAATTAAATAAATAGTTGTTTGAATTGTTGCAACACATTCGGACACCCCTTTGGGCGTGCCGACATAGTCAGTGTATTTTTTCATTAGTTATGTTTATAGTTTAATTAATTGTAGGTGTTTCACAACCCTTTTTATTGATATTAAATTAAATAAATAGTTGCTTTAAACCAGAACTTGAATTGTTGGATCTTTGGTACTTGTTTTTCTGAACTGATTATTTATTTAAAAAGTTAATTATCCCCTGATGTTGATACGATATATATATTTCCTTGTAAGTTGTTATGCTATACTATTAAATTTATACTTTATTATGCACAGGTGTATCTGGTTAGTTTTCAAGATGTGACTTTATATGTTGATTATGTCATATCTGTTTCTATGAAAACTTTAATTAAATTCAGGGAGGGAAAAGAAGGTGGATCCCATATTAAGAGCCATGCTTAGACCCTCCGTTCCTGACTTGTTACCTCTATGTGATGGGGGGCGGTGTCATTTGCTTTTCTAGAACGAGACTTCCCTGGGATTTCTAATACTTATGAGTGATGCCAGTTCCAAAAGGGAACATCGAGATAGATCCGTTGGAAATGTGGCTAATCCAGCCTCAGATGAAACTCAACCCCTTTTTGAAAGATCGTAATAGACTCAAGATAAAGCCATTCCTCAATCAATACTTGGACTTTCGAAAGATTTCATTGTACGAGCTCAGTGGTATTGGGTAAATTGATGGATGTTCCATAGGGATGCCTTCCGGATGGGCTCATACTCCAATTCTCAACTTTAACCTTAATAATGATGTACTTAAGGTTTATATTATCTCCATTTGAGTCTCTTGAGAATTGAAATGTTCTTTTGATATGTTAAAGTTCACCTAGTTGAATTTTGACTTAGACCCCAAGTTAAAGCACAAGTTTGGGTTATACCTCTTTATTGGTTACCTTATTTCCTTTTAGGGTTTACATATATACGTGTACGTGCATTCTGCTGAAATTTACCACTTTTAGACTACCAGCTTAGGATTAATCTTGTGATTAGGCACGAGTTCCATTTGGAACCCAAGCCAAATTATTTATTTCATTGTACATAAATTAATTATCTGAAAGGTTTAGACACCGTGGGTGATGGCCTACTGGGATTTTATCTCACACCCTGCTCAGGTGTCATTGACACCTGAGTAGATTACATGCTCTCAGGTGTTGACAAGGGGAAGCGTGCTGCTTTTAATTCTTGAATGTTTATTACTACTTAGGATAGAGACCGGGGTAGAGGAATGGGCTTTTCTCATGATGCAGATACTGCTTTGTGTATTTTATTTTAGTTTTCTATGTGTTTGAGCTCTGTTTTCTATAGTTTCAATTTAGACTTACATCATTTCATGACATCTTTTGTGAGCTTCTGCACTTGATTACTATTAATCAGTTGGATTATTTACACTGATTCTTCTCTATATTATTCATTCACATGCTTCTGTTATTTATTATTGTTTGTTTTTTTACTTCCGCTATGATATTATCTATTACTTATGAGGGCATAGTCTCCCCCACGAACACAAAAATGGCCATCACTGCTAGTCGTCAGCCTCTGGCATTTGGGGAGATGTGCTTGAGGTTATATGTCCCACTAGTCCAGCCACCATCATAGAGGTGAGCTGGGTTAGGACGTTACACCCCTAGCCTATTGTTGGATAGATTGGGGTTTCACACTCATGTTGGCACTGGCACTATCGAAGTGGGATCTAGTGGGTTAGGTTATAATGGAGTGTTTTTGGATTAGTTGTTTTTATGACCAGTGATTTGAGATAGTATAACTATAATGTTTTATTTGGGAATTATGAAACTACTGTTAAGGTGTATTGAGTTTGAATCTTGTGATAGGGAACCTAATGATAGTGTGTTGATTTAATTATTTATTCCATTGGACTTTTATAACATACTTACTAACTTGATACATAGAAACACTGGTTAAAGTACAAACAAATTTATATGCATCATATACGAATGGGTTGTAGTTTCCATGTCCTTATTGAGTTAGCTTTATATATATACAATTTTTTGACTGTGGTGTGTCTTTGATACTGATATATGTATATATGATTTAAACTAGATGGGATTCCATTGTAGGATCATGATTATGATCCTCTTAGTGAGGAGGATTATATTTAGATAACTATGAAGGAGATGATTTTTCATGGTGGATGGGGATTAGGGTATCCATCCATTGGGATGTATGATGACCCATATCTGAAAATTCATATGGATTATCCCTTCTAGGATATGTATTAGTTGGTTTTGATTGTATCAGAATTTGAAACACCATTTTTTTCTACACTTCATGAAACTTTTCAAAGTTGTCTACAAGGGTTTTTTTGTGAGGCATACCAACCCCCCACCTTAGTCTGTAGAGGAAAATCTTAAATATATAGTGTGAGAGTTCTTCCTAGTTTCACCCCCAATTAATAGATATTCTTGTGGTAATACATATCCAAGGAGGCACATGGAGTTGGTGGGGCATTATATTGGTTATGTTTGATGTAGATTCATTCTTGGAAAAATATTGATACATTTCCCAATAAGATGTGGTTTAAAGTCATGAAGGCGAGTTAGTAATAACAAAATTGGATAGTGCCAAGGTGTTTTGGAAGATTTACTTTGACATGTATATTTGAGGAACTGTTTGAGGTGATAGGTTGTGTAAGGATTTATTTCTTGTGGATAATAGGTGTTCAATGTGGATAATATCTTTCGATAGTAGTAGCTTGTGACACAATGGTTTCAGGTATATTTTGAGGTATGAGATGCTTCTTCTCTAGCTCAACTTTAGTTTTATATAGTATTCAAAAGAATATTATCAATGAAATTATACCTTATTCAAGAAAAATTTATTATAGAGGATCAATTTTTCTCAACACTTGTGTTTAGAGGATCTTGTAGAGATGATTATGTGATCACACACTTCTGTCAGTAGCACAACCTAACATTGGAAGGGGAGACATTTATGTGGAACCATTATATAGGGAATTTTAATCCCTACAATGATTTCCTCACTATGGGCTAGTTTCTAATTATCCATGATGAGTTTGACTATTACCAATTAGTGTTGTATTTTAGCTAGGTAAGTGGGCCAAAATATTCTTTCTTTGGAAAGAAGGTATACTATGAAAATTAGGATAACCCATATGTAGGTTGGTAAAAAACATTTATCTATAGTTGGATAGACCAAAACCAAGGGATGGATTGATATATACTCCAACATATTAGATGTCCCCATAAAGTTAGAAGAGATAATGGTTCAGTCATAAGATCTACAAAGGAAGGTCTTTATGAGACCTAAATCATTTCCCTGGAAAACCCCAGTGCTGTTCACCAAAAATGAGGATGAGATACTGAGGTTAGTCATGTAATAAAATCAATTAAAAATGGTGAACTTCAAAATGTATTATCAACACTATAGGATCAATTAATTCTTCAACCAATGGTTAGGGGTGAAATGGTTCTCAAAATCTTACACCATGATCAGTTTTCACCATCTCTAATTTCAAGAGGAGTATATACTGAAAGGATTTTTATATATTGTGAATGGTTACTTGGAGTTGTTGGTTATACCATTCAATGTGTTTAATTCTCTAGAAGTTTTTATGGGACATATCAACAAAATATTTCAACATTTCTTAGACTGGTTCATAGTAGTCATCATCGATGAAATCTTTATGTACTTGGCATCGGAGGTAGAGAACATGGGAAAATTTAGAATGGTTCTTGAGATGCTTGAGGAGATCTATATTTATGAGAAGCTTTCATTGCATCAATAATGTATTTGGTATGTTCACTTCTAAGATATATCTTCTCATATGTGGGATTAATAGTTAACCTAGTAATTTTAGAGGTAGTGTTAGCTAATAATCCACTAAAGACCATGTCTATGGTGCAGAGAATTCATGGTTTGGTAGGTTTTAATCAGATAATGTTCTGGACTCCTCTAGGATCTAGGTAACTCAGACATATTAGAACTAAAAGGGGTATATTTTTATGAAGGTATAAAAGTGTCAAAAGACTTTCCTGAAGATATAACAGCGGTGGATGATAAACCCCGTATTGTGACTACCATATGAGTATATTGAGTATATAGTGTTCTATGTTTCATATAGATATAGTCTTGGATGCAAGTTTAGATAGAGGAAGGTTGTGATTTATTATTGGACCCAACATCTAAGTCTCATTGGGAATAAATATGTGACCCCTAACACAGAGTTATTACTATCTATTTTCACATTGTGTCTTAGAATAACTAACTAAAGAGACATTGTTCACAAATAGATATCCACTATACATGATCCTAATGGATTTATGAAGGTGGTTATACTTTCATTATTTTTTTGAGTATGGACGATGGTAACAATAATGATATTATATGAAGTGATGAGAGAGTTTCATTCCACCCCCTTAGTAGTACATCTGATAGTGGTGGGATATATCGAGATCAATTAGCATTGGATTGGTTATCCCTGGATTTAGTAACATGTCACTATGTTTATCTCTTAATTACTCACCTATTAATTTTAAATAGATGAGGTTCTAGGATGGGAGTGGAAATGGGATGTTTTCTCCTAGGTTTATATGATGGGAGTTACACGATCAATGATATTTAATGACCCTATCTGATATATTATAGACCGATTAACCATGTTAATACACTTTCTATCCATCACAAATTAGGGTTTAGCATTGAGTTTGGGAAACCTATGCATAAATTTGGTATTATAGATTCATGGGGTTTCCTTGATGATTGATTTAGAATGTGAAATATAAGGTTTTTGGAATGAATTGGGTATCAATTTTTGTTCAAAAAAGTGTTTTTACAACTTGATAGATGGTCATAAAAAATAGACCATTCAGGTTCTAGAGAATATGCTTGAATTTTTAATTTTAGTTTTTAGACGTATCTTGGAGGATCATATACCATTAATATCATTTATGAATAACAATAGTTACCACTACACCATCTTTGAAGCACTATTAGAGGCCACATATTGGATTCCCTAAAGTTCACCGATATACTAGTTAGAGAAAGTAGAACAATACTTATGGGCCTAGAATCTATGTGAGCGATGATAATGAAGGTGAAGTTCATGCATGGGAAGATGAGAACTACCATGATAGCCCATGAGTCCATTGATAGAAAATTATAAATTCCTTTGACTTTTAATGTGGGAGACCTTTTGTTTTTGAGTGTGTCACCTCAGTTAGGGTTATGATGTTTTGGAAGAGGTGAAAAGTATATATAAGGTTTATTGAATATGTTTAATTTTAATGTGTATTGTTAGAGAGGTTCTGTACCTCTTTTCCCAACTGCATAAGTAATATTGGGCACATGATATATCCCACAAGACGTAGATGATGAGATATATTCACAATGTATTACTTGTTCTTGACAAGGAAGAGATAAATATTCATTATATATTCACCATTTTGAGGTTCACAATGGCTTTATAAAATAGGTAGGTGACCCTTCATAGGAAAGTGTTTTGCATGGATCTGTATTTTTTAAAAAAATCAAGAACCTCAAGGAGTACCCATGGTAATTGGTGATCTAGATTCAAGTTCATTATCTTCCCCTGTTTGAGTAAATTTTCTATTTTCTTGATCAAAATATTTGAATATGGAGATAATTTAATGATTTTTTACATCAAGTGATACATTGGAATATTTTATAGAATATATATAGAGTTTGGTGTAGATTCGATGTAGAATTCCAAGGTCTGAGGAAGCTCGGAGAGTATATGTTGAAAATATTAAATATGATATATCACATGTGCATATTTTTTCATAAATAATGTAATAAATCTAATGAAGTGTCTCATATGGGAAAAATTGAGATCACCATTAAAACCAGATCAAAAGTTTTTACCTAGGTATAACATAAATCATTTTGGTGCTGGATGATTCAATAGTTTGATTTCATGGGAAGAATAAATGAATTTAATTAATTTATTAATATAATTAGAATTTAATTGTCAAACCCTAGTGAAATATCCTTTATAAAACCCCCTTTTTAAAATTATCTAGGATTATACACATTACCCTATAATATTGAGAGAATGAAGGGAACATAATATGAGAGCATGTTTGTGGAAGATCACATGGTCACAGATCGAGGATCAGCGTACCATGGTGCTCATCATCATAAATTGAGTTCTTAGATCTCACCAATGTAAATGGTGCCTAAATTACATCCTAAAGTGATAAATCCAACCTAAGGTAGTGAATTTTATTTTTCATTATATTTCACATCTATGGTTTGATATGAACATGAATAAATTCCTTCTAAATTTATTTATGAATATTTATTCATTGGTTTTCCAACAATTTTTCCCCTACCAGATCTAGAAATTTGAGATTTATTCTCTGTTTAAATTATTTATTTGATAATTCAACATTATCATTGGATTTTAACGAGGATGGTCAAATTAAAATGAATATCAATTAAATATCAAATTGTGTTATGTTCCTTTCTCATTCTATTCTTTAATGTTCTTCAACATCAACTTTGTTTCTTGATGATTAAATAAAACCCATAAGACCAATCATTTTGAATTTATTGTTTTACACAAAATATTGTGGTAACTAGTTTGGTTTTGAATTTTAGAGATTTGAAAAAGGAATATTGGGGACAACATGAATTCGATGATGGTTTGGGTGTTGGTGGATCTACAATCTGAATTGAGTGGATCTATCTATCAAGGTGATGATTGGTGTTTCTGTGGTATAGGTGGCCTGAATTTGGGCACCAAAGGTGATGGATAACTAGTGTTGGTGTGGAAAAGGGGTTCACATAAGTTGGATAATGTGGAATCTTTAAGAAAGAGTTGATGATCATTTTATGATCAATAGTTTTTCAAAATCTTGTCACTGATGACATGAGTGCCGCAATAAAATCAGATCTGGAGAGTTATACCCATGTTTAATGATCAATTTGAAGGATATAGTGGAATAAGTGAGATCACATAAATAGGACGAAGTTTCAGAGAAATTCAATGATATATGGAATACATTTTGAAAGAAAACATTCCATATGTAACCTTCTATGAAGCAGATGTAGATTACACATTGAGATAAATATAACATGTCGTGTGATGAACCGATACAACATGTGACCCTTATCAAACCATCATAGCATTTACCAGGTGTACATGTCCAAGAGGAAATGTGAGTCCACATTCCATGTGTGATGGGACACACCATATGTATTTTTAATAGTGAATAGGCATGAATAAATGGCACACATTGAGTACCAACCCCACCTTTACATTCTATGTGTTTTAACAACACGCACTGTATCAAGGGAAATAAATGTTATGTGAGTTGGAAGGATAAGAGAAGCTCCAGAATCAGTGAGAAATGTCAAGTACCCCAATTGACATTCCATATACACATTCAATGGAAGGTTAGATCCCCATTTATTCTTAGTCTAGCTATGATATAATCATGTATGAGTTCCTTTGAGTTGTTTCTATATTTGTGTGTTCCCTCAGTTTGTCCCTGATAGGGTACAATGAGGAATCCCATCCTATGTTTAGGATGAGTACTCCCCTATATGTATTTTTTTGGATAGATTCATGTATCAATATATGATTCCTGTTGTATTGACCTTTATCATTATTCCCTAATTTGGGTTTGGTATACCACCTCTGATATCTATGGAATGTGATCGAAATTCTAGTTAGATATCCTAGATAGGATTTGGTATTCCCCGTAGGCCCTGGGTGTGATACCATATTGATGTATTGACATCAGTTTATTTTAGATTGGTTTAGTTAAATCAAGGGAGTAATTAAAATGAGTCCTCTCAGTTTCATTGGTTCCTCTCTATGAAAAAACTCGATGGTTATATCCTATCGAATGAGTGTCGTCACTATATATTGTCACAATGTGTGAGTTATCTCGAGATGATGCTACCTTCGTTTCTATAATTGAATACTTGGATGGAAGTGAGGCCATAATACCACCTTTATACATGGTTTATACCTTTTATAATATTTTAAATATCATGTTTATTAATTTTTATTTGTGATTGAGAGAATATTTTATCTTTGTTTCTTTGTGTTTGGTGATTTTGGGTTTTCTTACTGGGTATGTCATATCTACATGGGCTCTTCATGGATGTGTTATGTGTTATGATGTTGAAATTATATTCAATGGAGATTAAGTAAGACCAATAGTATGTGGATCAAAGTCATTTTACGAGGTTCATAGATGGTTTTTGAGATTCATCTTGATTGCCATCCAATTTTTGTTAATAGGTTGAAATCCCATTCAGTTTTGTTGGGATTTTTTAGCAATACTGATTATTCATACTTATTTCCATACATTGATGTGGGATTATTTGTTAATAATGATTTTTCAATATCATATATTTTTATTTTATTCTGTTTTCTGTTTTATTAGTATGTGTGCATATGTATAGGTAATTTAGGATAAGGCCTCTCATGTGTTTGTTTTAACTCTTTGTGCTAGTACCCATCCCTTGGCCTATTAGTGATGAGATTAGAGTTTAAAACATGTCTAACCACCATCTAGTTTGGAACTTGTGGGTAAGGTTGGGATAGTGCAGCTCAAAAATCTTGTTTACAAAACTCACTAAAAAATTCTTACAAAAATCATGATATAGTATATGATTCATACACAGATAAAAAGTCCATTATTACATTGATGACCCTTATACTGCTCAGGTTTACATAGATCAAAATCATATTTACACATAAGTATGAATGACCCATTTGGTCTTATTACCTATACTAAAATCATCATTATGATTTATTTATCCAAACACTGATCAATATTCATTTTTTGGGGGATCACACTTATAGAAACTTAACTTTACAATATAAGCTCATCTATAGAGGAAACAGTCCTTACATGATTCGATATTATGTTCCCTAGATGATCCTTACACGATTCTTCATTATGAATTCCATACTGTCTTTATGAATATGGACAAAACTATTTTTACTTAAAACTATAAAAATATTATTTTATCAAATAATTAAAGGTCATTCACAATAAATTCAAATCTGAAAAAATTATCTCTAATAAATGATTTAAATTATTAAAGATAATTCAATGACCCTTTTATCTTTTCTCCAAGGTCCTTAATAACAAATACACACATGATAGAGTATTTTCATGAGTTTTACTACACCTTAATACTCCAGCTTCATTTCAAATTCATCAAAACATCATCCATGTTATTTTCATTGATAATAATGGACACATTCATTTGATATTCCCAATGATGTATTCTTCACACAATCAACCATATTTTCTATCTCATAATAATAGTTTCTAAAAAATATTCACCCAACCAATAATTAATTATTTCATTTAATGTTTTAGATATCACATTCAAACACATGTTACTTTTATTGGACTTAAGGACCATTAAAAACAATCATATGATGTTAGGGTATAATCAAGTTACATCTGGCTCTTTAAAACTCCATTACCAACACATTAAATCCCCCTAACATATACAATATCATCCAACCATATTCCTTTACCCAAAAAACTTTGGAAGAATCCCCAATTTCATTGGAATGAATATAACTCAATCACTCATGATCTCTAAGCTCACTGTCAAATATATAGTTACATATTTCATTGAAGAAATGAAAACACACAATAAAGGGAACATCAGATATAGAAATGTACTGAAATAAAGAATCATAAAAAACTGGTGATGTCCTAGTAAAGAATATTATCTCATATATTATGATATAAAATGATGTAATTCCTTGAAAAATTGGTGAAATGAATTTCTAAGAGAAAAAGAACCATATAAAAACGATATATATCACATAAAAATGTGGAACATCTATAATGAGTGGGATCAATAGTTTACCATTAGCATGCGGTATCATCCAATATAATAAGTGTTATTTATAACACAATTAGATTTTAATAATTTAATTACTAATGGTTTCAATGTGAGTATGGTTTAGATCATAGGATATATTGAATTTGAGAAAAACTCAAGCTATATGTTATTATGGTAGTAATAGAGTAAATGGATAGCTTTGAGATTATTGGATTGATCTATTGTTTCATACACTATGCTCTAACTTCTTCCACTTGATTTTTTTTATAATTACTCAAATTCTATGTAGTAAAATGATTTAGTGAAAATTAAAAATGGGTTTGAATGAAATGTATTGGATAGTATGTGATGCTAAATATGGATTTACTTTTGATCTATAAGTGGTTCCAAGGCCAAATTGAAACAACTATAAATGGATATTCGTTAATTGGTATAAAAAATTGTCTCACAGTGGGAATATATTCAAAGGTTCTATAATTATGTGGTTGGGAAGGAATCCAAAATTAATTGGTGGTGAAAAAGGAATATGTTAATCAGTTGATGATAGAGGTTTTGAGATAACACTAAAGAAAATATAGTTTTTAATAATGGAGATCAAAAAATATAATGGGTTTCAAAATAGTTTCATGATATATGGGGAGAAACCTAATACCCTAATATTTTAAAATAAGATTATGTTCAACAACACATACGACATGAAACACCGATATTGAATGAATCACGTAATAAAATAATTATAAATATGACTATTATAACTGATCCATTGAATTATAAGATATGAATAGGAATAAAATAATTATTAAATACATTTATAGTGATCCCACTCAAAAAAATATATTTAATAATTCTTAGGAAATATGAACTCAATTTTTAGTGAATTTATTTTATTCTAAAAATACCTTTTCATCAAAAATAGTTTTTAGAAATTTATATGGGAAAATATAGTAATTATTTTATTCCATTTTTTGAAATTTCATATTAAAAAAATTCAAAAATGTTTTTAATGAGCTGATCAAAATTATCTCAGGGTGATATTTTGGATTTTTTTCTAAAAGAATTATTTTTATATGAATAATGAGAAATAATGTTTTTATAAAAAACTGGCTTTTCTATTCATGTAATTAGAAAAAATTAAATTTATTTTAAAATCCCAATATTTACTTTCAATAAGAAATAATCCAAATAAAATCACATGAATTTAAATTTTTCATTCTTTTGGTATATAAAAATTTTATTCCTAAAAATGAATTTTTTTATGTAAAATAGTTTTTGCATCACACATCATGAATTTATTATAAAATTATATTTTGATAATTATAGGGATTTAATTTAGTGAAATAGAGTAAATATTTTGAATCATTATGTAGATATTTTTTATATATGATTACTTTCTTTTTTTTCTATAATTAATTCTAACTATATTAAAAATGTTGTCACCATTATAATGGTAAAACTGGTAGGACAACTTTAAAACTACGAAGTAAGTCTTCAAAATCATCCAAAAACCTTAATATATTTTATTTTCAGATATTAATTAAATTATTCTATTCATAAATGATATAATAATAAATTTGGGTAAAATTTTTCTTTGAGAAAGACCTTTCTACTATATTAAGTAAATAAAAAATCCAAAATCTCACTTTCTTAATTTTAATATATTCAATAATTTATGACTAGGATTGAAAAAAATGAGTGATTCTAAAATATTATTTTGAATATTAATAATTTTATTTTACAATTTTAATTTATTTATGTTTTTTATTGATGAAAAAATTATCTAAAATTCTTATGCAACACCATTATAGTGCTTGTGCAAAAAGTAAAAAAATCAAGTAAATGATTATAAAAACTATAAAATTAATATTTCTTGTGTAAATTAATTTTTAAAAATATTTTTTAGAGAAATATAATTAATTATTATTATTTAAGTCATTTATATTCTAAATATTATACCTTACGAATATTAATTAATATTCCATTTTGTGAATATTCCCAAAAATGACTTTATTGTTATTTTATTTTAATTTTTTTATTGAATGATAAAAAATTCATAATTATATTATATTTGAACAAGTAAATTATATTTGGTTACTATTATAAATGATTTAAAGTAATTTTTCCCTTTTAATTTAATTGTTACTTTATTTACCCCCAATTTGTAAAAAAAAAATTTTATCACTGAAATCTTAAAATGGGTTAATGAGTGGTTAAAACTAATAGATAAGGGTTAACAAATCAACTAAAATTGTCTAAATTTTTTTTTATGATAGGATTTATACTTATGTAAATCTTATATTTTATAAAATTTAATTTTATTACACTTAAAAATAAAAAATTAATTTATATTAATTTTATAATTTATGTAATTCAAAGAGTTACCCTCCCCTAACTTATGAATGGAAACCACATATACTCTCTTTATTATAATTATTTATCAATTTATATCAAACAATATCTACCAAAAAACATCCAAAAATTCATACCGATGACATATAGGCTTTGTTCTCAAAAAATTGTTTACCTATAAGGCTTAAGGTGTATGATGGAGGTATTTTTCTAAAGAATATGTATAACTCTTAACTGAGCATTTTCATTTTAAATGTTCTTATACCTCCATAATATCTTCTTAAACCATGATTATATAATATAATTAGTATCTCCAATATACCAATATGTTATTATAATTGTGTTATAACCCTTTTCATTTCATTTTCCATCATTTAGGGGACAATAATATCATTCGTGCAAATGTGTGGACTATAACATCCATAAAGTGATGTGTTTTGTTTTTCATCATCAACTCCCATGTATATGTATTATGATGGATTTTATGTGTATATATATGTGATTTTTTATTAAAAAACTATCATTCTTAAAATATAATATATCATATAATTTCATACCCTCTCATTCTTTATAAAATGATAATATCATTTGTGTGCTCCTATGGATTACCACATCTATGAAGCAATGTTATTCATTATTCATGTGTTAATTTCATAGTTTATTTAAAAATTATATTTAATGTAAAATAATTATAAATATATTTTTATTAATTTTTTGTATATGGAATAGAAATCACACCTATGTCCATGATCTAACTACCAATGAAAATTTTCAATTACCAAACAGACATCCGAAAAACACTCAAAATTGACTAAATAGATCATGAAATTAAATATTTTTTTGAAATAAATGAAATAAATGGTTTAATTATAAAGTAAAAATACTGAAAAATTCCAAAAATACTAATAATTAATATAAGTTTATTATACAATACTAAATGAAAATAAATAGAAGGTCTAGACTTGTGGTAAGGGGTTTTATAAATATATTTCCTTTTATTGGGTTATACAACTTGTTCATTGAAATAGTTATGTCATGATTATGTGTCTAATTACTTTTAATTATATTATGTTTTAATTCCATATATTTTATTTTGTTTTAAATTGTTATACATAATCACGTCAATGATAAATGCACACTTCTGTGATATGTTCTTTGTAAGTATCATTCATCTTAATATTATTTCTGTGAGAAAAGTTTCATATTATGACCCTACATCTTTTTATAAGGTTTATTTAATGAACATTGATATATTATATCATGAATGAAACATTTATCATGATATTTAGTGTTAATTTTATATTATCTCTTTAATTATACATTTATTAAAATATTATAAAAGGTGTAACGGTTTTCAGGATCTCAATTTGTATTTTTTGAGACCTAAATCATGTTATGCCCTATGTTTTGTTTGATATGGTGTACATAATTCACCATGATTTTTTTTGACATATTAATCCATTTAAATTATTTTTTAAATAATAATGTTATGTTCTTTCATTCAAGGAAATTTTTTATCCAATCATTACCCATATTTCAAGGGTTTCTCATCTAATTTTTTTTTCTTTATGAAATCTATTTATTCATGAAAATTATTCATTTATATGGTGTATATACCGAATCTTGAAATATAATATCATGAATATTTTTTTGAAAAATGAATTTTATGTTTCCTATTATTTTTTGAAAGGCTTTTTTGTTTTAAAAGATCAAAAATGGGTTCAATTTAAAAACATTTCTTTAATGGTTTCAATGAATTTTAACCAAAATAATCTTCCATGTTAGTCCTATTATTTTCAGATCATTGATTTCTAATCATTAATTATTTACTAAAGTTATTTTTCATTATCATTGAAATAAATTTAAATGGTTTTCAAATATAAATTTCATGACATTTTCTACACATGTCACTTTTGACTATCTTTACAATTTTTTTAAAAGAATGTTTATTTTTCACATTTACAATATGAATGAATTTTATCACCATAACAAGTATTATTTATTTTGAAACTTACCTTATATTTATCCATGATTATCTTAAAATAAAATCATTTCTCAATATTTTTAGACTCTTTATTATTTAAATATACCAAAAGAAAATAGTAATTTCTCATAATTTCCATGAAACATTTTATATTTTATTCTAAAGGTATTTTTATCTACTTCAAAAACATTTTATGATTCATATACTTCACTGGGAATATGAACTTATGATATTGTTCACTCCATTTCTCTCAATAGTTTATAATTATGGTTGAATTAAATTTTTAATAAACGTTTTTATTTTTCAAGGGTTAGTGAAGCTACAACATCTTTGATGAAATGAAGGAATTAATGTTTTCTATTTCATGATATAGAATGAGAATATTATTGATAAATGTGGGATTGGGGGGGGGGGTGGTGCACCCAAAATCATTAGGTAAATTTTTTGATATGTTGTGGGTGGGTCTGTTATATACCTACAATGCATTGGAAAATGAGACAGAGTCAATTGGATGAAATGTATTCCTAAGATATGACAAAGTTAGTTTACTCTAAAGAGATGGTAAATCTTTTTGAGATAAGTAAATATTAAGAGATAATGAAGACATCGAATTTTAGTTACTTCTAATTAATTTTTGAAATTATGTAGAAAGGTAATTCAATGTTTAATGTTTGTTGTTTCAAAATAACTACACCATTTCCAATACTTGCTGTGATATATAATTAAGCCTTTCCTTAAGGATTGTTTTCACATGCCTCAGGATGGTGGACCCATATATCCATTTTCATATGTTAATGATATATTCCATGTCCCATGATTTATGATCCATGTTTTTATTTATTTAAATTCTTGTAGGTTATGCTCAAAAGCTTTGATTATGTTATCATAAACTTTGGGTCATCTTATACCTATTGATGAAATTCAATTGTTAATTCTTATTCTTACCCTCAATGAGTGTTTTAGCTCACCCTTCTTATGTTTTATATTTACCCATGTTATGATGTATGATGTAAAATGAATTATTTCTAGAATTTTTTCATGTTTGTGTAATTTTATGATCGATGTTAAAAACTCATTTTGAAATAAGAAAATATAGGTATAGTATAAAAAATGATCACTTTAAGACATGATTATTATTTTTCTATGAGTTTTCACTAATTCTATAAAACTCTAAACCGAAAATTTCATTGGTTTCATAAGTGATCCAATTTTTATATTTGAAATTGTATGTTTGGGATGACTAAAATTTGATTAGGGTTGACAGTATGAAATCCATAAATTTAATGATTGTGTTTCTATCAGCAGACCTGGGAGTAAGGAATTTTATATTTAGTAATATATTTGGGTTTAGATAACATTGTAGATTATGATATTTTCACATGAGTTTAGATTAGATTTGTGGATACCATCATAGGATTATAAATTTAAGGATGATCATACGTTCAATTGAATAGACACCCCATTTTAGGGTTTATATGATAAGAATTTATGGTGATTAATAATATTTTTGGAGAATTTTTATTGATTTTATGTATATACAACCCTTGGATTAATGTGAAGGATTATTTTAGATGAACTATATTACATTTATGGGGATATAAGATGAATTATTTGAGATATGATTAAGGATAAACCATTCAACAATGTTTATGTTGTTGAGGATAATTGGGATATATTTATATTTATTTATGGTAAGATATAATTTGATCCTTTGGTGCTATTGTAGAAATTTTGGATTTTTTATTTCTTATTATGCAGGTTTATTTTTTCCAATTATTATCTTAACTTATAGTAACCATTTTGGATTTATTAAATATAGGATTATTTTTTTTCATCATTTCTTGGATCCTATAATCTTTTAAAATTTGTTCTTTTAGGAATGAGAATGATTCATTATGGATACCCATTACATGGAATATAAGATAATATAGAGGTGGAAAATTGTTAAAACAAGCATATAAAGGAATACTTTTCACTTCTGAATTTCAATACAATTAGTTATGTATATTTTTAAATTCTTGTAGTTTAGATAATAAAATAATCCATTATAAAAGAAAAATGATATATTTTTACAATCGGTTCTGATGAATTGATGTTATTATTTCTCACTTATTAATGAAGGATTTTAGGGGCATTAAATTTTTCTTGATCATATTCTATATCATTCCCCATAATAATTTGGACATTAATTTTCTCCATCATGTTCATATTTTATCTTCCCACTTACACTATCTTATTTATAATCCTAAATATCCGTTATTACAAAAGACCTTCATATTTCTCCATCATGTCCATATTTTACAATGTTGGGATTCAATTAATGGATTTTGAAATATTAAATCCCTTAATTTAAAAGGTTGAGGGAAAATTTTATGACATAATATATTTAAGTGGGGAGAATATAATACCCTAGGGTTTTAATTGAATCCTATGTTAGATAGTGTATACTATATGCATCACTAAGCTAAATCGAATCATGAAATGTTATTATTTTAAATATGATACTTATATCCTATTCATTTAATTAGATAATATGAATAAAAGTATCCAAATTATGAAATATATGTATAATTATACTACTCAGTACAGATTTATTGATTAATACTATGGAAATATGAAGTCATTTTTCTATGAAGACTTTTTATGATTCAAAAATATTTTTTCATTGAAAGTGTTTTTTTGCTCTTTGTGAGAAGATACTATAATAAATTTATTCCATATCTATAAATATAATTTTATATGAATAATATTTTTTTAAATCATCATATCAAAATTACCTTTGTGTGAAATTTTTGGATTTTTTTTGAAAAGTTTAATTTTTTGGTGAATAGTGAAAAAAACAATATTATAAAAAAACTATTTTTTTCAATTAAAATACTTAAAAAGTACCTTTTTTGAGTTTATATAAATATTTTAATTATTTAATTTTTAATAAAAATAATCTAATTAATATCATTTTAATCTATGGCCTGATTTATTTTGGTATAACATTAATTTTATACTTCAAAAATGATTGTTTTAGGAAAACATATTTCTTCAAATTTTGCAGGTTTATTATAAAAGTAAAATATTAAACTTATATGGAATGAATTTTATAAATTTTATTCCATATTTTAATTATAATTTATAAATTTGGAAAATTGGTTGACTCTATTTTTTATTATAGTTAATAATAACCTTGATAGAAATATTGCCACAATGGTAAGGGTAAACCTGTTAAAAAAAGTTTAAAACTATGAAATAATGATCCAAAATCATCCATACAGTTGGCTAAATTTCATTATATAAATATTATCATACCATCCATATCATATTTTCTGAAATAAGGATTTTTTACCATTTTTCATTTATAAATTCACTTTAATTATTTTAAGTGAAGGAAAATTCCAAAAATGTAACTTTATTGTTTTATGAATTTATAATATATTTTGAGAGTTAAATAAAGTTACGGATCATTATAAAATTTTACTTTGAATCCTATTTTTTTATAATGGTATTTTTATTTTTTAGAGATGAAATAATTACAACAAAGATTACACAACACCAACATAGTGCATGTGAAAGTAGTAGAAAAAATCAAGTAAATGATTGTAAAAACATTTAAAGTAATATTTTTTGGGTATGTTATGGTGTTAAAAGAATTATTTTAGAAAAACATAACATATTATTATTGGGTTAAGCTTTTACAACTTAATTATGTAATTTTATTGATATTTATTAAATTTAAATTATGTGAATATTACTGAAAAGACATTAATAATATTTATTGTTAAATAATATATTATTAAACGATTTATTTTTTTAAAAAAATCTTATCATTGGCCAATTGAATAATAAATGGTAAAAAATTGTTGTAATAATTGGTTCCCTTGACCCAACATGAATAATACCTTTGGATTTTTATATCATGTATACAACGAGTTAAGCATTATGTACACTTACCATAATAGTGTTGATATTTTTACTCCCACTATTAAAATGATAATTTAAATAGATTTCATAGCATATCAAATGATTAAAGTATTTGCTAGTATATAACAAGAACATTGAGATATTATTAAATTAATATTAAACATATTTCATATGGTCTAGACACATTATATTGATTGGGAACATTAGATATCTATCTAAAAGTTGTTGGGGGATCATAAGCACTGAGACTTCTTCTTATGAAGTTTCCACTTGGTGATCTATATAAGATTCCATCATGGGGAAAAGCTCTCCAATAAGGGCACCACATCTTTTAGGTGTCATTAGTTGTTACTATATATGAATATGTGTATTAGTCTCTCAACATGTGATCATTATAAATGTGATTCATTTGATTGTGTACATTGATTCATGGGAAAAACCATGAAATCATTTTTTTTGGTGAGGTAGCTTGTGTTGGGTACATCATTGGCGGTATGACATTGGTTAAATGATCAAGATATAATTTTTTACTTTCGAGTAGATAAAGTGATATCTCGGGCCAAGTTGATCACGATGGTAGTACCTTCAATAAATCTATTTCCATGACAGTTGAATGAAAATTCATCTAGTTGGATCAAAAAATAATAAAGAAATCATGGATAATAAAAAATATATGCATAATAATTTATGATATATCATATAACAAAGAGATTATATTACACTATGTGTGTTCATAGGATGGTTTTCATTGCCATGACTATTCTTTATCTCCTTATTGACCTTAATGGGTTTCTCAAATCCATTCTCGGTTTGTGAATAATATTTTCTACTATATAGATAATATCCTAGAGGGTCACAAATAATTGTGTATTCAATAATCATCCATGTTATGGAGAATAGTTTTATTAGATATGGTGAGACCCCACCATGGATCCCAAGTGTTTTCCACATATTAATGATCATCTAAGAATAAATAACTTCATTATTATTCAATTATAAAATAGTTGGGTAATTTTTTTTTAAATTTACTTACACAAACTTATGTTAATTCATTGAAAATATTACGTGGTTGAATATTATTTTAATAATCAATGTTCAATTAATATTAACTGAAATTTTGAGTTGAGTTAATGAATCGAGTTTATCATGTAATATATTTAATATATAATTTATGTAGGTGATAAAATATTAATAATATTTATGACACCATTATTTGTTCATAAATATTTATTTATTATTATTTTGTGGAAGTTAAATATATTGGTTCTAGGGAACCCTATCTCAGTATTTCTAACATCTACTATATAAGTCTACAAGAGTTGATTTCTATAGTATAGTTAATTCCAACATATTGAGAGATTCTTTATCCTCCTATATCATTGATAGATAAAGGCTCTATCTTAGAGGGCGATCAAATATCACCTCTTCATATTGAAGGAATGATATCAAAGTGAACTTTATGACACTGAAGAAATCAATGAATCTTTGTGCTAACCCTCAGAATTCAATAACCAACATCTATGTGGATTATTGAATTGTGTGTGGATGATCTAGAGGTTTTTGAGCTCATATCCTTCAACAAACACTCACAAGAAAAGTGAAACATATGAATGTTCCATAGATTCAAAATAGGTACCTGTTTATTTAGTTTTTTCTTTTAAATATTTACAAAATATCCTCATACCTCTAATAGGGATTAAATTTCCCAAGAATAAAATGTTACGTCGCTCCAATGATGAAATATTTTAAATCCATGGCCCACCTTATTATGAAACATTCCTCGAAACCGTCAATTTTTATTATAGTGATCATATGAATTTTATGAAGAAAGAAAAATTAAATTACATAAATTATGTGGATTGATTTAATTCAGTCATAATAGAAAAGACCATATGTCAATATGATTCCGAGTGGCCATGTAATGGTAATCATAAATGTTTAATATGGATTTAAAATTCTATTTTATAGGTTAAAATTGGTATAAAAATATAAATATATTTATGGTCATGATTTCTTTTGTGATCCAGTTTTGACTATGTTCTGATTGGAAAAATTTTACTCAATGAGTGATTTTTATCCTATGGATGCAGTTCCAAATACATTTATGGAAAAAAATATTCATTAGGTAGCTAAACATAAAAAAACTAAAAAATATTATTTTTTTAAAAATACATTTTTTTCTACTTTAAAAAAACAAAACATAAAACTACTTTTCAAGTATTCTATTGAAAATTGATAATCCAAACAAAATTGGTTTTTTTTCCTGTAACTTAATGTAAAAATAAAAAAATTCTAAAAAATTGGGGAAATGATGGGTGGATTTCAAAGGAATCCAACCTATGGTAAGAGACCACCTTGGCCTCTTCCAATACCCCTTTTCCAAAAAACCCCTCAGATATAACATCTAGTATCATTTCTTCCCACCTCCTTTATCCAAAGTTGATGTCAGGCCTCCTCATTCAACCCCATCAAACCAAGACACTGCCGCATGCCTCATCTATTTACTGACCACCGCAACCAAGCCCTCTTCTTCTATATCTGACAATTGGTGATTCCTTCCAGTTTATTAATGACCAGGTGACCCTCCCATGTGTCTACTAGCCACTATCAACCTCAGAGGATCCCATCACCTCTTTTTCAGAGCCAAGATCATTTTAGTTGCCAACCTCCTCCGACCAGCTCGAGATACCACTATCATCACCAATTGTACCTTATAACCATTTACTTTGGCATCAAATGCTTCACATGGTAACCCAATTAGCCTCCCATGATCCATGGAGCTCACCATTCTCAGATGTGCGACCTACTATATCCAGGGCCCGCTACTCAACTAGGATTCTACCTGGATTCTTCAAGTCGTGTTTGACCAAACATTACTTTCAATGAGATTACATATCTATTCCATATAATAATTTGTTCAATGTGGTTATTCCTTTCCAAAACCATCCTACATTGGGTCTGGATGACCTAAAATAACCCTGGGCAAGTTCTACCCAACCTAGAATGGGCATGTGTGGGTTCAACTCAACCCGCAATGGGACTGAGTGGGTTTTCTAGGCCCATAAAAATGTAAATAAAAAAATTATTATTTTATTAGTTTTAAAAAATTATAAGTGTTTTATTGTTTAATATATTTAATTTTATTTTGGTATTAAATTATTTAAATTGATCAATTTATTTTTTGGTAAAAAAATCTAATTTCTAGGCCAAAAAAAATAAATTATTTAAATTTTATAGTTGATATAATTTACATAATTGGAATAAAATTTAAATTTTTTAAAATTTAAATTTATCATTAATATATTTGACATACCAATTAGTATTGATCAAAGACCGACCTATTGGATGTTTTGGTTTATTTATTTAAACATTTATTACAATTTTGTGTGATGTCTGTAAAATTTATTTATTTATTGATGGTTTGTGCATCAATTTTTGTATTAAATACGTATAAGAGCCTACAAATACATTCATATCTGTATGTATATTGTGCTTACTAAGACCCACTTGACTGTGTGTTAATATATTTTTACTATTAAATATGATCAAGTATGACATGGAACACACTAAGATTAGGTGAAATCCTAGATGAGACAAGTAAGCATTGGACTAGGGGTGAGGTTTGATTCGATTCAAGATTCAATTCAGGTATGACACCCCTAGGTTTTTTTTAGAAATATGGAGGAGTTTCAAATTTTAATAAAAGAAAACAAAATATAAGAACCCAAGAGTGTATGGGAAAGAAAAGAAAAATCCCAAAGAAAATATTTTAGCCTATCTTTTTATCCAGTTGTTCAGTGAGTATTCTTTCTTCTTCTCCTATTACATTCCATGTAGCCCTTCCAGGACCATGCCCTCAACCACTCTCTCTCCCTCTACTTAGAGAACGTAATTGAAGTCTTTTGAGTTGTGTATCAACATCAGTGCTTTCAGAATCACAACTATCCTCCTGAGGATCTTTTAAATGGGAAGTTCCTCTTATCAGTGGTGTCAACATCCCTTCATCCTCCATTTCATTAGTCATAGCAATATCTTAATGATTTTTTTTTATAATAGAGCACATATTTTCCCTTTTAATATTAACAGTACCATCTATAGGGACAGGCTTACCTAAAAACAGTTGCTCAACCACCACTTGAGTCATAACTTAATACTTCAACTTCTTTTATGAAACACGATAAAATCCCTCATTATATACAACATATTTGGGAGAAGCATGGAAAGTTTTGAAACTAACCAGAGTGTCAAGTTTTAAAAATTTCTTTCCCTTTTTACCTGAGGCAGCCAACCTTTCATGTGATAATTGAAGATCAACTACTTTTTTGTATCTCATCTAAAATCAGTTTTTCAGCCCTCATGTGATCATCGCTTTATGACAGATGAAAAGATAACAAGTCATCACGTTTTCCTTTTCTATATGTACCATAATTGTGAAAATTTACCGCTTTGGATAATATGGAATCCCAATACGTCATCTTATTCTCTGAAGTAGAGGCATAGACTCGACCATTTTCTCACCAATTTTTGCCTTGACTTCAACCTCAGGAATGAAACTATATGCTTATTTCTTATGTTATAAATTATCAAAAACAATGTCAATTATATCATAACTCTGACATTGGTTTTCTTTGGGCTGTAGTAATTCAAGTTTCCAAGTAGTTATATTTTTATTCTTCTTGAGAAAATTATTCACATCATGCCCTTGCAAAGAGAAGAAGCTATATATTATGAAGAATCTATAGGTAGATGATTCATAACCTATATGATTTTAATCCTTATAGAATTTTGTAAATTTTTCATAAATTTTTTTCAAATCAATCATATCATCATCAGTTGTAAGCATTACTATATCAACTAGGGTCGAACCCAGTTCAACCTCTACCAATAACACGACGAAGTGACCAAACCGGGAAACTTCTCTTTCCATTTCAATTTTAATTGGTATACCAATCGACATTGAAATATCATACATAATTTTGGGGTGCCAAAGTATCCAATTTAATATATATACCATTAACCAAATTTGAGTATTGGTATTACCAACCTCAAATGGGTTGAATTTTTTATCATATTTACGAAGGTGAACAATCCAAGGTATTATTTCTATAAAACCCAATCGTGAGACCCATAACACCAATTATTCCATGGTAAAAAGCATATGAAAGTATCCCCATCCAAGAAAGATGCATTTTTAGGAAAAAAACCCATATCAACTATATCCACTGCTTAATTTGATTTATTTTTAGAGGCTGAGATCTTTTAAGAAGAAATAAATGAGAAATGATTGAGAAATCACCCATTTTGAGTCGCTTTGAAATAGAATTAGGGTCAGTTTTGATATACACCATGTTCCCTTTTCTTTGGATGGAGGAATCAGTCAAACCTTTGATGCAAGAAAAGGATTGATTTGAAGAAGATCCCACAATCACAAGAACACCATGATGCACCTGATTCTCGAATGAAGCAGAGTCATTATTCCCTCCCACCTCATGTCTTAACAATGTCACTATTTGAGATATATTAACTTGGGGAAGTCAACCATCAGAAACCTTCACAGTGTAACCCTCCATTAACTCCCCAATTACCCTTGATCTAGATCTAAGAAAATATGCCCTAATTCGTTGAAGACCATAATTCTATGTTGAGGACAAGACCTCCAGCCCAACCAGCATATCCGAAGTAGCTAACTTACATGACATTGATTGAGAACCATCCTGCCATTGCAACACAAGCATGTCACCTAGATAGTGCAGAACCATCCTTGTGGAGGTAGAACCCAAAGTTGTGGTGGCACCATTGGAGATCTCAACCCTTACCCACATCATGCCTCCTTGATCTTTTCAAAAACATGTGTAAGGGTAACACACTTGGGACCATTGGGGGATCCTAAAAGCCACTGTGTGATGCATGTTCCACAACTAAGCAATGGATTTGAATTTCCCTATGCATAATATGCATAGTGTTTGAGTCTGGTGGGACTAGAGCATAAGACAGTTCCCCCAAATAGTAAGATGGATCAACCGGTGAACCACGCGACCAACTCCATGGGGGTGTATGATACCCCCAGGTCATTGTTTAACAATTAAGTTAAAACCGGATCAACCATTATTATATTCATAAGAATAGTCAGATAATTTTATTTCATATGTTTATTTTGTTGATTATTTTATACATTTTCATGTCTGTAAGAAACAAACAAATAAATAAACTGAAAAATATATAAAGAAGTAGTCAATGTATTATATTAATGATTAGTTTTTAGAAAAAAACAAATTATGACTATATTAAATATAAAAGGATAACATTAATTGAAAAATATAAAAACCCTGAAAGAAATATTATGTAACAAATGCATTCTATCATTTGGATTTAAACACAACCAATAATATGAGGTGATAATCCTTCATATTTGAGGGTACCCCTACTACTGGGGAGTTATTATGATAATGATGGGTTGAATTAACTAATGATGTCCATAAATAAGTAAGCATAGAAAACTTGTTTAATATTTTTAGAAAATTATTGAGTAAATAAGTTTTTATGATTTTAGAAGTCATAACCTCAATCAATAGATCATGGAACCATGATTCAATGAGTTTTCCTATCAAATACCTACCTTTAACTCTCTAAGTAGTGGAATAGCCAAAGATTTTATCTTATGAGGATAACTTTCATGCGTTTTCACTAAAATATTGAAGTGATAGAGTATTCTAACTCCAGTAAAGAGGTTTTATAGAGTTTGATAAAATATAAGGACTCATTTGACAATTAAATTAATTTATAATGTCTAATTATAAATCAATATAAATATACTAATATTCTATGTTTTTTATGTTTTTTATGAAATACCAAAAGTTTACTAGGATAATTTTGTTCAAATAACATTTCCAAACTACTGTAAGTTTCCAAGAGTTGTACATGTACACGCGTACAACACTACGATATAGAAAATTCAATGTGACAGAGTCCCCACTACATATTGAGACACCTTAAGAAGTGATGGTGATAAATATGATCATTGGAGGCTCACATATGACACATAATATGGTTATTTCATAATTATATCACTAAATCCCAATGTTAGTTATGAATACTATATGAGGACATGGATAATTTTACATGTTGTCTCATCTCAGAGTAGTTTTCAAGGAGAAAGTAAAGAATGATATGAATGAGGTGATGATTAAACCTAACACATGTAAATTGAAATATGATATACTATATTTTAATACATCCCACTCTTATATCATTATCACCCACTTTCTTAGGAATTTTTAAAGATTACAAAATGAGATATATGCAAAAAAAATTCTCCTTACCTTTAGGTAAAAGATATTTAAGTAAATAATAACTTAAATAATGTATTATCTTTATTTCTTATAGATAACAAATAAAATTTAAAATTCTAAAGGATTGATTCATGTAAAACAAACAATCAAAATTCCATTAAATACAATGAGGTTGGTTATAAAAATGATGTTATTTGCTTCGCATGTCATTAAATAATTCCTTGAATGTTTAAATTATTGGATCATTGGAAATAACTGATGAATAAATATATGTAAGACTTATACACAATTTTTTGGGATGATAATACTTTTCAAGAAAAACTATGCAATTTTCAAGGATATACCATTTTTTGTTATAGACACTATTGAGGTAAATACCATTGGTATTATCATCACACTAATGTAGATAGTTTTAGACAAATAAACCATTATAAATAAACATAAGTCATAAGGATTTCATAGTTAAATCTTCTAGAGATAGTGACCTATTCCAAGGGTAATCTTGTGGTAAATATAATTCATAAGATTACATTATGTTTTTAAGGAATTTGATTGTTATGTCTGGTATACTCATGGTTAGAAGATATGAGTTGCTTTGGGATCGTGTACTAAAGAATATCTTAACCCAGTATACATTGATCTATATAATGTAGCATGAAGTAATTCCTAAACACACATTACCTTATCCACATCAATTTTTTATGATACTATGGAGGATCAATGTTAGGTATTACATAATTGATACTGATCAAAAAATTTCATGTTAATTAATTTCAAAATCCACATTTCCTTATAAAAATAATAGACATGATATAATAAAAATGAGTATAAATGTTTGAAATTATATGCATTGTAAATAATCCAATTATTTTCAAGGAATTCCTCTCAAATAATGATGTTATCCCATAAAAATATACAAAATATAATAAAAAATGGATATCATAGGATTATAGCATGATATAAATTCACCATGTCAATAGAATATTATGTTTCGATGCAATGATTTTGTTAAGAATATAAATAATACTTCCTCAATAAAAAATTTTGTATCATAGTTAAAATCCTAACAATAATATTAGATATTATTTAAATCCTTATCAATGACCAATTTTTATAATGTGAATAAAAAATATTTATATAAAAGGTTTAACATATCTATTTTAGATAGTGGAGCATGAATTATATGGAAATGGTCAATGCCATAGATCCATAGACAAATATCATAGGAATAAGTTCCACATGAGTTTGTGGAAAAGGAATGTTCTTTAGGAACATACTTTGTAAAAAGGATTAGACGTTGGTATTGGTTTTGTATAAACTATGTATAGTGACACATTTTTCACTTAGAATAATAAAATCTACAAGTAATTATTATTTTCAAATCAACTATGATTAACATAATCAATTAAAATTAAATAATGGATTTCATGAATTAAAATATATGAGATTATTATTTTGAATACTATGGTGGATATTCACGTGAGACTATACATGGGTGGTACAAGTGTTATACCAATAAAGATTGATTGGTAACACCATGATATTAACCTTAAATCCCTTAGAATTTTACATATCAAATATACTTTCTTTTATCATTTTATTTGTCATTCAATTTCAATACCACCAAATCGTTGAATTCATATACATGATGAAACTAGAAAAGGATGGTGATACCTTTTAATTAAAATAAAGGATTATAGTTACCAAAATATAGTTTTGGATTGAAGTAAGAAACCAGATAATATAATATTCAATAAGTATGAATTTTTTCATGTCCCTACAATAGGTTTGTGATATTTTGACATCTTTAAAAATAAATTATTTTTGATAAAATATGGAAAAGAACTATTTTTTTATAGTTTGTTAAGAATATAATGAAAGTGTCTCTTA
The DNA here is from genome assembly GCA_963277665.1 of Viscum album. Taxonomy (NCBI): domain Eukaryota; kingdom Viridiplantae; phylum Streptophyta; class Magnoliopsida; order Santalales; family Viscaceae; genus Viscum; species Viscum album. The sequence continues at coordinate 659,338,053 of OY728132.1, forward strand.
GATATTTACCTAAAGTGTCAACCTATGTTATAGGGAAGAAGATATATTGAGTTACATCCAATGTTTTCTAGGAAATAATAAATTGTACATATACTAAAAATGTATTTAAAATAAAAAATGAAAAATTAAAGAGATAATTTTTACCATTGTCACATGGAATAAACTCTCTAAGAATAAATGTATGGGATATAGATTACGTTAATGTGGTGGTTTGTATTCCATATGAATTTGCGATGGATCAATCCAATATTCCATGACATGAAAAATAAATGATATTGACAACATACACTTTATGGTAGAAAATTATTAGTTATATCTAAAATAAACACACATGAAGAAATTAAAACAATCTGATTTTATATGAGGAAGTATAAAGGTATGTACCTTCTATGTAGTGAGTAATGGATACTACTTACAAGTGTAGAAACATAGTATTCATTGAATCAATGTGAAATAATATCAGAGTTATTCTATGGTAATGAGAAATCAAAAATCATTGAAGCTAGTGGTAGCCATGTATAAAAATACCAAGTGCATTACAGATTCAGTAGAAGTCAAAGAAGTAGTATATATTAAAAAACATATTTTTTACATTCCATGGAATCACACCTATTAATTAATTATCTATCATTATTATTATAATTATACTACTATTATTATCTCATATTTCTTGTTGTGAGAGTGGAAAAGGTGAAATAGTAAAGTATATTATATTTTTAGAAGTATTACACAAGGTAATTATGTCACATATTGTATAATTACCACATAGGGGAAATGTGGAAGGTCTATGAGTAAATCCATAGCTCATCAGAAACATGATCCTGTCATGTGGGAGAATATAAAGTTGGTTAGTAATCCAGATCTAGTGAAAGTGGGAGCTTTTTAACAGTGGATTCTATAGACCGAACTTGAACAATAAATTTTGATAACCATATAACGTATATAGTGAGTTATACCTAATGTAAACTTACCATAATAGTGTTGATATTTCTAGATCAACTATTTAAATAGAAATGTATATAGATAACATGTAATATCAAAAGGTTATAGTTGTTACCATGATATAACGAGAACCTCGAGATAACGTGAAATTAAACATAAACATATATCGTATGGCCAAGATACATCATACTAAATGGACACATATAATGTGTGGAAATTAGGTGATGATGGATTATATGCATTGAGGCTACTTATCCTAATGTTTTCACTTGATGATCTCAAGTATATGTTATCATGAGGGTAGAACCACCAATAAGAGCACCAAATGTTTCAGTTGTAATTGGTTGTTTTTATCTATTAACATATGTATTGGTATCCTAAATTGAGATCATTATCAATTTTTTATAGTTGATCACAAACTTTGATTAAATGAAAAATATATTACATTGAAGACATGGAAAGGTATCTTGTGTTGGGTGCGTCATTGGTGGTATCTAATTGGTTGAATGATCAAGATATGATTTGTTTCTTTTGTGTTGAGGTTATGATATCTCAGGCCTATTTGACAACTATAGTAGTAACATCATTAAATCCACGTCCAAAGTAGTCAAAGGTAAATTTGTATAGTTAGATAAAAAATTATTATATAAATAATGGATGATGACACAAGTTGTGAATTCTTCTTTAAGAGATATCATATGATAAAGAGATTATATTATATTGTGTGTGTTTGTAGGATAGTTTTAGTTTCTATCACTATTCTATTTTCTATGTGGGTCCTTGATGGGTCGTCATAATCTACTTGTAGTCTATGAATAACATTCACTGGTAATTATATAAGGGCCTATATGGTCACATATAATAGTGTTTTCAACAGTTTTCCATATTTTGAAGTATAAGTATGTAGTACATGTTAATCCCACCATGTGTTCCAAGGATTGTACACATATTAAAAATCATCGATGAATAAATAAATTTATTATTATTGAAGTATATAATAATTGGCTTGATTTTTTTATGAAAATTATTTACAATAATTTATGAAAATATGCATAAAATATTATTATGATGAATACTATTTTAATATTCAAGGATAATTTAATATTATAGGGAATTACGAGTAGAGATATTGAATTTATATTATCATGTAATATATTTCATATATATTACAAGTTTATGATTAAATATAATTTATATTTATGAAATAGTTTGTTTATGATAACTATTTATTTATTTTGTATTTAGTACATATTAAATATATAGGGGTCAGGGAACCCTATATGGGTATTTCTAACATCCGCCATATAAGTTAGTAGGATATCATTTCTAAAGCCTAGTTCATTCTAACGGATTAGACATTTCTCTCTCAATCTACATCATAGAGAGGGAAAGGATCTATCCAGGGGATCGATCTAATAAATCCTTTGGGACTAATGGATCAAGATCATTGGTGTAACAACCCAATTACGTATAAAATAATTTGTTTTCATTCTTAAATTAATCAGATAAATTCATTTTAAATTTTTAATGAAATAAGTTGAACTTATAGAAATTAAGGAATATGTACTAAAAGAAGAGAAACCTCACCTATGAATGTATAAATAAAATTTATTTATCTTATAAATTAAAATTTTATGTATTTATATAACTCTATCCGTAAATAAATGTTATAAAAATTCTAAATTAAGTGTTGATATTTTTGTTAAACATAAATTTTTATTTAAAATTTTATAATTAATATAATTATTTACAAGAAAATTTATTTTCATAAAATATATTCATTAATTAATATTCTATAAATTATAATTATATGTTAATTTTATTAGACCTTATTTAATTCTTCAATGTGTCATAAAATCAGTTATAATATTAAAATCAGTATTTTTCAAATAAATGATAATTTTAATTAATAATTAAATATCCCAATATTTATAAAATTATTTTAGAAAATAGAGTCAAATTTTTAATTATATACATCAGGAAATTTTTATGCTTATTTTTTGGTATTTTTCTAAAATATGTGAATTTTTGGTGAAAAGTGAAATACAATAATTACTGTATAATTTAAAAATGAAATATTGAATAAGGAATGATGTATGGATCATGTAAGCACCCATTAATTATAAATCAATTGAACTAGTTACTTTACATTGTCTGAAGAATCAACACTATTGACCGTCTTGAGCCAAACTAATAAACAAATTAATAAAATAATAAAAAACACCTATCTCCTATCCCAACAAATACCACACTCACCACCCCTTCTCATCACACCTCCAAATCCTTATAGATTTTATAAATTGTACCCATTTACCTTACCATGAATATCCTACAATACATAGACCATATCATGTCACCAAAATACCATAACCATGTGCCTTAATGGGCATCTCAAGGAGACAACATTCGAGAGGTAAAATCCAATATTCTTTCTCATTTAAATTATTTATTTATTTATTTATTTCAATAGTATTATCACATTCTCTATCAAAAGTGAAATAATAAATCTAGTAAAATAAATATATTTTAATTTTATTGTGTTAATGTAATATCCATAGTCACACATCTTTTTATCTCCTCTTACTCCAAAAAATGAAAACATCATCTGTGACATGTTGATTCACCGCCTTCATAGAGGATAAGTTTTCATTTTCATTTTCCACCTTCAAGGATGGTCATAAAAAATTATTATGGTTAAAATAGATTTTAATATTCATATTTTAACTTTTTTAATGTTATGAAACTAATATATATATATAATACTAAATGAAAGGAAACTAGTATGCAATGGTTGGAAAAATAGACAAAAATAAAGAAAACATTAATATTTTATCTATTGAATCATCCCCATATAATAAAAATGATATGTGGGGTTATTTAAAATTATGGAAACATATTAATACCATTTATTTCCACTTATATAGTATTTATTTCATTTTAAAAAAAACTCCCATAATTATACTCAAGGGAAACGCCCAAAAATCCATGAAACAAACGCTTCAGAAACTGTAATTTTGATATTTTTAACTCATTTAAATAGTCATAAATGAACTTAAAAATATGGTAAAAAAATAGTTATAAAGGTTCTTAATTAAGTAATTAATTAATATAATTTTATTATACATAACAGTAATTACAAGTGTATAATTCTTTCATATAAAAGGTAAATGACTTTTATTTTAAAACTCCACTTTTCATGTTACAAATATATTATTAATGAATTTTTTTACTTATATAGAATATTTTTATTTTTAAGAGTTCTTGATTAATTATTTATTTAATTTTTCCTTTATATGTTTATTCTCAAATTAAATGTTTTCATTTATATTAGTGAAGCTTCTGAAAAATTAAAATTGATTTCAAAATGGAAAATTTATTTTCATCAAGAATGTTTCTTTTATGCATGATTTATATGTTAGGCTCATGTTATGGTTCTTGGTAATTTTTATGATGATAGGTGGTTTAATAATAAATATAAGGAGGTTTATCCCATTATATCTCTCCAATGAATTGGGTAAAGGTACAAGTTAATCAGTTTGGTTTCTCCTATGAGATTATGAGAAAACACTCTGATGGATATTCCGAGTGTAACCATAGTGGTTACAACCTATATAGATGGGAGAGATAATTTTTATGTAAGAGTGATATGAAAATTATTCCAAACGTTACATTTATGATTTATTTATTCATTTTATGGTTTTATAAGAAAATTATGATTTAATAAGTTAATCTAAAGTGTTTTTTATGTGTAAAAGTTGTATTTTTGTGAAAATGTTTTCTTTCATGGAATAATGGTTTGTTTATTACTTTTTTTGTCTCTTAATTTGATATTTTTTTCATCACAATATTTAAATTTATTTTCATAGGGTTTTCGGATGGTTAAATAAGGAGAATAATTCAAGCTTAATGTTGTATTTTTTTATGGGAGGAAATCATGTTTTGTTTTAAAATTTTCATATTGTGAAAAAATCAATATTGAGTATAAGTATCTAATTTGAAATATATAAGTTTCTATGTATTATTTAATGAGAAAATTATATAAAAATATAAACCTAAATGTTCTTTTGGAAAGTATTATAGAGAATTATATTTTAATTAAATAGAATATATGATGTTTAAGGTCAGTTTCTTACTATTGGTATTAGAAAAAGGTTTAGATAACTTTAGGGGTTATGTTAATGTTAATAGAATACCCATAAATTGTTTTTAATTTATGGTTAAGTTGAAATGATATATAATCTAAATAATTCATTGTTTCATTTTCTATGATATGGATATTCAGATTGGTTTTTTATAAAATAGATAGGGAAGCTGATGTAGGAAGGAACTGAGAAGAAAATTTCCTTCCGAATGTGCAACCTAAAAGGGTAGAAATTGGGACAAATAATTTTGTGACATTAAGGGATACATTGATGAATTATATGAATGTTTATAAAATCTATTCATGATATAATTTAGATCATCCTCTATGAAAATTTCATAGGTAGAACATTTTATTAGGAATCACCATACTACATTTAGTGGATTGTATGACATAGTGGTAGCTAAACGGGGAATTAAATACCTATAAAATATTTTTAATGTCATGGGGTGTTCATACAATTAAAATTTTAGACTTTACATTTATCACATTGAAGGTGGAGATGACCAGTGGTGGTCAATGGTTAATAATATCAAGGAAAGAGAGGAGATTGATTCATTGGAATGGGGTGAATTCAATAACATTTTAATTGAGAAATATTTTCCTAAGGTGACTCAAACTTATGATTATAAAAAAATACTTGTACTTGATACAAGAGGATCCTTTAATGGCTACATACTAATAAAAATTCAATTGACTCAAAAGGTATACTCAAAATTTTATCTATAATCTAGTTAGTAAAATCAATCATTTTTACTGTGGATTGAAGCCAAAATATTACTAGGAATTGTCTTATTAAGAATTCAAATGTTATGAAAAACATGTTATATGTGTGGAGATGGTGGAAATGAAGTATTATGATGATCATGTGTACTTTTATAACCAATAGTAAAAGAGTTCATGGTGACATGAAGAAGGAATGAATGCATCAAATAATATTGGTGCTATGGAAATTATTTTTTTAGTTTGTGATAATTATGGCAATAAACACACTAGGGAATGCATTTTGAATTATGGTAAGTGTTTCCTATATGGAATTTTTTGGAATATAGATAATAATTATAATTAAAAGTATCATGGTAGTGGAATGAAAAATATTTATATATATATATTAAAATGTTTTAAATTTTATGACATGTGTGATTATTAAAACAAGTCTCCGAAGAGGAACCAGAATGATGGAAAGAAGCTAGAATATAACCAGAATGGTGTGGTGAAATCCTTTTCTACTAATTCACTATATTTTTATCCATCCAATAAAGAATCAGTAAAATTGTTTGTTTACTCATATTTTCATATTTTCTTTTCTAATTTAGGGTATACACATTCATTCATATCTAAGAAATTTTCATGAAAATTGGGAATTTCACCTCAAGAAATAAAGTTAGGAATTATGGTAAAAACACCTAGGATAAATGTTAATGTGAAAATAAATTATAATAATCTTCCTATTGATGTATTTGTAAATAATTTAAATATAAATATTGTTGTCTATCCCCTAGAATAATATGAAATTATTCTAGGTATGAAATGAGTTTTTATTTACCATGCTATGATTGATTGAAAAGATAAATAATTTTTTTATAAAGGGTTTTAGTTTTTATATAAGAATGAACCCATACTATTGTTAATATATTAGGAAGATAAGAAAATACTAAAATATGGAAATAAATTTTATCATTCACATATTATTGGAAATATAGGAACTATTCAGATTAATGATTTTCTGATGGTAAATGATTATCTATATGGTTTTTCCTAATGAGTTTCCATGAATTATTACTTATTGGGTGGTCATGTTTTATATTTATATATTCCTTGATTTGAAAACTATTTCAAAAACCCCATATTGAATATATTAGGAAGAACTTTTGGAATCGAGAAAATAGTTGCAGGAGTTGCTAGAAATAGTTTCATTTGTCTGAGTACTTCATTATGGGGTACTAATTTTTTATTTGATAAAAAGAATGATGGTTCTATGAGTATTTATATTAATTATAGATAATATGATGACATCAATATTAAGAACACGTATCATTTTTGTTATATCAATTACATTTTTTTTTATCTATAAGGAGGTCAATATTTTTCAAATATTGAGTTTAGACCAGGGTACCATTAGTTGAAGCTGAAGAAGGATGACATTTTGAAAAATGAGTTCTATAATAGATAGGGGAATTATGAGTTTTTTATTTATGAATTTTGGTTTGAAAAATTATCTTTCTATATTTATTGATCTTATGAATAAGATCCTCATTAAATTTTTGGATAGGTTTTTTTGTTTTTATTGAATATTTTTTGGTTTATTTAAAAAACTTATAAGGATCATGAAAACATCTATGTATTGTTCTGTGAACCCTAAACGAAAAGAAGTTAAATGGTAAATTTTGTAAAGGTGATTTTTGGTTACAATATATTTATTCCCATGGGAACACTGTAAATTTGGATGGAATAACAGTTGGTCCATCCAAAAATAGAAGTTGTTGATGAATGACTATGAGGAAAAAATGTGAGTCATATTCTTAATTTTTTTAGGATTAGTAGGATATTACCAACTGATTATTGAAAAAATATCATGGTTATCTATCCCAATAACTAGGTTAACATGTAAATGGGTTAAATTTATCCAGATATAATTATGTGATGTTTTTTTACAAGAATTGAAAAAAATATTGGTTAATGCTCTATTTTTGACCCTACCTTATTGAAATGGAGATTTTTCATCTTTAATAATGATTCTTTAAAGGGAATTCATTATTTTTTAATATATAATGATCTAGTAATTGATTATTCTTTTTGAAACTGACTTCTCATGAGTTAAATTACACCACACATGATTTGGAATTAATAGTTGCAATATTTGATTTTATAATTTGGAGAAAACATTTATATGGGGAAAAGTATGAAATATATATTGATCATAAAATATTAATGTATATATTCACGCATAATAAACTAAACATGAGGTTGAGAAGATGAATATAACTAATAATATATTATCATTGCATAATCAATTACCATTATGGAAAAGAAAACAAAGTGGTGGATTCCTTGAGTCAAAAACGTCATGCAACATTAACCATTGTATGTTTAGTAAAATAAACATTTGTAAATGATTTAATGAATTATGTCTTGGAAGTTACTTGTGAAATAAATTCAATTATTTTTTTTCAGGTTTCAGTGAAATCAAATCTACCAGGACGATTTAATAAATCACATAAGGAATATCACAATCTTCAAAAAATATAGAATTGGTTAATAAAGTTATGGTTAAATAATTTAACACGGATAAATATTTTTTTTCTGAAATTTGGAAGAAGATTATGTGAGCCTTATGATTCACAGTTGAAGAAAGAGTTATTAAGTGATGTTCATAGGTGTATGTTTTTAGTTAATCCTGGAAGTACTAAAATATATAAAGACCTTTGGGTGTATTTATAGTGGTATGGAATAAAAGTAAATATTCTTGATTTTACCATGATATGATTTACTTGTAAATAGGTAATAACAGACAAACAATTAATGAAGTAGATGCTTCAGTATCTTCCAGTACCAGAGAGGAAATGGGGAAATATATCCATGGATTTTGTAGTGGGATTACCAAAAATATATCGATGCAATAATGTAATTTGGGTTATTATTGACTGCATGACTAAATATGAACATTTTATTCCTGTTTGAGAAAGTATATCCCTAGATCAACTTTATCAGTTGTATCTTAAAGAGATAGTATGATTTAATGGAGTTCCTCTATTTATTTTATATGATCATGATCTTAGGATAACTTTTATATTATGAAAGAGCCTTTTTAATTTATTAGTAGCTAAATTAAATTTCATCACTTATTTTTATCATAAATATGTTATATAGTAAGAGTGAAAGATTTATAAATTAAAGGAAGTACTTCACACTTATTCAATAAATTACCAGGGAATTTTGGATCAACAAAAAAATTTGGTTGAATTTTTTATAATAATATTTTTCATTCCATTATACGGATTGTGACTTTTATAGAATTATATAAAAACTAGTGTGAAACTCTAGAATTTTGGTATGAAGTAGGTGAAGTAATTTTGATGGGACAAGAATTGGTAAAGTAAATAGAAGAGAAATTTCAACTAATTTAGTAACAGTTTAGGATAATTCAATGTATGAAAAAGGTATGTAGATAATCAGAGGAAGGATATTTATTTAGAGGTATGTGATCATGTCTTTTTCAAATTTTCTCTGTGGAAAAGTTTCGTGTGTTTTGGTAAGAAGTGTAAGATGAGTCCATGGTTCATTAGATCCTATGAAATCTTTGAAGAAGTTGGATCCATTTCTTATCGAGTGGATTTTCCTCTGAGTTTGTCATAGGTACACAATTTTTTCATATTTTAATGTCAAGAAAGTTAGTGAGATATTCATCCCATGTTCTGAGAATATATATTGTTCTATAGGAAGATAACCATTAATATATTGAAAATCCGATTTAGGTTTTGGATTTTAGAGAGAAAGTATTGTGGAATAAGGTAATTCACCAGGTTATGGTTTTGTGGGGAAACCACATGGTCGAAAAAGGGACACGGGAATATGAAAATGCTACTTGGGAAAAGTATCATTAGTTATTTTAATAATTTAATTAAAAATTGTGCGAAACAATTTATAGCTGTGGGGAGAATGTGACAACCCAGGTACTTATATAATAATATGTTTTCATTATAAAATTTAATAGTTAAATTCATTATAAATGTATAACGAAAAAAGTGTTATTTATGGAAATTAATTAATATACACAAAAAGTGTTGTATCATCACCTATTAATGCATAAATAAAATTTATGTATCATATAATTGAAAAGATTTTTTATTTATATCATGGTATATGTAAATAAATGTTTCAAAAATTATAAATGAAGTGTTGGTATTTTCGTAAAATGTAAATGTTTATTTAAAATTTTATAATTAATATAATGATTTAAATGATTTTTTTTACAAAATATGTTAATAGATTAATAATTTTATTTATTATAATTATAAGGTAATTTTTTGAGACATTATATAGTTTTTCTTCATTTAATAAATTCAGTTATAATATTTAAATCGATATTTATCAAATAAATGATGATTGTAACAAAAAATAATTTTTTTTATTTAGAAAATTATTTTAAAAAAATGGAAACCATTTTTAAATTATACACTTCAAAAAAATTTCTGGGTGAATTTTTAGGATTTTTCAAAAATAGTTTAATATCTGTTGAATAGTGAAATACATTTTTTATAGTATAATTAAATAAAAGAATTATTGAGTCATGAGTTTTGTATTAATGAGGTAACCACCCACTATTTATAACTAACATGAACTATATACCATAGTTTGTCATAATAATAAACACTATTAATATTCTTGATCCAAAATAATATAAAAGGAATAAAATAATCAAAACACCCCTCTCCTCTCCCTATATTTACCACCCCTCATAACCCCTTCTAATCAAACCTCTAATGCCTTATAGATTACGTAATTTTTTCCCATTTACATAACAAAGAATCTTCCCCACGCCCAATACCTACTAGTTACACCTAAAGACTAAAACCAATTTTCTTGGGTATGTTCTCAAGTAGAGAACATTCAAGAGACAAAGTCCACAATTCTTTCTCTTTTAAAATATTTATTTCAATATTTGTTTCTACCATATCCTCAACTCCACTACCCAATGTGAAATGATAACTTAATTATCATACATATAAAAAAATTATTTGATGTTAATTTAATATATTTCATCAAACATCTTCTCTTTTCCTCTTATTTTAGAAAAATGAAAACATCATCCATGACGTGTTGATTCACCGCCTTCATAGGTGATGTGTTTTCATTTTCCTTTACCGCATTCAAGGATGGTCATAAAAAACATTATTAAGGTTAAATAAGATTTTAATTTTTATATTTTAATTTTTAATGTTATTTAACTAATTTATATACATATATTAAATAAAACAAAACTAGTTTGTGATGGTCAAAAAAAGGCCCAAATCACACCAACCATTAATGTTTTATCTAATGAATCATCCTAGTATCAGAAAAAATTATTTATAGAATCAATTAAAATTATATAAAATTATTAATACTAATTAAATCCTATTATATATTGTTTATTCAATTTGAAAAACAACTCCAATAATTATACTCAAGGTAACTAACAAAAAATCCATGGAACAAACACACCTGAATCAACCACTCTAATATATATAACTCTTAAAAATAGAGATAAATTAATATAATAAAGGTGTAATAAATAAAATATATGTTGAAAAGGTTATGAATTAGGTAATTAATTAATATAATTTTATCATAAAGGACATTAAGTAAGTGTAGAATTATTTTACACATAAGGTAAGGGAATTTATTTTAAAAAATCATCTTTAAAATTTAAAACTATTTTTATTATTAAAATTTATTTTACTTATAAGAAATAAGATTATTTTCCCACATTCATGATGACTTATTGATTTAATATTTACATCACATGTTAAATAGTTCATTCTCAAATAAAAAGTTTTCTTTTATAAGTGATCGCCTTCCAAAAAATGAAATGTTATTTCTAAATGGAAAATTTATTTTGCTGAAGAATATTTCTTTATGCATGATTTATGTGTTATGATCAAGTTATGGTTCATGGTAATTATTATGATGGTCGGTGGTTATATGATAAACCAAGAGAGGGTTATCCTATTATAGATCTCCAAGGCATTATTTAAAGGGATAGATTGAACTGGTTAGTTTTATCTTAAGTGACTATGGGAATATAATTCCATGGTTATTCTAAGTGTAAACATGATTCTTAATCCATACGTAGCTGGGAGAGATAATATATATGATATAGTGATTTGAAAATTATTCCACAAGTTAACAATATTATTTATGCATGATTTCTATGGTTTTACATGAAACTTATGATTTTATAAGGTAATATAAGGATTTTATGTTTTATGTGTGAAAGTTACAACTTTATGAAAATGTTTTCATTCATTGAGTAAACATTTATTTCTTCCTTTTTCTATGTCCCTTAATATGCATTTTCTGATCATCCCATGTTTTAAATTTTTTCCCTACAGTTTGTGGATGGGTATCTAAATTGAATAATTATTTTTTCATGTTGTGAAGTCATTTTATGGAATGAAATCATGTTTTTTTAAAATTTTAAAATTTTTAAAAAATGGATATTGAGAATAACTATCTACTTTATAATGCATGAGTTTATATGTATGATGTTATGAACTAATTATTCAAAACTCTAAACCTCAAATATCTTAGGGATTTTAGAAATGTTAATTATAGCCAAATATACTAGATAATTTAATATTTCAGGTCTAGTCTTTACAATGGTGATTATCATGATGCCAAAGTTATAATCGAAGCTCGACGCAAGCACTAAGAATTTGATGATTAGTGTCTCCGTGGATTACTGAATCTTGTCTGGATGATATAGATGGTTTCAAGCTTAAATCATTTCCGAAATGATTTCTAAAAATGTGAGAAAAAAGAACGAACCACTAATTTTAATGAGGTACTTGTTCATTTAATTTTGAGTTTTGAAATATTCATGTGATATCCTTAAACTTCTACTAGTGATCTGATCCCTGAAGAAGATGATGTTACATTTTTTCAGTGATTGAATATTTTAAATCCTTAGTGAACTGATTTTCAATGAATATCCCGGTTCATTAAAAAAATATCACCAATTTTCTACTTATGACTCACATGTCCCATTATTTTTACTTCATTTACCCCTAAATAGTAAAAATAAACTTTTTATCATCGTAATCATTAAAATGGTTAAGGAGATGTTAAATATAATTTTTAGGAAAAAAAATATCACCTAGACTTGTATAAATTTTATATAATGATATTATTTCGATTAATATAAATCATATCTTTTAAATTTGTCCAATTTTTTCCTTATTATCATGTAAATTAATTTATAATAATTTAATACATTAAATAATTACAGGATTACACTTCCATTCCTTTATAAAAACATCCCACATATCATATATTTAATAAACATATAGATCCATTTACATTGACAAAGATATTCCAAGAAAACATCCCTATATTCCTCCTAATGACAAAGACTATCTGGTATCCTCAAAAGATCATTATATAAGGAATAAGGTGTAATCCAACGATGGTTTTACAATGAAGATGTATAACTCTTAATTGAGAAATTTTATTTTTCTTATTTTTTATCTCATTAATATTTTCTTAAAAAGTGATGATATAATAACTTAAGTAAATCCACTATAATACAATGTTACTATGAATATGATATAACCCTTTTTCATTATATTTTCCATCCTTTGGTGAAGAAAAACATCATTGGTGTGTATGTGTGGACTACCACCTCTACGAACCGATGTGCTTCATTTTCAATCACTACTTATAATGGATATTTATAATGATGTAATATATATATATATTTTGAAAATATTCTAATATAATAAAGATAATATATCATATATTTTATTAACATTCTATGCACCGTAATATGATAACATCATTCATATATAGGTTTGGATTACCATATCCATGAAGTGATGTGATTCATTTTCATATATGCCTTTCATTTATGGTTCGAAAAATTTATTTTATATATAAAAATGGTAATTATGTTGTTATTAATATTTTATAGATGACGAAATAATCACCCCTATGACCATGTTCAACCTACCAAAGTTACTTTACAATTTCGAAATGAATTTCCTCAAAACTCTGAAGAAGGACATAAATTATTAAGGAATTAAGTATTGAATTAAAATAAATGAAATAAATGATTTAATGACAAATTAATAAATGAGTAAAATTCTACTAAATAGTTAAATAATTAAAATAAGTTTATTATATATGAGTTAAAATAAATTTTTATCTATTTTGGACTCTAGGTAAGGGGTTTTCTAAATCAATTTACTTTTATTGGGTTATAACACTTCTTCATTGACATTTTTATTCAATGATTTAGTGTAAAATTCCCATTCCTTGTATTTTATTTTTGTTCTAGTTATTTTATATATTTTTTTATAATTATTACACGTAATCTACTCAGTGATTAATTCTCATGTCAGCAATCTGATGTTTATATAGATTATTTGTATTAATATTATTTTTTTGGGATATGTTTCCACTATCCAATTAGTTAATTTTATAAGTTTTATATGTGTCCTTTTGAAATATTATATCATGAATGCATCTTTGAGAAAAATATTTAATATTCCTTCGATATTATATTTCATTTTATATTGATTCAAATGGTATATAAGTTGTAAGTGTTTTCATGGTCTCAATTTACATTCTTTAGGACATGATTCATGTTATGAACCATGTTTTATTTTATATAGTATAATTAAATCACCATGAATATGTTTCCTCATATTCAATAATGAAAATTAAGGGTTTTACTAAATAATGGTATTCTTCCTCAAACAATGGCATTCTAATTCAAGCATTACCCAATTATCTAGGGTTTATCATCCCAAAATTACTTCCATGAAATATGTTTTGATTGATGCACATATACTCATTTTTATATTGTATATAATAAATCTTGAAATATAACATTATTAATCTTTTTTGACTCATTATATTTTATGTTTCATCTTATTATTTTGTAATAAAGTGTTTTATGGTTTTAAAAGGAAATAAATAGTTTTTATTTTAAAACATTACAATAGTGATTTTAATTAATTTTAACCAAACTATTCCCCCATTTTCTTTATCTTATATTATGGATATTATTTTATAAATCAAAATTGTTTCATATATTTTTTTCCGTTAACTTTGACCTTATAGTAAAATGATTTAAAATGTAAATTTCATAACATTTCCCCAAAATGTAATTTTGAATCTCTTTAGTATAGTTTTAAATAAATATTTATATATAAATTTTTAGAAATGAATAAATTTTCTCACCATTATGAAAATTAATTATTTATAATATTCCTTTATAAATATCTAGGATTATTTTTAAGAAATATCATTTTCCCAATATTTTCAAATTTTTTAGTTTTTAATTGTTCCAAAACAAAATATTATTTTCACATAGTTTCTTATAAGTGTTTTAATTGTTATTTTAAATGAATTTTTATATATGTCAAATTCAATTAACTATTCATTTTGTTCACTGGTGATATGATCTTTTGATATTCTTCAGTCTTGTTCTCTATGTATTTTATAATTATATTATAAATAAATTTCTTGTAAACCCATTTATTTTTCATGGGTAAATAATCATAAGATAGTTTTGATGAAATAAATGAATCCATTTATTTTTTTCATGATATGGTTCATGAACATTATTTATGAAAGTGGGAATTAGGATTGACGCAAAATCCATAAGGAAAAATTTCGAACATGTGATGCATGAAACTATTATATCCATCCAATGCATTGGGTAATGGGATGAGTATAAACTATATGAAAGTAACTCATAAGAGATGAAATATTTATATTACTCCTAAGATATAATATATTTTACTGATATAATTAACCCCTAAAATATGATGAAGTTATCTAATTTAATTTAATCCTAATATATTTTAAAAATTATCTAGTTAGATTATTCCCTAATGAATATTATATTGTCCAAGATACAACCAAAGTTTTTCAGTACATTCTATGAGTTTTAATTGATACTTTTCTCAAGTGTTGTTTTCACACTTTTCATGATTGTTCACTTATATGACTCCTAAATTATGGTAGATCCTTATTTCACATACCTCGATTTATTATCCATGTTTTAATGTGTATGAATTTTTTTAGGTTTTTCACATGCATGTTGATTATTTCATCAAAACCTTGTGATCTTATTATTCTCACTGGTGACATTCATTTTTTAATGCTTATGTTTAAATATGTCGAGAATTTGTGATTACAATTTTTTTATCTATTTCCATACGATACAAAGAATGATTTTATATGAATTATTTCAATAATGGTTTCATGTTGGAATAATTTTATGAGAGATGATGAATTCAAATTTTGAAATAATAAAATATGGGTATAGTAAAAACAATGATCACATGAAGACCACGGTATTTTTATGTAAGAGTTTTTCCTAATTCTCTAAAAATATAATCCTAAAATTTCCTTGGGAATATAAGTAATCTGATATTTCCATTTTAAATTTGATATTTGATATTTTGGATGGATAATATTTTGTTACTTTTATTGGTATCAAATTAATAAATGTAATGATTATGTTTTTAACATCAGATCCGATAGTTTGGGGTCAGGGTTGTTCTTAGGAAACAAATCTATAAATATGTAGTTAAAAATATTTCACTAGCCTAGATAATATCATTGTAGTGGTCAATGAAAATATAATGTATAATTTTATTAAAAATGGAAATAACAATGAGGAGATAAACCTATAAATTTCTATGATAATGACGGAGATAATCTTAATGGATCCTTCTATGGAAATTGAAGATGTGGGGGGATATAATGAAAAGTTAAATATGTATGTATGGAGATACTTTTCCTTTGTATAAAAATGTTGGATAATGGTAGTATATAAAATATAGAAATATGTTTGATTTTTTATTAAATTTAGAATTGGAATATATTATTATTCTATAAATATTGTGCATGAATTTTAAGGAATATTGTAAAAAATATCTGTTAGGGGTTAATTTTATAACTAGAGTGTTATATGTTGGATTTTTTTGATAACATGTGTTGAAGTGGTTGAGTGATTTATAATGAAGTTCATGTATCTATTGATTGGTAATTATGAGTAAAATTTCATGGTGATATATATAATAATCATTTAGAATATATGGATAATAATATTTTTTGATTAACTAATCACATGGATTGATGTTCTGGATACCCATAAATTAGGGGTCCAAAAGTTACATTTATTTAGAAGTTATAATAGGAGTTGAATGTTTGAATAATTGTAGGTAATTTGGTAATGTTTTGGCTCAAAATTAATCTACCACAATTTTTCAAGTGATTCATGATGGTGTGACATATCTCTCATGGAAACTCACAACTTGGTGGATGGAATTATTTTTTTACCTATCTAGATCCAATTATATCAGTAACCATTCATTCTGAGAGTCTATCTTAGTGTAATATCTGATTTCTAACAAAGGATTCACTAACAAAATCATCTAGTTAGATGATATTTCTTCAGATTTATTTTTAGTTTCTTAAAAATTAATGTAATAAAATTCTCTCTTTAGAATATTTTAATTATTAATTTTTACAAAATTGAGCTTTGGAATTTTTTCCTAGGAATTAACTTTCTAAAAATTTACATATAATTTATAGAATGTTAGTGTGAATGAATATTTAATTTTAGAGGTATTAAATTTTTGGAAGGATTGATATATCCAGCATGTATTTTTTTGATAGCACCGAAAATTATAGCTCATAAGATGAAGAGATTATTAAATATTTGAAGTCTGAATGTTATTTTAGAGTGTGAGATATAGGTTGGAAATAATTTCAATGTTTAATAGTAATTCTAGAATAATCATGGAGATATTTGTATTTGATAAGGTTTTGAAAAATAGATAATAATTGAGGACTCCTTGAATTTTTAATACATACTTGAACTCATAATTCATTTGGTGGAATTAATTTTTTGGAAAGTAAATACATATCCCACTATGTGTAATACATTCATTTATTCTGGAATTCAAATAAATCAATAATGCTCGAATTTTTTCTATTTGTGTGGGTCTTTAATCTATATTTTGTGTTATCAGTGAGCCTCAGAATGATTTTAATCTAAATAATTGGACTTCTATTTTTATAACACAAAGTTGTATTTCATTATGATTTAATGGATTTATTAAGCATTTTTATTTCATAAGTCCTGGTTTTTTTATGGTTTTTGGAGTTTTGAAATAATTTTATATACTTTATTTAGGATTTTTAGGTTTTTAAATAAATAAAATAACATTATATGTCTATGTCATGACATCATAAGGCTTATAAATGAACATATCCTTTATCTTTTGTAGAAATTTATCAATTGAAAGGAAGTGTATAGATACCACACTATATAATATAAAAAATTTGTATGTATATGATTTATAACAAGGGTTGAAATTCTATATAGCTCTATGATATTCTCTGGTTAGAGTTTTATTGAATTTTGAAAAACATCGCATTACATAGGGAACACTCACATACAATGTTCAATGTTTTAATGGAAATAGGATTCTTAATCACAATTTCACAGTTTTTTCATTAAAAATATTCATTTCGTTTTCAATTTATATTATTCAGATATAGACATTATAATAAATCATACTCATCCTTAAGACTTGTTAAATAGATTTATGAACTTTTGATGATAAACACAATGCTCATTATGGTATGTTAAATGAAACTAAACCTAGTAATACATTTTAAATTAATGAAATCCCATAGGTATGCTTTACTTTTCTCATATTGGTCACTGAATTAAATTTAATCACTTATCCTTGAAATAAATTTTTTTCACAAATTTTTTTATAAAATATTTAATAATGATAAAGGAAATGATTCTAATTCACAGGGATTTATGGAAAAAAAATATTATTTCCTTCCAAATAAACCTTTTACTGATAGAAGATTACAAGAATTTTGTTTAAATGAAAACTTATTAATTATCTTATTAATTGAAAACATTTCCATAAAAAAAATCAATATCTAGAACATGAAATATAACCAATAATAAAATTAATCACATGGATAATAAATACTAATTTCATTAATATAGACTAAAAAAAGTCGGTTATCATAATCTTACCATCATGGTCTTGTTCCAAGACATCATAAACATATGTTCAATTCCTCATGAAAAGACATCCAAAAAAATGCGGTAGGAATTTACCAAATACCCTTTATAGATTTTTTGATAAGACCTACCAATGAATCATGGGGATATAATAAACCCCATCCATAACATACTATGTACAATGAAATAATTATATAGTATAAATGAATAATAATATAACACTTAATAAATAAAAATATTCATATTGAAAAACTAGAAAAAATACATTATCATATTCCCTAGTTAGTAAATAGAAAAATATAATAATAAATTATCCATATAAATAATATGGATAGTATCATTAATTTATATCTCGAGAAAATCATAAGAATCATAAAATTATGTTGACATATATGAAAATAACTTTAAAATAACATTTAATAATTATTTGAAAACACTATAAAGGTATCCTTTTCTTTTGATAACATTTTAAATAGAAATATCTTGAATATTGGGACAATATATTTCCTTGAAAATTACCATGTAACCTTGTAAATGTCATTTCAATGAAAATAACATTTTTGACATTTTAAATTTCACTCATTCAGTAAAATTTAAACAATGTTTCCCACAACACTTTTTGGTAAAAAGTAAAAAATTATATCATTCAGAAAAATATAGAAAGGTACCTTTTAAACATTATTAAGCAAGTAAAATATAGTTTAGAATGGTTTTATACACTAATTTTAGAATAGTGAAAATATAATTCAATGCATTATACAGGTCATGGATATGGAGGGGGATGATTTTTGACCAAAAGTTAAAATATTATCAGTTTTCTATAAGAACTTTATATGAGTCATTTTAAGTATCATAGAGAGTAAAATGATATAAAACCCATAAAATCCATATATTAAAAGATTATAATAATTTATATTGGTTTTAATATATAAATAGATTATAATTTATTTTATTAAAAATTTAAACATAAACAGTCTCTATTAAAAATGAGATTATCGAATAAACCCTTACCTCGAGTTTGACTCACCACTTATGTAATTTAATTCATTTATAATAAACATATATTAGTTTTAAACCTTTATAATAACATTTTTAGTTTTATTACCTTTTTATACATCATTTTATATCATTTATTATCTTATCATATGTAGCTATTAAATAGGTTGAGTTCATATTAGACATTTTGGGGTCCTTAAGATTATCATGCCCAAAAAAACATTGGTTGGTTAACCATGGTCATATAGGTTATGGTTAATTCATATATATAATATTAATAAATAAATAATTATAATTTATTTATATTAAACACAATTTTATAATCATCTCTGAAACTTGAACATGTGAAATGAATCACATCGCTTAATGGAGGTGGTTGTCCACAAGTACGCATGAGTGACATTGTCAAATTTTAATGGGTGGAATGGTAATAAAGTGAGTAATATATTATATTTTTGGAATAAAAATTATGTAATTAATATCACATATATTCATTAAATCCATATTAATAACCATTATTTTGAGGTGGTGATGAAAAATAAAACAAATTTCTATGTGGAGGTTGTAGTCCACACATACACACGGGCGGTGTTTTAATTTCCCATAGGATGAAAAAAGTGGTTTGTAAGGATTAATCCATAATAATTATAAAATTTATGTACATTTGAAATAATGATTATATTATTTTATCATGTTTATAACATAATTTAGTGATGTATAAGAAGAAATAAAATTCAAAAACATGGTAAAGAGTATTACATCTTATTTGGAAATCCTCCTTTTATATAAACCTTATGTATTCTTAGGATTGAATTATGGTAATAAAAAATTATCTACAATGTGAATAAACAATCTTGGAAGGTATCTTGGTAGATATTAAAAGATCTAAATGGGTGAATATGAGTGATTTTTAAGTTCCCATCCAAGATAATTGTATTACTAAGAGGGGGGGGGGGCTGAATCAGTGATACTTTTTCTTTTATGTTTCCTCTAAATTAAAACAACCTTCACCTCTTATTAAATATTAATTCCCCTACTGAAAAAATATTCAAATAGGCATCCATAGGATCCCAAGTATTTACAAGGTTCACTATTCAATATGAATAGATACATCCTTAGTGTGGTTAATAAATGATCTAGTACAACACATTCTACTAGAAATCAATCATTTTGGTGGAATACAAGAAGTAGGATATACCTTTTCACTTGTGTATCACTTTGTAGACAATCCAAAAGTGCATGCCAAACCTATTAAAAAAACATGGTAAAACAATGTTTGTGTAATAAAAAATGTTACATTTTATTCTTTTCAATCCTCACAAATATATTCCTTTGAAAAACAATCCTTAAATTTATTACCCAGAATTTGGTAAGAACATCAAGGAGTCTAATATAGAATTCAAATATGATATTAAAATATGATATTCTCACTCTTATTCTATAGATATGATTGCCCAATCTGATATTCCCACTCCAATATTCAAATCTGATTTCCCAATATGATAGATGTAGATTTGCTAGAATACGATTGAGAAAATTCTGAATTCCTTATTCCTCAGTCTAGAAATCCAAATACGGAAATCTGAATCCTATAATCTAGCTTGATACAATGACCATCCTAAAATAATAATAAGAAGATTATTAAAGGAAATAAAATATGATGATAATAGAATAGGATAGTCATCTTAATACAACATTATAATCATGTCTCTTCTCCTTTCACATATCTCCATAGAAACTTATTGAAGAAAAAATCAATACAGAAACCTCCATCCTCTCCGTAAGAATTCATATATTTGCTCTCTTATAGAGAAAATTACATCCATGTTAGTCCACTTTTAAAGTATAATGTACATTTTTTTATTGGTGACCCATGATATGTTTTGGTAGGAATCCCCAAAATTTCCCGCTAAACCAAATTCACAAAAATCTTGATTTCCCTTAAATTATAGATTCATTTATGACTTTGTCAATGATTCTCAAATTTTCTCGATCCTTCTCAAATCTTCTTTCAACTTCAGCTCTTACTTCTACTTTATTTTCAAACAACTGTTCAAATAATATTTCTTAATCCAATTTCATCTTTCAATTTTGATTGGATAAATATGATTTCTTCAATACGATTTCTCTATACCAATTATTGATAAAAAACCCACTTTTAATTTCAAGAACCCCCTTGACAACACATCTATATATTTTCTTTATATCTTCTCTTGATTCACTTGAAATACTTCTTCTTCATCTCTTTTCTTGACCCACATGAAAATAAAACAAATAAATTCAACCCCTTTTAAATGATTGACTACATTGTCGATCATCTTCTTTTATTTTCCTTACATTCATCAGTCTCATGAAATTCTTCTCTAATCACGATGGCTATTGACCCATTTTAATAAACAACACATTTATCCCCAACGTTCACATCCTTAATGAATCTGATGAGAATATTACAATGGCTTCACCAACATTCTTATTTAAAGCACATGCCTTTGAATACATTGTTGATAAGATGCTACAGTGCCTGCCTTTCTTTTAGAAACATAATCATTTCTATCCCAGCCTGAATCAATTCTTATTGAATACGATCTCCAAAACTATTTCACTTTCCCATTCAGAATCGATCAATATGGATATGTTTGGTACCATATCTTTTATTTCTTTACTATAGACTCTCAATTGTTAGGGCTTCTTATGCTCCTTCCTTTCATCAATATTGTATCACAATTTTTACTATTAACATATGATTTTTGAGAAATACAAGATCATAAAATCATCATCAAATTTCATTTATTGTAGTCATGGAGACTCCATTTCTTCTATTATGATCAAATATTCCATATCAGATTCATAGTGAATCCGATGAGCCTTTTGTTCCATCCAACATATCCTGAATACGATGTACCTTTTCAACTATTGTGAATCTGATTCTCCAAATATAATTTTCAGTCTAAATTTCACCAAAAAAATGTGATGTGATTTCCTGTTATTCTTTAGAACAAAAAACAATCACCAAGAAACCTCTTCTTGATTTAGAAAGTGAATCTGAGTATAATCGAATTGATCATATTGACTCGTCCAAATGTTTTGAATCAAATTGAAGAATTTCATTAATTTGGATTTCCATCCATCATATTCTCAAAATAATTTATTTCTTTAACACTTTATTTATTCAACACAATAACCATATTGGTCTATTGATGAAAAATACACCCAAAACACCACATGGTCTTAACAATCTTCTGCTTGGTGTTTGTGGTCAGTACTAACTTCAACCACTTCAACCAATTCAAAACAATAAGTGTATTTTTTTTTCATTTTTCACTTTTTTCTTCTCTCTATTATTTTATTTCTACCATTTATCTTATCTCTACCCCTTATTGAAAATCAAATTCAATGAGGTCATAATGAAATATTCCCCCCTTATTGAAAAATGATCTAATTTCCAGGGGTTGGAACATTTCATCTCAAAACATGAACCTATTCTTTATGAGAACATAAGTATCACATGATTTTGGTAAAAAATATCCTTTAAATAAACAAATATAATTATTCATTGGTGAACCTGATGTAGAAAACAAGAATTTATAATCAAGTTTATCAATGTTATCTATAACACAACTTCCATATAATACATTAAAAAGTTTTCTTCAACATTCCCAATTTTGGGGAAATCATTAAAAGAATTTATATAAGATAAAAGTAACCTAAAACCATCTCAACAAACATATTAGTAAGTTCAGGTGTATAAAAACACATCTTTTATAAATATCATGACATTATTTTTCAATAATAGTAAGAGACTCATCAATTTCATATTCCTTACTTTTTACATCTTTCACAAATAGTTTCAAGGGGTTGGAACCTATTTATAATTATTACTCCATTCTTCGAACGTTTATTTAAAACGACATTATCTGAATTCTTTCTTTGAGGAGATTGAAAACCCCTCAAGATTTTCCTTCCATAACCTATGTAATAATAGTAATGTTTTTGGTTAAACCATCACATGTTAGCTATATTCCCTAATCCACCAAAATTTAAGTAGTATCCATTGAAAGAGTATTTTCTTTTTTAACTTCAATTATGACATGAGGTGTAGACGCGTTTCTCAGTGACCTTATGTTTTTTCTTTTTCTAATCTAACAAATTTTTTATTATCATTAGGAATATTCATTTTATTTTATGCCTTATCATAATTAGTAGTAATAAAAACATTTTCATTTTTCAGAATGTTTAGAAACACTTTTTGACTCATGGTATTTTGTAACTTATGAATTCTCAACATTACTGGTCATAACCATATACATAACTTTCCCAATATTCTTATTTATAAAAAAAATTCCATCTTTATTCTCAATATTTGAAGGTAACTCAGGTTTCGTTTTTCCAGAACTCTCACCAGCTTCAGAAATAATGTTTTTGAAACATATATTTCTCTGTTCATAATTTGAAAGATTTTTTTGGATAAGTTCAAACTCTTTTTCTTTTTCCATTCATATTCACCTCTTTATGTTCTTTACAATTATTTTCTTCTTAATGATTTTTATTCAAATCTTCTTTCTCTACAAGCATATTTTTCTTATCTTCTGAGAATATTTTTTGAATTGGTGAGGAATATTCCTCTTACATATCCTTGTTTTTCTTTTCAACCATTCTCATATTTTTCAAACATTCATTAACCAATTATTTCAAATGAATTGAAAGTTGTTTTTCTTCTTCATAAAAATAGTTTCTTAAAAAAATTTCATCATTCACTATTTTAATGAAAGTATTCTCACCAACATACTCAATAGACCTTTTAGATTTAACATCACTTTATTCCTCTTTATAATATCTACTTTCATTGTTAGAAAAACATTACTCATTAATTATTACAATAAATGTGTTCTCTTAAAAATAATTTATAACCTCACCACTATCATCATCCTTAGACAAAAATCTTCTCATTTTTCATTTATGGAACTTCTTATCATCCCACTTAGAATAGAAATTTTTTTTATCACCCATTTTCTTCCAAGATCTTCCTAGAATTATTTCTTCTTCTTTACATACCTTTTCATATCTTATTTGAGGACAATTGGAAATTAAATAGCCAATAGATCCACATGATTTTCTAACTGAAGTTTCCATTTATAAATTTCTATAACTATTTTCACATTCCTCAAAAACAATGATAAAATCTCATCAATATTTGTACATACCTCATTTTTGTAATCAGAATCTCTAGCTTCTTATTCTTAATGATTTTTATTTGACTTTTTCTTCTTGGATACTTTTAAAGAAACTTATTTATCACTTTTTTCTTTCATAACTTTTCCCCCTCCCATATCATATGTTTTAATATTAATATGAATATAATCTAGATATAAAGTTTACAGATATCTATCTTCCAAAAAAGAAACTTTGGTATCAAAATTGTCAGGAATAATTCTTTGGATCTTCTAAAAAATAGTGAAATATTATAACATTTCACCAAGTAATATTATATTGCTAACAATGTCATTCATCCTGGTAAATAAGTCCCAAATAGATTCTTATTCATCCATCTTCAAATATTCATAATTCAATCACCATATTTTTAATTTTTTCCTTCTTTACTTTTGTATTGCCTTCGTATATGTTTTTTAATTTATCCTATATACCTTTGTCCGTGGAAACACCTTTCAACCCTAAAAAATCACTTTCAGAAATTGATGACAATAAAGTATTCTTAGATCTTCCATTATTCTAATTTTTTTCCTTATCACCATTTCTAAAAAGAGTATTCTCAATATGGGGAGGTAAACCATCTCTAACAGTTCTTGATACATCATACCCAAGAGACATAATAAATGGTAGAATTTTACTTTATAGAAATGTTAATTCCTATCATTTAAGATCAAAATACCCTTACTGTTCACACTGTTCAGATAATCCATATCAAATTCTTCTTCAAAAATTTCAGTAAAGAATAATCAAACTGAACCTACCCTTTGATACCACCTGTATGTGCCCATCTAGGATAATTGTATCACTGAGAGGGGGAGCAGGTGAATTAGTGATAATTTTTTTTCTATGTTTCTTTGTAATTGAAACAAACTTCACCTCTTGTTAAATATTTATTTCCCTATTAAATTCAATTCAAACACAAATCCATAGAAATGAAAGTATGTACAAGGTTCACTATTCAATAAGAATAGCTAAATCCTTCGTATGGTTTGGAAATAATCCAATACCTCACAATCCACTAAAATTGACTCATTTTGATGGAATATAATGAGTATGATATACCCTATCACTCATGTAGCTATTTGAATACAATACAAAAGTGTGTGTGCACCCTCAGAGTAAAAATAGGGTAAAACAATGTTTGTGCAACAAAACATGTTACATATGCTTCTTTTAAATCTCTGAAAATGTATTCCATTGAAAAAAGTTATTCTAATTCTTACCCTAATTCTGGTAAGATCTTTAAAGACTTTGACATAGAATTTAAATCTGATTGTCCAATCTGTTATGATCACTTCGATTCTCTAGATTTGATTGCCCAATCCTATCATCCCAATCCTATCTTAAAAACTAATTTCCCAAAAAAATAGATATATCTCTACCTGAATACAATTGAGAAAATTCAGAATTCCTTCTTCGTCAGTCCAAAAATCCTTATATGGAAATCTTGATGCAATCATCCAACCTGATACAATGAACAAATTAGTATGATAACATGGAATTTATGATTTATAGGAGAATATAATGATAACTGAATATGATGATTAGGTGAATAAAACATTGCGATCTTGTTTCATCTCCCTTCACTTCTTTTTTTCAAAACATATTCAACAAAAACTGAATACCAAAACCTTATTTACCTCCCTAGAAAGTCATAGTTTATCTCTATTAAAGTGAACAATAACTTAATGTCAATCCACTTTAAAAGTACAAATCACTTTTTATTGAAAGTGGCTGCCCTAGACCCAACTTGTTTAGTACTTTGATTACTGTTACATATATTCAGTTTGTTTTTATACATGTGCTTATCTTGACATGATATTGAAGATACTTCTACATCCACTTTGTTTATGGCAATGTCCTTAGATTACCTGTCGCATCAAATGGTTATAACAGGTCCCAGGGTATAATGAGAACCCTGAGATGCCATGACAGTAATATTAAAGTAACATCCTATGGTCCAGTTACATCATTTTGAAAGGACACAGTTGATGTGTGACCATCAGGTGCTAGGGGCTCACAAGCATTGAGACTTCTTCTCATGAAGTTCGCACTTGATGATCTCTAGTAAATGAGATCATGAGGAGAGACCCGCTTAATAGGAACACCACACATTTCTGGTGTCATTGGTCGTTCCTATCCATGGACATGTGTAATGGTCTCTTGACTTGAGATCATTATCAATGAATTCCATTTAATTGCGTACATTTGATATATGGTGAAAACCATGGCGACAAAGTCATGGTGAGGTATTTTTTATCAGGTATGTCATTAATGGAATGGCATTGATTGAATGATCGAGATAGGATTTGTCACTTCCGAGTTCAGGAAGTGATATCTCGGGCCTGGTTGATTAGGATGGTTGCACCTTTAATAAATCCATGGCCATGATAGTAGAAGTTAAGACCGTCTGGAGAAATCAATAAATAAAATTAAGAAAAATAAAGAATGATGACACTAGTATGAATTATACTTTATTGAGATATCGATAACGGATAGATTATATTACAAAGACCGTGTTCGTAGGAAGGCAGTCGTTGCTTTGACTTTACCTTATCTTTATAGGGGCCTCGATGGGTTTCTAGACCCCACTCTAGGTCAGTGGTATTATTCACTGCTATTGAGATAAGGACATAGGGTCACACACAATAGCAGCATGAGAATCTTCCCTATTCTGGGAATAGGAATTTAGAACTTGGTGGGCCCCGTCAAAGGGTCCAAGCACTATCCAAGTTCTATGGATCACCAAAGAATAAATAAATTCATTAATTATTTGAGTTTAGAATAATTAGTTGAATTTATTTATAACATGTATTTACAAGTTATATAGTAAATACAAGTATTAATATTATTCAAATGGATTTAAATATTCTAGGTTCGTTTAATATTAGCATGAGGAATGAGTCGAGTTAAATACTCAAATTTATCACGTAATATATTTATATATTACAAGTAAGTGATAAATTGTAAATATTATTTATGGCATAATTTTATTTGTCATAAATATTTATTTTTATCACTTATGTAGTGGACGTCTACTACACAGGGGCCGGGAACCTATACCGCGTGTTTTAAACACTCCCTATACAAGTAAGAGAGAGGATCTACCATGATCACTATTCATGTTTCAAGATTGAGAGCTTCTCTCTCCTACTGGAATCTAGAGAGAGAGTCTCTCAAGCAAAGAAGGATCTTCAAGATCATCCATCCCAAATTGAAGCTTCTACCTTTGCGCTGATCGTCACTACACTGAAGTGAGCGTCGAAGATCTGCGCTAGCACCTAGATCTTCACTAATGGAACATGAGCAGATTCAAGAGGTGTGTGTGGATGATCTAGAGGGATTCAACATCGGAGTCTTTAAGAAATGATCGTCGGCATACTGCGACATAATTGCACACGTCAATTCTGAACAAGGTAACTGTTCTGTTTAATTTTTCGTGCTCTGTATAAACCGTGAAAGATCCTCAGACCAAGCCGGGACAAGATCACCATAGTTGAAAGGGTTATGTCACTCTGGTGAAACAGAAAATTTTAAATTCCCGACACACCAGATTCCATTGCACAGTCCCGGTACCCAAAAATGGTATCAGAGTGATCGTAAGGTTTTTCTGAGTCAACGAAATTAAAATGCATTAAATTTAATTGCGGGGTGTTAAAACGGTTCATTCGGATTCGATCGCGCGCCGTTTCATTTTCAAATGATCAAGCTATGATCATTTAATTTTTTTAATCGGATCGGCATCATGTTTTTTCATTCATTTTATGTTTATCTCAAATTGGGAATTAACATCAAATATATATTTTATTATTATAAAATATAATAAAATATTTATTATAAAATATTTTATTATAAAATATTTTTCCACAAAGGTGTGTGGAAATTTTTTTAATAATAAAATTAAAATGGAAGGGGACCAAAACCAAGACCCCAATTTGGGGTCTTCATACTTTTAAATAAAAAAAATTGGGATTACAAATACCCCAAAATGGGGTCTTCTCCTGTTATTTAAAAAAAGGGAAGGGGTGACTTTCTTTTTATTAAGACAAAAAAAGAGGAAGACCCCAAAGGGGTCTCCTCTCACGTGGCACACAGGGGAGGAAAACCCTAGTCACCTCCTCTCCCACCGGATCCCTCCATCCGGACGCCCTGAACTCGCCAGCCTCCTCCTCCGCACCAGACGTGGCCCGCACTGGCCTCCTCCTCTCCCACCGGACCTGCCTGCTGCGCCGCCTCAGACCCCACCTCGCGCTGGCCTACCCTCATGACAGACCCCTTCGTCCAGCCTCCCCAAGCTCGCCGGCCTCCTCCTCTCCCACCGGACCAGCCTTCTGTGCCACCTCAGACCCTGCCTCATGCCGGACTACGCTCTTGCCAAACTGACCCAAGCTCGCCGGACGGGCCGCGTCACGCCGTCTGGGCCATCCCGGACCAAACAGCCACCTCGCCGGTTCGCCGGAGAAGCGGGCTGCCAGCCATGTGGCTGGACGGCCTCTTTCCCGGCCTCCTTCTACTCCCCTCGGACCACACCGGGAGATGCAGCCGCCGCGAGAGTCGTTGGACATCGCGGTCATGTTGCGGTCACACCGCGGTCACGCCGCAGTCACGCCGCGGTCACGCCGCGATCAAGTTGTGGTACCCTGTTCCAGGATGACATCCCGCAGCGGTATGTAGTCCTGCTGGAATCCTCTCTGGCTAGAGGTAACTCTGAATTGAATTAATTTTAATTAATCTAGTTTTTTAAATTAAATTATTTGGAATTAATTTAAGGGTTTAAATTATTTTAATTCGAGATATTAATTTAATTTAAAGTTTAGAATTAAATTGATGGTTTAATTTAATTTTTGGAATTAAAATTAAATTAAAAAAATGGAACCGATAAAATAAATTATTTTAATTTAATCAAATTCATTTAATTTATTAGAACACCCTCACATTATTTAATTTTTTTATAATTTAATTTTATTCCGCATTTACCCCGACTGTTCTTGACCAAGTGACCGACCTGTGTATGTCTAACATTTATTTATTTATTTAATTATTTATTCAATGCGTGCGATGATTGTGATATTTAATTTGATAAATGACGGTCTACGAATCGTCTTTTAATTCAAATTTGTATAAGGGCCTGCACTTCCATTGCATTAGTTTTATTTTATACCCCAGACCCCCTCGCCTGCGCGCGAGTATATTTGTAATTACACAGTGATGATCCGATAGGTAGACCCCGCCAAGTTGAGGCGGTAGTCTAGACAGGGGTTGGGCGCTTTTCACTATGGCCATTAGCGACACGAGTCATGAATTGACTCAGGTATGGATGCCCCTAGGTGATGATTGATCAGTTATTGATCGATCATTATATAATTCTCAAGACCTGTCAGAATGCATGATTTACTTTTTGCATAGTTTATTATTTTATGCGTCTGCATGATTATTACGTGATCACATAGAATAGTAAACAAGATAAAATGCATAAAGATGTGACAGATAATATTCTATTTCATGTTCAGTTGTGAGTACGACAACCCAGTTTGAACATAATAAATAGAAAAGGATTATATTCGTTAATTAATATTAATAATACCTCAAAGATATATTAAGTCTAAATGCCTTCCATTTATCACATCTAATCAAAACCAGCTATTTCGGTGCTCGTCAGCCTTAGTTGAGAGTGCCTCTTACTACCAGGGCGTTTTCATGAGAGAAATGGGTCGACTAAACAAAAGTGAGTAGTCAAGGATTATCCTTAGCTAACTTGATATCACTTTAGAGGCAAGAGTTTGAGGGAATCAAGTTCATATTCCAAAAGATGGGACTTATTTAACAACACAAGGAACCACAAGAACAAGTGGTTGGACAACATAGCTCCTACCTTGAAACCCTCCAAGTAGTGGTGTAGCCCTAGCTTGTAGACTATGAGGGAGGTTTCAAGGATCCTTGTCACTAAAATTCTCAACCGATAGAGTATTACAAATCTAATAGTGAGGGCTATTAAAGTTTGATAAAATAGTGGGAGACATTAAATGATATAATAATTTATTAATCATAAAATGTCAAAAGTTAATCAATACAAATTACTAACTGCTAAATGTTTATCTGATGTAGATTCAAAATGGAAATCTCCAACACCACAAGTACTTTATCACTAAGATCGATCTTGGATAAAGAAAATATCCTGAACAGAAATAACTTTCAGGAGTTGTACATTCACTTGGACATAGTACTATGCCAAAAAAGGAAGTTATATGTTCCTACTGAGCCTCCTTAGGGAGAAAGAAAGATGGAAAAAGATAGATGGAGAAAGCATGTAGACGATGCGCTTGATGTACAATGCATCATGTTGTCATACATGTCCAGCCAATTGAAAAAAATGCATGAGGAAGAGGACGCCTACAAGATGCTTTCACATCTCCAAGAACTTTATGAGGAGAGGGCCAAGCAAGAAAGGTATAAGATCTCAAGTGCACTTTATAAGTGCAGGCTAGAAGAAGGGCACCAATCCGGTCCTCATTTACTCAAGATGATTGGGTATATTAAGAGGATTGAATCCCTTGGGTTCAAATTGAACCAAGAAATAGCAGTGGATCTCATTCTTTCCTCTTTACCATCAATCTTCTCGACAATCATTGTCAATTATAATATGAATGATATGACAAAGTCGGTCCCAGATCTTTTGGATTTAGTTCTCCAAGCTGATAAAGACATGGAAAACACCAATTCAACTTTCCTTATGGTGAACAAGAAAAAAAGTGCAAGGAAAAGGAGTATAAGGCCAAGTCAAGGCCAAAGACACAAATGCATCGTCCTGAAAAGAAGCCAATGATTCAGAGGCAAAGTAATGAGCAGGAAGCTGTCAGCTTTGGATTTGGAAAGAAAGGCCACTGGAAGAAGAATTGCAGAGCTGGGAAGAAGAAGAAAGATGACGCTTCTACTTTAGGTATTTTTGTCATTGAATTCAATCTATCTTTATCTACAAGTTGGGTATTGGATATGGCATGTGGTTCACATATTTGTATTCATATACAGGAACCAAGTAGGTTCACGAAGATTGCAAAAGGTCAAGTGGATATCCGAGCTGAAAATGGTGAAAGTCTGGCGACCTTGGTAGTGGGAGGCTATCACTTGACTTTACCAACTGGTTTGGTTCTTGTTTTAAACAATTGCTATTATGTACCATCTGTTACCATGAACATTATATATGTGTCAAGTTTAGACACAATGGGTTTTTATTTCAAGTTTGGAAATAAAATTTGTCTCTTTTATAGGGATAACATATGTTATGGTATGACACATCTTAACAATGGTTTATATATACTAGAACTAGAAAACTCAGTAATGTAAATCATTGAAAAGAACAACCAACATGACTCAAATAATATCCGCCTATGTCACTTCAGGCTTGGTCATGTAAACAAGAAGAGATTATGAATATTACATCAAGAAGGGTATCTAGACTCGGTACAGTTAGAACCCTTAGATGTATTCCATGCCTATTTATAAGGAAAGATGACCAAATCACCTTTCCCAGGAAAGGGAGAAAGAGCCAATGCAGTACTGGAATTAATATATACTGATGTATGTGGTCAATTTCCAATAGAGGCAAGGGGTGGTTTTTAATACTTCATTACTTTTACCGATGATTATAGTAGGTATGGATATATCTACTTAATGCGGTATAAGTCAGATTCCTTTCTTTTCTTTAGGTAATACCCAAATGAAGTAGAAAACCAACTTGGTAAGAAGATAAAAGAACTTCGCTCAGACCGAGGCGGAGAATATATTAACCAAGATTTCATTGATCAGTTGAAGGAGTGTGGGATAGTATACCAAATCACTCCTCCTTATACACCACAATGGAATGGTGTTAGTTAAAGGAGGAATATTACCTTTCTTGACATGGTCAGATCAATGATGAGTTATACAACTCTTCCATTATCCTTTTGAGGATACGCCTTGCAGACAACAACATATACCCTTAACCGATTACCAACTAAAGCTATAGATGGGGTTCCATATCAGTTATGGTATGGAAAGAAACCCAATCTGACACACATGCATGTGTGTGTGGGGGGGGGGGGGGTGAGGTATTTTTAAAGACTTCACCAAGTGACAAATTAGCATCTAGAAGCACTAATTGCATCTTTATAGGTTATCCTAAGAAAACTAGAGGATAATACCTATATAACCCTTTAGATATAAAAGTCATTGTGGAAAGATACGCCAAATTTCTAGAAAGGGATCACATTTCTACTGGAAATAGTGGGAGCAAGATTGAATTCGATGGAGTTAATGCTCCAGATGCACAAGATTTGGTAGAGGAACAATCTCCACAAGAGAAAGTGGAAGAAAAAATTGTTCATGAGACACAGATATTGCATAGGTCTAAGCGAGAGGTTAGAGAACCAGAGCATTATGGTTTTCTTTTCACCGAGTCAGGTGAAATAATAGTCTTTGAGGATGATGAACCTCTAACCTACAAGAAAACAGTTGAAGGAAAATAAACTTCTAAATGGCAAGAATCCATGAATTTTGAGATGGATTCCATGTGCCAAAATCAAGTTTAGATTTTGGTAGACCCTCTAGCTAATGTAAATCCCATTAGATGCAAATGGGTATTCAAGAAAAAGATGGACATGGATGGTAAGGTTAATACCTTTAAAGCAAGACTGGTTGCAAAGGGTTTAAGAAAAATCCAAGGCATTGACTATGATGAAACCTTATCACCAGTGGAAATGCTTAAATCCATCAGAATATTTCTTGAAATAGAAGCATTTAATGATTATGAAATTTGGAAAATGGATGTCAAAACTACTTTTCTAAATGGGAAGTTGGTTGAAGACGTTTATATGACTCAAACTGAAGGTTTTGTTAATTCAAAGAATGCCAATAAAGTATGCTAGTTGCAAAGATCCATTTATGGATTGAAGTAGGCATCAAGATCATGGAATGTTCACTTTGATGAGGCCATAAGAGATTTTGGTTTTTTTAAAAATGAAAGCGATCCTTGTGTCTATAAAAAGGTTGAAGGGAATGCTATTGTTTTCCTAGTTTTATATGTTGATGACATATTAATCATGGGAAACAAGGTGTAAGTATTACAGTCAGTTAATACTTGGTTAAATGAATGCTTCTCCATGAAAGACTTAGGTGAAGGATCCTACATTCTAGAGATTAAGATCTATTGAGATAGATCTCAAAGGCTGCTTGGCCTATGTCAAAGTACATATATTGAAAAGGTACTCAAGAGGTACAATATAGAATAATCCAAGAGAGGATTGTTACCTATTTCACATGGTGAAAATCTCTCCTAGAAAAATTTCCACAAACATAGGAGGAGATTGATAGAATGAGTAGAGTCCCTTATGCTTCGGTAGTGGGTTCTATCATGTATTCCATGATATGTACTAGGTTTGATGTTACCTTTTCTTTAATCATGGTTGGTAGATATCAATCCAATCCAGGAGAGCTGCACTAGACAACTGTTAAAACTATCCTAAAGTACTTATGGCATACTAAGGATATGTTCCTGGTGTATGGAGGAGATGAGTAACTAGTTGTGAGGGGATACACTGATGCTAGTTTCCAGATAGATCATGATGATATGAAATTGCATTCAGGCTACATCTTTTGCCTGAATGGTGGTGCAGTGATCTAGAGAATCTCAAAGAAAGCTATGGTTGCTAATTCTACAGTAGAGTCCGAATATATTGCAGATTTTGATGCAGCAAAGGAAGTAATATGGATATGTAGATTTACTTTAGAAATTGGTGTGGTAAATAGCAGTGTAGAATCTGTTCCAGTATATTGTGATAATACAACTGTAGTGGTGCTTTCCAAGGAGCCCAGGTCTCACTAGAGGACAAAGCATATTCTTTGTAAGTTTCATATCTTGAGGGATTTTACTCAAAGAGGTGAATTTATAGTTAGCATAGTATCCACAGAGGAAAAAATGGTAGACCCCCTGACTAAAGCTATTTCTCAGGAGAAGAATGATTCACATGTGAGAACTAGCATATTGAAACCTGTTAGTAGTTGGCTCTAGTGCAAGTGGGAGTGTTGAAAGTGGGTTCCCTGGACCCAAATTGTATTGTACTTTGATTACTGTTACATGTATTCAGTTTGTTTTTATACAAGTGTTTATCTTGCCATGATAGAGTAGATAATTCTGCATCCACTTTGTTTATGGAAATGTCCTTAGATTACTTGTCACATCAAATGGTTATAACAGGTCCCAGACTATAATGAGAACCCTGAGATGCCATGACAGCAATCTTAAAGTAACGTCCTATGGTCCAGTTACATCATTATAAAAGGACATAGATGATGTGTGACCATCAGGTGCTGGGGGCTCATAATCATTGAGACTTCTTCTCATGATGTTCACACTTGAGGATCTCTAGTAATTGAGATCATGAGGACAAACCCGCTTAAAAGGAACGCCACATGTTTCTGGTTTCATTGGTCATTCCTATCTATAGATATGTGTAATGGTCTCCTGAATTGAGATCATTATCAATGAATTTCATTTAATTATGTAAATTTTATATAAGGCGAAAACCATGGCGACAAAGGCGTGGTGAGGTAGTTTGTATCATGTAAGTCATTAATGGCATGGAATTGATTGAATGATCGAGATAGGATTTGTCGTATCCGAGTTTAGGAAGAGATATCTCGAGCCTGGTTGATTAGGATGGTTGCACCTTCAATAAATCCATGGCCATGGTAGTCGAAGGTAAGACCGTCTGGACAAATTAAAAAATAAAATAAAGAAAAATAAATAATGATGACACTAGTATGCATTCTGTTTTATTGAGATATTGATGATGAAGAGATTATATTACACGGACCGTGTTCGTAGGAAGGCAGTCATTGCTTTGACAATGCCTTGTCTTTATAGGGGCCTCAATGGGTTGCTAGACCCCGCTCTAGGTCAGTGGTATTATTCACTGCTATTGAGATAAGGGCCTTGAGGTTCACACATAATAGCGCCTTGAGAATATGCCCTATTTTGGGAATTGGAATTTAGAACTTGGTGGGCCCCGCCAAAGGATCCGAGCACTATCCAGGTTCTATGGATCACCAAAGAATAAATAAATTTATTAATTATTCGAGTTTAGAATAATTAATTTAATTTATTTATAACATGTATTTACAAGTTATATTGTAAATACAAGTATTAATATTATTAGAATGGATTTAAATATCCAAGGTTTGTTTAATATTAGCAGGAGGAATGAGTCAAGTCAAAGACTCAAATTTATCACGTAATATATTTATATATTACAAGTAAGTGATAAATTTTAAATATTATTTATGGCATAATTTTATTAGTCATAAATAATTATTTTAATCACTTATATAGAGGACGTCTATTACATGGGGGTGAGGAACCTATACCGTGGGTTTTAAACACTCCCTATATAATTAAGAGATAGGCTCTCCCATGATCACTATTCATGTATCAAGATTGAGAGCTTCTCTCTCCTCCCAGAATCTAGAGAGAGAGTCTCTCAAGAAAAGATGGATCTTCAAGATCATGCATCCCGGATTGAAGCTTTTACCTTTGCGGTGATCGTCGCAACGCTGAAGTGAGCGTCGAAGATCCGCGCTAGCACCCGGATCTTGACGAACGGCGCATGAGCAGATTCGTGAGGTGTGTGTGGACGATCTATAGGGCTTCGATGTCGGAGTCTTCGAGCAATGATCTCCAGCATCCTATGGCAGACTTTCACACGTCAATTCTGAACAAATGTTCAGTTTAATTTTTCATGCACTATATAAACCTTGGGAGATCCTTGGACCAATCCGGGACAAGATCACCAGAGTTGACAGGGTTATTTCACTCCGGTGAAGTTGAAAATTTTAAATTCTTGGCCCACCGGATTTCGCTGCGCAGTCCCAGTACCCAACACTATTTTCTTTTATAGGTGACCCATGATATGTTTTGGCGAAAATCCCCAAAACTTCCCCCTCAACCAAATTCAACCATATATCAATTTATATTGAATTATATGTTCATTTATAACTTCATAAATGTTTTTAAAATCTTCTTGTTACTTATTGAATCTTCCAAAAACACAATCTCTTACTTCAAATTTATTTTCAAACATCAGCCTAATTCCAATATATCAATCCAATTTCAGTTGTTGATTTCGATGGGCTCAATCTGATTTCTTCAATACGATTTCTCTATACCAATTTTTGTGAACAAACTCTCTTTGAATTTCATGATCCCCATTGACAGAAAATATATATTATCTTTATATATTCTCTTGATTAAATTGAAATTCTTCTTCTTCAACTCTTTTCTTGACCAACTTGAACATCAAACAAATCAATTCAACCCATTTTAAATGGTTTACCACATTGTTGATCAACTTATTTTATCTTCATCATATTCATTAATATCATGCAATTATGTCCCTTATGATGACTCTTGATTCAATTGATGAAAAAAAAACATTTTTCACAAATTTTCTAAGCCTTTTCGAATACGATGATACCATTACAAAAGTTTCACCAACTTTATTCTTTAAATATCATGCCTCTGAAAACATTGATGATCATATTCTATAGAACATTTATTACTTTTTGAAACACCCTTCTTTCCAACCATGCCTGATTACAATTTGGTTGAATACAATCTTTAGCACCGATTCAATATTTTATTCAAACCCAATAAATCTAAATACATTTGGCCACATCTCTTTTCTATCATTTCAATAGACTCTCAATCGTCAGGTTTCTTCTACTCATCCCTTTCATCAAGATTATATCAAATGTTTTACCATTAAATTGTGATTTTTGAGAACTCCATTATCAGGAAAGAATCATTGCATTAGATTTATCACAGTCATGTAGACTATGATTCTCATATTATGATCAAATCTTCCATGTAGGATTCAGAGTGAATCTGATGAGCCTTTTATTCCATCGAGCATCTCTTGAATACGATGTACATTTTCAAGAATTGTGAATCTGATTCTCTAAATAATATGGTCAGTCTGAATTTCACTAAAAAAAATTGAGTTGATTTCCTTTTCTTAATTGGAACTAAAAATGATCACCAACAAAACTCTTATTGATTTGGATGTTGAATCTGATCACAAATCCGATTGATCATATTGACTCATCCAAATGTTCAGGATCTAATTGAAAACATTCTTAAATCTCGATTTATATCCATTATATTCTCAATATATATTATTTTTTCAATACTTTCTTTATTCAAAACAAACACCATATTGATATATTGAAAAAAATGCAACAAAACACCACATGGTCCTAACATGAGGAATATGGGAGAGGATATTCCCTTTTATAATGTAAATATATGAAATATTAATATATAATATATTTCAAACTCATGTAAAATGGATCCCAAAAACCATATAATTGAATAGTATGCATATATGGTATAAATATAATCAACCAATAAATTTTATACAAGTTTGGATCTCATTATAAACATTAAATTTTTAACCCCTTTAACCCTTTTTAACCATGGATGCTATAAAAACATTTTCACTCTTTAATATTCAGGAATGTAATATATAAAATTCCATATGGATCATACATGAACCATGGATTATAGTATTGAAATTTTCCATTCTACTTTAGTCAACATAGGATTTATATAATTTTATAATGATTTAATAATAATTTTTGAACATTAAATATTATTTATGGTTATTTTCATGACTATTCAAATATCTTGAAATTAAATTAATCATGATAATAATGGAATTAAAATATAAACTCTTTCATCATAAATTATACATTATAATTATAAAAATAATTCTTGGTACATAATAATGAATCAAAATATATCACTTTTAATTTTTTTAAAATAATTTATTTGATTTTTTAACTACTTGTAGAAGAGATGAATTGGTGTTGTGTTAGTGTTCAAGGAAACTAAAATATAATAGAAATAAAAAAATAAATATTTTAAAAATAAATTTTAAAGCATAAAAATTACCATTTAGGACTATTCATGACATATTTTTATTTTCATGAAAACATAATAGCGATAATAAAATAGCTTGACCTTTGGAAAATATTACTTACTTAAATAAATATAATGATCATAATAAAATGAAGGTGTACCTTAGAGAATTAAATTGTGAAACTAATGTGATAATGGTCAAAATCCAATCATTAAATAAAATAAAAGATAATATTTTTTAAATAATCACTTAGTTTTAACAAAAATGAACACATTTTAACCATTTAACAAGGTGGCAATATTTTTTCTAATCACTATTCATAAGGACCAAAAAATGAAAAATTACTCATTACTAAATAAGAGATTATTTATTCTAAATTTGAAATCCATTTTAAATAGTTCAATTTTTAGAAGTTTTATAAATAATTATATATATATATTCTCAAAATGCAATAAAAATAGTTTCTTAGATAAACAAGTTTTTATGAATAAATATTAACTCAATCCAAAATCCATTATAATGTGGATTCTCATATAGAGAACTATACCACACTTTCATCAAACCCAAAACCCAAACTAGCTCACCACTTTCATAAAGGGAAATCATTATCCCCACAGCCTAGAAACATGTGTCTGAGTCTTAGGAATAATATTTGAGAATGATTCCAAACACATATATCATTTTAAAGTTAATAAACTGTGGGAATAGATAAAAATCTAGCCAAAATCGCACATATAGATATATATATAAGTATAAACATGAAACAAAAATAAATAAAACTATAAGAATAAACATAAAAATCTTAGACCAAAATGGTTGATACAACATAACAGGATAAAATAAAATGTAAGAAGAACTCGAATAGCTCCAACAATATCAACCTATGATACATAATCACTCACCACATCCCACTTTTTTGACCATTCACCAAACCAAAACGAATAACTAGATCATTTATTCACACTAAAAAAATTCAAAATATCAATATACACATTATCTAAGAAGGCTTGTTGGTTTCCACCCACCATGACTATAGAAATTCAATTAGTGATGTACTTCATAAAAATAATTTTTGAACATAATTTAGAAAATATTTTTTCACATCCTTCATAAAGTAAGTGCAATTAAATTTCACTAAAAATAATATAAAACCCACCCATAATATAAAATAAAATATGTATAGATAATCATTTTAAATAAATCCTTTCACACTAAGGAAAGATTCCCTCCCCTTTGATTATATAAAATGGACATGGATTTTTTATTTTAAATAAATAATTTTACACTAAGGTAAGGGGTAATATTATATATGGGAAATTAATAACAAATTACCGAAATATAAGTTTACTAATTTTTCATTAAAACAATTTTTTTATAAACATTATCAAGGAAAAACCTGATTATTTATTTCCCAAAACCATTTCCCCATTTGAAAACAATCACAATAACTGTTTTAAGACAATATATTTTAATATAAACCAACACAATAAATTTGTTACTTAAATTACACTTCAACACACAAGAATCAAGGAAACATAATCCAAGTATAAAAAAATATAATGGTTACAATAATCAAGTGAAATTGGGGGAATATAATCTAATTATGAAATGAAATATCACATGGTATCCTAATAAGGACATATCATCATGGTAATATTTCTTAGGATCAATTAATAAAGGGAATTTTCTAGAGACAAGGAACCTAGGATAGTACCGCTAAACCTTTCAACATCCTATATAATGTCACTAGACTAACATCAAAGAAACATCCCAATAAATCATTTTTCCACAGGATCAAATAAGGTTACTAGATTAGGACTCACTACCCCTTGGTATGATCAACAAGGTGTAGCAGGAAAACATTCCCTATTTAGAATACTACTAAAAAATATGGATTTATCTCATATATTTCACTTAATATGTTCCTGATACACTCATGGAAATTCCAACATAGGTTAGAAATCAACAATCACATGCATCATATATCTAGAATTTGAAGACTACTCACACCATTACACATACACCCTCACAAAAAATTGATGTAATAAGAAATTAATTCAAAAGAATATATAGATTAATATAAATATAAATAATTCCCCCATATGGTTATAATAAACAATAAAAAAATAATCTTACAGGGCTAAAGAGGTATTCAAATGTTTATAAATCCACCTTACGTAAAGTTCTAACTATTCATTCACAAAAGTGATCAGTAAGAAAACCTATTTTTGAACAATTTAAAAAAAATCCAATATTCTCTAAAACCGATTTATCAAACTAATCATTCAATTAAAATTTTTAAATCCAATCATTTTTATAAAAAACACATTATAAAGAAACACATCCATTTTAATGGTAACAATGACTATTGGTTCTAAGAAACCTTTTATTCCACAACTATATCTCCCAATAAAAAAATTTAAATCTAATAAGATACCCCATTATACCAAAATCATTCATTGGGAATGAATGTCAATTACCATTAATTTTCCAAGCATTCATTAATAACATCACACTCACACTTCAAATTCAAAAACATTGTCGAAGAATCATTTAAGACATTTAAATTACATTTGAAAAAGACAAAAGTTATTTAAAAAAATACTTAGAATGAATAATGGTTCCATTATAAACTATTGAAATAATTTCAATCCATTTGAAAAAAATAAGTTTTCACCATGTTTTTGAAATTCTATAAAAAAATCCATTTGAGAACACTTCCACCATATTTAGAGAGGCCACATAAGAATTTTCACATGTCATTGAAATGTAACACATCAATTATAAGAACAAAAAACATTTTAGAATAATTTATATCCTACTAAATGGTTATACCATTCCTCTAAAATTGAAATAATGTATTTAAATGAAAGAAAATAAACTTATAACATGAATTATATGGGAATTCCAAAGAAACACCTACCTAATTTTAGAGGAAACCAATGAAACCCATCTCTTTTAATAGTTAATACACAACTGATCTATGAAAAAAAATTTCAATCTAATAGAAACCAATGAAACATCATTATAACCTAATCAAACCCTAATTCAATAAAATACATTATTTGGGGTTCATGGGAGGGATAAAAATTGAGAGAGATGGAAAGAGAACAAGGAAGGATTGAAAACAAAGAATGAAAGGATGGATTTATGCATGGACACAATATTAAATCAAGTGAGGAAGTCTTGGAACCAAGAGTGAGAGAGGAAGATGTATCCCATGGTGTGATATAACCTAGGTTGAGTGAGAGGGGAGAAAATGGGTTCTTAACACCTTTAAATAATATTATGGAAATGGGTAAAATTAACCTTTTTATGAAATATGAGTAGACCACATAGTTTGGCTGTATGGTTTTCCAAATCATGCTCCAAACATA
Source organism: Viscum album (assembly GCA_963277665.1). Classification (NCBI taxonomy): domain Eukaryota; kingdom Viridiplantae; phylum Streptophyta; class Magnoliopsida; order Santalales; family Viscaceae; genus Viscum; species Viscum album. The sequence goes on from OY728132.1 coordinate 659,380,437, forward strand.
AAGTGGACACTTTTGAGAAAAACCTACATCATAAGGACCTAATGGGGACCCCACATAGTTTAAATAACTATGTGTAAAAATTTTCAAATTAAACATTCAAATTGAAGAACTAATTCTCATGATTTTTACATAGTTTACCAAACTATGTGTACGATGTGCTCTGACAAACCAGGACTTAATATAACCCACACTATTTCCCTACTAATTCACATGGTTAAATGAATATCGTGCATTGACTATGGAACCTAATATGTTCATGTTCATAATGAACTACATGTAAGAGTTCCTTGGTTCCACATATGAGTTTTAAAATGTTTTACCATAAACCATGTATCTTAACCATGTTCCATAACAAAACCCCAAATTTTCCATGTTTCTAGAAGAAAATTATCCAACACATAAAACAACATAATTTAAAATAAATAAGAACAATAAAAAATTAAATAGTGAAATTTTTGTGTCACAATGATCTCCACCAAGCCACTTTCTATCCATAGAATGTTCTCGTTGAAAATAAAAACAATGTGAAAAGGAAAATATGTCATCCCTTGACAAGAAATGGAAATTTATTTGGATAATAAAAAGATCCCATGACCAAAGAGACCTAAAATATTATCTAATATTCAAAGGACCTATTAAAAAACATAATAAAAAAATATCAGTAAGGAGGAACAACCTACATGATTGATAAAATGAATTCAAAAAAATGGAGACCAAAAAGGGTCTCCCCACCGTCAAGATTAACCTAAATTGTGAAACACAAAATATCAACTCATATAATGGGAGTGTCACTAAGGAAACTAAAATTCCAAAAATAGAAAAAGAAACAACTTGATTCCACCAACCATATAAATAAATAAAATTTGATCATCTCTAAAAAGAAAAAATGGACTATGTAACACTTATATGACCACCACACCCAAGAAAATATAGGATCATATGGTCAGGTCTCCAAAACAATCCATAGCCATTATATTCAAAATAAACAAATGTCATGAAATCACACCACCAAATCCATCACACATTAAGAAATAAGAAACACACATAAAAAGACATACCTCAATAACATAACAGTTTTGGGAACTATCCATGGACCACATACCAAGATAAAGGGTGACCAAGGACCTCATACTTGAGTAACCCTCCCATGGTGATCTCAACTAATTTTTAATCGATACCAGTTAGTGAAAAATCATAACTAGTTCCATGACTTCCTCTAATCTCTATAAATACAAAAAAATACCAATAAGCATTCAAAAAATGTTCCAAAAATCATTAATTACACTCATCATAATCCATCATCACCAAAGAATACATATAAGGCATAAGGGACATTGCGACATGAGAAAAGAAAAATAATAATTGGTCAGACAAGAGAATCCTGAATAACACCCATGGATCACACCAAATGGAATCCACCATAAGGTTGTATAACTTTAAACTCGTCAATCATGAATCCTCAAAATTGATCATCACCCTAAAAACCCAAGATATTGGTCCTTATAAACTCACCTAACCAACTAGATAAGGGTCAAATTGATTAGTCTCCAAACCAAATAGGTGGATATTACTCCACTGTGCCATACAAGGGGATAATAATTCTCATCATTCCACACATATCCCATTAATAATCCAAGAATAAGGGAATAAATACCCATAAAAGAAAAAATATTTCCTTTATTAAGACATTTTTAAGTGGTTTACATCTTTTAAATTGAAGAATACACCCAACTAAACCATTTTATGAAAACCACATCAAATGGCCCCAAGTTGCATGAATGGACAATGTCACAAACACAATGAAAACATTAAATCTGATATTACAAAATTAAAATTATTTAAAAACCAATACATTCCAAAGAGAATAAAATCTATTTTCCAAAAACACACCTCCTTTAAAAATCACCCAACCACTTGGAAAACATCTTATCTCTTTTAAAACCTAAATCCCTTTATGGATTAATGGAACACATTCACTATTTTTAGAAAAATTACATATACAATTATAAAACATGAAATCCACCTAATCTACCCAAATACCATTAATTAAAACATTTTTTAAAAAAAATTAACACTTTATTTTCATAAAATGAAAAACAATTATTTAAAATAAATCAATACAATTGATTCTAAATTCCATTACAATTTAATATGCAATGAGTTTTCAAACCAAATTTTTTTTCTTCCAAATTTTATAAAAAAGTAAAATAATTTGTAACAAAAATTCCCAAAAAATTATATAATACCAATTCAATTTTATATAAAAATAATGAATATTGAATCCCCCAAATCAAAATTATTTAATGAAATTGAAACCCAATTTATATATCAAAATAAAGGATACCTATAAAATTAAAACCAAATTCAATAAAAAAATTATTTCATTAAAAGTCACATTTTTCACAACCAACACACTAAAAAGGTTGAACATCAAGATTATAAAAAAATCAGATCCACATGTGCGATATAGAAAATTAAAAACAATGAATCATACCTTTATATTAGGTATCTCACAAGAGTTATCTAAAAAAAATCAAATGGGGGGAGAAACTATGACTGACTCAACCACATATGTTTATAGGCTATGGTGTAGCCATACAACATTATCATAAGTGTTATCATGATTGGATGTTTGTTTATTCCCCTATTTATCAGGCCATGAAAACCAAACTAACTTTATTGATCATATTTGTATCCCCAATAAAAAATACGTTGTATTCTCCAAGTAAACTGAAATGTTTCCAATGATGATCAACATATAATCAATAGTAAATCCAATAAAATCTTAAATTTAGAAATTTAAAACCCACTACCCATAGTAAGTCATGAACCATCATGATAGATGGTGATGAATGACCCACTCATGATGAATTTCCTACGTATAAATGATATTCCTAACTAAATATTACCATAATACCTTTAACAGAAAGAGAGTTACTCAAGAACCTATATACCTACTAAAAAACCTAGGATCTAATAACATTTGTAATGAACTAGGATTGGATTCAACCCTACCATTCTCACCTCTAGCATAAAGGGAATTCCCAGGACCCATTGGATGAAAATAGATCCTAGTTATTATGAATGATATTTTGGAATAATTTCACCATCATATATCAATATAATATAATAAAAATATATAAATAAATGAAACATCCAACCACCATGAAAAAATAGAACATTCATACAAGGATAAACATACAACTAAAATAAATATATGAATAAGATGATACATAAACATCTTAGGTTAAAAAGGTGGATAAAATATTTAATGAAAAAACAAATGGGAAACAAAACCTGAAAAACTCCTACAATATCCACTAATGACTCTTAATAACTCACTAAATTCTTCTCATCCAACTATGGATTGAAGAAAACCAAATAAATTTATAAATAATGGGTACTAGAATCCTAAAACATATTTATATAGTCATAATATAAAAATTATAGTAAGTTAACACCCACTGAGTCTACAAAAATCCCCTTAGTAATACAGTTCATAAAATGAAATTTGGAAAATAATATAAAAACTAGATTTTAAAATTATTTATAAAACATGTGTAGTGACATGCCATTAATAATTTAATAAACATAAACCATTTTAATAAAATAAAATAAGGATGGATAAAAATTTTAAATAAAGAAATTCACACCAATTAATGTGAAACTTTCATCCATAGAAAATAATCTAAAATACATGTTATCCCTCTTTACAATATTTTCATGAAAAAATATTTTTAAAAAATAATAATAAAAAAACCCCATTATGAAAAACCATTTAGAAATTTCTTAAAATGATTTTACATTTTTAAGACACACCTTCAAATCTTCACAACACAACCCGTTTGAATGTTAACTAACACACTCATTGTAAATCATAAATCACACATCAAGACATGATAATCAATAAAATACAATAAAACAATACAAAAATATAATTGTTCCAACCCTAAAATAAACCAGGTGGAATAAAATAGAATTATTAGATGAAATACACTTAATTATTATATTAATGAACTATAGTTATGGGTATTGTCTCTTGGATCTAGTAAAAAGGGACTTGGACCAGCGATAAAGAACCTAGATTGACACTAATGAACTAGTCCACAACCCTGATAGTCCCTCCAAAATAATCAGAAATAAAAATACCAATAATTCATTCATATAAAAGATTAATAACATTTTCATGATCATGACACTCTAACCTCTCAGTATGACCAAATGGATAAAATTTGGAAACATTCCCATGATAGAATACATCGAAATAGAAGGGATTTCTTTCATATAGGTCAATTATTATGTTACCTAGACTCCCATGAAAATTCAAAGAGAGGAAATTAATTGAGAATAACATGCATCAAATATAACATATTTTAAAACAACAGATATGTTTCATCCTACACCCTCATAAAAAATATCCTCAATAGAAGATGAATGGATAAGAATATATATAGTCATTGCGGTATAAAGTATTCCCACATGGGATCACAAGACACAACTAAAAAAATAAACGCATGGTGATTATGAGACATTACCACATTTATAAAAATAACTTACTTAAAGTTTCAACCAGGTTCTCACAACAATGTAGTAGAAAAACCCATTTTCACACCATTTGAAATCCACTTCTCAAATATCATTTGAAAACCATTTATCAAACATCCTTTTATAATCTATAATATATATCCAATTATTTACATCAAAATCACATTAGAAGGAAACTCATACCTATTTGAAATAATTAATCTACTTTTTCTTAATAACCCTTTTTATTTTATAACCACATATAAAAATTCAAAAACCTTTAAAACCATTAAGAGATAACAAAGTCTCAAAAAAATTAAGGATAATTAATGTCAATTACCTTATATTCCAAAAACATTACTAAAAAAATAAAACTCATTCTTTATAGAAAGAACTAGTTCCAGACACCCCTTTGAATCATTTAAATGACTTTGGAAAATCCATTATGGAATTTAAATAAATTGGTGGAATGAATTATGGGTCCAAGATAATACATTAAACCAACTCAAATCTATTTAAAACACAATTTTTTTATCATGTTAACGAAATTACATAAAAACTGATTTAAAAACACTTTAACCATTTTTAAAAAGGAAAATTTTTAATTTTTAAAAGTTCTTGGAAAGCGACACTGCCATGCTAAGAACAAAAACAATTTTATATTCATTTTTCACCACTACATGCTTATAATAAGAATCTACAACCATAATTAATCATTTTAAACCACAATAAAGAAATTTATATCATGATTTATAATATTATTACATATAAAATCCTATCCCATTTCATGAGAAAACATTTGAACACCATTGTGTTTGATGGAGAAGGCACAAGAAGGCTATGGAATGGGCTTCAAAATCATAGAAAAACCAAATCCACCTCACCAAAACTGACCTAAACACCAATACAAACATTAATTATGGTTATGATTACTAGGATTGAGAAACATAAGGAGGGAGATCAAGGGAATAATAGAGGATAATGAAATAGGAATAAAGTAGTTCTTAACACATGTAATCACCTTAAAATAAAAATAAAAAATATATTTCATTTAAGAGTAGTTAAGGAGGAGAGATTCCATGGAGTACCACACCCTAGGATAAACATTATAGGATAAAGTGGTGAAAAAACCTTAAAAACCAATAAGTCAAAAAGGGTATGGTCACCATTTTAATTAAATATAATAAAATTATACATGTTTCAAAACAACATGCCAACCGTGAGGTGGAAGGTACCTTTATAAACCAATAATGAATGTTTCTCCTGATAATTGAGAATTTTCTTACTAACCATGTGAAAAGTATTCTATATGGAACTATAAATATTAAAATATGATTCACATGTTTTTAAAATAGTCTATAAAACCATTTTTATCTATTAAACATCAATTTAGGCCACAAAGGAAATGATACGGTTTCCTCACTGACTCCTTTGGTTGGATAAAACACATGCACTGTCTGTGAAACCTAAACCACGTGCTTTAAAAATGAACCCAATAAAAGGGTTACTTTGTTCCATGTTATATTATCTACAAATCTTACCCAAAATCATGAATGTTAACTATTTTATTTTATAAAGATCCATGTTTTCCATGTTTCTTTTTGAAACATATCATAAACATTAAACCCCTAAAGTAAAATAAAACTAGAAAATAAAACATTATAGTAAAATGTGGGTGTCACACACTATGGAATTAATTAGATTATTTTTAATAAAATAGATATTATTTTAAATTAAACCTAAACATATAACATTTTCTATCTTTTTAAAAACATTATTTACTGAAATATAATGAGTTTTTTTTGTAAAAATCGGCATTTTCACTATTCACTAAAAAATAAATACTTTCAAAAAGATACAAATTTTTTATCTTAAGATTATTTTTAAAAGAATATTACGAAAATTATTTCCATTTTGTGAAATAAATTTTCTATATTTGGAAGAACCTAATAATGATATCCCTGCACAGGATGAAATAAAATCCATTTTTGCTGAAAATGTATTTTTGTATCATAAAATGAATCTATACTCATTCCTAATCAAGTAATATCTAATTGATGAATGCCATTTTTTTTAAAATATATGATCTATACATTTTTATTGAAACATTAATATTTAGTGATTAACTTAATTTATTTGGATTAAAATACTGTATTTATAAAAAATAGTTTTCCAAATTTTTTTAATATTTTATGGCTTAATTTTGAAATGATTTCTTATTTCCTTGTCCTTAATTAGTATATTTTTATTAACATAAAAATTTCTATATATATTTCATATTTTATTTATTTATATTTATACCCTCCAAATCAATGGGTTAGTTTCAATATTCATATTTAAATTATAATAAGAATATAATATGTCATGGTTCATTTAGGAACAATGATGAATATACCACACACTATCAAATATATTACATAAAGGAAATAAATTCTAAAATATTGGGGTGTGAAATTGAATAAAATATTAATTAGATAGTTTTAACCAGTTGAAGATTGTGATATGAGTAATCATGCTATGATATAGTAGATCCTACTAAGATTAAAAGAAAACAATGTTTTTGTAATGAGGATGATATAAAATGATGAAATTATACTAATATTGTTCTTAAAAAAATCATTCCATAAATTAACTCATTCACACCATGTTTTAGTATGCATGAGAGTATTATTAATTCATAATATATAATTAATAATTTGGTATTTCATAAAGAAGGAAACTCATAGATTTTTGAAGACTGTGATTTTGGGAAAGATCATGAGTTTTAAGAATAATATAAAGGGGTATTTTTCTTGATGTTTTTATTATTGAAAATATCTTATACAATAATAAATAAAATATGTTGGATAAATAATGTTAGAAACTTTATTGAGAGTGATTTCATAACAAATATAGTGGAAAGATTTTCATAATAAATATATGAAATGATATCACATGTGATTATTATATGAATCTATAATATGTGAAAGAGGTGGGACTAAAAATGGTATTATATTTTGATAAGTATTTATTTAAAAGTAAGACAGAGAAATAAATTTATTTCTACATGTGATTCATAATTAGGTGAAGAAGAATATGATCCATATAGATTTATATGATCATATCAGGTTCTAGGGAAGATGAAGGTCTAACAAAATAAGTGTTATACATTTATATTTAGAAGTTGACGACAGTGTGCAATATGGTAATTCTAGTATTGAATTTTTTCATCTTGAAGATTTTATATTATAATATTTTTGAGAGAGAAAATATGATTGACAATCACCATTAGTAGTAAGTCTCATTCGATATAAATTAATAATGTGTAGAATATATTGAGTTTAAAAAACTATCTGTTAATGAGAAATGATGTATACTGATTAAAACACTAATGATAGGAAGAACTAAAATATATAAACTTTTGAATATATTCCCATAATAGTGAATTAAGGGATGTTTAGTCCCTTATCCATGTAATTAGATAAGGGGAAGAAGATGTAGCGTCCATAGGATCAACAATTCACTATTACTAAACTATTATAATACAAATTTTGAGTTTTATTACCCCATGGAAAGTTGAAACATGATTGAAGTACGATCTTTATATTAGAAATTTGTGGTAATACATGTAAAATATGGTTGTCCTTATATGATTTAAATTTCTTATTATATTATTTAAATTTTGGGATGATGAGTGAAAAAAGAATTATGTGAAAATTTGGACATTTTTCTTACCAACATGGGAACGATATCCTAAAGAAAGATAATCATGTGAATGAAAATTATCAAAATTTTCTTCCAAAAAAAAATCACTCCCACCCCCTTTAGAGATATAATATGTTGAAATTATTACTATAAATTGGCTAAAAAGGGAAAATATGATATATAAGAGTTTATATAGATTATACATAAGGGTTGATATGGTTGATATGTAAGGGTCAGTCTAGAGACTAAATAAAAGTTGATCTTGATGATATGTAAGTTTATAACTAGATGATACTTAAGTGTTAATCTAGATTATATGTAAGTATCGATATGAAAGATATATATGGTTTTATTTAGATGATACGTAAGGGTAAATAAATTATTTTCAAAATATTTGGTGTAACAGACTGGTGGAGGATCACATCATAGCATAATTTCTTTTGGAATTACATCATCATATCATGAAGGATTGGTCAATCGATGATATGAAATTTGGAAGTGAAGTAATGGTTCTCCCAAGACTAAATAGAGGTGTATCGTGTTGTGGTATGGAGGAATTACATCATGATGGGTGTACGGAAAGGGGAAACATATTGTAAAAATGGGGTTACATTTTGATTTGAATTATGTTATGTTTTTTAATTGATTAATTGGTTAAATTATATATTAAAAGTGGGGTTATCCATTTTGGTGAGTATTATATTGGGTACACCCTTCTCTTCTACCATTCTCTCTCATTTTCATTCTTCATTCCCTCTTGATTTATCTTCCTTAATTTTTAATATCTTATATGTTTATTATTTGAGAAAGTTTCCTTATATTATTTGATTTCAATTAATCAAATACATATCATAATATTTCATTATTGATTGGATTCTTTCAAACTATAGGAAGTTGTTTCATAGTTATTTATTATTCTATAAATGTTTTATTAGTTGTGTGATAACTAAGGAAGGTTTGGGTTATACGATCGATATAAAATTGAACGACCTATGGATTTTGTTTTTCATCATATAAACCCAGGTGTTGTGTCAAGTAGAAAATGATAGGTTTGTCCTAGTAGGTATTGACCACTATTGAGATGTGATTTGATGTGAATGCTTTCATGTGTCCTGGATAATTCTCCTAAAAAATTCTGTATTGATGTTTTTTTATTAGTATATGATGGTTTTAACATGTGTGACCATTCATGATATTGATCCCTAAAAATGGGGAGATATAGTTCACTAATCTAATGATGACGATATTAACTATTATTTCACAAGGAGATAGAGGTTCTCCAAGTTGTTTCGTTATATTGTTGGTGAGTTTTTCTCATTGTGGGGATGCTTCCATTAGGGTCATCTACAGACATGATAAGTTCCATTTTGTGCTTTTTACTAATGGTGTTTGGTAGTATCTTATATAGATTTAGTAGATTAGGGATGATGGTTTTAACCATTATTATAGAGGAGGGATAAGTTATTAGTGGATATGAGATCTTTGAGGTGATTGATACTATCATTTTGGTGAATGAGTCTTTATATATATGTGAGATATGTTTTGGATAATTGGTCGGGTATGGTTATATATAGGGGGCCTGTGGGTTGGGTTTCATAGGACTTCTGGGATTAAGGCTATTAAAGTCTTTGGATAACCATATGAAATGTGAAATGGTTAGTGGATTCTCTATTGAGGATTATTTGTTGAGTCATGATAGTTATTTAGTTCTAGGTTAGGGTGTGTTTTTGTGTGAAATGAAATTCTTTCTAAGGAAAAGGAATCTTCTATTATGTTAGATTATGGATGCATAATTCCACTATAACACTAGTTGATATAGATAAAGGAACACCGGTGGAGGTTTGAGCATGTATGGAGAAGGTTGTGTGGTGTGTTTTTTTATAAATTAGTTTTCATTAACATATATATATATGAATATTTTGTAAGGATAAAATTGGTGGTGGACTTAAGATTTCATACTCAAAAACATCATGGGAATTTCAGAGAATGTATATAATTTATGTTTCCTATCACAAATATGGGTAATGTATCTTCATTTAGAGTATAGTGGAGAAGTATTTTAAATTTTTCCACGGGCTTAATGTAGTGGTTTTATAAATAGACCAAGTGGTTCCTTAGTGGAAGACTAACAATTTATTTTGGTTAATTTTTTTCTTTTACTTATGTGATCATCCAAGGGGAGATCCTTTTACACTTTTATGGTAGAATGATATATTATAGACTCATCTAGATAGAGTAGTATTATTTTTTGGTTACTCTATGACATTTCTTGTTATTTATATTGCTATTCCATATTTTATGTTGTATCTTTTAAATTTGAGAATATAGTATATACAATACAAAATTGTTGGCCCTCGATAAGAGTATGAATCCTATGGTATACGAGGAAGAATATATTAGGCCTAGTGGTGATAAAATATTGTTACTATAGAGTGGGATATTTTAGGACAATACACAATCCCCTTTTAGTAATGTTTATTTAACTACTTCAAAAAAACATCTATACAAATCAATTCATACCTACTATAATGAGTTATGTGAACTCAATTGCATTCAAACAAATCATATTATAAGTATCACAGTCACCCCTGTTAGTGCTAAAAGTATCTTATTTTGGAAATCATTATTCTAAAACTTGGAACTTCATCCCAAACCAAAGGACTATTCGTAGACATTGACTCTAATAGATGAAATTATTTTTATTTAATTTTTAGAATTTATTCCTTTTAAAATGGGATGAGTTTTTATTCAAATTTTTATACACATAACAGAAATGAATGATTTATTATATGATTTGTATTAAAATATTAAAAAAGGACTATTATAAAATAATTTTCCCAAACATATCCTAACCATGTTTGGTAAACCAATATCCAAAATTCACCATGATTTGATTTAGCTTTGAAATTTCTCACAAGACATTATTTATTTTGTAAGAATATATATTACAATATAAATTAAAACTACTATTTAATTTATGATTGGTGCATCCCATGATAATAAAATAAAACCCTTGAATTTACACAAAAACTTTCCTCTAGGTTCTAAAACTCATCAGTTTCCCTATAATATGAGACCCACATGTTCATATAAGAGATTTTACACCCTCCGTAAGGTATAAAATATAGTTCACCATTTCATAGTTGTAGCATGACCCACCATTTTTTATCAATATAGTCATTTAATTGTGTAAAAAATAATGGTAAACTTGATATTAATTAGGTATTTTTAGAATTTTTCAAAACATTATAATGTATGTGACCCTTTTAATCCACCAATGTCTCAGTTTTGTGTTAATCCATGAATCATATGTTTATCCATAAATAGTAATTATGAAACCCTTTAACAAAAGTATATATATAATATAAATTACAATTTCTAGTGAAAAATTTCTAGATATATTAACTACACATATTTAGAAATTATCTCTCTATAATCAGTAAAGTGAGACTCAGATGTTCAAGATAATTTGGATAAGCCTAAGCTTTTGGTAAGTTTTGAGAGGCTAAGTGAGAACATATTTATCTAGTGTCTATATCAAGGTTAGTGTTATCATAATACATAGAAAAATAATAACTATAAATTTATAAATGTGATCCATTTCGTGATTAATAATTATTCTAATGATTGGATTAAATACTTAAAACATTTTTTATTTCTGAATGATAATATTAGAATTTGAATTTTATTATGTAGTATTCTTTATATCAAAATGAATTTTTATTTGACTATTCATGGGGCTAGTAGGTTTTAACAGCTTGAAATTTATGACAATTTCATTAATTTTAAGTCAAATTATATATATATATATATATATATATGTTTTATTTATAATAATTAATAAAATAGTCAATGATATATTTAAGATTATGTGCTTTCTTTAACCCTCCTTATATATGAATAGTATTATTAATATATATTTAATATTATTTTAAAAATATTAACTATGTAATGCACCTTATACTATAGAGTATTATTTTAAAAAAAGTTACCATACATACACATATGTCATCATTAAAATAGGTTTTTTAATATAACCACACACAGATTAGTGCATGCCATGTTAAAAGAAAACTCATTCACCCTTCCTCAATCATTTAATATTTAAAAATAATTTCTATGTTTTTCACCATAATAATGATATATCCATTGTTGAAATTATTAAATTTATCTTTAAAGATATTTTATTATAATTACACTATTCCTAATATTTTCATTTTCATATAATTTAAAAGTATCATATTATTACCCCAGGGTTTCTATAAAACATTTATCAATATAAATCCATTGTTTTTTTCAAATATTATTATATATTTATCCTTAATGAACTTACCGTCATCCAAAATTTAAATTTAATACTTTGTTTATTTTATATTTAATGATATATACATCGAGAAATTTTTCCTTTTTCTAAATACATTGTAAAAAATAACTATTTATTTCGATAGGGATTTCCAATGAGGATAATCCTAATTTTTTTATATTAAAATATTAAACATGGAATAAATTTTTTTATAGCCATACATAATGTTAAAATAAAATAAATAAATATGTTTTAGTTTCATGTAATTTACATAGTTATAATTTATAGAAATAATATCGAATATAAAGGAATAATATTGGGAAGAGTAAGATTTAAGAAAGAACAATGATTTAAAAAAATGTATGAGTATTTTTTTATGAATATAAATTATAGTAAATTTGAATATATATTTTTTGGAATTAAGTTAAATAATGGTCCATAATTTTCAAATAATTATGACATAGATGACAAAAAATAGTCAAAATAAAACTCATTTTAAGATAATTAATACAAGAAAATTAAATATAGATTCTCATCTTTTCATTTATTAATGAATATTGTGTTAATATTTAATCCATACAACAAAACATTTATTAAACTATAAGTGAATAATTATTATCAATTCTTATTTATTTCTTTGTAACTTTGGTATTAACTATTACCTGGTGTGGGAAACTAGATATTAAGGGATCCATTCATACTCTTCAACCATACTTTGAGGTTAGTCCTTGTCATGTATTATTGATTAAATTTTTACCACTCTATCACCTCATCCCAGAATAGTTTTGGATGTAATATATAAATATATCATTATGAATTTCATTTATAATGAAAATATATATTAGATATATAGTTATATACATGGTCTTGTTATTAATCTTTTATTGATGTGAATGAGATTTATGGATTAATAAAATAATAATAACATGATGGTTTTTATGTGATGAGTAAATAAAAATGGTTATAATAATTTTTAAAATCCCATGAGATATCAAATTAATTCTTTATAATATTAATACTATTAAAACACTAATCAATAACCCATGGTAAATTAAGAAAAAAAATTAACATACTGTATATATTTTATATGTTTCATAGAGAGTAACATATCCCACATGGGAATGTAAGTCTCATAATATTAGATTCCTAAGGAGTATTGGAACATTAAGGATAAGATCTGGAAAAATTCATCAGAATAATTTTCTATACAAATAATAGAGTATTCAACCAGCTATGTTTTACATTAATTTCTATTGGGAGAGTGGTTACAACCAAAATAATCATGATTTGGATGAAAATTAATTGCTAATTCAAGTAATTATTATTGAGAATTGTACATTCAAGAGAAAATAATATAATAATGGAAGAGAAAACCTTGTTCATTTTTCTATTCCTTTGAAACCTAACGTAAAAAAATTCAATGTTGATAAATTATTACAATGCTAAAATGAAGGTCATTATATAAGGAACTGTGAGAAATTCCTAGATGATTTTTGAAATCATGGTATAATTTCTTCTTCAAATATAACTAGTTTTATTATATTAATTTACATCTATGTTATTAATTTTTGGGAAAGGATTAATTTAATTATTTCTTATGTCATTCAGAATGTGATAGTGTTCTGAATTAAAATAGAATTAGAAGATTATAGTACCTTAACATTTTTAACATAAAGATATATAATATAAATCTTATAATATATAATATATATATGAAATAGTTGATGAAAATTGATATAAATCAATTATATATACTAGGAATCATTTTATATGTCACATAAATGATATTAGCAGTTGAAGACTCCATGAAAATGGACTCTAAGAGTTACTAGATTAGGAATTATATATTACATATGAATAAATTTTAATGGATAAGATACAAAAATACCATTTAAAAAAATTGAGTGAAATTTGTTTATTATATATTACCATACTAATATATGTGTTCTCACTACAACTACAATATATATTTAAATATCAAATCCTGGGGTGGTTAACAATTCATGATAATTATATTGATGATTAATGTATTAGAATTTTTTTCCTATGATAAAAAAGTTTAAATTGTGTAAGAAATTAATATACTTAAAATATAAGTATATAAAAAGTTTTAAAACATATTAAAATATTTAATTTGGATTGAGACAGTGAAAAATTTCCCAAAGTTTTTGTGTCTGTATCAAAGTGGGTTGTATTATTTCAAATACCATTAGTTCCTAGGACATCATTATTGAATGACATATATGATAAGTTAAATATAAAATTACATTATTTTATTTTGTTAATGGTAAGACATGTTTCATTAACACTATATATTTTCAAATGTTCCATATAAACAATACTATTACACGAAATTGTGTTCCAAGTATGGTAATTAAAATGATAAAATACTATATATGAAATTGGTTAAATATAAAAATGACCTTCTTAATGATTTAGGTTATGGTATACATGTTACACATAAGGATTATTCTATGTAAAAACCAAAATATGCTAATGTCACCATATTATAAATGTCGGGATATTATTTTTATAGTCACTTATAGAAAAAGATGTTTTAGAATTGATATTGTTTTGGAAAAAAAGGTCATTTCTAAGATATCTAGTTGGAAGCAAGTTGGAATTTATTATTTTTAAGAAAATTGGATGATTTAATATCTAATATATGTAAATTTATTCTGTAAGTTGTTGTTGGTGAAGAACAAAATTAGTATAAAAATAAAGTAGTATGTTCATGTAGGGTTCATTATGTTCCTGAGTGATATGGAAATATCTATGATAGTAATCATTGATAAAGATACATCCAATAATAAATAATTCATTCTTATTATAAATCCCCTTTAACATTTAGGTATAAGTCATGGCATGGTTTTTTATTTACTATTTTAATATAATAGCTACATATTGATGTGATAGGGTGGTTTCAAGTGTCAGAAGCATTTTGGAGAGTGTTAACCAGGACCTTTCTACAAAAATATAGCATAATGAGCCATAAGGTACCTAGTGTTCAAGAATTCGGTATCTGGTGTCATTCCTTGGGAACAATAGACTTTAAACCCCCACAGACTATCAGATAAGGTTAAAACATTCTAAATGATCTGTGAAAATTCCCTATGGGTGAATAAATGAATTCAATTATGTTTTTATGTTTTCTAAAAACATCCTTAGACACTTATCAAGGTCAATGACTAAGTAAATTTCACACACACTTAAACATAAATATAGTAGGGAAAAATTCAAGGATCACCACCCAAAATGAGTAGTTACATAATATATACGGTCTAATAAAACCCACTATCACATGATCCACATTAATAATTGTATGGAATTAGACTTAATAATTATATATTCTAGGGATTTGAAATTTTAATTAACATTATTACATTCCTAATAACCGTTTTGGTTTATAATTTATGAGAATTATGGCTAACTAATACATGTTAAACCCATATATTACAAGTGGACACTTATACCCGGTATCTATTTTCCTATAAAAATAATTATAAAACACATTGTTTTTATTTATGAAAAATTATCCCAATTATTCTATTTATACCATTCTTGTCCTTAATCTTCCATAAATCTTATGGAAAACCTTTTAAAATCTAGGTGAGCATAAAATCTTAGAAAGAGTTATAAAATAAAGGGAACCATTAGTCTAGTAAAAACCCATAAAAAAAATTATCTAAAAAACAAAACTTTTCACCATGAAAAATGAATCATATTTTCAAAAAGTTCATTATATTACCTTTTAGAAATAAATGAATTTTAATGATAGCTCATAGAAAAACAATAGGGTATAAGTAGGTAACGTGGGAAATAATTTCCCTACATAAGATGTGACACTCATGACTACCATATGAAGTGACCCTCACAGCTACCTTAGGTTGTAAATTTCACTACTACCCTTAGACTAACCATGACATTCAACTTCCAACATACCAAATGCATTAGAGGGTTATCAAAGACTAACCCATATTTAGTTTATAGTAGAACCACCAATCATCACAAATGGGTCCCAAGAACTATAACATAATTATAAAACAAGAATACATGCATCATGAAATCATTATTTTAGAAAAAATAAGTTATTTTAAATGATTAATTGACACTTATAAGGGAAAATATTTGATTTGAAAATATCCTCGTATAATTTTAAAGAAATATTCAAACAATTAGGGCATCATGAAATGTAATATCATGGGTTTTTGAATTAGGTTGAAAACCCTATTCTATTTTGAATTTTAAAATAGCAGGGTTCCATTTTCTTTATCTTTGATTGGAACTCCATTATGAGGGTTTTTTAGCATTATATTATGTTTTAGGATGCTTTTATATGTTTAGAGATTGAATTGGGTGTTTTGTAAAGGTGTTTGGAGCATCATGGCCCCAAAGGCTAGTTTTGGGTTGTAAGCTGAAGGTTCATGATTTAGGGTAACCCATACATCCCCTTCTAGCTAACCATGTGTATTGTTTTTGAACTACTTTATGGTTTTGTTAAACTTTACATGGGAGGCACATGACTATGTGAGGTAATCTGAATTAGTTTTAGAGGGATTCTGTAAGGGTTTTAAATGTTTTGGGTAAACTGTGTGCATGTCATGCAAGGGAGACGTTTTGGGTAGTACCTCAACACTGTAGCTCACATGGTTTGTGCAACGTTAGGAAAACCATGTGATATAAACTGTGTGGATTAGTAAATTTAGGAAATTATCTTTTTACTTAATTCTCATATTTTCTATTTGCTTACCTTTCCTTTCCTCTTGGTCGTGTTCTATATAGGGGGCTCACCCCTCTTCCTTTACTACATTGAATATGATCAAACTCCCACGTTTGTGATATATTCTTAGATCTATTGTGTAATATAGAAATACATTGGTGAGTCTCTCCTCATCAATACATCTACTTTATTTTTTCCTTGCCTCATAGAACACTACATCTGTTTGAGTCATTTTTTCCCATTTCCATTTCGCTTTATGGAAACTCAGATATCTTTCAATCAACTTCAAGTTAAAGATCAATATTCAATGTGACTAATTATACGATTCCATGGTAGGTGGTGGATACATTAATTTATTTTTTCAATTTCATTTTGTGATATGGATTCTAGCAAACATTTAAGTATTTTGAGTGAGACACATTTGTACATGTTTCTTCTTATAAAAATTACCATGTGTCCCTATGGTTATCCATGGTAATCCCCAATCATTATTTACTCGAGTGAGGTTGGGTTAGAGGCCATCTCTCTTTGGGTGGTTTGTCTAGGGTGTTTAATTCAATTAAATTGTTTTGTTCAAATTAAATTGGTTTATTTATTCTGATTGGAGCAATTCAAGTCCTCTGAATTGAATTTTTATGTTGTTCTGTTATTCAATTAAATATTATTAAATTGATTTGATTTTTTAATGCGAGTTTATTAATTTTTCCGTTAAGAGAAATTAAATTTCATTAAATTTCATTTTAAATTGAATTGAATATGTATATCTGATTCTATAGATATATTGTTATGGATCATGGGGTTGTTATGGGATCAATATGCGATTAAGTTGGCTATGAAATCATGATTGAGGGGATTTTGATCATCTGGTTGGGCTTGGACTAGGTTGCATGAGTGTTAAAGACCACATGATTTGGTATCATGGATGCCAAATTGAGGTGGAGAAGCCGTCAGATTTGGCATGGCCCATGATATATAAAGGCTCGACCATCAGACATCATGACCTGGTAACAGTGTCATGAGGTTCTAGTATTGATGCAGCTTAGGGTTTTATTTGGTGATTTCATCTCACCCATGATGGCTAGAGCACCGAATTGAGTCATCTTTATAGAGGATGCCTCCATGATGAAGTGGTTTTGACCACCCATGTGGGTAGATGCTACTGGTATTTTCAGATCAGGTAAATTTAGTTAAAAGTTTCTTTCCATATAAATCCATATGGAAGGAGAGAAGCCTTCAGTTGATTGTGATGAGGTTACTGGTTGGGGTTTCACACTCACCGTATTAAGGCCATGGGCCTAGATTGATTTTGGAGAATGGATATAATTGTTTCCTGGGATGTCGTGCTGAGATTCAATGATGAATTTTATTTGAGTATGGATATCGTTGTGCCTTTGGATGTCGATCCATGGGACGATGAGAGCTATAGAGTAGGGATCTAAGGGACCTGTTACTTTTGTTTGGAACTACCATCGAGACATTGTTACATATTGGGACATGAGGTGTTAGGAGAAACATGGTGTTAGGTTAATTTTTTGAGGTGGAACCAGAGGGTGCACATGAGCTATAAAAAATTTGAGATACCTTGGGGCATGGTCCAAGGACCTTCTCCTATTAATTGATTCTTATGTTGGATGAGGTAGGTGATGTTTTCCTGGTAGACGTTGAGAACTAGTTAAGCCTTGTTTATTTATTGCATCGTATTGTTTACTTTTATTTATTATTCAATCATACTCAAAGAATTCAATAAGGTAAGAACCCTTTGGGTAGTATCCTACTAAGACACATTCCTACACACTATATATGCCCTTCACAACACATATAGACTTTATGCTTCTACATTCATGTAATAGATCAGCCTTGGGAGCTAGATCATAGTGCTGCTGAGCATTGGATCCTGTTTTTTATATTTACATGTTTGACCTTCCATGGATGCATTCCTTGTTTTAATTTTAGTGATATAAGTGGTATGATAATTTGTTTATTTATATTCCACTACTTATTATATTTCTTCCACTATTGTATATTATTTGTTCTTCCTCCATTTGTGGGTTTGGTTCAAGTTTGCTAAGACTTTTATTTCCAATGAATGTTATATTATATACTTGGACTAATATTATTATCTTTACCTCGAGGGTATAGTCTCTCCACATGAATCCTTTACACCCTAAATATTATTCCAAAACCTTTGGCATATGAGGAGGAGCACTGATGTCCATTGTAACCCAGCCTAATAAAAATGTTGGGTGGCTAATCAGGTTAAGGATTTTACAAGTGGTATCATAATAGTTCTTCATTTTGGTTTTGTAGTAGTGTATAATTGGATGCTAATGAGACTGAGAATTCTGTTTTTATTTTCAATTGGTGTTACGATTTGGTTTATGGTAGACTGGATATTAAGAAGTTGAAACTGGGTTTATGACTTGTTACTAGGTGCTTGCAGCACCAGGTATGAGTTGCAGACTAGGATTCCATGGGTGGGAATTGTTGTTCTATTTTTCTTATTTATATTTTATATGATTTCTACCATGACACAATTGATATTTGAATTTCTAATTTTTATGATATGTGACTTGAGATTATTGATCTGGTGCGGTAAAGAATGAGATATAGACCTTGACCTATTGAGGCAATGTGTGATTTATGATTCTTTTTAATCTTTATTAGGAACATATTAGGGTCTTTACAATTATGAAATGTAGGCTATATGATATAAATTTACAATGATATGTGATATGACTTGTGAAAATGTTGAATATGATATAAATTTCTTATGAAATGTGATATATATAAATATATATATTGGAATTTTCTGTGATGTTTGAAATGGGCATGGCTCTTATGTGAATAGGTAGGTGCTATGGTATGGGGTGAATTTTATCACCAAGTTTGGTGACTCTTCTGTTGTATTGAGGCACCGATGGTAGTCAAGATGGGGGTGGACCATCGTAATATTGATGCATGGATCTATTGAGGGCAGGTAAGGAGGCCATTTGGTCGGTATTTCATATGTCATGGTAGTTATAATAAAGGTTATGGGTAGTGAGTTTGTGATTCTTGTTACTGGTCTCCCTATCCATGATATATATATATATATATATATATTGGTACTGTTTGACCATGTTGATGGTATTCAACCGGTTCCTCCTGGACATCTTAGATGTAGAATCTTTTAGGTGATGTTTCAGTGTTATAGGATCATGAGTCAGTTTAGACCCTAGACGGTCATCCAGAGCTGGTACAAGACCAGGGAAAAGCTCAAGTGTAGGCTCGGGTAAAGGTTCCAATGTAGGTAGGACAACCATTAGATTACACATTGTTTGGGTCATGTCTCGATGAGTAGCTCAAATCGATCCTAGTATGAGTTATCCAGGGTACCGACTAGGGTTCCCAATGATAATATTCTTCTATGGATACTCAACTCATGAGTTTCAGTAACATAACCTATATTTTTTAGGATGAGGGTGGTACACGGGAGGCTAAAAACTAGATCGAGAGTGAGAAGATTACCTTTGAGAATCATGAGATGCCTCTAGGTATGAGGTTAAAGCTGGTTATCTGTATGCTCATAGGGATATCTAAGCATGATGGGACATGTAGGTGCAAGAAGTTTGACATGTCAGAATATCCTAGAAGGAATTTGAGGCTAGGTTCTTCAAGAATTTCTATTTAGAGATTCTAAGGGATGAAAGTGATCAAGTGATCTTAATAATTCGGAAAGGTGACATGTATGTCATGGAATGTGTAGTTATGTTCAATTAGTGTTCATAATTCACCGTTGTGATTTTGATCGATGAAACCATGAGGGTGAGGATCTTTAAGGATGGTTTATGGAATGTGATTCGTGTGGTGGTAAATATCTTTATATTGGACACATTCATTGTGGTAGTGAACCATACACTCGTAGCTAAGGGAAAACATAGGGACATGTCTTACACAAGCTAGTCGACGACTTCATGTAATTTTAGAGGTGACATTTTAGATGGATGTATGAGAGATCGAGATGAGTTCCACCAGGGTGGTCAATCCAAGGACATAGCTAGAATATGTCTAAGTGGTTCCATGATGGTTTTATTTTTGTGTTGTTATTGAATACATGTTTGGCCTCAGCATGAGCAGATATCAAATTAGTTCCAATAATGTGGATAGGTTTGGAATCTTGATAGGTTCTATAGGAAGACTTTTCATCAGCTAGTAATAAGATATAAGGGAATAATTAGGTGTCTAATATCGGTTTAGAATAAGTACTAGGTGAGGGTAGACAATCATTGGCTATAATCGGAAGTCATAGAAGAGACAACAAGACTTGTCAGTGGGTTCAGTGGCCGGTGGATGGGGTAACACCATTGTGAAATCAGGTTTCAAGTAGTTGATCTTCAGGACAAGTGTATACTATAGAGCTATCAAGGGTAGAAAAGACTAGTGATATGATTAATGTTAGAGGTACATCATGGGCCTATCCTGGTTTTTTTTGGGAATGGACTAATAAGGCATTACTGTTTGTGTAAACTAGGTGCATAGGCTATGTATGGACTGACTAGAAACTATTAATTATTTTGGAACCAGATTATGTGAGGGTTTTATATATATGATGTGCATGGAAACATGATTTTTATCGAGCATCAATGGATGCAATTTTCTAAGATGCATGTCATCGGGGAATCAAGGGTTTGTAGGAATTATTTGAGGTTCTAGGAATCTAGGCATAATGAGGGTGAAATATTTATTTGATTTGTGATGCACCTGGTTTTATTTGAGAATATGTTAAGATGTATGACCTCATTGGTTCCATGTGTTACATGTGAACATTGAAGGAACTGAAGCGATGTGGAAGGTTGATGGGTTTTTAGAATGACATAGGGGCACCAGATGAGGTTCATGAGTGAATATGCATCTTAAGAGGACTTTTGAGTCTAGGAATTGGTCGATGGACCATTGCATTCTTTGATTTTAGTCAAGATAGACCATGGTAGGTCATTCCTAAGGTGGGGTTCCCCCTTGAAGAGTTTGATTTATACCATTTAGACTTGGTATTCTGGGTTTTTTAACTGGGATCAGTATGTTTAATACCATCTCTATGTTTTATTTGATACCTCAAGCATGAGATATGTTAATGTGTGGAGATTTTAACGTCTCAGGATTTTAAATCAAGTTGAAATACCACTACCATTTTAAATTTTAAATTAGCGGGGACAATATTTTCTTTATCATTGATTAGAACTCAATTCCAAGAGTTATTTAATCTTTATATCATATTTTGTATCGTTATAGAGGCTTATAGAGTTCACATGGTGTTTTAAGAATGTTTTGGGAGAATTAGAGGATCAAACTCCTATTTTAGTTTGTAGCATGAAAGTTCATGATTTAGGGTAAACCATGCAACCCCTTCCAGCTAACCATGTGAATAGTTTTTGAACTGCTGCATAGTTTGGGTACACCGTTCTAAGGAGGTGAACAACAATGTGAAGTTCTATATAGTAGTTTCATAGGGTATCCAAATGGTTTTCACATGGTTTGGGAAAACATTTTACATATTGTGGGACAGAGCCCTTTTGGGAAGTGGCTGAAAATTTTATCTCAGACTATTTTCACATGGTTTGGGATATAGTGAAAGCTAAAAGGTGAAACCCCGTATTGGTATGAAATTATAATTTTACGCCTATCCTATTTTTCATTTCATCCTCTTTCATTTTTTATTGGTCTCACACTGCATTGGGGATCATCCCTCTTCCTCTTTACCCTAGGATTTCATCTGCCTCCCTCTTTTGTGTTCTGTACTTCAAGTCATTGGGTGATATAAAACCACATCGGTGATTCTCTCCTTATACATGCCTCTTCTTCATTTATTGTTCCTTAAAGAATGCTAAATCAATTTTAGTTGTTTTTCCCCATTTTTTTGGCACTCAATGGAACTTCCAACCATCTTCAATTTAGAGGTCAATATTAGATGTACCTACATCTACGAGTCCAATGTAGGTTTTTCTTTCCTTTGTATTTTCACGGGTGTTTTGGGGGTTCTTATTCTTACAGGGATTTGTGTATTTTGAGAGATACTCATTTATACATGTTTTTTAATATAAAAAATGGTCCTGTGACCCTATGGGATTCCATGAGCATACCCAATAATTTTTTTCTCAAGCGAGGATGGGTTATAATTCATCGCTTCTTGAGTGTTTTGTACTAGATTTTAATTCAATAAAAATATATTTTTTAATTTAATTAGTTTATTTATTTGTATCAGAGGATTTTAATTACTCTTATTTCATTATTATGTTGGTTAGTGATGAAATTAAATATTATTAAATTTAATTGATTGTTTAAATTTATTTTCTTATTTTTATTAAGTGTAATTTAATTTTGTTGAATTTCTTATTAAATTGAAATGAATATGTATATATGATTATTTTTTAAATATTTTTGAGGCCCATGGAGTTGTGATAGACTTTTCTCAAGATTAAGGTGCCCAGGAAATCTAGATTGAGGTGATGTTGATCAATTGGTTGGGCTTGGCCTAGATTTCTTGAGTGGTATTGACCACTGGATTGGGTGTCATTGATTTTGGATTGAGGAAGATAGATTTTTAGGTTGGTTATGGCTCGTGATATTTGGATATATTGGGTATCTGACATGAGGGACATGGTCACAGTGGAATGAGGTTCTGATTTTGATGTGGATTAGGTTATTATTTGGTGATTTCTGCTCACCTGTGATGGCCAAAGTGCTGAATTGAGTAATGTGCACATAGTTTGACTTTGTGAGGATGTGGGTTTTGTCTAATTGTGTGGGTAGAGGCCCTCAATAGTTGTAGATTAGGTTAATTTGGTTTGGGTGTGATTTTCATAGAAGTCCACATGAAAGGTGAGGATCCTACAGTTGATATTGTTGAGGCTATAGGTTGGGTGATGAGGATCACCGTATTTAGCCTATGGTCCTTGATTGATTAGGGAAAATAGATATTTTTGTTTCTTGGGACATCATGTAGAGATCCGAAAGTGACTTTCATTTTAGGATAGATATCATTGTGCCTCATGATATCGGGCCATGGGCCGACCAGATCTTTCGAGCAGGTGTCTGAGGGAACGGTTAATTTTTTTGGGTGTGCCACAAGGATATCGATACTTATTGAAACATGAGGTGTCAGGAGGTATGTCATTTTGGGTTAATTGTTTGAGGTGTAACCTAGGGGTTCACCTATGCTATATGAATTTAGAGGTACCTTGAACCATGGTCCAAGGACCTTCTCCAATTAAGATATTCCAGAGTTTTCCAAGATATGTGATGGTTTCCTAGAGGTTATTGAGCACCAGGGAAGCCTTTTTAAATTGATTTCATCATACTGTTTACTTTTATTTATTATTCAGACCTGGTTAAATACTTATGTTAGTTATGCACCTTTGGGTGGTATCCTACTGGTACACATTATCACACCCACCAAGATACCTTTGGGACATGTGTAGACTTTATTTTTATATGTTCGAGTAAGGAATCAAACTTAATAACTTGTTCGAAGTGCTGTTGTTCATGGAATGTTGGTAAGGGACCTTGAGGTCCTTGCCTCTGGAGGAGTAATTTTTGAGTATTTGTTTTATTTTACATTCCTCGTATTAGCATTATTTTCTATATATGTATACAATACTATTGTTATCCATGTATTCCCCTTCTATATACTGAAATGTTTGACCTACTATGAATGCATGGAATCTTTTAATTTTACTACTATAAGTGGTATT
The DNA here is from genome assembly GCA_963277665.1 of Viscum album. Taxonomy (NCBI): domain Eukaryota; kingdom Viridiplantae; phylum Streptophyta; class Magnoliopsida; order Santalales; family Viscaceae; genus Viscum; species Viscum album. The sequence goes on from OY728132.1 coordinate 659,405,395, forward strand.
CCAATCTATTTATTTATCCTCAACTTCTTATTATATTGCATCTATTATTGTATATTGATTATGATTCCACCATTTGTGGGTCTGCTTTGAGTCCACTAAGTCTTTTATTTCCACTACATGTTATATTATATATTTAGACTAGTGTTATTATCATTCCCTTGAGGGTATAGTCTTCCCATTTGACTCATTTACACCCTCACTGCTAGTTAGAAGACTTTGGAGTATGGGGAGGCATTTCTAAGTCCAATGGCCCCTGAATCGATAACACTAATAGGGTGACTAATCATGTTAGGAATGATCTATGAAATTAGGAAAATCCATCCACTTAATATATGTTAAAAATCCTTCTATTTTACATATATAAAAATAATCATTAAAAAATGATTTTTTAAAAAGTCCCTTACCTTGAGTCTGACTCATTACGTAAAATATTTATATTCCTAAATAATAAACTTATGATATTTTAATACATATTTGAGAACATTATCCATGTTTATTATTAATTTAATATAACTTATTACTATGTTATATACTATTAATTTATCATTTATGTTCTTGTCGAACATTTTTATGATATTCATTTCATAAGTCCAAAATGACTTCGGTCGATAGACTATGGTCAATGATTTCATTATTGCATCATGTTTAGAATAATATTAGTGAAATAATTATTATTTTTATACTTTAATAATATCTTCAAATCAATTTACTAAATGCGGATATGAAAAATGATCTGCATTAAAAGCATGCAAATGGTAGGTCATACATATGCATGAGTAAAAATATTTCTTTCCAATGATCATTATCAAAAGAAGGAAATTATTATTTTAACATTAAATAATATAATTATATAATTAACATCATATTAATCATTTAAACATAATTATAAAATTCATCCGTGAAATGAGGTTATGAAAAATGTTTCACATCGCTTCTTGGATGTGGTAGTTCACACATACGCGCAAATGGTATTATCATTTTTCTGTGCATGGAAAGGTAAGAATGTAAATGATATATTATCCATACAGATTGATAAAAATGAATTTAATATAATATATAGACATTAATTCATTTATTATAACTAGAATTGAGTGACGGTGATGGAAAACAAATTACATCGGTTCGCTATAGGGCAGTCCGACTTTCACACAGATGATTAATTCATTTCACAATTGATGGAAGTGGAGATAAATATGGTTCATGAAATAAATATATTAAAATATTAGTATATGTAGGATAGAATAGATATTATTTTATCATGTTTGAATAATATTTTAATGAGGTGGAAGAAGAAATAAAATATAATTACTTGATTAAAAATGACACCACTTCTTTAAGAAAACCTCATTTTCTTAACACCCTACGACTGCTAAGTTTGTTGTTATCCAAAAAATAAGGCCTCTAGAATGTGGTTAGGGATTCTAGGAAGGTATTTGGATAGGTAATGATTTATCTAAATAGGTTTTGAAGAGTTAATAAATGATATAAATAGTGTCTTTTTATAGGAGAGGGGAGGAGTACTATTGGAAATTCTCAAAATAATAAATTAATATAAATTAATTTTACATTGAAAGTTGATAAAATGTTATTTATTTATAATAAAGGATGATTATGGGTATAAATAATCTCATAAAATAAATTCATGACAATTTTTAGGTCACATTATTACCCTTAACATATAATTTTAATATTTATTTAACCCCTTTAACTTTTATCATGATAACATGGATTTTACTCTTTATGGGTTAATACAGTTAATATAAAATGTAAAAATACTAATTAATGGATAATAGTTGAAATTAGAAACCTAATATCAATTATTTGGACTAATTTAAGATTTACAGAAATTTTATTTCTATTAATAAAATATTATATATTTTAAAACATCAATAATTTCAATTTAGAAACACATTATTACATTAACTTTTAAAAATATAAAAAATATATCTTAAAAAACTCCATTAATATATCAATAACAAGTAAATTTATTCTAAGAAATTCTTGAATAACATTAATTATCTCAAATTATATTTATCTTAATATTTTTAATATAATTTATTTGATATTTCCATTATTAAAATAATTAGTGCACCACCATTGTGTAAGCATTTAATGTATTTATATCTTTTCTAAAAATTTTAAAAAAATGATATAGATAAATATTTTTTTTTTGAAATTATTTTTTATAGTATAATTTATATTTTAAATAACTTTGTAATAGAAATTTGTTTTATTTAAATCATGAGTATGACATCATTGACATTTCTTAAAAGAAAATATTAAAAATGTCATAATATCATCCATGTGGCTCCTAAAGGTTATAATTTTGATACAAGGATGAATATGGTCTAACATAACACATAAAATAAAATTTTGGCAAGTCTTAGTGTATTTTTCTAGTATATATAGGTTTATTTTTACTCTTAATTACCCGATTTACCCTTTGTTGGGGTAACAAAAATTACATAAATACTATTCATATAGGCCAAAAAATAAAAGAGACGATTTTAAATAATTTTTTACTCCTAAATCCCAAAATGAAATAATTTTTTAAAAAATCAAAAAAAATAAAGTGGCTTAATTTAAATTAAATTAAAACTGAAAAAACACGATGAAAAATCGTTTTTTTGAAAAAATGACATTTTTCAATTTAAAATGTTTTAATACCAAATAAACTTATTAAATTCATTAAAAAAATAATTAGATTAATTTAAATAAAAATAAACTAATTAAAATTTTTAACTCCTCCAAAAAATAATTTAAAATTGTAAATACTAGGAAAATTTAATTACTAAAAAGAATCTATATTTTTCACTATGAATCAAAAAAGTCAAACTTTCCATAAAATTATAAAAAATTCATCTTAAGATAATTTTGATTTGATGAATTCAAAAATCATATTCATTTTTTAAGATTAAAATTAAATTATTAAATAGAATATTATAATAATATAACTAAATAATTTAAGAATACTATTTAAATGATTTCTTCTATCATTACATATGTTGTTACATTCTACCCCTTTTGGAAATTTCTTAATCTAAATTTTAATAATGTATTAATCAAATCATCATATATTTCCATCATATTATTTTCATATTCCCATGTTTCTTCCTCATACATATGGTTTCTCCCCAAAACCATAACTTTGTGAGTTTTCTTGTTCCGAAATACATTCTATATATGGTAAAGAATATGAAGAGGGTATTCCCAATATGAAAGTTTTTCTTCCAACTGAACTACTTCAGGGATTAAAACATGACATGATTCTAGAACATACATTTTTAACAAGGAAACATGAAAAGCGATTTATGCATTGGATAAAATTATAGGAAAAACTACTCAATTATAAACTGATACAACTTTTCCATTATTTCATATTTTCTAATGAATCATGGACTTAACATTACATTATTACAAAAACACATAATTATTTTCCATGAAGACATTTTAATAAAAAAAATTCACTTACCATAAATAAATTATCTTTGCTCATGTTATCTTCATATCTTTTCTACCTACTGTGAGATCAAATCATTTGTTGATAAATTATCTTCACCTTCACAATGATTTCCTCTACCAATTATTGTCCCAAAAAATCCTTTCAGATACTTCATTCTAAAAAGTTAGTGTTCAAAACTGCCTTCTATATAATATCTCAAAAGGTGTTATTTGTATAATGTAATGAAAAATGTTATTATAAAAAAACTAATGCAAAGAAATATATTGATTCAAACTTTCCTAGTAATCCTTTTAAAAATTTTGAACCATATCCTCCAAATTCTTAATTTTTCAATTGGTCTGTCTATCAGATTGATGATGAAAAGGATTATTGAAATTTAAATCAGTATCCAAAAAATTCTAAAGTCCTTTCAAAAAATTATAATTGAATCCAGGCTTACAGTATAATAAAATGAAGATAGGAACTCCATGTTACCTAATAATAACCTTGAGTTATATAGAAGAAATTTTATCTAAAGATATATTATCTCTAATAGGAAGGAATTGTGTAGATTTTGTTAGTTGATAAATAATAACCCAAATATTTTTTTTTCCTTGAGATGTTTTTGGTAGTCCCACCACCAAATCCATAGATATATTTTATTATTTAAAATCTAGAACTGGTAAAGGTTTAATAATAACTTTCTTTAATTTTATTTTTTTTACTTTATCCTATTGACAATTCAATCATTTCATGGTGATGTATCCAATATATATTCTCATTCCTTCCCACGAATAATACTCCAAAAGGTATTTTCACATCTCAGTGATATAATGATGAAATAAAAATAGGTAACAATGAGCTTCATTTAATAACTCCCTATTCAACTTGTAATCAAAAGGAACATATTATCTCTTCCAAAATCTAAAAACAAATTAATTATCCATATTAAATTTAGGCAAATTACCATTCTTAACCAATTGTACCCTTTTTAATAACTCATAGTCTTACTTCTGGGAATACTTAATTGTGACTAATAGAGATGATTTAAACTGGTACCCAAAACTTTTAAGAAAACATTAATCAAGTAAATAACCAAATGGTCATCTTTCAAATGTAACATGGTTAAAGATACATGAAGTTTTTGACTCGATGCATCAACCACATTGTTTGAATTTCTATGATGGTAATGGTTCATGCAATCATAATCCTTTATCCGTTCAAACCATCTTCTATACCTCATGTTCAATTATATATATGAAAATATATACTTTAATCTTTTATGATCAGTATATATTTAAAACCTGGATCAATATAAATAATTCCTCAATTTTTTTTAATAAAAATTCGTAGCAGCTAATTTTAAATAATGTATAGAATAATTTAACTCATGGAGATTAAGTTTTCATGAACCATAAGAAATTAACTAATCATTTATCATCCGAAAAAAACCAAATCCCTCAATTAGGAATCACTATATATGAAAAAATCACCATTTCTAGAGGGAATTGAAGAAAATGGAGGATTCACTAATATTAATTTTAATTCCTGAAAAAAAATATCAGAATGATTTGTCCAAATACATTTAACACGTTTTTTTTATTTAAAAAATTATTGGTCTAGATATTTGTGAAATTATTTCCAAAAAAATCACTAGTAATGGCATTCCATTACAATGAATCTTCAAACATTAGGGAAATTTTCATTTATTTTCCCTTCATCAACCACTATTGTTTTTGTAGGATAAAATAATATTCCACCTTTATTGAAAATGTGATGAAGAAAATAAATCAATTGTAACAAAAAAACACATTTTCTAAATTTCTCAAATAACTTATTTTCATTCACTACTAGAATGTGGGTTTTTCCCCACACTTACATACCAACGGTTTCATAGAACCGTTGGTAAAGGATGGTTTACAGAAGGTTTTACCAACGGTTATAGTGAACCGTTGGTAATGATGTGTTTAAGGCGATTTTTACCAACGGTTCAATGAGAACCATTGGAAAAAATGTGGCTGGGGAGGTTTGTACCAATGGTTTATTAAACCGTTGGTATCGATGTGGTTGGGGAGCCATATACCAACGGTTTTTAAAAACCGTTGGCACAAGTTTCCCCCAAATTGCCAGCCGTGTGTCCTCTCCCCCATTCAGATACAGAACCCTAAACGGGAGCAGCAGTAGCTGATTTAGGCAATTTTGGAGCTCCTTCTGCCGGACCAGTTTGGATCTTCGACATCCTTCAGGTTCCTCTTCTTCTTTATCTAATATTTTAGTTTTTAGATTTCTAGAATCATTACACTCATTTAAGACAGTATAATGAGACATAGGATTTTCACCACATGTGAGGATATGAATCCATGTGATGCATCAGTATCAAAATGAGAGGATTTACTAGTAGAGGCTACTTTGATCTTACCTCTCACTCTAGATCGTATGCCACCCTTCTCCATGTGGGTAGGTTTTACATAATAGATATTTCATGAACCATGGACATGTAATAAAACCTCATTGTTTGGAATAGGAACACACTGATTTCTAAGTGTAATTATGGCATGGATGACACAAAAACAACCACCACATCAACAACATGATCAAACATCACTTATATATCTTCATTTATGATATTGAGCTATTAAAACAATTCCAAAACTTGTTTTCGAATATGTCTATCACAAGTCACTGCTAGAGGGATGGTCCAGCAGAAACACTTCATATTGAATATCCTTCCACATGGTTGAGACTCTATTGGGTCATGATCACATGAAATGTTCTTAATGCCCCCTCTTCCACACTGTTGTAGGAAAACTGAGAAACCAGTACTTCAATCATGACCGTTACTCATCTCATAGGAATCCACAAAAAAATCCTACCACATGATGTCGGTATACTAGTTCAATAGTCTATAATTCTATCCTATTCGCCCATGACCTCCCTCAGCTTCTAATATATAAATAGTGTCTGCTTCATAATTTCAGTATTATAGGTCAATATTAACACGTCATCCATGGATCATACAACATTTTAATGACTTCCCTTAAAGCGTCTCTCTCACAATATCTCATCAAAAATGTATGTTGGTGAAAAATATCATAGTTCGTATCTCAAAATTATAAGACATTTCATTCACACTTTAAACCAGGTCATTAAACACAAACTTCTCCTAAAACTAGAGATGTAATGGAATATAATCATAAAAACAACTAGTGACACTTCTTTTTTCCCACTAAAACTATTAATCTGGGTTGAGACTTAATTTAAACATTCAATATTCAAATTCAATTTGTTTTTATTTGATATTTCATTTTAACTTATACACTTTAAATCATATTTCACAATTAATTTTAAATGTTTCTACTAATATTTCACTAAATTTATATTTAAATGGGACCCCACCCCCTGGACACACTGCTCACCTCCTTGGACACCCCACCCACCCCCCTGGACTCCCCCTACCCCATTGGACAGCCTGACCACCCCCACGGACAGCCCACCCACCTGGACACCCCGACCCCCCTAGACACCCCCCGACCCCCTGGACACCTCCAACCCCCCGGACGGCCCCACCACCCCCTAGACACCCCTCACCCCCCTAGACACTCTGCACCCCCTTGGACAGCTTGTACCGCCCCCGGACAGCCCACTCACCTCTTTGGACAGCCCGCCCACCCCCGGACAGCCCGCTCACCTCCTTGGACATCCCACCCCCTAGACACCCTGTACCCCCCGAACAGCCCCACCCTCCCCCTGGACACCCCGCTCACCTCCTTGGATAGCCCGCCCACCCCCCTGGACACCCCGCACCCTCCTTGGACAGCCCGCCCACCCCCTGGACACCCGCACCCCCCTTGGACACCCTGTACCCTCCCGGACAGCCCGCTCACCTCCTTGGACAGCCCCCCCCCCCAGACAGCCCGCTCACCCCCTTGGACAACCCACCCCCTAGACACCCCTCTCACCTCCTTGGACAGCCCCACCCACCCCATGGACACCCCGCTCACCTCTTTGGACAGCCCTCCCACCCCCTGGACACCCCGCACCCCCCTTGGACACCCTGTACCCCCCCCGGACAGCCCGCTCACCTCCTTGGACAGCCCGCCCCCCGGACAGCCCGCTCACCTCCTTGGACAGCCCACCCACTGTACCCCCCTGGATAGCCCCACCCAACCCCTAGACACCCCGCTCACCTCCTTGGACAGCCCGCCCACCCCCCTGGACTCCCCCTACCCCATTGGAAAGCCTGACCACCCCCGCGGACAGCACGCCCACCTGGACACCCCGACCCCCCTAGACACCCCCCGACCCCCTGGACACCTCCGACCCCCCGGACGGCCCCACCCCCCCTAGACTCCCCACACCCCTTACTGGGCAATCCTTGAATATAGGTATTAGAAATTATGTATCTTATTTTCTTATATACACTGTATTTTGTTGTATTTCTTAATATGATTCTCATATAGAGTAATGTGTCAGTTATGCTTTTATATAAAGTAAACAATTGTCATTTACCTAAATATTTTTTTGATTATACTTCAATATTATTGAATTGCTTTGAAATGAATTATTGCAGTTTTTTTACAAAATGGACAGAAGTTCGATGTACGAAACTGATCAGATTTCAACCGATTTTCAAAATAATTTGAACAACTTTCTAGATTTTTCATTTGACAAGGCTTCAGATAGTGGTCGCATACACTGCCTGTGTTTTAATTGTGTTGGAAGACCTTGGTTGATTCGTGACGCAGTTAGCTATCATATAACCAAATATGGTTTCCAAACAAACTATTATGTGTGGTTTCACAATGGAGAGAAAACGGAATCTCAAAATGTTGATGATCCAAATGATAAGACTGAATTGGAGAGTTTGATATATGATCGGTTTCCATTTATTCGGTATCATAAGAAGGAAAGGATGTCCAGCCAAAAAGATTTCGATACAAGCACACATGATGCGTCCAATGAAAATGATGATGTTGATAGGGTAAAAAAATTGAATGATGTTGCGACGACTCCAGTATATCGGCAATGTGGTAAAATGAAAAAGTTGAAATTTTTAATCCGATTGTTTCATGGGAAAACTATGTATGGGATTTCAAATACTGCAATTGATTAAATTCTTACCTTCTTGAAGGACTTACTTCCAGATGATGCAGATATTCCCTCAAACCACTATATGGCATGGAAGTTAGTTGATGAACTTGGATTCTCAAAAAAAAATTCATGCTTGCTCGAATGATTACAACTTATTTTGGGAGGAAACTGCTGAAAGAAATGATTTTATCAAATGTGGAACCTCCCAATGGAAGCCAAAAGATGATGGATCACCATCTCGTGTGCCACAAAAAGTAATGTGTCACTTTCCATTGATACCCAGATTACAGAACCTTTTCATGTCTGATGAAATATCCGAAAAAATGTGATGGCATGACACCGAGATAAAAAAGAATAATGAAGAGTTGGTTCACCCTGAAGATGGATTTGCATGGCAGAGATTTGATGCTCGATATCCTGAATTTGCAGCCGACATGCGTAATGTGAGACTGGGTCTTTCATGTGACAGTTTTAATCCATTTGGGCAGATGCTTACTTCGCACAGCACATGGCCGGTTTTCATACACATTTATAACCTTCCCCCTTGGTTGTGTATGAAAAAGCCTTACACTTTCTTGAGTATACTAATATCTGACCCTTCTGATCCTGACAATGATATAGATGTATACATGAAACCTTTAATAAAAGAGTTGAAACTTCTTTGGGATGTGGGTGTGCCCACATACGATGCATGTTCGAAAGACATATTTCAGATGCATGCTGCGCTTATATGGACGATCAGTGATTTTCCTGCTTATGCAATGATGTCTATATGGAGCACTAAAGGAAAATTGTCATGTCCTGTTTTTATGAAGAATACTCGATCGAGAAGACTGAAATATCATCGTAGTTTTAGTTTTATGGGACATCGAAGATTCTTTCCAATGAACCATCCATATAGAAACAATTGTCGAAGATTTGAAAATACTATAGAGAATGACGCTCCACCTCAGCGTATGTCTGGAACTGATGTTCTTAATGATTTGAAAGATTTCAGTTATTCATTTGGGAAGGGTGTAATGAAATCTAGAAAGAGGAAAAATGTTTCCAATGATACTTGTTACAATTGGAAGAAGAAAAGTATATTCTTTGAGTTACCGTATTGGTCAACCAACTTATTACGTCATTGCTTAGACGTAATGCACATTGAAAAAAATATGTGTGAAATGTTGCTTTCGATTCTTATAAATGTCAAGGGGAAGAAAAAAGATGATTTACGATCTTGGCGTGACTTGGTAGATTGGGGGATCAGACCAGAATTGCATCCTGTCTGTATCAGTGAAAATAAATGGCAAGTTCCATGTGCTTCTTATGTGGTGAAACTTGCTGAAAAAAATCAATTTCTTGAAGTGCTAGAGACTATTAAAGTTCCTGATGTCCATTCAAGAAATATATCAAAACGGGTCAACAGAAAAGAGTTGAAGCTGAAATCTTTGAAGACTCATGATTATCACGTCCTTTTTCATTAGTTGATTCCAATAGAAATCCGTCATCTCTTGTCCAATAATGTTAGAGTCTCAGTTATTCGGTTGTGATATTTGTTTAGAGATCTTTGTGCTAAGAGGCTATCCAAATCCTTCTTACAAAAACTGTGGGTAGAGACACCATTAATTTTGTACGAGTTAGAGAAAATATTCCCTCCATAATTTTTTACATGCATGTTGCATCTGACTGTCCATCTTCCGACAGAAATACTTCTTGGAGGACCTGTTGCTTTCCGTTAGATGTATCCAACTGAAATAAACATGTGCACATTGAAATCATATGTTCGGAACAGGAATTATCCCAAAGGTTCTATTGTGAACGGTAACTTGGCTCAAGAATGTATGGATTTCTACGCAATGTATTTTTCTGATCTTACAACGAGAGTAAACAGACCAATGAGAAATGAAGAAGAATAGTATGGGAAAATTGAACCCAGTTTTCCATCACTTCCTCATACAGGAGGAATTCCGGGATCATATACATTGACAACATTAAGCCTTGAAGAGCGAGAGATGACAGATCGCATAGTGTTGTTCAATTGTGATTTTTTCGATGAGTATATCAAGTAAGTAAATTGTACATTTATCTCTTATCTTATCTCTTGTAATTTTAAATATTTGTTAAACTATTATTATTTTTATCTATAGAGAACATAAAGAATTGATATATAGAAACCATCGTTCTTTATCTTTGAGAAGGAAAGAGACTTTTCATAGCAAAGGGTTTTCTGCTTGGTTGAAATTGAAGGTAAAAATATTTCTGTAATAACTAAATAAAAATAATATTTAATTAAGTTTACTATTTTTTTATATTTCAGGTATCGATTTTTCCTACTGACTCTATTTTTGAGGAAAAAATAGCTTTGGATTTTGGTCCTAATACCATGGTTCGTGCTTGTAAATCACTTGTGATCAATGGATACAAATTTATTATCACTGAACGATCAAGAAACATGAGAACACAACATAATGGTGTTATGCTAACTACCACAAAAGACTGTTATGCCAGTTCATCGAATACTAGACCTCGTTCTAAAAATGATGCTTATTATGGAGTCATGGAGAAAATAATAATTTTTGATTATTACTCACATGGTCGAGTCACGATGATAAAATGTCAATGGTTTGATACAATGATGAGGCAAGACACCTTTATTGATGATTGTGGATTTCGAGTTATTGACATGACTCGCACTCTTGCCACCGATGAACCATATGTATTGGCATCAATGGTGAAACAAGTTTTTTATGTCAAAGATCATCGTCATCCTAAATTAGGTGTAATTATTTAAGTAAATCCCAAATTTTTTTTGATGATGGTGATGTTGAAGTTGAAACTATCTCTACTGCAATTGGAAGCAATCTGTTTATTACAAATGATGACGCCAATAACTCAATTGTCAGAGTTGATTGTGAACCTGAAGTTGTGGTGGGAAATATATAGAATCATACAGTCGTGTTCTCACCTACATGTTTCACCTACATCATTCAGAGTGTGTATCCTTGTGCTTACCTTCAAACCACCATAAATCTTCTTTTACTTTATGTTTATTATCAGAATGGTTTTTCTATATTTTTTTTGGGTTACACATTAGTTATCTGTTTTTAATTACTTCCATATTTGTTTTCATTGCAGGAAATGACACCCATTGAAGAGAGGTGACAGAAAAAGATGATAGATAATAATCATCGCATGATACAGATGGGTGTTCCTCCACTCATCCCTATTGTGAGTATTTTATTTAAAATATAAATATTTCAATAACTTATAATATCATGTGTTTACTTATGTGTTAAATTTTTTTTCAGGATCGACCCCCTAGACGAGAGATATCTGACGAGGAGCCTGATATTGCTCCCAGTAGAGTGGCTGGTGGTAGGAGGAGGGGTGGTGTCAGAGATGGATGATCATCTCGTGGGCCCGGTACTGAGGCCGGTGGTACGAGAGATCATGGGGCGAGAGTTAGATGATCCACTGCCATAGACGTATCTTCTTCACCCCATTTTGATCCTGGTGTGTCTCCAGGGACACACGGGATATTTAGACCTCCGATGTATACACTACCAGTTGGCCAGACGTCTATGCCATCATCTTTTGCTTCTGGTTCATTATCCCCGAGCTATTATATTCCACGTTCTTAGACTCCGGATGCGACACAATATGCGGGTGAGGAGTGTATATTGAGGGACACTCTACCTATATAGGATATTCCTTCAGCTTCTGCACATCCAGTGATGGCCATTGATCCGACTACCACAGGTATATTTATCTAACTCTCTCAATTTTTTATACCAAAATTTATTTTATTTTAACTTGTACTGATATTATTTTTCTTTAATAACAGATTCATCTACAGATAGGAGGTGGGGGATGGGGAGTACTCGCTTGCATGTGGTATGGAACCGCCAGACATAGTTGATGGTTGAATATAATGCTGATGGACAAATGATTGAGAAATCTGGGCAGGAATGTCAGGGTTTTTTGGTGACTCTATCCAAATACTCCGATATCATTCCGGTCAGCCCTCTCTCTTGGAGACAACTGCCACACGAAGTCAAAGATAACACGTGGGCACAAATATGGGTAAAAAATCTATTGGATTTAATGTAGTATTTTTCTGTATTTATATGAACTAATCTATTGGGTTTCAGCTTCGGTTTAACTTCCCTGATGGCGAAGGTGCCCGACCAGCGCATTTAAAAGAGTTGGGAGAGCTTTGGAGAGCTTATAAGCATGACCTGTATGTTGGCTGGTGTGAGAGGGTGGGTACGGATTTAGAGACTTTACCTATCATGGATGACTTCCCGATAGAGCAATATCGCCAAATGATTACCCATTGAGTGACTGTCAAATTTAAGGTATTAATATCATTTGAGGTATTTAAATCAGAGTTTTCATATTTTGCATTAATGTAATATTATTTATTATTAAACATTATTTAGTAATATTCTGATAAAAACAAAAAAAACATTGATTCAAAGCAATACCTTCACACTTTGGGCCGCACAACTATGTCAGATCATGAGAGACAGCTGGTACGATGTAGTTGTTTATAATTTTTCTTTAGGACTTTCCCTTTTTATTATTTCCTACTTAAATTATGTGATTTATTGAATATTGAATATATGATTATAAATGCAATTTATATTGTTTCAATGTCATTACAGAAGCACAAATTGAATATTGAAGGACGTATCCCTCGAGCAAAATTGTTTTGCTCGAGTAGAAGAAAAAAAGATGGAACTGCGGTAAATGAATCAACCCAAGAAAATATTGTAAGTTATAATTTCTTTATTTAAAATTTTAATATCTATTTTGAAATTTATTAATATATTAATATTTTTAACAGGATGCTTTAGAGGATCTTGATGCCCAGGAGCCTGACAATTTTGGGCCACATGATCATTTATATCAGGTTTTGGGAGAGGAGCACTCTGGTCGAGTACGCTGCCGACCTGGTAAGAATATAGTCCCGCTGAGGTATTGGTCCTCTCTAGGTATCCATTCTAGTACGACTGAGTTGGAACAGGTCAAAGAGAAAGCACGACAATCTGATAAAAGGGTCACAGAGTTTGAAGTACAAGTTCAAACGAGGGACAAAGAATTTATGAAACTGATGAAAGCTTTATCTTCATCACTTCCACCATAGGCTAGCGTGGCTTGTCAGACATTTATGTCGTTGATGGGTGCATTATCCAATGCACCAGGTGACAGCTCTGGTGGTGATCGAGATCATGACGTTTCTGGTGATGATGAGGATGCTGAAGAGGACGAGGGCGAGGATGAGGATGAGGACGAGGGTGAGGATGGGGCCGAGGGCGAGGATGCCGAGGGTGAGGATGGGGCTGAGGACGAGGATGATGCCGATGATGAGCAAGGGGATGATGACGAGAATGATGACAAGGACAGAGATGGTGGTGAGGATGAGGAAGATGATGATAGTGGTGATGATGATGGTGATCAGGGGCAGATTGATCCATTTCATTTTTGAATTCTGTATAACTCTTTATTTTTGAACCTGGTTTTCCACTACGGGGTCTTCCTCTTCTTCATAGGGATGTTGTTATCATATCTCTTTTTTGCACTTGATTACTATTGTATGATTAGTCTACTACCTAGACCTTTAGTATTCCTTGGTACTGTGATTCCCTGTATGATATCTGGTTTGATAAGTTAATATGGACATCTTAATATTCAAAAACAATCACTCAAAATTAGGGGTGTCCATGGGCCGGGTCGGTTTGGGTCGGGTCATGGGTGTTATAGGGCCTAAGGACATATGGTCATCCATAAGTAAGATTTAGGTCCTAAGTACATGAAATGAAAAATTATGTGTTTTAGATCCATGGGTAATATTGGGGGTTCAATCTAAAAATAATAAAATGTGGGTTTTTGAGGTGGAAAATGATTTATTAGGTGATGAATTCCCTTGGTTAAAAAATATAAATAAGTGTTTGTCTTTTTTATTTTGATAAATTTATTTTAATGATAATTAAATATTGGTTAATTTCTTTGGTTAAAAAATTTATTTTTAACATTTTTATTCTTTATTTTATATATTTTCATTTATTAGGAATATAATTTACAAACAAAAAATATCCAATTACTTATGATATTTATATGTACTAAATTGATTAATTTTGAGAAATTTTTATATTGTCATTTGTGACGTGTACGAGTCAACCCCACCTCAATCTGAGGGCCGGTGTGGCCGGTACCACTAAAAGTGTCTTTCTTTTGTTTAAAATGGATGTGCTTTTAATTAAAATAAACGACATACGGAAAACTGACCACACGCATTCAGATTCTATTGAAACTTTAGGAAAACGATCCATGGGTCATTTGTGACGTGTACGAGTCAACCCCACCTCAATCTGAGGGCCGGTGTGGCCGACACCACTCAAAGTGTCTCACTTTTCTTTGAAATAGACAACAGTTTAAGTAAAAACAACAACTGACGTATGGGAAACGGACCAAATGCATTCGGATTCTATTGATACTTTAGGAAAAGTATCCATGGGTCATTTGTGTCATGTAAGAGTCAACCCCGCCTCAATTTGAGGTACGGTGTGGCTGGTACCACTCAAATTGTCTCACTTTTATTTGAAATGGACAAGATTTTAAGTGAAAACAACTACCGGCATACGGAAAACTGACCAAACGCATTCGGATTCTGTTGAAACTTTAGGAAAACGATCCATGGGTCATTTTTGATGTGTACGAGTCAACCCCACCTCAATCCGAGGCACGGTGTGGCCGAAACCACTCAAAGTATCTCACTTTTCTTTGAAATGGACAATAGTTTAAGTAAAAACAACAACTGACATATGCGAAACGGACCAAACACATTCGGATTCTGTTGATACTTTAGGAAAAGTATCCATGGGTCATTTTTGTCGTGTACGAGTCAACCCCGCCTCAATCTAAGGCATGGTGTGGCCGGTACCACTCAAACTGTCTCACTTTTATTTGAAATGGATAGGATTTTAAGTGAAAACAACTACCGGCATACGGAAAACCGACCAAACGCATTCAGATTCTGTTGAAACTTTAGGAAAACGATCCATGGGTCATTTGTGACATGTACGAGTCAACCCCGCCTCAATCCGAGGGCCGGTGTGGCTGGTACCACTAAAAATGTATTTCTTTTGTCTAAAATGGATGCGCTTTTAATTAAAATAAACGACATACGGAAAACCAACCAAACACATTAGGATTCTGTTGAAACTTTAGGAAAACGATCCATGGGTCATTTGTGACATATACGAGTCAACCCCGCCTCAATCCGAGGGCCGGTGTGGATGAAAACACTCAAAGTGTCTCACTTTTCTTTGAAATGGACAACAGTTTAAGTACAAACAATAACTGACATACGGGAAACGGAACAAACGCATTCGGATTCTATTGATACTTTAGGAAAAGTATACATGGGTCATTTATGTCATGTACGAGTCAACCCTGCCTCAATATGAGGCATGATTTGGCCAGTACCACTCAAACTGTCTCACTTTTATTTGAAATGGATAGGATTTTAAGTGAAAACAACTACCGACATACGAAAAACCGACCAAACGCATTCCGATTCTGTTGAAACTTTAGGAAAACGATCCATGGGTCATTTTTGACATGTAATAGTCAACCCCGCCTCAATCCGAGGGCCGGTGTGGCCGACACCACTCAAAGTGTCTCACTTTTCTTTGAAATGGACAACAGTTTAAGTAAAAACAACAACTGACATACGGGAAATGGACCAAATGCATTCGGATTCTGTTCATACTTTAAGAAAAGTATGCATGGGTCATTTTTGTCGTGTACGAGTCAACCCTGCCTCAATATGAGGCACGGTGTGGCCGGTACCACTCAAACTGTCTAACTTTTATTGGAAATGGATAGGATTTTAAGTGAAAACAACTATCGGCATACAGAAAATTGACCAAACGCATTCGGATTCTGTTGAAACTTTAGGAAAACGATCCATGGGTCATTTTTGAAATGTACAAGTCAACCCCTCCTCAATCCAAGGGCCGATGTGGCCAGTACCACTAAAAGTGTCTTTCTTTTGTTTAAAATGAATGCGCTTTTAATTAAAATAAACGACATACGGAAAACTGACCAAACACATTAGGATTGTGTTGATACTTCATGAAAACGATTCATGGGTCATTTGTGACGTGTATGAGTCAACCCCGCCTCAATCCGAGGCGCGATGTGGCCGAAACCACTCAATGTGTCTCACTTTTCTTTGAAATGGACAATAGTTTAAGTAAAAACAACAACTGACATACGGGAAACGAACCAAACGCATTCGGATTCTGTTGATACTTTAGGAAAAGTATCCATGGGTCATTTGTGTCGTGTACGAGTCAACCCCGCCTCAATCGGAGGCACGGTGTGACCGGTACCACTCAAACGGTCTCACTTTTATTTGAAATGGACATGATTTTAAGTGAAAACAACTACCGGCATATGGAAAACCGACCAAACGCATTCGGATTCTGTTGAAACTTTAGGAAAACGATCCATGGGTCATTTTTGACGTGCACGAGTCACAAATGAAAATGGATTTTTCATTTACATGAAAATTAAAATGGATTTTTCAGTGTAATCTGCTTGGTCCCAAAGCATGAACCAAACAGGTTGTGAGACATAATACCAGTAGGCATCCAACACAAGATTTGTGCCCAAATTTTAGTGAATATACATGTATAAAAACAAATTACAAAGGTAAACATAGTATAAATAAATCAACAACCATTAAATATTGAAGTAAAGAATAGCTAAAACTTTCCTTGGAGACATCCATATCTTGCCTAAACGCATGTCACTATCTTGACCTCAGGAAAAAAACACATCCTCTCCCTCAGGCATCACAGTCTCTCCCTCAGACATATCACAATCTCACCCACATGTATCATATGTAATTAATCTATTAACAGGTAAAAATAAGTACCTCATTTAATTTAAATTATTACATCATAGACTATTATCAACACACCTCATCTAATCTAACTCTTACATGGGATAATAATAATCAAATCACCTCATGTAATCTTACTATCACATCGCTTTTTAATAATAAATAATCCATCCTAAACAAAAAAAGTCATGGAAAGCAGTATGCATCTAAGGCGTCATGGGCCAATAGCTCTAACAAATTAATCAAGGGAAACACAACCCTGTGGTTCCCTATCTCAAAGAAATAACCTTAATAACCTAATCAACCAATATTATATGATAATAATAGTGTAATTCCAAGTCATGTATACCAAAAACATGGGTATATGAGTTTTAGGCACATATAATTCTTGATAAAACAACATATAGGCACAACCCACCTACCTCGTAGTCGTGAGAACAATATTGTTGAATATCGGATCTTGATTCTTCCTAGATCATTGAAAATCCACAAAAGATTCATAAGTTATCAAATCTATATCTATAAAATGAGGAGAAGAATCAGGAGGATAGGATTAAGGTGAAGGGAGAACTCATTGGTGGGATCCCAATGCACCTTCCAGAGTTCTGATTGGACATTGATAGGAGAATCAGTGGCTCAGAGAATAATTGTCTCTCCTGGCCAAACTTGGATGAACCAAGGTCAAAAGAAGTTAATTCTGTAAATGATACATGACCCCTCTCCCTTATATTAAATAAAAAATAAAATACATGACATTTCCTTTAACAATACACACTGTGTATAAGCTTTTACTGGGCCTCACCTTAAGAGGCACGACCACGACACAACATGACTTGGTACATGGATGAGACATGACCTGTACGTGGTCTGGAAAGGACATCAATGTTACATTTTACTCAAAGCAACTCGACTACAAAATCCATGCATGGAAATGGGGAATTGGGTTCTTACAGTTTGATTATCACACCATAGATCTTGTTTCTATCTCAACCAAGCACCAAAACCATTGGTTTCTTCAATCTAGTGGTCTAATATCACATTACGATCTTAATAAAGCCTTATGTTTCATCGGCCCCATGTAAGAGATCAATGATAGATCTGATGAAATACAAATTTGTTTATTTCTCTCTTTTTGGTCATTATTTGGCTTGGAATCTCTAACTAATGATTTTTTATCATGTTTTATTCAGTCTCGAATTATAATATTCGAACATTCAGGTTTTATTCAGCTTCATAATGCATTTGATTATAGATTTTCTGATTACACCTCAACTTAAGGTTAATATCTTTAATAATGTGTAAATTATTTGTTCCAACTTTTATTTCTTGTATCAATTAGTAGTTCACATTCAATATATCATTACTTGTTAATATTACATTAAAATTATTTTATATAATATTTCATGCCAAGGAGTATTATTGAGGTGATAAGATATTGGATGTTGTGTGTTTCTACATTGTCATTTAGTTTAGTGAGTTGGGTTTTAAAATTAGTTTGCATTGATAATACAGCATGTTCATTTTGGTTTTAAAATTAGTTTACATTCATGTAATTTCATAACATGAGATGGTTTTGTAATGGGTTTTCATGAAAATGGATTTTTCATTTACATGAGCTGAAAAATCCATTTTCAAGTCTGTTTCAAGTCTGTATGCAGGTGTACAGTGGAGGGGATACTGGAGGGAGGGGGGCTACTGTGTGCAGTTCTGGAAAAACTCTATACCAACGGTTATAAACCGTTGGTATAAGGGTGCTCGGATTTTGGAAAATCACTATACCAATGGTTTTAAACCATTGGTATAGGTGTCTTGATTTTTGGAAATCCAATACCAATGGTTTTAAACCGTTGGTATAGGTGTCTGGATTTTTGGAAATCCAATACCAACGATTTATAACCGTTGGTATAGGTGTTGCGGGAAAACCAATACCAACGGTTCTAAACCGTTGGAATAGGTTTTCCTGAAAATCACATTACCAACAGTTCTAAACCATTGGTATAAGACTTCCTCAAATTCATTACCAACGGTTATAAACCGTTGGTATACAGTGGATTAAATTTATATAACCCATATACCAACGGTTTGGATCAAACCATTGGTATAAGGATTTCCTCACGGATTACTAGCCAACGGTTTGGAAAACTGTTGGTATAGGGTATACCAATGGTTTTCCAACCTATACCAACGGTTTTTAACCATTGGTATAACCTTATTTTCCAATAGTGATTGAGGGTTTATAGAACAATACTTAGATGTTTTTAATGATATTGATTAATTAAAAAAACGAAAATATCATAAAAAACCAAAAAATTATCTAAATATTCATGAAATACTATATTCATAAGATCCATAAATACAGTAATGGAATTTTTCAAATAAATTTGAATAACTACAAACTCATAATTCACATCTCTAGTACAAAATGTTATTTTAATAATATCATCCTTCTTAACCTGAAAATTATTGTACCTTGATCTTAATTAAATCTTGGAAAAATAATGAGCTCCCTAGGGCTTATTAATAAGTTATCAATATGAGGAAACATATACTTATTCTTGCAAATAATGTTATTCAATTCTCTATAATCAATTCAATGACTCATAAAACCATTATTCTTGTTAACAAAGAAAATAAGAACACCCCATGGTGAAGTGAAATGATTAATGAAAACTTTATCAAGTAACTCTTCCAATGGATTTTCCAATTCTAAAAGTTCCACTTGATCCATTCAATTAGGGGGTTTTTAAATTAACTATCATTAAAAACTAATTAAATGGTAAATTCATCTTTCAGGTCCTGTATAAGAATAGGAATATAATTAAAAAAACATCTAGGTATTCATTTACCATAAGCTCACCATTAATCTAAATAGTTCCCTTGTTTTCAAAAATATGTGATAGATAACTTTCATTCATATCATTTCATAGTTCCTCAACTTCTTGATATGTTATCAATAGAATGGGTTGATCCTGGTGTACAAACTGAAACTATTTCTAAAAAACTACCTCTTTTGCTCTAAAATTTATATTATCATGGTAAGCATAAAGACAACACATACCTATAATAACATAATACTATTCTAGAGTTAACATAATAAGGTTTTTTGGAAAATTATTTACATAAAAAATGAACAGATGATTCTAATAATTATATTATTCCATAATATCCCCCATATATGTTTTACCACAATTTATATATTAATTTATTAAGGTGGAATTTCAAATTTACTAGGAAATTTCTTAGAAATGAATGAATGTGTAGACCCTGAATCAAATGACACATTAGTATAATCTAATCAAATAAACAATATACCTAATATAACATCATTGGATGACCCAAAATCTACTGAAGTTGTTCCAAAATGTAATACTATACCTTTCTTATTATTGTAAATTTTCTTCCTATAATTCATTTCCTTCTTCAAGGAAGTATGTGAATAATTCCACATATCACCACATTTAAAACACATAGTTTTTTCTCATCAAAACCGACCTTACTACAACCAAGAACTTTTTCATTTCAATTATGGGTCAAATTACTAGGATTTCTAAATCATAAACACTTCCCAGATTTGATTCATCATTCCCCATTCCTCTTTTAAATGTGGTGATATGTGGAATTATTCACATACTTCCTTGAAGAAGGACATGAATTATAGGAATAAAATTTATAATAATAAGAAAGGTATAGTATTACATTTTGAAACAACTTCAGTAGATTTTGGTCCATCCAATGATGTTATATTAGGTGTATTGTTTATTTTTTTAGATTATACAAATGTGTCATTTGAATCAGGGTTATCACATTTTTGACAAAATGGAAATAAAGTTTTCTTTATTTATGATTTATATGATTGATTATTAACCATTTCATGACATATGGACCTTTTATTCTTCCTTTTGTAAACGTACATATGATCATTCATAATCTTCACCTCTACCTTTTTAGAATATCTTACATGTTTCTTATAACATTTTAATTCATTGGATTCCAATTCCCTTTGATATCATAGAATCAATCATTAGAAAAATATATTGACTTTACTATAAATATCCCTAATAAAATTTGGAGTTTACCCTTCTAATCAAGGGAAATTTTCATTGTATGAAACTATTGAATCATCCTATTTTTTTCAATTCTAGGAATTTCGTTTCCAACCAAAGTTGAACTGCCTTTGGAAAATATCCCTTAAGGAAAATATTTCCCAAGAAAATATTTTTAAATTGTTCCCATTTTAAGGAATCAATATTATATCTTTCCATGATATTTATGAAAATTTGATAACACTGATCAGAATCACCTTCAAAATGATAAATTTTAAGGATAACCATTTAATGATTAGGAAACACAATGACATAAAATATCTTTTCATAGGATTTATTCAACTCCTCAATTAGCACTGGGTCAAAAGATACACTAAATGTGGGAGGGTGTTTCCTCATATAATATTAAACTATCATCATGTTCCTCTGTGGTAGATCAGGAAGATCTCTTGTTTAGAAAAAACTTCCATTTACAGCCTATATCACCTAATCCATTATTTCCAAAAACTACTCACTTCCAATTCTATCCACTCAAGAATGATTATTTGGAAGTATATCATCCTCTTGGTTCCTTCCGACATCATCTTTTGTGTTTCCTCTGTAGGAAACCATTCTGAACGAACATAATTTAGAAGAAACGACACGGAAATCAACAAATTATATATCATTTTGACATATTTATAAAGTAAAATCATTTATTGGTATTCTATTAATGTTATCCAAACCATTTATTTCATCTAAACTGTGCTATGATACCAAATATAAAGCCCTTTCCTTAAAAGTTATATATTCTAGTGAGTTTAATCAAGAATTCATATTATTAAAATTTGGAGAATCTTTTTTGTTTATAGTTTTATATATTTAGTTCTAACTCATATACTAAAGATCACTACCTTACAAGAAGAAACTGATACAAATTTTTAATTTATTCGATTAAAAAAATTCTAAAAAAACATGACTTTTCATCCTGAAAAATATTCATAATTTTCTTATTGAATTCATCTTTGTCCCTATTCTTCTATAAAACATGTGAATTTTTTTAAAACATATTATGAAAAAAAATCAAATCAAGGGACATAAAATAAATTCAATAATTTTTCCAATAAATACCCATAAAATAATTTCCAAAAAAATATTCCTTTTTACCATAAAAAAGAGATCATATTTTCAAAAAGACCACAATCTTAAAATTTTAAAATATAGATATTTTCATAAAAAATAGAAATAAATAATATAATATATAATTAGGTAACATAGAACATAGTTTCCTTAATTAATTAATATTTAACCCTCTTAATTACCATATGATTTAACCATCACAAATAAATTATGATGGAACTATCACAATTACACTTGGAAGAACCATTATGTTAAACATCCAACATACCCAATGCATTAGAGGGTTATAAATAACCTTCCCACCACTAGATTATAATATAACCAACCATCACCATTGAAAATTCCGATTAACCATAACGTAATTATAAAACATGAAATCATTTATTATGAAAACATACATTTAGGAAATTCACATATTTTATAAAATTACAAAGCACATACAAAAGAAGAAATATTATTTGAAAATAACCATTTACAATTTTAATGGATGATTATAATAATAAATGATTCATGGAATTGGGAAAAATATTCCATGCCTTGTATGTTAAAAAAACATTCCTTTCGACTTTTGTAAAATGATATATTAAAAGATATTTTTTTAAATGTCCCTTACCTTGAGTTTGACTCATCACATACAATATTTATCTTCCTAAATAATAGATATTGGTTAATTATATATATTTCAGATAAACATTGTAATGTTTATTATTAATTTAATATAACTTATTACTATGTTATATACAATTACAAAATCATTTAAGTTCTCATCAGACACTTTGATGATATCAGGTTCATAAGTCCAAAATAACTTCAGTTGGTTGAATATGGTCTAAGAGTTCATTATTAGATAATATAAAAAAATAATAATAATGAAGTAATTATCATTTTTATACATAAATTGTAAATTAAAATCCATTAATTTAAACATTGATATTAAAAATGGAATACATTACACTCATGAAGATGGTTGTCCATACATACACATGAGTAACATTTTTATTTTTCCATGATCATTACAGAAAAAAGTTAAGTATTATTTTATCTATCCAGAATCATAATAATTTCATTAATATAATATTAATAATTAAAATATACTTATATATATAAATTATCCATCTGATTTTGTGATTAAAAAGTAATCACATTGCTTCAGGGAGGTGATCGTTCATAGGTACAGACGAATGAAGCTACCATTTTTCTATTCATGGAAAGGTAAAAACATAAATGATATATTATCCTTACATAATGATAAATAATTCATGAATATTATATATATAAATTAATTCCATCACTATAACTTGTCTTCATTGATGGTGATGGAAAATGTATAACATCAGTTCACGAGGCGGTAGTCCATCGCACACACGGATGATGAATTCATTTCACATTTAATGAAAGTGGAGATAAATATTGGTCACAAAAGAAACATAATAACATATTATTATATGTAGGATATGGGAGTTATAATTTTATCTTGTATTAATTTATTTTTAGGGTGTAGGAGAAGAAATAAAAAAACACTAGATTAAATATGATACCTATTATTTAGACAACCTCTTTTGATTCACACATCCAGGACACTAATGTTAATGATCTACCTAAAATAAAGACTATATAATGTGGGTAGGGATTATAGGAAGGTATTTGGATAGTTATTGGATGAACCAAATATGTTTTTATGTGTTATGAGTTTAGAGGAAGAGGTGACCTTTTATTGGAGAGAAGAGGGGCACTCATGTAATTTCACAAAATATTAAATTACTATAAATTTTATTTTATATTATAAATGGATCCAAACAGAGTTACTACCATAATATGATGACTTTGGGTCTAAATAATCCCATTAGTAAATTTTTGGAGATATTTAGTTCAGATTATTACCCTTATCATTTAGTTTTTATCCTTATTTAACCTTTTAACTATTACAGTGACAACATGGATTTTTACTCATTATGGATTAATTTAGTTACTATAAAATGGATAAATACAAATAATTGGATCATGGTTTACATTTTAAACCTTATACCAATATTTTCTTATAATTTAATATTCTTTAGAGTTTTATATCATTTAATAATATATTATTTGTTTTAAAATATAATAAATGTAAATTTTAAAACTATTCATTATTTTGACATTTAAAAATATTAAACAATAATATATCTCAAAATAAAAATCCATTAAAACATCCCAAACATGTCAATGTAGTATAATTTTTTGTTTCAAATTAATTATATATAACATTTATTTAAATATTTTAATACCATTTGTCAGATATTTTCATTAGTAAAACAATCACTACATAACCGTTGTTTACGACTTTAAGGTAATTATTTTGTAATCATACAACCCTAGAAGCCCAAAGCAGGTGAATTATTACATTAAATTAAAATTATTACATGGAATAATATCCTAAAGGACCGTTCGATTTAGCAGAATGGAAAATCAAGAGTATACACATAATACCCATAATACATTTTTAAAATAGAATAAAACATGATACGCAATAAACTGAAATAAAATACATCCTTGAAATCTTATTAAATGTTATCTTCTTCATAACCCGGTGAAAGAAAAATGATAAGGGTGAGATAAAATTATCAATAAGGGTATGTGAAATAGAAGTAATAATTATTCAATCTATATGGAATGGTTAATAATTGAGTATAATTTCCATAAAAATAACTAGATAAGTCATAAATAATGTGGCATGTAGGAAACTGAGACACATGCCATGAATCAATAAACATAGAATGAAATAAATCCATTGATATGTAGATAGAAAATATCATGAAAAAAAAATAAATGATACTAAATGAGGGTAATTTATTTCATATTGTACATCATGTCTTAGGCATATGAAAACCTATTACCATCAGGACCATTCACAAGATGGTTTGAAGCACGGATAGAAACCCTTTAATTTGGCCAAATTATTTGTCTCATGAGAACCTGTTGAGGAATTGAGGATCAATATAAAGCCTAGGATCCACCCTCTATTTCCACTCCAAATCATTCCTAATATATAATAATCAAAATAACTAATATGCCTCATCAATTATCTATATTGAATGACAATTACAGATCATTCAGTAATTCCCCAATAATAAAATAATGGTTAAAGTAATCACCATAAGAAAAATGTTATACAGTTTAGGAAATAATAATATCCATTGTATGAGAATATGAGTATTCAATTAAATTTCCAATTAAAAGTGATTACAATAAAGTGATTGATTCATGGAAAGTTAATAGTCACAAAATGAAGTGAGATTATGAACATCTGAGGAGAATAATATTTAAACATTCTAAAGTGTCCCATACCACATTGAAACATTTAAATCATAATAACTAGAAAGGAATGACATTAAATAAATATTATAATATAATGAGAATAATAGGATTCATTATATAATATATCAAAATTGAAATTAGGTATGTCACACACAATAAGTATGTAGTGAATATGACATTAATTTCATAGATTTAAAAAATGAGTTAAAATCCCTAACCTTATCATTAATTTTTGTTGTGTGGGATATAACCTCATTTATTGTGGTTTAAAATATGTTACTAAAAAATAACATAATCACACCCATTTTTATAATATCATATATTAACTTATTACAATATTTTATTACCTGTTTGTCAATACTCTTTTATTTTTTAAATTGTTTTGTGTGTCAATTGCCTAGTTGTCTCAAGTATGCTTGGACTTATAATTTGTTTATCTTATTAAATATATTATTGTTTCATAATATCTAGAATGTAAAACTTGAATAATTATCATATATATTTATAACATATGTATTTTTAATAGTCTATAATAGTTGTTGATTAGAAATGAAGTGCACTGTTCATAGAGATGGTAGGCTGTACATACGCATGAATGCAACTTCCATTTCATTATTGAATTAAAAGAATTAAAAATAAAAGATAATTATGTTTTTTATAATTTATA
The DNA here is from genome assembly GCA_963277665.1 of Viscum album. NCBI lineage: Eukaryota > Viridiplantae > Streptophyta > Magnoliopsida > Santalales > Viscaceae > Viscum > Viscum album. Next base: position 659,431,953 of record OY728132.1, read on the forward strand.
GTATCATATTTATTTTATATATGTTATATATTTTTACTATAACCAACCAATATACGTCCCATGTATGGCATGAATGAGTCATATCTCTTTGAGGGGCAATAATCTACACTTCCTCAAACGAAATTATCGTATTAACACATGATGGAAGCATAAAGGTATTTTATAAATTTAAATTACAGAATCATAAAGGAATTACAAATTAAATATATATTTTATATAAATAGATCATCTATCATAATGTCCACCATGATACGTTGTAGGTAAATATGAAAAATCATCATTTCGGGAAGTAGTAGTTCGCCATCCACAGAAACAGTGTATTCATTACCCACTAGATAGAGGTTTGTTTATGTTAAGGTCAAAATCATAACATAAAATAGTCATAGAATATTTAGGATACATTATATTATATGAAATCATAGAATAATAAGAGTATAGTGAGTGAATAATGAAAATGAAATTAGAAAGCATGAGAGAAGGTGTTACCTCTTAATCGGGTAACTTCTGTTGGTTTATACAAAAATGATATCTTGGAAATATTTCTGCCCAAATTTATTATTTTAAGTATAATGAATTGGACTTAAAACATTACATAATATTAAATTAAACTAAAAATTCACATTTAGGATATTTTTAGGTTTAGAGTCTTAGAGAATTAGGACATAAATATTAAATTTCAAAAGATTACGAACTAGACATTTTTACTCAATTTCCATTTTTTCATAAAATAAAAACTCTTGAAAAAAAGAGTCACATATTGTTCTATGTTTTAGACATCATTAATTTTCTTTGATCACATGTTTGACCCTATTCTTTTTTAAGTCTTGTGAAAAACATTTCAAAACATGATTTGAACATAAAAAGCTCAGTAAGGTTTATAAAACAAAGAAAAAAAACATTAGTTCATAAATACATACAGATCATAAAATCTTTTACTTACCTCATCAAATCATAATATTTATGAATGACACATAAAAATCATAAATCATAAAGGTAACTTGTGACATCCATAACATACTTACATTGTAGATATCACAGCTATATAGGGAGTCACTTTGGAATACCCATGAGAGTATATTCCCTAAATATTTAAGTTGAAACATCCACGTTTACCTCTGTCACATTACCCAAGGCATTGAAGAGCTATCTCAAGATCACCCACCCTAGTTTTATCACAGAACCACCCGTATATGTAAACAATTCCCAAGAACCATAACATGTTCATAACACATAAAACTAACATAAAAGAAAGATAACATTTCCACATTTCAATCACCATATATCATATAAATATATTGACATAACAAATCCATTATCAAAACCATTTTCAATACCAAAATACATAAAAGAGTATATGGTATTTATTTTCCTTTTTAAAAATATTACGTCTTGTTAAGGAAGGAAAAGATCAAATAATACTCGCGGCGGTGGAAAGGTCGTTGTCACTACTTACGTTAAAAAGAAACATTAATTTTTGTTGTTTACTAAAACGCCTCATAGAAAAAGATTCACTTTGAATGAAATGAAAATTCAAAGGTGTTTTTAGAACATATAAAACAAAATCGTGTATTAAAACAAAATATGCCTCAATGAAAGGAGATTGAGACGAAGTCCCTTACCTCGTGTCCGAATTGACTCGATCACTATTTAATATCTTGAATAATAATCTAAAGTTAATTTATACTTTTTTAAGAACCATTTTCAAGTTTTTTATTCCTTTTATATCACCTATTACCATGTTATAAACATTATGTAATCATTTAAGTTAATAATGACCATTTTGTCGATGTTTGGTACTTGAGTCAAAAATGAACACCTCATATTTACAAGTTGTCCATGTGGTCAATAGTATATTATATCCAGAATGATATTCATTATTTAGAAATAAGATATATCATACATATCATATATATCTAGTATATATAGATATTTATTACAGTTTATATCATTTGAAGGTAAGAAATGAAATGCACCGTTCATGGAGACAATACGCCGTACGTACGCATGAACGCTACTTTCATTTCTATTTCCTATTTTTATGGAATTAAAACATAATGATATATAGGTATATTATAATTCCAGTATAATATAATATATAATATCATTAAATCCATCTTTTATATGTCCCACACATGGCATTAACGAGTCATATCACTTTGAGGGTGCGGTAGTCCGCACTTCCTCAAATGAAATTATCACCTTTACCCATAATAGAAACCATAATGGTATGATATAAAAGAAAAATACATAAGAATAAAGAAAACATAAACATAAAATATATCATATATAAATATAGTTTCATCTTAATGGACACCATGATAGGCGGTAGGAGATAATCAAACAATCATTGTCTCGTGAGGCGTTAGTTTTCCATCCACAGAAACAGTATGTCGTTCACCCATTAGATGGAGGTGTGTGTAAGTGTAGTTCTAATACATCTTATAAAAACATTCTAGTATATTGAGGATACTGGTGTAGTTATTAAATAATGTAATAAAAAGTGTTTAGGGGTTGGAGAAGTAAAATAAAATAAAATAAGTTAAGTGAAATTGTTACCTTTAATTTGGGTAACTTCCTTTGGTTTGAACCAAAAGGACTTCTTGAAGTGCTTTATGCCTGAGGTAAGGCTTCTAGGAGGAGTATAGGGATTTGGGAAGAATAATTAAGCAGATTTTGGATAAGCCAAATAGCTTGATATGTGTGAGTAATTGGATATAAATGGTCTCCTTTTATAAGGTGGAGGAGTGGCTCCTTAGGATAGTGTGAAAATATTATTTTATTATGTAATGATATTCGGTTTCTAAAGGTCCAAAAATTATTAGAGTTGAAGATAAGATGACTCATAGTATAAATAATATCATCAAATAGTAATTGGACAGGTTTTGGATTATATTTTAATCATGATAATCTTATTTATTTAAATCATTTATTAGTGAGGAAAATACTACATCATTATTGTGTCACAAGAAATTTAATTTATTCAATGTCTAAAAATTATAAAAAAAACCATGATGTAGGAAATATTTTTATCTTTATAAATAATATTTATATTTGAAAATATTACTTATATAACCCCATGTAAAAATTGATTTACTAAAATATTTTTTTTATGTCATTTTTGTCTTTACTTTAAATTAATTAATTTAAAGTGTCATTATCACTAAGAAGTGGCTCAAAGAGGACCCAAAATAGACCCAAAGATGCCCATGGTCGTAAATGACTCAAAGAATTAGGTTTAGAAAAGTTTTAAGGTAATTTTGATTTATTATAATATTCTTTTTACCTTAAATTACCCTATTTACCTTTAATCGTGGTAAATAAAAGTCAAAAGTTACTATTCACTAAAAATTATTTTCATCTTATTGAAAAAAACATTACTTACTAATAACAACCATGTATGTTGGATTTTCGAAATTCAATTCATAGAAGTGGTAGAATTTCATTTAAATGAAAAAGTCAGTTTTTTAACTACTACTAAGTAGTTTCTATATTCATCAAAAAATCGGAGTTTTCAGAAAAATACCAAAAATTCAGCCTAAGATTTATTTGATATGAAGAATTACAAAATGATGTCTATTCTTCCAAATTCAAAACATAAATGTGGAATTAATTAATTTAAAATTAATTCCCGTTGTTGAAACAAATAGCGTGTTTTTAAGAAACAATGACTATCAAAAGATTGACACTTGTTTATGTCTAATTTTAAAGTGAAATTAATTACAATGACAAAAATTGGATTAAATGGTAAAAATATATTCTAATAAAAATTAAAACCAATTAAAAAGATAATCTAATCATATAAATAAATTAGATTAAAACACAGTTTTGAATTAAAATACAATATTTTCACTATTCATTAAAAAATGAACTTTATTAGGAAAAACCCAAAAATTTACACAAAGTAAATTTTGATGTCCCCATTATAATGAAGGATATTATTTGGTAAAATAAAATGTATTAAAGTTACAAAAAATATATTTAAAGAGGGTTCTCCATTAAAAGACGGTAAGTCGGCCTTTTAATGTAAATTATTCTTAGAATTAGATTCATTCACATTTTAAGCCTCTAAATTTTTATTGGATAAATGTAAATACATTTAAAAAACATGTATAATAATATTGTAGTTAGTTTTTTAATTTCTGCCAATACAATGGCTTGGAGCTAACTACCATTTAAAATAATAATATTATATTATTAGTGTGAAACGTAAAATTTCAAAGAAACATGTTGTTGCGTATCGGGTGTGCTATCGAACATAGTAACCCCTTTAAAGAAAAATTAATGTTTAATTAATTGTTTTTTTATAAATATTAAATATGTCTTATTCTTTATTTACCTGGGATGTTAAATCTTTCCCTCTATTTGGGAATTGCATCCTCGTAATTTTACTTATCAAAATAAGTGGGGGTATTTATCCCTCATATAATTTTCAGATTACCACGTTGCCTCTTCAACCATATGGGTTTTCCAGAAAACCTTTACCTGGTGAATTACCTTATTCCGAAACACTTTCTCTTTTCAGTCAAGAATATGGACCGGTTGTTCCTCATAAGAGAGATTCTATTCCAACTGAACTACCTCTAGGCTCAAAACATGAGATGGATCTAGCATATACTTACTCAACATTGAAAATGAAAAACATTGTGTACCTGGGATAAGTTTGGAGGTAAATCCACTCTGTATGCAACTGACTCAACTTTCTCTAGGATTTCATAAGGTCCAATGAACCTCGGACTCAACTTTCCCTTATTACCAAAACACATCACAATTTTCCATGGAGATACTTTGTGAAAGACATGATCACCTACCTCAAAAGAAAGTTCCTTCCTTCGGTTATCTGCATAAATTTTCGGTCTGCTCTGAGCCGTTCTCATGTGATTCTGAATCAATTGAACATTCTCTATCATCTCTTCTACCAATTCTGGTCCGATTAGATTCCTTTTACCAACTTCATCCCAGAAAGCTAGAGTTCGATAATGATTTCCATAAAATGCCTCAAATGGAACCATCTGTATACTGGAATGAAAGCTGTTATTATATGAAAATTCAACCAAAGAAAGATGTTGGTCGCAACTTCCCTGATAATCCATCGAGCAAGCACATAACATATCCTCCAATGTCTGAATTGTTCGTTCAGATTACCAATCTGATTGAGGATGAAAAGTTGTACTAAAATTTAATTCAGTACCCAATGACTTTTGAAGGACTTTACAAAAGTTTGAAGTAAACATGGGATCACAATAAGATACAATAGAGAGGGGAACACCATGCAAGATGACCATCTCTTTAACATACAACCGAGAAAGTTGATCTAGACACAAATTATCTTGAATAGGAAAGAAATGACCAGATTTAGTCAATCGATCAACAATAACCCAAATTGCATTATTACCTCGAGATGTCTTTGGTAATCCCAAAACGAAGTCCATGGATATATTTTCCCATTTCCACTCTGGAACCGGTAAATTCTGAAGCATCCCTTTCGGTAATTACTGATCTACTTTAACCTACTGACAAGTCAAACATTTCACAGTAAAATCAGCAACATCTCTTTTCATTCCATCCCACCAGTAATACTCCTGAAGATCTCTGTACATCTTAGTACTTCCAGGATGAACTAAAAACGGGGAACTATGAGTTTCACATAACAACTCATTCTTTAACTGTGAATCACAAGGAACACATAATCTCTTTCCAAACCTCAAAACACAATAATTATCAATGCTAAAATCAGGAAAATTACCCTTCTGAACCAACTCTACCTTTTTCTGTAACTCACTATCTTCCTTCTATGCTTGCTTAATTCTGTCTGTTAGAGATGATCTCACAAACACCTGATACAAAACATAAGAATTTTATGCCCCAACAACTTCTATTCCAAAGTTTATCAAATCAAAAACCAAAGGATCTTGTTCCAAACATAACATGGTTAATAAAGCATTACTTTTTCGACTCAAAGCATCAACTACTTTATTTTATTTTCCCAGATGTTAATGGATTGTGCAATAATAATCCTTGATTAATTCCAACCATCCCCTATATCTCATGTTTAATTCATTTTGAGTGAATATATTGTTTATACTTTTATGATTAGTATATATTTCACATTTTACTTCATACAAATGATGCCTCCAAATTTTAAGAGCATAAACAACAAAAAATAATTCCAAATCATGTGTATGGTAATTTAACTCATGTGGTTTCAAATGAAATGAATCATAATCAATTACCTGATCATTCTACATAAGGACACATCCAAGTCCTTTCAATGAATCATCACTGTAAATAACGAACTCACCATTTCTATAAGGCAGTTCCGAAACTGGAGCATTCACCAATCTTATTTTCAATTCTTGAAAACAAGCATCACATTCTTTTGTCCAAATGAACTTAACACCTTTTCGAGTAAACTTAGTTATTGGACTAGATAATCATGCAAAATTTTCAACAAACCTCCTGTAATAACCTACCAAACCAAGAAAACTATGAATCTTGGTTATATTTGTGGGTTTTGGCCATTCTTCAACAACTTTTGTTTTAGTAGGATCAATCGTTATGCCATCTTTTGAAACAATGTGGCCAAGGAAAGAAATTTGTTGCAACCAAAACTCACACTTGCTGAATTTTCCATACAATTTATTTTCTTTTAAGGTTTTCAAGAAAACCCTTAAATGAATTTCTGGTCCCTATTTATTTTTGGAATAAACCAAAATATCATTAATGAACACAACCACAAACTTATACAAGAAATCACAGAAAATTATATTCATAAGATCCATGAATACAGTAGGTGCATTGGTTAAACCAAAAGGAATAAATATAATTTCATAATGTCCATATCTAGTACGAAATGTGGTCTTTATAATCTCTTATTCCTTTACATTCAACTGATGGTACCCTGACTTCAAATCAATATTTGAAAAATACTGAGCTCGCTAAAGCTGATCGAACAAATCATCAATATGAGGAAAAGGATACTTGTTATTAATAGTGATGTTATTCAATGCTCTATAATCAATAAAAAGTCTCATTGAACCATCTTTATTTTTAACAAACAAGATAGGAGCACCCAATGGTGATGTGCTTGATCAAATCAAACCTTTATCTAATAACTCCTGCAATTGATTATTTAACTCTAAAAGTTCAATTTGAGCCATTCGATAAGGGGGTTTTGAAATTGGCTTAACATCAGGAACTAAGTCAACAGTAAATTAAACTTCCTTATCAAGTATAATACCATAAAACTCATCAAAAAAACATCAAGGTACTCATTTACCACTGGCACATCATTAATCTAAATAGTTCCTTTGTTCTCAACAATATGTGAAAGGTAACATTCATTTCCATCTTTTACAAGTTTCTTAGCTTCCAAATATGTTATCAAAATCAATGGTTCATTCTTGTATAAAAACTGAAAATCATTATAAAAAGAAATCTCTTTATCTCTACAGTCAATCTTAGCATGATAAACAGAAAGCCAATCCATACCCAAAATAACATCAAACTCTACTAGTGGCAAAACAATAAGGTTTTCAGGTAGATTCATTCCACACATAAGGACAAGAATGTTCTTATGTTTTCTTTTTGTCTCAAAAATTTCCTCTAGGTGTTTTTACCATAGGTTCTGTATTCATATATTGAGATAGAATTATCAATTTACTAGAAAACTTCTCAGAAATGAAAGATTGTTTAGACCCTGAATCAAACAACACATTGGCATAATCTGAAAAAAAAATAGTGTACCTGATACTAATTCATTTGATGGCCCCACATCTACTGAATTAGTTGCAAAGGATTTCACCACCCCTTTCTGCTTGTAGTCTGGCTGCTTTCCCTCAGTTGAGTTCTTTGATGGACACTCATTTGCATAATGACTTGTTTCATTACACTTAAAACATTTTACTGATTATAAATCAGATTTTGTTTTACCATTACCCTGATCTTTTTCAGTGTAATTACGAGCCTTATGTCCCATTTTACCACATCAGTAGCACTTACCAAAATTCAAAATACATTCCTCAACATTCTTTTTACAAAAAATTTCACAAACTATAAACTTATGTTTCTTACCATCAGACTTTTTTGAAGAGTTATTCCCTTTCGCCTAACACCTCGACCTCTTATTCTGTTGTTTTTCAAAGAACACATGATCATCATAAAACTTCATTTCCACCTTCTCCACACAACAAACAAGTTTTTCATAACTTTTAAAATCACGAGAAGCTAAATCCCTTCGATACTTTGTCTTTAATACTGAGTAAAAATGGTTGATTTTATTGTCAAGATCTCGTATGAAATTTGGAGCATACCTTGCCAGTCAAGTGAATTTTGCTTCTTAAGTAGCCACTGAGTCATCCTCCTACCTCAATTACTAGAATTGTTTTTCCATTCTAAGACAAACCACCTTAGGAAAATATTTCTCAAAAAACATTCCTTTGAATTCATCCCAATCGATATCATCAATCTCTTAACTATTCCTGATATTTTTCACCATCGACCACCAATAATCAGCTTAACCTTGAAAATGGTAAATATCGAGACTAACCTTTTGATGTTATGACCAACCCATGACATCAAAAATCTTTTCTAGTGCTTTAATCCACCCTTCTGCTAGCACCGAGTCAGATGATCCTCTGAATGATGGGGGATGTTGGCTCATGAAATGCTCCACTACTGACATGTTCCTATGTGGTTGATTTTTCTGATCTCATACATGGATACCACCACCATTTATAGCCTAAGTCAAATGTTCCATCACTGAAACAATCTGTTTAGTTTTGATTCCGACCATATTAGGTTGCTGATTTGGAAGGTTGTCTTACTCCTGATGTCATCCCAACTTAGCTGACCTATTTCCTCTGCGAAAAACCATTCTGGACAAAGAAATATCTTAGGCGAAGCAACATGGTAATATGAAAATTCTATATTATTTCAATATTAACATAAATTACATTATGGATATTAATTTAATAATACCCTAACTCATAATTTTATCTAAACCCACCTCTGATACCAACTATAAGGAATCAACCTTAAAACATTACATAATATTGAATTAAATGAATAATTCACATTGAGGATCTTTTCAGGTTTAGAGTTTTAGATAATTAGGACATAACTATTACATTTCAAAAGATTAAAAAGTAGACACTTCTAATCAGTTTCCATTTTTTCATAAAATAAAAACTCTTGAAAAAAAGAGTCATGTCTAGTTCTATGTTTTAGACAGCATGACTTTTGTTTGATCTTATCCTTGAACCTATTCATCACTAAGGCCTGTGAAAAACATTTCAAAACTTGGGATGAGCATAAAAATCCCATAAGGGTTATAAAACAAATAAAGAAAACATTAGTTCATAAATACATACAGAACATAAACTCTTTTACTTACCTCATAAAATCATAAGATTTATGAATGACATATAAAAATCATAAATCATAAAGGTAAATTTTGGCATCTATAACATACTTACGTTGTAGCTATCACATCTCTATAGGGAGTTACTTTGGAATACCTGTCATAGTATATTACTTAAATATCTTAGGAGAAACATCCACGTTTACCACCGTCATGTTACCCAATGCATTAGAGAGCTATCTCGGGCTCACCCACCCCAGGTTTATCATGGAACCACCCGTATATGTAAACAATTCCCAAGAACTATAACATGTTCAAAACACATAAAAAAAATATAAAAGAAAGATAACATTTCCAAATTTCAATCACCATATGTCATTTAAATATATTGACATAAAAAATACATTATTAAAACCATTTTCAATACCAAAATACATAAAAGAGTATATGATATTTATTTTCCTTTTTAAAAATATTACGGCTTGTTAAGGAATCCAAAGATCAAATAATACACGCGGCGGGGGAAAGGTAGTTTTCTCCGCTTACATTAAAAAGAAACATTACTTTTTGTCGTTTAGTAAAATGCCTCATAGAAAAAGATTCCATTTGAATGAAATTAAAATTCAATGGTGTTTATACAACATATAAAATAAAATCATTTATTAAAACCAAATTATTCCTCAATGAAAGGATATTGAGACGAAGTCCCTTACCTCGCGTACAACTTGACTCGATCGCTCTTTAATCTCCTGAATAATAAACTAAAGTTAATTTATATTTGCTTAAGAACTTTTTTCAAGTTTATTATTTCTTTTATATAACTTATTACCATGTTATAAACATTATTTGATCATTTAAGTTAATAATGTTTGTTTTGTTGATATTTGGTACTTGAGTCAAAAATGAACACCTTATATTTACAAGTTGTCCATGTGGTCAATAGTCCATTATATCCAGAATGATATTAATTATTCAAATATAATATATATCATATATATCATATATATAAAGTATATATTGATATTTAGAATAGTCCATATCATTTGGAGGTAAGAAATGAAATGCACCATTCATGGAGACGGTAATCCGTACGTATGCATGAACACTACTTTCATTTCTATTTATTATTTTTATGGAATTAAAACATAATGATAAATAAATATATTATAATTATAGTATAATATCATATATAATATCATTAACTCAATCTTTTATACATCCCACATATGGCATTAACGAGTCATATCACTTTGAGGGGGCGGTAGTCCGCACTTCCCCAAATGAAATTATCACGTTTACCCATAATGGAAACCATAATGGTATGATATAAAAGAAAAAACAGAAGAATAAATAAAACATAAACATAATATATATCATATATAAATATAGTTTCATCTTAATGGCCACTATGATAGGTGGTAGGACATAATCGAACAATCATCGTCTCATGAGGCATTGGTTTTCCATTCACAGAAACATTACGTTCTTCACCAATTAAATAGAGGTGTGTGTAAGTGTAGTTCAAATAATTTTTATAAAAACATACTGTTATATTGAGGATAATGGCGTTTTTATAAAATAATGGAATAAAAAGAGTTTAGATGTTGGAGACGTAAAATAAAAGAAAAGAAGTTAAGAGAAGCTGATACCTTTAATTTGGGTAACTTTTTTTGGTTTGAACCAAAAGGACTTCCTGAAGTGCCTTCTGCCTAATGTAAGGCTTCTAGGAGGAAGAGAGGGATGTAGGGAGCTTAATTGGGTAGAATTTGGATGAGAAAAATAGCTTGAGAGGAGTGAGTAATTCGATAGAAATGGTCTCCTTTTATAAGGGGGAGGAGGGGCTCTTTATGAAAGTGTGAAAATATTATTTTATTATATAATGATATTCGGTTTCTAAATGTCCAAAAAATATTAGAGTCTAAGATAAGATGACTCATAGTCGAAATAATATAATTCAATAGTAATTGGAGAGGTTTTGGATAATATTTTAATCATTATAATCTTATTTATTTAAATCATTTATTAATGAGGTAAATAGTGCATCATTATTGTGTCACAAGTAATTTAATTTATTCGAAGTATAAAAATTATAAAAAAAATACTATGATGTAGGAAATATTTTTATATTTCTAAATAATATTTATAGTCTAAAATATGACTTATATAACCCCATGTAAAAATTTATTTACTAAAAGTTTTTTGTTTATGTCATTTTTGTCTTTACTTTAAATTAATTAATCTAAAGTGTCATTATCACTCCCAAGTGGCTTAAAGGGGTCCTAAAATCGACCCAAAGATTCTCATAGTCATAAATGACTCTAAAAATAAAGTTTGGACAAGTGTTAAAGTAATTTGAAATTATTATAATATTATTTTTACCTTGAATTACCCTATTTACCTTTAACCACGGTAAATAAAAGTCAAAAGTTACTATTCATCAAAAATTATTTTCATCTTATTGAACAAAAATTTACTTACTAATAACAACCAGGTATGTCAGATTTTTGAAATTAAATTCACATAAGTGGTAAAATTTCATTTAAATGAAAAAGTCAGTTTTTTAACTACAACTAAGTGGTTTCACTATTCATCAAAAATTGAAGTTTTTTAAAAAAATACTAAAAATTAAGACTAAGATTTATTTGATATCCCGAATTAAAAATTTATGTCTATTTTTCCAAATTCAAAACATAAAATTGGAATTAATTAATTTAAAATTAATTCTCGTTGTTAAAATAAATAGCGTGTTTTTAAGAAACAATAACTATCAAAAGATTGACACATGTTTATGTCCAATTTTAAAGTCAAATTTATTCCAATGACCAAAATTGGATTAAATGGTAAGAATATATTATAATTAAACTTTAAAACCAATTAAAAAGATAATATAACCATATAAATAAATTATATTAAAATACACTATTTTTCACTATTCATTAAAAAATGAACTTTATCGGAAAAATCCAAAAAATTTACACAAAGTAAATTTTGATGTCCCCATTCTAAAGAATAATTTTATTCTATTAAATAAAATATATTAAAGTGACCAAAACTAGATTTAAAGAGGTTTCTCCATTAAAAGGCGGTAAATCGGCCTTTTAATGTAAATTATGCTTAGAATTAGATTCATTTATATTTTAAGCCTCTAACTTTTTATTGGATAAATGTAAATACATTTAACAGACATGTATAATCATATTTTAGTTAGTTTTGTGCATTATATCCAATAAAATAGCTATGAGTTAACTACCATTTAAAATAATAATATTATATTATTAGTGTGCAACATAAGATTTCAAAGAAACCCGTTGTTGTGTATCGGGTACGCTATCGAACATAGAAACCCCTTTAAAGTAAAATTAATGTTTAATCCACAAATTTTAACAAATATGAAATATGTATTATTCTTTATTTATATGGGATGTTACATTAAGTCTTGGGGAGGGATGTTGTGAGACTATCTGGCAGGGATAGTCCGAACATAGGTGGCTTTAAAGGTGTTAGGAGTGTGGAGAGGTGGTGGCCTTTTATAGGGAAGGGGGAGTGACACTTTTGTAAATAACAAATGGTATTCAATAATGGGTGGTCTAATATTACATAAAGATACTACAAAATGGAAAATAAATGGAGTAAAGGAGAATCATGGTCGAGACAAACCACATTTACACAAAAATATGCGAATTCTAATAAATTGGTTCCTTAATATCTAAGATTTCAAAATTTTATCATTTTGATTTTTATTAAATCGTCTAGTTTTCTAATCTAATTAATTTAACCATTAAGAATAAATTAATGTGATATCAATCAAAAATATAGAGCCACTAAATTATTAATATTATATCTCATTTATAAAATTAAAATCCCATGTGTTTTGAAAATTAATTTTAAAAAAAGATCATGTGACAGGCCAAAATGATGTTTAATCCCAGACCATGTTAATAACGTTTTTACAGTATATGGGTCAATATGTTAATTATAAGAGATTGATTGGTTCACTAATAGAACATATTTATAATTTATTAATACTTAAAAATCACTTATCAGAATATAGTATTTTTATTAATTTTAATTAATTTAATAATATTCATTTATTGTAAAATAACAATAATGTTAACTTTGACATTATTTATTTAATGTTAATTTTAAAATATAAATATTATATTTTAATTTTAATATATTTATTTACATCTGTTTAACATGATATATTCACAGAATAAAATAATTAAATACAATAATTCAATCAATTAACATCCTATTGAATATTTATAGTATCATTTATTTTAGTTAATTATTAACTATATAATCACTACATTGACATTTCTAAAGAATTTTAAGTACCAAAACCATCCCTAAAAATTTTTTATAATTTATTATGATAAAAATAAACTATTTAACTTACAAAAGGGTATGTATAAACGAAAAATGGTGTTTTATACATATCTCAACATTTTATAATTGTTAAAGGTAAGGAAAGTTCTCTTTTTCTCTTTTTACATAATTAAAATTTTATATAGGGAAATTTCATTTAATAATATATCAATAACTATATATTTCAATCAAAGTGGGTAAATGGTCGAATTATTAGTAAAAATGGATTTTGGACAAGTTTTGATGTCATTTTGGTCCATAATATTAATGTTTAATCTCTTATTAATCTTAATCATACCTTAATCAGCGTAATTAATCTTAATCACATTCACTAATCATTTTGGTCGAAAAATTAAGTTGATCTTATTAGATAAAAATATCATAATAATTAAATCATTCTATGTCATATTTTCAAAATTCAAATCACAGATGTGGGAAAATTATGATTAACGCTAATCGCGTAGATGGGGTGAAATAATGGGTTTTTATAGTAGGAAAACATTCAAAAGTTTCTTAAGTTTTTATATTCAATTTGAAAATCAAATTAATTCTAATGAATGTAGTTGTATAAATTAATATATAATTTATTTAATGTGACTCTAAAATAAATCTAAAATATAATTTATCATTGAGAATTATTTAAATGAAAATGATATTTTTATCTAAAGGGTAGTAATTTTCACTATTCACTAGGAAATGAAGTTTCTCAGAAATTTCCCAAAAATTAACCACAAGCTAATTTCAAAATTCTGATTTCAGAACTGATATTTATTTTTAAAAATAATTTTCATAATATTTTAAAATTTTAGTTTTAAAATAGGGTTATTATTTAAAGGATGTAAAACTTAGTCTTTCGAGTAACACAAGTTAATTCAGTGTCGTATGTTGAGTAAGTTTAACACTGTTTATAAACAATTATAACAACATAATTTTATTCATTCTAAAAGGAAAATTGTAAAGACTCTACCCCAATTTCCCGGAGCGGGTGCCTTATTACATTACATTGGCATGATTACAAAAAAGTCTTATCATGAAGGAATCAATATTTTAGTAGATTTGAAAATATATAAGCAAACATAAGTTCAACATTACAACTTGAAATGAAAAGCAACTAATAAGATCCATTGGGAACATCCACCACTCTAAGATTATCCCTACAATCCAATCATAATATACCTATTAATGTACTTGGAAAAAGAGAAACATAAGAAGCGTTGAGCTTAGATGATCAGTGAGGGAAAACAATATAGTATAATATATCATAAACATAAACATTATACATGGTTAATAATTGAAAACACATGCCTTAAAAAAACATGAACATAATATCACATGAATATGGGATGAGAAAATATTACCATAATAAAACATAATCATGGGTATTCTAATAGTCAAATAACCACATAAAATATGAATTTATTTATTTATAACGAGGTGAAAAAATATTAGAGACATTCAAAAACATACCATCAAGGCCTTAACCGAGACATCTAAAAATTATTTAAGGCCTTGCCCAAAACCATATATAAAAATGGGCAAGGCCTCAACCAAGCCCAAATCTATTTGTTTCATGATACCTTATGATTTATCAAGGGGATATATTGGGCCTCACTTATTATATAATAATTCCATTGAATTACTCATATGAATGAGGATACACATAAACAACATATACATTCATATTGAAACTATAATATGAAATGAAACTAATTTTCCCCAATCATTAAACATAAAAACTAACCATTCAAAGTAATGGATTGAATGGGTTCATGATAGAACATCCATATTCAAATTAATAATAATCCATTAAAAATATGGTATATGATATCGTAAATTATTGGTCCCATTTTTACATAATAATCAATAAGAGTGTTGAAACAAATGAAAATACACTTTTAAAATCATTGAGTAATTCTTGAGATAAATACTCTTTTACATTAAAAAGAAGAGTTATTTTGGAAAAAAAACTTACTCTAAAAGAAGAAGTTAAAGAATATAGTTTTTTATAATAAAATTATAATTTTTAGAAAAATAATGGTTTCTTAAAACATATTATAGAGTTCCCTTGAAAACAGTTAATAATTCTAGAAATTCCATTGAAAGAGGCCTTTATTTCAGGAAGAATTTTTGAAAGATCATTTTAAAACATATAACTCACCATAAATGAAGGTATGATTCTATTTGGTACACATATACATAACAAAAATATATAAATTATGAGGAGTAAGTTTTAATGAATAATAATTTAATTGATGTAAGTAGATAATAAAAGTAACCTGAATGAAAATGGAGGTTTGGGTGGAAAACCCTTACCTTAAGTCCGAAGGTGTTCCTAATTTTATCTTAATGACCTTAATAATAAAATTTAGGTTAATAAATCAATGATTACATAACCTCATAAAAAATTAATTTATTTGTAATAACCTTATTAGGTTCATTCATGGATTTTTCTGGGTTAAGAGATTCGATTTAATTGTTTGGGAGTGTTTTCTTCCTTGGATTTCATGATTAGATTACTTATATTCATGTAAGGGTAAAAATGTAGATAGAGAGTGGTTATAAATAATTTAAGTTATATGTTATTAGTGAAAACCAATATTATTACATTGTTATAATATTCTTTTGGTTTTTGTGAGTGATGTTGAATCATTATATAAAACTTTAATGACAATTGTTTGGGCTGATTGGTGGGTTTTGATCAGAACAGAATCATTTTGATTTATAAATTAATATAATATTTACAATAGAATTGTATAAACTTAAATAGGTTTTAATACATATATTATATTCTTTTTCAACCATTAAACTGGTTTTACAAACATAATTGAAGACGATAACAGAAATTGAAAATCTGTCGTCCTTGAATGTGATAAATTAACACATCCCAGATGGTGTTTTCATTTCTAGTATAATAGAAGGGGAAAGGGGATATGATGATGAATTATTAATTTATCATAAAAATTTTTCAGTACATTTAATGTGCTGGATTTCTCATAACATTTGTTTTAATGTAAGCGAGGAAAGAAAAATAAAATAAAGGAACATAAAATAAAAAAAATGAAAAGAGGAATTTACCTCTTGAAGTGATCATCATTGATAGCCTTTTTAGGGGAGTGGTTTTGGTATTTTTATGAGTCTAATGTAATATAGAAGTGGGGTAAGTAGTTGGGAGTATATATTTTGAGAATTTATACACGGAAAATGGCTTGAGAGGAGTGAAGATAAGAGGGAGGGGGGTTATAGTGGGGGAGAGGAGAGTTTTCCCATTATTTTTCTCATTATTTTATTATTTTCCCAAAGACAACCAATAGTGTTGATTATTGTGACCAATAATATTAATAAGTTCATGTGAGTTCAAAACAATGTTCATTTACCTCATCCATAAAGCGTTATGAAGAAATTCACATATTTGGTATATTTTGTTAAATATCGAATTTAACTATTCACAAAAAATTCAAGTATTTTAGAAAAATCCCCAAAACCCACCCTAACCATATTATGATGTGTAGAATTCAAAAATTAAATCCATTTTATCATAATAATTTTATAAATAATAGAAATTTAAATTCTATATTAATTCATTATTTATATGAAAATACAAATTTCAGATTTAAAACCATTTTTATAATAAATTGAAAAACTAACCGAGGTCTTATAAAATTATATTAAAATCATATGAAAAAAATAATAATTATTGAATAATTTTCATGAAAAATAATAATAATATTTTGTTAATTTAAAATTATAAATAACTATTTATTACTCAAAAAATAACAACACATAATTATGAATTTCTAAATTACTCTATTTCATTTATAAGGTGTGTAAATTTTTATTATACTTTCATGGGTGTAATTACTATTCATAAGGGTCCTATTAATATTCATAAGTGGGTGTTACTATTCATAATGGTCAAGTTACTATTCATCAAAAAAAGTTAGTTGATATTATCAGATTCTAAATATCTTATTGACCATAACCATGTAAGTCAGTTTTTCAAAATTCAAAACACAGAGGTGGTAAAATTATGTTTACTAGTTACGATATAACTAAGTGGTGTTTTGTAGAGACTCGGTGTATCGTGCAATTAGTATTAAATTTATTTTCAAAATCTTGGGGTGTTACATTCTCCCCTCATTACAAAAAATTCATCCTTGAAATTCATAGAATGTTACCTCATAAAAAGATTTGGTTAGGTCTTCATCATAATCTCCTTAGGCTCCCATGATGAATCTTTGATTTTATGATTTTTTTAATGTATCGTTAACAGTCAAGTTGTCTGATTCATCAAAACCTGTTCTTTAGTGTCCAGAATCCGGATAGGAACTTCAAAGTATGATATGTCATGTTCCAATTCTATTCATTCAGAAGTGAGGACATGCTTTGGTTTTGGTATGTACTTCCTTAACAACAAGATATGGAACACATTTTGTACTCTATAAGGGATATACATCATAGAAAATTGATATAAAATAGCTCCAATTATCTCTAGGAATTCATAAGGACAAATTTACCTAGGACCATGTTTCCCTTTCTTCCCAAATCTTATAACATCCTTCCATGGATATAAGTTCAAGAAAACATGATCTACCACTTGAAATTAAAAATAATTCTTTCAATTATTAGAATAGATCTTTTTCCATCTTTGAGCTTATTTGATATGGGTTTGAAGAGTCTTTACCTTTACCCATGTTTCCTCCATAAACTCTGGGCCCACAAGCTTCCTTTCTCCAACTTAATCCCAAAAAGTTGGTGTATGACATCTCTTTTTGTACAATGGTTTATATGGTGCCATTTGAATACTTTAATGGAATCTATTATTATATAAAAACCCAACTAAAGGAAAATATTGATCCCATATACCATGAAATTCAAGGGAAAATGATCTCAACATGTTCTATAAGGTTTGGATCATCCTCTCTGATTGCCCATTAGTTTGAGGGTGGTAAGCAGTACTCAATCGAAGCTCAGTATCCAATTCTTTCTGAATAATTTTCTATAATTTCAACAAAAATCATGGATCACGATGAGACACAATTGAGAGTGGTTCTCCATGATTTCTCACAATTTTATTCATATAGAGTCTTTCTAGGTGATTCATTTCCTAATCCTCCCATATAGCGAGGAAATGTGAAGATTTCGTCAGTAGATCAACAATTTCCCATATTGTATCATTATTCTTTGGAGTTTTTAGTAATACAATGACAAAATCCAAGGTGATGTCATACCATTTCCTTGTAGGAATAGGTAGAGGATGCATGAATTTTCTTGGATGTTGTATTTCAGCCTTTATATTCTGATAAACTAGACATCTTGATATATAATAATCAATTTTCGGATCCAAGTTGTCCCACGAGAAATGTTCCTTCAAATCTTTGTATATCATATTGATACCAATAAATATAGATATATTCGAACTACGACTATCATCAAATAACTACCTTTTTACCTTAGTAATAACTATAACATAAAGCCTTTTCCCAAATTTAAGTATTCCATATTTACATATGAAGTTAACCAACATCCAATCATTCACACCTATAATTTTCTTTTGAATATTCTCATCATCAGACTGAGAAGATTTAATCCTTTCCAAAAGATATGGTTGAGAAACCAAGTAAAAAATTAGTGATGGTTCACCTCCTTTGATAATTTCCATATCCATATTTACTAGATCCATAAACACAGGATCCCTTTCGATCCTCATTTTTTTGAACTCCATGACCCTTCCAACTCCATGCATCAACTACCTTATTTTCCTTTCCTAGGAGGTAGTGTATGGAACAATCATAATACCTATGTAGTTAAATCCATTGTATTTATCTCATGTTGAGTTATTTTTGTGAGAAGCTGTATTTCAAGATCTTTTGATCCGTATATACCTCACATCTTTCTCCATAGAGATAATTTCTCCATATATTTAGAGTAATGATTACAGATTCTAACTCCAAATCATGATTATGATTGTTTTTTTCATGAATATTTAGCTTCCAAGATGTATAGGCAATAACTCTATCACTCTACATAAGGGCAAAACGAAGTCCTTTATTTGATGCATCAATATAAATAAAAAATATTCTATTCTCTGATGGTAGAGTAATGATCAGAGAATTCAATAATATACACTTTAATTATTCATGAAATTCCACATTTTCTTTTGTCCATATGAACTATCCACTTTATGTTTAATCTTGTACATTGGGTTAGATAAACAGGTGATGTTCTGAACGAAACACTGATAATAATCTTTTAAACAAATAAAACTACATACCTTAGTTATGTTTGTTGGAGTAGGCCATTCTTTCACATCTTATTTCTTTATAGGATCAATAGATATTCCATCCTTAGAGATAATGGGGACAATAAAGGAAGTTGTTTTAATCCAAAATTCACACCTGCTAAACATCTCATATAATTCATTTCTTCTAAGAGTATTAAGAATAGTGAGTATGTGATTTTAATGATCTTTGTTGATTTTGGAGTATACCAAGATATCATCAATATATACCACAACAATTTCATCATGATATTTCCTAAAAACCCTATTCATTAGATCCAAGAAAACAGAGGGTGCATTATTCAGTCCAAAATGCATTACTGTAAACTTGTAATGCTCATACTTGGTTTAAAATTCTATCTCTAGAGTAAATACCTTTCTCAGATACAACTGATGTTATCAATATCAAATTTCAATCTTAAAAAAATATTGGGCCTATGAAGTTGATTGAATAAATATTCAAAACAAGGTAGGGGATACTTGTTTATTGTTTTTTTAGCATTGATCTTCTTATAGTCAATACACAACCACATAGATCTATCATTCTTATTGAAAAAAAGGATAGGGGTTCCCCATGAAGAAAAACTAGGGTGAATAAATCCATTATCACTCAATTAATCTAGTTTTTTATTCAATTATACTAATTCTATAGTGGCCATTATATAAGAGGTCTTTGATATTGGCATTGAACCAAGAATTAAGTCAATGGAAAACTCAATTTTTTGCTCTGGAGGATGTATAGGTAAATCCTATAAAACACATCAATATATTCATGGAAAATAAGTACGTCCTCTATTTTAACATTCTTCTCGTCGCCCATAGTTATTTCATTCCCTTCCTCCCTAATAATTGAATTCAGTAGAGCTACTGGGGGTGGATCTAGATGAGAATCAAATAGTAATGTTTCTTCTCTAAAGATTAGGGATTCCACATCATCCTTAGAAATTGTATCCTTCTTTTTATTGTAAATTTTTTTTGTATCGTGGTTCTAAATCCAATCCATACCAAGGATTATATAAAAATTAATCAAGGGTATGATAATGATATCAGTAGATAAATCACGTTTATATACCATAATGGGGACTTCCTGACACAACTTCATTGTAGTGATACTTTCCATAGTATTTTTGACTGAAAACTCCCTTATTAAATGAAATTATAAATATCTAATTTTCTTGAAAAATGGGAAGATATAAAAGAATGAAATGATCCTAAATCAAATAAATCATTGTCTATGTTTGAGTAATTTATTAAAGTACCTACCACCATGTCAATATAAAATTCAATATCAGCAGTTGTGATCGCATAAGATTGCCCCTACTCCCTGGGCCTTTTTTGAGGCCCATTTCCATGACGCTTCGGACTATCAATATCATAGTGTCCCAAATACTTATAATTATAGAATTGAACATTAATAGATTCTTTCCTTCCCTTACAATAACCATCCTGATGAAATTTATGTCCACACTTTTAGCACTCTCCTTTTCATTTTAAGCAGGCCCTCGAGTGTTTCCTTCCACAATTATCACAAGGTAGAAAGTCAACTCTTCCCTTCTTCCTCATTTCCTTATTAACTTTTCTAGGGTTTTAAAAACCCCACTTCTTCTCTTTCTTCCCTTTAAATTCATAATACTTACAAAACTCTTTTATTGTCTTGATAACACATTATACTGTGTGTTCTCATGATGAAAATGTTTGGTATACCAGTTCTCGTTGGTGGAATGAATCTAGGCCATCAAAGAATCACCCAATCTTGATCCTTGGATTATGTATACAATCCAAAAAATTGCTTTCTGTCATTGTGAAATCAGCTTCCTGCTTTTCAATATTCTTATATTCCTTTGGCCTGAAATTCACAAAATACCTTCCCATATCTTTTCATGATTCATGAGGAAATTATTTCTCTAAGAAACATTCTATAAATTCACTCCATTCCATGTTTTATATATCTTACTCCTCCTTTGTGTTTTGAATTAGTGACCACCATTGTTCAACATCTCCTGACAAATGATAAATTTACATAACAAACTTCTCACTTTTGTTACTTTCAAGGTGAGAAATATCTTCTCTATGGAACATATCTACTATTCTTCTTCAAATGGATTTTTAGTCCCATTAAATAATAGAGGATTTTTTCACGTAATTAAATCTAACGTAGCTCCTCCATGTTATGGATTTGGATGATCCTTATGAGTAATGTTATTATTTATATCCTAAGTAATCTATCCCAAAATAGTTCTATGTTAATATGAACTAGTCGCAGCTTTATAGCCTATATCATTATCTTACATAGGAGGGAAATCCCTACATGGGATACACAATTTCTTGCGGTTTACATTCCTTCTACTAGGATCCATATCTAAATAATGGAACACCCTAGATTAGGTTATGAATCATAATGAACTATCTTAAATTACAAAAATACTTAGTATAAATTGAAATTACATGCATGGATAATCCCATAATCATAAACATGGTTTCTTTGAGGAAAAATTTACATTTAAATCCTTCATAATGTCTAGTAAAGAAAATGTGAATTATCTTAAGAGTATCCCCTAAGATTGTCAAACCAAATGTGCAGTAAGGCCTATTGTCATGTACTAGGATACCCTAGGTCATGCCAAAAACTAATTGTTGAAGTTTTCAATCCTAGGTACATCTGTGCCAGAACCATGTCCACTTTTATTATCCAAACACATATGTATTTTCTATAAATATCAACATAATCTATTCCTTACCAAAATTATAGGATTCTCTTTTATGTTTACCCTCAAAGACTATCTTAGGGGTTTGTTCCTGAATCTATGTTTTCTAAATATAGTTTAAATATTTTCTACTACACTTCTTTTGATACTAACTATAACGACTCGACCCTAGTTTCTCAGAGCATGTTTTTTATTACATTACATTGGAATGATTAAAATAAAGTCGTATCCTGAAGGAAATAATATTTTAGTTTATTTGAAAATAAATATACATACATAAGTTCACCATTAGCACATGAAATAAAAAACAACAAATATGTTCCATTAGTAACATCCACCACTCAAAGATTATCATTGCAAGTCAATCATAATATACCTCTTCATGTCTTGGAAAAAATGAAAGATAATAAGGGTTGAGCTCAGATGATTAGTAAGGGTAAAAAATACAACTAAAGATATCATAAACATAAACATTACGCATGGTGAAAAATTGAAAACACATTCCTTAAAAAAATAAACTTGAACAAAATATGGAAATAATTTGGGATGGGAAAATATTCCCATAATAAAACATAATCATAGGTATTATACTGGTCGAATAACCACATAAACTATGAATTTATTACTTTATATTGAGGTAAATTCATATTTTAGACATTAAAAAACATACCATTAAGGCCTTATCCAAGAAATATAAAAATGATTAAGGCCTTGGCCAAAACCATATCTAAAAATTGGAAAGGCCTCGACTAATTCCATATCAATTTGTGTCATGATACATAAACATGCATCGATGGGATATAGAGGGCCCTAAACATTATATAATAAGTCAAATTCATTCTTCAAATGGATGGGGATACACATAAACAATATATAAATTCATATTTAAACTAACAAATGAAATATAACTAACTTTTCCCAATCATTAAACATAAACACTAACAATTCAGAGTAATACAATGAATATTTTCAAGATAGAACATCCACAATCAAACTACTCATAAAACATCTGACAAAATATGTTAGATGATATAATAAAATATTTTTCCCACTTATACATAATAATCAATAAGTGTGTTGAATGAAAATAAAATACTCTTATAAAGTCATCAAGTAATTCTTGAGATAAATACTATTTTACTTGGAAAATAAGAGTTCTTTTGAAAAAATTTATTTTTCTAAAACTAGAAGATAAATAATATAGTTTTTAATAATAAAATTTGTGTTTTTCAAAAATTAATGGTCTCTTAAAACTGAATATAGTGTTCCCTTGATAATAGGGAAGAATTTGGGAGACTCCTTTGAAACGTGCTTATATTTTAGGAAGAATTTTTTGAAAGATCAATTTAAAACATATAACTACCCATAAATGAAGGTATTTTTATTGTTGGTAGACATATATATAACATTAAAACATAATTTATTATGAGTAAATATTAATTAATAATAATTTAATTTAGGTTAGTAGAAAATAAAAGTGACCGAAATGAAAATAGAGGTTTTTGTGGAAAACCCTTACCTTATGTATGAAGGTGTACCTCACTTGATCTTAATAACCCAAATAATAAAATTTAGGTTCATAAATTAATGGTTCTGGCACCTAATTAATATTTAATTGATTTTTTATAACCTTATTATGTTCATCCATGACCTTTCGATGGGTTAAGAGATTCAATTTCATTGTTCAAGAGCATTTTCTTCCTTGGGTTTCATGATTGGATTACTTATATTCACGTAAGGATAAACATATAGAATGAGAATTTTTTTCCATAATTTAAGTTATATTTTATTTTTGAACACCCATATGATTACATATTTATAAAATCAATTTCATTATTTGGAGTGAAGATGAATCATTATATAAAACTTTAATGGAAATTGTTTGGGTTGATTGGTGGATTTTGATCATAACGAACTCATTTTGATTTATAAATTAATATCATGTGTAAAAAATGATTAGAGGACCTTAAATAAGTTATAATACATATATTATTTTTCTGTTTCAACCATTATAATGTTTCATAACCAAAATTTAAGATGGTAATAGAAATTGGAAACATGTCTTCCTTGAATGTGATAAATTAACACATCTCGAATGGTGTTTTCATTTCTAGTAAAAAAGAAGGGGAAAAGAGAGATGATGATGAATTATTAATTTATCATATCAAAATTATAGTACATGTATGTTAATGTAGTCATCATAATATTTGGATTAAATGAGGTGAGTAATGAAAAATAAAAGAAAGGAACTTGATATAAGAGAAATGAAATGAGGAATTTACCTCTTAAAGTAATATTTGTTGAGAGCCTCTTTATGGGAGAGGTTTTGGTCTTTATATGATAACAAGGGATTTTAGGCTGGGGGGATCTTATTAAGAAATTTGGATAGAATTTAGATAGGGATAAAGTCTTGAGAGGAGTGAGGATGAGAGGGATTGGGGGGGTTATATTAGAGGAGGGGACAGTTTTCCCCTTATTTTAATCATTATTTTATTATTTTTCCAATTAAAACAAATAGTGTTGATTATTTTAACCAAAAATAGTAATAAGTCCATGTGAGTTTTAACCAATGGTCATTTACATCATCTATGACTCAATCATGAGGCAAAAATTCACTTATTTAGCATATTTTGTAAATTATCGAATTTCACTGTTGAACAAAAAATCAAGTATTTTAGAAAAATCCAATAAATTTACCTTAACCATTTTTCAACATGTAGAATTAAAAAATGAACTATTTTTATCAAAATAATTTTCTGAATAATAGAATTTAATTTTTAAATAAAATCATTATTCACTTGAAATATACATATTTTAAATTTAAAACTGATTTTATAATACGTTCAAAAATTACATGAGGTATCGTAAAATTATCTTAAATTTATAAGACAAAAAAATATTTATTTTGGAATACTTTTTATGAAAAATAATTTTATTAATTTATTAATTTAAAATTTTAATTAAATATTTATTACTCCAAAAATACCAATACATAATTATTAATTCCTAAAATACATTATTTCATTTATATGGCATCTAAATTTTATCTATAATTTTATGGGTGTGATTACAATTCATAAGAATCATATTACTATTCATAAGTGTATGATACTATTCATAAGGGTCAAGTTACTATTCATGAAAAAATGTTAGTTGATCTTTTCAGACACTAAGTATCATACTGAACGAAACCATGAATGTTAGTTTTTTTAAATATAAAATGCATTGGTGGTAAAATTATGTTTACTAGCTAGGTTATAACAAAGTGGTTTTTAGAGACTCAGTGTTTCATGCATTCGGTACTAAATTTATTTTCAAAATCTTGGGTTGTTACAAAAATATTGTAAAGTCTTGTGGTGTCACATTCTCCATATGTTAATTAAATTATGTCCTCACAATTTAAACTTGAACTCAGTAATCCCAGGATTGAAAATAATTTTTTTTGAAATACCCACATCATAAAAAGGGTTTATACCACATATTCTTAATAAGAGATAAAGGAAATCACAATGATCATGTAACTAGGTTCCCTTATATGAGAACATAGCTGGAAAATGGAAATATATATATGGAAGAAAAATCCAACAATCAAGTTCTAATGGATATTTCTAGAGAACATATTCAAATTAAAGTTGTGTCCCACAAGATAATAAACCATAGGTGTGAGTTAAGGTAATTGACCTCATAAAAAATTATGATAATAGGACAAATTTTTTGTTTAAAAACCATATTTTCTGTAGTTATGGGATTCTTTCACTATATAAGAATATAAGTTAATATACATTTCTATAAACACAATATTTTCCTTTGATTATGCCTTGAAATATTTCTACTTCATCTGTTAGCACATGATTCAACATATAGTAAAGTAATATATTACCTTCTAAAATATCATCCAATGATAATAATAATCCATTTTATAAACAATTAACTTTTCTAGCTGATTACGATCAAATAAATTCTGAATTATTTTTACTGAACTTCCTAAGTGAACTTATCATTAGCCTTTAATAAATATGAAAATGATTTTAATTTTCACATTTGAAACATGTGAATAACTTCATCATATATCCTTTTGACATATTTTAATAACTATAATTACCATTAACCCTTTTTTGAAACATGAATTATTCCTTATTCTTAATGTAAGACACATGTTATTGGATACATTCTTTAGATCCAGAAGTGTTGTAAACTCTATCAATGATATCATAGACCAATTATCGACAAGTATTTAATCAGTTTCAAGGTATTTAGTACTTATCCTAATGAATCATTTCTTTATAATTATCTTAACATCTGGAATATATTAAGGTATTTCATTCCCTCAATCATGTGTTTTTTTAAAATTGTAACACTCCACTGAATTACTTTTGTTAGTACCATTCAGTATATGATCTCAAATCCTTAACAAAAGATTATTGTGGTAAAATACTCATATATTCCATAATTCTTATAACTGGTAAATCGATGATAATATATTCAAATGGCATAATTATTAAACAAGAATAGTAATCACTCATCTCCATTTGTGACAGTATCATAACTTCATCACTATCCAATAACATCATATGGTGTATATTCCTTTGACTCTCAGGACATTGACCCTTATAGTGTCTCTTCTTTTTGTAACGGAATCATTGAAAATTTAAAACCTTTTTCTTCCCCTCAAAATCAAGAACATGGTGTCATTTTTCTCCACATTTATAACAAACTATCATTCCTTTTACGCATCTACCAGGGTGATTCTTTCCACAGTTATCACATTTGGGAAAATTCTTCTTTGCCTTCTTCCCTTTATCCATATTTTCTCTTCCATTCTCTTCTTCCATTAAAATCCATAGGACTCAGAGAATTATTTAATTATCTAGTTAACACATGATACTATTTCCTCATATGATGAGAGTACTTGGGAGACTATCTCCCATTTAAATGATGGATTAAGATTGTGAAATATATGATTTTTTTTCCCATTACATCACATACACTGGTGGAGTTCTCATTCATTATACTAGGAATCATTTCTAAACAATGTAATATAGTGAATTAGATTATATGGTTATAAACATTGTATAACTATAAATACAGTATAACACATAACATAAATTTATACATCATAAATATCTATATCCATAAAATTTGGCTACTTTAGGGAAATCATTAATTCTAAATCCATAATAATGGTAGGTAAATAAAATTTCAATCATCCAAATAATATCCCCTGGGAGTGTCAAACCAAGTGCATAGTAAGGCTTGTTAACATGTACTAGGTTACCTTGAGTCAGGTCTGGAACACCTTGTCAGAGTTGTTATACCTAGGTACAACTATACCAGAACCACACCCACATATAGTATCCAGATATAGATGTATTTCTAGGAATTACCACATAATATTTATTCTATAAAAATTCAAGTACATTATTCTAAACTTATCCTCAATGTCTATATTAGGGTTATTCTCCCTAATATAGGTTTTATAAATCCACTTCCATGGTTGTTTCTCAACATCCTATGATACAAACTCTAATGCCATGACCCCATAATCCTAGAGCTTGTGCATTATTACATTAAATTGGCATTATTTCAAGGAAGAAAATAAAGATTAACCATTCATATTAAAAGTATTGGAAAGACATATTACATACATAATACCAATAATACATTGGTAAAATAGAATAAAACATGATACATAATAAACTAAAATAAAATACATCTTTGAAATATTACTCAAAGTTCTCTTCTTCATAACCTGGGGAGAGAGACATAATTAGGGTGAGCTCAAATTCTATGTAAGGGTATGTACAACAAAAGAAATAATGAATCAATATATATGGAATGGTAAATAACTAAGTGTGCTTTCTATAAAAAAACTTGATAAGGAATGAATAATGTGGAAATTAAGAAACTGAAACACATGCCATGAATCAATAAACAAAGAATGAACTTTGTTTATAGATATATTGATGTAAACTTTCATAGTCAAACAATAAATGATAATAAATGAGTGAAATTTATTTTTTATCGGACATCATGTCTCGGTCAGATAAAAATATATTACCATTAACACATTTCACAAAATGGTTTAAAACATGGATAGAAACCCATTTAATTTCACCAAATATTTTTCTCATGATAAACTATCGATGCATTGAGGAGCTATATAAAGTCTGAGATCCACCAGTCATTTCCATTCCAAATAATTTCTTAAATTTAATAATCAAAATACATAATAGGCATTATCAACTATCCATATTGAATGAGAAATATGGATCTATCAATAATTTCCTAATAATCAAATAACTGTCAATGTGACAATCATAATAAAAATGGTATACAGTTTAAGAAATACTAGTATTAATTGTATGAGAACATATATATTAAATGAAATTTCTTATGAAAAATGATTACAACATATTTATTTTTTCATGGAATGTTAACAATCACAAATTGAAGTGAGATTAAGAACATTTGAGGAGAATAATCACTAATCATTCACAAGTGTCCCATACCTCTTTGAAACATCTAAATCATAATCACCAAAAAGGTATGAAAATAAATGAATATTAAAATATAATGATAATTAAAGAATTAATGATATAATATATCAAAATAGGAAGAATTTATTCCAAACAAAAAAAAAAGTAAGTAGTGAATATGACATTAATCTCAAAAATTTAAAATGTGAGATAAAAATCATTGACCTTATCCTTAATTTTTGTTGTGTGGTCTTTATTCTCCTATATATTGGTCTAAAATATGTTAATAAGTATTACCATAACCACACTAGTGTTTTATAATATCATGTAATAACTTTTTATAATATTTTATTACTTATTTGTTAAGATTCTTTCATTATTTTAACTGTTTGGGTTTTAATTTCCTAGTTTTCTCAAGTACATTTTGACTTGTTACTTTTTATTCATATTAAATATATCATGTTTTCATCATATAAATAATTTAAACCATGAAAAATTATCATATATATTATATAAATATGTAAATGTAATAATCTATAAAATATAGAGATTATAAATGAAGTTCACCTTTCATGGAGATGGAAGACCATAAGTATGCATGAACACTACTCTCATTTCATTGTTTAATTAAAAGAAATAAAACTAAATAATACATATGTATTTTATATTTAAAGTATCATATGAATGTTATATATGTTGCATAGTTTTATTTTAAACAACCTTTATACATCCCATGTATGGAATGAATGATTCATATCTCTTTAAGGGTGGGGTTGTCCACAATTCCTCAAAAAAAATTATCATATTTATACATGATGGAATCATAAAGTTATGTTATAAATAAAAATTAAAGAACCATGAATACATTATAAATTTTATATATATTTTATATAAATATAGTGTTCATTATAATGGCCACCATGAGAGGCGGTATGGAAAGGTGAACAATCATCATTCTTTAAGGTAGTAGTTTTCATTACAGAGAAACAATATGTTCGTTACCCATCAGATGGAGGTGTTTGTAACTTTAGGTAGAAATAATAATATAAAAACATCCTAGTATATTTATTATACTATATTTTCTATAAAATCATATAATAATACGATTATAGGAAGTGGATATTGGAAATGAAATTAAAAATACGGATACGAGGCATTACCTCTTAATCGTCTATCTTATTTTGGTTTATACAAAAAAGATTTCTTGGAAAGATTTATGCCCAAAGAGATGTTTATAGATCTAGGGGATAGATGTTGGGAGACTATTTGGGTAGGAAATATCTGATCATAGGTGGTTGTAGAGGTGTTAGGAATGTGGATATGTGGTGGCCTTTTATTGGGAAAGGGGAGTGGCACTTTTATAAATTCCAAATGGTGTTCAATAATGGGCGGTCTATCTTTCCAAAAGAGCCTCCAAAATTGAAAATAATTCAGTAATGGAGAAGCATGTTCAAGAAAAACCTCATCAATAAAAAATTATTTTCATTTTAATAATATGGTTCTTTAACTTCTAAGATTCCCAAATTTTATCATTTTGGTTTTTATTAAAACATATAGTTTTCTAATCTAACTAATTTAACCATTAAGACTAAATTAAAGCTAGATTTATTAAATAATATAGACATTATAAATTATTAATATTATATCTATTTTATAAAATTAAAATCCCTTGTTTTTTGGAAATTAATTTTAAAACAAGTGCATGTGATGTGCTAAAACACTGCTTGAACCAGGACCGTGTTAACAATGTTTTTACAGTATATGGGTAAATATGTTAATTAGAAAAGATTAATTGGTAAATTAGTATACCATATTTAATATTTATTAACAATTAAAAATAAATTTTAATAATATTCAGATTTTTATTAATTTTAAATCATTTAATAATTTTCATTTATTGTAAAATAATAATAATGACAATATTTACATTATTTATTTAATGTTAATTTTAAAATTTAAATATTATATTAGAATTAAAATATATTAGGTTTAAATAGGTTTAAAATAATATATTCATATAAAAAATAAATGAAGACAACAATTCAATCAATTAACTTCATTTTTAAATTTTATTGTATCATTTATTTTAGTTAATTATTAACTAAATAATCACTACATTGGCATTTCATAAGAATTTTATGTACCTAAACCATATATTAAAATTATTTATAATTTATTATGATAAAAATAAAATATTTATCTTATAAAATGGTATGTATAAATGAAAATATGATAATTTGTACATATCTTGAAATTTATTAATTTTAAAGCTAAGGAAAGTTCACTTTTTTTCTTTTTCCTTAACATTTTATATAGGGAACATTCATTTAATAATATTCCAATAACCATATAGTTAGAAAAAATTGGGGACTTTGACAAATTATTTGAAGATAATGGATTTTGGAAAAGTGTCCAAGTCATTTTTATCCTTAATATTAAGGCTTAGTCCCTTATTAAGTTTAATCCCACTTTAAACAATGTAATTAACCATAATCACATTCACTAATCATTTTAGTCAAAAAATTAAGTTAATTTTATTAGACCAAAAATATTAGATTAATTACATCCATTTTTGTTATATTTTTAAAATTAAATTCACAGATGTGGTAAAATTGACATTAACTCTAATCCCATAGACGTGGTGAAATAACGGGTTTTTATAGTAGAAACATGTTCAAATGTTTGTTAAGTTTTTATAATTAATTTGAAAATAAAATTAATTCTAATGATGTTAATTTTATAAAATAATGTATAATTGATATAATGTGCCTCTAAAACAAATCTAAAAGATAATTTATCATTAATAATAATTAAAAAAAACTATTTTTAATTAAATTGTAGTAATTTTCACTATTCACCAAAATATGATGTTTCTTAGAAAAATACCGAAAATTCACTATAATCTAATTTAGACATTCTGAAATAAAAAAGGATGATTATTGTAACACCCCGACATTTTATGAAAAATATTATTTTTAATTTCATTAATGTCTTGTGTTGTACGCTACACCAAAAGGATCTTGCACGACATGTAACCCTGACTTGGCTTGCATTACACGCAATCGTGACCTTCCTCGATAGCATGTGTTGTACGCAATACTGGGTGTTACTAACAATGATATATTATTATAATATTATTATGAACTAGCCTTTATTAAAATTATTAACTATGTTTTGAATTTTATAACATTATTATTCATCTTACACATTTTCTTGAACATGGAATAAGAACAAAATAATTTTTTTTGGGTAAAATAAGTATTTTTCAAAAAATGCTGTTTTGCCACCTTTTGATGGCGCACCAACTTTAAATCTAGTTTTTGACATGTTTATAAGTTTAATTTTACAAAATAAAATTATTATTTGGAATCAGGATATAAAATTTTACCTTGGATAAATTTTTCATATTATTCTGATAACTTTCATATTTTAATGAATAGTAAAAACACGCTATATTTTAATTAAATTTTTTTTTCATCGTAATAACTTATGTGGTTAAATTATAATATCTAATGGTTTCAAAGTATAAATACAATATATTTTTACCATTTAATATAATGTATGTCATTAGCATTGATTTTACCTTGAATTCGTAGGTTAAATCAATTCAATCTTTTGTAATGTTTTAAACAAAAACCCGTTTTCTTTCGACAACGGGATTAATTTTAATTTAATTTCTGCAACTTTTGTATATTGAATTTGGAAAAAATGGATTCCATATTTGGAATCAGTAGGTCCAAATTATGTTAATAAGCTACTTTTTATTTTTGGGCTTTATGAATAGTAACTACGGAAAATTTTATTTACCTTAGTTAAAGGTAAATCGGGTAATTAAGGGTAAATATAAGATTATAAAATTAACCTAACACCTGAAAAAATCCTATTGGATGACTAAAAGTCGACCCATATCACCTAAGGGTCAGATTAGAATAATTTAATGGACTTGTTTCCATGAAAATAACTTAATTATTATTAAAACCAAAGAAAGCGACAACATGTCACTCTCTTAAATCTTATAAGTATATTAATTTTAATTTAGTGATAAACTTCATGAAACTTCGAACATGAATAGTCTCCGAAAATCTAATGAAATTATATACATCATATAAATTTAGTTATGATTTTAAGTTATTAAATAATTATCATTAATTTTGACACAATAGGGATGCAGAAATTATTTATTTAGTGAAAAATCAATAATATAGTTTTTATTGAAATATTAATACATATCAAAAGGCCCAAAAATCTGCAAAAAACATATTATTAGTGTATATATAAACCCTAATCAACCATTGGCCGAATTGTTGACCATTTTGATCCTTATTAAGATGATTATGACAATTATATTATTTTATTTTAAATGATTCCAAATTTGTCACCTTCAGAATTTAATATATATAAAAATTTAAATATTGTGATTTTAAGATGATAAATTTGATTTAAAGTATTATTGTAAAATTTAATATATTTATCTTAATCATAGGATTTTATTTGTAATATTTATGCAACAAATAAGTATATTAAATAATTATACAAAAAATGATGTAGTAATTATTTTATTAAGAGATAAACCAAATAAATGGTTTTAAAAATAATAAAATAAATATTATATGAACTATTTAATGTGATCCACTAATTTTCTAGATACATAAGACCTTTTATAAATCTATTAAAGCTTTTATTTCGAACATATCTTCTGTATATATTTTATTTAAATTCAAATAAATGAATAGTGTCAAAATTGACACTATTGTTATTTTATAAAAATAATATATTATAAAATTGTTTAAAAATCAAAAAAATATCTAAAAATTATAAATTTAAATTTATATGGTAGAAAATGTTATAAAGTATCCAATTATGGACAATTCACAACAAATAAGTAATTATTTGTTATAATTTAAAATTTAGAATGTTATTACCACAAATAAAATTAAATTGATTAAATAAGGATAAATCAAGTTGATAATGTTTAAAATAAATTTCAAACATGTCTAAATTTTATTGGTTGATGATATTACAACCCTATATAATCTAATATTCTGATATGAGTCATTTTTTGAGGTTTTTAAATGGGGTTAGATTTATTATAAATTAATATTTTTAAGAATTCCAAAGGTGCCCCTCTCCTCCCTTATAAAAGGGAACATCCTCCCTATCTTCCTCACACAACATTGGGCCTTCAAGCTCGTCCAAACCCTGCAAAATTCTCTTCTCAACTTCCCTAGAAACATCCTAGAGGTTCTGTTCTTCTTCAAAGACCAATTTTAGTGCCCTAATAGGAGGTCTCAAAGAGGCGCTTCAAAGAAGAGGTAATGTCCATTACTGATTCTTTCAACTTTATTTCTTCTTCCACTTATTATTTTTTAGTTGTTTCATTATGAGGTAATAACATAAGTATAAATCATATAATGATATGTTATTATAAGTATGAAACAACCATATTTCACCACCTATACATCCAACGAAAAATGAAATCACCGTGTGTGCGTACGTACGGAATACCGTCTTCACGCCGTGGTGTAATCTATTTTCCACCACCACCTTACTTGGATGGGTATAAGGGTGAAAGTAATGAATATATATGATTATTGTAAATTTATATTGATTCTTTAATATTATACATACACTTTAATACAATTCCACGATCTTGGGAATGATATCATCGCTCGTGCGTACGTACGGACTACCGTCTCCACGACTCGATGAGATTCACTCTCCATGTTAACCATTCATGAATGATTATAAAGTATATATAATGAATAATAATGAAATATATGACATAATAATGATACTGTATTTATTTATTTATATATTTATTTCATTTACTTAATTCCATTCAATTCAAAATGGAAACGAAAACATCGTTCATGCGTAAGTACAACCTCCCGTCTCCATGAACGATTTATTTCATTCCTTTTATAGATCTATAATATATATGTATATGATGAATATATATTATATATAAATCATGTTTTACATTTTGGAATTATGTAAATCAGTATATAAGTAATAATATCAAGAACGACAAGTCGAAACACATACTATAAATGAAATGATTTTACACAAAACGCTGCTTTAACATGGAATTTACAAAAGAACGAGTAATATAAAGTCCTAAGTGAAACATATATGATATCATAACAATGAATATGATTCTTTAATAAGTAAATGACATTATTTAAATCATTATACAGGAGGTTCGGATACGTACGAAGCATATCGGACCTAAGGTAAGGGATAATTGTGCAAATCTCATTTTTATCTGAGATTGCTTATTCGTAAGTATTTACTGGGGTTATTGCTATCATCCATGTCCATGTTTTATAAAAGTTTATTCATGTATGTCTAATGTCCTTTTTACCCCTTTTTACTTTTACCCCATGGTATGGAAAGAATATTTCTTTTATTTACCCTATAAGGTACTTTTTGACTTTTCTGACAAAAGTACGAGAAGAATGTTTTTTTAACATATACGACATGAAAGGATTTTTACGGTTTTATAAATACTTATTTTCATGAATCTTCCTCCAAAATATTTCATGACTATTTTCAAACAAAACCCCTTTCTTTTAAAATTGCATGACATTTTGTGGAAAAGAAAATGATTTTGAAGAAAAAAAGGATATTTTCCTCAAGAATCCATTTCAAGTGTTTTATCAAAACCATTTTCATCTAAGATGACATTATTTCACATGTGTATGTTTCAAGTATCATGTCTATGATTTACATGGTTTCACTTTTCTTATGATGAAATGTCCATTTGTTTTATATGTATTATGAAATGATGGGATGATGTTTCTGAAACCCATTTTATTCTTTGGGTTATGATGAATGTTATATGTTTATTTTGTGGCACAAGTAAGAATGATTTCATTATGAGATGGGTGAGACCTATATCTCCCTCCAATGCATTGGGTAAAGATTTATATCTCATTAGATAGACATGGATGGAACATTAAGTTAATCTGGTTCAGTAATACAAGACTGGAACGAGGAGTGAACTCGATTCAGAAAGGGACTTTGTCCACTAAGATGGTCTTGGGAGCAATGCCTTGCCTACTATGGAAATCATATAATGTTCTTAATGGTTTCCACAATTACATGTTTTATCCTCCTGCTATTTTGTCATGATTGATGTTCCCTTATGATATATGCCTTACGTAATTCCAAGATTCATGTCTTTGCTCAATATTTTGATGTTTAAACATTATGTTCATGTTTTTAAGTTCAAATGTATATGGTATGTTTTATTTTATCCATGCTTACCCTTAATGAGAATTTGAGATCACCCTTTTTATGTTTTATTTTCCCCCAGGATCAAAAGAAATGTTTTAGGTAAGGAAACAAAAAGTGGAAGATCTTTATGAGAGATGTTGAATATCTTTCACCACGATTAGAAGATTACTTTCCAAGTTTCCAAAGACACTAAACTATTACGGTCCTTATGTGTCTGTTTTTGTTATGTATTAAGTATTCCACAAAAGTAATGTAATGTCCATGTACATCAAGCTTCGGGTCTCTATAGTTGGTATCAGAGGAAAGGTTTAGTCAACCTTTGGAAACTAGGATGCGAGAAATTTAGTGAGATCCCTAGAGATATTTTTAAGGTATGTCTAGGGATGTCCCTAAGGTTAAGTATAAGTATAGGTTACAGTCCTAGAATTATGGTAACGATATTATATTAAACCTAAGATGTTAGCTATTGAAGTTACTCCCCCTTTATTATGATTTTTTCCTCTCACACTATTCTTTTTGGGTTTTAGAAAATGGCTGGAAACAAGATGATTCACGATAATGGAGGATATGATGGACAATGAAATGATATTCTTCATGAGAAACCAAATGAAATGTGATTTGGAAGTCAAAAACATCATTATTATTCTGAATCATCAATCTCATAATATGATCAATAAAGTCAAATTTGGTAAGTTTCCTAACTTAGCTAATAAGAGAAAGATGGAGTTTCATGATGATCATAGAGAAAAGAAAGTTCAATTTCCCCTATGTAAATCAGGTGGGAAGAGGCATCAAGGAGAATGTTTCAAAGGAACTGGAAGATGTTTTGGGTGTGGGAAAGAAGGACACAAATCCTGTAAGTGCAATGGAAAAGGTTCAGTTAACACCATGGACAAGGATAATGGTATTACTACGACATCAACAATGATTAGATGTTTTAAATGTGGAATGTATGGGTATTATGAAAACCAATTCCCTAAGGGAAAATCTCATGAAGAGAATCAGCATGGTCATATGGGTAGTATTTATTTGGATGATGATGAGGAGACTAAAAATGATATATGAGCTGAAAGAAGTGTTGAAGCTCAGTCAGTTGTTTTAGAAGGTAGTGGAATGATTGTATGTTTATCGAGAGTTATGTTGTATATTTAATGGTACTATGGAATAAAGAATCATCTAAGGATTGTTACACAATTGTTTTTCCTAAAGTATTTAAAAGTATATGTTGAATGGTACCTGTAACCATGGAAGGTTATTCAGATATTTTTGGAAAGTAGATGATATGCGTATAATGAAGGAATAAGAAGATAATGAGATGTTTGATTGTATTCATGAGCTCATGATTGATATAAGGACTAAGTGATATCATGGTTTGAGTATATAGAATTTGGAGGATTTTGGAATGTGGAAAGTGTTAACTTTTAACTGCATTCATGTTTTCACTAAGGTTCAATGGGTATTCATTTTTCAAGAGAATACATGATTAAGGCCTTCGAATGTTTGGAATGTGACCAACAAGACATATCTTATGATATATGGGGATCAACGATGGTATTAACATGCTTGTTATATGAAATCCCTGGTAATCGTTTTCCCTATAATATGAGAATGGACTGCAGTATTATGGATAATCCTAAAGATTGGAATGGATTATGTTGGACATAAGTCAGTATTGTTTAAGGATAGTTGTTTTTTCGATATTATTGATGGGATGTTATAGTAATGTAGTTTTACAAAAAGGACAACCTGCAGGACGGGCGACAGCCCATCACGTCGGACAAGGCTATGGGAATCGAACCCACAACCGAAGTGCGACTGGCCTTTATCGCCTACCACTGGAATACAGGAAGTCCCTGGTTAGTAGAAACTAGTTTTATTTTATTAAGCGGTATGATATATGAAGTATAAGTTCATTTTTGGAACCATATACGATTAATCTAACCATAAGATGTACTTATAACTTTTTCTAACCTTTTGTTTGAAACAGATGGAATTGACCCATCATTCAATCACATGATCTTATAACACATCACGAATAACAAATTCAACTTCATTTCTTTAAGAGATGAAGTGGAAATTGTCCAAAGAACGACCAACGGTGAGATTGTTCCAAAATCACGAAAGTATTTCTTCTAATTCCAATTTCATCAACTTTAGGGAAATGATCTTGAAAACCAAAAATATTGTCCTAGTGCTCTTATATCCGATGAATCAGATGGTACCTTAGATCATCACAAATCTATGGCATTGTGATTGATGGATTTTTCATAGCCATGTTCTCTACCACTCTCCATTAGAACTTGATGGTTAGATTTTTCTTCCATATCGATATTTTCACCTATGTTCTCCTATGTGGAAACCTAGTGATGAGTTATTTGGGTATCCGTTATGTTTCTAACATTATTTTCTTAAATAAATTTTTAGTATTCCTTTTTATGATATGGGTTTCTATTAAAGAAACTTTCGTGTAGTAAACCATTTATAACCCCAACAAATTTCGAGGGCGAAATTCATTTTAAGGGGGGTAGAATGTAACACCCCGATATTTTGTGAAAAATATTATTTTTAATTTCATTAATGTCTTGTGTTGTATGCTACACCAAAAGGATCTTGCACGATACACAACCCTGACTTGGATTGCATTACACGCAATCGCGACCTTCCTCGATAGCGTGTGTTATACGCAATACCGGGTGTTACTAACAACGATATATTATTATAATATTTTTATGAACTAGCCGTTATGAATAGTATTAACTAAAATTTTAATTTTATAACATTATTATTCATCTTACACATTTTCTTGAACATGGTATAAGAACTAAATAAATTTTTTGGGTAAAATAAGTATTTTTCAAAAAATGCAGTTTTGCCGTCTTTTGATGAAACACCAACTTTAAATATTGTTTTTGACATGTTTATAAGTTAAATTTTACAAAATAAAATTATTATTTGGAATCAGGATATAAAATTTTACCTTGGATAAATTTTTCATATTATTCTGATAACTTTCATGTTTTAATGAATAGTAAAAACACGCTATATTTTAATTAAAAACAACTTTTTTCATCGTAATAACTTATGTGGTTAAATTATAATATTGAATGGTTTTAAAGTATAAATAGAATATATTTTTACCATTTAATATAATTTATTTCATTAGCATTGATTTTACCTTAAATTCGTAGGTTAAATCAATTCAATCTTTTGTAATGTTTTAAACAAAAACCCGTTTTCTTTCGACAACGGGATTAATTTTAATTTAATTTCGGCAACTTTTGTGTATTTAATTTGGAAAAAATGGATTCAATATTTGGAATCAGAAGGTCCAAATTATGTTAATAAGCTACTTGTTATTTTTGGGCTTAAGAATAGTAACTACAGTAAATTTTATTTACCAGAGTTAAAGGTAAATCGGGTAATTAAGGGTAAATATAAGATTATAAAATTAACCTAACACCTTCCAAAATCCTATTGGATGACTAAAAGTCCATCCATATCACCTAAGGGTCGGATTAGAATCATTTAATGGACGTTGTTCCATGAAAATAACTTAATTATTATTAAAACCAAAGAAAGGGACAACATGTCACTCTCTTAAATATTATAAGTATATTAATTTTAATTTAGTGATAAACATCATGAAACTTCAAACATGAATAGTTTCCAGAAATCTAATGACATTATCTACATCATATAAATTTATTTATAATTTTTAGGTATTAAATAATTATCATTAATTTTGACACAATAGGGATGCAGAAATTATTTATTTAGTGAAAAATCAATAATATAGTTTTCATTGAAATATTAATACATATCAAAAGGCCAAAAAATCTGCAAAAAACATATTATTAGTGTATATATAAATCCTAATCATCCATTTGCCGAATTGTTGACCATTTTGATCCTTATTAAGATGATTATGACACTTATATTATTTTATTTTAAATGATGCCAAAGTTGTCACCTTCATAATTTAATAAATATAACAATTTAAATATTGTGATTTTAAAAGATAAATTAGATTAAAAGTATTATTGTGAAAGGGAATAGATTTATCTTCATCATAGGATTTTATTTTTAATTTTTATACAACAAATAAATATATTAAATAATTATACAAAAAATGATGTAGTAATTATTTTATTAAGAGATAAACCAAATAAATGGTTTTAAAAATAATAAAATAAATATTATATGAACTATTTAATATGATCCACTAATTTTATAGATACATATGACCTTTTATTAATCTATTAAAGCTTTTATTTATAAAATATCTTCTGTATATATTTTATTTAAATTCACATAAATGAATAGTTTCAAAATTGACACTATTGTTATTTTATAAACATAATATATTATAAAATTGTTTAAAAATCACAAAGATATTTAAAAATTATAAATTTAAATTTATATGGTATAAAATGTTATAAAGTATCCAATTATGGAAAATTCACAACAAATAAGTAATTATTTTTTATAATTTAATATTTAGAATGTTATTACCACAAATAAAATTAAATTGATTAAATGAGGATAAATCAAGTTGATAATGTTTAAAATAAATTACTAACAAGTCTAAATTTTATTGGTTGATGAGATTACAACCCTATATAATCTAATATTCTTATATGAGTCATTTTTTGAGGTTTTTAAGTGGGGTTAGATTTATTATAAATTAATATTTTTAAGAATTCCAAAGGTGCCCCTCTCCTCCCTTATAAAAGGGCACCTCCTCCCTCTCTTCCTCACACAACATTGAGCCTTAAATCTAGGCCAACCCCTGAAAAATTATATTCTCCACTTCCTTAGAAACATCCT
This sequence comes from Viscum album, assembly GCA_963277665.1. NCBI lineage: Eukaryota > Viridiplantae > Streptophyta > Magnoliopsida > Santalales > Viscaceae > Viscum > Viscum album. The sequence goes on from OY728132.1 coordinate 659,473,203, forward strand.
ATAGGTCCTGGTATTCTTAAAAGACCAATTTAAGTGCCCTAAGAGTAGGTCGCAAAGAGGCGCTTCAAAGAAGAGGTAATGTCCATTACCGATTCTTTCAACTTTATTTCTTCTTCCACTTATTCTTTTTTAGTTGTTTAATTATGAGGTAATAACATCAGTATCAATCATATAATGATATGTTATTATAAGTATGAAATAACCATATTTCGCCATCTATCCATCCAAAGAAAAACGAAATCACCGCGTGTGCGTACGTACGGAATACCGTCTCCACGCCGTGGTGTAATCTATTTTCCACCACCACCTTACTTGGATGGGTATAAGGGTGAAAGTAATGAATATATATGATTATTGTAAAGTGATATTGATTCTGTAATATTATACATACACTTTAATATAATTCTACGATCTTGGGAATGATATCACCGCTCGTGCGTACGTACGGACTACCGTCTCCATGACGCGAGGAGATTCACTCTCCATGTTAACCATTCATGAATGATTATAAAGTATATATAATGAATAATAATGAAATATATGACATAATAATGATACTGGATTTATTTATATATATATATATGTCATTTACTTAATTCCATTCAATTCAAAAGGGAAACGAAAACAGCGTTCATGCGCAAGTACGACCTATCGTCTCCATGAATGGTGTATTTCATTCCTTTTATCGATCTATAATATATATGTATATGATGAATATATATTATATATAAATCATGTTTTACATTCTGGAATTATGTAAATCAGGATATAAGTAATAATATCAAGAACGACAAGTCGAAACACATACGATAAATGAAATGATTTTACCCAAAACGCTGCTTTAACATGGAATTTACAAAAGAACGGGTAATATAAATTCATAAGTGAAACATATATGATATCATAACAATGAATATGATTCTTTAATAAGTCAATGAAATTATTTAAATCATTATACAGGAGGTTCGGATACGTACGAAGCTTATCAGACATAAGGTAAGGGATAATTGTGAAAATCTCATTTTTATCCAAGATTGCTTATTCGTCAGTATTTACTGGGGTTATTGCTATCATCCATGTCCATGTTTTATAAAATTGTATTCATGTATGTTTAAAGTCCTTTTTAACCCTTTTTACTTTTACCCCATGGTATGGAAGGAATCTTTCTTTTATTTACCCTACAAGGTACTTTTTGACTTTTCCGACAAAAGTACAAGAAGAATGTTTTTTTAACGTATACGACATGAAAGGATTTTTACGGTTTTATAAAGCCTTATTTTCATGAAGATTACTCCAAAATATTTCATGACTATTTTCAAAAAAACCCCTTTCTTTTAAAATTGCATGACATTTTGTAAAAAGAAAATGATTTTAAAGAAAAAAGGATATTTTCCTCAAGAATTCATTTCAAGTGTTTTATCAAAACAATTTTCATCTAAGATGACATTATTTCACATGTGTATGTTTCAAGTATCATGTTTCTATGATTTACATGGTTTCAATTTTCTTATGATGAAATGTCCATTTGTTTTATATGTATTATGAAATGATGGGATGATGTTTATGAAACCCATTTTATTCTTTGGGTTATGATGAATGTTATAAGTTTATTTTGTTGCACAACTAAGAATGATTTCATTATGAGATGGGTGGGACCTATATCTACCTCCAATGAATTGAGTAAAGATTTATATCTCATGAGTTAGACATGGCTGGAACAGCAAGTTAAACTGGTTCAGTAATACAGGACTGGAACGAGGAGTGAACTCGATTCAGAAAGGGACTTTGTCCACTAAGATGGTCTTGGAAGAAATGCATTGGCTACTATGGAAATCATATAATGTGGTTAATGGTTGCCACAATTACATGTTTTATACCCATGATATTTTATCATGATTTATGTTCCCTTATGATATATGCCTTACGTACTTCCAAGATTTATGTCTTTGCTCAAGATTTTGATGTTTAAACATTATGTTCATGTTTTTAAGTTAAAATGTATATGGTATGTTTTATTTTATCCATGCTTACCCTTACTGAGAATTTGAGCTCACCCTTTTTATGTTTTATTTTCCCCGAGGATCAAAAGAAATGTTTTAGGTAAGGAAACAAAAAGTGGAAGATCTTTATGGGAGATGTTTAAGATCTTTCACCACAATTAGAAGATTACGTTCCAAGTTTCCAAAGACACTAAACTTTTACGGTCCTTGTGTGTCTATTTTGGTTATGTATTAAGTATTCCGCAAAAGTAATGTAATGTCCATGTACGTCAAGCTTTGGGTCTCTACAATTATTTTTAAAAATCAAATTCAAAAAAATTTCAACATTTAGTTTTAAAATAGGTTCACTATTAAAAAGAGGTAAAACCCGGTCCTGTGTGTAGTTTATGTTAATCGAGTGTCGTTTGTAGTGTCAGATTAAAATTGTGTATATAAAATTCTAACAAAAAAATTATATTTATTCTAAAAGAAAAATATTGTAATATCTTTGGGTGTATCATATTTCTTTCACAAAAATTTAAAAAATAAATTTTTATGATGAATAATAGTCTTTTTTATTTAAAATTAATATTTATAGGCGAAGATATATTCTTACTAATCCTATATAATAAATGTCATAGTTATTGAACACATGAGTATGAAATCATTTAATTTTGTTAAAATAAAGAATTATAAATGTCATAATATCATGAAATTGGATCTTAAAGTTATAATTTCAATACATGGATGATTATGATAAAAAATAACTCAAAAAATAAAATTGTGGAAAGTTCTAGAAAAATTTTATAGTCGTTATAAATTTATTTTTGCACTTAATTTCTCGATAAACCATTTACCATGGTATAAAACATTACTAATGTTCAAATTCATATAGTATAAAAGTAGAATGTACCTATTTATTTAATTTTGAAATATGAATAAAAATATTAAATCCACTTTAAAAAAACTTAAAACACATAAGTGGAATAATTTAATTTAAAATTAAATTGAAAAAATGTGACAAAAAGTAGTTTTTTAGAAAACTTTTTTTAATGTAAAAAGTTTTTATAATAATTCAAGTATAAACCCCGTTTAAAAAAAATAATTGGGATTATCTATATAACAATGAAATAAGGACAATTTTATAATAATCTAAAACATAATTTAACCTTTAAAATACTCGAAAAATACAATTTTTAATAAAAACCACATTTTCCCTATTCTTTGAAAAATCAAACCTTTGAGAAAATTATCAAAACAATTCATCTTATGATAATTTTGATATGATAAATTAGAAAACAAAACTCATTTTTCTAAAATTAATATTCTATAATTAAGTAAAATATTATAATAATATATCTACATAATTCCAGAATACTATTTAAATATTAAAATAATTTATTCCATGATTACCTTTGTTATTACAATAATCATGTTAAATTAAACATGAAACTTTTACCCTTAAGGTCGTTATAAAACAATATATATATACTTATATAATGTGATCCTACATAATCAATTTTATATAATCTAGTTTTTAACAATGAGAGAGTATTCAATCGATTTATACATCTATCGAGTTACCATTGTTCTTATTCTTCTTCTCATTCTTCTTTTTTCATTATGTGCACAATCTCTTTCACATTATCTTACTCTATATCTATTTAATAAACATTAAATATCATTTTTATATAACCCTTACAAAAAAGGGTCTTATTTAAAGTTGAAATTTTAATTTCAAGTTTAAATTAAAACTATAAACATCCTTTAAATTATCCACAACTTCTCTAAAACTTATTCTATATTTAGATATTTCTAGATATACTATAGCATAAATCAAGGGTTGAGTATGTATATATATCATTAAATAAGAAGATAGTATATATTATTAATTTTAAAACCCCTTCTCTCTTTATAGTGTGGAAATGTTCTTCTGAGTGCAATTCATCTTTCCACCATAGAACAACATAGATCTAAATTTTTATGGTACAAAATAATGGTGTGACTCTACCCCAAAACGCACACTCTATACCATACTATGGAAATAACTTATATAAAAGGTGTGAATATATCTTAATTCTCAATAATATATATATATTTCATTAATAATTTTTATTATTTTATTATGTTGTGATTTCCATCATTACACCCCCACCCCATATTCTCAAACTATTTGTATATTAACTTCTACTTTTGAAATTTAATATATAAATGAAAAACTTATAAATTTTCATTTTCAATCTTTTGAAAAGTAAAAATCCATATGTAACATGTATATAAATCTTTCATTTTAACACTTTTGATTGAGGAGAATTCCAAATTTTTCAAATATGAAAACCCCACATATCAAAAGTTATTATTTATTGAAAATAAAAATAGTACTTACAGAAGAACTTATGTTCATAGGAATTTAAAACTTTTTAGTTATGAAAACATCACCTATTAGAATTACATACGTATAGAAAAAAACATTACATGTAGAGAACCATAAATTATGTGTAATTTTCTTATAGAAAAAACTTTATATACTGAATATAAAAACCTTTGGTATCATAATTTTTTATATTATCGATTTTCAACTTGTATAAATACACGATCATTAAAAACCATGTGAATTAAACAATGATTATATTTTTTGGAAATTACAAATGTTTTTACACATTTTACTCCAAATAAATTTAACATATTGAGGATAAAATTATTATGTTGGAGATATGTTAATTTTTTGTAGTGTTATATTTACTAAATTTTGTCCATAAATGTTCTAAACTCAAAAACATGAAGAATTATTCTAAAAATACAATTTTTTTAAAACCAAAAAAATTCATAATAATAATTTTATCACATTATAAAAATTATTATATGTGACTATGAATTTGATTTATGTTATGAAAACAAAATCCTACACAAATACATACCTACTCCTCTATTTCAAATATTTTATACCATTTGAAAAAAAACATAATGAAAGGAATTAATCATAACCTTTTGATTTAAAAAAACTGCCCTTGGGTCTCTATATTGTCAAAAACAAACCAGGGGTGACCTAGAACTCATCACCCAAGCCATTTCACAACAAGACCTGAGTGGTGTTCCCGATCCTCCCAAGCTGGAAACTTGTGTCGGGAATCAAGATAAGGAAGTTGAGAATGATTTCGAACATAAAAATGACAAATAAACAAAAATATATAGATCAATAAAACTATAAACAATAGTAGTGGAAATAAGTATAACTACATATAACTCCATGTGACTTGAGGGTCCCCACCGTCCACTAAACCAATGTTTCTCCATGAAAACCATATACAACCTATAATTATAAAGATAAGTTAAAAATAAATATGAAACAATAGCCATGTGTATTGAACCTCAATAGGAATTTTAAAATAGTATATTCCCATTTTCATATCCTTTAAATTCAAGATCCATCAATATCAAGTTTGAAATACAATATATAAACATTATCTTTTTAAAATATTTCCTTAAAAACAAATCATGGTCCATTTCCATTTTCATTGAAAACTATTTTCTTTTATAAGAAGTAATAATTAACATTTTAATGAATAAAGGATATATATAAAGGAATGTTGATTTTATTTAAAAATGGAAAATAAGTTTCAAATTATTCTAAAAAACATTTCTATAATCTTTTGAAAACTGTTTTATCACCTTTAGTAAAGAGATATACAGTATAAGTAGGAAAAATAAATGATCATAAAAGGAAAATGGAATGTAGTAAGTATGAGTAACCAACCAAACAAGGCACCTAAATCATCCACCATTGGCCACTAAGTGCTAATGTACATGGTAAATCCTATGAGCTTAGTGGATACTCAAGAACATACTAAAACCTATCTCATATCATAAGAATTTCTCACTAGATGACATCAATTTGACCACACATTCAATCTTAACCTACATAGACTAACTTAGGGGCACAATCTTGAAGGAGAGATGGTCTATAATAAGGTCCACTAGACACTTCATAATATAAACTAGTACATAAATTGTTTCTATAAAATCTAGAAGCTATGATAGGTTACCATTTCATGTTTAAAGAGGGGGTGTTCCAAACAAAATCATGTATGAAACCAACCATACACACATTTCTCACAAGCACAGACACATGAACCAACCCTAGAAACACTCTACAGAACAATCCCTTACATTTCAACCATTATATAACATGAGAGTCCCATAATAAGGAACTTCCATAGTATTGAACATAAACAAGTAAAGAGGATCATCTTGGGGGAGTTTTCAAATTTTAAATAATTTATAAAAGTTTCAAATGGGCCTCAATCAACCATTAAAGGAAAAACAATAACAAAAAGGAAAAAAAACCATTTATAAATAGAAATCCATTTATAAGATCATTTTTTAAACCAAAAAATGTTCAAAAGTCCAAAACCTATTTTTAAGAATCAAAAGTCACTCATAAACTCCAATTGGTCATTTTTACCAACCCTTGGAATGCACATTAAATAAAAAAACTTCACACAATTAAAATAAAAAGATGAAATTACATTATTTCATAGAAAACCTTTATTCTAGAAACCATACATCACTAATTATAACTATGTAAAGGTGGGAAAGAAAATCACTCCATGTAATATTGTATTTATTGGCTAAATTAAAAGTGATCCAACCTCAAAAATTCCAATTTTTGATGAAGACTACTCAAATTCCATTTTTGATTACTCGCATTTGCATGTTCACTTATATATAAGGACACATAGACCCTATGTACATAATTTAATATCTAAACATGTAAAATGGAATCCTTAAATATATTCTTAAACATAAATACACACCTTTAACCTACCAAAAAATATATATTTGTATATATATACACAATATCACCTACCCCAATAAATATATTCATACCGCTATGTGTGAATATATACATAATGGTGGAACTTATGTATATATATGCCAACATATGTATGCCTGTGTAAGTATCTTTTGACAATAGAAACCCAAAACTACCACATTGAGGTCCAAAACACTCTATAAAAATAAGAGGAACAAAAAAAACCACAAAACCCTTAATTTAAAATTGATGAAAATAGAAGGAACCAGAGACACTTACTTGAAATGGAAGCAAAACCCACTACCATTGGTGACCATGGAAATAAACAGACTCAACGTGAGTAACGAACCCAAAACATTAAGAATCAAAAACGAAAAAAATGAAAAATGATTTACTGTTGGGGATTTTCTCACACATGACACGAAAGAGGAGTAAAATCACAAAATAGAAGAAGGATTAGGGATATTTTACTTATTGAAGAGGAATGAACCCAAAATCAGTTGGATAAATGATCACCAGAGGGAAGAGAGGAGGCATTCTAGAGCCCTCACAGTCTCCAAGTTATGTGAGAGAGGAAGGAGGAGGAGTGGGTGGTTTGCTGCAAAGGGGAGTCTCGGGGGAACAAAATTAGGGTTTATTAAAACCAAATAATAATAATAATATTCATGATAATATTCATAATAATATTTTTACTATTCAAAAAATTTATTTTAATTTTATATTATTTATTTTTATTTTATGTTCATTTTATTTTTATTTTTTTTAATCTAGGAAGGCTTGAATGGTTTAACCATATGGATTTCTAGACCGTTCATAAACTATATTCACCCTACTAGAGGTATGGTACCCTCGCACAGGCCAACCACACGATTTGAGGAACCATGCACTAACCGTGAAACTAAGCTATATTTTATTTTACATATCCATTTTTCACAATTGTCACCTGGTTTCCTCTGAAATTGTGCAATCTGTGCTACACTAATAGAAGGGATAATGGTTACTTATAGCCCTTACATGGTTTGATCCAAACCATACACAAACTGTGCATAGGTCCATAAACCACCTGAAGACTCCGACACTCTAAAATTTTCTCCAAGAACTCAACCAAATCCTTGACCAAAATATTCAACATCATAGAAAAAATTAAGAGAAATAATTTCCTAAGTGAGACAATAATAACCCCTAAAAACATTATAGACCTATAAATCCGCAAAACTAAACAATGAATGAAACTATAACACACAAAATCCTGAGACAACGAAAACATGAACCATAGTGTCAATTTTTAACTTCAAAAGTCACACCTGACTAGTACTAGAAAGAATCACAATAAGAAAAACCATGATGAAAAGAAGAAGTTTAAACTCTTAATGAGAACCAAAAATGCATGAAAAATATTTAAATTACAAGAACAACCAAATTAGGGACCCCACACACGGACAAACATGGGAACTATTTACACATACTAACCCCCACCACACGGGGGGCCTAAAAAATCCCCCAAACCAATATTCAAACCAAACCCAGATTCATCACCTCCATAAGATGCAGGTATATAAAATATTAGGACAACCCAAAACTAAAATCAATCCTCTGAGAGAAAACCTTTCAAGGGGTTTCTTACATAAAGAACAACAATAATATATACAAGAAAAAAAATACATTAAGCGTTGTCATAGCCAAAGATGAACTTTTGAGAATTTTGGAAACTAAAAAAGAGGAACTTAAATCATTACCACTCCATCATAGAATAAAAAATTTAGACAGGGTTTTCCACACACCTTTGATTCTTGAATATACAAAATCTTGACTCCATGTTATGCAGACAGAGCCTTTATGTTTGAAGTATCCATGGATCACAGTTTGAAGCTGATATCCTCTGACCAAGACTTCTTTTCTGACTATGCCACATGAAAGAAATTCACCATGTGAACCAAATGGCCACAGATATAGAAATCCATCATAAGATTATGTCAAGATGAAATAGAGTTCCTAAACTGGCTATAATGGTAGAAAATAATGAGTGGTATGGTGAGGAATATAAGAACTAACAAGATCTATCAACAGAAAAAAGGAAACCAAATCATTGAAAATTTCAACCTCCCCTTTCATCGTCACATGACCTGTCGAGAATCCATGAGATCTGTAACTTCTCATTGCAACACCCCAATATTTTATAGTACGTTATCTCTTTAAAGTAATTTAATATCTTTGTCTATACACAACACCGAGTTCGAGCACATCACAACCTATCACACTAACCATTTAAAAAAAATTATGAATAGTATTAACCACATTTTTAATTATATATATATACTATATAATTTTAACATTCATATTTTGTGTTTCATAGACATAATATAAGGTCAAATTCATTTTTTAGATAAAAGAATTATTTTTAAAAAATGAAGTTTTACTCTTAATGGAAACCCCTTTTTAAATCCAATATTTGACACTTTTATATATTCAATTTAATGAAATTAAATTCCTCTTTAGAAGAGTGACATAAAAATTTAGTTTGGATAAATTTTTGGTACTTTTCTGATAACTTTCATATTTTGATGAATAATGAAAAATACTAAATTTTAATTGAAAACAACTTTTTTAATCAAAAAAATTTATAGCGTTAAATTATAAATTTGAGTGGTTTTAAAGTGTAATTAGATTCTATTTTTATCATTTAATATAATTCAGGTCATTGGATGTAATTTTATATTTAAATTGTATATAAACACATGTCAATCTTTTGGAAGTTTTTACTTCTTAAAAAACCCGCTTTCTGGTTTTCACAACGAGAATTAATTTTAAATTAATTAATGCAACTCATATTTTTAGAATTTGGTAAAATAGACATAATTTTTGGATTTGTAATATCAAAATTATCTTGGGTTATTTTTTGGTATTTTTATAAAAACTTTGATTTTTAATGAATAGTGAAAAACACTACATTATTGTTTCAATCCAACATTTATTAAAATAATTATTATTTTAATTTAATGTTTTTAAAGTAAAAATAGATAAATAATACCTATATTATTTCAATTTAATTCATTGGAGTCATTTTATATTAATGTTAGATGTATAAAAGTTTATTGATTTTTGACGTCTTTTACCCACCTGCTAGGCATATTTACAAATTTGAATAAAATGTAATTTTACCAATTATTTTAATTGAATTTAAAAAATCCAAGAGACATGGTTGAAATTAGTAAGTAAAATGTGGTTCAAGAGGATGAAAATAATTTTTGGTGAATAGTAACTTTTGAATTTTATTTACCACGGTTAAAAGTAAATAGGGTAATTAAAGTTAAAAATGATATTATAATTACCCTAAAACATGTCCTAATTCTATTGGATAAGTTTATTTCGACCAAAATCAACCTTTTGAATAAAATAAGATCCTTTTGGTTCACTTGGATAATATTAGGACATTTATTATAATTTTATTTAAAGAAGAGTTAAAAGTGTTAAATTTAAGGTTTAATAACTAAACCATTTTTAATATAGGGTTATACATAAGGTAAATTTTACTATAAATATACATTAGAAATATAGAAATATTTTCTATATCATGGTATTTTATTTATAATTTTTAAGAATTAAATAATTAAATTTATTTATGACACAATGATGATGCAGTAATAACCTTATTAATGAAAGATTACAATAATTGATATTAAAAATAACAAAATAAATTTTAATTGATACTTTTGAATAAGTCCATGAATTTTATAGGTTAATATGACATATTAGTGTTAACTTAATGTATTTTTTTAAGTCATCATTTTTTTTACTTTCCCAAAAACCAAATACTAAATAGTGTCAAAATTGACATAAATGAGTTTTTAAAACAAATACTATAGTACTAAATGATATAATATTCCTAAAAATCTATGGTTCAGCCAAAAGACTTATATAATGATATATATGTTCTTAATGAACCACTTTATGTTCTCTTGGTATTTTATAGTAAGTTTATTTACAAGTTAATTTAAAAATACAACTAGACATTGTAAAAGTTAAACTATTTCACTAAGAGTTAAATCTAAAAGATAAGGTAAATATGGTAACCTAAACTCGTTTTAAACCTATTGTTTGAGAGTATTTATACCCATAACCACATTATCCTCAAAATAAATCCATTTGGGGCCATTATAAACCAAAAATTATTTTATAATAAAATTATATTTCAAGATTGTCCTAAATTGACCCTCACCTCTCTTATAAAAGAATACTTTCCTTTCTCTCAAAATAATACCTCCATAACAATTTGGCTTGGACAAACCCTGCTCTAATTTCTTCACAACTACTCTAAATTCAACCTAGAGGCCTTAATTTGATTATAAATACAACCTAAAGAGCCCTTTTTTTCAAATCAAAAGAAAGAACTTGAAGAAGAGGTAATTATTTCATCACCTCTTTCAAAGTTCATTTCTTCTTCCACTTCCTCTCTCTTGGTTGTTTCCATACCAAAATATTAACTCCAGTACCCTCTAAATACTGTAATTTTATTTTATATATGTTAAAACCATATTCATTATCTTATCCATCCTATGAATGAAAAAGTCACCATACGTGCGTACGTACAGCTTACCGTCTCCACGTCGTAGTGTAGTTTGTTATTTGAAAATTCATTATTCGGATGAGTATAATAATGAGTATAATTTCTTTAAATAATAAATATAACATGTTAATTATTTTGTATATATAATATATCAAAAAATTACATACGATTTCACCATCAATAGAATGATATCATCGCTTGTGCGTACGTATGGCTTACCATCTCCACGACACGATGAGATTGATTTCAACATTCACCATTCAATGATGATTATAAAAATATATATTATCAATAAATATGTATTATATGAAATAATAATGCTACTAGATATATATATATATATATATATTGTTATTTACATATATCGCATTCACTTACTTCTGTTCAATACGATATGAAAATGAAAACAACATTTATGCATACGTACGACCTACCTTCTCCATAAACGGTGTTTTCCTTTTTCTATATCTATATATTATAAATATTTATTTTCTTAATATATATTATAAATAAATATTGTTTTATATTGTAGAATCAACGAAATCATGATATAAGTGATACAATCAAGAATAACAAGTTAAAACATGTATGATAAAGAAAGCGATTATTACTCGAAATATTATTTTAACATAGAAATTATTATTAAATGCGTAGTATAAAGACATAAATGAATAATGTGTGATAAAATAAATATGAATATGGTTCTGGTATAATTTAATAACATACTATTGTCATTATACATGAGGTTAAGCGTACCCTCAACCAAAGGAAAGTACAAGGTAAGAGTTAATTTCTCAATCTCATTATAATCTGAGATTGTTTATGTGTAAGTATTTACTGGGAAATTTTAATCACCCATGTCCACATGTCATAAAAATGTTTTCAAAATGTATATTTTAATGTTTTGTGGAAGGAACTATTTATCAAGATAAAAATTTTAAATGTTTAAATGATTTATCATTCTAAATATTTTTAATTAATTTCCATGTTTTAAATATTATTTTAATGATTTATTTATATGGACATGATTGTTTTAAATTGTTAATTCATTTCAAAAGTTTCAATGTGGTATGGGACACTTTGATTCAAAAATATAATTTAAATGACTTCCTTTATAAATGCATGGCTTTTAAATGATTTCACAAAAAGGGATATTTCTCTCAAAGAGTTTTACTGATCATTTTCAACTATGTCAACATCCTTTACATGATTTTATTATTGATTGAGGTTGATTTATTATAATAAAATCTTCCATATTGTATTGAATGAGTTATGATATGTTTGACTATGGATGTGCAATTTTTCTACCATTCATGGTATATGGTTAAAGTATTGACATTTCGTATGCTTGTTTTAATACAAATGTTTATGCTAAGTTTAAAAATTTTAATATGAGGAATGAATTGGACTTGTTAAGTAAATGGTGGAGCCCGCTATATCTCCTCAGTGCATTGGTAGGTCTCATGAAAAAAACTGGTGTCTTGCCACAAGGCCTTAAAAAATCTTATTTTTAGTCTTGGAACGAGGCCTTGAATATGTGGTTATGATGTCTGGCCTTATGCATTCCATAATTATGAAATTAGCTAATGATATTACATGTGTTTTTTTGACTAGTATAATATCCATGTGAATAATTAAATGGAATTATTTGATTTAACTTTTCCATATTATTATGAATTTTAAGTTTAAAAGGATTTTGTTTTAGTCTTATACATTTCCTTAAATGTTTATGCTTTTATATGAATGTTTCTACTATATTGTTATCCTTAATGAGAATCTAAGCTCACCCATTTATTATGTTATCATTTTCCTAGGATGTGAAGAAGTATATTATGATTAACCTATGGGGATAGGCCAAAGAATATGAGTGTGTTCAATGGGGACACAATGTTGTTGTTTTTTATTTATGGATGTAAAACTTATGTATGTATCTAGTACTTTAAAGGACACTAAACTAATCGTTCCTTCGAGACTTGATCTCTTTTGATCATGCCAATATTATCTAATAATGCACCGACTCTAGGAAACTAGGGTCGAGGAATTATAGTTGGTATTGGAGGAAGTTTAGTACAAACCTTGGAAACTAGATTTTGAAAATCTTTGATTAGAGAACTTTACCCTAAGATATAATTTGAGGATTAATATAGAATAACTTCCTAGAATTTTGGTAATGTAGATATTTTGTGAATTTTACAAGCAATACATCCCTATATGGATATGAGAAAGTAGACGCGGCTCTGGAAAATATGTACCTAGGAGTGAAAATCCAACAATGAGTTTTGGGCTTGACCCAGGGTATCCTGGTACATGACAACAGGCTTTTCTGCACTCTTGGTTATGACACTCCTAGGGGATATACTTAGGATAATTCACATTTTCTTTACAAACCTTTATGAAAGATTAATGAGTAAATATCTTCTCAAAGAAATTTTTTATGATTGTGGATTATATGCATAAACCGTTCAATTTATTTTAGGTATTTTAAAAGTTTGGATTTATGCATTGTGATTCATAAACTAACCAAGTGTATGACATTGTTTATAAATGGTTCTCAGTAGAAGGAATGAGAAATACAAAAATACACATGATCCAAAGAGTAAGAAGGATCATATCTTTCATGGTGTTAAGACAACATTTAGAAGGGAAATAGTCTCCAACGTATTCTCATCATATGAATAAATAGTATCATGTGTTAATAAGACATGTAAAGAATTATCTGAGTCCTATGGATTTTAAGGGAAGCCAGATAATAAAAGGATGGTAGAGATAAATATGGATAAAGGGAATAAGGGAAAGAAGTATTTTCCCATATGTGATAACTATGGAAAGAATCACCTTGGTAAATTTTTGAAGGGAATGGGAGTTTCTTATAAGTGTGGAGAAAAAAGACACCAAGTACATGATTGTACGGGTATGAAAAGGTTTTCAAATGTTGAATGATTAATATGAAAGGAGTTGGGAAACTACGCAAATCAATGTCTCAATCATCATTGTATACTACAAATTATGCTATTAGATAATAATCAATTTATGATACTACCGCAGATGAAGAGGAATGACTAGTGTTCTTATAATGATATTAAATAATTATGTCATTTGAGTGTTGTATCAACTATTTACTAGTTATAATAATTATGGATTATATAAGGATTGTAATGCAGTACTATTTCATAAAGGATTTGAGATTCTGTGGTACCAAGAAAAGTGACTCAATAGCAGGTTAAATTTTTTGAAAAATACATGGTTGAAGGAAAGATAAACCTTAATATGGTCTTAATACTGAGGTATTGATTTTGGAATATGAGATGATTAATTTGGAAAAATTATATTGGATATTATTGACTACCTTGGAACTAATTAATGGTTTGTTTATTCCATCATTGTTGGAGATTGCAACATTTTTTTATTTAAGGAGTATATCTAGTATTCTATGTTTTATAGAAGGAAAAAGGAAGTACATACCAATTCAAATATGGTTTTTCTAGTAATTTATTTTATTACCATGTCTTAAGAGAGTACTCGATGAAGCCATTCACATGTATATTATGTGACCTTCCTTATAAATTTTGGATCGTGGGTTTGGACATAAGTATTATGGATAAGTTTAAAGGTTTGAATGGATTAAGTTTGACATTGGATACTATTTTTTAGGTTAAATAATTTCTTAATATTATTTTTGGATTGTTATAAAATGGAAAACCCGGAGGTCGACCGAAAACCCGTCGCCTCCAGAAAGGCCGCGAGACTTGATCCCACAACCAAAGGGCGAAAAGGGTGCATCACCTACCACTGGCCTACATGATGTCCTGGTTTGTATAATGTAGTTTTTTTAAAATGGTATGAAAGGTGAATTGTAAATTTATTTTTTTGAAACCCTATACAATTAGGTTAAATATAATATTTTTGAGTTCTATTATCTATTTGGATTGAAAATGAGTTTGTGACAGAAATTATTTAAAGGATGGAACTCTACTTGTTAAGTATTTTTTTCTTATTCGATGAAGAAATTAATTCTTAAACATTAGGGACATGAACTTATAACCAAAAAATGTTTTATCCTAATACCTTATGTTTTGTTGAACCGATTATATTTTAAATCATCATTGATTTATGGCTTTGAGGCCCTAAATTTTCCATTTATTGTTCATTTGTTTGTGATTGATGACCTCAATCACTCCCTATAAATATTTATGTTTTTCCTCCAATCATGTTTCTATAATTTCCACCAATGTTATACAATTTGAAACCCTAATTTGTTGGTAACATTTTTTATTTCCTTTTCCTTCTTATTAAGATTAAATTTTATTAACCCTATTTCTGATGTGGGTTTTCCACAAAGGTATTTGGTATTTTAAACCTTTTATTTTCAAATAACAATTTCAAATTACAAGGATGAAATTTAATAATATAGGGGAGAATGTGACACCCCATGATTTCATAGTACATTATCTCTTTAAAGTAATTCAATATATTGTGCTATAAGAAACACATAGTTCAAGCTCATCTTGACCTATCAAACTAGCCATTTAAAAAGAGATTATTAACAGTATTGTCAACATTCTTAATTATATATATATATATATATATCCTGTTTAATTTTAACATTTATATATTTTGTTTTTTATACATAATATAAGGACAAAATCAATTGTTCAGATAAAATAAGTATTTTTAAAAAAATTAGTTTTCCACCTTTGAATGGAAAACCCTTTTTAAATCCAAATATTTGACACTTTTATATATTCAATTTTATGAAATTAAATTATTCTTTAGAATAGGGACATAAAAATTTAGTGTGGATTAATTTTTGTTACTTTTCTGATAACTTTCATATTTTAATGAATAGTGAAAATACTAAATTTTAATTGAAATTTTTTTTTAATAAAAATAATTTATAGTGTTAAATTATGAATTTGAGTGGTTTTAAAGTATAATTATATTATATTTTTATCATTTAATATAATTTCGGTCATTGTATGTAATTTCATTTTTAAATTGCACAAAAACATATGTCAATATTTTGATAGTTTTTACTTTTTAAAAACACACTTTCTGCTTTTGAAAATAGGAATTAATTTTAAATTAATTAATAAAAATAATATTTTTTAAATTTGGTAAAATAGACATAATTTTTGGATTCTTAATATGGAAATTAACTTAGGGTGAAGTTTTGGTATTTTTCTGAAAACATTAAATTTTTGATGAATAGGGAAAAACACTGTGTTATTATTTAAAACTGAATTTTATTTAATAAAAATTATTTTTATTTAAATTTATTTTAAAGTAAAAATAGACAAATAATACCTTTATTAGTTCAATTTAATTCAATTTATTCATTTAAAAATAATATTAGATGTATGAAATTTTATTGAATTTTTTTAATGTCTTTTATCGACCTTCTAGGAACATTTGCAAATTTGTATAAAAAGTAATTTAACCACTTCTATGAATTGAATTTAAAAAATATGAGAGAAATAGTTTTAATTAGTAAGTAAAATGTGGTTCAATAGGTTGAGAAATTGTTTTGGTGAATAATAACTTTTGAATTTTATTTACCACAGTTATTAGTAAATAGGGTAATTAAAGGTAAAAATGATATTATAATTACCCTAAAACATGTCCTAATTCTATTGGATAAGTGTATTTCGACCAAAATCAACCTTAAAAAATATTATCCTTTTGGTCCACTTGTATTAGATTAGGACATTTAATATTATTTTATTTAAAGAAGAGTTAAATGTGTTAAATTCAGAGTTTAATAACTATAGCATTTTTAATATAGGGTTATATATATGATAAATTAGAATATAAATATTCATTATAAATATAAAAATATTTACTATATTAGGTTAGTTTATTTATAATTTTTAGATATTAAATAATTAAATTTATTTATGACACAATGATGATGCAGTAGTTACATTATTAATGAAAGATTAAAATAATTGATATTATAAATATCAAAATACATGTAAATTTAGCCTTTTTATGCATTAAATGATTTTTATAGGTTAATATTACATGTTAGGGATTATTTATTTTACTTTTTATAAGTAATCAAGTTTTTTTGACTTTCACAAAAACCAAATACAAAATAGTTTCCAAATTTACATAAATGAGTTTTTAAAACAAATACTATATTATTAAATGATATAATATTCCTAAAAATATATGGTTTTCCCAAAGGACTTATATAATGATATATATGTAATTAATTAACCAATTTAGGTTC
Organism: Viscum album; assembly: GCA_963277665.1. Lineage (NCBI taxonomy): Eukaryota > Viridiplantae > Streptophyta > Magnoliopsida > Santalales > Viscaceae > Viscum > Viscum album. Next base: position 659,490,791 of record OY728132.1, read on the forward strand.
TCTTATTATTTTATATTAAGTTTATTAACCATGTAATATTAAAATACAACAACACATTGTAAAAGTTGAACTATTTAACTAAGAATTAAATCTAAAAGATAAGGTTAATATGGTGGAATAAACTTGTATAAAACATATTGGTTGAGAGGATTTAGACCCATATCTACCTTATACTCTAAATAAATCCATTTTTATCCATTATAAACCGAAAATGAATTTATAAAAAAATAATAATTCAAGATTTTCCTAAAGTGACCCTCACCTCTCTTATAAAAGGGTACTTTCCCTTCTCTCAAAATGACACCCCCAAAGCCATTTGTCTCACGAAAACCCTATTAAAATATCTTCTCAACTACTGTAAATTTAATTTATAGGCCTTAAATTTATCAGAAATTCAACCTAATTAGGCCTTTTGTTCAAATAAAAAGGAACAACCCGAAGAAAATGTAATTATTTCATCACCTATTTCAAAGTTTTTTCCTTCTTCCACTTCCTCTCTCTCTTTGTCTTTTCCATACCAACATAACAAGTCCAATACATTCTACATACTGTAATGTTATTATAAATATTTTACAACCATATTTATTATCTAATCCATCCTATGAATGAAAAATTCACCATACGTGCGTACATATGACTTACCGTTTCCACGTCATGGTGTAGTTTGGTATTCAACACTTCATTATTTTGATGGGTATAATAATGAGTATAATTTATATATATAATAAATATAACATGTTAATTATTCTATATATATCATATAACATACAATTACATATTATTTCACCATCAATATAATGATATCGTCGGTCGTGCGTACGTACAACTAACCGTCTCCACGACGTGATGAGATTCATTTCCATGTTCACCATTCAATGATGATTATAAATATATATATATATAATAAGTATGTAATATATGACATAATAATGCTACTGGAAATATATATAAATATATATATATATGTATGTATGTATGTATTTACATACATCACATTCACTTACTTCCGTTCAATACGATATGAAAACCGAAACCACGTTTATGCGTACGTACGACCTACCCTCTCCATAAATGGTGTTTTCCATTTCATATATCTATATACTATACATATTTATATTGTGAATATATATTATACATAAATAATGTTTTATATTCTGGAATCAATTAAATAATGATATAAGTGATACGATCAATAATAACTAGTTAAAATGTACGACAAAGAAAGTGATTATTACCCAAAATATTATTTTAACATTGGAATTATTATTAAATGGGTAGTATAAATCCATAAATGAATAATGTATGATATCATAAATATAAATATGGTTCTGTTATAATTTAATAACATTCTATTTTCATTATACATGAGGTTAAATGTACCCTCGACCAAAGGAAACAACAAGGTAAGGGTTAATTTCTCAATCTCATTATTATCTGAGATTGTTTATGTGTAAGTATTTACTAGGAATTTTTTATCATCCACGTCCATGTTACATAAAAAAATTCAAAATTAATATTTTAAGGTTTTTTGGAAGGTACTCTATATAAATATCATCATTTTAAATGTTTTAATGATTTATATTTCTAAGTCTTTTTAATTAATGTCCATGTTTTAAAAATGATTTTAAGGATTTATTTATATAGAAATGATTGATTTAAAATGTTAATTCCTTTAAAAAGTTTCAAAGTGGTATGGGATACTTTGATTCAAAAATATCATTTAAATGAATTCCTTTATAAAGGCGTGACTTTTAAATTATTTCCCAAAAAGGGATATTTCTCTCAAAGAGTTTTACTGATCATTTTCAACTATGTCAACATCCTTTACTAGATATTATTATTAATTGTGGTTGATTTATTATAATACAATCTTCTATATTGTATTGAATGAGTTATGATATGTTTGACTATGGATGTGCTATTTTTATACCATTCATGGTTTATGGTTAAATTATTGAAATTTCTTATGCTTGTTTTAATACGAATTTTTATGTTAAGTTTAAGAATTTTCATATGAGAAAGGAATTTGACTTAGTAAGTGACGGGTGGAGACCGCTATATCTCCTCAGTGTATCAGTAGGTCTCATGAGACAAACTAGTGTCTTGGCACAAGGATTTGAAAAAAATATTATTTTTAGTCTTGGCATGAGCCCCTAACTATGTGGTTATGATGTCCAGAATTATGCATTCCATCATTATGAAATTAGCTATTGATATTACATGTGATTATTTTACTAGTTTAATATCCATGTGAATAATTAAATGGAATTATTTGATTTATCTTTTCCATATTATTATGAAGTTTAAGTTTAAAAAGATTTTTTTAGTCTTATACATTTCCTTAAATGTTTATGCTTATATAGGAATGTTTCTGCTATATTATTATCCTTAATGAGAATCTGAGCTCACCCCTTTCTTATGTTTTCTTTTTCCAATTATGTGAATAAGTATATTATGATTAACCTTCAGGGATATTCCAATTAATATGAGTGTGTTCAAAGGGGACACAATGTTGTTTTTTTATTTCAGGATGTAATGTAAAACTTATGTATGCATCTAGTACTTCCAAGGAAACAAAACTAATAGGTATTTTGAGACATGATCTCTTTTGATCATTTTGATATTATGTAACAATGCACCGACTCTAGGTTACTAGGTTCGGGGCATTACAGTTGGTATCATAGGAAGTTTAGTACAAACCTTGGAAACTAGATTTATAAAAACTCTGATTAGAGAACATTACCATAAGATAGACATGGAGGATTAGTATAGAATAACTTCCTAGAATTTTAGTAATGTATAGATTTTGTGAATTTTCCAAGAAATTCATTTCGTATGCTTGTTTTAATACGAATGTTTTGGTTACATTTTAACATTTTCATATGAAGAATGCATTGCATTTTATAAGTGATGGGTGGAGCCCGCTATAGCTCCTCGATGCATCGGTAGGTCTCATAAGACAAACTAGTGTCTTGGCACAAGGCCTTGAAAAAAATATTATTTGTAGTCTTGGAACGAGTCCTTGACTATGTGGTTATGATATCTGGCATTATACATCCCATCAATATAAAATTAGCTATTTATCATACATTTAATTATTCGACTAGTAGAATATCCATATGAATAGGTAAATGGAATTATTTTATTTTTATTTTCCATATTATGCTGAAGTTTATGATTAAACGGCTTTTGTTTTAGTATTATACATTTCCTTAATCATTTATGATTATTTATGAAAGTTTCTACAATATTGTTTTCTTAACTGAGCATTTGAGCTCAACCCTTTCTTATGTTTTCTTTTTCCCAAGATCTGAATAAGTATATTATGATTAATTTGTTGGGATAGGACAAAGAATATGAGTGTGTTAAAAGGGTACAAAATTTTGTTTTCTTTATTTTATGATATAATGTAAAACTTATGTATCTAGTAATTTCAATTCTACTAAACTAATTGGTCTTTTGAGACTTGATATCTTATGATCATGCCAATATTATGTAATAATTCATTGACTCTAGGTAACTAGGTTCGGGGAGTTAAAGTATTGAACTTATCCAAGAATAAAAAATTGGACTAATATGATCCTTAGGATCACCAAATACATCCCAACTCAAAATGGGAATGGAGTGACCACCTTCCACTAATCCAATCCAAAACCCTCAAACAAACATAAAACAACAAGAACAATTACCATTTTGGGAGTTCCTAAAGTCCATAAAATGATTTTTAATACCTCAAGGCACTCTATTACCTCTAATTAAACTTGATCACCCTGTAAAACTATAAACTACTAAGAATAAATCGTTTCATCCACCACACTTGGAGTTTAGGAAGAGCCTAAAACTAAAAAAACCCATGAAAAACCTCAGTAACCTTTCTAGGAAGCATACTCCAGACAAACCAAAATCTTAATCCAAATCAAAACTAAACATAAACTCTACCACATCCATATATAAAATATAATAATAGAAAATTACATTAAATAAACCAAGCTCATAGACCAAATATCACAAAATAAATATGAAATTATTTTTCAAAAAACACCAATTTATTTTCTAATTCAAATTCATTTTACCTAAGGACACTTTTAAAAATTCCAAACAAACATTTCATATTCGATTTAAACATGATAGACCACATTATAATCAAAACAATGTTAAAAAAATTATTTTTTGAACCCATTTTTTACCAAAACCCATTTTTCTTTCCAAAAATCACATTTTGAAAATGAAATAAAACCTTTGATTTGAAATAATCTCCTATGATATCCTATAAACTATCTCATATATTTGAATCTTTTTTAAATTATATCATCCATTCATACATGCCAACATAAAATTTCTATAAAAAAAACCTACACACACAAAAACACATATGTGAACATATATAAGGAATAGTAAGTGTCATACTTATCAATTTATCTTCAAAACCAAGAATTTACCAATGTCTTGATTGTCTTCTCTTTTACATTTTTCCACAATTTTCAAAATTATGAATCACATAATTTTAAAACCCATTATTTTTACTCCAGAAAACATTTTTAAAAATAATTTTAATTTCTACAGTCTTTTTAACTCTTTGAAGACCATTTTGATTTGAAAACCCACTCACACCAACCAAAACGAAACCAAAAAAACCACTCACACCAAAGAACATAGATGAATACCTACTATCCATGCATAACCCAGCAACATGTTATGTGGGACCATTCCCCTAGAAAGAACCCACCACAAGGAGTATCTCAAACTATACACTTAGTCTCCTCCTGGAGAGCTACTCCATGTAATCCCTTCATGAACCACTTTCTCACTCCCATGGTAATCCCCTATCCATAGAAACAAAATCCAAAGACTCAGTTCCTAGATTACCCCTGACATCTCAAGGCTCAAGATGAGAAAGGGGTAATTAAATTCACACCAAACCTACCTATCCTTTCCCAATAGTCTTAATATATGATATACCTAACACCCCAAAAAACAAGAGCTTCCTATAATACCATTTTTTACACAAACCAATCAGGGTTTACCCTAAAACGGTCATCCAAGATGGCCTAAAATAAAGAAAAAGTGGTGTTCTTAATCCTCTCAGGATATAAACTAGTGTCAATCATCAATAAACAATATATGGGAAATATTTATCCCACAAACCAAGAAAATTAAACAAATATAAATAGATAAATAAAATTCAAAATAGTTGTAGCAAAAATAAATAAAACATCAAATACATCTATGTTACACTACGAGTCACCTCCGTTTTGTAAACCAATGTCACTCTATGATGATGAAATCCATGAAAAAAGAACCAAAACCTAAAAACAAATATGAAACTATAGTCATAAGTATCAAAACTCAGTAGGCATTCACAAACCATATATTTCCCTTTCCATTTACATTAAATCAAATATCTATAAATGTAAAGTTCTAAATAGAATATATAATCATATGTTTTTTTGTACATTTACTTCAAAAAAAATCATTATCCATTTCCCTTTTTATTTAAACCCAGTTTCTTTTACAAGAAGCAAAATTTATCATTTAAAATAAATAGGGGGTAGAGAAGAAGGAATGATATTTTTTAAAAAATAGGAATGAATTTTTAAATAAATCTCAAAAAAAATTCCATAATATTTTGAAAACCAATTTTCCACCTTTAGTAATGATGTACAGCATATATGGAGGCAAAAAAATAAACACATAAGGGAAATGGAAAGTATAAAGCATGATTATCCAACAACACATGGCACCTAAATCGTCCTCCATAGACAATTATTTTTTCAATTAAATGGGAATACCTAGGAGCACGATGGATAATCTAGAACAAACTAAAACTTGACTCATGTTGTAAGAATTAATAACCTGATGAAATAAATTATCCCACATGCATTGTTTTAATCTAACAAGGATAAATGAGGGGTACAATCCCAAAATAGAGCATGGCCCATAGTAAGGGCCACTAGCTATTGTGTAATCTAAACTAGTGAATCAACCATTCCTAGAAAATCTTCTTATTATTCCAGGTTCAAATTCCATTTGTAAGGGGGGTGGGGTCTGATAGAAAAAATTTGGCATTAAGACAACCATACAAAAATATATCAAAATCAGACTCACAAGCGCCAACCCTAGAATCACCCCAAAAAATAATACCTTTCCATTCAACCATTAGATCACAAGGGAGTCCCATACCAAGGACCTCCCATACCATTGAACACAACCAAGGCAAGAGAATTATCCATAGAGTGTATTCAAAAGGGAAACAATCTATTAAAATTAAAAATGGGTGTTAAGTTGCCATTGAGTGAAAACATATTTCTAAAAGGACCAAAAACACCAGTTATGAACCAAAATCAATTTAGAAACCCATTTGATAAATGAAAACATTTTCTCAAGTCCAAACAATTCTTTAGGGAAAAATTCACTCATAAAGGTGAATCAATGTTTTTAACAAACACTTGGTATGCACATTCAATAAAAAATCATGTAATTTAAATACATAGATAATTTTACATTATTTAAAATCAAAAAATTATTATAAAAAACATAAATTACTAACTATAACTAAATAATGTTTTGAAGGCATAAAATAAATATATTCATAAATTTAAAAGAAAAATGAAAATGGATTCTACTTAAAACATGCCATTATTTGATGAAGACCACTCAAATTCTCTTTCCTCTTATGTGCATATGAACATTCAATTATATTTAAGGACACATTTCCCTTATGTATATATTAACATGGACAAACATGTATATTGGGATCCTTACATATATTTTTACACATGCATACAACCCTTTACCTTAAACACATTTTGATTTTTCATATATTTACATAAGTATACCTAGAACGTATATATATATATATATATTCATACCTTCATGTGTGGATATATACATAATGGGGGAACCTAAGTATATATATGCCTACCTATTTATACTCATGTTAGTCTATTTTTACAACTAAAACCCAAAACCAACAAAGAGATGTCCAAAATAATGAATACAAATATTGATATCTTAAAAACCACATAAAATATTTAAAATTGATCCAACGTGAAGGAAAAGAAAATCCATACATGAAATTGACGCAAAACCCACTTCCTATGATAGTCTTTGAAATAGCTTGCCTCAACAAGGCCAAAGAACCCTAAACATCAATAAGTAACTAGGCAAAACCCAAAAATAGGTTAGGGACTAACCTTGGTGCATGAATCGTATAAAATAGGAATAAAACAACCAAATAGAAGAAGGATAATGGAGAAGTGACTTATCGGGGAGAACTACACCCAAAATCCGGGGGAGAAACAATTTTCCGATGGAAGGGAGGTGGTGCGTTGGAGACCTCCCAGTCGGCTCGGTCGAATGAGAGAGAAAAGAGGGAGGAGATGGGTTTCACCACACATTAGAGGTAAGGGGGAACACCTTTGGGGTTTATTAAAACATAAAGATAATAATATTATTCACAATAACAATAAGAAGAATATTATTATTATTATTTTTAAAATAATTTCTTTTAATTTTATTTAATTTTTTATTGTATATTCATTTAATTTTTATTTAATTTTTTTAAACTCAGGGCGGGATGGATGGTTTGGCCACATGGTTCTCTAGACTATGTTCCAATTATGTAAACCATACCGTAGGGAAGAGACCCTCACACATGTTGTCCCCAATGTTTGAGAAACTATGTGTCGACTCTGAAAATCGAATATGTCATTTGATAGGGCCATTTCACTCCCTTTTCACCTAGTTTCCTCTAACCATACACAATCATTGAACCAACAAGATAAGAGAACATGGTCACCTCTTGGCTTCACACAGTTTGAACTAAAACATACAAAAACTGTGAACAGGGCTAAAACCACCTATAGACTCTGAAACTCAAAAATTCTCACCTGGAACTTGAACTACACCTCGAACAAAAGATTCAACATCAATAAAAGGATACAAAATAGAGAAATCATGGTCATTGTGGAAAAAATAATCTTCCCAAGTCCCCAACCACTTCATATCTCAACATCTTCTTCATTAAGTACTCAATAATTATCCTTTTGGATTTTATTAGAAATGATTAATTCAAAATCACTTTTCAATCACTTCACACAAAAAAAATTAATCATTATATAATAATTCCAGTCCTGCATTAGATATTTTTGGACAGGAAAAAATAATATTGAATAATAATGTAAATTTTTCCATAATATTTACTTATATACACTTCTTTATACAAGCACCATGCACCCGCACTCTGAGATTCGTTGTGAAAATAATTACAATTATATTTATAGTTTTTATAATGATAAAGGTGACACGAAATTACCAATATATAATGTAAAAAATCAGAATGATATATTGGATATAAAATACCTTTTCATTAAATGAGATTTTATCCCACTTATCCCAAAATTTCTTATTTCGTATTATGGAATCATCATAATTCATATAAAACCCCTATAGACATAATTAATTCAATAATATTATTTATAACCTAGTAAAAAGTAAACCTAGTGAGGGTGAGTTTAAATTATTAGTAAGGGTAAACATATTCATTAACAAATTAATTTCATCAGTGATTATAGGAAGAGAATACGGGTATAATTACATAATGAAAGTTCATGATCATAAAGAAGAATATTAAAGACTATAAATACCTGTATCATGAAACTTGACTTAAATGAAAAAAGAATTTGAAAAAAAGAAAGATTAATTAAATTAAATTTTCATGATAAGTGTGATAACAATCCTTAAAAAATTAAACATTTATAAACACAAAAAGGATATTGAAAATGTACAATTATCTAGGGAAATTATCATTATATCACTTATTAAAAATAGAATAATCAATAAGATCAACATACATATCTAGATTACCCAATTAATTAAAGGGATGTCATAAAACCACATGTCCTTTGTTTTTTACATAAATACAAATCCTTGGTTTATAATAGAACCACCCAAACATTGATAAGAACATAATAACCCATCCTTGGTTTATAATGGAAAAAAATTCTACAAAAACAATATTCAGGAACCATATCATGGATAATGTATAATGGTATTTCATTTCATCATAATTCTACCAAAACAACCATCATTCATTTAATAACATGATTTTCTCAGGGAAATGAAACAAGTTCCATGACAACTTCTTTAAAATATGATTGTACCCTCAAAAATAAAAAACTTCCTTGATAATATATTTGAACCAATCATAACCCATCAAGAGAAAAAATGTGGATGGTATAATTAACAAATATCCCCATTGGATCATAAGTATAATCAAGGGGTTTCAACGTTGATAAAAAGAAATACTATTAAAATATCATTAAAATCATTTTTGAGGAAAATAACATTTTAATTTAGAATATCTATTCAAAAAACTATTACTTCCAAAAATATATTTAAAATATATTTCACTGAAAATAAACTTGTAAAATTATAAATAATTCATCAAAATAAATAATTGTTATGATGGTTGGAAGATCTAATCATGATTTAAATGTTATAATATACACCATTTTCAATCATTTTATAAAGAAAGTGAAAAGTGGCCCAATTGGAAAATGTTAAAAAATTACTCTCTAAAATCTTATTAAAAATGTAATAGATCATGTACTGTAGAATTGAGGTGTAATTTATTTTTTTAAGATAATTTTTGAAAACATTTTATAAAAAATGGATATAGAAGAGGAAGATTACTGATCTAAATGAAAATACTTCGTCAGTGTCACATAAAAACTAATTTATTGATATTTATATAATTATTAATAGTGGTAAAAGTAAATAATATTTTTTTACCATATAAATGACTATTTAATATTAATGATTTGTAGTTCAAGGAAATAAGAGCATATTATTTATTATAAAGGAACCTGTAACATAAAAAATCCGGAAAGAAATGTGATTATATCAAAACTCATTTTCCACATTGGTACTCTTCCATAGAAATCCCCATGAATTAACAAATACAAATGAAAAATTAAATAACATTACTATAAGTTTATTCATTATATAACACATGAAAGGGTATGAATACACAAATTAGAAAATAATATTGGTGTATAACATAACATATGTACCAAAGGAGACAATTTAATATGATCAATCCTTACAATAATCATCACATTGATGTAATAATTAATAAATGAATTTATTATGTGTATCAAATATAAATACACATATATTAAGGGTAAATAAAATAATATTATCAAAATTTATTGCGAACATAATCCTATAATATCAAATAAAATAAATATGTAATATAACCTAATGAAGAAAAAATTAGTTATATATTTTTTTACCACTTAGTAAAATTCAAGTAAAAAAACCATGGACAAAGAAATTCAAATTAAAACCTAAAATAACATGATTTGTGAAGGATTTATGATATTACATGTAACTAGTTAGTATATACACCATGTAAAAGGAATTATGTGCATAACATTAAAATATTCCTTAATGAAGGAAAATTGAGATGTAATCCCTTATATATTTGGTAATCCCTAGATCAGATCCTCAAGAAAGAGGGAGCCTTATATGGATTAATAAATCCCAATAATTTCAGGATAAAAACCATAAAATAAATTCATCGGATATACATTCACCACACAATAAAAAAATAGTGAATATATCATTTTTCATACAGAAATAAAAAGTGGGACAAGAAAACCCTAACCTCTGGTTTAAATTTCATCATACATGTTAGAACATCCTACAGAATAAACTATTGCTAGTTATTTTATACATAAATTTTTATAGGTTTAATAACACGTAATTGAATAATTTATTTAATAAATTGTAATTTCATATTTAAATACTTAATAAATTAATTACATGTTGTCTGTTTTGAGGAAATTTGGTTCATTTATTTAAAATGGCTTTGATGTCCTGACCATGGTCAATGTAGTAATTATTTCAAAATAACCAGAATATTAATAATGAAAAAATTTTCAAATATATAAACAAATTATATGTCTTTTCTGGAAAAAATCATGAAATATAGTAATGAAAAATGAACTACATTACGATTTTGGAGCCAGTATGTTGTACGTACGCATGAGTAACATTTCCATTTTTCAATAATTATTATAGAAATAATGTGTTTATTAATTTATATATCCATAATTCTTATAATATTATAAATATAATTCTATTTAATTAAATATTATTACATATTTATCATACATTTGATTTTGTGATGAACAAAATCACATCGCTTTATAGAGGCAGTAGTCCACATGTACCCATGAATGACATTATCATTTTTCAATTTGATAAAGAATATGATATATTATATATTAAAAATGATAATTATAATCACTCAATATCTTCACACATAGATATTACTTAATTATTATAAACATTCATTACATTACATAAACACACACCAGATGATCAAAATGGTATTGTATATCTAGAAAAATGGAAACACAAACAACTGGTTCACAAGAGTTATACATCATTTCACACATAATTCCTCATAACTTTCACAATTCATAGACATATCACATGTAATAACTATAATAATAACCCATGTAAAAGTAACATAAGAAGGGGTGATATAAAACTCTTAGTAAGGATAAACAAGGGAAATATATTAATTAATGTGAGCATAAGGGTATAAGAACAAGATCATAACATATTAAAACCACACCCTGCATATCAAAGATCAAAATACAGAGACATGGAATAAATATTTAGAGTTCATAAGACCTGAATACTAAGGAAATAAAATAACATGATCCATGAGAGAATAATATTTACATAAGATCTGGAATTGTGGTATACACAAAAGCTTATAATATCATCTCTATATTAGTCAATGATCGTTTTTAAGGAGATCATTATGGATTCTGTTCACTCCCCAAAGCATTGTAGTTTTTATAGTACACTCCCCATACTATAATAGTTGAAAAACTACCTTAATGAATTTGGATCACTCCATATTCCAGTCCTATTTATCACATAACATTTAAATCTTTACCAAATGTATAATAGGGAGGTATAAGTCACACCTGTTACATAATGAAAATCATACATATATGTTCCAAAAGATAATAAAACATTCATCATATCATACCCTTGAAAATAAATGGGTTTCATAAACATTTCATCATATAATACCTATAGAAAATAAATTGTTTTCATAATCATTTCATCATTTCATCAATACATAACTCATGGGAAAAGAAGCATGTTTGATAAGAATTTATTCATGGTATAACCCATGTAAGAGAAACAATATTCATAAATATATTTTCATCATAAACTTAAACCATCTAGATAATTAATAATAATGTTATCCGTGAAATATATTCCCATTAAATCATATGTAACATCAAAGGATGTCTCTTTAGAAGGAAAACAATTTTAAAAGATCAATTGTAATTTTTTTTGAGTAATATAACCTTTTCTCTATGAAGATATATTTTTAAAAATAAAACCCTTATAAATTTTTTAAAATATATTTTTTGAAAATTACCATTGAATATAATAAAGTATTATTTAATACTTTTTTTTCATGATGATCGGAAATTTTATTCATTCCGTACATGGTAAAATAAAGTTTCCATTCACATTTTTAGTAATATCCAAATGGGCCTTGCCTAGAAAATAACATGAAGATACAATTTTAATGTTTCATAAAATGTAAAAAAATATAATATATATATTCAAAAAATTAATGTATTTTAGTATAAACTTTCATTAAATGTTTTTTTGAAAACATGGATATTTAAGGAATATGGATTTCCACCGAAGAGAGAAGAAAAGTTGATTTTCTATAAAAGAATTAGTTTGATAAATTGAATAAATAAAAAGTGTAAAATGAATGGGAAACATTTATTCTCATGAAAAAACATAATTGATTAAAATTCATTCATTTTTTTGTATATATGGATCATAACGTTTGATCATCAAGTTCATAAACACAAACAATCCTGTAAAAGATATGATTGTATCATAAAACAGAACCCATATTGGTTACATTGAATCTTATGGACCATGAAATAATAACATAAAATGAAATATTAAATATCAGAAAAAAATTTAATTCATGATATTACAAGTCTAATGGTAAATATATACACCTCATGAAATAATATTTGTTCACAACATAATATAACTCCCAAAGAAAACAAATTGATATAGAAATCCCAAAACCTATGTATCAACTTACTTTGTACATGTTTGAAAATATATTATTATAAATATAATCTGATTAAAAACATATTACAAAACCATATTCAGGATTATAATTCCAAATATTACTTACTTTTTATTTTTTATCCATAATTCTATGTTAAAATCACATTTTAGGTAAAAACTACTTTTTTTTCTTGTATGCTTTGATTTTGTATTTTTTATCTTGTAACATTGATCATGGTTCAATAATATCAATAATATTAATTAATATATGAATTTAATATATATTAGTTATATAAATATATTAATATTAATACATGAATGTTAGCTATCAAAAATGAGTTACAACGTTTATGAAGATGGTAAGTCAAAAGTACACATGAATGTTTGTTCTATTTTTTTGATGGATTAAAATAAATGGATGTAAATAATATATAACCATAAAAAAGTCATTAATATCTCATATATTTCATATATATTAATCAAAATTTTATATTATTACCTTCCATGTTATTTGTTATAGAAAAAGGAGTTACATCGCTCCGTGAGGCGGTAGTCCGTTATACACACTAACGATGATATTGTATGCCACAAAGGAATGAAAAGTATGATGGTATATGTTATATTATAATTAAACTATTATAATTATGTTAAAATAATCATATACATTCATTTAATCTATATTTATTATAATCCAATTAAAAAATAAATGATAAAAACATCACATTGGTTCGTGAGGTGGTAGTCCGCTCTACACACTAGTGACGTTCTTATTTTCCAATAGGTTGGGAGGTAAGAAGAAAGATGTGTGAATATATATAAATTGTTAAAATAATACCATAAATATATTATTCAATCAATAAATCTATAACTATGTAAATTCTTGAGAGATGGTGATGGAAAATGACTAATATTGGGTCATGAGGAGATAATTCGTTTTACACAAGATTGACAATTTTGTTTCCCATTTAATATAATAAGAGATGGATATAATTTATTAAATTAAAAAAATACAATCCTATTATATGAGATATAATTTATTCCTTATATCTACATAATTGAATAATATTTTAAGGAGTTAGAAGAAGAGTTCAAAAATTCAAAGTATAAAACTTTTCATTTTCTTTAGACAACCACTTTAGGTTTAATGTAATGGATTCCTAGATTGGATATACTATATCACCAAGTAATATACATGTGGTGATGGAAGTAATGAATATTTTTTGGAATTGTCCAAAATTTTTCTTAAAAGTCTGAAGAGGAGAGGAGATGTAGTGTCTTTTTAAATGTGGGGAGAGGACACACATGGAATTTCTGAAAATAATAGTGTGCCCACATTTTTCGAGTGCTAAAAAACTCCAAAATGGGGAATCATATAACCATATTGGTTTTAATGTATATTCATGTCTATATAATTTTTTTTTTACAATTTTATAGGCCATTTACCCCTTATATATTTATTTTAACCACCGATAAACTCGTTTTAACCATAACCAAGATAATTATTCATTACCTTTTTTACTATTGATTAAAAAAATTAGTTTCCATTATTATGTAATATTTATTATGATTCTTCCAAATATGGAATAAATTTTTCCAAATTCTATTTATATAATTGGTTAATATTAATTGAAAATTTTACCATCATACATGACGAGAAATCAGTTTTACAAATAAAAAATATATAAAAGTTTTAAAAAATATATATCAATATTAAAAATGAAGTTAATTAAAATTACCTAAATTGGATTTATAAATATATATTTGAACTAATTTTACTTTTAACTACATTTTAAATTGTAATTTACCTTATACATTCTCTAAATAAAATTATATTTTCAATGAAAACCTGTCTTTTCCTATATTAATCAAAATATTAATTTTTTTAGAAAAATCCAAAAAATTGAACCTAATATAATTTTGAAATAATTATTCAAAAAATTATGTTTAAATTTTTAAATAAATTTTCCTAATGTCTAAAAAATTAATTTTACTATTTTTTCTCCGATATAAATAATATAATTTTTTGAGAAAATAGAATTCTCAAAACATATAAATACTTTACAAAAAATAGGTATTTTCTTTTCAATATGTTTTCATTATATATAATCATTATAATTGATATTTAAAATTTTTATTCATATTAATACCATAAATTTTAATATTTAGTTCATTAAAGCCTCGTTAAATTATAATTAAAATAGTATATTGTAGTTTGTTAGAACTCAGTGTTGCATGTAGCACAAGGTATCAATGAAATTAAATTTATTCGAAAAACATATTTCATAAAATATTATGGTATATTAAAAACTATGTCATGAATATAATTATTATTTAATTTATGTCAAATTTATTTATTACTTTTATCCTTATTACCTTTTATGTAAAGTATTAGTGAAAATTGAATCACATTGCATCACGAGGCGGTAGTCTGCCGTACAAAGGATCGGTATTATCATATCTCTCAGGGAATATAAGTTATGATGGTATATGTTATATAATAACTATATAATTATAAATATGCTAAAAATAATATATATATATACATTCAATACATCATTATAACCAGTCATGATAGGCAATTAATGAAAAAAAATGGAATCAGTTTGCGTGGTGGTAGTCCACCATACACACAAATAATGATTTTGTATCCCACATGATGAAAGAAGAGATGTATTTAGGTTATTACATTAAAATAATAATATCCAAATATATATGATATATTTGAGTCATTATATCATAATAATCAATGAATATTTCAAGGGTTTAGAATAAGAAATAAAATAAAATGCTTGGTTTTGTATGATACCTCTTCTTCAGGATACCTCCCTATGTAAGCACAAAAATAATTTTTAAGACGAAATTATTATATAAATAGTGGATCTATTTTGTGCGGATTTAATAAATTAATATATTTTAATATTTATTAGGAATGAAAAGGGCTCTAAATATGTGAAGAGTAGAGGAGAGGGGGTAGCCTTTATATGTGAGGTGAGTGGCACACATGTAATTTTTGTAAAGAAAATGGTGTTCGCACATTCTTAAAATTCCACAAGGATCCACAATGGAATATTATATAAAGGTATACATGATATTTTATAAATAAGGAAATTAAATACAGTTCAGAGAAATTTTTGGGTCATTTTAACACTTATATTGTTAGTTCAACCCTTATAAACCTGCCTTCACCTTAACCACATTATTTATTTTTTTATTGTTTTCCATATTCATTATTGTAAATTTTTTAACCATATTAGATAATAAAAATTCTTATAATTAAAATTATGGAATAAATTCTACAAAATTAAATTCACATAAAATGAAAATTTTAGTATGAAAAATAAACCTGTAGATGCAACGAATAATCCAATTTTCAAGAATTGGGTTTTTCGTAAAAATAATTATTTTATATTAAATATAGGACTAATAATAAAAATTTAATGAATAAATATTAATATATATTTATATATAATAAATAAATACCATTTGAACTATTCATCAATAGGTTTTTTAATTAATTAAAATGGATAAACTTTATGCACTTTGAAATATTTTTTTAGAAAAATCCCATTTTTAAATACAACAATTAATATATACAAAAAGTACAACATAAAGATGAATCTTGTGTAATTAAATGGATTAAATATAAATAAATAATAATTATGTTATTTTAATTCAAATTTAAAATACAATGGGATTTTAATTACATAATTAATTGAAATGAAATGATAGTTTTATGAAATTTGATATTTTTACTATTCACTGAAAAATCAATATTTTCAAAAAATCACTAAAATTTAAATCTAATTTAATTTTTTTATGAATATTTAAAAATGAAAATAATTTTTGATAATAATTTCTCTAAAATTATGAAAATTTAATTATAATATGTTCTCACAAAATGAAAGAATAATCATTTTTAGAGAAAAATTATTTCTTGAAATTAAAATGTCATTACTAAAAATTGAATGAATACTCACTAATAATTTATAAATAATAAATATTTATTTTTAAATTTAATTATATATTTCAGGAAGTCTTCAATACTAGTCATACCCACCAATTTAACAACTACATCATAATTATAAATTATTTAGCAGTCTTGTTAAGATTAGTGTTGCATATAGAATACATTAATAAAAATAATTTATTTTAAAAAATCTCTGGGTGTTACATCCTCCCCCAATTTTATAAATTTTTTAATTTTATTTTTAACCTGAACTCAGTAATCAAAGGTTTCAAATTTGAAAAATAATACCTATGTTGGAAACCCATATCGTAAAAGGTGTTAATAAAATAGATACTTGATAAGAGAGAAATAGAAGTATGTAGGCCATTTGCAAAAAACATACTTGTTATTAATATAGGTAAAAATAGATGTGAATTGAAGATTTTTGAATGTACTAAAATTGTAATATCCACATAATGATGGATTGTGAAAGAGATCATTTATCATAAGAAAGTGGTGGATCGTGAGAAAATACAAAACCACTAAATCATAAACCAAAAAGGTGTAAAAAAAGTAATTGATATCATCAGAAATGATGGTAATGAGAATTTTTTTTATCTCAAAAACCTTATCTTAAAGTTGTGGAATTAAACATATTTAATATTATCATAACGAAGTATAATTAATTGATTAGTATAATTTCATCCTTTTATCAATTTCTACCACTATCCCATTTTTTTCTCCTAATGATGAGTATTCAATAAGATTTTTTTTTCATGCTAAAAGCACTAAAATAAAATTATAATGGATCAAATTAAAGTAATAGGGTAAAAAATATATTCCTTTTATCTTTATACCGTAACCAAATTATTTTTCTCAAAATTTTATGAATTATACAAAATAAATAAATGATCATATAATGGAATAATACCAAAATAACTAAAATTCAATAACAATACTAAATGATCAACCTATATCATTCCTTAAATAAATAACAATATATCCTAAAGTAACCCAACAACCTCAAAATTAAATAGTATTTTATTTTTAAATTATTTCTCATATATTATATATTTCAATCCCAATAATATAGAGATAATATTTAAGACATCACATAGGCTGGTGGAAGGTGGTGAAACATTGTATCTATTTTGTTGTTGGTTAAATCACCGTGACATTTCAAGATGTGTTAGGTTGTTCACTGGTCATCAGTTTGAACTTTTTCCAAAAATTATATCCTTATAAAGATCTAGGAAATATTATGAACATCCTGAAAAACAACCATAATAATCAATTATCATATAAAATTTGGTGGTTATCAGTACCTTTAAACAAATGAAAAGATAATTATTCCTAAAATAAGAGTTCATTATTATCCTAAGGGTTGAAAATACCCAAAACCAAAAAAAATGTCTCCCAAAATGTAATAAATATCACCATAATGTCATTATATAAAACCTAAAAATTGGTGCTATAAGGCCCCAACCTTAAACCATACTTAATATTGAGTTATTACAAGATTACACATTGAGGATCTTTTTAGGATTAGAGTTTTAGAGAATTAGATCATAAAACATGCATTACATTCCACATTTAAACAAAGTGGTTACATAAAAGATAGTATTCATTTTTCCCATCAACAGAAATATATTTAAAATAAAACATAGATTCTTTCTTGACACTTCCTTGACATTATCATCATATCATGTACCTTTCCCTTGACCTGTGAAAAACATTTCAAAAACTTGGGATGAGCATAAAAATCTCAGTAAGGGATATAAAAATATGGAAAGGAAACATGGGTACATATATACATAAGAATTAAATCATACTTTACCCATAAAACATAAGCACTTTAACATACCTCATCAAATCATGAAGAAATCATAGAAATTATAGGACATAAAGATAACTTGAGGCATTCATATCATTCTTACGTAGGGAGTAACCCTCTTGGTTACGTTTGGAATACCCATCACAGTATATTCCCTAAATCTCTTCGGAGAAACCTTAACATTTCACTCCTTCGCGTTACCCAATGCATTGTAGAGATATATCATGCTCACCTACCCTTAGTTTATCACGGAACCACCCGTCTTCATAATAATGCCCCAGAACCTCAACATAATCATATCACATAAAACATGCATAAAGGAAACATAACATTTCCACCTTTCAATCACAAGATATCAATAGAACACGTTGATATAAAAACATTATGAAAACCATTTTAAATACCAAAATAAAATAAAAGTAAAACATGGTATTTATTTTTCTTTAAAAAAAAGGTATGGCTTGTAGAGGAAGCCGAAACTCAAATAATGGTCACGACGGCGGAGAAGTCGTTGTCGCCACATACGTACGACAAAAACATTCCCTTTTGTCGTTTAGTGAAAATCTTCGTATAAAAAAGATTCCTTTTGGATAAACGTAAAAGTCAAATGGGTTTATACACCGTATAAAATAAGGTTGTGTATAAAACAAAATATGCTTCAGTGAAAGGAGATTGAGACGAAGTCTCATACCTCGGACTTGACTCGGTCGTTCTTTAATCTCCTAAATAATAAACTTGAGTTAATTTTTACTTGTTTGAGAACCTTTTTCAAGTTCATTATTCCTTTTATATCACTTTTTTCCTTGTCATGAACACTATGTAATTATTTAAGTTAATAAAGGTCGTTTTAACGATCATTGGTACTTGAGTCAAAAATAAACCCTTTATAATTACAATTTGTTCATGTATCCATTATATCCAGAATGGTATTCATGATTTAGATATCATATATATCATATATATCTAGTACATGCATGAATTTATAATATTACATAACATTTAGAGGTAAGAAATGAAATGCACCATTCATGGAGACGGTAAGTCGTACGTACGCATGAACACTGCTTCCATTTCTGTTTCGTATTTTATGAAATAGAATCATAATTATATAAAGTTATATTATAATTCCAGTGTAATATCATATATAATATCATAACTCCATCCTTTATGCATCCCACATATGGTATTAACGAATCAAGTCACTTTGAGGGGGCGGTAGTCCGCACTTCCTTAAATGAAGATATCACGTTTACCCATAATGGAAACAATAAAGGTATGCCCAAAATGAAAAATACATAAGCTTAAGGAAATAATAAACATATTATACATCATATATAAATATATTTTCATCTTAATATCCACCTTTGAAGGTGTTAAAAGAATGTTGAACAATCATCGTTTTGGGAGGCAAGAATTCTCCATCCACAGAAACAGTATGTTATTTAACCATTAGATGTAGGTGTGTGTAAGTGTATCTTTAATCCTTATTATAAAAACATTCTATTATATGTAATAATCTGGTGTTGTTACAAAAGAAATGAATAAAAAGAGTTTAGGGGGTTGGAGAAGCAAAATAAAACAAAAGAACACAAGCGAAGACATTACCTTAAAATCGGGTAACTCCCGTTGGTTTGAGATCAAAGGCTTCCTTGGGAAGACGTATGCCCAAAGTGAGGCTTCAATGAGTAAGAGAGGGAAGTGGAGAGAAAAAATGGGCAGGGGTTGGCCAAGCCAAAGGCTTTGGAAGTGTGGGTAAGGAGGTAGAGGTGGGGGCCTTTTATAAGAGGAGAGGAGGGGAACTCTTGGAAAGTAAAGAAATGTTACTTTATTTTAAAATGAGTTTCGGATTTAAAAGGCCCCACATTGAAATAATTCGACTATAAGGTGATAAGTGTTAGAAATACACCCATACAATAGGTTTTGGACATGTTTAGGTCATAGATTTTACATTATCTTTTCATTTTATTTAAATCCCTTATTAATGAGGTAATTGCTGCATCATCATGATGTTATAAATAATTTAATTTATTTAATGTCTAAAAATTATAAAAAAATATAATGATTTAGTAAATATTTTCATATTTCCAATGAATATTCATAGTCAATAATCTGACTTGTATAACCCCATTTAAAAATTGTTTTAGTAAAACAACTCATGTTTGTGTCATTTTAATTTTAACATTAAATAAAAGGTTATTTATGTCATTTTCCAACCAAAGTGGCTCCATGGGGTCCCCAAGTTGACACATGTATTGTCTTGGTCGTCCATGACACATCCAATAATGGTAGGACATGTTTCAAGCTCATCTCATATTATTAAAACATTATTTTTACCTTAAACTACACTAATTACCTCTAATCGCGATTAAAAACTTACAAGTTACTATTAACCAAAAAATTATTTTAATCTCATTGAACCACATTTTACTTCTTAATGACAAAAATTTTTGTTAGATTTTTGAAAATCAAATCACAGAAGTGGAAAAGTTTCATTTAAACAAAAAATCAGTTTCTTTAACTACCACTTAGTGGTTTCACTATTCATCAAAAATTTATGTTTTTCAGAAAAATACCAAAACTTCACCCTAAGCTATATTTGATATTCTGAATTCAAAAATGATGTATATTTTACAAAATTCAAATAATATAAGTTACATTAATTAATTTAATAATTAATTCCCGCTGTCATGACAAATAGCGTGTTTGTATGAAACAATAAGTATCAAAAGATTGACACTAGTTTAAGTCCAATTTCATAGTGAAATTGATTCAAATGATCACCGTTGGATTTAAATGGTAAAAATATATTCTAATTTCACTTCAAAACCAATTCAAAAGATAACATAATCATATAAATAAATTAGATTAAAAAGAGGTTTTGAATTAAAATACAACATTTTTCACTATTCATTAGAAAATGAACTTTATCGGAAAAATACCAAAAATTCACAAAAAGTAAATTTTGATGTCCCAATCATAAAGAATAAGTTTATTTTGACAAACATATCTTATAAAATTGTCAAAAGATAGATTTAAAAATGGTTTTCCATCAAAAGGTAGTAAACAATCTTTTAAAAATATTAGTGTATTACATGCTTAAGATTGGATTTATTCTCATTTTAAGGCTCTAAAACACTATTTAATTCACTAATAGACATAGATAAAAATAACTATTATTCATTACTTACTTGGGATGTTACATACTTCCCCCTTTAGAAAATTGCGTCCCCGCAATTTATTTACTTATCGAATAAATGGGGGTACTTATCCCTCATTGCATTTTCAGATTCCCATGTTGCCTCTTCCATCATGTGGTTTTTCCACAAAACCTTTACCGGATTAATCACCTTATTCCGTAACACTTTCTCCCTGCGGTCAAGAATCTGGACCGGTTGTTCCTCATAAGATAGGTTCTCTTCTATCTGAACTACCTCTGGACTCAAAACATGAGATGGATCTGGCATGTACTTTCTCAACATCGAAACATGAAAAACATTGTGTACCTGAGATAAACTCGGAGGTAAAGCCACCCGGTATGCAACTGATCCAACTCTCTCTAGAATTTCATATGGTCCAATGAACCTTGGACTCAGCTTTCCTTTCTTACCAAATCGCATCACACTTTTCCATGGTGAGACTTTGAGAAAAACATGATCACATACCTCAAAAGATAGATCCTTCCTCCTGTTGTCCGCATAACTCTTATGCCTGCTCTGAGCTGTTCTCATGTGTTTCTGTATCAGCTGAACTTTTTCTGCCAACTATCCTACCAATTCTGGTCCCATCAGCTTTCTTTCACCCACTTCATCCCAAAAAGCTAGAGTTCGACACTGCTTCCCATATAACGCCTCAAATGGTGTCATCTGTATACAGGAATGAAAACTGTTATTATATGAAAATTCATCCAAAGAAAGATGTTGGTCCCAACTTACCTGATAATACATAGAGCAAGAACGTAGCATATCCTCCAATGTCTGAATTGTTCGTTCTGACTACCCATCTGATTGAGGATGAAAAGCTGTACAAAAATTTAATTCAGTAACCAACAACTTCTGAAGGCCTTTCCAAAAGTTAGAAGTGAACCTGGGATCATGGTCAGATACAATGGAGAGTGGAACTCCATGTAACCTGACTATATCTTTAAGATACAAACGGGAAATTTGATCTAGGGAAAAAGTATCTCGTATAGCAAGGAAATGAGCAGATTTACTCAAGCGATCAACAATAACTCAGATTGCATTATTACCTCGAGGGGTCTTCGGTAATCCCACAACGAAGTCCATGGATATATTCTCCCATTTCCACTCTGGCACTGGTAAAGGCTGAAGCATCCCTTTCGGTAACTGCCTCTCTGCTTTAACCTGTTGACATGTTAAACACTTCATAGTAAAATCAGCAATATCTCTTTTCATTCCATCCCACCAGTAATACTTCCACAGATCTCTGTACATCTTAGTACTGCCAGGATGAATAGAAAATGGAGAACTATGAGCTTCACATAACAACTCTCTCTTCAACTGTGAATCACAAGTCACACACAATCTCTTCCCAAATCTCAAAACGAAATCATTATCAATGTTGAATTCATGCAACTTACCTTTCTGAACCAGCTCTACCTATTTCTGCAACTCACTGTCTTGCTTCTGTGCTTGCTTGATTCTATCCGATAGAGAAGATTTCACTGATACCTGAAATAAAATAGAAGAACATCCTGCACCAACAACTTCTATGCCAAAGTTCATCAAATCATTAACCAAAGGATCACGTTCGAAACGCAACATTGCTAATGAAGCATTACTTTTTCGACTCAAAGCATCAGCCACTTTATTTGCTTTTCCCGGATGGTAATGAATTGTACAATAATAATCCTTGATTAATTATAGCCATCTCCTCTGTCTCATGTTCAATCATTCTGAGTGAATATATACTTTAAACTTTTATGATCGGTATATATTTCACACTTTACTCTATACAAATGATGCCTCCAAATTTTTAAAGCGAAAACAACAGCAGCTAATTCCAAATCATGTGTAGGGTAATTTACCTCATGATTTTTCAACTATCGTGAAGCATAAGCAATTACCTGATCATTCTGCATTAAGACGCAACCAAGTCCTTTTAATGAAGCATCACTGTAGATAACAAACTCCCCATTCCTAGAAGGTAGTGCCAAAACTGGAGCATTCACCAATCTTCTTTTCAATTCCTGAAAACAATCATCACATTCTTTTTTCCAGATAAACTTAACACCCTTCCGAGTTAGCTTAGTCATTGGACTAGATAACCGTGAAAAATTTCTAACAAACCTTCGGTAATAGCCTTCCAAACCAAGGAAAATACGAATCTCTGTTAAATTTGTGGGTCTTGGCCATTCCTCAACAACCTTTGTTTTTGCAGGATCAACGGTTATCCCATCTTTAGAAACAATGTGACCAAGGAAAGAAATTTGTTGCAACCAAAACTCACACTTGCTGAATTTCCCATACAATTTATTTTCTTTTAAGGTTTGGAAAATAACCCTTAATTGTCTTTCATTCTCATCTTTACTTTTAGAAAACACCAAAATATCATCAATGAAAACCACCACAAACTTATCCAAGAACTCATAGAAAATTCTATTCATTAAGTCCATGAATACAGCTTGTGCATTGGTTATCCCAAAAGGCATTACTACAAATTCATAATGGCCATATCTTGTACGAAACGCAATCTTCGGAACATCTGCTTCCTTTACCTTCACCTAATGGTACCCCGATCTCAGGTCAATCTTTGAAAAAAACTGAGCTCCATGGAGCTGATCAAACAAATCATCGATATGAGGAAAAGGATATTTGTTCTTAACAGTGATGTTATTCAAGGCCTTATAATCAATGCAAAGTCTCATAGAACCATCTTTCTTTTTAAAAAATAAAATAGGATCACCCCATGGTGATGTGCTAGGTCGAATGAAACCTTTCTCTAATAAATCTTGTAATTGCTTCTTCAACTCTAAAAGTTCAATTTGAGCCATTCGATAAGGGGGTTTTGAAATTGGATTAGCATCAGGAACTAAGTCAATAGTAAATTCAACTTCCCGATCTGGTATTATTCCAGGCAACTCATCAGGAAAAACATCAGGATACTCATTTACCACTGGCACATCATTAATATGAACAGTTCCCTTGTTTTCAACAATATGTGCAAGGTAACATTCATTTCCATCTTTTACAAGTTTCTTGGCCTCTTTATAAGTTATCAACAGCAAGGGTTCATTCTTGTACACAAACTGAAATTCTTTCTGAAAAGAAACTTTTTTAGCTCTATAGTCAATCTTAGCATGGTAAATAGAGAGCCAATCCATACCCAGGATAACATCAAACTCTACTAGAGGTAAAACAATAAGGTTTTCAAGTAGGTTCTTTCCACAGATTAGGATAGGAAGATTCTTATAGATTCTTTTTGCCTCAACATTTCTCCCAAGTGTTTTTACCACAAGTTCATGAGTCATTTCTTGAGATGGTATTCCCATTTTACTAGAAAATGTTTTAGAGATGAAAGAATTTGTATACCCCGAATCAAACAACACATTGGAATAATGTGAAAAAACAGACAAAGTACCTGATACAACTTCATTTGATGACCCGACATCTGCTGAAGTAGTTGCAAACGATTTCACCACCCCTTTATTCTTGTAGTCTAACTGCTTCCCATCACTCAAGCTCTTTGTCGGACACTCATTTCCATAGTGACCCATCTCATTGCACTTAAAACATTTAATTAACTATAAAGCAAATTTGGACTTACCATCACCTTGATCTTTTTAAGTGCAATCACGAGCCTTATTTCCCATCTTACCACATCGATAGCACTTTCCAGAATTCATAAGACATTCCCCAGCATGACTTTTACCACATTTATCACAAACTGGAAACTTAGTTTTCTTACCATCAGACTTTTTTGAAGAATTCTTCCCTTTCTCCTGCCACCTCGGTCCCTTCTTCTGTTGGTTGTTATAGAACAATTGATCATCGGAAAACTCTATTTCCACCTTCTCAGAACATCGAACAAGATTTTCATAAATTTTAAACTCATGATAATCTAATTCCCTTTGACATTTTGGTTTTAATCCTGAGTAAAAATGATTGATTTTACTATCAAGGTCTCGGATAAAATTTGGAGCATACCTTGCCAATCGAGTGAACCTCTCTTCATAGGCAGCCACTGAGTCTTCCTCTTGCCTCAATTCCAAGAATTGCTTTTCCATCCTAAGTCGAACATCCTTAGGAAAATACTTCTCAAGCAACATACCTTTGAATTAATCCCAGTCGAGAGCATCAATCTCATCAGCATCCCTGATATTTTTAACCATCGACCACCACTGATCTGCCTCACCCTCCAAATGGTAAATACCAAGACTAACCTTTTGATTGTCTGAACACCCCATGACATCAAAAATCTTCTCCAGTGCTTCAATCCACCCTTCAGCTAACACAGGGTCAGATGATCCTCTGAATGATGGGGGTGTTGCCTCATGAAATGTTCCACCACTGACATGTTCCTCTGCGGTTGATCTGGCTGATCTCGTGCATGGATACCACCACCATTTATCGCTTGAGTCAACTGTACCATTACTGAAACAACCTATTCAGTTCCAATTCCGACCATCTAAGGATGCTGATTCGGAAGGTCATTTCCTTCTGTATGCCTTCCTAGCACTGCTTCCCCGTTTCCTCTGCGGAAAACCATTCTGAACAAACATGTCTTAGATGAAGCAACATGGTAATCTTCAAATGCTATATCATTTCAAAAAAAATATTTTTGGATAATCATTTAATAGAATTATAACTCCTAAAGTTATCTAAACCTTCCTCTGATACCAACTATAAGGCCCCATCCTTAAACCATACTTAATCTTGAGTTATTACAAGATTACGCATTGAGGATCTTTTCAGGTTTAGAGTTTTATAGTATTAGATCATAAAACAAGCATTACAATCCACATTTAAACCAAGTGGTTACATAAAAGATAGTATTCATTTTTCCCATCAACGGAAACATATTTAAAATAAAACATGGATTCTTTCTTGACACTTCCTTGACACTATCATCATATCATGTACCTTTCCCTTGACATTTGAAAAACATTTCAAAAACTTGGGATGAGCATAAAAAGCTCAGTAAGGGATATAAAAATATGGAAAGGAAACATGGGTACATATATACATAATAACGAAATCATACTTTACCTATAAAACATAAGCACTTTAACATACCTCATCAAATCATGAATAAATCATAGAAATCATAAGACATAGAGGTAACTTGAGGCATTCATAACATTCTTACGTAGGGAGTAACCCTCTTAGTTACGTTTGGAATACCCATAACAGTATATTCCCTAAATCTCTTTGGAGAAACCTTAACGTTTCACTCCTTCACATTACCCAATGCATTGGAAAGCTATATCAAGATCACCCGCCCTTAGTTTATCACGGAACCACCCGTCTTCATAATAATTCCCAAGAACCTCAACATAATCGTATCACATAAAACATGCATAAAGGAAACATAACATTTCCACCTTTCAGTCACAAGATATCAATACAACACATTGATATAAAATCATTATGAAAACCATTTTCAATACCAAAATAAAAGAAAAGTAAAACATGGTATTTATTTTTCTTTTAAAAAAAGGTATGGCTTGTAGAGGAAGCTGAAACTCAAATAATGGTCATGGCGGCGGAGAAGTCATTGTCGCCACATACGTATGACAAAAACATTCCCTTTTGTCGTTTAGTAAAACGTTTCGTATAAAAAATATTCCTTTTGGATAAACATAAAATTCAAAGGGGTTTATACACCGTATAAAATAAGGTTGTGTATAAAACAAAATATGCCTCAATGAAAGGAGATTGAGACAAAGTCCCATACCTCGGGTCCGACTTGACTCGGTCGTTCTTTAATCTCCTGAATAATAAACTTGAGTTAATTTTTACTTGTTTAAGAAACTTTTTCAAGTTCATTATTCCTTTTACATCACTTATTTCCATGTCATGAACACTATGTAATTATTTAAGTTAATAACAGTTGTTTTAACGATCATTGGTACTTGAGTCAAAAATAAACCCTTTATAATTACAAGTTGTTCATGTATACATTATATCTAGAATGGTATTCATGATGTAGATATCATATATATCATATATATCCAATACATTCATTCATTTATAATATTACATAACATTTAGAGGTAAGAAATGAAATGCACCGTTCATGGAGACGGTAAGTCGTACGTACGCATGAACACTGCTTCCATTTCTATTTCGTATTTTATGAAATGGAATCATAATGATATAAAGGTATATTATAATTCCAGTGTAATATCATATATAATATCATAATTTCATCCTTTATACGTCCCACATATGGTATTAACGAATCAAATCACTTTGAGGGGGCGGTAGTCCGCACTTCCTTAAATGAAGATATCGTGTTTACCCTTAATGGAAACCATAAACGTATGAAAAAAATGAAAAATACAGAAGCTTAATGAAATAATAAACATATTATACATCATATATAAATATAGTGTCATCTTAATGGCCACCTTTTAAGGTGTTAAAAAAATGTTGAACAATCATCGTTTCGGGAGGCAGAAATTCGCCATCCACAGAAACAGTATGTTCTTTAACCATTAGATGTAGGTGTGTGTAAGTGTAGCTTGAATAATTATTATAAAAACATCCTATTATTTGGAAGATACTGGTGTTGTTACAAAAGAAATGAATAAAAAGAGTTTAGGGGGGTGGAGAAGCAAAATAAAACAAAAGAACACAAGTGAATACATTGACTTAAAATCGGGCAACTCCCTTTGGTTTGAGCTCA
This sequence comes from Viscum album, assembly GCA_963277665.1. Taxonomy (NCBI): domain Eukaryota; kingdom Viridiplantae; phylum Streptophyta; class Magnoliopsida; order Santalales; family Viscaceae; genus Viscum; species Viscum album. Next base: position 659,519,578 of record OY728132.1, read on the forward strand.
AAGGATTTCTTGGGAAGACTTCTGCCCAAAGTGAGGCTTCAAAGAGTAAGAGAGGGAAGTGGAGAGACAAAATGGGAAGGTTTTGGTCGAGCCAAAGGCTTTGGAAGTGTGATTAAGGAGGTAGAGGTAGGGGCCTTTTATAAGAGGAGAGGAGGGACACTCTTGGAAAGTAAAGAAATGTTACTTTATTTTAAAATCAGTTTCGGATTTAAAAGGTCCCACATTGAAATAATTCTAGTATAAGGTGATAAGGGTTCTAAATACACCAATACAATAGGTTTTGGACATGTTTAGGTCATATATTTTACATTATCTTTTCATTTTATGTAAATCCTTTATTAATGAGGTAATCGCTGCATCATTATGATGTCACAAATAATTTAATTTATTTAATGTCTAAAAATTATAAAACAAATATCATGATTTATGAAAACTTTTTATCTTTCTAATGAATATTTATAGTCAAAAATCTGACTTGTATAACCCCATTTAAAAATTGTTTTAGTAAAACAACTCATGTTTGTGTCATTTTAATTTTAACATTAAGTAAAAAGTTATTTATGTCATTTCCCAACCAAAGTGGCTCCATGGGGTCCCCAAGTTTACCCATGGATTTTCTTGGTCGTCCATGACACATCCAATAAGGGTAGGACATGTTTCATGCTCATCTCACATTATTAAAACATTATTTTTACCTTAAACTACACTAATTACAGCTAATTGCGATGAAAAACTTAAAAGTTACTATTCACCAAAAAATTATTTTAATCTCATTGAACCACATTTTACTTCTTAATGACAACCATGTATGTCGGATTTTTGAAAATCAAATCACAAAAGTGGCAAAGTTTCATTTAAACGAAAAATTAGTTTCTTTAACTACCACTTAGTGGTTTCACTATTCATCAAAAATTGAAGTTTTTTAGAAAAATACCAAAACATCACCCTAAGCTATATTTGATATTCTAAATTCAAAAATGATGTATATTTTACAAAATTCAAATCACATATGTTACATTAATTAATTTAATAATTAATTCCCGTTGTCATGACAAATAGCGTGTTTTTATGAAACAATAAGTATCAAAAGATTGACACTAGTTTAAGTCAAATTTCAAAGTGAAATTGATTCCAATGACCACCGTTGGATTTAAATGGTAAAAATATATTATAATTTCACTTAAAAACCAATTCAAAAGATAATCTAATCATATAAATAAATTAGATTAAAAAGAGGTTTTGAATTAAAATAGAACATTTTTCATTATTCATTAGAAAATGAACTTTGTCGGAAAAATACCAAAAATTCACACAAAGTAAATTTTGATGTCCCAATCATAAATAATAAGTTTATTATGACAAAAATATCTTATAAAATTGTCAAAAGATATATTTCAAAATGATTTTCCATCAAAAGGCAGTAAAACAATCTTTTAAAAATATTAGTGTATTCCATGCTTAAGATTGGATTTATTCTCATTTTAAGCCTCTAAAACACTATCTAATTCACTAATAGACAAGGATAAAAATATATATTATTCATTACTTACTTGGGATGTTACAGGTGCCTCTGTCATGAATATATTATTTAACATACACTGGTAAACCATGATGGAATTTTTAACTCTTAAGATAAACTACAATAGAAACATAATAAATTCCAATTTTATCTAAACCATCCTATGATACCAACGATAATATCCCCTGACCCATACTCTAAGATATAGTGATAAAATCATAAAATTTACATTTCTAGGTTTTATACTAATGAAGGGACCCAATTTTCCCCAACCATAACCAAAATCATCAATAGGAAATATTAGATCACTTATATTCTCAAAGACCTTTTAGGTTTATAGTTATAGAAAATTAGGATAATTAATTACATAAAAATTACACATTTATACGAATTATCATTTCTTCCACTTAACAAGACATTTTTTATTTAATAGTAATTCTTCACCATCATCCATATGAATCCGTTACAGACATAGCTAATTCAACAACATTCTTGATAACCTTGGTAAAAGAAAACATAAGAAGGGTGATTTGAAATGCTCAGTAAGGGTAAACATATGATTTAAAAATTTAATTTCCTCAGTGAACATAAGATTATCATTAGGCACTGATGACATAATCAAATTAAATGATAATAAAAAAATAATATCCATAACCATCAATACCTGGATCCTCAAACATGAAAAACAAGGCATACAGATTTCACAATGGCAATAATCATCATAATCATTATTCCTAAACAATATAATATCAGTCTTGATCAATGTAAACATTTATAACCATAAGACAAATAATGAAAAAATATTGGTATATGGGTAAGTTAAATTTATACCACTTCTTAAAAATAGAATAACCAATATAGTTGACTACCATCTCCAATGTACCCCTACATTGAAGGGCAATCACGGACCCAACCTTCTTGGTTTATAAAGTAACATACCATACCTAATTTGTAACAGAACCAACCATCCATGGTTTATAAATGTGACCACATATCCTTGATTATAATGGGAGCAACCATACACATAATTTTTTTCCCTGATCTGTATCATGAATAATGATTATAGATATTTTATTTCACTATAAATCTAACAAAACTACCATCATTACTTTCAAAAATTCATTAACCCATAGAAATAAAATGGGTTACATAGATATCTATTTGAAACAAGATTTACCCATGGAAATTTAATAGGTTCCTTGAAAATATGTTTTAGAAAATAATCATCCATATAAGAAAAGAATGAGGATTTAAAAATTAGAAAATAAACCCAATGGACCATAAGTAATACCAATGACTGTTGACATTGAAAAATGAAAATATAATTGAAACATAATTAAAAATATTTTTCGTGAAAATAAATATTTAATTTTGAAAAATCATTTTAAGGACTAAATCTTCACAAAATAATATGAAAATATTTTTCAGTGAATATTACGAAGGAATCATATAATGGAAGCTTTAAAACAAAAAATGGTGCTGATGGTTGGTAAATTCATTTATGATTTAAATTTTAAAAATAAATATAATATTCAATAATTTTGTAAAGTGAGTCAAAAGTGACCCATTTGGAAAGATTAAATAAATTACCTTTTTAAAAAATTGAAAAAGAATTTCAATGATAATTTATAATTTATTTAAGAAATCAATTATTTTTTAAATTTTATTTTTTAAATTTGAAAACATGGATATGGACGAGAAAAATAGCTGACCAAAAAAAGAGATTGGAATCACTTATAAATGAATTTTAAGATATTTATTCAATCAGTAAAAAAGTTATATAAACTAAACAATGTTTATCCACATTCATAAATAGTGTTTAATAAAGAGTTTTGTATCAATAAAATAATATTATAGGATTCCTCTAAAGGAAATGTGAACATTAATAATCTAGAAATAAAGGTGATTGTAACATAAATCCTTTTCCACATTGGTTCAATAAAATCATAATCAAAATGAATTAATGAATTAAAATGAAAATTTATATATCATGAAAAAAGTATATTCATGATATAACACAAAAAATTGGTAGTAGATAAAGATCATAAAAGAAGATAGATTTATAATATTACAAATTCCATAAAGAAGACAATTTGAGATGAGAAATTGTTATAAAGATCATACCATTAAAGTAATAAATAAACAATGAATAAATTATGTGTGTTAGATGTAAATCCATATAATAAATTTAGAAATAAAACATAATATAATCAAAATTAATTACACACATAATCTTATAATATTAAATACAATGAATAAATAATACAACCGAATGAAAAGATATTGAGTTTTAAAATTTGTTACAACTTTTTTACATTCAATTAAAACCCCATTGGATATATTAAAAAAAATTGAAACATAAAATACCATAATGTTTTATGGATTTATGATATTACATGTAATGGTTCACTATATAAACCATGTAAAATAAATTAGGTTCATAACATAAAAATATGTCTGAATGAAGGAAAATTGAGTTCAAGTTCCTTACTACTTTAGTAATATATGGATCAAAACATCATGAGATAGAGAAAATAATATGGATTAATAAATAAAAATATTTTTAAATAAAATAACCATAAAATACATCAATTTTATGTATATAAATGTTGTAATTAAAAATGTGGTGAATATGAAATATTTCTCACAAAAATCTAAAATTGAGTTGAGAAAACCCTTAACTTTGGTCCCAAGTTCTATTTATGTGTTCGAACCTCCTATAAAATAAAATTATATTAATTTTTTTCAATTTATTAAGAACCATTTATATTTTAATACCTTATAAATTAAACATTTATTTTATTTTTTATTTACGTGTCTAAATTCTTAATTAGTTAAGACCAATTCAAGTGTTTTTAGGAAGTTTGGTTCATTGTTTCAAAATGTATTTGGTGTGTTAATAATGGTATATGGAGTCAGTATTTTGAATATATCTAGAATAATAATCATGATGAAATTATTATATTTATATATAAATATAATTTATTTTTATAAAAACTAATAATGAATGATGGTTATGAAAAATGAACTACATTATGATCAAGGAGATAGTAGGTCGTATGTATACATGAGTGATTTTTCCAGGTTTTAATTATCATTATATAAGAAAGGTAAGTATATATTAATATCTAGATAATAATAATAATATAATGAATATGAAATTATTCCATTCAATAGAATTATATATATATCATCTATTTGATGTGGTGATGAAAAAGAATAACATCATGTAGTGGAGGTGGTAGTCAACATGTAAACATGAATGGTCAACCCAATGGGGTGCGCCCCCAATGTTTGGACATGGTACTATTTAATCAAGGAACATGTCATAATTTCTTTCCACTATATCAAGAACCGATCCATTTTTCTCAATTTCCTCTCCCACTCCTCGAGTATAACAGTCTATTATTTTATGCTCTTTCTCCTCTATCTCAAATCAAAATTAGAGAAATGTCATCAGAGGAATTCTATTTCAATCCCCAATAGTAAGCATCCACAAAATCACCAATTATCTATTCCCCCTCCCCAAGGGTGGATAATAGCTCCACAATGACTGATCATCATGGAATGTAACATGAGTCAAACCTCAATAATCATTCTCCAACATGATATTATTTCTTGCATCACCAATGAGTTTTAACTCGATCAAAGTCAAAATAAATGGTGGATCTAGTGTCATCTCACAATTTTCATGGTCATGGGTCTGGGGAGAAAACCACACAGATTTGTTTGTGATGATAATCTTTCTCATATGGAATTCCCATAGGATTAGATCCCATGTAAAATTAGATCTTATATCGAATGAACATTATATTAATTCAGTATCTATTTTTTCTATTCTAAAACCTAAAAAAGATAAATAAAGAATCAAGGAATACGTGTAGAGGATAAGAGTTCATGGTTTTTTTTATTCTAGTCCACTCAACACACACATCTATCTATTCTGGAAGACTAATGTCTCAATTGAAATTCATTCTTCATCAGACTAGTTTATAACTGCAAATATCATTATGGGGGATCATATTTTTCTTTCCATTTGTATATTCTAAATGTGATACTTAGGACCTGGAGAATATTTGGATAAATATATGACCCTTAAACCAATTACACACTCCATGGATGGTGTGTGGTGAGTAAAAATTGTGGTAATTCTCGTAGGTAATAAAGGAGGCAGAGTATTCTCGGGAGAACTAGTCTGTATTTTTTGTGGTTAATGGCTAGAAAGGGGATAATGGAAACATGCTATGTTTGGGATCCATTTACATGGTGTAATAGTTAAATAGGGGTATAATCATGAACCATGTTGGGGTTCCATTCATCCCAAAGCCCGGCCTTCTCTGTGGAATGGCCCGATGGGTGTTCTCAATCCCTACGGGCTTCCAACTAGTGCTCGGGTATCAATAATATATTTTCTAAACGATTTCACCTGAATTTATACACATAAATAAGAAAAAATAATAAATAAACCAAAACTGAATAATCACAACCAAACATGGAATAACCAAATGATAACCAAATTAGGAACAACAAAAAAGGGAACTAGAAATATCCCAAAAACCCATTATCTAATAAGAGGGGATTTTCCCTGAAGACACCACCACAAAAACTATAAGGAAAGACCTATAACAACCTAAAACCCAATCTCTAACCACCATTCCTTTACCTTTGTCAAACAAAACCAAGTATAATTACACCCAAAGTTGTAAGTAGGGTGTGGTCCAAATCCCAGTAGGATGGCACCCAACATAAATTTTCCATGCTATAAGCATGTTTAGACATAATAAAATGAAGGTTTTATTAAAAGGCTAGAAACAATTTTTTTAAATTAAAAATTATTGATTTTTAAATACCGAACAAGGTGTACCATATGTCGATGGTGAGTATGATATCCTAAGATAACACTAAGTCATGAGAGAGCTCTATAGGCACTACCTGAGAGTGGGAACCTAGAGACATCTTATCATGGTGAAAAGTGGTATAGAAACTATAACCATACACATCCTCATGAACGAGCCACTAAAAAGGGGAAACATTAAAAATTATAGTAGTCTCCAATAATCATCAATATTTTGTCACTATTTTCATCATCATTCCCACTAAGTGAATTCAGGCTGAAGCCACTTCTAAATCACTAGAATACTAGTCCTAGTTCGCCCACCTAGTCACCAAGGGTTCCCTTTGTTCTCATTTCACATTTCATTTATAACAGTGATCACATAATATCTACAATAGACAAACCAAATAGTAAAACACATAAGATAATCCACCACTTCCCCTACAAAAAACCTATTTTAAAACAAAGTTTAGATCAAAATTATTTTAAACATGATTTTCTTCACTTGCATAATTTAATAACCATCTCATATAATTTATAAAACATATTAATGAAAGAAAAAAGGTTTTAAACATGAAATACCCTTAATATCTTTGGGAAAACCATTTTTTATCCAAACACATATCCAAACCTTTCAAAAAAACATTTTACACCACACCCATAAATCATATAAAACACAAGAATACTCAAAAAATCACATTAAATTAATCAAATATTGATTAATCCTTGAACCAACTCCCTTGAGTCAGGAAACATCAGGAAAGAAATGTAAAACTTCAACGGAACCTTAATTGTTCCTTATAAAGTCAAGATCAAACATAAATCTTCCTGAATGAACCCAAAAAATCAATATCCAAACCTAAAAATTTCACCCAACCCACTAGAGAAAAGAAAAACCAAAGAAAGTGGAAGGAATTCCTAGAATAGATGGGGAAAACAAGATAGAATGCCCTTACATGAATATTTGAGAAGAAATCACCCAAAATTCCACAAAAAGGATCCCATGGGAGAGAAGTGGAAGGGGGCTTTCATAGGGTAGAAATCATTAGTGGGGGTGAGTTTGGGTGTTTGGGGGTTAAAATTGGGGGGGGAGAAAACCCAAAATCCGATTTTTTAATGGCCTCGAAAGGCCACACTTTTAGTCTTCATGGTTTGAAAAACCATGCTGCGACTGGGATACCCTTAATGTGAAATAAGAACCTACCACACAGTTATCCCACATGATATGAATTACCATGTGTATGCTGTGTGATAACTACTACCTCAAACCACCCACATTCCACATGGTTACTTAGGAATGAGGTGCATGGTTTATACTAATTGTGAGCCAAATGTGTGCCACATCTATCTACAAAAATTTCCTCACATTTTTTCAAGAACGCAAACGAATCACAAAGAGAATGTTTTAATGAAAATAAATAGGAAAAATTACACAAAAAAACAAAAAATGTGACAATTCTCCCCACCATTAAATCTTTCCACCCTTGAAAGTCAACTGGATGTTTGATTAGATAATAAAGATGAACACTCTTTCTTGACCCATGATATTTACTCTAATGTCTCATGAATATCATCACTATTCTACCAAAGAACTCAGAACCATAAAATAGACTTCTCATGAAGCAATTTTTCTTGAGAATCTACAATCCACAATGGCTGTTCAGACACAAATAAATTAGGATCTTTTTCCAACTCTCCCAAATTCAGCACATGAGATAGATCTACATTATACTTCTCTAATTGGTAAACAAGAAAACTTCATGAATTTACGTCAACTATAAATGCAATTCTAACCTATATTCCACATTTCTAACCCACTAGATGATTTCAAATGGTCTGATATACATTGGAATTATCTTTCATTTATTTCCCAAACGACGATGAACCATGATAGGTTCTACTTTTGGGAACACCCTGTCACCCATAGAAAACTAAATATCTCAGAGTATCTAATTATCATAATATTTGTGGTTACTCTAAGATATCACCATTTGATTCCTGATAAACTCCACCTTCATAGATGTATCTTCTACGAAGCTCATTTCACAAAATGGGGTCTCACCTACCTCAACCCAACACAAAAGAGACTGACACGACTGAACGTAAAGAGACTTAAAAGAAGCCATATTTATTGAGGACTAGTAGCTATTTTTATATGAAACTTTGACCAAAACCATGACGCATTTCTGGATCATGCCTTCCAAAATATGATTCTCTTTCTCTGTCTGACCATTCATTTGAGAATGGTATGTCGTGATCATATTCACCTATAAACCTATTTTCTTTTGTAGGCCTTTGTAGAATTGAGAGGTGAAATGGGGTTCCTTGTTAGAAACTATTAATGATTAAACACCATGGAGCCTCAATACATCTTGAACATATAATTGGACCAACTAATCCAATTTAGATGAATCTTTTAATGGAATAAAATTGGATAATTTGGTTAGATGATCAATCACCACCAAAATAACATTCATTCCATGTGGTGTATGAGGTAAGCCAATAATAAATTCAATGGCAATCTCATCCCACTTCTAGGTAGGAATAGGTAGTTGTTGAAGAATTCCATAGGACCATTGATACTCTAATTTTACCTACTAACATGTATATCCCCTCAATGCGAAGACAACTAAATCCCTCCTCACACATGGCTACTATAAATGAGGATGCACCTCATAATACATCTTGGTAGCTCTATGATTAATAGACCACTGAGATTGGTGGATATCCTACATCACCACCTTTCTCAAAGATAATGGAACCACCAAGCAGCCAATAAAGTATATGATTCCCTCGGTAAAAAATGACCCATCACAAGGTGTCTCCCCACAACGAATAAACTTCTTAGACTACTTGGAATGCTCATCGCTAGTATACTCTAGCTGAATGAACTCCAAAAGATAAGGAATAATTTGATAACTATCCATGAAATCACCTCCACTATTCTCCTTGTTCACTAGGTGTAACTAGGAAAAAGACCCATCAATGTCCCCTCATAATTGGAATTTTCCAATTCATGCAGTGGAACTATTCTACTCAAAGCATATTCCACAACATTACCTTTACCCAAGGTATAGACAATGTCAAAATAAAACCCCTACAAATATTCAACTCAACAAAGCTAGCTCAGAATTAGATCCTTTTAAGAGAAAATATCGGTTCAAAACTTATGATTAGAGTAAAAAAAAAGTTTTCCCCAAAAATATAATGATTCTACATATTTTGGGCATGAATTAAATTTTTGAAATCCAAGTCATGGTTCAAGAAATTCTTTTCATGTGGTCGGAGATAGAGATAACCATACACCACAACATGATCATCCTATATAAGAACACACCCGAGACCCATTCCTATGGCATCATAATAAACCACATTACACATTCCTAATTTTAGAAAGATCAACACATGATCATTATTCAAATTCTTATTCATCTCCCCGAAGGATTCTTGGTATTCTAGGATCCATTGAAAATTTACCCCACCCTAAGTGAGCTTCGTCGTGGGCGAATCATGCTTAGAGAAGACCTGAACAAACAACCTATAATACCCTTATAGTTCTATAAAGCTTATGTTATCAAACACATTACTTGGTTTCTCCCATGACATCACTGAATTGATCTTCTTGGTGTCCAATGAAACCCCTTGTTTCAAAACCACATGTCACAAAATTTTACCTCTCTGATCCAGAAAGTGAAATTTAAGAACAGTTAATAGAAATGATGACCCTGAATAATGGGAAAAAATTATCAAATATGGTTCATTATCCACATCAATTTAATAATAAACTCATATTTCTTTCATTAATACCAAGAAAAATGAATTTATATACTGTTGAAACACTCTCTTTATAAACAGTATGAAAACTTCTCGATCATTCGTCAATCCAAAAGGCATGACAAAATAATCAAAATGGCCATAACTAATTTGGAAGTCATTTTTCAGAACATCCACCTCTTTCACCCAAACATGGTGATTAACAGAACATAAGTCAATTTTGATAACCTACTTCCCCTTTAGCTGATAAAATAGTTAATCAATTTAGGGTGTAGGATATCTATTCATGATGGTTACCTTGTTCAGCTTTCCATAATCTATACACAACCTGAGAGATCTGTTGGCCTTCTTCACAAAAAAGACTATGGAAGTCTAATGAGAGATGATCAGGTGAATGAGTCCTTTTGGATTTGAACTTTCTAATTTTATATTTAATTACCTCAATTAATTTTGGGGCATATGATATGAGGGAAGAGGTATTGGATGTGTTCTCGATGCCAAATTAATTGAGAACTCCACATCCCCCTCTAGAGGTAGACCTGAAAAATAATCTAGAAAACAATTTGTAAATTCATCCACCACTAGAGGTAATATACCCTTAGGTGAGCTACCATCATACTCCACCATGAGTGATGATAACATAAAAATATGATTTCCTAATTCAATGAGTGGAGGTCCCACACAACCCGACCATGGATTCTAGTTTCCATGAAAAACCCAAGTACTTCTATCAGGTTCCACAAAACATATGCACCACCTATAGCTATATATATTTTCATGAACGCACACCATCCAATCCATTCCTATGATTACATAAAAGTTGTGCATGTCAAATACTAGTGAATTCCATTCCATCTTGCCCACCGACATAATGAGTGCACAAGATGGACACCTGAAACCCTATTCTTTAATATTACCCAATGGCGTTACTAACGCCATCATGTTAAAAAATGAACAGTTTTCCAATTCAATATGTTCAAAAGAAGAGTATAGATAAATGAAGCAGAATCACCTCTATAAAATAAAATATACGCTATATATAATGGAATTAGGATGGTACCTCAAACTATCAAGGGCCCTGCATCTGATCCTACTGGTTCTTGATCCTGTACATGAAGATTCTTAACCTCAGTCTGAGCCTAAGAAGGACCAATAGCCCGAGGCTCTACCCTGAACTTACTCTTCTATGAAGATGATCCAACCATGCCACCACAACCACCAAACCAAGATCCCACCATCATGGATAGTTTCAACTAGGCTGACATCTCCTAAAAGTCATAGATCCTTCTCCACTCTAATAATAACATGTGGCTCTATAGTATCACTAAATGTTACCCATGTCTCGACATCTATTATAGGATTTATGAGGTAATGTTCAAGAATGTAGATTGTGTACCAAATTCACACAATGGTGTCACAAAACTAACCAGGAAATGGATGCCAAAGATAATGCCTATTTGGACGGATGGCCTGAACTACCACTTTTCTTTTCCATCTACTCGTCTCGCTTCCTCTTTTTCTATGATGAGCTACCACTACCCATAGCTGACATAGCTTCAAAGAACCCATAATTTTCTTTTTGATAGATCTAGACCATGAGATCATGATCTACCTCCCTTGTATAGGTCTTCATCTTGAAGAAAAATAAATGACAATTAATCTCTGGTCATAGACCCATCTCAAAACTATGAACTTTCATTATCCCATTGGAACTGATCTCATGTGCGTACCACACTAGCTCAATACTACAATTGGAAAACTCAATCACTGACTAGTCTCCCTGGTAGAGATCCATGAAATCTCAGGATTGTTCATAGGCCAAGACATTGAGACAATAATTCTCATTGAAAACAATATTTAAATCCTTTGAACTCATCTACTCGGTATTCCTAGATTAGACCTATAAGGACTTGTCCTTAAACATTACATAATCTTGAATTATGTCAAAAATTCACATTGAGGATATTTTCAGGTTTATATTTTTTGAGAGTTAGGACATAAATATTACATAACAACTTGAATATTACATTTAGACACTACTACCCAATATACATTTTTCATAAAATAAAAACTATTGAAAAATAGAGACATGTCTAGTTCCATGTTTTAGACAGCATGAATTTTCCTTGATCTCATCCTTGACCCTATTCATCTTTATGTCCTATGAAAAACATTTCAAAACAAGCGATGAGAATACAAAGCTCAATAAGGGTTATAAAATAAATAAAAGAAACATTAACCCATGATTAAATACAAATCAATGAAACCATAATTTTCAATCATAACATACCTTCTGAAATAATAATATTTATGAATAACACAAAGTAATCATAAATCATAATGGTAACTTGTTGCATCCATATCAAACATACATTGTAGCTATCAAAGATATAGAGGGAGTCACATTTATAATACCCATCATAGTATATTACCTAAATCTCTTAGGAGAAACATTCACGTTTACCTCCATCACGTTACCAAATGCATTGGAGAGCTATCTCGGGCTCACCCACACTAGGTTTATCATGGAACCACCCGTATACGTAAACAATGCCCAAAAAACATAAAATATTCATAAAAAGTAAAAATAGAATAAAATAAAGATAAATTTTCCACATTGCAATCCCAACATATCATTTAAATATTTTAACATAATCAATGCTTTATCAAACCATTTTCAAAATCATTTAAAAAAATTAATAAAGAGATTTTTGAATCAAAGTGTCTCATACCACTTTGAATATTTTTAATGAATTATCAATTTAAAACATTAATGTTCATATAAATAAATACTAAAAACCAATTTTGAAACATGGACATTAATGAGAAATATTTTGAAGGATAAATCTTTTAAACATTTAAAATGACATTTTAGTTAAATAATTTTTAACAAAAAGAGAGATGCTTGAATACAAATAATTGAGGAATAACATTTAATCAAAACATTATAATGTCATGAGAATAAAGGGATTCATGATATAATATTACAAATGATATTATATACAGTACATATGAGTGAATTGGTGCGTTATAACAATGTAGTCTTAAGGGAATGTAAATTGAGAAGAAATCCCTTATAAAAACTATATCCATAAATTCATGATAAATCAATTATATAATAATGTGTGAAAAATAAGAATACACTCAAGGTAAGTTGATATTAAGTGTGAAACAATCAGAGTTTATTCACACATATTCATAGCACAACATAATCAAGAAGTAGAAGTTTAACCCAAAGAATTGAAATTTGGTGAAGAAGTTCCCTTACAGAAATTTAACAGCCTAACGACATCACTTTAAAATTAAGAAAATGAATCGATGAGAGAAAAAGGGTATCTAATCACATGAAAATAAAATTTAAATTAATAAGGATATATAATAATATATACCAACATAAGAAGATTTAAATTAAAAGACATAACAAAAATAAGTCTTTTAAAAATTGGAGGGTGAAAGGTTCCCTTACTGATTTGGTAACTTATGAAACATACACCCCATGAAAGAAGTATAATTCAATGAAGATGTAAATAATAATAAATTAAATTATATTACAAAAATAATAAAATCATGGGAAGTACATACACCACAAAAAAGTAAATAGTGGAAAACATAGCATGAATCTCACAGGAATAAAAAGTGAGATGAAAATCTGTTACCACGTTGTAATCAAACGAGTCGTATGACCAAATGTTAATAAACACCAATTGAATCACAGAATACCATTAATATCAATGGAATAATGATAATATATATAAAATTTTAGTACCCAATACACCACATGAAATATATAAGTGGCGAACAATGGAAATCTCATGTAATTGAAAATGAGATAAGAAATCTCTTACCTTCTGTCTCACTCGACTTGTTTGTTCCTTGTTCTTCCTGAATAATAAACTAAAGTTAATTTATACTTTCATAAGAAAATTTTTCAAGTTTATTATTATTTTTATATCACTTATTACCATGTTATAAACATTATTCAATAATTTAAGTTAATAATATTTGTTTGGTCGATATTTGGTACTTGAGTCCAAAATGGACTTCTTATAATTACAAGTTATTGTTGTGTTCAATAGTTCATTATCTACAGAATTATATTCATGATTTAGATATCATATATATCCATTATATATATGTATTTATAATATTATATAACATTTAGAGGTAATAACTAAAATGCACCATTCATGGAGACGGTAAGCCGTACGTAGGCACGAACGCTACTTTCATTTCTATTTCAAATTTTAGTGGAATTAAAACAAAATGATAAATAGGTATATTATAATTCCTGTATAATATCATATATAATATCATTAAAGTCAGTCTTTATACATCCCATGTATGTTAAGAATGAGTCATATCACTTTGAGGGGGTGGTAGTCTGCACTTCCTCAAATGAAATTATTGCATTTACCCATAATGGAAACCATAAAAGTATGTTATAAATGAAAAATAAAGAATAATAAAGAAACAATAAACATAATATATATCATATATAAATAAAGTTCCATCTTAATAGCCACCATGAGAGGCGGTATGAGATAATTGAACAATCATCACTTCGTGATGCGTTAGTTTGTCATCGACAAAAACAGTATGTTCTTTACCCATTAGATGGAGGTGTGTGTAAGTCTAGTTATAATAATTCTCATAACATCATACTAGTATATTTATTATACTGGTTTTGTTATAAAATAAAGGAATGAAAAGATTTTAGGGGTTGGAGAAGTAAAATAAATGAAAATAATTTAAGAGAAACTGTTACCTTTAATTCGGGAAACTCCCTTTGGTTTGAAGCAAAAGGACTTGTTGAAGTGCCTTCGGCAAATGTTAAGGCTTATAAGAGGAAGAGAAGGATATTGAGAGCTTATTTGGGTAGGGTTTGGATGAGCCAATGGTCTTGAGAGGTGTGAGGAATGGGTTAGAATTGAGAGCTTTTTATAAGGGGGGGAGGGGTTCTTTAAGAATGTGTGAAAATGTTATTTTATTATATAATGATTTTCAGTTTCTAAAGGTCCAAAACTCATAATGGTCTAATATAATATGACTCATGGTCTAAATAAACTAATCCAATAATAATTGTACAGGTTTTGGATGTAATTTTAATATTTATAATCTTATTTATTTAAATCAATTATTAAGGAGGTAAATACTGCATCATTTTTGTGTCACAAATAATATTATTTATAAGATGTCTAAAAATTATAAACAAATACCATGATGCAGTAAATATTTTTATCTTTTCAATGAATATTTATAGTTGAAAATATAACTTAGATAACCCCATGTAAAAATTAATTTACTAAATGATATTTCTTTGTGTCATTTTTATCTTTACTTTAAATAAATTAATTTAAAGTGTCATTATCACTCCCAAGTTGCTCCATGGGGTCCCAAAATCGACCCAAGAATTATCATGGTTGGAAATGACTCATTAAATAAGGTTAAGAAAAGTGTTAAAGTAATTTTGTATTATTATAATATTCTTTTTACCAGGAATTACCTTATTTACCTTTAACTGTGGTAAATAAAAGTCAAAAGTTACTATTCACCAAAAATTATTTTCAGCTTATTGAAAAACATTACTTACTAATAAAATCAATGTATGTTTTATTTTCTAAATTCAGTTCACAGAAGTAGTAAAATTTCATTTAAATGAAAAATTCAGTTTTTTAACTACTACTAAGTGGTTTCACTATTCATCAAAAAATTGATGTTTTTTTAGAAAAGTACCAAAAAATCAGCCTAAGATATATTAGATATTTAGAATTCAAAAATGATACCTATTTTACCAAATTTGAAACATAGAAGTTGTATTAATTAATTTAAAATTAATTCCGTTGTGGAAACAAATGGCGTGTTTGTATGAAATAATAACTATCAAAAGATTGATTCTTGTTTGTGTCCAATTTCAAAGTGAAATTAATTACAATGACCAACATTGGATTAATTGGTAAAATTATAATCTAATTATACTTTAAAAACAATTAAAAATAAAGTATAACCATATAAATAAATTATATTAAAATGAACTTTTTAATTAAAATACAGTATTTTTCATTATTCATTAAAAAATGAATTTTATCAGAAAAATACCAAAAAATTACCCAAAGTAAATCCTGATTTCCCGAATATAAAAAAATTATTTTGTCAAATAGAACATATAAAAGAGACAAAAATAGTATTTAAAGAGGGTTCTTCATTAAAATGTGGTAAATTGACATTTTAAAGAATATTAGAGTATTTTTGCTTAAAATTAGATTCATTAACATTTTAAGCCTCTAAATTTTATTGGATAAATGTAAACACATTAATAAAACATATATAATCATATTTAAGTTCGTTTTATTAATTCTCGCTAACACAACAGGTATGCGTTAACTACTATTTAAAAAAATAATATTATTTTATTAGTGTGCAATATAAGATTTCAAAGAAACCCATTGATACGTATCAGGTACACCATCAAACATAGCAACCCATTTAAAGAAAAATTAATATTTAATTCACAAATATTATGAAATACGAAAAATTTCAAGTTCTTTATTTACCTGGGATGTTACATCATTCCCCCCTTTTGGGAATTGCATCCTCGCAATTTTAAAACTGGGCTTGGAATCTTCATTAAAAGCCCCACATCGGAAAATAGTCCGTAAAAATATAACTTTAAAAGAAATAAAGAGAAGTACGAAGGTCACCTGAGATAAGCCATACTAGGATTCCATGAAAACATGGATATAGAATCAAAACTAACTCTCATAGATTAATAAGGAGTGATAGAGAACTTGATCACAGAATGTTAACCACCACAATACCATAAATTTGTGGTTGGGTAAAAGTATGATGATAAAAGGGAGCTTATAACATTTTTATTTCAAGATAATTTTTATAGAGTTGAAGAATTTTATTAATAACTAGACTAATATCGTAAGGAAATATACTTACTTGTCTTGTAGAGTGTCATCCTTTAATAAAATTCTACCACAAACTCATCTTTTCTCCAAATGGTAAGTATTCAAGATGACTTGTTCACATTGAAAGATCTATAATCAACTTCTATAGAATAACATGGTCCACAGAATATGAACCATATATTTACCCTATCGTTATACACTAACGAAAACCAAAATTGGTTAGGACGTGATCAGATAATCCCCCAAAAAATAATCCTTTATAAAAATAAGTACTACTCTTAATATCCAAAATTCAACCAAACATACCCAGAGTTCAAGAAATACCATTCAATATACAATTGTACTTAAAATTATTCAAAATAATCCAATATAAAATTGATACCCAAAACCCAGAAGGATTTTTTCAAATAGCCTTACACATTAAATCTTAACATTTATCTTTAAAAACATTGACTACTCTTAAAGTCTCATTCTAAAGTGTAATTAACCTAATCACATATTCTCTATGAGAGGTTAATCATTTCCATAATAACCCAAATTGCTATATGTCCCCAATAAAAATAGATATTCTTCCCAAATATAATTCCACCATTACTCATCAAAAGAAAAGATAATTATTCCTTGAATAACCTTTTCATATATCCAACTTCAGGGTTACACATACTATAAAAAGTCTTCCAATGTAATCTTATCATCAAAAGATACCTAATACTTTTTAGCATTTAATCATCATAAAATCTACTATAACTCTCTTGAATCCCTTATTTGTTTAATTCTTACTCATTCAATGTTATTCATGATCCATTAACCATTATTTACCAACTCATTCTAAAACACATCATTTTTACGAACAAAATCATGAATCATATCCCAATATTCAATAATATCAAAACATATGTTAGAAATAATCTGTACATTTCATTAGTCGTTGTCGATTTCTTCATCGTCAATTGGAATGACATTAGGTTTTGGTAAACATATATTTTTTCGATCTTAGTGATACCATTCACTAAATTTATTCGTAGGACATCTGTTTTTATAATGACCATGCACACCACATTTAATACATTCAATTGATCCCTCAGAAAGAACTTCTTTCCCTTTCCTGGAGTGAACTGGATACTTCCTTTTTCAATGGAAGGTTCTTGCTTTATGAACTTCATTACTACATCTATAGCATCTTTCCATCACTTTGAATCATTTTCCTAGAATTTTCTTTCCACATCCTTGATACATAGGTTTTTGAACATACTTACCTATATGATTATTACCTGAACATATAAAGGGATTTTTTTCTCACATATACGATGGCTTATAAAAATCACCAAGGTTAAGATTTTCAATCCTGACTCCAGATAGTTTGTTGAGAATAAACGCAAGAGTTCTCATTGTAGCTCCCATTTCATTCAGTTTCTCATTCAGAAAACCATAACAATTTTCATCACATCCACTATTACTTTAGTGCCGACTAGATCCAACCATTTACTAAAACCAAAAAGGTTAGTCTGATTATATTACTAAAATCATCATATAATATCTTATGAGGAGGGTAAATACTAAGATATACTTATCCATGTTATCTTAAACTCATTCAATTTATATAAAATTACTATGAATCTTTCTAATATGCTAACCATTATATTTATGTCATTAATCCTAAATAACACCCTAACCTCTAAAGTTATCTAAACCGACCTCTAATACAAACTATAAGGACCTGGACTTAAACATTACATAATCTTGAATTATGTTATGAATTCACATTGAGGATCTTTTCAGGTTTAAAATTTTATAGAATTAGTCCATAACGATTACATAACAACTTGAATATTACATGTAGACACTACTACCTAGTATCCATTTTTCATAAAATAGAAACTTTTTAAAAATAGAGACATGTCTAGTTCCATGTTTTAGACAACAAGACTTTTTCTTTGATCTCATCCTTAACCCTATTCATATTTATGTCTGGTGAAAAAAATTTCAAAACCTAGGATGAGCATAAAAAGCTCAGAAGGGTTATAAAATAAAGAAAGGAAACATTAACCCATCAATAAACACAAATCAATGAAACCATAATTTTCAATCATAATATACCTTTTGAAATCATAATATTTATGAATAACACCTAGTAATCATAAATCATAATGGTAACTTAAGGAATCTATATCATACTTACATTGTAGCTATCATGGCTACTGAGGGAGTCAAATTTGGAATTCCTATCACAGTATATTCCCTAAATCTCTTAGGAGAAACATTCACGTTTACCTCCGTCACATTACCGAAGTCATTGTAGAGCTATCTCACGCTCACCCGCCCTAGGTTTATCACAGAACCACCCATATACATAAAAAATGCCCAAAAACCATAACATATTCATAACACTTAAAAAAATAAAGTAAAAATAACATTTACACATTGCAATAACAACATATCATTTAAATATTTTGACATAATCAATTCTTTATCAAACCATTTTCAATATCATTTAAAACATTTAATAAATATATTTTTGAATCAAAGTGTCCCATGGCACTTTGAAGATCTTAAATTAATTATCATTTGAAAACATTTATTTCCATATAAATAAATCCTAAAAACCATTTTGGAAACATGGACATTATTATTAAATACTTAGAAGAATAAATCTTTTAAACATTTAAAATGATTTTTTAGTTAAAGAGTTTTTAACAAAAAGAGAGATGCTTGAATACAAATAATTGAGGAATAACATTTAATCATAACATTATAATGACATGAGAATAATGGGATTCATGATATAATATTCCAAAAGATAGTATATACACCACATAAGAGTGAATTTGTGCATAACAACAATGAAGTCTCAATGGAATTTAAATTGAGACAAAATCCCTTATAAAAACTGTATCATTAGATTAAGGATAAATAAATTACATAATAATGTGTGACAAATAAGAATACACTCAATATAAGAGAAAATTAAGTGTGAAACAATCATAGGTTATTCATACATATTCATAGCAAAACATAATCAAGAACTAGAAGTTTAACCCAAAGAATTAAAATTGGGTGAAGAAGTTCTATTACAGAAATTTGACAGCCAAATGGCATCACTTTAAAATTTGGAAAATGAATTGATGAGAGAAAAAAGGGTATCTCATCACATGGAAATAAAATTTAATGCAATAAGTAAATAAAATAACATATCCCAACATAATAATATGTAAATTAAAAGTCATAACAAAAAGAATTTTTTTAAAAAGTGGAGGGTGAAAGGTTCCCTTACTGATTTGGTAACTTACGAAACACACAACCCATGAAAGAACAATAATATAATGAAGATTTAAATACTCATAAATTAAATTATATTAAATAAATAATACAATCACGGGCATTTCATTCACCATAAAAAAGGAAATTGTGGAAAATATAGCATGAATCTCACAAGAATAAAAAGTGAGATGAAAATCCCTTACGACGTTTTAATCAATCGAGTCGTATGACCAAAAGTTAATAAAAACCAATAGAATCATATAATACCATGAACATAAAGGGAATAATGATAATATATATAAAATGGCATTACCCAATACACCACATGCAATAAATATGTGGCGAACAATGGAAATCTCATGGAATTGAAAGCGAGGTAAGAAATCCCATACCCTGTGTCCAACTTGTCTTGTTTGTTCCTTGTTCTTCCTAAATAATAAACTAAATATTATTTCTACTTTCTTAAGAATTTTTTTAGAGATTATTATTCTTTTTATATCACTTATTACCATGTTATAAACATTATGAAATCATTTAAGTTAATAATGGTCGTTTGGTCAATATTTGGTAATTGAGTCAAAAATGGACTTCTTATAATTACAAGTTGTCATTGTGGTCAATATTACATCATCTCCATAATGATATTCATGATTTATATATAATATATATCATATATATCCAAGTATATATATATATTTATAATATTATATAACATTTATAGGTAAGAAATGAAATGCACCGTTCATGGAGGCAGTAAGTCGTACGTACGTATGAACGCTACTTTCATTTCTATTTCGTATTTTAATGGAATTAAAACATAATGATACATAGTTATATTATAATTACAATATTATATAATATATAATATCATTAAATTAATCCTTTATACTTCCCACACATGGTAAGAACGAGTCATATCACTTTGAGGGGGTGGTAGTCCGTACTTCCTCAAATGAAATTATCGCGTTTACCCATAATGGAAACCACAAAGGTATGATATAAATTAAAATTACAGAAGAATAAAGAAAACATAACAAAATATATATATTATATAAATACAGTTCCATCTTAATGGCCCCATGATAGGTGGTGGGAGATAATTTAACAATCATCGCTTCGTCAGGTGTCAGTTTGTGATCCACAGAAACAGTATATTCTTTACCAATTAGATGGAGGTGTTTGTTAGTTTAGTTCGAATATTTCTCATTAAAACATCCTATTATATTGAAGATAATTTTTTTGTTATAAAATAAAGTAATTAAAAGAGTTTAGGGGTTGGAGAAGTAAAATAAAATAAAATAATTTAAGAGAAACAGTTACCTTTAATTTTGGGCAACACCCTTTGGTTTGAACCAAAAGGACTTCTTGAAGTGCCTTCTGCCTAAGGTAAGGCTTCTAGGAGGAAGAGAGGTATATTTAGAGATTATTTGGTCAGGGTTTGTATGAGCCAAGGGGATTGAGAGGTGTGAGTAATGGGTTAGAAGTGAAGGATTTTTATAGGGGGGGTTCTTTAGGAAAGTGTGAAAATGTTATTTTATTATATAATGATTTTCAGTTTCTAGAGGTACAAAACTCATTAAGATATAAGATAAAATGATCCATGGTAAAAATAAATTCATCCAATAAAAATTAGACAGGTTTTGGATGTAATTTTAATATTTATAATCTTATTTTTTTTAAATCATTTATTAATGAGGTAAATACTGCATCGTTTTTGAGTCATAAATAATATTATTTATTTGATGTCTAAAAATTTTAAAAAAAATACCATGATGTAGGAAATATTTTCTATTTTCAATTAATATTTATAGTTGAAAAGATAAATTATATATACCCATGTAAAAATTAATTTACTAAACTATATTTGATTGGGCCATTTTTGTCTTTACTTTAAATTAATTAATCTAAAGTGTCATTGTCACTCCCAAGTGGATCTATGGGGTCCCAAAATCGACCCCAAGGATTCCCATGGTCTTCCATGACACATACAATAAGGTTATGACAAGTTTTAAGGTAATTTAATATTATTATAATATTCTTTTTACCTTGAATTACCATATTTACCTTTAACCGTGGAAAATAAGTCAAAAGTTACTATTCACCAAAAATTATTTTCATCTTGTTGAACAAAATTTTACTTACTAATAAAAACCATGTATGTCAAATTTTTAAAATTCAATTCAAAGAATTGGTAAAATTTCATTTAAATGAAAAACTCATTATTTTAACTACTACTAAGTGGTATCACTATTCCTCAAAAATTGATGTTTTTTCAGAAAAATACCAAAAATTCAGCCTAAGCTATATTTGATATTCAGAATTCAAAAATGATTTATATTTTACCAAATTAAAAACATAGAAGTTTCATTAATTAATTTAAAATTAATTCCTGTTGTCAATACAAATAGTGTGCTTTCAAGAAACAATAACTATCAAAAGATTGATACTTGTTTATATCCAATTTCAAAGTGAAATTAATTTCAGTGACCAATATAGGATTAATTGGTAAAAATATAATCTAATTACACTTTAAAAACAATTAAAAAGATATTATATCCATATAAATAAATTATATTAAAAGGCACTTTTGAATTAAAATACAGTATTTTTCTTTATTCATTAAAAAATGAATTTTATCAGAAAAATTCCAAAAATTTACCCAAAGTAAATTTTGATGTCCTGAATATAAAAAATAATGTTATTTTGTCAAATATAACATAATAAAGTGAACAATACTAGATTTAAAGAGGGTTATCCATTAAAAGGCGGTAAATTGACCTTTTAAAGAATATTAGAGTATTTATGCTTAAAATTAGACTCATTCATATTTTAAGCCTCTAAATTTTATTGAATAAATGTAAAAACATTTAACAAACATATATAATAATATTTAAATTATTTCTATCCATTCCTTCTAATACAATGGTTATGTGTTAACTACAATTTAAAATAATAATATTATATTATTAGTGTGTAATGTAAGATTTCAAAGAAACCCATTATTGCGTATCGGGTACGCCATAGAACATGGCATCCCATTTAAAGTAAAATTAATATTTAATTCCAAAATATTAATAAATATGAAAAATGTCATGTTCTTTATTTACCTAGGATGTTACATCCTTCCCCCTTTTTGGGAATTGTGTCCTCGTAATTTTAAAACTGGGCTTGGAATCTTCATTGAACATCCCAAATCGGAAAAGTTTTTGTAAAACTATCACTTTAACAGAAAGAAAGAGAAGTATGAAGGTCACCCGAGATAACCGATACTAGGATTCCATGAAAACATGGATATGGAAGGTAAACTAACTCTCATAGATTAATATAGAGTGATAGAGAACTTGATCACAGAAAGTTAAGTACCACAATACCATAAATTTCTGGTTGGGTAAAATTATAATGATAAAAGAGAGCTTATATAATTTTTACATCAAGATCCTTTTCATAGAGTTGAATACTTTTATTAATAACTAGACTAATATCATAAAGAAATATACTTGTCATGTAGAGTGTCATCCTTTAATATAATTCTACAACGAACTCATCTTTTCTCCAAATGGTAAGTATTCAAGATGACTTGTTCACAATGAAAGCACTATAATCAACTTCTATATAATAACATGATCCACAAAATCTGAACCATATATTTCCTCTATATTAATACATTAACCAAAACCAAAATCAGTTAGTACGTGATTAGATAATCCCCAAAAAGATAATCTTTTATAAAAATAAGTACAACTCTTAATCTCTAAAATCCAACCAAAAGTACCCAAAGTTAAAGAAAGACCATTCAATATACAATTGTCCTTAATATTATTCAAAATAATCTAATATAAGACTGAATCCCAAAACCCAGAAGGATGTTATCACATAGACTTCCATAGTAAATCTTAACATTTATCTTTAAAACATTGACTACTCTTGAAGTCTCATTCTAAAGTGTAATTAACCTAATCACATATTCTCTATGATAGGTTAATCATTTCCCTAAATAACCCAGATCTCTATATGTCCGCAATAAAAACATATATTCTTCCAAAATAAAATTCCACCATTACTCATCAAAAGAAAAGTTAATTATTCCTTGAATAACATTTTCATATATCCAAATTCAAAGTTACACATACTATAAAAATTCTTCCAATGTAATCCCATCATCAAAAGAGACCTAATACTTTTAAGCATTTCATCATCTTAAAATCTACCATAAATCTCTTGAATCCCATATATGTTGACTTCTTACTCATTAAACGTTCTTCATGATCCATTAACCATTCCTTACCAACTCATTCTAAAATACATAATTCCTATGAACAAAATCATGAATCATATCC
Organism: Viscum album; assembly: GCA_963277665.1. Taxonomy (NCBI): domain Eukaryota; kingdom Viridiplantae; phylum Streptophyta; class Magnoliopsida; order Santalales; family Viscaceae; genus Viscum; species Viscum album. The sequence continues at coordinate 659,544,214 of OY728132.1, forward strand.
TAAGAATCAATAATATCAAAACATATTTAGAAATAATCCATACCTTTCATTGGTCATTGTCAGTTTATTCATCCTCAATCGGAATGGCATTAGGTTTTGGTAAATATATATTTTAATGATCTTGGTGATCCCATTCCCAAAACATCTTTATAGGACATATGTTTGTATAATGACCATGAACACCACATTTAAAACATTCAATTGACCCCTTAGAAAGAAATTCTTTCCCTTTCCTAGAGTCAACTGGATGCTTCCTTTTTTCCATGGAAGGTTCTTGCTTTATGACCTTCATTCCCATATCTATAGCATATTACCATCCATTTAAATAATTTTCCTAGGGGTTTCTTTCCACATCCTTGACACATAGGTTTTTGAACATACTTACCTGTATGATTATTACTTGAACTTCTGAAGAGATTTTTTTCTCGCATATACGATGCCTTATAAAAATCACCAAGGTTCAATTTGTCAATCATGACTCTAGATAGTTGGTTGAGAATAACTACAAGATTTCCCATTGCAGCTCCCATTTCATTCAGTTGCTCATTCAAAAAACCATCACAGTTTTCATCACATACACTATTACTTTGGTGCCTTCTAGATCCAGCCATTTATTAAAACCAAAAAGGTCAGTGTGAGTATATCAGTAAAATCATTATATAATATCTTATGAGGATGGTAAATAATAAGATATATTTATCCAGGTTATCATAAACTCATTCAATTTATATAAAATTACTATGACTCTTTCTAATATGCTAACCAATATGGTTATGTCACTAATGCTTAGATAACACCCTAAGCTCTAAAGTTATCTCAACTAACCTCTAATACCAACTATAAGGACCCGACCTTAAGCATTACATAATCTTGAATTATGTCGGGAATTCACATTAAGGATCTTTTCAGGTTTAGAGTTTTAGATAATTAGTCCATAACTATTACATAACAACTTGAATATTACATGTATACACTAATACCCAGTATCCATTTTTCATAAAATAAAAACTCTTTAAAAATATGGATATGTCTAGTTCCATGTTTTATATAGCATGAATTTTCCTTGATCTCATCCTTGACCCTATCCATATTTATGTCTTGTGAAAAACATTTCAAAAATTGGGATGAGCATAAAAAGATCATTAAGGGTTATAAAATAAGGAAATGAAACATTAACACATCAATAAATAAAAATCAATGAAACCATAATTTTCAATCATTACATACCTTCCGAAATAATAATATTTATGAATAACACATCGTAATCATAAATCATAATGGTAACATGAGGCATCCATATCATACTTACATTGTAGCTATCACAGCTACAGAGGGAGTCACATTTGGAATACCCATCATAGTATATTACGTAATTATATTCTGAGAAACATTCACATTTACCTCCATCATGTTACCCAATGCATTGGAGATCTATCTCAGGCTCACCCGCCCTAGGTTTATCATGGAACCACTCGTATACGTAAACAATACCCAAAAACCATAACATATTCATAACACTTAAAATAATAATAAAGGAAAGATAAAATTTCCACATTGCAATCACAACATATAATTTAATGATTTTGAAATAATCAATGCTTTATCAAACCATTTTCAAAATCATTTAAAACATTTAATAAAGAGATTTTTGAATCAATGTGTTTCATACCAATTTGAATATTTCAAATGAATTATCATATGAAAACATTAATGTCCATATAAATAAATCCTAAAAACCATTTTGGAAACATGGACATTAATGAGAAATATTTAAAAGAATAAATGTTTTAAACATTTAAAATGATATTTCAGTTAAAGAGTTTTTAACAAAAAGAGAGATGCTTGAATACAAATAATTGAGGAATAACATTTAATCAAAACTTGATAATTTCATGAGAATAAAGGTATTCATGATATAATATGCCAAAAGATAGTATATACACCACATAAGAGTGAATTGGTTCATAGCAACAATGAAGTCTCAATGGAATGTAAATTGAGATGAAATCCCTTATAATAACTGTATCATTATATTAAGGATAAATCAATTACATAATAATGTGTGAAAAATAAGAATAAACTCAATATAAGTGTTCATTAAGCATGTAACAATAAAATTTTATTCACACATATTTATAGAAGAACATAATCAAGAAGTAGAAGTTTAACCCAAAGAATTGAAATTGGGTGAAGAAGTTCCCTTACAGAAATTTGACAGCCTAACGACATCACTTTAAAATTAAGAAAATTAATTAACGAGAGAGTAAAATGTATCTAATCACATGGATATAAAATTTACAGAAATAAGGATATATAACAACATATACCAACATAAGAATATGTAAATTAAAATACATAACAAAAAGAAGTCTTTTAAAAAGCGGAGCATAAAAGATTCCCTTACCGATTTGGTAACTTACGAAACATACACCCCATGAAATAAAGGATAATTCAATGAAGATTTAAATACTCATAAATTAAATTATATTACATAAATAATACAATCATGTTCAGTACATCCACCACAAAAAATAAAATAGTTTCAAATACAGCATGAATCTCATAGGAATAAAAAGTGAGATGATAATCCATTAACACATTGTAATCAATCGAGTGGTATGACCAAAAGTTAATAAACACCAATTGAATCAAAGAATACAGTGAATATAAAGGGAATCGTGATAATATATATTAAATTTAAGTACCCAATACACCACATGCAATAAATAAGTGGTGAAAATGGAAATATCATCGAATTGAATGTGAGATTAGAAATCCCTTACCTTATTTCCGACTTGACTTGCTTGTTCCTTATTCTTCCTGATATTTAACTAAAGTTAATTTCTACTTGCTTAATAACCTTTTTAATGTTTATTATTATTTTTATATCACTTATTACCATGTTATAAACACAATTCAATCATTTAAGTCAATAATGGTCGTTTGGTCGATATTTGGTACTTGAGTCAAAATGGACTTCTTATAATTACAAGTTATCCTTATGGTCAATAGTATATTATATCCAGAATGATATTCATGATTTAGATATCATATATATCATATATATCGAGTATATATATGTATTTATAATATTATTTAACATTTAGAGGTATGAAATGAAATGCACCGTTCATGGAGACTGTAAGCCATACGTACACATGAACACTACTTTCATTTTAATTTCATATTTTAATGGAATTAATACATAATGATACATATATATATCATAATTACAATATAATATCATATATAATATCATTAAATTCATCCTTTATACATCCCATGTATGGTAAGAATGAGTCATATCACTTTGAGGGGGCGGTAGTCCGCACTTCCTCAAATGAAATTATCACGTTTACCCATAATGGAAAACATAAAGGTATTATATAAATGAAAAATACATAAGCATAAAGAAAAAATAAACATAATATATATCATATATAAATATAGTTCTATCTTAATGGCCACCATGAGAGGTGGTAGGAGATAATTGAACAATCATCGCTTCGTGAGGCATTAGTTTGTCATCCACAGAAATAGTATGTTATTTACCCATTAGATGGACGTGTGTGTAAGTGTAGTTCTAATCATTCTCATAAAAACATAGTAGTATATTGAGGGTACTGTTTTTGTTATAAAATAAAGTAATTAAATGATTTTAGGGTTGGAGAAGTAAAATAAAAGAAAAGAATTTAAGAGAAACTGTTACCTTTAATTCGGGTAACTCCCTTTGGTTTGAACCAAAAGGACTTCTTGAAGTGTCTTATGCCTAAGGTAAGGCTTCTAGAAGGAAGATAGAGATATTTAGAGATTAATTGGTAAGGGTCTGGATTAGACAATGGGCTAGAGAGGTGTGAGGAATGGGTTATAAGTGAGGGATTTTTATAAGGGGGGGGAGGGGTTCTTTAGGTAAGTGTGAAAATGTTATTTTATTATATAATGATTCTCGGTTTCTAAAGTTCCAAAACTCATTAAGGTTGATGATAAGATGACTAATGGTCCAAATAAATTCATCTAATAATAATTTAACAGGTTTTGGATGTAATTTTAATATTTATAATCTTATTTATTTAAATCATTTATTAATGAGGTAAATACTGCATCATTTTTGTGTCATAAATAATATTATTTATTTGATGTCTAAAAATTATAAAAAAAAATACCATGATGTATGAAATCTTTTTATATTTTCAATAAATATTTATAGTCAAAAATATAACTTATATAAACCCATGTAAAAATTAATTTACTAAATGATATTTGCTTGTGTCATTTTTGTATTTACTTTAAATTAATTAATCTAAAGTGTCATTATCACTCCCAAGTGGCTCCATGGGGTCCCAAAATCAACCCAAGGATTCCCATGGTCGTCCATGACTCATACAATAAATTTAGGACAAGTTTTATGGTAATTTTATTATTATTATAATATTATTTTTACATTGAATTACCCTATTTATCTTTAACCGCGGTAATTAAAAGGCAAAAGTTATTGTTCACCAAAAATTATTTTCATCCTATTAAAACACATTTTACTTACTAATAACAACCATGTATGTAGTATTTTTTAAATTCAATTCACAGAAGTAGTAAAATTTCATTTAAATGAAAAAGTCGGTTTTTTAACTACTAGTAAGTGGTTTCACTATTCATCAAGAATTGACGTTTTTCAGAAAACTACCAAAAATTCAAAATAAGATATATTTCATATTCTGAATTAAAAAATGATATTTATTTTACAAAATTCAAAACATATAAGTTGCATTAATTAATTTAAAATTAATTCCCTTTGTCAAAACAAATAGCATGTTTTTAAGAAACAATAACTATCCCAAGATTGATACTTGTTTATGTCCAATTTCAAAGTGAAATTAAATCCAATGACCAACATTGAATTAATTGGTAAAAATATTATTTAATTACACTTTAAAACCAATTAAAAATATAGTTTAATTATATAAATAAATTATATTAAAAGGAACTTTTGAATTAAAATACAGTATTTTTCATTATTCATTAAAAAAATGAATTTTATCATAAAAATACCAAAAATTTACCCAAAGTAAATTTTGAAGTCCCGAATATAAAAAGGAATTTTATTTTGTCAAATAAAACATATAAAAGTGAAAAAAACTAGATTTAAAGAGGTTTCTCTATTAAAAAGTGGTAAATTGGCCTTTTAAAGAATATTAGAGTATTTATGCTCAAAATTAGATTCATTCACATTTTAAGCCTCCAAATTTTATTGGATAAATTTATAAATATTTAACAAACATATATAATCATATTTTAGTTAGTTCTATCCATTCCCTCTAATACAACGACTATGCATTAACTACCATTTAAAATAATAATATTATCTTATTAGTGTACAATTTAAGATTTCAAAGAAACCCATTGTTGCATATCAGGTAAGACATCGAACATAGCATCCCCTTTAAAGTAAAATTAATATTTAATTAACAAATTTTAATAAATATAAAATATTTTATGTTCTTTATTTACCTGGGATGTTACAGGACCATTGAGTCCCACCAACTTCGACTGGGTCCTTCTAGCAAGAATGACACAAATTTCACCCTAAGATTCTCATGAGTTTCATGGGATTAAAAATATTCTCTATCTTATCAAGTCACCTATTTGACTTTTGAGGTTAAACATTTTCCCAGAAAGAAGGGTGATTCTTCTTTAGAAACATCCAGGTTTTGTCCTTCCTAGAACTAGGTTCAACTTCTCTATCCAGAGTAGGACCAGAGCCCACTCCCTATCCCAATTCCTGAAAATCCTAGACCACATATTCCACTAGTCTATGATCAATTGGTGAGGGTGAAATCTCTATAGACTCTTCCTATGGCTGCAAAGTAAATCTTCAAGAATGCATTTTTCTATAAAAATGAATAATAACAAAGAAAACCATTAATACCATCATTCTAAAATTTTTTAGTGACAACCACAAACACCAAGAATTTATAAATCCAAAAAAATAAAACTCAACATAGTAATATCACAACAAAACTACTTCACATCCATCTGTTGTCAGCATACAGCTTTCAACCAATATGATTCACCTGGAGGAGAATTAAAATAGAAGTCCCAATATCCCTTGGAGACTGATGATCTATCATGAGGTGTGCTTGCCCGACAACCTTCTCACAACCCGAACCTCAAATCTTGAAAATCCAAGCTTTGTTCTATCCAATATGATCCTAAATATAAAGATTCAAAAGAGCATAGTTTCTATAATACCATGTTGTCACAAAACAAGTCAGAGTTCCATCCAACCCGACACCCGACCAAGTCAGTGGCATGTCCCAATGGGAATTCCTGATCCCCACGAGCTATCAACTATTTCCTTAGTATCAATAAAATATTTCAGTAGGGATTTCACCTGAATTTCTAAACATAAACAACCAACAATAAGAAATAAACCAAAACTGAATAATCACAACCATATATGGAATAAAAACATTCATATTTATGTTTACAACCTCTAAATGAAAACCCAAAAAGGATACAACCAAAAAATGAACAATAACTATCCCAAAAAAACCACTACATGACAAGAGGTTCTTTTCCCTCAAGTCACCACGACAACATCTTCCTGGAAAGATGCCAAGCATCCTGAACCACCATCTACAAACACCTTCCCTTTTACCTGTTTCAAACATAACCAAGTCTACTTAAACCCAATGGTGTAATCAGGGTGTGAGCCAAATCCCAGTAGGATGACACGCAAAATAAATATTCCATTCAATAAACATTTTTAGAAAAAATAAAATGCATGTTTTATTAAAAGTGTAGAATTTTTTTAGAAGGAAAACGTGCTTGATTTTTAAATACCCAACAAATTCTACTTTATGTTGTTTGTGAGTATGATATCCCAAAAGGGCACTAATTTATAATAAATCTCTATAGGAACTACCTAAAATTTAGACCCTAGAGACTTCATATCTCAGTAAAAAGTGGTATAGAAACCATAACCATCCATGTCCTCCTACACTAGCCACTATAGAGGAGAAACATCCAAGAATCTAGTGGTCTCCAATCATCATCAATTTTTAGTTAGTATTTCCATAATCAATCTTGGTAAGTGAATCCTAGCTATATCCACATCAAAATCACTATATTACTAGTCATATTCCACCCACCTATCCACCTAGGGTTTCCATTATTCTAATATCACATAGATCAAATCATTTCTACAGTATAGAAACAAAACAATTCAACATAGTAGATAATCCACCACTAACACAACCAAAAATATCTTTTAAAACCAAATTAACACAAAAAATATTTTAAAACCTAATTCAGATCACCTGAATAATTTAATAACCATATTGTGAAATTTATAGAACACCTTCAAGAAACAAAACTAGTGTTTACACAAGAAATACACCCATTTTTTTAGAAAACCCCATTTTAAGCCATAAACATATCAATAACTTTCAAAATACATTTATCACCACATCCATAAATCATATAACACACAATAAAACTCAATAAAGAATATTAAATTCTTTAAATGATGTTTAATCATGAAGCCAACTACCATGAGTGAAAAACATCGAGAAAGTTGTGTAAAACATCAACCAAGATTCAATTGAACATTATAAAGTCATGATAAAACATAAAAATTGAAGATCGAACCCTAAAAATCAAGATCCGCCACTAAAAATTCCACCCTACTAACTGTAGAAAAGAGACCCTAATGAAAGAGGAAGAAAGCCCTAGAAAATAGGGCGAAAGAAGAGAGAATGAAATTACTTGAATATTTGTGGAGAAATCACACCAAAAATTCCACCAAAATGGATCCCAAGGGAGAGGAGAAAAATTGGAGGCATTCTAAGAGTAAAAATTCTGAGTGGGGGCTATTTTGGGTGTTTTTGGGATTAAACTAGAGAGAGAAACCCCAAAATATTTTTTTTTAATGACATGGTAATTTTGAAAAATTAGTACACATGGTTTGAAAAAATGTGTGGTGATCGTGATCCCGTTACTATCCTATAAGAACCTATCACATGGTTATCCCATCTGGTCTGAATTACTGTGCACATGCTGTGAAGTTTCTACTTCATCATACCAACCATCTACCACATGATTACTTGGGTAGGGTACAGAATTTATACTAATCATGTGCCTAGAATGAACCATAATCTGTCCACCCAAAGTTTCTCAATTTTCTCAAACAACTCTAAGGAAACACAAAGGGGAAAATGTGGAACAAAAATAAATAATAATAATACCTCAATAGGTTACCATGGATTTGACAGGGCGATCAGAATAGGTGTCATCTCAATCATTTCTTAGTGAATGTACATGCCTTATATTCATTTAAAGAAATTAATTTTTAAAATATAGCACATAGTATGTCAAACCACTCTCTATTTCATATTAACATTGTACCCAATAAAGGTAGAGATGAGAGTTTTCAATATTTCAAGATTTGGGAGGATTTCCTAGTGTTTCATGATACTGTGAGGGAGTTATTGAATTTCTCTTCCCAGGGATAGCCATTAAAAATTCTTCACAAGAGGCTTAGGAGGCATAGAGGCAACAACCAAACTTGGATAAAAAATCCCCCCTTGTGGATAGAATATGGAGGTGATAAATAGGTATATTGAATGGATGGTGGATAGTGTGTAGAATGAATGGGATGAGTTTTTTTTCAATGATCTAATAAGAAGGAAGAATTTATTGGACGAAATTATTCTGATACAGGATAATTTAGATCATGAAATATTGAGGATAAAATTGCTACGGGAATCCAATCATAACACCAATTACATTCATGAATTCATTAAAGAAAAACATCATACCATGAGACCCATTATACCAATGGAGGATGGATCATTTTTCAAATGATCATGATGTGGTGGGGAAAATGGAGGATGAACACTTTAAATATATACTAGAGGGACCCAACCAATAGATTATATAAGGAAAACCATGGGGGTCCTACAGAGCTCTTTGATGGTATTCCCCACAGGGTAAATGATATAGATTACAAGATATTGATGGTTATCCCATAAGAGTGGGAGATTCATGACGTGTTATCGGCCATTAACCTAGAAAGAGTTCTTGGCCCCGATGGATTCCTAGGATCCTTCTATAGGGATTCATGGGATGTTGTGAAGAGATATCGGGTACACACTGTGCATGATTACATTCAAGGATTAAATATTCCATGTGTTACATGTTCCATAATGAATGGAATGGTTTTGATGGTAAAATATATGATTTCCATGAATTATTTCCATCCAATATGTTTTTAAAACGTTTTGTATAATGTGTTGGAATGCATACTCAATAATAGAAGTGTGTCTTACCCCCCAATGTGGATTTCCAAACAATGACATGGGTTCATAAAAGGCTGAATAATCCAAGGTGTGATTGGCTTGGAATAAGAGGTGATCAATGAGATTAATTAGAAGACCATTGGAACCAATATTTACATTAAGTTTTAGATGAACAAGGCGTATGCTAGGGTTGAATGTAATTTCATTATAAGGGTTCTTTCTTGCATGGGTTTATCATCAGTTGTAATTGATAATTTGTTTTAGTTCTTAATTTTAACATGGATATACATAATATTAATGGGGAATAAGTTTAGATTCATGTTGAAGGAATTTTGGGGTCTAAGACAAGGGGACCCACTCTCCCCAACATTGTTTATTCTCACCCAGGATGTGTGAAGTTGATATATCAACCAATTCATAGGTTAAGGTAGAATCCTCCCCTACCATAAGAGGTACTTAGTAGGTGGTTCCTCTCACCTGATGTTCTTCGATGATACCATCATATTTTTCTGTGGCAACAATACTTCATTACGGTGGATTAATGGAGTTCTGGAAGAAGATTATATTTATAGTTGGAATGTGGCCAATCAAGATAAGAGATAATTCTAAACTATAATAAAATGCATGGACATGAGGTTTAGTGCCTTGAAAAGTAGACTAGATATGTACTGAGGAATATTCATGATGATTTATTTTACACCCCTAGTGTCATTAAAAAACATTTAATTAACCAATTTGATAAGGTGGTTGATAGAATCATGTGGCGTATCATAAATTGGAAGAATATGTTCTTATATTTTGGATGGATAATTACCCTTATGAATATTATTCTCTTATCTATACCAATGAATGTCCTCTCCACTCTGAATGTACCAAAAAATTCATATCGAACATTGAGATCATGATTGTTTACTTATTATTGGATGGAAAAATGGATGGAAATTTCCAATGGTCGTCATGTAAGAGGATGAAAATACACCTCTCTAATGTGGTATCAATATCAAGAGTGTCTCTTATACCATGAGGGGGATATATTATATGTTGGAATGGTAGGTTATTTAGGGAAGTATATATGGGGAAAAACATGTAGGAAAACTATGGGATTGACATGACCACACAGAGAGTAAGGTTTACAGTATTCCATCTAATGATTTAAATTAAATATCATTATTACCGCCACACAAAAATTGGATCATAGGTAAGGTCGATGTAAATTTTTGGTAGTATAATTGGGTGGGGAGAAAATTGAGATTTTTGGGATGTCCAGCCCAATAAATCACATTCAAAGAATAAAGTGATCACCCATGATTCATTCATTAAATAATTTATGAGATCCAAATAGACATTTTTGATAGTGTTGTGTTAAACTATGATATCTAAAAGTGCATATTTATGGGTTCTTCTTTTTGTTACTTCATAGAAAAAGAGTTCCATAGATTGTATGTGGACCCTAATGGCTATGATTCTTAGGGGAGGGATTATAGTTCAATCAGATTCCATTGAAAATTAATTTTCAGGTATGGTGTGTTAGGAACAAGTCACATTACCCCTGAGGAGATCATCCTATATTTGGGAGTTATTATCACTTATAGGTTTCAATGTTTTGGGGAACTAGAGATTGTAACTACTGGACAATAGTTTTTTTAATGTGAATGATCGATCTTAGTATGCCACACGTTTAGGGAGCTCACTATGTGGTCTTCACATGAGGTATCAAGTGAGGCCTTTAATCATAAGTGATTTCAAGGTGTAGGAATTATCATCTCAGTGAAAAATTATAGGATACTGAATCTTTTTGTGGGATTTTAGTGTATCTGGATAATAAGGAAGAATGTGCAACACAACGCAACAACCGAGAATGAAACATGTATTATCATTAAAACCAAAATATCTTAATGTGTCTGACTAGGTTTGGCAAGGACTTGGAGATAAACTCTTTTATATTACTTCTCATGGCCTCGGGTTCCTCCTCTAATACGGATATCAATCAAGGGAAGGGGTTGTAGGTTCGGTGGAAGATACAACGCATGGTCCTTAAACATAACACAGATGGGTCTTATCACATGGGTATCATGTGAGGAAGATGAGTGATTCGGAATATGTTAGGATCGTTCATAGTGGCCTTATCCACTTACTTTAGAATAGGTGAATCTATTAAACATGGTTATTAAGAAATTTCCACAGGAATGTGGTTATGAAACCATAAGAATATTATCCCTGGAGTGGTTGAGAAAGACTCTTTGACTATTTATAATGTCCTAGAAGAAATAAGACCCATCCCAAAATCAATAGTTTATACTATCATGAGGTGTAAATGGATTATGAATAACCACACAAACATATTACATACATAGAATAAAATAAATGTATTTTTATACTTCCTTACATCCAAGGAAACAAAACGTGATCATATTTATTACTTCTATAGTCTCTGGTATATCCTAAAGAGGTGTCAAATTTGTTAGATAATATATTATTGGAATTTACTATTTAAAACCACCATGATATGGGTCACCCATTATAGTTATTTCCTTGTATTTCTAAATGATAATAAAATAAAATTTTTGGTGGAACCACATCACTTCGTGAGGTGGTAGTCCTATATACACAAGATTGACATTATCATATTCCCGACATAAATAAAATTTAGATGGAATTTGTGATATAATAAATAAAAAAATGTTAATATGTGACAACTATAAAACATATAATTCAATCCATAAATATATCAAGACATGTGAGGTGATAATGTAAAATTAGTTACATCGTTTCGTGAGGTGGTAGTCCACTGTACACACGTATACTGAATTCAAATCCCATTTGATGAGGAGATGGATTTAGGTTATGAAAATGAATAAATAAAAACTCATTATATGTTATATAATGGTTTTTTTATATCATAATATATTAATAATACTTTAATTATGTGTAGGAATAAATAAAATAAAAATTCTCAGTTAAACATGATCCCTCTTCTTTGGAACATCATTGTAGGTAATAACCAAAAACATTTATAGGATGGATTTAATATAAAGAAATGGATTTAGTTAATCAAGAAGGAGGTAATGGAGATATTTGTTAAGGTTTTGGCCTATAAAGAGGGCCTTTACTATGGTATTTTAATAGGATAGGGGTGACCTTTTATAAGTGATGTGATTGGCCCACTTGTATTTTTTGGAAAGAAAAATGTGTATCCATTTATTTTCACCTAAAAGGGATCCAAAATGGACTAATATAGAGACTTATACATTATAAAGATTAAATATGTCTATATAATAGATTTCATTCATGTTTATTGGTCCATTTAACACTTATATTTTTATTAAACCCATAGTAAACCCATTTTCACCTTTACCAATATAATTAATTTTTACTATTTGCCCTATTCATTAGGGTAAGAATTTTAGTTGAAATTATTAGATAATATTAATTATTCAAATTCAATATATTCTATCCATTTTAGTAAAATCAATAAAAATAATTATAATTTATTAATTTTTAAATTAAACTGACAAGCATTTTGAAAAAGTAGGTTTTAAGGATGTTTATTATTAAGATAAAGATGATTTTAATCTATTAATAACAATAATAATTATATGAATAAAAAAATTTATTTATTGATATATAATTTAATTTTTTAATTTAAATAATTCCAAAATATTGGTTTCTTACTTAATTTAAAGGGATAAAAATTCTATACATTAAAAAATATTTCATAAAAATCCAATATTAAAAAAAAGAAAACATATCTAAAAATTCAATATATAGATGAATAAAATGTAATTAAGTGGATTAAATATAACTAATAAATACATATGTTACTTTAAATAAAATTCAAAACAAAATGGTCCTTTTAAATTATATATCTTAATGAAATTAAATGATAGTTTTCCAAAAAAATTGGTGATTTTCACTATTCATTGTAAAATAAACATTTTCCTAAAAATCCCAAAATTTCACACTAAGTAAATTTTTATATTTAAATTTAAAAATAGAATTTAATTTTATAAAATAAATTATATATATATTTTATAAAATAATTATAATTTTTTTTCATAAAAAATTAGTTTTGAAGATAACATATTTTTCAAGTGTAAACTTATTTTACTAAAAATTGATTGATTATTTACTAAGAAGTTATCAATAATTTATATTCATCAATACATATATATATATATATATATTAATGTATCAAAAATTATTTAAGTTTATTTATAACCACCAATTAAATTTCAAGTTTATAAAAGTTATATATTTCATTGGCAGTTTAATATCGGTGTTGCATACTGAACGCATCATTGAACATAGTTTCCTTTTCTAAAATCTCATGTAGTTTCACATAACCTTTTCTTACTTTTATTTTTTCGGATGATAGAGGTGTGAATCCTGATTTTGTTCATATTTAGTGGATGTGTTTCGGGATTTGTTTCTTAAAGACTACATAGGGCTGCCACCTGAGAAATATGTGGAATTCATTATTGAGCACATGTTGGGGGATACACCAGTATATATTCTACCATACAGGATTTCACCAAAAGAGAAAAAAAGGCATAAGACTCATCTAGAGGAGTTAAAGAATAAAGTGTTTATACATCCATGTACGTTTCATTAGGGATCACCAATGTTTTCTATAAAGAAGTTCAGTGGGAGTTGGAAATTGTGTGTTGATTAGTGGTAGTTAAATAAGAGGAATATAAATAATATGTATCCTATTTCAGGTATCAACGATATATTTGATTAGTTAAAAGGATCTCATGTTTTCTCAAAAATTGACTTGATATTGAGGTATCTTTGGCTGAGGTTTTGGACTTCTGATATACCAATGAATTCTTTCAGAAGTAGGTATGTTTTATATGAATTCATAATAATGTTGTTTGTGTTAAACAACACACTAGCTATGCTTTTGTCCTTGATTAAAATGACCTTCCATCGATATATGGATCATTTCGTAGTGGTTTTTGTGGATGACATATTGGTGGACTCTAAGAATCATAGAGATCATTCCCAACATCTTGAAATCATCTTGATTAAACTGAGAGAGAATTGGTTATACACCATTCTATCTAAGTTATTATAATATATCGATTGGTTATTGTTTTTAGGTCACATAATCTTAGAGGATGGTATGTTAAGATATCTATAGAAGGTTCATGATGTGATTTCTAGGGAGTGTCCTAATAGTGTGTTCTATATCCGAAGCATTTTATTATTATCTGGATATTATAGGGTGTTCATCCATAACTTTTTCCATTTGGTTGTGCTTCTGTTAGGCATGAAAAAAGGGGGATAGTGTTTGAATGGTTGGAATATTTGGAGAATTCCTTTTTGGAGTTAAATAAGTGATTTAAATCTACATCAATATTGATCCAACTTGATCCAACCAAAGAGTATACGATGTATTATGATGCATCGAGGTTTGGAAATGGAGCTGTGTTGTTGAAAGAAGATTGAGTTGTGGTGTATGGGGATTGAAAGTTGAGGCCTCACCAACCAAACTACCGTATAAAAGACCTTGAGTTGTATGTAGTGGTTTATAATTTAATGTGTTGGTGGCTTTATCTTTTGTGAGAAAGGTTTACTGTGAACACTGATCACAAGTGTTTAAAGTAAATCCTTTAGAAATAAGACATGAATCTCAAGAAGTAGGGATGGGTTGAGTATATTAAGTCATTCAGCTTTGAGCTAGCATATATTCTGAGTAAAGGGAATGATTTTGATGATTTTATGAGCAGGAAAAATAATACTGAGGTAGTTCATAAGTCTATTATTGAGTGAAGGATATTGGATTTCCCTAATGATATGATCATTGTGGTCCAAGAACATTAAGAATAGATGTCTATGATATCAGTTTAAGGGAATTATTCACTTTTGAGATGGATCCATGGTAAAAAATATGAGGATAAATGGTATTTTATCTTGAAATAAATCTTCGAAGGTGGGAAGACACCTTCATATTCGACGATAGATGAGGGCAAGATCATCTAAAACAGTAATCGGGATTTCATGCCTATGATCATGTGGGAGGAACTGTTGCATGGGTTTCATGCCTTAATGTGGGAAGCGTATACAGGTGTGAAAAAAATGTAATGATACCTACGATGAAATTTTTTATATCTGGGCATGATAAAGGAACTTGTAGGGTTCATGACATGATGCTACACCTGTCAGCAAAGTGAAGGACGAGTATCAATTACCTGGAGGTTTTCTATACTCGTTTCCCATTCTGGAGTGGAAGTGGGATGATGTAAAAATGTAATTTTTTGTGGTTATCCTAAGGAATCCTAAAAAAGGACTCTATCTGGGTTATTATGGATCTAATGATGAAGTTAGTTCATTTCATTCTTTTACAAGAGATTTTATCTATGAATTATTTGGGAGAAATGTATGTTCGAGAAAAAGTATATCTATATGGGGTACCCCAGACTATTGTTTCAAATCATGATTCACATTTTACATCATGATTAGGATAGGTATTACATAAGGTGCTTGGTACATATGTTTTTTTGAGTACATATTTTCACCCAAAAACCAATGGGCAGTCAGAGTGTACTATACAAGTACTTGAGGATATATTGTGAGCTTGTGTTGTTAACTTCAGTGTGTATTGGGAGAATCACTTGGATTTAGTGGAGTTTTACTATAAAATTAGTTTTAAAGGAATGATATAGATGGAACCATTCAATGATATTTATGATAGGTAATTAAGATCACCTTTATACTATATGGAGGTAGGTGAGTTAGAGTTTTTTGGACTGAGTCTCTTACAGGACACATCAGAGCAGGTATAGTTGATTCAAAAACATATAGATATGGCTCAAAGGAGGCATAATTTGTTTTATGATATATATTTATGACCCATTGAGTTTATAGAGGGAGATCATGTATTCCACCAGGTATCACATGAAACACCCCGACCCCAGTTACCCAGAGTCAGTGCATTCTTATATATCATTGGCATGATCACAAAAGATCATGTCTCGAAAGACCGATTAATTTAGTAGCCTTGGAATCACTATATACATTCATAAAGTTTACATTACATCATAAAGTGAAAAACTAAAACAATATCTTTTCTCCATATGCCACACTCATATCCTCATATTATCCCTGTATTCCATTCATAAAATACTTCTTCACATCCTGGGAAAAGTAAAGCATAGAAAGGGGTGAGCTCAGATGCTCAGTAAGGATTACAATATAGCGGAAACTTTTATAAATAAGCATACTCATTTAAGGCAATGTATAAATAAAACAAAACCCTTTTAAACTGTAATTTCAGCATAATATGGAAAGGATAAAATGAAATAATTCCATTTACTTATTCACATGGATATTCTAATAGTAGAATAATCACATGCAATGTCAATAACTACTTTCATAATGATGGAATGCATAATGTCAGACTATCATAAACACATAGTCAAGGCCTCGTGCCAAGACTACAAATAAGATTTTGTCAAGGCCTTATTCCAAGACACTAGTTTGTCTCATGAGACCTACCGATGCATCAAGGAGATATAGCAGGCTCCACCCGTCACTTACTAAGTCCAATGCATTCCTCATAGGAAAAGTTTGAAACATAACATAAACATTTCTATTAAACCTAGTATACAGAATGTCAATACTTTGACCACAAACCATGAATGGTATAAAAATAGCACATCCACAGTCAAACATAACTCATTCGATACAATATGGAAGATTTTATTGTATCAGATTAACCAAAATCGAGAATAATGAAGGATATTGACATAGATTAAAATAATCATCAAACTATTGAGAGAAATATCCCCCTTTTTCTTGAAAACATTTAAAAGTCCCACTATTTTTCAAGAAGCCATTTAAAAATATATTTGAATAAAAGTTTCCCATAACACTTTGAATATTTTAAAAGGAATTTTTATTTGAAAACAATAATGTCCATATAAATAAATCCATAAAACCATTTTTAAAACATGTACATTAATGAGTAAGATTTAGAATAATAAATCTTTAAAACATTTAAAAATGATGTATTAGTTAGAGTTCCTAACTAAAAGAGAGACACTTGAATATAAATAATTGAGGTAATAAAAACTTTATAATATCATGAGAATAAAGGTATTCATGATATACTATGTCAAAGTACAATATATACACCATATAAAAGTGATTTGGGGTATAAAAACAAAGGAGTATCAATGGAATGTAAATTGAGATGAAATCTCTCATAAAGGTCGTATCCTTAGGTTAAGGATAAATCAACAACATAATTATGTGTAAAAAATATAAATAAACTCAATATTATTGGATATTCAGTGTAAAAAATCAAAGGACATTCACACATATTCTTGTAAAAACAACACCAATGAATTAGATGTTTAACTAAATAAATGGAGATTGGGTTAAAATTTCTCTTATCAAGTTCATATCGATGACTTGAGAATTTATAAATGGAGTTATTATCTGTATATAAATTATATCCATATAAAGGGGAGTGGAAATTATGACATAAGCAAATGAATATTGATTCCACACATAATCTTTGAGTAAAAAAATCAATGAAGTATGCGTAAAGCTGAATGAGTGGAAATTGAAATTTCAAATTTCTTTATTGACTTGGTAACATACGAAACATACACCCCTGAAAGAAGGATCATACAATTATGATGTATATATCCATAAATTAATGTATATTACACAATGAATACAATCATGGGCAGTACACACACCACATGCAATAAATAAGTGGTGAACAATGGAAATCTCATGGAATTAAAAGTGAGATAAGAAACCCCTTACTTTGTACACTTTCCTTGGATGAGGGTAGGCTAACCTCTTGTATAATGGTGAAATAATTGTTATTAAATTATAAAATAATCATATACATTAGTATTATATCATATATTATCTTTTAACATTGATTTGTTGATAATATCTTAGTATTATCGTCATTTCGGGTGTTAACGGATTTGTTTTCCTTTATATTATTTGTTATGTGAGCCATATTTTTCATGGATGGGATGTATACTATTCATATCCATAATTATATCATGTATCTAAACATTATTTTTAATCATAAAATGAATTTTAGTCTTGAATGGATATGATGGGGAATGAATCTCATCGCGTTCGTGGAGACGGTAATCCGTACGTACGCACGAGCGACAATATCATTATTTTCATATTAAAATAATATATAATTGGATTTTATATTATATATATAGAATAATTATCATGTTATATTTATTATTTACATGAATTACACATCATTATTATACCCATCCAAATAATAATATATTGAATAACAATTACACCACGACATGGAGACGGTGGGCCGTACGTACGCACGTATGGTGACATGTCATTGAAAGTATGTATAGAATACTGAATATGGTAGTACCATATTTATAATAACATCACTGTATATATAATATACTGGAGTTATTATTTTATAATGGAAATAACAAATAATGAAGAAGTGGAAGAAGAAAGGAACTTGAAAGAGGGTGGTGAAATCATTAACTCTTCTTCAGGTTCTTCCTTTTGATTTGATCAAAAGGGATCCTTAAGTTGGCTTTATAACCAAATTAAGGACTCTAGGATTAAGGGAGGATATTTGAGAGTGTATTTGGGTAGAGTTTGGCCAAGACAAAAGGCTTTGAATGTGTGAAATTGAGAGAAGTGGGAGTGCCCTTTTAAAGAGGGGTGAGGGGCACCTTAGGAAAATCTAAAAATATTATTTTATAATAAATTCATATTCGGTTTATAATGGCTCCAAAGTGTATTATTCAAAGTCTAAGGTTGGTATAGGTCTTAAAAAACTCAAAAAATAGGTTTTATATAGGTTTGGGTCACTTTATTAACCTTATCTTTTAGTTTTAACTCTTAGTTAATTAGTTAGACACTTAACAAGTCACATTGTATTTTTATATTATATGGTTAATAAACTTACTATATACTTCCAAGCGACCCCCAAGTAGTCCATAAATGATAAACCTATCATTATATAAGTCTATTGGTCAAACCTTAGATTTTTAAGAATTGAATATCAATTAATAATATAATATTTGTTTTAAAAACTCCTTTGTGTCAATTTTGAC
The DNA here is from genome assembly GCA_963277665.1 of Viscum album. Classification (NCBI taxonomy): domain Eukaryota; kingdom Viridiplantae; phylum Streptophyta; class Magnoliopsida; order Santalales; family Viscaceae; genus Viscum; species Viscum album. The sequence goes on from OY728132.1 coordinate 659,563,592, forward strand.
ATTATTTAATAATTGATTTTTGTTAACATCTTAACAAATTTATTAATTAAAAAAATTCATTTCAGTAATCCTAAAATTTAATATTAACCAATAAAATTTTCTGATGTCATCAAAACTTTAAAATTATATTTATTTTAACATTTATAATACCAATTATTTGATACTTTTATTCATAAGGAAAATACTACATCATTATTGTGTCATAAATAAATTTAATTATTAAATGTCTAAAAATTATAAATAAAATCCCATTATGTAGGAAATATTTTTATATTTATAATTAATATTTATAGTTTAAAATATAACATATATAATCTAATGTAAAAATTGTTTTTCTAAAATATATATGCTTATGTCATTTTTGTATTAACTTTAACATAATTAATATAAAGTGTCATTATCAATTACAAGTGGCTCCATGGGGTCCCAAAATCGACCCAAATATTCAAATGGTCGGAAATGTATCAAAAAATAGTGTTAGGACATGTTTTAGGGTAATTTAATATTATTATAATATTATTATTTTTCCCTTATTTACCGGATTTATCTTTTAAACATGGTAAATAAAATATTTACCGAAATAATTATTCAAAATGTCTAAAAATAAGAGTTACCTATTTACACAATTTGGACATCCTTATTTCAAATATGGAATCCATTTTTCCAATTTCAAAACACATAATTTCAAGAAATTCATTTAAAATTAATTCCCACTTTCAAAACAAAAAGCGTGTTTTTAAGAAATAATAATAACTATCAAAAGATTGACACTTGGTTATGTCTTATTTAAATGTAAAATTATGTCCAATGACCCAAATTGTATTAAATGGTAAAAATATATTCTAAATATACTTTAAAACCATTCAAATCCCTAATTTATCACTATTAATTATTTATATTAAACAAGTTGTTTTTAATTAAAATTTAGTAATTTTCACTATTCATCAAAAATTAAAAGTCTTCAGAAAAATACCAAAATTTCACCCTAGGCTAATTTCGATATCCCGAATCCAAAAACGAAGTCCATTTTTTAAGATAAAATTTATAAAATTTCAAAAAGTGGGTATTACTATTCATAATGCCAAGTTTGATTGGTCACAGTGTGTTAGAATCTCGAAGTTGCATACAATGCACACTACTGTATTATTAAAAGAGAAGTATACCATGGAATCTTGGGGTTTTACATTCTCCAATCCTTCAATAAATTGCATCCTCACAATTTTCAAAATTGGGCTTGGGAATATAATGGAAAGTCCCACATCTGAAAAAGATTCTATAAAACTATCACTTTAAAAGAAAGAAAGAGAAGTACAAAGGTCACCCGAGATGACCTATACTAGAGTTCCATATAGAAAAACATGGATATGGTTGATAAACTAAGTGTTAGTTCTAATGGATATGGATAGAAGACATGATCAAGAGAAATTTAACAATAAGAAAACCACAAACTTGTGATGGGACAAACGGTCATTAGTTTCCAAGTAGGAAAAGTAAATGAACATCATTTTTTTTTATTTTTTTAAGTTAGATTACATAAAGATGAGGAATTCATTTCTGAGATTGACTAAGAACGTAAAGAGATAAACTTACTTTTTAAGTAAAGTTCCATTGTTTAATAAATTTCTACTGCTAACTCATTTTTAAACGATGAGTATTCAGGAAGACTTGGTCACACTAGAAGATCTAGAATAAGCTTCTTAAAGAATCACATGATCCACGAAGGATAAACTATATATTTACCTTATCTTTAGAGATTAATCAAGACCATAATGGTTAGTATAAGATCTGATGATCCCCCAAAAGGATATTCCATTATAGAAAGAAACACTAATCTTAATTTCTAAAATTAAACCAACAATACTAAAAAGTTAAATAAATACCATTCAATAATCAATTTCCCTTAAAATCCTTCGATATAATCCAAACTAATATTGAAACCCAAAACTTAGAAGAATTTGGTTATGTAGACTTCTACGTTAAATTGTATCTCCAAATGACATCAACTACTCTTAAAGTCGCATACTTAAAAGTAATTAACCTAACCAAATATTCTCTATTATAAGTTAATAACCCAAATCAATATAAATCCACAATAAAAACATAGATAAAAATACACCATTACTCCTCAAATGAAATCCCATAGTATTCTATGTTCCTTGGTCATATAGTGTTCCCAAAAAAGCGAACATCTTCTGAAATAACATTTATCACTTAATCACCAAATCATTTTCCTATAATAATAATATTCATTTGATAATACATACGATCCCAAATCAACTTATTATTGATCAATAAAATCATTTAACTAAAAATAATTAGTCACACTAACCACGGACTTCACGTAGTCCAGTGGTAGGTGATAAATCCCAATCACACTTTTTTTGTGGGTTCGATTCCCATAGCTTTGTCCAACGTGACGGGTTATCACACGGTCTGCGCGTTGTCCTTTTTCAAAAACTATATTTTAAAACATTACCAAAATGAGGTAAATTATTCAAAATAACCATATCATAAGTTAACCACAAATGTAATCTCATACCTTGCATTTTCATCCCAAAATATAATAATTTGTAATTTCCTGAAACCCAAAGATCATATAAAACCAAATGGTTATTTATAACTATATACACAAGAGAAAAGATAAGTCTTCCTAAAATATCATTCTCACATGGAAAACATCAGGGTGACAAATACAAGAGAAAATTATTCCAAAGTAATCCCATCAACAAAGAGCACTAATACTTTTAAACATTTCTCCAACCATTTATTCCCACATCGCTTTTTCTTTGACCAAGAAAATATCCTATAGAATAGGGCATTCACTCAGTTAATGTCCAGGTCCCCTACATCTACAACAAATGACTATAAATGGATTCTTGGGACCATTTTTATTTTCTTCCATAGTAATCTTCATTTTTCCTCGACAATTCTTCACTTTATGTCTTTCTTTCCTGCACGTAAATCATTTCTTTGTTCCATAGAGACACTTTCCTGGGTGTCTCCTTCCACATTTCCAACATGATGGAAATTGAGGATTCTTTTCTCCATGGTCTCCACTGTTGGAGCTCTTATCATTCACCACCTTTCTCTTATTTATTGAGTCTGGGAGTTGGTTAATATATATGTTGTTGATAATATTTTTGGAAAACTAATTTGGCATGAACACAATATCTTTTACTCTTATCAACATTACATTTTGTTGCTCGTTTCCACCACCGTTCCCACCTTGTTCATCATTCTCAAAGTTACTATGACATCCTTGGAATCCATCCATTTACTAAAACCAGAAAGCATTGTGTGAGTAGCAGTAGTCATAAAATCATTTATAGAATATCATGACACCATATTATTAATTTGAAACACCTTAGAATTAACCAAGGTCATTTATTCTCATCTTATATTAAAATAATTAAAATTGGTTTGTAAAGAAAATGTAAATTATCCTAATAATATCCCCCAAGAGTGTCGTAACCAAGAGTGCAGCAAGGCCCGTTGTAGTAAACCAGTTCCCATTTGACTCTATCTCAAAGCGGTGTTTTCAGGTTTTACCCCTAGGTACATCTGTGCCAGAGCTGCCTCTACCTGCTCGTATCCAGACAGAGATGTATTGCTTGGAAAACTCACAAAATCTATAAAATACCAAAATTCTAGGAAGTTCTTCTATACTAATCCTCAAAGTATATCTTAGGGCTATGTGCTATAATCAGAGATTATCAAAATCTAGTTTCCAAGGTTTGTACAAAAAAATTTCTGATACCAATGGTAATTCCCCGACCCCAGTTACCCAGAGTCGGTGAATTATTACGTATCATTGGCATGATCACAAAAAATAATGTCTTGAAAGACCGATTAGTTTATTTGCCTGGGAATCACTAGATACATTCATATAGTTTACATTAAATCATAAAGTGAAAAACTAAAACAACATCTTGTATCCATAGAACACACTCATATCCTCATACTATCCCTGTAGGTTATTCATAAAATACTTCTTGACATCCTGGGAAAAGTAAAACATAGAAAGAGGTGAGATAAGATGCTCAGTAAGGATAACAATATAGCGGAAAATTTAATAAATAAGCATACACATTTAAGGTAGTGTATAACTAAAACAAAAGCCTTTTAAATGTGAATTTTAGTATAATATGGAAAAGATAAAATGAAATAATGTCATTTAATTATTCACATGGATATTATACTAGTCAAATAATCACATGAAATATCAATAACTACTTTCATAATGATGTAATGCATAATGCTAGACTATCATAACCACATAGTCAAGGCCTCGTGCGAAGACTACAAATACGATTTTGTCAAGGCCTTGTGCCAAGACACTAGTTTGTCTCATGATACCTACCGATGCATCTAGGAGCTATAGAGGGCTCCAACTGTCACTTACTAAGTCCAATGCATTCTTCATATGAAAAGTTTGAATCATAACATAAACATTCGTATTAAAACTAGCATACGAAATGTCAATACTTTAACCACAAACCATGAATGGTATAAAAATAGCACATCCACAGTCAAACATAACTCATTCGATACAATATGGAAGATTTTATTATATCAGATTAACCTCAGTCAAGAATAATGAAGGATATTGACATAGATTAAAATAATCATCAAACTATTGATAGATATATCTCCCTTTTTCTTGAAAACATTTAAAAGTCACACTATTTATCAATAATCCATTTAAAGAATATTTTTGAATCAAAGTGTCCCATACCACTTTGAATATTTCAAAAGTAATTTTGATTTGAAAACTGTAATGTCCATATAAATAAATCCATAAAAACATTTTTAAAACATGGACAATAATGAGTAAGATTTAGAATAATAAATCTTTACAACATTCTAAAATGATGTATTAGTTAGAGTTCCTAAAAAAAGAGACACTTGAATAAAATTAATTGAGGTAATCAAAACTTTTTAATATCATGAGAATAAAGGGATTCCTGATATACTATGTCAAAGTACATTATATACACCATATAAAAGTGATTTGGTGTATAATCACAAAGGAGTCTCAATGGAATGTAAATTGAGATGAAATATCTCATAAAGGGAGTATCCTTAGGTTAATGATAAATCAACAATATAATTATGTGTGAAAAATATAAATACACTCAATATGATTGGATATTCAGTGTAAAATAATCAAAGGACATTCACACATATTCTTGTAAAAACAACATCAATGAATTAGAAGTTTAAGTCAATAAATGGAGATTGAGTTAAAATTACTCTTATCAATTTCATATCGATGACTTGAGAATTTATTAATGGAGTGATTATGTGTATCAAAATTATATCCACAGAAAGGGGAGTGGAAATTACGACATAATCAAAGGAATAGTTATTCCACACATAATTTTTGAGTAAAATAATCAATCAAGTATGCGTAAAGACGAATGAGTGAAAATTGAAATTTCAAATTCCCTTATTGATTTGGTAACTTATGAAACATACAACCATGAAATAAGGATCATACAATTATGATTTAGATATCCATAAATTAAAGTATATTACACAATGAATATAATCATGGGCAGTACACACACCACATGTAATAAATAAGTGGTGAACAATGGAAATCTCACGGAATTGAAAGTGAGAAAAGAAACCCCTTAATTTGTACTTTTTCCTTGGTTGGGGGTAGTTTAATCTCATGTATAATAGTGAAATAATTGTTATTAAATTATACAATAATCATATACATTTATATGATATCATATATTATCTTTTAACATTGATTTGTTGATAATATCTTAATATTATCATCATTTCGGGTGTTAACGGATTCGTTTTCCTTTATATTCTTCGTTATGAGAGCCATATTTTTCATGGATGGGATGTATCATATTCATATACAGAATTATATCATGTCTATAAGAATTATTTTTAATCATCAAATGAAATTTATTCTTGAATGGATATGATGGGGAATGAATCTCATCACGTTTGTGGAGACGGTAATATGTACGTACGCACGAGCGACAATATCATTCTTTTGATATTAAAATAATATATAATTGGATGGTATATTATATATACAGAATCATTATCATTTTATATTTATTATTTACCTGAATTACACATCATTATTATATCCATCCAAAAAATAATATATTGAATAACAATTACACCACGATGTGGTGACAGTGGGTCGTATGTACGCACGTATGGTGACATGTCATTCAAAGGATGGACAGAATAATGAATATGGTTGTACCATATTTATAATAAAATCACAATATATATATGATACTGGATTTATTATTTTAGAATGGAAATAACAAAGAAAGAAGAAGTATAAGAAGAAAGTAACTTGAAAGAGGGTGGTGAAATCATTACCTCTTCCTCAGGTTCTTCCATTTGATTTGATCAAAAGGATCCTTAATATGGATTTAGGACCAAAGAAAGGCCTCTATGATGAAGGGAGGACAGTTTAGAGTGTATTTTGGCAGATTTTGTCCGAGCCAAAATGCTTTTATGGTGTGAAATTGAGAGAAGGGAGAGTTCCCTTTTATAAGAGGGGTGAGGGGCACCTAAGGAAAAGCTAAAAATATTATTTTATAATAAATTCATATTTGGTTTCTAATGGCTCCAAAGTGGATTATTAAAAGTATAAGGTGGTTATAGGTCGAAAAAAACTCAACCAATATGTTTTAGACAGGTTTGGGTCACTTTATTAACCTTATCTTTTAGTTTTAAGTCTTAGTTAATTAGTTTGTCACTTACCATGTCACTTTGTATTTTTATATTATATGGTTAATAAACTTACTATATACTTCCAAGAGACTCAAAGGTGGTCCATTAATGATACACCTATCATTATATAAGTCTCTTGGCTAAACATTAGATTTTTAGGAATTGAATATCAATTAATAATATAATATTTGTTTTAAAAACTCATTTGTGTCAAATTTGACACTATTTAATAATTGATTTTTGTTAAAGTCATAAAAACTTTATTAATTTGAAAAAAATAATTTCAGAAATCATAAAATGTCATATTAACCAATAAAATTTTTTTATTTCATCAAAACTTTCAAATTATATTTATTTTAACATTTATAATACCAATTAATTGATTCTTTCATTAATAAGGAAAATACTACATCATTATTGTGTCATAAATAAATTTAATTATTCAATGTCCAAAATTTTTAAATAAAATCCCATTATCAAGGAAATATTTTTATCTTTCTAAATAATATTTTTATTCGAAAATATAACATATATAACCCTATTAATTTTTTTTCTAAAAGATATATGCTTATGTCATTTTTGTATTAACTTTAACTTAATTAATATAAAGTGTCATTATCACTTACAAGTGGCTCCATGGGGTCCCAAAATCAACCCAAAGATTCCCATGGTTGGACATGTATCAACCAATAGAGTTAGGACACGTTTTAGGGTAATTTAATATTATTATAATATTATTCGTTTCCTTATTTATCGGATTTACCCTTCAACCATGGTAAAAAATATATTTACCCAAGTAATTATTCAAAATGTCTAAAAATAAAAGTTACCTATTTACAAAATATGGAAATCCATATTCCAAATATGGAATCCAAATTTCCAATTTCAAAACACAAAATTTCCATAAATTAATTTAAAATTAATTCTCGATGTCAAAATAAAAAGCGTGTTTTTACGAAATAATAACTATCAAAGGATTGACACTTGTTTATGTCCGGTTTAATTGTGAAATTATGTCCAATAACCAACATTTTATTAAATGGTAAAAATGTATTCTAAATACACTTTAAAACAACTCAAATTCATAATTTATCACTATTAATTATTTTGATTAAAAAAGTTGTTTTTAATTAAAATTTAGAAATTTTCATTATTCATCAAAAATTGAATGTTTTTAGAAAAATACCAAAATTTCACCCTAGGATAATTTTGATATTCCAAATCCAAAAAAGAAGTCCATTTTTAAAGATAAAATTTATAAAATTTCAAAAAGTGGGTATTACTATTCATAACGCCTAGTTTGATTGGTCACGGTGTGTTAGAATCTCGATGTTGCGTACAATGCACACTACTATATTATTCAAAGAGAAGCATACCGTGGAAGCTTGAGGCGTTACATCACATAGGTTGGGTCAACGCAGGATATGAAGACAGGGAAAATTAGAACCCGGATTTATTGGACAGTTTGTGGTTGTGGAGAGAATCGGGTTAGTGGGGCACTGATTGTCTCTTTCACAAAAATAAAATATCATTCCTGATGTTTTCTATGTTTCATAACATAGTAATTATCTCCCTTAAAATTATCATGTTATTGATGTGGATTATGTTGAGCTCAAGATAGGAGTTTCCTTTTAGGATCATTTGATACGTGTGTTAGATCATAGTGAAAAGTTATTGAGAGGAATGACTGTGATAACAGTCCTTGTATTGCAGAAACATGGACATGTTCAGGAAGAAACTTGGAAAAGATAAGAATATATAAGGGATCAATTGCCCAATCTTTTGACTCATAATATTAGAGAGCTTGGGAGTGCAACACAAGGATTAAAAATTATATGTTGGGGAGATTTTATAATCTTGAATTTATCTACAGATGACTCTAGAAATATTTTATGTACTATGTTTGGGTGTAATTATTTATTTTCATTTGTTTTTTTTTTGTTTAAATTGAGAAAAAGGGAATGAAAAGGGGTTCCTCATGGTCATCGCCCGGTTAGGGAAAACTGTGTACCCCAACTCAGTAAACCGTTCAAACCTAGACATAGGGGAATTACAGAGTTCACACATGTTTTTCAAACTATGACCCCTATTATAAGTAACCATGCACCCATAAAATAATAGGTTTATGTTTTAGGTGTATGGTAAGGTAAAAACCATGTGCTTGTACCCAGAAATAGTGTGTGGGATTCAAGTTGAACAGAATTTTAGTTTTTTAATCACCCAGAACCCATATCTAAACCCAAAGCAACCTCCATTAGACCTTGGGACCTATTAAAAGATTTTGATGCTCTACAGACGCATTAAAATCCTTCCTAACTTCTATTATTCGTGATTTTTAGTCTGTATCGATGATTTCTTCCCTCTCCTGGTAAGAAGATCCTATCTCCTTACTTAAAAGTTCATTCTCCTTTTATTATCACATTATTTAGGTGAATGTTATCACCTGATTTGTTTAATCTAAATATAGATTTGAAAAATCAATATCTAGGCCTCTGTATATATATCTATATCTAAGATATTTTGAATTTTTAAATATTGATTTTGGTTATATATCTGGATCTTTTTCCACACTATTACTCAACCGATTTTTTGGATATTTCTATTGGTGAGTGTTCTTTGTCGAAGTTGAGCTTAGTGGTCAATAATTCATATCCCATAGTAATTATTTAAATTAAATATATTGAATTGTAGAATTGATATTATATTCTTTGAAATTGTGTTCTTGATTCAATTAAATAATTTGGTGAATTGGTAAATTGTGGAGATGTGAATTGTAGATTCTGAGAATTATGGATTTGGAGATAATTAATTGTAAAATTAATTATGAGGTTTAGATACTATTGATTTGGGATAATTAATTGATGAATTAATTATGGGATATCATGATATGATAATTGTGATAATTAATGTTGGAATTAATTATAGGACTTTGAGTTGGGAATATTGATTAATTAATTGAGGAAGTAATTCATACATTGATTTACATAATTAAATGGGGAATTAATTAAGGTGATTTATTTGATAAACAACTTGTTGAATTAGTAATGAAATTTATGTGGATAAATAATTTCTGAATTAAATATGTGAAGAATGGTAACAATGTCATTTAGCTATGAATTACTGAAAGGAAACATGAACATTCTAATTTATGTGTACGAATGGTAACATGGTTATCTAGTTGTGAAATACGGAATATGAAAATGGTCATTCTTAAGTATGTGGTATGAATGATAAAATTATCATTTATTTATGAATTAAACTATGGGAACATGGTCATTTTATTATGTAATGTGTGAATGGAAAGATGGAAATTCAATTATGAATTAAATAATATTAACAATAGAATTTTGTGCTATAATATCACTTGGTAATACTTTAGGATCTAGCACGAAATGATGTAGGGATTGAGACATGGGTGTCTGTGGAAACCTAGAGGTTATGTGGATAAATAAAGATTAAATTAAAATGTGATAACTTATTTAGTTATACATTGTAATTATTTTCTTTATAAAGCTACATAAACTTGCTTTTGAAAAGATATTATTTTAGATGTTGGCGGTGGTATACTAATGAGTTGTACTTACACCCTACCCGATATTCTAGATCAGTACCCAAAGAGAAATTGTGTTTTCTTGATAGGTAAAGGGCAAGGGACCTCGGTTGGATGACTGATTTTGGGATTGAGAATTGATGAGGGAACCATATGTGTTCAGGTTTCTCTTGGTAGTTGTGAGTGTATTTATTTTTAGTTTTCATTTTATAAACTTGACATTGGTATTAACATGGAATGTTATCTTCTTTTGTTGGATATTGTATTTCATCATTTTATTATAAAGATATATTGTTATTTCTTTGGATATATGTTATTTCCCCATTATTTATTTATTTAACTTGGTGTATTACTCTAATAAAATACCTTATAGTCTCACCAAGATCGACTTATCAGACCTCCAATACCATTCAGAAGCCTCTGGTATATGAGAAGGCATGCTTGAGGTCATGTGGTGGTCTGGCTTATGGAAATGGTGTGTGACACCTGAACTGGGATGTTACACTTGGGGATAAATCTAGTATTGAATGTTGGGTGAATATGTTTCCATGAATTTTGTGCAACAAATAAGGTAAAAAATATCTGGATAATTTTGGGTTATTTTTCTTGTATTAAGTTATTAAGAATTGAAAACATAATAAAATTTGAGTTAAACTGAAAGATATTTATAATGTCTTAATTAAATTGAATGTATCATAGTTTAAAGTGAAGGTGATTTTAGATAAGTTAACTTTTGATTTATTTTTTATATTAAATATCACACTATAAACATAACTTTATTATTTGATTGAAAAAATATCATGAAATTGATGCAATTAAAGGTATGTCTCTAGAAACACAAAATTTTTATAACAATCCATGGAATTATATAAGGAAAAATGAATTCCATGAATTTAAATTAATTTATATGTCTATAATGATGTTAGATACAATTTTCCAAGTCTCAAATGTGATAGTGTGGTTGATATCTCAAATTACATCTTGAGTTGTTTATATCTTATAAATACACTTATCTAATTTCACTAGTGATTTATAGTTAATATTATATAGAAACAATTTATTTAAGGTGGGATAATTTAACACCCATATATTTTATTATGTATTTTCCTATAAATAAATAATTATTTTTAGCTGCTATAATATGAAACACTTTTCCAAAATAAACTATTCTATATATTTATAATTTATTTTAAAAATACAATGTGAAACATCAATAAGAAAAATATCATAAGAGTAAAACCATATGTAAATAAAAGGATAATAAAATGATTTATTATAGAAAAATTCCATACATATTATGATTTTTTAATACCCCTGAATTAAAAATGATGCAATGATTTGAATATAAATAATTAATGGTATGTCATTAAAACCAGTTAATATTAAAAATGATATTTTTTTCAAAAAAACTATTCTTATAATGTTTTTTATGTTAAATTTATCAATTTTAATGGATTATTCTAATAAAATGCTTTTATTTTTTAAAAAATAACACTCATTTACTCGATAAATTATATTAAATAATATTAAGAAAACTAAACTTTTATCTTATCATTTTTGTATATACGTTTTTCGTTATATTTTATATTTTTCTTAAAATGTTTAATAAAAAAATTGATTTTTATTTAAAAAAATTCTATTTTAGTTCATCATTTCTATGTTACCTAATGATATATCTTTGAGATTTTATTGAAAATGTTTTTCTTGAGGTGAATAGTGAAAAATACACTATTTACAAATACTTTAATTTTGAGAAATCAATATGGTATAAGAATTACATAAAAATAAATGAAAAGTTTTTCCCAAAAAAAATGAATTGATTTATGAAAATAATAATTATCAAATTTATTTTATGAATATATAAATATATGCCTGACATTTTGAAGCCTATGTTATATTTTATTTAATTAAAAAACAATTTCGGTCAATTTATTTCATTTAATTATTCACAATGATCCATTAGATTTTCAATTTAATTAAATTTCATAAAACTATTATATTTTTAATAATAACTAATGAATATTATTATAATAAATATTATACATGATTTTTTATGTAAATTCATTTTTATGCTTTATGGATCATTTTTTAAAAAACTACTATAATTTTTTTATGCGCAAATTTATTGAAATTAATTTCTAACAACACAAAAATTTGAATAAATTTAAATTTTAAAAACTTTTTTAATCATTATATTAAATTTTTTTATAATTTTTATTTCAATTTTTTTATAAATCAAGTTACCTTAGTAATGTTTTTTGACCATGATAAATTTTAAAAGTGTTAAAAATAGGTTATACTAAGGGATACAATCATAAATTCAATGAAAAAAATGTATGTATATATATATATATATATGATTTTATGATTATGATATCTAATACTCATATCATATCTTCAAAATTCTACTAATTTTTACCACTTGTCTTGGGTATAAAATTTACAATATATTAAGAAAAAACCTCTCTATAGGAGTACCACTCCTATCACTAATATGTATATCTCTTCACCATCGCACTTTTTATCTCTCTAAAAAAATCCTTACTTGACCAAACTTTACCAAAAATTCTCTAAGGCCCTATTTATACTTATAGTAAAAAAATTAAAACATTTTTTTTGAATAAAAAACTTATTTATTGAATTTCAAATCATTCATCTTTGAAAATGTCCTTTTATTTTCATCCACATCCCCAAAATCACATTCTCATTTCATATTTTAAAAATTTTATATAAAATGTACAATAATCCCATACTTGAAATAAATCATAGGTATATATCAATAAAAATTTCCATTTTCACCTCTCATATTTCTAATATAGTGTGACGTGATTCTTTAAAATGTAATTTCAAAATATTTTTCATCAATTAATTGTTATTCATCGTCATCATCTTTTTTAAAATTATTCTCATTATTCAAATATTTAAATTAGATTTACCTATCATAAATACCCTTTTTCTTAGAGGCACTTTCCTTTTTCAAATTAATATAAATAAAACAATTTTATTTTTGGTCCAATGATAACTTACTCAGATCATGGTTACCTTGATCAAAAACCTTTTTATCAAGCCATTATATCAATAAAAATACTAATTATTCATACATTATTTCATTATCACTCATCTTGATATATACATATTCCAATCAAAAAAAATTATATTTGATTTCCTCACATCCACATTGACTTTATTTATATTTTATAATTTATACCATGTGAATTTTCGGTTTTAAAGACATTAATTTTGATAAAATCAATTATAGAAAGTCAGGAAAATTTTATATTTTGATCATGAGCATCATTTTAAAAAATCTATCAAATTTTATCATAAAAAACATTTTCATGATGTAAAAATACATCAATTAAAACATCAATTAGATTAATATTGATTGATAAAATATATCGAAACATTCAATCATTCAATTTATAATAATTTTTCTATTAAAGAATGAAACCTATATTTTATCAAGGAATTGGTGTTATTTATGTTAAAAAATTCAAATCTAGAATCTCCTAAAATAGAGGAATAATTTTCATTTTTAACATAAAGCAATGATCATCTTCAAAGGTAAAATTAGTTCTCTAATATCACTTGAATTTAACCCATTAGATCAATGAAAAATCACTGAGTGGGGCAGGCATGAATCAGTTAATTTACAATAGTTTTCACATTCCATAAAAATTATAGAAATCAATAATACGAATAAGTTTCTAATTATCACCTCAAAAAATCATAAACATAGAAATTAAAATGTTTTTCTTCAAGGATCACCACTCTAAATGAGTATCTATATCCTTAGTATAATCCAGTAAAACTTGTGGTAAACTAATCTACTAGAATAATCTTATTAGATGGAATGAGAAATATTCATCATTGAAATTGTTATATTAAATAATTTATATTTCATTATATAAATTGTTCCCACATAGAAAAAGTTATTGAAAATATTTTTTTAGAACTATTGAGTAATCCACCAAGTTTGACTTCCATAATCTTTTCATTGTGTTTCTTATTCTCCTTCTCCTTCCTCTTTTTTTTTATTTATTCACACCACTATGCACATTCTCATAAAAAATAGTGTATTCCACTCACTTTCCTGAATAATAATCAAAGATAGATTTTCACATATATCAAACATAATAAGAGATCATTATTCAAGATAGAATTTGAATTTCAAATTCAAATTCAAATTACTAAAATCCTTTAACATCTATGAAACTTCAAATCATCTTATTTATTATTTGAATCCATCTAGTTAGAGTCTTGATTAAATAATTAAATGAATATATATATATATATATATATTGGTAAAACAATTCCTCTAAATTCTTCTAAAACGTATTATATATTTAATGTTTGATAGTATTATTTATGGATCTATTATTCTTTCATCCTTAAAATAGAAGAACTATAAATTTTCACAACTTCTCATCGTTTCAATTTTTCTATCTCACAAGTGACATTTTTTCTATAAAATGATGTACCCTTCACAAAATGATGTACCTATATATAAACTTATATATATGCTCCAAGACATTATTCATTAATGGATTTCATTTCAACATGATTATCATCTTCATGGTGAAACCCTTATTTTAGAATGGATTGATTCATAATTTTTTTTCATGACAATTAACACATAAATGTATAACTTTGATATCCACATTTAAAATTTTTGTAAAAGTATTAATTCCTTATATAACACTGATTAGAACTATATGTATCAACCATTATATTAATATACTTTTTAATATATTTATAGAGAGAAAAAACTAACATTTTATAATCCATTATATATTGGAATAATATGTTACCTATGGAAAACATTAAAGTCAAAGGAATTTAATTTTTTTTCTAGGGATTAATACCTCACATACTTGAATTAATAATATATTTAAAATTAAACATGGAATATGGAAAATCGTATAGTATAAGAAAATTACAATTTTTATTAAGATAAAAACCTAACATATTGAAACTAAATATGTATTCGAAATAAAATAATTAAATATATAAAACCTTCCATTTTAATGAATTTTTAAAATTCCATATCCTAATAATCTCATAGATGAAATATTATGTTTTAAATATAAATACATTATGTATCATAATATGATTTTTCTTTTATTAATTTTTAGATCTTCAGAATATAAAATAATTAATTATAATAGTAATTATGAAAAATGTGGTTTTTTGAATTAAAAAAAATCAATAAATTATAATTAAGGAAAAACAATACATATTTATGATAAAACCATTAATTATGAGAAACTTTACAATAACATATTGATAACATTTCCAAATTTCAGAAATAAATATGCTCAGCTTTAAAAATATACAGAATTATTCCAATCAATGCCAAAAATTGTTCAAACTTCTATAAACATCTTAATTTCCATAAAATCATATTATAAATTTTTTTATATGTTCCTTTTCACATTTTCTTTTTATTTAAGAAAAAAATGGAACAAAAAAAATATAACCACCCTATTCTCTAAACATATTTTTACCACTTTAACAAAAAATCCTAATGAATGGGATTCTTATTTAACACTTGGTTTCACTAAATTTCCCAAATGTCTAAAATACTACCCAAGATAACAACCACTCAAGATTTAAATATATTTTTCATTCGTACTCTCAACCTAATGGAGAAGGTAACTGATACAAGAAGGCTCAATACCCAATGGTTATCCTTAGTGAATCTCATTAAGATAATATATGTATTTTCATCCTAAATATAATTTTAACACCCATTTAATTCCACCATAGACTATATACTAACATACACCAATCATGGGAACTCTTAATGGTTTTATGTTATCTTCCAATATTTTTCATTCTGAATTAATGAATAATAAATCAAAATTATCTTCATTAGGTAAGGCAAACACCATCTAAGACTCTATTATAGATAACAATAATTTTTCATTATTCTTATATCTAAAATATATAATTAATAGAATTTTCATAATATATTAGTGTTTTGGAATATTAAGCTTAAATTAGATAATTTCCCTTGAAAATATTGTTTTAGTGGCTTAGGGTAAGAAGTCCTTATCATTTTTCACTTTTTATATTAGACTATATAAACTATAATGCATGTGGGTTAATGAGTATGTATTTTATTCCCCTATATAATGCATATAAGTTTTTGGATAGAATTTTAATGAGGTATTTGGCCTCAAACATGTGGTTTATGAGTGTTCTATCTTATTTAAACTCACTTCAGTTATATAAGAATATTTTTTATAGTTTCCAACTTGGTTTATTTTGGAATAAAGTGTGATTCCTAATATTATTTTTATCTATAAGTGGATTTTTCATTTACTTATGGTTATGGGATATTTACTTTATCAATTGAGAAGAAAATCAATCTTATGATTAGATGATATAGTTTTATTATGATGAGTTGTAGTGTGTGAAGTTACAAATGGTTTACGTTCCTTGTAAATAATGATTGAGAATATGGGTCATAGAATGGGTGGCTAGACCATGGGTAGAAATTTTATAGTTGGTAAGGAATATCTATTATTTGACATCATTATGAGTTAGGAATAGGTTGAATTTTCCCATTCAATAGTTTTTTTATGTTACACTTTCCTCATGATTAGTTCTATATATATGAATAAGTCTATGTTACCCCTTAGTTATTATTCATTTTCCATATGAGAGGATTGTTATGTTTTTCCTTTATCATGATCCATTTCTTATATACATTCTTGGTTATGTAACATATAAAGAACAACCCATTTAAAAATATTATTACATTTATTTAAATTGAATATCAAATAAAGGCCACTTCAGGATTGAGAGGCCCAATATCTTTGAGAGAATATGTGCATAAACCAACAACATGAAATTAAAATTAAAATATTTATTTTAATATACATAATAAGATAATAAATATCTTTGAGATTCTAAAAATATATAAGATATCCTATGGAACAAAAAAAATAATGATGAGATATAAATCCATTTAAGTGAATAAATTAGATAACGAAGCATAATGTATGAGTCAAAAAGGATAGCATGATAACACGAAAGATAAGGCTCATGAATAATCATTTAGGTGAATAATAAAATGAATAATGAATTATAAGATTATGTAATCCTACAAATTTGGAAACATAATAAATAATGATTTAAATATTACTTAATGATAACTATGTAGACAAAATCATTTGGTGGATATAGTATCATCATCGAATAAGTTTACTCTATAATACCATACATAACATCTTGAGAGAGAAAACTTGTATCCAATGCATTGTAGTGGTATGTAAGTGCACTCATCCTAACATTTACATGAATATGTGAGACATGTAAGGAATCAAACATAATCCATAAACATAAGGATTAACCATGGATTGTAATTGGTTACATACTCATATCTTTTAACATAACCCAATGCAATATAATGGTGGATTACCAAAAATTAGGGATTAAACAAATCTTGGACATTCATATATGGGGAATTAACATGACTCAAGATTTTTTTTCATGTGATGTGAATATGTGAAAAGAGGTGATGGGTAACTTTGGATATGATCATCTTAAATAGTGTTTATGAGAATCGGTAAAGAGTCACTAAAAAAGGAAAGAGGATATTGATTTCCATAAAACCAAAAATTAAATAAAAATGGTTTTACATAATCAAGTGGAAAAAATTATAATCCAAATATTATTTTAAAAATTTTATGGATTTTTACTTTAAATAGGAAAATATACCTAGAAATTCCATTTAATTAAGATTTTTAGTGAATTAAATTGACTAGGAAACCATTTAATCACATTTATCACCGTCAACTAACGGTGAATTAAAGTAGTTATATATAATTTTCAAATATTTAAAAAATATAGAATATTTAAACAAGAAAAATTGTGTGATAATGTGAGGTAAATAAAGATAATTCACAAATTAAATACAATAAGATGGTTGAGAGAGATCACTTTATTCCTGTTCAAAATTCATTATGTACATGCAATTAAAATCGTAAAAAAAATAAATTAAAACATTACTTAATAATGAAACTTTTTCTTATATATTTTTCTTGAATAATTATATATTTTTCATTTACAACAATAATAATGAGTTATAATGTTTAATTTCATTGTTCTAAGGGCATTTAATTTATGGTTCCCAGGTCAGTTAACTTGAGGATAATTATTTTTTTTATAACCAAATTATACTACAAATATTGAAGTGAAATTAAATTTTACTCATGTAATTCCAAAAAATTTAAA
Organism: Viscum album; assembly: GCA_963277665.1. Lineage (NCBI taxonomy): Eukaryota > Viridiplantae > Streptophyta > Magnoliopsida > Santalales > Viscaceae > Viscum > Viscum album. Next base: position 659,582,106 of record OY728132.1, read on the forward strand.
TTTTTTCAAATAACTATATTTGGTTTTACATATGGATGACTCATTTATTAAAACCATTAATGTTATATAGTTAGTTTGTTTTTATAGCTTAACCATCCACCATGAACTAGTTTTACTTTATTTAATATTTTGACCACATATTTATCAAATAATTAGAAATATATATATTATAAATATTTGAGTCATTTTAAACCATTATAATTGAATTTTATCATTCCATAAAAGAGGTAATGGAAAAAGAAAACTCATAATTGATGGAGGCTTTGCACTGACATAATATAGACAATGGTTTCATTTATTGAATAATAGGTGAAGGGAAGATTATGGATTGTATATATTCCATCCTAACTATAACATTATATTACATAAAATTTATTTGAGTTATTATTAAATTTTTTAAGGGGAGGCGAGGAGATGGTATACGAAGAAAAAAATTTAAAAGAGGTAATTTGAAAACAATACCTATTGGGTTCCATCTCCATGGAAAACTATTTAAAGAATAAAGAATTGGTCATTTGGTGAGACCAACATAACTATGACATGTGGGAGAGTATTAGTATGAGAATTGAGTATAATTTTGGCATGCTCTATGAAATATTAGATATGAGAAGAAGGGGATGTGAGGGGCTGTATTTACGAGGGGGAGTGGGGTGTTTTAGATATAATATTCATTAAATTATTATTTTTTCTCAAGAATAAGAATATAATTGATTATTGTAAATATGTATATTAAATAGTGAATTTTAGTTCAAAATAATGGGTTCTTACATCTTTCATCACTCAAAAATTCATGTACTTAACTTATAATGTTAAATATCATATTATTCCATATTACATTATTCAGAAAATCTAATCTATTTTTGATGAATAACAATTATTCTCCCAAAATATTTATTAATGTTGATATTTAAAATATAACATTCAAATTAGAAAATAATCATTAAAATATAGTAAATTTATTATTTACTTTTAATCCATATATATATTTAAAACACAAATTTTTATAATTTGATTAATTTTTTGACGCTATGAAAAATTAATTATGGACACAAAAAATTATATTTTCATAATGATAAAACAAAATATTAATTTATAAACATATTTTATAAAAATAAACATTATCTTAAATAACTATATAAGATATAAAAAATCATATAAAACATTTTTTTCAAAAAAAAATATTTTATCTTTTTGAAGACATTTATTTTATTGTATCATGATATAAATATATCATATTTTCATTTTATAAGATATAAAAATAATATTTTACAATTATATTGGTATGTAAAATATTCTAATAGTTTATTTACCATTCTTGAGGATCATATTATTATCACAAAAGTTAGATTTCTATTCCAATGGTTAGACTACTATTCCAACAGTCATATTTATAAAGTCATATCTATTCCCTACATTCTATAAATATCTAAAATTTCATTTATACATCATCAAATTATATGTTTTCTCAAGGATATATATTTTTTCATTTATATTATGAATATTATATTGTTAATATTTCTTCATTTCTAGAATGTTGACTGTGAGAGTAGTTATTCTGGTGGATCGATCTAATCCAAATCATCATATATTAGTTATCTTATTTTATATTTTTTAACCCATTCTAATATTTTCAATTATTATGTACATGAATATTATATTAATATAATGTTAAAATTTTTATAATAAAAATTTTATTTCTATCATGTGGTGCATATTCATTATAAATTATTGCATTTATATTTGTGACACAAATAGTGGGATGGGCCTACGGGTCATGTATTGGCCATGGTATGCCTCTGGGCCTTCAGGTCATGTATTACGGGTCATGTCGGGCCTTGTTCCTTGGGCCTACGGGTCATGTATGGGTTCCCCTTTAACCCTTAAAAGGGGGATTATCTATAATAAAATAAAAAGAAGGCCTTCGGGCCATTTGGGAAAGGAAAATCCTTTAATAAAATTTATGGTCAATTTTCCAACATATTTTATTTAACCCAAAAAAAATAATTTTTCATACAATGCTAAAAATAGGCAAGTGTAATTATACTTCATGGATTCCTCCAGCTCCCATGTCACCTCCTCATACTTATTGTTTCACCATATCACATTGATATGGTGATTTTATTTACTATGTAAAACATTATCTCAACAGTCCATGATCTTTATCAATTTCTCCTCATAAGAGAGATCATTTTCTAGTTACACCCCCATTATATTCTAAACAAGTTAGTGATCTTGTATGTACATCCTCTAGTGGTATACATGGATTATTTCATGTAATTTAGTTATGTTTTGTGGGAGTTCTAATAGATACTCCATTAATTTAATGAATTCAATAATATCAAAGGGGCTGATATACTTCGAGGTCTCATTGGTGATTGTATTCATAGATCTTTTGTTTATTTTGACCCTCCCTAATGTAATTATAAATGGTATTGAACTTTTATACCAATTAGTCAAATATTTCAGGACCTAGTAACATTTATTTTATCAACTTCATTCAAACATGATTGTTTTCTATATCTATTCCCATAATGAGATTCATATGGAGGCACTTGGATGCTTGAGTTAAATCCATTATTGTATAAGAACTCAAAAAAATTATGATATTGATCCCATCCTCCTTTAATCTACATTGATCATTATCTCAAAATTCTATAAATTGAATGGATAGTTCGAACAGATCGGGCATATTTTTTAGGGTGATAATCCATTTTGATGATTAAATTACTGTTTTGATAAATTTGGAGAGTGTTTAAAAAGTTTGAGGTAAATTTATGATCAGTATCTTATATGATCAATAGTGATTTTACATAAATCCTCACAACTTATCAAATTTATATTATTGTATCTTAATCGAGTGAGAGTTCATATCTAATTTCAATAAAGATAGAAGTCTTTGTAAGGAAATAAAACATTTCCTATTTATCATATTTCATTTGTATTAATTTGGAACACATATGAAAAAAACCATAGTTATGTTCTCCCATTTCCATGAATGTTTGTGTAATGGTTTCATCATCCATATGGAATTTTTCTTTTAATCCTAATCCTATGGAAATACTAGGCTCATTGATGTATATTCTACAATCTCTTTCTTTATATTATGTAGCATCCCAACCCGGGTGGCACATGTCGGTGCCCCATGCCGTTTTGTTACCTGACCTTAGGTTCTCACCCTATATGACAGAGGCTATTGACTAGATGTGAGGGTCTAGTATATATATTATGGGAAGACTATACCCTCTTTATTAGTTAAACATAAAAAATGATAGCTAAGTGATAATAAACATTAACCCGAATAATACCATAACTAATAAAGAAAAACATCACATGATAATACGAAAACCACGATAAATGTCCATAAACCAATACAACAGATATTTCATTCCATATAAGTGTAAAATGTCAAATGAAACCCCAAAATATTGACACTGAAAACTCCATTGTTGTTCCTTAAATCATGTCGGGTTCCCTCATCCATGATTTATCCCGTATCATAACATAGTAATCTAATATAGGGCTCATTCTATTATATAGTCCTATAAATAAGAAGTATATTTAGGTACCAATCAGGTAGCCATAGTAGGTTGTCGGTACAACTAAGTAGGACACCACGAACAGTGTCTAAAAAAATATATTCTCTATAATATTGTATACAATTATATAAATTATAAATTAAAAATTAATAATTAAATAGTTTTCATATTAAACTATTATTTAATTAAACACATAAATCCTTGGGTACACAATGAACCATGAATCAACAATAACACCTTCATCACATTCTGATGCTTGAACGATACACCAAAGGGATATCAAATTTCATTTTATCATGGGTTTACATTAATAATTTAACTCTAGTTTTACATTCATTCAATGGGGGAATAGAAAAATAATCTATCATGCAAGGGTATTTTGAGAAGTTGTCTTTTTCCCACATGTTAGTAATTACATTCTATTCATACATATATTAGGAGACTAATATAATAGTTTAGAAACCCATGGATATTTTTGGGTAGTATCCCATATCCCAAAACTCTATCATCACATGAAATACACACACACGTATATATATATATACCATGGGCCTATAATTACATTATGGAACCTCGTGGGAATTTGGAGCATCAATCTATGTCCCACTACTCAATCACAAATACCAAATCTCATGGTTCCACATTCTCAACCCATTTCTCAACCATTTCAAAAATTCATTATTATACCCATTTTATAAATTCATTTAGAAACCATTCAAAATTTATAAATCATCATTTCAATTACATCAAAACACCCCATGGGTCTCCATCAATTACATAATCCCATTAATCAAGAATTTCATAATCGTATTATTCCATTAACTAATTAATTAAATTTAGAATGTATTTTTTTAATATATAAATTTTAATTGAATAATCACATACAACTAAATAAAATTAAGACTATGGGAATTGAAAATTTTACCACATACCTCATGATCATTGATGAATGCTCCCCAAACCATAATCCCCAAATTTTTTTTGCAGAATTATGAAAATCACAATGGCATGAATGATCTTGGTTGAATATCTAAGACAAGGATCAAAAGAAACAAGTTATATTAAAATGTAGATACAGACCATCCCCTATATAGGGGAAAATCCCTCTCATTCAGGGAAGATAGATGAGATAGTGAGAGAAAAAATGGCAAAGAAATTGTATATTGTAGAGAAGGTGATCCTTCAATCGGTTATTGAATTAATCAGGAAAGGGGTTTGAGGAGAATTTCAATCCTCTCTAAGACCTCCAACATGTATATAAATCCTTTTAGGTTGAGTTATGGATAATGGGTATAAGAAATAAGTGGTTTTTGAATTTTAATAAAATTTTCGGTGGGGTTAAAACCCCATGAACAATTTCTTAGGCAGTGGCACATGGTTTTGAAAACAGCGCAACTTAAGAATGAGACCCTATTTTAGGGTTGCATAGTTTCTCCTATGTGGAACATAATTTGAAAAACCATTAACCATATATTAAAATAAACCTATTTTAGGGTGCATGGTTTTGGGAGGGTGGTCGCGTGGTTTGGACAAACCGTGTTCTAATCGTGAAGCACATTATGTTCCTCCAAAATGTGGTGCATGGTTTCTTGGGGCACATCACACAACTTTCCCCAATAATGTTACAAATATGAACAACACCATATGCTTTAAAATTTCAATAATTTCACCCCAAACAACCCCAAATAAAACCAAACCAAGGTATAACCAAAATAAGGATAAAACCATTCATGAAAATGATAATGATAAATCTCCAAAAACTTTAAGGTCTCAGAATCACCCCACCTTATAATAGCTCATCCACAAGGTGTATTACCAAGAAATGATATGATTACGAGGTAATTAGACTGGGCCAATATGTATGTATATCACCTTCCCTCTCCAATGATTTCTTCTAAACATGTCCATGTTTCCCAAATACACAAACTATCAATATAGTTATTACCCACAACACATTCTCTCTATGATTCACAATAAAAATCATATGATCCTAAAAATACACATTAAAATCATGCTCAACATCATCAATATATAACACATGATATGGGTGGGGTGATTATACTAATTAAATGAAACATAAAAACCATTTTTCATAGCACTATACCTTTGTGTAAGATCCAATCAGCACATCACTGACCTGATTCTCACCACAATTTCAAATGGTCCAACAAACCTGGGTGATAACATAACCTACCTCCCAACCCTAAGGTTACCTAATCTTGGTAACACCATATGGAATACATTATCACCCACTATAAATTCATATGGACATCAAAGTCAATTAGAAAAGGATTTATACCAACTTTATGCCATAGCCATATGTTTTTGAATCAATTGCACCTACTCTAATATCTCCAACACGACACTCAATTCGAACAAATCAAACTCACCTACCTCCATCTAAGATATATGTGATCATCATTAACTACCATAAAGAGCCTCATATGGTTAAATCAAAATAGTATCTTAAAAACTATTGTTATCAGAGAACATAAAGAGTTCTATTTACTTATCCCAAGACCCACTAAGGTAATGAACATACACTAATATAATATAATTTATGCTCTTGTGATCAGTGTAAATTTTAAAATTTTCACTCAATAAATAATACCACCAAAAATGTATGATATAAACCCCCTCTACAAACTCATGATCATGTAGAGGGTAATTACATTCATTTGGCCTCAAATTCCATGACCCACATGCCATAACATGATCTACCTTCATTAATACTACTCCATATCTAATACTAGATGAATCATAAAACACGTTATACGCCTCCCCTGAATTAGGTAGGATAAAATTAAATGTAGTAATAAAATGACTATTTCTCTCCAAGAAAGCATTCTCACATTCTCTAGAACACTAACAGTTAATTAACATCTTTTTATTTCATGAAATTTGTGAAAACATTGGAAAATCCTGGATGAGCCTTTGATAATAACCTGCTAAACCTATAAAGCTACAAATATGAAAAAAAATCTTGGGAAACTCCCATGAAACCACTATCTAAACTTTATTTGGGTACACTAACACACCATTTATTAAGATGATCAGGACTAAGAAATGTACCCAGTTGATCCAAAATTGAAAATTATATTTCTTGGCATATAACTGATTCCATCTTAGTGTAATTAGGATGATGCCAAGATTTTGGGAATGATCATCATGAGTTTTTTAGTACACCAAGTTTTCATCTATAAAAAACATGAAAAATTGATCTATCTATGGGTGATTGATTTGGTTCCTCAAAGACATAAACATATATCAAGTGTTCATCAGTTTGAACGATATCATGAATAACTCATATAGGTCATACATGTTTATAAAATATGTTTTTGGTATATTTGAAGGTCTAACACTCAACTGATGGTACCCCAATCTCAAGTCAATCTTAGAGTGTACACAATATCCTCTCAACTATTGAAAGTCAACATCTATACATGGATGAGGTTATCGATTCTTCGCTATCATCTAGATCAACTTCATGTAATTATTACATAAACATATTGTCCCATAATCATTATTATCAAGAAGAACTAGAGAATACCAAGGTGAAACTTTAATAGTTAAATCCCTTATCCATCAAATCTTTTAACTGAGTCTTATGTTCTAGAAGATCTTTTGGTTCTATTCTGTATGGTGGAATAGAATCTGGTTTAGCTCTAGGTGTGATCTCAATTATAAAATCAATAACCCTCTTAGGTGGAAGCCCTAAGATGTCCTCAGGAAACACATACAAGAAACATTCCACTATGGGTGGAGAGACATCATGCTTCACATCCTCATAATCCAATAAAATAATTTCAACTTGGGTAGTGAGCTCCCCCAGCTGCAGATGTACTTTCCTTGCATGGCTTTCTTGTATACCCAATTTCCATAATGAATATAATTGTAACCCTTCGGAGATTTAAAGTTCACCCTCCTATGGTAAAAATTGATATGGGATTAGTACGATAACAGACATTCCATAACAAAAATAAAATCAAAACCTAACAAGTCATGTGTGTTTTGATAAAAAGAAAACGACACTCCACAACCCTGATTTAACACCCCTGACATAAATATATGTCCCTCAAATATAGTTCAAATGGTGGGTTGATCATCATAACCCCAATGAATAATATAATGAAAGGATATTTTATAAAATAAATAACTAGGATGTATCAAATATATATAAATAGTATGTGTTCCTTTCTATGGGAAACCACACTATTAATTTCTGCAAGATAAATAGTAGGAAACTATATTTCCCAAATTCCCAATGATATAGTATGAGTCCCTTATGCTACAAAACTCTACAAATATGGGAACTCTTTCCTTGATGTACCACATCCACTTCCTCATCCTCTATGATCAAATGAACTCCAACTACCTAACTGATATGAGTTAGAAGAACCCTACTAGTACTCTGAATCTTCTTGGATCCTCTATCAATACCCATAAATTAAGGTTTTCTGAAATACCTCTGTTATTTACCCACCATTCCACATGATCAACACTCAACTTGTATTTGAAGACACTAACTAAAAATGTGTCCTGACCTACCACAACAGTTGAAGTATATTCAGTTAGTTCTTTGAGTAATAGATTATTCTCCCTGTCCACTCTAGTTTTGATTTCCTTAGTTCACATTTTAATAATGACACTTATAAATATTTTAATATGTACCTTCTGGTCATCCTGATAAAACAAATTATATTCCACTAGAATATTTCTTAAAGTTCCCATTCAAAATGAGAGCCTGATTCACCACATCCAGAAAACTTCTTCATCTAAAATATGTTATAAAAGGATTTAATATCATATTTAATCCCATATTGAAAACATTTCTCCGTTGTTTTCTTATCTCTTTCCAATGCTACAATAAATCTCTATAGATTAGTGAAAAATACACTATATCCATAACATAAATAAATCCTTGATTCAATCACATAAACTCAACTAACCACTCCTTCTTATGTTTCTCTAGGTAAATGTGTTCAATAATCTTCTTTGGAATGCCTTTCCACCCAATATTTTCCAGTTATTCATCCTGAATATGAAATTCACACTAACTATTTTCTTAAACACATAATATATAATCCGTAAACGTGAATATATTCTCAATGAGAGCCTCTTAATGGTCAATGATCATCTAGACTGACTCATTAAAAAAGTCAATATCCTCTCTCCCTCCCTATATATTGAAGGTTAGAGGGTGCTGCAGCTAAAAATTCCTATTTATTTTTGACATATTTTACAAAAACCACCCTGGGGATCTCTACATAAATATTGTAAATCAAGAAATTTTATGACGGGATGGATCTCCCACTCATTCACCTTATAATATCTAAGCATTTGGATCCACTATTAGAGGAACATTTCCATCCATATACTCATATCATTTTATCAATGAGAATTTTCATGGTGGGATAACCATTAAATAAAAACACAAATCCTAGGATACATGAAACAACACTAACACAATTTAACAAGATAGATTCACAGAAATACATAACATTTGATCCCTTAACCCCGGACACACGGTCAGAAGCATGGAACTATCCCTTCCATCAACCATCTGGTTTATGACTAAAAAAGGATAATAAACATCTATATCTAAATGTTCCCCATTATTTTCTAATTTTCCATTTTGATTACTAGATTTATAATAATTTAAAATATTCCATTTTTTATTAGGAACCTTTCTATAATAATTTATTTAATCAATGAAAATAATTTTACTTTAATAACTCACAGAAACTATTATTTTTGGTGTGTTCCTAAAATGATTCATTTCAAATAAAATTCTTAGTCAAAATATTGATGCATGTATACTCAATTCTTATTCCATACCAGACCATGAGTAAAATTCAAAAATAATAATAAAATCACATAATAAGTGTAACACTCATGGTATAATAACATTAAACTATATCAAAAAACATCAAGAACATGAATCCCATCTTGGGTACTTGGTCCCCATCATACATGACTCTTCCACTCCCACACACATGATCTGGACCAAATTCCCATGAATCGTAGTCTACATTCTACCATTAAAGAAAAAGTCAGACAATTGAAAATAAAATCAAACCCCTATGGTACAACTGTATAACATCCTGATCTCGGTCTCACTTGTTGGTGACCTAATACTGTTAGTTACATTACCTTAGGTATTCATCGCCATATTGCAGAGGCTACTAACCAACAACGAGGGTTTAATATGGATATTGTGGGAAAACTATAACCACTTTTTCAAAGTATCATAACAATGTGAATCAATTAATGGTTGAAAATTGATACGAATCAATAACCAAAAACACACCATAACCAATAAATTCCAAAATCACATGATAATATGAAGACATGGATAAATGATCATAAACCAACATAGTAGATATGTCATTCCATATAAATGTAAAATGAAAAATGAAAAATCAAAATAAAGAAACTGATAAATACGAAGTACATCTTGATATAATATTTGGTTCCCTCATCCATTCTCTATATTGTATCCCAAAAAATCAATATAACATAGGGATATTTCCCTTATCCTATCCTGTAAACATGAATTATATTCAATTACCGATTAGGTAGCATGATTAGGGTGTGATTACACCTCTATAGGCAACAACCACAACCTCTAAATAAATATTCCATCAATAATAGTGTATGATGTTTTGTAATGAATAATTTATAAATAAATAAGAAAACATTTTTAACATTAAATTATTCATTAATTAACCATATAAATCCCTGGGTTCACGGTTACACCCGAAACATCAATACCTGTTTCAGCCAGTGATATGGTATGAACCATCCACCAAAGGGATATCACATTTCATTCCATCATGGGTTTCCATTGATCATTAAATTAAAAAATTTCATTCATAGAAGTGGTGACTAGAGTAGCATCCTGGAATGTTGTGGGTATTTGGAACAACAATATTTATCCCCCAACTCAGCAATCACATGATATACTTATATATATATAGGGGTATTAGAGTGGTAGTTTGAAACCCCAAGGGTATTTGGAGAAGCAATCCATATCTCACAACTCATTCATCACATACAATGAATATATATACCTAGGGCCTATAGCGGTAGTATGGAACCCTATGGGTATTTGGAGAATCATTCCCTATCCTAGAACTAGTACATCACACACTACTAGAAAAATGACCCTATACCCCTAGTTTCCCCAAAACCATGGGTATATGTATTTGTTCCAAACCTATACTATTGGTTTACCAAAACTATCCGTATCCGATGAAAATTACAACCTATACCCATGGTTCTCAAAAAACCATGGTTATATGTCAAACGTATACCCAAGGTTATGAAAAATCATGGGTATAACATTCTCATATGAGCTGAGGAAAACAACTCCTCACCGGAATAAGAAATTTTTTTCTAGAACCCCTATTCCATGGTTTTTCTCATATAGAAATGGTTTATATAAATGTAAATAAAAATATATATATATTTTAGACATATAAGTAAAGTTGGTGTAGTGGTTAGGCATTGCCTCTCTGAAGAACCAGTCCAGGGATCGAATATCGTGACTTGAGATTTTTTTTAAAACCTATACCCATGGTTTAAAACCATCCGTATAGGGTTATGAAATGGTATGAAACACTTATTTTGAAGATTTTGAAACTATGGGTATAGATTATTTAAACTTTGGGTATATCTTAGATATATACCGATAGCTTGGTTTCCTAAAGTTCCCAAAACCATGCGTATAGCTGCATTTTTCCAATAGTGTCATGATATATATAATCGAGGCATATAGAAGATTTCAAGAACCTCATGGGAATTCAGAGTATCAATCCTTATTCCACAACTCGGTAAAAAATATCACATATCATAGTTCCACATTCTCAAACCATTTTCAACAATTTCAATAATACATTATTCAACACGTTTCATAAATTCATATATCAACCATTAATAATTTATAAATAATCATTTCAATTATATCTATAAAACCCATAGGTCACCATAATTTTCATAATATAATTAATCTATAAATTTTGTAATCTTATTATTTTATGAACTAATTAATTAAATTTAGAATACAATTTCCTAATGTGAAAATTGTGATTTATAAATTTAATATTCCAAAATAAAATCAAGAATTTGCAAATTGATAGTTAGAAAACCTACCTATGATCATTGATAAACAATCTTCAACCCGTAATCCCCATTATATTGTGAAAATATGAAAATAATAATATCATGGAAGATCTAGGACCAATTTCAAAGATCAAGATCTATTGGAACATGATCCATTTAAACCAACAACTACACAATCACCAATATAGGAAAAATTAACCATCCCTATTAGGGAAAAAAGACATGATTAATAAGAAACCAAGTGGAGATGATATTTCATACTGTAAAGGATAAAATAATTTAATTGGATCATCAATTCAATGATAAAGGGGTTTGAGGAGCCCTATATTTCTTTTAGGGACCTCAAAAAATGAAGGAAATCCTTTTAGGTGAAGTGAGGGATAAGGGTATAAAAACATGGTGGTTTGACAATTTTAATAATATTGGGGAGAGGGGGAGGAAATTTAAAACATGTACACATGTGTTCCGAGGAGGAAGCACATGATTTTATAAACCCATGTGCTATAATCACGTTTGTATACATTGGGGGTGAACGGTTCCTCCTAATTGGTGCATGGTTTGAAAAAACCATTCATAACCCTTGAAAATTCACTATATTGGAGGGTGAAAATTTTGGGGATGAATTCCAAATAGTTTGTCCAAACTATAAAATCAATATTCTCCACCTCCAATGCCTCCAAAACATGGTTGGCGCTTTCAAGGGGAACATCGCAATGTTTTCCCTAACCATGTGCCAATGGTGATTACCCTAATAGGAATCCAAGATTCTCCAATTTTACCCAAAACAGATCTTGATAAAAACCAAACCAAGGAATAAATAAATTTAGGGTGAAATTTTACCTGAAAATGAGCTTGAGACATCTCAAAAAAGACTATTCCTTATATATTATGCCACCAATAGTTCATTACAAGATCACGATACATATTCATGCTCACCTATTGGATGTAGATTGTCAAGCTATGTTCCTACTTTAAAAAATATTTATCTACATTAGGATTCAATATTACACATGGTCGTAAACCAAATATTTCAACTCCTTTTTAAATAATTTAAAGTTTCATAGATTTGATTTTTCATATAGCTTCCACCTTCGTCTAAATTTACACATAATCTTTTTTTGCATCAATTATAATTGTGAAAAGGGATGTTTGAGAAATCATTATAGAAAGAAATAAGTATTTTAATTCTTTTATGATTCCTATTTCTATCCTTTGTGTGCATAAGATGTTAAAATCCATCCCAATTATCATTATTGACACAGTCATAGGATCCTTCCTACCTCGACCATCTACCACTTTATTTGCTTTCCTATCATGGAAGTATAATGAAAAGTCACAGTCCATGATCATAACTAACCATATTAACTAACAATTATTAATATATTTATATTTTAATATATATTTTATGCTCTTGTGATCTATATATATTTTAAACCTATCTCTATTGAGATATTTTTTCAAAATATTCAATAAATGATTATTGTAACCAACTCCAGATCATGTGTTGGATAGTTTTTCTCATGAAATTTCAACTACCATAAGTTTAAGGCTATCAATTTATAAGTCTACATCAGTAAATTAATAATATACCTCTTTAAGGCATCATTCTATACAATAAATAGTTTCCCACATAAAGGTAGGGTGAGTGCTGGTGCATTGATAATCATCTTTTACAGTTTCATAACTGACCCTTTATAATCATTGGTCCAGAAAAATGTTTCCCCTTTTAGAATCATATTGTATACCAATTTTGAATGTCGTGGGAAGTTTCTCCCAAATCACACATAATATGAAGATATTTTGAGGAAACTATTGTTATCTATTAAAAATGATGGTATATTCCACTCCTCAAATTCCTTTATCTTAGAATAGTCTAAAAATATCAATTTTATGGTGATAAAGTTCCATATGAATGATACATCCTCTAAAAATAACTCACATTTACAAAAACAATTATATATATTATCATTTTTAAATAAATGTTTCACAATATTAAAATTCCCTTCCCACCATCATTTCTTTTATAGTATATCAAAATATAATCTAAAAATTCATTCAATTTTTTTAGGTAATACCTAAATACTCTATTCATTAAATGTGTTGGAAAAAATCCCTCAAGGTATCATTGAAGAATTTTTAAGATGATTGTGTTTGTTGAAAAAGTGGGCATCCATGTTGTGTTTGTTGACAAAGCCGACCATGATGTCCATTTTATTGACAAAGGGTGTTTACATGGTGATTTATTAGGCTTAAGAATTGTTTTAGTCTATCCATTATTGAAAGAAGAACCTCTAAAATGTAATGGATAATCTGGAGGTGGTACAAAAATAGCAAATACAAGGTGGTGTCTTTTTCCAGTGTTTACTATATTTTTGGGCCTAAAAATCAACAAATGGAGAAAAGTGTTTTTGGAAAAGAGACTTGTGTTCCAGTGTCTTGGAAGCTTTGAAACTTGAATGCCATAAGTTTTTTAAGATATGAATATAAAAATATGTAAATGAAAAGCAGGGAACCCAAGTTTTAGTTTGGGCATGCAATGGGACTAGGGTGACAGAGGCTCAGGCGGCTGGACTTGCGTGCCGAGAGGAGAGTTGCGCGTCGATGCTTAGGGTGTCCAAAATACCTATAAATATAGGGTCACTCCTCCTAATTTTTTATTGAGTTCAAAAATTAGGTAAAATTAAATCTCCATTCACGCAGGTAGTTTGGTCGTGCAAGTGGTGGTTTGGTCATGCAAGTATAATGATATTCCGATGTTTCACGCCAATTGATAGTTGCATGACAATATTGGTTTGGGAGAAAAAGGGCGTGAATTGCCCAAGTTCTGAGTTGGATAAGGGAGTGTAGAACAATTGGTTAGGTGAATATTTTGCGTCGGGCTTGGAGAATCATGACAAAGCATAGAGAAGCGCTCCTGGCATAGAAAAGCGCTCCAGTCATTCTAGGTTTGCAAGAATGTTGGGAGATTTCCCAATACACCCATGGTAATGTTGTATTCATCATTGGATGAAAGTGGAACCTAAACATATCATTTACATATAGATGAGGATGCATTCATTTGAGATAATGAAAAGACCTTCAAGTCTTTAAACTATGTGTGGATCCTTTCTAGAGTAGTGAATAGAGGAAGATAAAGAAGGTGCTCCTCTCCCTTAGTAGTAATCCATAGAGAGAGAAATAGGGATTGACCCTTGGGAAAGAGATGAGCTAACCCTAAACTATAAAGGCAATGAGACTGGGTATAGAAGTGATCTAGCCTGAACATTGTAAATTGGTAGTGAGATTTAGTGGATGTGGTACAGTGACACATCACTGTTTTATTCTCCTTAGATGTAGCCCAGTGAGGGTGAACCAAGTAAAAATATCTTTGTCTTCCTGTTTTCTTCCCTACATTGCATTAAAGGCATCATTATCAGATAAATAAAGAAAGAACATGATAAAAATTAAAAAAAACAAAAATAAAAGTGAACCTTATAATATAGAGGTCAAGATCTAGTGGGGTAGGAAGAATTTTGAAATATAATATCCAAACCCTGATTCACCCCCCATCAGGGTATCTAAGACCCTTTTAGTTTTAAAATAATCCTTGAAGATTACGAGATCATTAGTGATTCTAAGGGAATAACTTTGAAAGTGTATTTTCTATACCTTGTTCTAAAGGAAGTCCTAAGAATATATTCCTTATTCACCTTTAATTTTTCATATACCGACTAATGTTCCACCTTAGAGGAGTACTAAGACCCACATAGCTTATTAAAAAATACATCAATACAAGGTAGTGGATACTTATTATTTTTCAAGATTTTTTATGTGGATGATAATAAATAGAGAGAAACATTGGCCCATAATTCTTCTTGAAGATGTAGATAGGATCACCCCATGGTTAAGCACTCATATATATATATAACCATTTACTAGATTATCTTGTAACTATTTCTTTGGTTTTCCAAATAAATAGTGGAAATTATATATGGTTTCTTTGATATTGGAAGATATCCGAGTATAATTTCTATTGGAAAGTCAACCTATTTTTGAAGATAAAGACCATAGAACTTTTGTATGAATATATACATATTGTCCCCCAAACTTTTCATGTATTTAATCATGATTCCCTCATTTTTCTAAATCATCTAAGCTTGATATAAATGTTTATAAGGTAATAATATCCACACATGTGATAAATTTTCCAAATGGGATTCTTTCTCTTCCTTACACTAGTATAGAATCAGATGACGACTTTAGATATGAATATTGGTCACCCATTATCAATAGTTGATGTTATTTCTATGTATATACATCGAATCTATGCTTAATATAGCATCAAATCCCACTAAAGGAAATATTAAATGATTTACTGGGAGGTTCAGCCTACTAACATTTTCTAGGGAGGAGTAATATAATTGGGACATAACAATCTATCTATTTTTTATTCAAAAATAGCTCAACCCATTTTTTTGAGGTGGTTATTGAATAGTTATAATAAACATTTAAGGTATGAAAGAATGTGTATAATAATAATAAAAAAATTTGTTCACTATTCATGAATGAATAACCAGTGTACCTTACACCACATCATTTTTAGGGACCTCATAAATAATAGTTTTAATAAATTCCCTATTATCATATGTAGACCATATAGGTTTTTTTCATTTATTATCTCTTAAAATCCTTCAATTAAG
Organism: Viscum album; assembly: GCA_963277665.1. Classification (NCBI taxonomy): domain Eukaryota; kingdom Viridiplantae; phylum Streptophyta; class Magnoliopsida; order Santalales; family Viscaceae; genus Viscum; species Viscum album. Next base: position 659,598,445 of record OY728132.1, read on the forward strand.
GAATTGGATTACATAATTCATGTGTTCTTGGTATTTGACATCTTATACCATGGGCTGAGTGTTCATTTGATCTATAATTTATTCCATCATAATAGTGTTTTTTCATTTATATTTGGAATTTATTAACCTGATTCCCCTTTTTATATATTTGAAACAACTCCTAGTTCCCTTGAAAATATTTATTGTATGATTCTTACCACATTTTTAATTTATGGTTAGTTCATTTTTCATTTCTATATATGATTTTTTGGTTGATCCTCCCAAGTTAAACTCCTTTTACAACTTATTATCTCCTACCCCATGAGTCCACTGAGATTAATTGATCTCAACATAAACTTTAAGGGAAAAATTAACAATCTATTCATAAATTTCAATGACTCAAATCATTAAATATTTTCGTAGAATAGTCTTTAACCCACTAATGAAACCTTCCACCTTACTTTTAGCGTTGATGATAAAACAAGCTGGATAACATAAAAACCTTATGATGTTTGACTCATATGACCTGATTGACTCATCTTACTTTTTCAACATTCTAAGGAACTAACTCTATATAGTAATAGAGAGAGTTAGGGGAAATTATATATTGAATAATATTTTCTTGAATCCTACCCATTCTATAGAATAAGATTCCTCTTTTTAGTTCATGTTCTTGATTACATCATGCCACTAATATTATGGATTTTGTATGATAATATTATGATAATATGTAGAGGAAAAAACCCAAAACACATGATATCAATATTCATGAAATTAACATGTAAATAAAACTATAAAATATAGTACATGGATTTCTTAAACAGTTTCAGTTTTGATATTTCTTCTGTGAAGTATGTTTGAGGAAGATCCTGATGAGGAATAAAAAAAGCCCATGCCCCCAAGGGATTACACTGGACAATGGGTCCATGAATTATTTTTGAGGAAACCCAAGTAACTAAATGGGTTCAATCTCATTATCAGGTGAGATAAATGGTTATTGGGAGGAAGATAGATCTGTAAGAGTCCAATACTCCCCACATATAATTTACACTCAATAAGTGAGGATCTGATCCTATTATATATCTAAATACTAAGGCTCCACTGATTCAAAACGAATCATATGCAATATAATTCATTGTATATTTATTTATTGAATTTAAATAAATAAATTAATTAAAATTAATTAATCAATTCATGGTGGATAGTAAATAATTAAAAAACCATTCAAGAGAAGTAAATAATATATAGATTATATTATATATGTATATATATTATTCATGCATCTCATGCATGAAAAAACAGGAATGTAATTCATGTATTAAATGTAAAATTATAGATAAAATATCATATATATATATATATATCATACATCACATGAATGTGTACATGCATCTATTTAATGTAATTTTTTTTGCACTTACAACAGTTCCCACTTCCATTAAAATATGATACTGTCTTTATGAAAGACAAAAAATATATTTTTAAATATATAAAAACCCTTTTTGATATGGGTTTCCCTCAAACTCTCTTTATTTTGAACAAGAATTTTTTCTGGAATTTAATCATTATCCACAGACCTTACTATGTGACCCTTTATGACTTTGAATTATTTTAAATTAAATTGAAATCTTAATTTCATAGATGTATAAAAAGAGTGGACTCTATAATGTATTAGTGACACTCAATCTACTAATCGGTGTAGTGTGATCTCTGTAAAACAAGTTCATATATCTATTTGAACATGTCCACCACAAGATGCATCACATAAAAAGTATTTATACCTAAATAATCTTTTCCCCATGAAGTCGAGTGACCACTAAACGTGGAACATGTAAATCTAGTATATACACCACATAATTTCATAATTCTCAGAAATAGACACACAATTTTGATGAATATATGACATGTATTTCATCTCATAGATTATTACACCACATGATGATCATCAATGTAGTTTGAAAAACCTTCTGTATCTGAACAAAAAATGGTCAAGATGTTCTTTAGTATGTTTTTATCAAGGTCTCTGTGACTTTTCTTTTCATATATGCATATAAATCACCTATTTATTGCACTCTAACCAATGAACTGATTAGTAACATAGACAAACACCCATGTATTATCTAATTTCATATGTTGACTTATATAATTACTGTATCAATGTATGGAGATTCTCTTGTTATGTATCTGAAAATATTTATTTATGAAGGATTGATAATAAACACACATCCCTAGGTATATTTAAAACTATATGACACTCCATGAGATACACATTTATAGATCATTCCAATTCATATGTCTGTGCTTATTAACTTAAGAATCTATTCTACGTATCTCATATAAAACCCTTTTTAATATATGTAGGAATATATTCAAGAAAACCATTACATATCCTCACAAAAAACTATACTCCATAATGATCATCATTTAGGGAAAAATGAATGTTTCTACTTTTAATGGATATTTATCATTCAACCATTGATGTATTGTAAATTACAACACAAATGAATTAATAATAAATGGATATTTAAATTATAATAAATACATGATATTTTTTCAATAATTACGAACAATATCTTAAGAGATTCCACATGAATTCCATGTAATTTCTGCATGAATGGTTTTTAAACATTAAATAAATATGTAATTTTTGTCACATACCTACATGACCATTTGACAAAATACTTCCCCTAACCTCATAAAGAGTACCATTTATGAATAAATCAAGTTTAAATAATAGTGTAACCTAAGAACCATATTCCTTAATTTTAACACTTTTATCCTATATTCAAACTTTTACCTTTATAACATCATATTCTTTAATGAAATATTATACTATCTACTTATAACTCTTTCAAAGAGCATCATTAACATCCTTAAAATTATTTTCACAAAAAAATCGTTGTACTATTTTTTAATTAATGTGAATATATACATTATCACATAACTTAAAAATATTAAACATTTTTTTGGATAATGTGATATCCACTCATTAAGATATCTTACGTAACTATTTAAATTTATTTTTACCTCTATCACCTAATATCTTAAATGATACGAAGTAGAAAAATTTAATTCTTTTCTATTATAAGCCTATAGGTAATAATGATGTTCCTCTATTAAGGAAAATAAATTAATATCTTTATAGTTTTATTTACTATCAGATATCATAATATTCAATATGATATTAAATGGAGAATCACTATAGTCTTATTTTGGCATATTCTTTTACTTAATACTGAATTTTACCTTTCACCAGTCACCAAGTTTAACAATTTAAAATTTTCTTTATTGTCTCATATCTTAAATTGTTAGGATATAAAGTAAATAATCACTTAGATTAAATCAGTTACAATATATTATTTGTTAACATTAAAATTATCTATGTTCTAAGATATTCCCACTAGCCTCTTATACTATTTATTATCTTCAAAATATAATTCTAAGACACATAAAAATGTACATTCTGTTTGAGTAAAAAAAATATTTCCATTTAGTTGGAACATCATAAAAATAAACTATTATTTCCACATAACCTATGAAATTCTTGGGGTTTTGTGTATTTTTTTGAAAAAATATTTTATTCATTGACATAAACTATTGGGTGCAATCACATTTAATCAATTTTAACTAATTTCTATATAAATGAATTCATCCATATATTCCTCCCAAAAAAAGTTCAATAATGGAATAAATTTTAATCAGAGTGTTTCTAATTAATCATCTCATTTTGTTCATAAAAAAAATCCTTGTTATCACATCTAATCATATAAAGAAAGTGATATTAAAGTATATTTTCATTAACAAATTCAACCAAGCTTCATAATCATATTTACATTCAAATTAATGATGTAGAAACTATTTACTTAATTTATTGAATGAAAAATATAATTTATTTCAATTCATATTTTTTAATTATTTATATTTAGAACACTTTTAGAGTATACATTCAGTATCACATACCCTTAAAAAACTGAAGAATTAATTTCTATAACATTAAAAAATAAAAGAGATATTCCACAGAGTTCACAAACCCCTTAATGTTTTCTATATAATCCTATCATATAGAATCATTACTACTTGATAGTACCCTCATGTTTCAAACAAACATAACAGGATTCCTGATGAAATATTATGGGAATTTTTTACACTATATAATCATTTTTTGAACATCCAAATCCTTTTAATAGAAGTACAGTACCATAAAATAAACATCATATGTGTAGTTCATCTATTCTCAACACCTTTACAATATTGGGTGAAATTTGAATGAGTTCATCCATAATTACATAACTTTTTAGCATATGAAAAAGAATTTATTCATTATCTTAGAATAAGCTATATGGGAATATTTGTGTATCTATAAACATATTTAACAATATTATATTTCAATGAGATTTCTAATGATATTTATTTCGTGGGACAAAAATTTCATAGGTAAATTAGTAATAGTGCCTTTGAATCCCTAAATGAATTATTCCATTATTCCATAAGCATCTATATTAAAATATTTAACAATTTAAAATATTGGATACTCAGGAATGACCTGTTTGAAGATATAGAATATTTCCCTTTATTTAGAAATCTTTTTAAGTTTCCAGCCTTACATATTTTTTTAATATAAGATTCTTATTTTAAGGATTTATTTTAATGTTTGGTTTTAAGATGGGGATTCATTTAGCTAAAACATAAAATTTTATAATATGAATTTTATGTCTTATATATATTCATTGAGGTCTTTTAATGATAGTTCTACCATTCAAATTGATTTACCAATAAATCATATATCTTTAGTGAGAAAAGTTCCATATCTAACAATGAAATGATTCTACTTCAGAATTAATTTAAATATTTATTTATTTAAGTAGGGAATCATACTAGTTAAAAATAATTGTGACTCTCATATAGTTGAGTGGATAACCCATTTTCCAAATCTATCTTGTAGATTCACTCAACTATATTCCTGTTCTATCCAATCAATTAGGGCATCCAAGCTAGTTTAACCAAGAGAAAACTATTAAACATTATAACCAAGGATAATATATGGTAATTGATATTTTGGATGAAACTACCCAAGAATACAATCTATGATGGTTTATTTTTTCATTACTTAAACAATATAATCTAGGGGAATTTGAAATCGGAATGAAGATATCATGTTTGACTATCAAGATCCTAGTATATTTTTCTTTGTAAGGAATCACGCACTTTATATTTGATGGGATTTTGTTAAAGTATCTCCAACTTAATATACATTATATCCATATTCAATTAATAATTGTTACATAGTACTTAATCGTTATCCTCACTTGTTTTATTCCTTTTTTTGTAAACATGAATCTAAATATTTAGTTTTGGAAATCCCTATCCTAACCACTAAATTAATTCGTTCACGCAACATTATTGTGTAAATTACTACAAAACCCAAAAATCAATGTTAATCACCCAAAAAATGACTCAATAATATTAATAAACATATTAATTGTTTTTATTCAAAAGGTACATGAATTATTCATTCAATGTCATAGATTTATATGAGATTGAAAAAATCCATATGAGTAATCGCAAAGTGATAGATACCAAACCCTACTCACATTACAAGCTAAGGAAAGCCTCTTAGAATGTAGGTGGTCCAACCCAAATTCCTAGTACATAGAAATACTTTAACGAGTTGAAAATTCAAATCATAAAAAACTCTAACACCTAATATTCAAAAAATATTCCAAAACATATTCTCATGGTCATAACTAAAAATAAAAACCAAGATCAAGGTAGATGAAAAATAAATTTTATGATATCAACCCTAGAATTATATTCATGGATCTATTATAGTAGTAATTTTGAAAATAAACAAGCGCACATAAAAATCATATTTCATAAACTGTTTTCTAAACCCGAAGACCAATGATATATAACAAATAAATAAAATTTTTATTTATTTTCCAAAACAAGAGGCATTTATAAATAATTTATAATTAAATATGGACTATAATAATTTTATAATTAGCATGAATACAAAATTATTATAATCATTTCAATATGAACTCCTTCATATTGTATACTAGATCGAAATAATAGGATATTTCATGATTTATGAACATTTTATAATTCAATATCTATTATATAAACATTTTATATAATCTAAATTTTATATATTTTTCAAAATATAAACAAACTATAAATCACCTATTACGATTTCTAAACAAATAATTTATTTCTAGATCATAATACATAACATTTAATTAGTTGGATGTTCTTTTAAAATATTACAATTTAATATTTTGGAAAAAAGTGGGATAAATATTCATTTTTTTAACGATAAAATTTTTATTAATGTTTAATTAATTTTTAAATTCATTTAAGTATATATTAAAAACTACCTACTAACATAATCTATACACATTTTAAAAAACACAAAAATCATTTAATATGTTAAAAATAATTTTTTATCAATTTTTTATTTATCCCCACACATAAGTGATGAGTTGTGTCAAGGTAAACACTTTTACCATTACATGATCCATCTTGAACCAATGTTTAAAGGTACTTTAATTAGTTAACTTTAAATAGACCGTATATAAAATATTAGCCTATAAATTCCTTTTATTATGTAAAGGTAAAGATAAGGATTCCCTTATGTAGAGAAATAATAACCATTACACATACTTTTTGAGTAATGCCTACATTGAATATCATTATTTTGTTTAAATAGAAAATGAATGGTCCCTTACACATAAACCATTTACCAATTATTGAGAATTTAAATATCAGAATTACCCTTACATAACCAATTAGTTCATTTTCTACACAATGGTAGATCTCAATAACTATTATAAAAGCTATAAAATTACCTTAACAAAGATTTAGAAAAAAATGTTTTTACCATTTGGTCAACCCCATTAGATAATGGTAATCTGTGGGTTACCATTATATGACCACTCACATATATTTAATGTGAAAGATAACATTATGTATCTTAGATGCATAAGGGTATTTCCATTATACAACCCATTTTCATACAAGTAATATATAGGTTATCATTGCACATACCATCTACATTAGAGTATGAAATTTATATAGTAGACTCAGTTAATGGAAAATCAAATTTACCCTTACATATCTTAGGTAACAATTTGTAATCCTTCTCAAATTTTATGAAAAAAACTCCTCATTTAATATTAAAAACAATTAATTAAAGGATTATAAAAAAATGATGAGCCAATCATTTATACCACTAATGTGTTTCAGATGATTACTTAAGGATCATTTTCTGTGGAAGATAAACCACATCAAAGGGGATTTATCTTCAAGGAATTAACATGTTATGAATACTATACAAAAGAGTACCGAGACTTCTAAAATATAATTAATTTAGATCTTCCTTACAAGGAGTTTTATTGAGTAAGGTCAAGAGGATCATTGAAAAAGGAACCCTATCTCCGAGGGGGTACACAGGGAAATGGATCCATAAAAAATTGCCTGAGGACAATAATGAAATTAAAAGGGTTCTAGTGCATTTTCATGTGAGATAAAAAATAATCAGTATAATAAGATATTTGGAAGAGGCTCAGACACATCACACATATCAGATACATAACACATGAGGATCCCATCCCCTTCTATTGTTTAACTCATTGATCCTTTATTTTAAAATTCATTGTATAAATTACTGTATGTTTTGTATTTATTTATTGAATTTACAATAATAAAAAAATGTAATGTAATTAATCCATTCATAATGGATTGTAAATATAGAGACTAGGTTTGGATATATCACTATGAGGGGGTGGGGATGAATTAGTTTTATTCTTTTTACAATTTATTCTTTTTAATTCTTCTTCTTTGATAGGTTAAGATCTTGATCCATCATTCCATAAAGTCCCACTTCTCCCATATGAAAATAAATGAATGAACTGAAAACCACATGAGGATTATTACATGGATCTCCCATGATGTGGATGAAAACATCCCGGTTATGTTCAAGATGATATGACACATAGATTCTACACTAGTTTAGAAAAGTTAATAAAAGTATATGTAATCTGCCAAAATTCTTGATAGATAAACTCCAGTAATACATGATCACTAGTGATTAATGTGGTTTTTCTAAAAATGTAATATTTTTGTTAACATAACACTACTGATATTTACACTAACTCCTTCCAGTTTAGATATCTGTTTAAAAGTTATCATTTTTTATACTGTCACCTTGTATGTTCATTAGTGGTCTTTCTAGCATCCTTAATAGGCCTTCAATTTCCTCTTCCTACTGATGTAGTGTTCGTGTTAGTTGTGTTCTGTTTTATGTCCATGCTTATAGAAATTCTTATAAATCACTATTGGTCTTCCTCAATGGTTTTGTGTGAAACATTTAATGTTATAAATGATATGAATGTTTTTTTCTTCCTCCAATCACTGAAATAAATCAATTCAGCTCAAAACAATACTAATAACATAATTTTATCAATTCATACATGTAATTTTCATGATCATCACTTTATTAAATAATTTAGATGCATGTAACTATCCAATAATATAATTTATTTGTGTGAAATAATAAATTTATGACACTCTATGTATATTTATTACTTCATTGTGAACCCACAATGTACTACTAAAAGAGTGGTACTATCTCTATGTATAGTACACTAATGCTATAAATGCCAAACATCGAAGAATTTAATGTGAACAAAATGTAATTTAGTCGGGTATATTTCTTTAGTTTGTAAAAATAGTTATTAAAACCATCGACATCATGCAATATATTTTAGGTGAATGGTGGTTTTTCTCCTTTATTTAAATTAGTATGCAACAGAATTATTAATCTTCAAAAACAATAGTAGGTAAATGGTTTAAACTTCAAGTTCTCAGTAATGATTCCTAATTATTCTTTCCACAATAATGGAATTCACTTATTCATAAATATAAGTGTAAGTATATTACTCAAGCATTTTCCCATATAACCTTCTTCCTACAAGATACATCTATGAAACACTCTTTGTATAGATGAGTGGCTTATAGTTCTTCTTATCGTAGGAGTATGTGGGATGAAATCAACCAGATGCTATGTTTTTATTTGAAAAATAATATCTCACACAAATATCAACAAAAAATATTATCCTCGGTACCACACTATTGATTTACATGTTTCTCCATTAGTGGTTTTGATTTTCATGTTGATTCTCATTAAAATGACACATCTGATAATGTTGGAGGATCATAGATGATTTTAATATCATCATGTGTTTAATTATTATTATTTTATGATTCCAAAGTTCATGGAGTACCTTCTTACATGAACATGAATTCAATGGTGATGAAACAATTCACATTCATTTGAATAAAACCAAATGGCTTAACTAGCATCCATTCAGTTAAGAATGGATCAATGTATATTATGTTTTATCCTCGATAGTACCTTGTTATTTTTATAATTATGTTCATTCAATATGTGGTTTCATAAATAGATTCAGGTGATAAATAATGCCATATTCTCTTTATACTGTTAATTAGAGATGGTCAAGAGAGTGAATATAAATGTTGTCCGAACATCAAATGTCTCGAATAGTGGTGAAACCTTTATGTGGAGGAAACCCTGTATGAGGTTGAATAGAATTTCATGGATATGATTGAATGAATAAGATTAAATAGAAATGATGAAATGCATAATATCCATATATTTTTAATTTTTAAATAGTTCTTACACGGTCCTCATCTGATATTAGAACTTTCATTAAGTTGGGATAACTTTATAAATGTATGTGTTTCTACAATGCTTTGAATTGGCACCATTGTCAAAAACCCAAAAATATTTCACTCTAATCCCTCATAGAAGATTTATCACCTATTACATCCCCATGAACTCTCTATATTTCCATTTTACACCATTTGGGTGGTTTTTCCTCCAATACTCATTTTCACCATTTCCCCCCCCCCCCTGTGGGCACTATGTGATCTCACATCCTCTATAGTTTCCCATGTGTTAGCTCGTTCCCACATGGTTAAGTTGGAATCTTTGGGTGGATATGGTTGGACCTTATTTTTTTATTAAGGCCCCCACATATATACTTATTAAATATGAAGTATATAATTTCCAAAAAAAATGAATCCCTTAATCAAAAATGATCTTTATGAAAAATAATAAAATCGTTCTCCTTCTTTCACGGACATTAAAAATATTCAAGAATTAATGTCTCAACCTTTGTGAAATTAATTATTTTTATGACCTTCAATTTTTATAAAACAATTTCACTTCATCAACATCCTTTTGCACATGTATTTTGAATTAAGATCATTTTGGTCATTCATAACACTTGATATAATGAATAATTACTCTCATTACTTCTCATATTAAACTTCTCTTATAATCTCCAACACATATGGACCATTTATTGAAAACAAATAAAATTAAAGTCCATTGGTTTAAAAATACCCCCTTTATTTTTTTCAATTCCCTAAATAATTTACCAAGTTAATACCCTTATTTTTATGGTCCACACTTGTTATAATGAATGTGATCTTTATCAACTTCCATTTTCACATGTCTTTGGGATTAAGTTCAATTTATTCAATCATAATAATTGATAAGGAGAATAGTAATTATCAATGATTATTATCTTTATATCCTCTTAAAATATCGAACAGATATTGACCCCTTAGTGGAAAAAAATAAAATTCCATTACATTCCATTAAAAAATATCCCACATTGAATTTTTCATTAATACCCATAACAATTCACTAAGTCAATATTTAAAACTTCATCCCTTTTCATACACTTCTTATTGAATATAAATAATGTGTATCTTGGGGTTCTCATATCATATTTTACCTATTTCATTATACTTATATATCCTTAAATAATAGAACCCAATTCTGTCATAAAAGAAACCAACTTTTTCTTAGTCAACCATATGTCTATGTTGAAAAAAATGATGTAGAATGAAAGAGTGATGTTACCAAATAATCAATGATATCCCTTAGTAATATTTAACTATAATAAATTCCCCAATTTCATTAAAATAATTCATTACATTGGATATCTATGTATGTATTCATATATATATATATATATAACATCTTAAATAACACCTCAAAACATTTCAAGGGAATAAAATATTCATCACCCTATAACTCATCTTTAAATTGATCTATTACTACCCCTTATGATGTAGTTCTTCATGATCAATGAATTTGTTCAAGGGTGATGATTATACCTCCGCATAATTATTTCTCCCATTTAAGGGATAAATTACTTTCATCATCATGAGAATTGGTTATCTCCATGTTTAATATCACATCTACTTCAATTCATTTTATTTTAGATAAAATAAATACTAATTATGTAATAAAGAAGTTCTTCCATGATTCTCAGTTAGAGAAATAGGGTTGATATTTTCCCAGCCTAGAATATCTATTTTGTCCATATCTCATACACCTCATTCAAGAACCTCATTTAACATTATATTTTTGATAATTTAAGGGAATTTGGGTAGTAATATTCTCCCCATTATGATCCATAAAAGTAAATTAATTATACTATGCATATTTTTTAAATTTATTTTTTCCTTCTTTTGTTTGTAGACAAGACACATAGTTATTTAAAATATGGATATTTTCTTTTCATCAAGTTCAAAAAATCTCATGATCCATCTTGATATTATATTTTGGGAACATCATATGGGTCCTAACATAATTTTGTGAAATATCAAGTATTTATTTAGAATAAACATTTACATATGTGTCCTTTAAATTTCCCTTCTAATAATAATTTACATCTATAAAATAGACCTAGATCATTTATATTAAATAAAATTTAATTATATTATTTTCCTTTAATAACTATTGTGGAATTATTATCATGAAATTTTTAGCATAATAACCTTTTTGTTCACATATATTATAGATTACTTTTAGAAAATAAAGATTATTCTTTAAAAACATGCATGCTAGTTTCTCACCAACAAACCTCTACATTCTTTAAATGTTCTTCTTTCTCATAGTCATACTTATTTCATTTCATGATTTAATTCCCATTTATGTTTTTAAATTATTAGGAGATGAAATTTTCTTGTCGTAGTTGTAGTTTTGGTTCCCAAAATTTCTAAAAAACAAACAGTAATCTCTAAAACATCTTTTTCCATAATTATAACTATCTAGATTGTGATAAAATGCATTATTTTTAGATATAATCCTTTCATTACATTGACTATGTCTTATAAATATTATTTTATAAACTCATTTATGCTCTCACTATTAACATAAGTACATATAATTTTAGTTTTTTGTTACTACCTACATGACTAGATGATACACATTTAGCATAACAGGAATAATTATAAATAACTTGTACCTTATTCATTGGACTAGTATTCAAAGCAAAATTATATAATTTATCTTTTATATAAAATTCTTTTTCAACTTAATATATCATCAATTTAATTTATTTTATACATTAATACACTAAGATAATGTCTCTTTTAGTTTTTATTTTGTATCAAATTTTTTATCATGTTCTTTCAACATCTTATCTTGGTCTCTAATTTTCATGTTGGTAGTTTTTTCTCCAAAAAATCATTATCATATTTATTTTAATTTATTTTTTGTAACTTTTGAAATCATATTCTTTTATTCATTTGAGTGTTTTGATAAAAATATGATACATGTTTAGAACTCAATATGTACTCATTGTATCTCTCTTTTTCTTTCTCATCATAGATGAAAGAATCTCTATAACTCTCAACTCATACAGTGAAGGATTTTTTCTTTTTGGTTAAGAAATTATATTTATAATCAATCCATGCTAAATATTCATCATGAAATCTTATACTCATCATATTTTTCAAATATTTCCTTGATAAATTTTTACCCTTACTAGTATAACAGTTTCACATTTTTTCTAGACTACTTTTTAAAGTAGTATTCTTCATAATCACTTTTAGAATCATTAGAATATTTCTTTTGATATTAAAATTTAAAATATTAAATTTCATAATAATTAAAGTTCTTTAATGGTTGAAAAAATTCAAATTTTCCCTTTCTAATTCTGATATATTTTTAATAAAATATATGAAATTTTTATAATCTACCTAACTAACCTTATCCTCATCAGATTTTGAGTATGGTTTTTCTTTATTTTCCTTCATCTTCTGAAATTTCATTGATTTCAAATCCATTTCATCCATTTAATTCTTTTTAAACATTTGAACTTACCTTATCACAAAATTAAGAAGTTTATTATTCAAATCATCAAATGATGGGTCTCCTATTTCTTCGAAGGAAGAAATATTTGGATCAAATCTATTAGGAAATTAACACACTAGTTTCATGCAAATAAATGATTTTTGCAAAGTATATCGGAATCCCCTAATATAACTGACTATATAATTCACCATGGTAAAGTAGTAATAAAAAATAGCAACATTATTAAGTAGGATATATTCAAACTTAATTCAATAGATCTTTAGATTGTATTCATTAATATTAACAATAACATTATTAAAATTCCCATGTTTATGCTATATCTCATTATCTATTTTTCTCGACCACCTTAGTGAACACAATATCAAAAAAGTATGAAAAATATTATTTTGGCTTTCCCATATACTTCCATGTTGTTCTTATCATCATTTTTTATGGTAGAATATATTCTAGGTAAGATAACACTAACAATTATAGAATAACTAGCTTCAAGTCATGATGAAAGTAGATATGGAATAATCTAGTTATTCCACCCCTAATAGCTCAATCCATCAAATAAAGGAACTATTCTACTATTGACTAAATGTAATCTCTCCATTTTAAGTCTTTATTAAATATTTGATCTTTTTATAGATAACCTAATACTCTAATACCACTTATAGATCTTAGTTTTGGATATAACACTGAGAGGGGGAGGGGTGATTCAATGTTGTTATTTTTATAATTATTTCTTTTAAAATCAACATATGTAATCAGTTAAGATCTTGATTCCTTGTTACTTAAATTACCACTTCTCTAATATGTAGAAAATGAACTAACTAAATGCACATAAATATTTTTACAAGGTTCACCCCCGATGTGGGAGACTACATCCTTTATATGTTCAGGATTATCCAAGACAAATATTTTCTTCTGGTAAGGAAAAGTGATTAAAAGTAAAATAAATCTCCCAAAATCCCTCAAAGAAAAACTCCTGTAATACCAGATCACTAATGATTATTGTAGGCCAACCATCTAAGGGATATTTATGATGGTGTCCCACTATTTTTCTTTATAAATAGTCCCACTAGTTGATCCATCTTATGGAAACATATTTTTATTTATACTAGAATCCTACAAGTTCTTAAATGGTTTTCCCATCCAATTGAATAATTCTTCAACTGCTTCTTCCTACTGATGTAGTGTTCTTGTTGTCCTTATTATATTTCATGTTCAAATAGTTATACATTATTTTTAACTACTACAGTCTTTTTGAATTGTATTCATATGAAAAAAATAAAGGTCTTCAGGATATGAAAGTTATCTTCTTCACCACTTCCCTAAACAAAGTCACATGACCTCAAAATAGTAATCTATGGTCGCCATATCACTTCATGTATCTAAATTTCTTGATCTTTACTTTATGAAATAATTCGCATGAATTTAATTATCCACACCACTTTAGGTATTTTTATGAAGAAAATGAAATACTCACAATGTATTTTTATTCCTTCTATTTCAATGCAAGCTATATTACATTCAAGTGTGGTACTTTCAAACTTCAAACAACAATTCCACTAGAAACACACGATATCAATGAAATGAATATTAAGATCATGTAATTTTTTTTTTTTCATTCCTTCAAAAAAATAGTTTCTCTAGCCAACTACTTCATGGAAGTGTTTAGATGTATGTGGTATAACTTCTCCATAATGTAATTAAGTAAGAGGATCAATTATTCTTCTTCACATACCACAATACGTACATGGTTCATCCTCTAACAAATAAATAGAGATACATGGATCTTATTCATGAAATATATTATCTATTTCTATTCACAAATCATTGGGATTATATTACTAAATCACCCTCTCATGGTAATATATTTACATAAGAGACATGTGTAAGACACTTTTTGAATAGTCAGGTGGATTGTTTTATTATTAATTTTTAAGTTTGTGTAAAGGTTTCAATGAGATTCCTTTGTTTTATATGAAAAATAATATATCATAATAAAAAAAAGAACCATAATTTTTACACCTAACTATTTATATTGGTGGTTATCCTATGGTGGATATTATTTTCATCTTTCTTATAATTAAAATTTTGAATTAGACAATCATGGAGAGTCTTGGAAGATGTTAATATAACCACACATTTCTTTAATATTTTTCGAGGGATCCAATATTCATGGATTCAATTTTTACATGATCTTGACTAATTTTCTTAAAAAAACTCATTTTCATGATATATAAATCAAAAAACATAATTTGTTTCATTCAAATAAGAATGCTACAATGTATCTTCAATTTTATCCTTGATGGTATTGTGTTCTTCATATAAATTAATGAATGAAAGAAGAAACTATATGAATGGATTTATGTGATCAACCAACTCATCTTCCCTTTGGATATATTAGTGGAGATGGGTAGTATAATGAATATTAGTATTCCCTAGACATTGAATATCTCAAATAGTGTTGTAGACATTGTGGAGATGAAAACAAAGCTGAGGTTGATGAAAAAAGGAATAGATATTGTCAGATGGATATGATTTAATATATCTGATAACATGTATTATAACAATATATTTTTAACCAATTATTAGTTTCCACATAGTCTCTTCCCAAATTAAACTTTCATTCAATTGGTAAAACTTAATAAATATCTTTGTTTCTTCCATACCTCAAGACGACATTGGTGTTTGAAACTAGAACACATTTAAACCACACCCGCAGGGGTCTTACCTCACCTGAGTAGTCCCTAATCAGTTAATGTTTTTCCTATTTTAACCTTTGGGATGTTATGAATCCTCTATTCCATATGCTTATCCCTTGTTCTCCCTTTTTCTTATTATGGTTCCTTACTACTTATATAGTTTCCAATGTGTGGGATGGCTCATGTGTGGTTGAGAAGGACTCTTTAGTCCACTATGTTTAGAATAATTTTTTTAATAATCCCCCACATATATAATTAGTAAATAATAAGTATAAAACTTCAAAGACATGTTATAGCCATATTTAAAAATGTCATTTATGATAAATAATAAAACAATACTTCTTTTTTTACATGGACTTCACGAATCATTGAAATTTTAGATGAAAGAGTTCCTAGAAATATTTATTTTATTTCTCAAAACTTGTTATAAAAAATATCCACTTCATAAACATAATTTTTCACATATATATGTAATTATGTTCAATTTAGTAAATCAGAAAAGATAATATAAAGAGTATTAATTATCCATGAATCTCATATTTTCATCCCCTTATAATCATGAACACATATTCCCTCATTATTGAAAACAAATACAATTCAAGTCTGTTGGGTTAAAAAATACACCACTATGAATTTGTTGTCAATAGACTTAAAACTTCACCCAGTTAATAAAACTTTATCATGGTATTCACTTGTTATAAATAATGTGCACTTTATCAACATTTTTTTAAAAGACTTTGGAATTATGATCAACATAGTCAATCCTCACACATGATATGTAGAATAGTTTTTCTCAATGATTTTCATCTTAATATCATCTTCTAATTTCTGACACTTGTTGACCCTTAATTGACAAAAAATTCAATTCTAGTCCATTTAATTCAATTGTAACTAATGAATAAACCAGTCGGGGATGTAAATAATATATATATATATATATATCATATGTATATATGTTATATTCATGAATTGAATGAAATAAAAATACATTCATCACCCACATTTATTAAATGTAAACATATATATAATATCATAATATATATATATATATATGTATATGTATATGTGAATCCAAAACATCACATGAATGTGTACATAAATCTATTCCATGTATATTTCAATGAAAATCTGACATTATCATATCCAACCTCTATATATTAAAAAAATGAAAATTTTTGTTCATCTAAGAATTAGATGATATATAATATCACGTAAAAGTAGATAATACATTATTCAGTGATGATGGGATTGAGAGATTAACTAATGGTAGGAGATATTTTTTCACTCAAAGTAATCAACTGCAACAATCCCTTTATTTAGAGAAGGATGGTGTCGAGTAGATTCATGTTATAATTCAAAACATGAATCAGTTGACCGAGTATTCAAATGTAGTTATAAACTCCCACTCCCATAAAGTTAGTATTATCAATATGTAAATTATCATATTTACATTCACAATGGTTATTGGAATAATTCCACCTATTTCCACCTATTTTATAAAATAAATAATATAAAATTATTTATGAGAAAACTTGAAATAAAAAACATATAAAAATAGAAACTATGAACATATAAGGAATAACTTTTAAATGGAATGTAAATCTGAACTTTTGAATCTTTAGGTTTCAATCTAGGTTATGAAATGTAATTCTCCTCTCATTTTCTCAATCCTAAAAATATATTAATTGCCTCCATTATGATTCATATAGATTTTTTGAATTTGATAAAGCATATCCCACAAGAGTGTCAAACCGATTATATTAGGAGGCATATTTTTCATACACCATGTGAATTATGAGTTAATACTCAATACATGATTGTTGGGGTTATTACCCCTTGGTATAGTAGTTCCATATCCACAACCATTTTTAATATCCATTTAGGGTTATAATTGCATGGAAACCAATCACTCTATACTTTATTGATATTTTAGGATTTTCACTTATACTTTGACTTATCCAAAGGGTTATCACTAAATTATTCCAATCCTATTACTCGTCACTTGGTAACAACTATTGTGACCCAATCATTTTTCACATATTATTAAATAAATTTATGAAAAATATATTATAAATATAATCCATAAATTGAAAATCCAAGCACCATTGGGCGAATACGAACATAAAATAAAAACACGAAAATCAAATAAAAATTACTTATTTTAATTATTAAAATGACATATTAAATCTAGTTGAGAACCTATAATTGTATCAAATAATAAATCTAATACATAAAAAAGGGGTGAGCTACAAAGACCAAAAATTTAATAAACATGATAATGATGTCAGACATATGATTTAAAATGAATAATAGGATAATATGAAATATAAGGATCTTGAATAATCACATGAGAGAATAATATAATGAGCATTTAATAATAATATCATTTAAACATAGAAATGTGGAAATGTTATAAAACATGATATAATTATAAGTCATAACTAACTTCCAAGGAAATGTAACATGGTGGGATGTGTCTGATCATATGATATGTTTACTCAACAATTCTATAAGAAACATATAATGGGAAGAAAAAATTACTCTCAAGGCATGGGATCACTATCTTGGAACACCCATAATAACATGTATATTCATATGTGGTCCACATAAGGAGTCTAACAGAAGGGGTAATCAAAAGTATTACCCACAGAAAGAAATGGTTCATATAATCATATATTATAGAATATCTAGATGGCATATGATATTGGATTCTATAGAATGAAGGATTAAAATATTCATAGAAATTCATATATTAAAAATAATCACGGCTAATAAAAAAGGATTCCCATGTGAGGTATATATAATAGAATTTTATTAAATAAAAAAGAAAAAAGTATAAGAAAAATACAGACAAGAAACACCAAAACCATAAAGTATGGTTAAGGTGAAAAGGAAAAAAACCAAAGTAGACAAGAAACACCCATTAAAATAGGGTGAGCTCTGGATTGAAAGAAGAAGAAACAAAAAACTGGCTGCCGAGAATGAACCCAGTGATGCTCATCCCCTGCCTCTCTGGCTTCCATTGCCGCCGTTGAGGTTCATACTGATTCCGGTATTTTCTCCTCAGCCCCATTGATTCTATAGGATGCAAAAACGCCAGTGGTGGTCACAGTGGTCAGATCTTATCTCATTTCGCCACGGATGAAGAATCTCCAGTGGCCCAGGCCTGAACAAATTCATTCACGCAGAGGACCGGGGGTATTATAGCTGGCTCACTAGTTTTGGGAAGTCCACTACAACTAAATACAACACTAAAGGTTCTACATCCAACCTATAAAAATAGAAACAAGACTCTCCAAAGAAGAAAAAAGAATAAAACTAAAGCAAACAGACCCCAAAAAGAAAGGCAGGACACAAGGATGAAAAAGTCCTTACAAAACATCCACAATAATAGATAAGAGATAGCATACAAAAGTCTAAAAATGGGAGACTTGTCATAGTACTTTTTATGAAAAGTAAGGAGATTATCAGGAAATTGATCATACCAAACAAAATCAACTCTTTAGTTATGTTTTAGGTAAAATGGTAATGATTCTTTAAAAATAAAAATATCATATTAATTTCCAAAAAAATAGATATAAACAATTGTTTTTCAATAATAAAATAGTAAATTTTAGAAACCAATGATGTTTTAAAAACTTTTATGTAGTGGTATTGAAATTAAGGTAATAATCAGAGAAGTTCCCTTTGTTCGAGTTTGTTTAATTAATTATACTGATAAGGGAGCCATTAAAACATATATATCCTCATTAAATAACTATGAATAAAACTAGGAATATATTCATAGAAATATATGATGAATATTTATGATTTAAATATGATAAAGTGAGAGATAATATTATTTAAATGGATATAAATCCTAACTTAATTAAAATAGGGTGGTTCAAAGAGATCTTATACATAATGTTCCATAATCGTTTTCAAATTCACATAACATACATAATTAGAAAATTGAAATCCTTAATTAATTAATTAATAACCTTTTAAATCATTATTTTATTCACTATAATTTTATTTTGTTCATTTATAACTTTTTCATCGAGATAGATGGTTTAATTTCATTGTTTGGAGGGCGTTTGTTCCATTGTTCCATGGTCAGATAAATTCAGGATAGATATGGATATTGTTTTCAAATGGAACTACAACTACTAAAGTGAAATGATATGATATTAATATCCTTAAATAAATATAAATGGTCTTAAATACCTATATGTCTAACTATATATGGAATATTAATTTTGATAAAATGTTAATGTTATATGGTTAGTTTACTTTCATGATTTTCCGACCATTACAAAGTAGCTTTAATTTATTAATATTTTATCAATTAATTATTTCTATAATGACAAAAAAATATATAGTATGCATATTTATGAAATTATAAACCATTATAAGTGAATTTAAACCAATTTTAGAGAAGTTAATGGAAGAGGAAAACTCATCCTCCAAGGCATCATTTCTATTTCTGATCCTCCGGCGTTCTTCATTGGAGATAAAATCATTCTATATAGATTCATCATACAAATTCTCAGTCCTCCCACTATTTTCTCCAACCTGTTATCTAATTAGAAAAATAAACGTGTCACAACATTTATATTACACTATGTTGCTGAATCATTGCACTGTTTCATTTAAGAAAAAGTTTCATTGTTACACTTTAGTTAAATGGACTCATTAATGGGGTTTGTCACCGCCACGTCACATCACCACATTGTTTCTTACCTTTCACAATGGTAAGGAAAAGAAAAGAAAAGAAAAGAAAAATTTATTTTATTTTATTTTTCTTTTGAAAGGTCTGAAAAGTAATCTTTACCCTCGACACGCATTGGTTGAGGTTAGGTCCATTCAAAGGTAATTTCACCATTCTGGAAACAAAAATTCCCTAGGATTTTCAATTCAGGCACATATTTAAATGTTTCCAAAACCACGCATGCATGCCATTTTAATTCTCTTAAAAAGTTCAAAAAAAATTCTTTCACCCTCGACTCATGCTAGTAAAGTTAGAGATCCTCCTAAGGGAAACACGCCCTCATGAGTTGAATGGTACACCCAGATATCCAATACGAGATACCATTTCGTTTTTATAAGGATTTTACAATAAAATAATTGGAACTTAGTTATTTTATTTACATCCAAAAACTAATTTCCATTGTTGGATCACACCGACCAACTTTAGGGTTTTCCTAAGGAAAGAATATCCTCACAAGCTCAACGATTGTATTAGATTTTCAATCTGATTCACCATTCATTATTTATATGAATTTGAAAAATAAAATAATTTTATTTAATTATATTATTTACAGTTATCTCATTTTCAGGTTTTCTCACTGGTGGCAAGTGACGAATAAACTTAGGTCACACCTTGGGTAAACCCCCCATCCTGAACACAACGGTGACCTCATATTTATGATCCAGAAACCCATTTAAGTTTTATTTCACTTTTTTAGGAAAAACCCTCACGTGAACTATTTTATGCTTAACATTTTTTGATGGATAATTTTAGGCACTCTGGGACTCAAAATCACACGCCATCTTAGCGCCTAGTCTCAAAATAATTATAGTTAAATAAAAAATCCCATTGAATTTTTGGGACATTACATTACCCCAACCATTAGGGATTCACATCCACATAAGCCAAAATAAGTCTAAACAAATAAATTGGGGTACTTATCACAAATTAGGGCCTCCTTCTACCATTTTCTCTTCTAGAGATTCTTGTGCTACCACTAAACGTGCACTAGAGGAATCAAACATCCATGAAGGACCCACTCATGTCAATCCTCTAACTCAAAAACGTCATCCCATCATCAATTTTAAACTATCCCTAGTCAATTATGTGTGATGGATCATGAACATACCTCCTTAGCTGCATCACATGAAAAACATTGTGCCCCTTGTGCATCTATGGGGGAAGATATAGGTCGTACGCCAGCTCCCCAACTCTACTCAGAATCTGAAAAGGGATGATGAACATCAGAGATAACTTTACACCCCTGCCAAATCTGTGTATCCCTCATCAAGGAGAGACTCATAGGAATACATAGTCCCTCAAACTCAAAAACTAAGGGTCTCTATTCCTATCAGTATAGGACATTTGTTGGATCTGTGCAGTCTTCATCTACTCTCGGATGACCTGTACCTTCTTAGTGGTAGCCTGTACCATCTCTGGACCTATGATTACTAACTCCCCTAGCTTTGTCCAACATAACAATGACTGGAATGGTTGTTTGTAAAGTGCCTCAAATGGTCCCATACCAATGGTGTAGTGGTTTATATTATTGTATGAAAACTCCACCAGTGGTTATTGGTCCACCCAATTGTGAACAGAATCAAGAATGCAAGAACAAAGAATGCCCTCCAAGGTCTATATGGTCTGATCTGTCTGAATATCCATCTGTGGGTGAAAGGATGTGCTCAGGCACATTAGAGTCCCAAACAGCTCCTATAATCCCTTCCACAAATGGGATGTAAATCATGCATCATGATATGATACTATTGTGAAACAGACTCCACAGAGTCGAACTATCTCCTGCACATAAAGGCATCCCAATATCTCTATTGAATTCAATTCTCAAATATGTAGGAAGTGGGATGACATGTTGAATCTATCTATGATCACCCAAATGGTATCATTCCCCCTATACATATGTGGTAATCCTTTGATGAAGTCCATCGATATACCATCCCATTTCCACTCTGACACCTCAAGTGACTAGGCCAAACCTACTAGAACCCGATGCTCAGCCTTCACTTGCTAACAAGTGAGGCACCGTTAATCAAACTTGGCCGCCACTTTCTTCATCCTTGTATACTAGTACTGAAGTTAGAGATCTGGATACATCTTTCCCACACATGGATGTACCGTCAAAGGGGATGTGTGGAACTCTCTCAATAATTACTCTCATAAATAAACTAGTACAATGATGCTTCCTCTGAAAAGGATGGCGTGATTCCACCAATCTAATATCTATTAGGGGAATTCCCTATGGAAATCTGGGCATGTGTGGTATCATAGCTAGCATCTACGAGTTCTGCCTACCTGACATGTTATAAGAGTGGAGGGGCAACCACCATCGAATGAAGATAAGATGCCTCATATCTATCCACAAAGGATATCTGAAGTGAGGCCAACTAATCTGAGGCCACATTCAATAGATATGAACTCGACCCCCTACTGAGATCATCTACCACCATGTTCCCCTATACCTTCTCAAGAGTATAGACTACCTCAAAGTTGTAGTCCTATAAGAACTCTAGCCAATATCACACTCTCAGATTCTGATATTTCTGAGAGAAGATATACATGAGACTCTTGTGGTCAGAGTAGACAATGAATCGTTCATCCATAAGGTACTTTCACCACATATTTTGTGCAAAGACTGCTACTACCAACTCAAGCTCATGAGTTACATAGTTCTATTCATGTGGTCTCAACGGTCATGATCCATAAGCAATTACTGCTTTCCCCCAGCATCAAGACACAACCATGTTTGGTTTTTGATGTGTCACAATACACCACATAGTCGGTTTCCTCCTCTGGAAACCTTAAGATATGAGTGTTGATCAAGCCCTACCTCAGCTGCTGGAAGATCTTCTTACATCATTCTGTCCATACGAAGGGGTTTCCTTTCTTTTTCAATATTGTAATGGGTGATGATAAACTGTAGAATTTAGGTTTAAACCTCTGATAGTACATATCCAACCCCAGGAAACTCTGTACCTCGGTAACTCTCTTGGGTGATTCACAAGCAAGCACCACTTCAATCTTGGCTGGATCCACGGTTTCACTCTATGCAAAATGGTCTGGACAATATCTTAGAGAGATGTCCCATGTCATCTCTTGTAAAGCCTTACTACTTGCTAGGCCAACTGAATTCACCCTATGATCCCTCAGATATAGATCCCCTATCTTGGGACCACTTCTCAAGATATCCCACATGTTCATGTCTTTGAGACTGTCATCATCTTCCTACTTTTCCATCGCTAACTTCCACTATCCACATCTACTCATCCAATGGACTTCTAACCACAAAGGCTCTCTCTAGAACCCTATCATAAGTATTAATGAAAAGAGGAATATTAATGGATCAGATGTCCCAAAACACATATCTCTAGGAGTTAAGATCCATGAATCACTACTCATATCGTATTTATCGTGTACATGGACAGGTTTGTATACCTCAATGAATACTCATCTACTGACATATCTTCTTTCTGAAGCTGTAGAAGCCCTTGGGCACACATAGACCTTAGATTTTATGGAATGTTCCCCATCTCTGAGAAAGGTTCTCAAGATTTATCCATGGAAAAGTCACATAAACGTAGGATTGGGTAATCTAAACCCTTCCATCATCCTACTGAGACACATAGAAGTATTAATGCTAGGACCACCTTCTGATCGAATGGTTCCCTAGCTAGACAGTAAACTCCTTCCCTACCTCAATCCATCCTCAGCTGCCTGTGAGTTGGATTCACTTTGGAACCTAAGGGGTCTCTATCACTAAATTCATGTAACGAAATGATTCTGCATTCATCCTATACTGGTAGTGTTGGTTGTAACTTATGACAAACCGGCGATAAAAATGATGGGACACTGCTCGAATGTGCCATCTCGGGAAACTGTCCCTGTACTGAAGACTCATCACCATGTGGACCATCCTCGTGGTCACGTACTAGAATCCTGGTAGGTTGTCTACATAGAGGCATCTTGAAAGAGAATCAAGATGAACCACGATTAATTTATTATACCTAGTGAGATGAATCTGACTCAAAAAGGTCATTGGAAAACACTCAAAGATGCATGCAACCAGTGTTTTCAGGTACTGGGTTGTAAAACAGAATTTAGGGTCTTAGTGTATGGATATGTCAGCTGTCAGACCAACACTGGACTCCCTGACTTGAAATCAAAACTCGAAACACTTAACATTGTTTCCCCATCCAAATTTACAATCTCTTAGTTCTTGTGTTAGAACCGACCACCTATGATGCCACTTTGTCACGAACCATCCCCCAGGGCCTGTGCCATGACTACCCCAAGCCCGCATTCCATAGGATAGTGGATCATGACTATCACTGAGAAGGAATATCCCAAAAAGGGAAGAAATTTTTCTTTGTACATGAACACACTCACAAAACACTAACGGAAAGTTCAAAAGGGCTATAATACAAGACCAAAACTGAAAAGGAAAGTACAAAGGGGCCATAATACAAGCTAGAAACTACAAAGGAAATTACAACTAACCCGGTCTGTCCCCTAGAGACCATACCTGAAAGATAGGTTAAGGGTAGTTTCTTGTAGCCCTTGTATTATTCCCACCCTTCCCATCTCACCAAGAACCATATGGTATCAGACCACCTAGGCCTTCGTTGAAGCGTTGATCACCTGAATGGGACACGACATGTGCAAGAGAAACCCATGTAGGGGTGAGTAATACAATACTTAGTAGGGACCCTAAACCAAAAATGAAAAACCACAAAGGAGAGTATTAAAACGGTATGGTCATTACACCACTGAGGAGAGTGCACCAAGTACATTGAGTACACCACTGAGGAGAGTATGCCAAATACACACAATATACCACTAAGGAGATTACTCCAAGGACACTCATTACACCACTGAGTTAGAGTACACCAAGTACACTAAGTAAACCACTATGTAGAGTATACATATGGGACTGTCATCTCACATAGGTATAATATAGAGTATGAAAAGAAATATCATTAGTCAAAACACTGAACACCTTGGGCAGCTGTGGTACTCATCCCTGATGAGTACCATGGGTATGCTGGGTCACATAGAGTCACGTCCCACTGTGGGTCTGCTAGGTAATATAGAGCCACTTCCCACTTGTCCTAGACTATTGTGGTATTCATCCATGATGAGTTTTGTGGGTATACTGGGTCACACTGAGCCTCTCCCCACCATGGGAATTCCAGTTCACATAGATCCACTTCACACTTTGTCCATCGTAATGAGGTACTACTTCCGGATGAGTATTGTGGGTCTTCTGGGTCACATAGAGTAGCTCCCCACCATGGTCCTACTAGGTCACATAGATCCACTTCACACTGATCCCTCATAGATGATCCACATAGGGTCGCTTTTCACGAGTCTTTAGGTCTCAGTCAACCATAGGATCTTTGCACGTAGTGTGCTTGATTCTAAGAGAAACTCCTCCTGAAGATATTCTTTGTATTGGAACTTTTATGAAAGACCTCTAAGAGTATTCCAAAAGACCCCCCTTTAAATTAGGGTTCCAATTCCACAAACAGATCATCAACCAGACCCTAATTTTTGAGATATTGACGTTTTAGTAAATAGGGGCCGGTTTTATTCGAGGCCGGTCTGACCCCGTTGGACCAAATCGACCAACCTGGAAGGTGGGTCCTGCACGACCTAGCCCAATTCAATAGACCTGACCTAATTTGGTTCAGGATTGGGATGGATTGGTGAGGCCTGGCTAGTGGGTTTTTCCTATTGGGCATTACTAGACCTAGCCCGGTTCGGTCTTGGGTCTAGCCCACCGAGTCACCCAGAAACCCAGATCTATCTGGCCCGACCCTCAACAAGCGGGATGGTTGTTCGCAGCACATGCCACCCAGCAGCCCTGTTCTACTCCGCCGGCTGGACCACTATAGCAGGCTGGTAAATCCAACCTGGGCCACATCGCCGCCCAATTTGCGCACCCTATTCTGGACTGCCTGGTGAGATGGACATCTCCATCCTGGATACCCAGCAGGGCATCCAGTTGTAGCGTGTCGTGGCTGGATATGCTAACAACATTTCCCCTCTGTACATAGTTGTTAGACCGTATGCCAGTAAGAGCCACTGGCCCTCCTCCTGATGCTGCAGGATGGACACATCTCTCTTCCAGTCACAGGCCCACTATTAGCAGCTCTGGCCATATTGCTGCGGCCCGAGCCGACCGTGACATCTACTCCGATGCACCATCATGGTCCCCCACCACCGGCCCATGGTTTCCACTATGGGAAACCACTAGTGGCCTATTTTATGGACCATTGGGTTCACTCCAACGGTCCGCTCTTCGTACTGTATGCTCCTCCGGCCTCCATGGGATGACACCTTTCCGACTAAGGCCTCGAAATATTCTTTCATCCATTTCAAAGGTAGGAACAAAATGAACACAGAAGAACATACAGGATAGAGGGGCTTGGGCCTTATTTCTGTTTTCCAACACCCTCAGCATCAGAGTTTCAAAGCATGAATTAACAGGGGGTGGTTTTGGGATTCCAACAAATGAATTTACCACGCAATTCAAATCCCCATGTTCAAAAATCCCTCCCACAAGAACATATGATCCAAAAATCAACCTGTTCGTGGGTTGATTAATGTTATTTATTAAGAAAGAAGGATCATATATTGTAATTCTTAAATAATAAAACCCTACCTGGAGAAGGTTTGTTGTTGGTGTCGATCCGTTCAAAGTTGTTGGAGTTCATAGACCTCTGGTCCCAGATTCATCCTCCAAGGATTCATTGCCGCTTTTCGATCTGCCAACATTCTTAGTTGGAGAGAAAATACTTCTCTGTATATTGTTCAGATAAATTAGGAGGGCTCCCATTGTTTTCTCCATCCCATTATCTAATTGAAAAAATAAATGTTTCCCAACATTTCTGTTATGTTGCGTCATCACATCGTTACACTGTTACTGTTATGAAACAACATCTCTATTATTTTTTAGTTAAAGCGACTCATTAATGGGGTATGTCTCCACCTTATCGCTGCACCGTAGTGCTTCTTGGCCTGCTCAATAGTGAGTAAAATAAAATAAAAAAAATTTATGTTAATTTATTTCTCTTCCGAAAGGTCTGAAAATTAATTTTTTTTCCTTAAAACCATGCCAGTTAAGGTTATGTCCATTATTAGGTAATGTTGATGTTTTGGCCATAATGTTGCTTTCATATTTTTAATCTGAGCACCTGTTTAGAAGTTTCCAAAACCATGAACCTGCGCCATTTTAATTCACATAAAAAAGTTCCAGAAACTATCTTTCCCCCTCGACCCGCGCCGTTTGAGGTTAAGCTCCACCTAAAGGAAACACAACCTCATGAGATCAACAGTACTCTCGAATTTCTAATCTGAGTTATCATTTAGGAATTATAATGATTTGAAAAAAATTATTGTTATTTAATTATTTTATTTATATCCAAAAAATAACAACCACTATTGGCTCGTGCTGACCAATGTTAGGCTCTAACTAAGGAAATAATACCCTCACAGGCTCAACAATGGTCTCAGATTTTCAATCCAAGCCACCATTTGTGTGTTATAATCTTTTGAAAAATAAAATCATTTTATTTAATTATTTTTTTACGGTTATTACATTTTCAGGTTCTCTCACTGGAGGCATGAACCGACTAAACATAAGTTGCACCTAGGGTAAACAAGCCAAACTGAATGTAGTGGATCCCTCATATTTCTATTTCGACCACCCGTTTAAGATTAATTTTAGTTTTTTATGAAAACCACTAATGTACGCTATTTTAAGCAAAACATTTTTTAATGGATCATTTTGGGAACTTTGGGCCTCAGAATTGCAGGCCGTCTCAGTACCTGGTCTCGAAATAATTTCATGTATTTAAAAAAATTACTTGTAATTTCGGGGAAATTACATTAGATATATTTTTAATTACTTAATAATTAATTTCAACATTAATTACTAGATTTACGCTTAACTGAGGTGATAAATATTTGTATGTCTATTATTCATAATTCCTAAAAATAAAATATTTCTATTTACCAAATTTTAACACTAATATTAAAAATATGGTATCCATTTTCCAAGATTCAATTTATAAAATTTGTATAAATTAATTTTAGTATAAATTCATAAAACAAAATGAATATCATTTTTTAATTTTTTTAAGCATAAATAATAAATTATATAAAAATAATGAATATTGATGATTAAAATGGAATTAATTATATTATTATAAATCAAATTTATCATATTACACTTTTATAAAAAATCCAAATTATAATGGGGCATTTAAATAATGTGTTTTAATTAATAGAAATGGTAGTATTTGAAAATTTTGTATTTTTTTACTATTTACTAAAAAATTAACCATTTTAGAAATATCTATAAATTTTACCATAAGATAATTTTATAAATGATTTAAAATAATATTATAATTTTTAAAAACTAAATTCTTAAAAGTTTCATTCTGAAATTATAACTTCCATGAAAAAAATTCATTAGAAACTTTTTTGAAGAAAATTCAATTTTGAAAAATTTATTACTTTTTATTTTAATCAATAAAATATATAAAACCACTATTCTTATTTTTCATAATTTTTTAAGCTTATAAATTTCTTCAAATATAATAGAAGGGTGATAATTTATATATTAAAAAATAATATTTTAATAGTATACCATGATTCACTTTATGCTCGGTGTAGCGTTTAAAGTATAATATAAAGCATAATATTCAAAATTTAAGGGGTATAACATTCTACAAAAAAATAAAGTTCACCCTCACAATTTATCCCACTATTTGACTTTTAAATAGTTTAAAATACCTTTGTTGAAACCCCACATCATAAATAGGGATAATAAAAACCTCTTATGAAAAAAGAAACAAGTAAAATTAATGGTGTCCTGAAATACTACATATTTGGGTTCCCAAATTAAATGAACTTATATGGGAAGTTAGGATATTGTCATATCGGAGAAACATAAAATCCAAGGAGAAATAGAAAGTGATAAATTTTATTTCCATGAGAAAGTTAATGATAAAAAACTATAAATCAGGGAGGAACATTAAATTGTAAATTATAGTAAAAGGACAATGTTTTAATTAAAATATCATTTTCTTAATGTTGATGGATTCTTTTAAAATCATGATGAAAAGAATGATAAAAAATATTTTCTTTATTTCTTTCAATTTAATAAGACAATTTCATATATTGGTTTTTATTTGATGAATTCCCACTTCATCTCTTATTTTATTAAATGAATGTTCATGAATATGTTTTCATATCTGAATAACAAAAAATAACTATTAACATATCATAAGATCCATAATATAATAAAAATATATTCCCCTTGTATTTAATAAAAGTAAAATGGTTAAAAATGTAAAAAAAATAAAAAAATAGATAAAATTTTATATGAAGGAATAATCAATTAATATCCAAAATTCGATAATTAAATCAAAGGTTATACGTATATAATTCCTTAAATTAATTACCACATATACCAAATAACATCAAAACCCTAATAATTCAAAAATATTTGTGCCTCTATTATGTTTCCAAAAAAATGTTAATATTTATCAAATAAATTATTTCAGATAAAACAATGTCATACTGGCTAGGATATCGCATAGATTAGTGGAAGGCGATGCACCCTTATCACCCTCCAGATGCGGGTTCAAGCACCTATAGCCTCCTCGGATGCAGCAGGTTGTCACACTAAGTTTGTGTTATTATTTTTCTAGAACTATATGAATATAATTCATATAATATTCCAAAAAATATGAAAAAATACTCAAAATAACATTAATCATCAATTCAGTTTTAACCAAAAATATTTTATATAAAGTTTAATTTTTCCAAAAAATAATATAACCTTAATTTACTATTTTTACCTAAACGTCAATGATAATATCAACTTTAATGGTTATCAATGACTTCAAACATATGATAATAGTAAATAAAATCATTATTCCTTAAATAATGTTCTTACTAAAATATATACTAAACCAAAAGATTGTATTCCCGTATATCTCCCAAAATATCCTTAATCAAGTTAAAATCCCTTCCCATTAAACCTAAAAACTTGAATTTATGCCTTTAAAATTATGATCAACCTTAGAACTATAAACCTAATAAAACCTAGGTTTATCCCATATCACTATATAATATCATATTTTTTTTATAGGTTCTATTATTTCATTCATCACAAAGGATAAAAAATAAAAATTAAATTAACCAAATAGTATCCCTCAGGAGTGTCAAAATAATTGTGTGATGTGAAGAAAAATGATGTAAGACATATATTATACCAACTCATTTTAGGGTTATTACCCTGAGATGCATATATTCCAAAACCACAACCACATGTAGTATCAAAATAGGGATGTGTTTCTAGGAAAAACGCAAAATATTTATTAAAAAACATTACGATGTTATTTTATAGGCAGACCTATCCTTGAGTTATGTGATAGGCATCTGTTCAATAATATTTGTTTTCCAAAAAATGGTTTTTATTGATTCTAATACACTTTATCTCATTCCAAATATAAAAACCCCACCTATAGAAACCCATAGCTAGTGTGAAAATTATTACATTTTCATAATATATGAGGAATCTTATCCCAAAAAACCAATTAGTTTTGTTGTTTTGAAGAACAATTTACATAAATTATCTCCATTTTAAAATGGAAATAAAATATAAAACATTAAAAAATTCATAATAGTTGATACTCATTTAAATATTTTATCATCATATCTCATGGAAAGGAAAAAAGGGTGATAAAATAAAATTAGTAAAGGTTAGGTACATTAGAATATATTATGAGTGAATAAGTAATAATAAATATGAAAATGTATATAATTGAAAACACATTCCATTATATCAACATTATAGTTATAAGACTACCAATGGATAATATCAATATAGAAAAAAACATAGATAATAACATATAAATTATTAAGGATGGAAATACATATTAATGGATGTCAGGGTCTTAGATATCGTGATATATTTCTTACCCATGCCTTACACCAAGATAGTTTTGATGATGGGTATGCATACACCTAAAACCCATTTAACAAGGGTATAAAACTAGTTTCTCTCATAAGACCCGTCGTTGCATCAATGGGGATATAAAATTCAATACTCCAACAATCTACTCGGGTCCAATGAATTTCTTAGATATTTAATGATAAATTTAATACCTAAACAAGATTCATTATCAGAAACTATATGTATTGAGAAAATAATATGGAATATTAAAACTTACACATTCAATCAATAATATTCAATGTAAAAACCATTTTTAGAAATAGAAATTAAAAATTAATCATGTCCATGATAAAAATTATATAGTAATATAATATATGTTTAATGTATAATGTTCATAAGAAATTGAATTTATCAAGAGGCAGTAAATGACCAAAAAATACTATTAGATATAATATGATGATTAATTAATTATAAAAGTATGTTTTATTGTCATATCAATTCAATTA
This sequence comes from Viscum album, assembly GCA_963277665.1. Classification (NCBI taxonomy): domain Eukaryota; kingdom Viridiplantae; phylum Streptophyta; class Magnoliopsida; order Santalales; family Viscaceae; genus Viscum; species Viscum album. The sequence continues at coordinate 659,630,534 of OY728132.1, forward strand.
AATAACATGAGAAATATGTAAATAAAGAATGTAAAATAATTTTTTCATAAAGATTTTTATTTTTAAAATAATTAAAATATTTTAGAATATAATAAAGTGTATAAAAAAGTAATTATTTCGAGAAAGTCGGTAAATACTGTATATATTAAAAAAGAAAATATTACTTTTGTATTTTTATAAATATTGTAAAAAAATGGACTTTAATAAAACAATATAAATATTATGTTAAAACCATAATAAAATTCATGGATATCATAAAATTTCTTTAATAAATAATTTAAGTAAAAAAAACTTAATTATTTAAAACACTTTTTAAAAATATAGACATGGATGACAAATATAATTGATCAAAAAGAGAAATAACGTCGTCTGTTATTTTAAGTATTTATTTTCGTAATTATAATTCCAAAAATAGGATATGATGGAATAAAACATGTCTACACCTTAAATATAAATAGGATAATAAATATGGTGATGTTTAGGAAGGATATATTATAATAATTCACCAATTAAAATAAAAGAAACCCAATAAAATGAGATTATAAAGTAAATTATTACATCTTTGGAAACATTCAAACTATAACTAATTGTAAAAATAAACCTAAATTGAATCATTAAAATTATGCATAAATATATATTCATGTTAAATACTTTAATGTGGAATTATATACACCACACAGAATTATATATGTGAGAAATGAAAAATATGTCTCAATGTAGTGAAAATTGAGACGAAATATGTTACAATGATAACAACATTAAAGTGGGAATTAAAAAATGAAGGGATTATTTGTATAAAATTTAAATCTAAATAAGAAAATGTTTAAATAAAACATAAATAAAACAATTCTAATTTCATATAAAATCATAACATTATACAATCAATGAAGAATAAGTATAACCTAATGAATGGAAATTGAGTTAAGAAACCCCTTACCTCAATCTTGACATATCATTAATTTTATTTTAACATAATTTATAACAAATTTATATTTATTCGTATTACAAAAAATAACCATATACATATATATTATCATATATGTACCATTTATTACAATTTATTATCGATTTGGTAATAGTCTTTTATTATTATGATTTTGCTGAGTCTCAATTGCTTCATTTTCCAAGTATGCTTTGTTTTGGTAGCTTCATTACATGAATATTTATCATGGTTTAGTGAAATAATTTTTTTTATTCATGACTTAAATGTCATATATATTCAAAATATATATATATATATTGTTAATCCATAAGATAGAGATTTGAAAAATGAATTGCATTGTTCATGGATATGGTCATTTTTATGTACACATGAACACATTTTTCACTTTTTTAAGGATTGAATAAAGAATGGAAAATAATAATTCATCATTAAAGGATAATTTTTATATCATATATATTAGTTAAATATATACTTTTTACCATACATTAAAAATATAAATAAAAAATAGAACACTTCACATAATGGATGTGGTAGTTAACACGTACGAATGAGAATCATGGTCAAATTTTGACAGATTGGTATGTAAGAAGGTAGATATGATATTATAATTAAAAATACCTAATTTATTACTAAATATCTTATATATTAATTAGTTTAACTTATAAATTAATCTAATTAAATATTTATGTAAAAGGAATCACACCACTATGTGGAGACATTATGACATATGTATGCACAATGGATGTGTTCGTGTTCCATAGGATGGAAAATACGTGAAAGATAGTTGTCCCCAAATAATAATAACATCCATATATTGATTATATTTAAGGTTTTATTTTATAATATTTATAATATTTTTATAGTAATTATATGAAGAAATAAATTTTAAATAGTCGGTAGGATGATTACCACTTCTTTTGTAGACTTCCCTTAGATCACTTCTTAAGGGACATAGGTTTGGTATTTTGAAAAAAATAACACCTCTACATTATGTATAAGGATTTATCAAAGATAAATTTTTAGATTTTGGTCAAGATAAACTACTCAATTTGATGTAAAGAAAATAGGTAATGGGTTTAATTTTATAAGTGAGGGGAGGGGAACTATTAACATTACATAAAGTATTAAATTAATCTAAATTAATATTAAAGGGAAAATGTCTCTAAACTGATATTATTTTAATGTAAGTATATGATTATTATACAAACAATCAAACAATAAATTTTATATAATTTATTTTTTTGGCCGTTATCACTTAGTTCTAACCTCCTATAAACCCTTTTGACAATTAAGGTGATATATAATTTTTATACACATTAAGGGTTATGGTTGTTATAATAAAAGGATAATTTGAAAATATATTTCCAAGGGATAAAATTTTTGACCGTATATTATCCCCCTTGTCATAGTTCATGATTTTAATGATATTTAAAATGATTTATTACTTTTTTCATAAAATATTATTAATGTAAATTGTTTATACAATACATTAAATTTGACATTAAAAACATCAGAAAAATATGAAATTAGAATATAATATAATAAAAAATAACTATTATGTTTTTAAAAAAAAATTAATTAAATAATTAATCCATATTATATTATTTAAATATTTTTTAAATAATTTATTATATTCCTGCATTAAATAAATAAATACAACATCATTATTTCATAAGAACATAATTTCACCATTCAATAAAAGAAAATAAAAAATAAAATAATATGATAAGAATAATTCATTCAAATTTTAAAGAACCATTAATAAAAAAACAAATTTTTTTTTGTGATCACAAAATATTATATATTTCAAAAGAATGTGAGTGAAATTTTTGATTTTATACTTTACTTAAATATTATAATTGTCAAAATCGAAGCAAAATAGGGATGTTAATATTTGAAATATTTTTATTATTATGGATAAATTATAATCATCCAATTATATAAAATAAAATTTTGGGAATATTTTAATTTTTTATTGCATTATTTTAACCAAAATTAAAAAATTTACCTTTAACTAACTTGATAAATTTTACCACGGTTACTATTCATAATTCCTAAAAATAATAGACACCTATTTAAATAATTTGAAACTTATGATTGAAAACACAATTTATATTTTTCAAGATTCAATTTCTAGAACTTTCAAAAACTAATTTTAATATAACTTTGTAAAACTCAATAAATGATAGTTTTTATAAAAAATCTATTTTTATGAAGAAAAGTAACTTACATCAAAATTGGAACATTGTTCATTAAAATTGAATTAATTATAATATTATAAATAAAATGGATCATATCTCACCGTACTACCAAACCCAAAATAGAATGGGAGTTTAAAATAACTTGATTTATTTAAAGGAAATGTAAGTATTTGGAAAAGTTGTATTTTTCACTATTTATTGAAAAATCATTAATTTTAGTATAAATTCCAAAATATCACCCTATGTTAATTTTTATACGCTCATTTCAAAATTGATGTCAGTTTTATAGTTTTTTTTAATGTTTCAAAAATTAATTTAAATTTCAACAAACAATAATCAATAAAAATCATTTTTGATGAAAAGGCATTGTTTAAAAATTGAGTATTTGTTCATTATTAATGAATACATTAAATTAAACCTCTATAAACATTTTCATATTGTGTTTAACCATATTCAATACTTATAATCAAACATCTTGGTGATAACTGTTAATATGAATAATAATATTTTAATACATTATCGTGATTCTATTATTTCTTGGTGTAGCATGTTAAGAATCTTTTTGAGTGTTATATTCAAAATGTTCAGGGTGATACACTTAATCATGATCAAATAACCTACCATGAAAATGAAACATTAACTCTTCCAATGATATTCTACATTTAATCAATACAATTTCTTCTCTTTCTCAACATTCTTATTCAGTCAAAAATAATAATGATAATCTATATCATGATATATGACTCATTGAGGATTGATCAACTTTAGATAACTTGATTCAACCATTATGATTCCTATTAAATTTATTAATTTCCCTTATGTAGAAGTTTAAATTCCATTACCTAGTCATTTTTCCTTCAAGATAACCTTTATACATCATGTGTATTATGCTTATGAAGGTATCAAAAAAATTAGTTACCATTACATCCACAATGTAAACCCTAAACTATCATTATGTATACCACACAAGTGTATAACTAACCTTGAATACTCTATAACTCATAGTTACCTTTTTATATTTAAAAAATATTAACATAACCATTATGTAATAGAAAGATTCTAGGTTACCTTTATACATACAGTATAAACCATGAATCACCCTTATGTGTGTTGTGATATCTTCATCTTATAATTATATTGATAATTTAATTTATCAATTACCATTGTACATGCAACCAATTTATCTCAAAATAATCTAGTTCCACCTCATACACTTTTAAAAGACAAGAGGATATTCTTAGTTATCAAAATTGTGTCTTTCTAACTTTAAACACAAGATGTAGACAATATTTCTTCATCCACCAACACGTTTCATGAATTTCAATGAAGAAAAAAATAACAACTATCACATATAAATTGAAACATTATGCATATTCTTAAAAAGGGAAAAACATGAATCAAACACACCTCAAACTAATCAATTCAAAATTCCCCAAATGAATATCACATCCAAGGGAAGATTCTTCAAAAAATACGATTAATCTCAACAGTAAACCCATTAGATATTTTTTTGGAAATTATAGAAATTAGATCCCTTTTAAATATATCACATTTTGTAATGAATCATTATTCAATAAATATATACTTATATGATCAATATTGGTGTATAAAATAGGATTATTGAATAATAAAATCATGTATTCAATATTAAAATAGTGATTTTTATAAAAACCTCTTCAACCGTAAAACTATTTAAACTACACAAAAAATATCTGATACAGTAATTCCTGCATGCAATTTAAAAAATTATTAAAATAATCCACACATTAAAACATGATAATTTCATATTATACTCGTTAGAAAAACCCTTAATATATACTCTCACTCAAAATGAAATGTGCATATAATTGGATTCTCACAAAATAGTTTTAAACCCTATGTGTTTTTAAATAATAAATATAAAAGTAATTTTATTTTACATTTCTTACCCTTTGTAAACAATATTAATAGATAAGATAATATTGTGGTAATAAATATCATACCCTTTCCTTGATATGGGTGATGTTGAATTCCCAAAAATTAACATATATTCAAAAATGATTCTTAAATAATTAATTGATGAGTATATCAAATATTTTATCAATTTTAGGAAGCTACTCCAGCTTTAATTTATTTATATACACAATATTCCTAATTAAATGAAACATAATATAAATTTTATTGATCCTTTAATATTGTATTGGATTAGTTGAGAAAAATATTTCAATTTGATTATAACATCCATGAAGTAGTTGTTTCACCTTAACCATTAATTCATCTAACAATATCTTCATCCAGATTATCTATGTTTTAGAATGAGTTTTTTCCACTTATTCTTAATTTTTAGTACCTAAAGTCACAAAAAACTAATTATTAGTGGGAAAATAAACACACTTATAACAATAAATAGAAATCAACTTGATGCGGAAAATATTTCATCAACATATCTAACCCAATCAGCATCTATTTATCTAAACCAACTCAACATCATTTTCTTGTGACATTTTATCCAAAAGTATATCGTACCCTTTATACACATGATAACACTCTTTATAGAAATTAAATGGAATTATTTAGGTGAAAATTAATATCTGGAACATATTGTGAAAATATATATGATGTCTAGTGCTGAATATATTAGATATAAAAGACTTCAAATAATTTATTGATATCCCTTGAATCAATATGTTTTCCTTGTTAATCCTTTAAAGAGTTGATTAGAAAAAAATTAGTGTGGAAAAACTATTAGACAATTCTATGACCTAACTTTTTAAATCATTCTTAACATACATATCTTGATAAAGAAAAATTTTATATTTCTCTTAATAAATTTGTAATCAATGAAAGCATGTAATCTCCCATAGTAAAAACATTTCAAATATTGAATTCATCTTATTTAAAATAATATCACACATTTCACCATCATTCCTATTAAATATTATTTCATCTTTATAAATAATAACATTAATTGATACCTCATTATCATGTTTGACACAATGATTACAATCGACACTTCCCTTTCTAGAATTAAACCTCTTTAATGGAAAGACCAACTTATAATATCAATCTATTGATGATTGTTTAATATCCTATAATGACTTTTTCAACCTGTATATATATAATTTATACCCTATTTTCTTCATTATATAGTTGAGAAACATCGAAAATGTAATTTTTTTCCCATTAACATTAAGGGTGTCATTAGATTTGAATACCTCTATACCAATAATAGTATAACCAACCCCTTTAATATTTAGTGTCCCATATTTTAAAAAATTAATATACCCCTCTATATAATTTTTAAAATCATTCAAGAATATGAGGTCTCCATCCATATGTGAAGAGATACCACACTACAAAACCCATGGACACTCTTTATTTTACGTTTTAAGTGAAACATATAAAAAATATCCTTTTAATTATCTATATTGTTTATTATATTGATAATTAAATTCATATTATGATAAAATAAATTAAATGTATCATTTATAAATGTTCCCAAACTGATCATATTTTTCACACACTTTTTCATACAATTGAAATATATTTTCAATATTCAATCTAGATTTTTCAGAATATTTATTTATATATCATCTTTTATTAAGATATATAATTATAATGTTTCATATCCCAATGTTTTTATACTCCTTATGATATTGTTAATTTATCCAACATGTCATTACTTTATGCTCAAGACCCCCACAATTCCAAAATTATCCATTAAAAAATATTGACCTTTCAAATATTACATGTTCCAAAATTATTTCTTTGTATTTAAACCTTATATTGATCATAAATCATGGATATTATTTTGAATAATAATTTTTGGGAAATGATGAGGTATTCAACTTCATATGAGATATTGCCTCTATATTTTTATAGTAACTAGTTATAGAATAATTTGTATAAGAGTTTTAATTCCCATAATTTCTAGATTGTTTTAACTAATTTTATTTAGGCATAAACATATTTCCTTTTAAATGGGTCTTCTTATCATGATTTTTACCAATATTTTCTTTATCAAAATCATGATTATATAGTTATTTTTCTATATTCTTTCAATTAATTTGATTATAAACATTCACCTTAGTTTTTTTATATAATTTTAAAAATTGACTTTATATATGTTCAATTATTCTTCAACAATGATCAATTATAGTTTATTAAGATAAAATTAATTCTCCAAATCTATAAGTGTATCATTTATCTTAAAATTAAAAAATATTCTTATCATCAATAAGCATGTTTAATGTTTTATGTCCTTCAATAGTTTATATTTTTATTCTTCATAGACTATTCAATACTATTCTTATAATGATTATGTTTCATAAAAATTTTAATATCCTTTTCAGGATTTGAAATTTTTGAGAGAAATTCCCGCAATTATCTATTATTGAAGAAATACATTTATGTTTATTAATATTCACTACAAGGATTTTTACATTCAATCCAAGTGAAATATTCCTCATTAACTTATTCAATGAGAATATTTTCACCCACATCATTATTGTTGTCAACCTCTTACTCATTTCCACTACTTCCACATTCCTCATACTTCAATAAATTATTTACCCTTTCATTTTTGAAAAATTATTAAACATTACTCTAGAATTTCTTTTTCTTTATATGTATTTTTCTTAAAGAATATTTTATAGCTCTGATATGCTTTTTCATTGGATGTAACTTATTTTAGTTGTGGGAAACATTATGAAAAATTACCAACATCAGAATAATTAAATAATCTATTAGTTAGATTGGATTTTAAGTTTCAATTTATTCTTAAAAATTTCTACAGATGAGAGTCATAATTTTTTGTAGATTCACATCCACATCGGAATCAAAATTTTGAGATACAACTTCATCATCTTCAATAACAACCATATTATTTTTTCAAATTTGATAATTTAAAAGAAAATTAATTTTAGTTCTTTAATTATCTTTGACAACATCATATTCCCTATTTTAATAAGATATTAAAATAAAATGAAATTCATCAAGAGGGATAGAAATTGGATAATTTACTTTCATTGGTGATACATTATCACTGACCTTATATAGTAATATATGTAAAATATTTTTACAAATATTAAATTCTTCAAACTTTTCACCATTGCATCTGATGGTGCTCACAACATAATTAACCAATGCAAGGAAAATATTAGTAATATAATCATCATTTGTATAGACATCATCATAATTATGTCCTTAGAAAAACATATTATCTCGGTTCACTTTTTTATTTCCTCGATATATATTATAAATTATTTCTCAGAAATCATTTAATGTTTTGAGGCCTTTAACTATTAGAAATTAATTCTATGCAAGTGAAAATAAAATATAATTTTGGGTTACTATTTTGTTTCCTCACCCAATTTTTCCATCCTAAAAAATATAATAATTTCTCCTTCTATGATCAACAATTTATTCACATAATATCACATGAATAATTTTAATTCAAATATACCAGAATTATTATATCTATACTTTCCCATTATTCCTCCTATATAACGTTATAAAACAATATGATATTTTGAATAAAACATGTTAATTCAATCAAATAAAACTATTTCGACATGTTTTTATTGTTTTCTTCAAATATATTATCTGACATTTAAATAACCACATATACGTGATACCATGTATTCACTATCTCTACAATTTTCTTTTATTATCATATTCTCCTTGATATTGTGAATTATTATTCCTTCTTTATTCTTTGTATTTTTCCTCCGATATTACATTGAAGATTTTTCTTTATATCATGTACATGTAATTTCATGCAGAAAATCATGCATTCACTAATGTGATCATGGCTTCAAACCAATATATCACCCATGAAATATACTTTTCATTAAACCAACACATATGCATGAGACTATTCATTTATTGTTGTATCCATCTTTTTTTAATCTATAATTCTTCTTGTATCCATGTTAATCCCATGTATATAAAGTTTCATATATATTTTATTTCATGTGTTCAGATTGATCATGGAATCTACTTTATTTTTAGGTTCACATCATCTCATGAAATTCATCTAAATGGATTCATAAATTATTATACAAGTTAAATCAATAAATGTTATAATTTAATAGAGAATCACCTTATATCTACCGATTTTACATGCACCACATATGATAAACCTTCCATTTAGTGAAAAATTAGGGATAGACCACAATTAGTGCAGTCACATAATCTACCACAAAGCATAGTATTACATTACCTATTATAAGGCATGTGGTATGTATTCCATTCATGCAGTCAGTCATCCTAAGCTATAGTAATTCTACCATTCCTAAAGACAATAATCACTTGATATAATTGCTTGATTATTTTTAACATGGTCACTTTCTTGTTGTTGAGTCACCAACAATTTAATGGAAATTATTGCACTTCCAATGAAATTCATCATTAAATTGAGACCATTTATGTAGTCTTGTTAAAAATCTTACCTAGCTAGAATGAATAATAATAATTCATAAAATTATATACATCTAATTGAGGATCATTATATATCACATATATATAATCAAAATTTAATACATTTATCGAATAAATGAGTTAACCTTTCATAGAAGGCAAGATTCCATTATATAACTAGTGTTCCTTCAAAATAACCATTACAAAGCATGGGAATTAGCCCTATGAAAGTACTAATTTTTTTAGTCACATAGTCATGAATAATGTTAACTATAAACTAGATTTATGTATGTTAAACAAGTGTATAACTACCATTATGTACTATATATAATTCCTATTTACCTTTATGAATATATAAAATCTTCAGGTAACCATTAAAATATGACATGATTTAAATTTACCTTTACGTATTAAGAATAAAAATTAATTTACCCATAAATTTGTAGTTATACGTCCACAATTAAATTTCAAAGGTAATGAAATTTTAAAATTAACATTACACCAAAATAAAATTTAACTAAAAACATGTTGTTCCTTTGGAGAAAATTTATAAAAACATCAGGTTATTCTTAGTCATAAAACCTGATGTCATCCAACTTTTAACACGTGAATTAGACAAGGTTACTTCATCCATAAAAAAATTATGAATTCATTCAAATAACATCTTAATAATAATCAATTTTAAATACTAAACATACTTTATGAGTTGAAAATGAACGAAAAAACAAGAATCGCATCAACACAAGACTACTCAATTAAAATGTTTTAAGGAATATCACATCCAAGAGGAACATGATCAAAATAAACACTTGGTCTAAATAGATGTGACCATGGATCCTTAACTAGGACTAACACTATAGTGTTATCATATTAAACCATTATTTCATACTATCTTTTGAAAACCACATGAATCTCCTGGAAAATGTTTCATATCCAAAAAAGCATTATTAGCTACATCAGAATCCATAATATACTCTTACTCTTCTCTATAATAAGTGATGACTAGATGATTTGATATATTATATCTCACAACACATCTATTATGGTAGACAAGGTTTCCTAAATGTGATTTTAGATAATTTTTGAATGTCTAGAAACACAAATTTATATATACCATAATGACTACTTATCAATTTCCTATATAAAATAGGATCATATCATTATTATGCCTCATATACCTGAAGCTTGTCTTATGTGCGGTCCAATGTTATTCTGTTGGTTCCTCTTAATATCTTCCTACCATGATCAAGGCATATAAAACATTAGGTATGGTACATTTAATGACATAGATGATATATCCTATCACTAATACATATGGCATCCTACTCATCATCTATATTTACTATTATATAATATGAAATTGTTTCTAATAATGATGAATACTATTTGAAATTAGAAACAATCCCCAATTGGAATGTTCCTTAATGAACATATTTTGGACTTTGTCAATGTATATGCACTGATTTAGTTGAATAATCCTATATTAAAATCAATAATCATCTTACTCCCTAGAATTTAAGTTATATCATATTAGAATTTAATGAAGAATCACCTGTTTAAACATGTCTAAACTAACTTTAATACTCAATTAATTTTTATATATAGTAATATCTAATCAATAATCAGTACTAGAAAAATGACTAAAATTCATCTAAACCTTTCTCAGATAAAAATATTAGATTCATTCATTCTAAAGTCGAATTATCTAATGGATTCATTAAAATAAATTTCTATGATCTCGATGCTTTCTTAAACCCATAATTGGATCTCTATAAGTTTTATTCATTTTTGACACCCAATGGATTAATTAACTCTTTTGGTTATTTCATATAGAAATAGTTAATAATATTTCTTTTAGGGAAATATATTTTTTACATGTATTTCCAAAATTTCATAGTCATTGTAGGATTATATAGAAATCATAATCTTGATGGGTTATAGACTAGAAACTAGATAGAATATATTATTATAGTTTATTATATGGTGTTTTACAAGACCTTTAGTATCCAATCATACCTTATTGGATGTGTATCATAAGAATGGATATACACACAAAGAGGTGGGGTGAATCTGTGTGTCTAGGTATTTTTAAATCCCATCCTCACTCAGGATTTTTCAGAACCTCTCTGAAGATACAAACTGATGAAAAAATTAGAATTACAGAGAATAAATTTTATCAAGGATCCTATCCTTATAGAAAAAAATGTACCTTGTGACATGTGGTTATTATCCCATACACATATTTCCCATATTATTATTAACAAAAGGTACTTAATTAAGGCTATGGAAGCAAACATGTATAATCTGTTATCACTAACCAGTTATAGTCTCACATTAGTTGAGCACAAATGAATCCTTTTGATTATTGATCAATGTTGAGAATATGAGCCTCTACACATACTCTAGATGATGATCTTCCTATTCCATGAAAAACTTTCCCCTCTCTCTTTTCTCATTTATTTGTTTTCCCTTCAATATAATAGCGTATTAGATCAACTTCTATGGATTCTATCACTCTTTTTATTATTTAATTTAAATTTATTTAAATGTAAAAAATCATACATGATTTTTTTGATCATATTTTAGTATGGAAACATCCACTAATATTTTAGTTTCCAGGCTTGGCTCATTAAAATTCATAATGTCTGAGTCAAAGATTAGTTCAAATGTTCTTGAATGTTTGATGGAGGGATCAGTTATTTACAGGATGCAATATTGAAATTATAACAGACTTTTCCTAAATTAAAATTCTTTTTTAAATATATTTCTTTAAATTTTATTGAAATTTCTACTTTTACATAGCAACTAAGCATATCATTTTGTGGTGTAGAACTCATTTCCACACCCCAAACACTGTCCTCTAACTAGAACTCATTTGATTAAAAGAAAAAACATGATCATAGGTTTCATCATGTTGTTTGATCCATGAATAACAACATAAATTCATTTTCCAATTAAAATGTATATTTTTCAAAATATTCATGTCTGAACATAACTCATTTTATTCTATATCATATAATTACATATGTTGGGTACTCGTGTTTTCTATATATATATCATCATCCACACTATGCATTGGTGAATTATATTAAAAACTATTCATGTAATAAATTATTTTATATAACCCACAAATATCCTACATGAACATGAAAAATTGTCTTATGGTCTCCTGAAACCTCCATCATGTAAGAAAAATCCCTTTATCAATTTTTCTTAAAGCATTGTCAGTATACATAAATTATAATACATAGATCAAAATCAACATAAAAACCTCTAAAAATTAATGTATGGATCTAAAAATTATAATAATAATAATAATAATAATATGATACATTACCTTTTAATTAAAAAACATCATTATTGTAGATTAGTTTTCTTACATGGGACTCATCATAAGATATTTTCCTTTTCCAGTTATATGACTACAACCCAATCTATATAGTGTAAATTCAAATAAAATTTTATAATATTAAATATAAGTCTAGGGTTTCACCATCACTTCAAAAAAATCATCAAATAGTTTGTCACTACCTTTTTGAATTAGTTTTTTCATGATACACAAATGGATGGAACCTACGTGCCTCGACCATCATCGTCACATTCATGAAAAACTTATGCAATCTATTGTAGATAGTATATCAACTTCAATAGTAAATAATACACTGATTAGTTCATAAACCATAATACTTAAACATGTATTGAAAAAAATACAACATCAACCTCTATGATTTAATAATATCACCCTTTAGTTGTTTTGTTAATAGCAATCTTCTCTCCCATTTAGTCACAACAAAACTAAAAGGAGATGTTTTAATTTTTAAAATCAAACATTAATTAGTAATGTAATAATTAATAAACCATATGTAACTCTATATGTTTAATATTACTATATAAAATAAGATTGAAAAAATCAATTACCAATTTAGTTATAAAAAACCTCTACTCATCCATGTCATATCTTCATGAAAAATTATCATAAATTTCATATGTTCGGTCCACCACTAATCAACTAACACATAAAAAATATTTATAATGCGGGGAAACAAATATCTCCCTCTACAAAAAAAATATCATCAAGAACATGATTAACATATAATGGACAAGGAAAATCATACAAAATACACCTTAGTGATATAAAGTGGGTTGCACTCCCATTTGTAGTATGAGTGTGTCAAAGTAATCATTTATGATAAGTTTTATAAGAATTTTTTCAAATAGTGTTGGGAAAGGAAAAACTATAGACTCATAAAAACCTCTTAAAACCTATATTCTAAAAAAATAATACTTAATATCTATGTATTTTGACTAGGTCTATTGTACTAGTTTCTCAGACAGGTTGATGGAACTTTTATTGTCACCACTCAATATCAGAGGATAACCAACTTCAATAGTAAATTTAAATAGATTTATATTTATCCATATCACCTATGACACTACCAGTGATTCATGCTTGTCCTCATATTCTGTATGTATTTGTGTCATAAAGTTTTTATTCTTTTACTGGAAGTAAATAAACCTTTTTCTAAAAATAGGTCATCTATATGTCGATCTCCATTCATCTGCAGTAGCTTCTCTAATGTCCCCAGTGAATCTTCTCATATCTGTATCATTTTTTTTGTTATTAATTATCCCAATATTTAATCTATTTTAATAGTATCTCAATATTCTATATTCAAAAAATAGATATAAATCTTTCATATTGAATTAAACGATGCCCAATGCATGAAAATATATAAAATATCCAGTAGAGTGTCCATCACACACACGAGACATCAAATAAATCTTCTAAGTTACTTATCATTCACAATAATACCATCATCATTACAGCACAAAGTTATACCCTCTTAAATGGGTTTTGAAGCTCATTTTTATTCCATTATGATAAAATTATTGACGATTTATTTGGAATACTTTTCGAATAAAAAATAAAATATTTTTCCTAATATATTCATAATACCAAGAAGAAAAAATTTTTATTGAACTTTAATCTCAAATAATTATTTAATGTTTCTTGATATCTCCTAAAATTATATATCCCCATTTCTAAAAAATTATATCATCAAAAAAAATCAAAAAATGTGATTTTGAACCTATATTTTTGAATCACGAGTAACTCTCTGCCAAAAGTATTTAAAAATAATGCCACTAACATATTAGTCAATCTTGAAATACGATTCTATTATACCTTGCATTTATACATAGAGAGATTTATTTAGATTTCATACTCTAATGAAATTCTAATCAAGAATAAATCCTTCCAGTTCTTTTGTGTACACTTCCCCATAATGATAAATACTTCTAAAAGATGACTCAAAATCCATACGAATATTATAATTCTTCAATGATCCACTATGTCACGGAATATCATGATGGAATAAATTATGTAAATTAGGGAAAATGTGTCATTAATTTCAAACCCTTATAATTGTGAGTATCCTTTTTAGAAAAGTTTTAATTTTCTCAATCCACGCCACCATCCTCATAAATCATATTTCTTAATCTCATTATTGTATTATATTTTCTAATAAGATCCCAAACATCATTAATTTATATCTATTACATTTCTTCATTCATGGATTTGATCCATTCCTTATCTTCTAAATCTTTTTTAACTATTATGGATTTAAATTTTGAAAAAATATAGGTATAACTAGTTTCCATGATCTTCTTTCTTGACTTCATGTGTTGACTCTGGTACGAAATGATATTATAAATATCAATATTTTTCATTATCCTTGAGTTTTCCCATTTATAATTTACTTATCCATCTTCATCACTATAAAAAATATTACATGAAACCACTTTCTGAACCCATGTGCTTTTAATTTTTTTTCTAAAGGATCTTCTCTAATAAAGTCATTCTCACCACTCAAAATGAATGTATACCATATTTCTTCATAATTATTTGAAAATATAATTCCATCACTATTAATAATTATTTCGAATTTCCTATCGTAAAATATATAAGATTTACTATTTGGTGTGTACCAAAGAAAAATTACAGCATCAACTTTATCCTCAATCAATGATAAACTTATGTAATTTTTATAGATCAAATATTGAATGGAAATAAATATAAAATTCATTAAAATTGGATTAATTTTATGCCACATATCATTTGGAGTGAGGTCAAGGATTGGATTTTAGATACACATGATCTGAATTATTCCAATAGTAATGATGGCATATAACTATTAAACCCTTTAGGTGTATGTTTCTTCTAGTGTATCTCTATCCATATCAAATAGAAATATGTTATTTATTTATTCCACCCAATTTTTTAGAGTTATATATAGAGAAATATATTACTTTGTGATTATATTCTTTCTAAGGTACTATGGGAACTATCTATTGGCATACTCACTCATATGTTCTCATCACAAACATCTTTATGTACAAAATGTTTAGATTCCCAAAAAAAATCAAAAAATATTGAATGTAACCAAGGAATATTATTTCTGTGATATGAACATGATGTATGAAATCATTTTAAAATTAGATATGAATGTAATGAAATATATTTCCCTATTTTTTGACTTCTTAATCATAATATTATGTACATAAGAGAGAATTAGTTCAAAAGGGCTTGATGTTTGAATTGTAGCTACCTTAAGTGTCTGGTTTACCCTGTTTACCTTTGTAAAAATATTAAAAAATTTAATGGTTATTTATTTTAATAATATACCATTTAACACAAATTATTCTTGGATTAGTTTATTTATATTCATTTTTCAAAGGTGACTAAGCATTATATGACATAACTCAATTTCTACATGTTGGATTAAGTAATAGTCATCACTTGCTTCACAAATTTGAAAAATATTTCATGTGGTTCTTATACCCATTATTATCAACATCTAGTAATTTACTCTTTTGACTATACATATATTTTCCCTAAAGATGACCTCATTTGTAGCATCACGGAATTTTGTACACTCACCATGTTGTGATTGATCCCATCAACAAAAAACATATTATATAGACTAGTTTTATGTTTTACTAGTGTTATTTTATTATAACAACATTGATCTTATAAGAACGATCATGAATAAATGTTACTAATACACCATAAAATTTGTCTATATTTTTATGCTTTTTAAATATAACAGTCATTGGAGATAAAAACCCAATATCCCTAATCCATGAATTTTAATATTTTCATGTCTCAATTACAACTTCTAGCTCATTTTCCTATTACCCATGTTTCCCATGATTCATGTTGTTACCAAAAATATGATATATATTTAGATGAGATGTTATTAAAGAGACACATACATCAAATGTGTAACCTTCATAATAAAATCTTCATTAGTATTCTAGAGATAATTCAATGTTATTTCATATTTCAATATTATTTTCAATATATTGATTCCTGGGTTGAGTTCTCACTTTATCTTTTTATCTCCCCCTTGATTCTATCTCACTTCTGAACCTAGTGAGAAAGATGTTATACCAAGAGTTATAAGAAATATTGGAAAACATTCTACAAAACTAGTAGTATCCATGAAAATTTCTATTATGGAAAGAAATATTCAGCTAAAGTTTTTAATCCACTGAATGAGTAGATATGCCTTTTTCCTTTCATAATTTATTAAATATAATATTTTAAACTAACGAAAATTTATTTTATCTGAGTTTCTTTCATTCCATAATTAAAAATATTTGAGTCCTTCTCCAGATAATTCATATGATCCATGATGAAATCTTTCATGTATTTCATTTTTAGATGTTTTCTACCTTTTCACAAGAAAATTTATAGACTTTTTATTTTTTATATCATTCAAATTTTATAGAGTAACCTTTTCTTGATGGTTTTATAGATAATTCTCTATATTTTTCAGTATAATTTTTTTATTTTTATTTAACTTTATTATCATTATATTTTTTTTAATAATTTATCCTTAAATTTAAATTAATTTTATTATACTAAAAATAATGGCCGCTGTCATGTATTTGATTACTTTTTCATTTTTTGCAATGTCAAGCATCACTATCTCATCTTCTTTGACTAGGTTTCACTTTCATCTTATAGTTTATATTTATTATATGATATTCCTTATACTTGAATATTTTATTCTCTTATGCTTATAATTTATTTGAAAAACTTATTGATTAATATTTTTTTGATATATTCATCACCAGTTTTTCCTTCCTACTAGGAATACTCGCCATTATAATCATATTATAACAGATTAACCTTTTCTTCCTCATTCACCATAATATTACGTTGATATAAATCTCTAATAAATTCAAAATCACCAATTTACTCACTACAAATTACATATTCATCAACTAACAGAATGTTTCTTCAGAATGATTTTGCTGAAAAATTCTTCATTCATTTTGATTCAGAAAACTTTCGATCATAAGTGATGGTTATCTTAGATACTCCCACATGATCATTTTATCTTCCAAATTTAACAGTCTATTTAATATAAAAATGTTCAAAACTTCCCCAATTAAAATTTTAAATGTTATTTCACCTCAATACATTCATCTTCTACCACATCTAAAATTTCATGTCATGGGAGAAAATATTTCAACAAAATATTCAGCGTTTTCTCCATTATTTGAATGATTCTTATTTTCTTAAATCTTTAAATATTTGAATGAATTAAATAAAATTAACATCTATTTCTTTCATTTTATTTTTATGTGTAGGTCCTAATATATTTTTATATTTACTCAGAGTACTACAGAGTTCAAGGTTGGTGAAGTCCTCAAGATCTTCAACATATATAGCTAAAATATTTTCATAAATTTTGTATTTGTAGATTCTCATCATAATTTTCAAAATATTAGTCATTAAGTGTATATTTTTATCCTCTTATATTTCCAAAAATCTTATTTAATCCCTTAATTAATTCAATAATAGTTTCATCCTCCAACATTTTACTATCTTCAAATAGTTGTCAACTAATTTGTAGTATTTCTACATTATTTTTTTTCTTTCATTCATAAAATATATGATGAATTTATATATGGAATTAATAATTTTATATCCCATTAATTTGGTCAAATATTTTATATAAATATAATACAATAAACTATTTCTATACTTTAATCATTTTTAATATTTCTTCAGTCATCCAAAGACCACGATGAGTTCACTTTTAGAAACGTTAATCTAAATTGAATAAAATAAAAAATATCGATCCCTATTGAAATAATACAGGGGACCATGCTCTATTTAGAAGAATAAAATATTTTTTAATCAAACATTTAGATACCTCTTCCATTAAAAGAATTTGTTAATAGAAATTAGAATATTGAGAGATGATAGAGTAAAACAACTCTTTGATTCTAAAATTGGATCCCATGATGGGTGATACACATTGTGAGTGGGGGAGAATTCGATTGTAAACCAATTTTAAAAACTCTTCCTCGCTCTATTTTTTTATCACATATATCTAGATACATATTAAAGTATAAACTAAAAGGGAAAAATAAATTTTATTAATGAGGCTTATCATCTCATGGATAACAATGTCCCTGCTGACTTGAGGTTATTATCCCACATGCATAGTCCCATTATTATTATAAAAAAACTGGATAAAAGGTATTACCATTAACTATTAAAATCAACTGGAACCAAAAATTTAGATTCAAAAATTAGTAGATCACATGAAACTCCTTCTGAATATGGATCATAGATAATAATATGAGCCTTCATGCAAACTCAATATGATGATCTACCACCTCATTATACAGATTTTTCAATATGATATTGTAAGTTTATTATTTTATTTGATATAATAATAATTCATATTAGTTCATATGACTTTTATAAATCTTTTTCTTAATTCAGGTCCAACTATTTACATTCAAAAAAATCAAATGTGAATACTATCTCAACAATCATCTTTAGAACCTATATTAATTTTTTGGTGTCTTTAATTGAATAATTAAAATTCATAATCTCCTGTTTAAATATTCATTCAAATATTTCTAAATGTTAAGTTGATGACTCAAGGGTGTTATATTTGGATTATCATAGTATTTTTTAAAATTTAAATTATACATATAATCCTATAATATTAATTTTATTGATATTTAAACATATCCATGGTGACATATATTCATAATATGTATTGTGGAACACATCACAGAACCCTCATATTATCTTCATGCTACCAGTCCATTGATTTTAGAATGAATCATGATCATGTTCTTGATAAATATGTTTGATCAATGATGAACATCACAAATGTATCATTCGATTCGAAAATCTTTTTAACAACATAATCAAGTAATAATATATCTTATTTAATTTTATTATGCACATGTCCTTATTCCAGTTTCTCAAAATTTCACCATGTAAAACATTATATTCACTCTACATAGTTGAATTATCTTAAGATATTTTCATGTATATTAATTTCATTATCTTAACCTCAATTATATTACACATATAATATGCCTTATCGTACATTATTCACGAATCTATACCACTTAATATAAATGACTTTATTTTTTCTTTCATGTTCTGACCACATATATGAATTGTGATGCATGGAACAAAATAATTATCCAAACTTATAAAATATCATATAGTGATGCTAAAATACTTTTGAGAAGATAATTTTGAAAGATATTTAACATTTTCATCTCATTTAACATATTATTTGTAGAATACTCATATTGCATAGGCCTCGTTATAATTTAGTTTCCATTTCCAGTTTTTGACTCCAATACTTTTCATCCATATTGACATCCTATAAATTTTCACAATCATAAAATAATTTATGGGAACTCTAAATTCCTTTAGAAACATCACCCATATTTCATCACAACATGTGTGAAGAAGATATAATGTGATGAAAAAATGGATGGTACCACTATGACTTAGCCAACTTCTTTACAAGCTATAAAATTCCAACATCTATAATATGTTGTTGATAGTAATTCTACTTCACTAGTACATGTATTTGACATGAAAACCCATTCATAAATCTTAATAACTAAAACTTTATTAACAAAAAAACAAAATAATAATCTAGGGTTCAAGAATAGTAACTATTCAAACCGTCACTATTTATTTTATTCATGGAGACCCATTTACATCTAATTTGATTTACATCTATTGGACGACATACCATAACCCATACATGGTTCTTGTATATGGAATCCATCTTATAGTTCATGGATTCATTAAATATTTTATAATTAAATTTACATGATGGTTTCTTATAGGATAGAGGTTCATCATTATAAATTAATAATGAGTCACCATCCTCATTGATTATAAATCGGGATCTCTCTAGCTATCTGAACTCTATAGCACTCTTACTGAGTACATGTGTCTTTGGAGCAACCTCTACCATGAGACCTTTTGGAATGTTTTTATGTTCCAACTCATGTGTATCTTAAGCATCAAATTACTTTGTAACAACCTTATATTTTATGATATATTTATCTTTAAATAAATTTTTTTGATATCCTGATTTACAAGAAACCAGATGTATAAATTTAATGTAATGTAGAATAACATTATAATGTATCCATTATGTTGGTAGAGTGAATAATAATACCCATTTTTTTTCTAAAAACATGCATAAATGTAACAAAATTTTATTTTGAAAGTATAACACTGTTTATCATAGTGTATGTGACCTGAAACATCAAGTGTAAACAACCAAAACTTATATCTATTAAAATTCTATATCATCAATAGCCAGAAAAACACTCAACCCAAGGTCATAATGAACCATGATATAACATGTAATTATAAACTAAACATTAAATTAGTGTGTAATAATTGAACTAAATTATGAAAAATATGGCAATATACTAATTAAAAATTAAATAAGAATCATTAAAAATAAAAAAAGAATGTTTTATGAAAAACTGTAATTTTTCTAAAAGATTGTTTAGTTTCACTTTGTGCACCTAATTTAAAATAAATTTATTACCTCTATTATAAAATTAATTTATTTAAATGTAATAGATTTTTTAAATTAGTATATCAAAATTATCTAAGATAAGTTTTATAGTATTTTTCTGAAATGTTTTATTTTTTGATGAATAGTGAAAGAACTGGATTTTAATTGAAAACATTCTTTTTGTTTAAATTATATATAAAGATAAATTGTATTTTTAATTAATTTAAATATAAAATTAGTTTAAATATATAACTATTACTCCAATTCTTTTCGTTGGAATCATTTATATATTGAATTTTTTTTAAACAACATTGTAAACTATTTGACATTTTCACTTTAAAAACACATTTTCTCATCACGTATACTGGATTTATTTTAAATTATTATTTTTTCAATTATTTCAATAGAATTTTGAAAAATGGATTACATATTTTGAATTAAAATAATTTATATTTTCTAATAAGAAAAATTTAATATTTTTTACAAGTTGAATATTGATAATAATAAAAATTATTTATCTAGGTTAAGGTAAAAATAGATTTACCTATGGTTAAAATAAAATATGAAAGGATAAAATGAATTAAATTTTTTTATAAAATCTATTTTATAGATATATTTAGACCTTATCTGTAACACCCCAGGTAAATAAGGAATATGAAATTTTCATATTTATCCATATTTGTGAATAAAATATTAATATGACTTTAAAAGGGGACGCTATGCTCGATGGCGTACCCAACACGCAACAACAAGTTTCTTGGGAATCTTACGTTGCACTCTAATAATAAAATAATATTATTTTAAATGGTAGTTAACATGTAGCCGTTGTAATGGCGGGAATGGATAGAAATAACTAAAATATGATTATATATGTTCTTAAATATTTTTACATTTATACAATAAAAGATAAAGGCTTAAAATACGGAAAGAATTCAATTTTAGGCGTATATGCCCTAGTTTGCACTAAAGGTTCACTTATCACCTTTTGATGGAGAACCATCATTAAATATAGTTTTTTTCACTATTAAACAATATTTTGGACCAAATAAAACTCTTATTAAGAATCGGGACATCAAAATTTACTTTGTGTAAATTTTTGGTATCTTTCCAATAAAGTTCATTTTTTAATGAATAGTGTAAAATGTTGTATTTTAATTCAAAAACACTTTTTAATATAATTTATTTATATGATTAGATTATATTTTGAATTGGTTTTAAAGTTAAATTAGAAAATATTTTTACCATTAAATCCAATAGTGGTCGTTGGAATCAATTTCACTTTGAAATCAGACTTAAACTAGTGTCAATCTTTTGATACTTATTGTTTCATAAAACACGCTATTTGTCATGACAGCGGGAATTAATTATTAAATTAATTAATGTGACTTATATGTTTTGAATTTTGTAAAACAGACTTCATTTTTGAATTCAGAATATCAAATATAGGTTAGGGTGAATTTTTGGGATTTTTCTGAAAAACTTCAATTTTTGATGAATAGTGAAACCACTAAGTGGTACTTATAAAAACTGATTTTCCGTTTAAATGAAATTTTGCCATCATTGTGTTTTTATTTTCAAAAATCCGACATACATGGTTGTCATTAAGAAGTAAAATGTGGTTCAATGAGATTAAAATAATTTTTTTGGTGAATAGTAACTTATTAAGTTTTTAATCGCGATTAGAGGTAATTAGTGTAGTTTAAGGTAAAAATGATATTATAAGAATGTGAAAACACCATGACACTTGTCCTAAACCTATTGGTTGTATCATGGCCGACCAAGACAATCCATGGGTCAACTTGGGGACCCCATGGATCCACTTTGGTTGAGAAATGACATAAATAACATTTTATTTAATGTAAAAGTAAAATTGACACAAACATGATATGTTTTACTAAAACAATTTTTAAGTGGGGTTATACAAGTCATATTTTTTATTATAAATATTCAGTGGAAAGCTAAAAAGATTTCCGACATCATAGTATTTTTTTTATAATTTTTATACATTAAATAAATTAAATTATTTATGACATAATAATGATGCAGCGATGACATCATTATTTGACGATTTAAATAAAATGGAAAGATAATGTAAAATCTATGAACTACACTTGTACAAAACTTATTGGATGGGTGGATTTAGAAGCCTTATCACCTTATCCATGAATTATATTAATGTGGGACCTTTTGAAACCGAAACACATTTTCAAATAATGTAATATTTCTTTACTTTCCAAAAGTGCCCCTCCTCTCCTCTTATAAAAGGCCCCCACCTCTACCTCATTTAACACACTCCTCAAGCCTTTGGCTCGGCCAAAACCTGCCCATTTACTCTCTCCACATCCCTCTCCTCATCCTAGAGGATTCCCTTTGGGTAGAATCCTTTCAAAGGAAGCCTTTAGGCTCAAATCAAAAGGAGTTACACTTTTAAAGGTAATTCATTCTCTCATGTTCATTTGTTTTATTATGCTTCTCCAACCCCCTAAACTCTTTTTATTTACTTCTTTTGTAACAAAACCAGTATCTTCAATATACTAGGATGTTTTTATAAGATTTATTCGAGCTACACTCTTACACAACTACATCAAATGGTTAAAGAACATACGGTTTCCGTGGATGGTGAAATTCTACCTCCCGAAACGATGATTGTTCAATACTCATTTAACACATTCAAAGGTGGACATTATGATGTCACTATTTTTATATATGATATATAATATGTTTATGTTTTATTTATGCTTCTGTATTTTTCATTTTTTTCTTACCTTTATGGCTTCCATTATGGGTATACGCGATATCTTCATTTAAGGAAGTGCGGACTACCGCCCCCACAAAGTGATTTGATTCGTTAAATACCATATGTGGGATGTATAAAGGATGGAAATATGATATTATATATGATATTATACTGGAATTATAATATACCTTTATATCATTATTATTCCATTCTATAAAATACAAAATAGAAATGAAAGTAGCGTTCATGCGTACGTACGGCTTACCGTCTCCATGAACGGTGCATTTCATTTTTTACCTCTAAATGATTATGTAATGTTATAAATGCATGCATGTACTGGATATATATGAGATATATGATATCTATATAATGAATACAATTCTGGATATAATAAACATTTGGCCACACGAACAACATGTAATTGTAAGAAGTCCACTTTCGACTTAAGAACCAAATATCGGCAAAACAAATATTATTAACTTAAATGATTACATAATGTTTATGACATGGTAATAAGTGGTATAAAAGTAATAATTAACTTGAAAAAGGTTCTTAAGGAATTAGAAATTAACTCAAGTTTATTATTCAGGAGATTAAAGAATGATCGAGTCAAGTCGGACCCGAGGTAAGGGATCCTACACCTCTCTTTCTTTTTAAGTACACTCTTTTATGTCATTCCTTTTAAGCTCATCTTTCTTATGACTGGGATGTTATTTTATATTACTCCCACTGTACTTATTATGTTCATATGATGAGAGACCCTATTTCCTCTCATCAATCCTTTTTGGAAGTTTTAAGTGGCGCCGTTAGGCTGCCGAGTTTCCGTAAGAGATGTTTCATCTCACTTTTATTCCCGTGAGATTTATGATACATTTGCCACAATTTCATTTGATTGGTTTATGTACTACCCATTATTGCACTCATTTTGTAATATAATTCTATTTATGGTTATTTACATATTCATTGTATGACACTTCTTCAATGGGGTGTACTTTTCGAAAGTTACCCAAGTCGGTAAGGGGACCTTTCACCCTATTCTTTTTTAAAAGACTTCTTTTGTTGGGTCTTTTAATTTACATATTTTTATGTTGGGATATGTTATAATATATACTTATTGATGTAAATTTTATGTCCAAGTGATGAGATACACTTTTTATCTCTCATCAACTCATTTTGATGTGATGTCGTTAGGCTGTCAAGGGAACTTTTTAACCCAATTTCGATTTCTTTGGGTTCAACATGTAGTCATTGAATATGTCATCCTTTGAATATGTGTGAATGACCTTTTATTGTTTTACACTTAATATCCAATTATATTGGGTGTATTTATATTTGTCACACATAATTTTGATATTGATTTATCCTTAATTTAAGGATACCTTCTTTATAAGGGATTTCATCACATTTGACATTTCTATTGAGGGTTCATTGTTGTTATGCACCAATTCACTCTTATATGGTGTATATACTGTACTTTGGAGTATTATATCATGAATCCATTTATTCTCATGATATTATAAAGTTCTGACTAAATGTTATTCCCCAATTATTGTATTCAAGTGTCTCTAATTTTGGTAAAACCCCTTTAACCAAAATATCGTTTTAAATGTTTTAATCATTTGTTGTTATTAATATCCATGTTTTCAAAATGGTTTTAAGGATTTATTTATATGGATATTAATGGTTTAAAATTTTAAGCTTCAAGGTGGTATGGGACACTTTGATTCAAAAATCTCTTTATTAAATGTTTTAAATGGTTTTGGAAATGGTTTCTTTTTGAATGGATTCATTATTTCAATATCCTAAAATGTAATATTGTGATTGCAATGTGGAAATGTTATGTTTCCTTTATTCATGTTTATGTGATACGATTATGTTATGGTTCTTGGGCATTGTTATGAAGAACGGTTGGTTTCGTGATAAACTAAGGGCGGGTGAGCCCAATATAGCTCTCCAATGCATTGGGTAACGCGAAGGAGTGAAACATTAAGGTTTCTCCGAAGAGATTTAGGGAATATACTGTGATGGGTATTCCAAATGTAACCAAGAGGGTTACTCCCTACGTAAGAATGTTATGAATGCCTCAAGTTACCTTTTTGTCTTATGATTTCTATGATTTATTCCTGGTTTGATGAGGTATGAAAGTGCCTTTGTTTTATGGGTAAAGTATGATTTCATTCTTATGTATATATGAACTCATGTTTCCTTTCCATATTTTTATAACCCTTACTGAGCTTTTTATGCTCATCCCAAGTTTTTGAAATGTTTTTCACAGGTCAAGGGAAAGGTACATGATGTGATGATAGTGTCAAGGATGTGTCAAGAAAGAATCTGTGTTTAATTTTAAATAGGTTTCTGTTGATGGGAAGAATGAATATTGTCTTTTATGTAACCACTTTGTTTAAATGTGGAATGTAATGAATGTTTCATGATATAATTCTCTAAAACTCTAAACCTGAAAAGATCCTCAATGTGTAATCTTGTAATAACTCAAGTTTAAGTAAGGTTTAAGGCTGGGGCCTTATAGTTGGTATCAGAGGTCAGTTTAGATAACTTTAGAGGTTAGGGTATTCTTTAAGCATAAGTGACATTACCATAATAGTTAGGATTTCAGAAAGAGTCCTAGTTTTAGATAAAGTGAATGAGTAAGTGTATCTTAGTGTTTACCTTCCTCATTAGTACATGATGGTTTTGTTGATATACTCACACTGACCTTTTTGGTTTTAGTAAATGGCTGGATCTAGCAGGCACCAAAGTGACAATGGGTTTCAAGGAAACTGTGGTGGTTCTCTGATTAAGATACTGGATGAGATGGGGGATTCAATGAGGAATCTCATAGTTGTTCTAAAAAAACTATCAAGGAGTCATGATCAACCACTTCAACCTTGGTGAGTTCTCTAATGCATCATGTACGAGATGGCCAACTCGATGTGGAAATTCAGGTAATAATTATTAAGGTAACCATTAGGGTTTATATGATCCTTACTTTTTAGGTAATTGTGGGTTACTCTATGATATGATGGAAAATGAAAGGAATGAGATAAACTTGAGGTTAAAATATGTTATGATTATTCTTGAAGATTTTATCTCATTTTGGGGAATGTTTTAAGAATTATATAGTTTTGGAAAAAGGACAACATGCAGACCGTGTGACATCCCGTCGCATCGGACAAAGCTGCGGAAATCGAACCCACAACCAAAGTGCGACTGGTATTTATCGCCTACCACTGGACTACGTGAAGTCCCTGGTTAGTTTGAATGATTCTTTCTGGTTATATGATTTTATGAATTAGGAGTAAGATGATTTTGGGTTATTTATGAAAATGATTAACCTATCATGGAGGATATGTGATTAGGTTAATTACTTTTAAATACGGGACTTTAGGATCAACTGATGTTGTTTGGAGATAAATGTTACGATTTAACTTGGAAGACTATGTGAATAAATCATTAAAATGTTTGGGTTTCAATATTATATTGGTTTACTTTGAATAATTTTATGGACAAATTGTTTATAGAATGGTCCTTGTTGAACTTTGGGTTTTGTTGGACAAATTTTGGAGATTAAGAATAGATTTTCTTTTTATAAAGTGTTATCCTTTTCTGGATTATCTGATCTTGTACTAGCCTTTTTGGTTTTGGTTTTGCTTAAAGTCTAAAGACATGGGAAGTATATAGTTCTATTTTGTGGATTAGGTGATTCTCTAGAAGTTGATTATAGTACTCTTAATGTGAACAAGTCTTCCTAAATACTCTTCTTTTGAAGAAAATATGAGTTTGTGTAAGGAATCTAATAAAAGTTTAAAGTCAATATGATAAGTGATTATGTTTCCTTATGAATAAATTCCTCAATAAAAAGTAACTTAAAACAAAAATGTTGTCTATTAAATTTTCCTACTGGGGAATCAAATACCGTTTAACCCATCACAAGTTTGTGATTTTCTCGTGGTTAACTTTCTCCTAAACATGTTTTCTGTCACTCTCCATCAGAACATGACCCTATGTTTTCTCCTCCATGTCCATAATTTCATACTTGGAATCCTAGTATGGGTTAACTCGGGTGACCTCTGTGCTTATCTTTCTTTATTTTAAAGTGATTGTTTTACCGACTCTTGTTCCGATGTGGGACGTTCAAGGATGTTTCCAAGCGCAATTTTAAAATTGCGAGGACGCAATTCCCAAAAGGGGGGAAGGATGTAACACCCCAGGTAAATAAGGAATATGAAATTTTCATATTTATCCATATTTGTGAATAAAATATTAATATGACTTTAAAAGGGGACGCTATGCTCGATGGCGTACCCAACACGCAACAACGAGTTTCTTGGGAATCTTACGTTGCACTCTAATAATAAAATAATATTATTTTAAATGGTAGTTAACATGTAGCCGTTGTAATGGCGGGAATGGATAGAAATAACTAAAATATGATTATATATGTTCTTAAATATTTTTACATTTATACAATAAAAGATAAAGGCTTAAAATACGGAAAGAATTCAATTTTAGGCGTATATGCCCTAGTTTTTACTAAAGGTTCACTTATCACCTTTTGATGGAGAACCGTCATTAAATATAGTTTTGTTCACTCTTAAACATTATTTTGGACCAAATAAAACTCTTATTAAGAATCGGGACATCAAAATTTACTTTGTGTAAATTTTTGGTATCTTTCCAATAAAGTTCATTTTTTAATGAATAGTGTAAAATGTTGTATTTTAATTCAAAACCACTTTTTAATCTAATTTATTTATATGATTAGATTATATTTTGAATTGGTTTTAAAGTGAAATTAGAAAATATTTTTACCATTAAATCCAATAGTGGTCGTTGGAATCAATTTCACTTTGAAATTAGACTTAAACTAGTGTCAATCTTTTGATACTTATTGTTTCATAAAACACGCTATTTGTCATGACAGCGGGAATTAATTATTAAATTAATTAATGTGACTTATATGTTTTGAATTTTTTAAAACGGACTTCATTTTTGAATTCAGAATATCAAATATAGGTTAGGGTGAATTTTTGGGATTTTTCTGAAAAACTTCAATTTTTGATGAATAGTGAAACCACTAAGTGGTACTTATAAAAACTGATTTTCCGTTTAAATGAAATTTTTCCATCATTATGTTTTGATTTTCAAAAATCCGACATACATGGTTGTCATTAAGAAGTAAAATGTGGTTCAATGAGATTAAAATAATTTTTTGGTGAATAGTAACTTATTAAGTTTTTAATCGCGATTAGAGGTAATTAGTGTAGTTTAAGGTAAAAATGATATTATAAGAATGTGAAAACACCATGACACTTGTCCTACATCTATTGGTTGTATAATGGCAGACCAAGACAATCCATGGGTCAACTTGGGGACCCCATGGATCCACTTTGGTTGGGAAATGACATAAATAACATTTTATTTAATGTAAAAGTAAAATTGACACAAACATGATATGTTTTACTAAAACAATTTTTAAGTGGGGTTATACAAGTTATATTTTTGATTAAAAATATTCAGTGGAAAGATAAAAAGATTTCTGACATCATAGTAATTTTTTTATAATTTTTAGACATTAAATGAATTAAATTATTTATGACATAATAATAATGCAGCGATGACATCATTATTTGACGATTTAAATAAAATGGAAAGATAATGTAAAATATATGAACTACACTTGTCCAAAACTTATTGTATGGGTGGATTTAGAAGACTTATCACCTTATCCATGAATTATATCAATGTGGGACCTTTTGAAACCGAAACACATTTTCAAATAATGTAATATTTCTTTACTTTCCAAAAGTGCCCCTCCTCTCCTCTTATAAAAGGCCCCCACCTCTACCTCATTTAACACGCTCCTCAAGCCTTTGGCTCGGCCAAACCCTGCCCATTTACTCTCTACACATCCCTCTCCTCATTCTAGAGGATTCCCTTTGGGCAGAATCCTTTTAAAGGAAGCCTTTAGGCTCAAATCAAAATGAGTTACACTTTTAAAGGTAATTCATTCTCTCATGTTCATTTGTTTTATTATGCTTCTCCAACCCCCTAAACTCTTTTTATTTACTTATTTTGTAACAAAAACAGTATCTTCAATATACTAGGATGTTTTCATAAGATTTATTCGAGCTACACTCTCACACAACTACATCAAATGGTTAAAGAACATACGGTTTCCGTGGATGGTGAAATTCTGCCTCCCGAAACGATGATTGTTCAATACTCATTTAACACCTTCAAAGGTGGCCATTATGATGTCACTATTTTTATATATGATATATAATATGTTTATGTTTTATTTATGCTTCTGTATTTTTCATTTTTGTCTTACCTTTATGGCTTCCATTATGGGTATACGCGATATCTTCATTTAAGGAAGTGCGGACTACCGCCCCCACAAAGTGATTTGATTCATTAAATACCATATGTGGGATGTATAAAGGATGGAAATATGATATTATATATGATATTATACTGGAATTATAATATACCTTTATATCATTATTATTCCATTCTATAAAATACGAAATAGAAATGAAAGTAGCGTTCATGCGTACGTACGGCTTACCGTCTCCATGAACGGTGCATTTCATTTCTTACCTCTAAATGATTATGTAATGTTATAAATGCATGAATGTACTGGATATATATGAGATATAAGATATCTACATAATGAATACAATTCTGGATATAATAAACATTTGGCCACACGAACAACATGTAATTGTAAGAAGTCCACTTTCGACTTAAGAACCAAATATCGGCAAAACAAATATTATTAACTTAAATGATTACATAATGTTTATGACATGGTAATAACTGGTATAAAAGTAATAATGAACTTTAAAAAGGTTCTTAAGGAATTATAAATTAACTCAAGTTTATTATTCAGGAGATTAAAGAATGATCGAGTCAAGTCGGACCCGAGGTAAGGGATCCTACACCTCTCTTTCTTTTTAAGTACACTCTTTTATGTCATTCCTTTTAAGCTCATCTTTCTTATGACTGGGATGTTATTTTATATTACTCCCACTATACTTATTATGTTCATATGATTAGAGACCCTATTTCCTCTCATCAATCCTTTTTGGAAGTTTTAAGTGGCGTCGTTAGGCTGCCGAGTTTCCGTAAGAGATGTTTCATCTCACTTTATTCCCGTGAGATTTATGCTACATTTGCCACAATTTCCTTTGAGTGGTTTATGTACTACCCATTATTACACTCCTTTTGTAATATAATTCCATTTATGGGTATTTACATATTCATTGTATGACACTTCTTCAATGGGGTGTACTTTTCGAAAGTTACCCAAGTCGGTAAGGGGACCTTTCACCCTCTTCTTTTTTAAAAGGCTTCTTTTGTTGGGTCTTTTAATTTACATATTGTTATGTTGGGATATGTTCTAATATATCCTTATTGATGTAAATTTTATGTCCAAGTTATGAGATACACTTTTTATCTCTCATCAACTCATTTTGATGTGATACCGTTAGGCTGTCAAGGGAACTTTTTAACCCAATTTCGATTTCTTTGGGTTCAACATGTAGTCATTGAATATGTCATCCTTTGAATATGTGTGAATGACCTTTTATTGTTTTACACTTAATATTCAATTATATTGGGTGTATTTATATTTGTCACACATAATTTTGATATTGATTTATCCTTAATTTAAGGATACCTTCTTTATAAGGGATTTCATCACATTTGACATTTCTATTGAGGGTTCATTGTTGTTATGCACCAATTCACTCTTATATGGTGTATATACTGTACTTTGGAGTATTATATCATGAATCCATTTATTCTCATGATATTATAAAGTTCTGACTAAATGTTATTCCTCAATTATTGTATTCAAGTGTCTCTAATTTTGGTAAAACCCCTTTAACCGAAATATCGTTTTAAATGTTTTAATCATTTGTTCTTATTAATATCCGTGTTTTCAAAATGGTTTTAAGGATTTATTTATATGGATATTAATGGTTTAAAATTTTAAGCTTCAAGGTGGTATGGGACACTTTGATTCAAAAATCTCTTTATTAAATGTTTTAAATGGTTTCGTAAATGGTTTCTTTTTGAATGGATTCATTATTTCAATATCCTAAAATGTTATATTGTGATTGCAATGTGGAAATGTTATGTTTCCTTTATTCATGTTTATGTGATACGATTATGTTATGGTTCTTGGGCATTGTTATGAAGAACGGGTGGTTCCGTGATAAACTAAGGGCGGGTGAGCCCGATATAGCTCTCCAATGCATTGGGTAACGCGAAGGAGTGAAACATTAAGGTTTCTCCGAAGAGATTTAGGGAATATACTGTGATGGGTATTCCAAACATAACCAAGAGGGTTACTCCCTACGTAAGAATGTTATGAATGCCTCAAGTTACCTTTTTGTCTTATGATTTCTATGATTTATTCATGGTTTGATGAGGTATGAAAGTGCCTTTGTTTTATGGGTAAAGTATGATTTCATTCTTATGTATATATGAACTCATGTTTCCTTTCCATATTTTTATAACCCTTACTGAGCTTTTTATGCTCATCCCAAGTTTTTGAAATGTTTTTCACAGGTCAAGGGAAAGGTACATGATGTGATGATAGTGTCAAGGATGTGTCAAGAAAGAATCTATGTTTAATTTTATATAGGTTTCCGTTGATGGGAAGAATGAATATTGTCTTTTATGTAACCACTTTGTTTAAATGTGGAATGTAATGAATGTTTCATGATCTAATTCTCTAAAACTCTAAACCTGAAAAGATCCTCAATGTGTAATCTTGTAATAACTCAAGTTTAAGTAAGGTTTAAGGCTGGGGACTTATATTATCATTTCAAATTAGGATGAATAATCTAGTTAGGACCCTTTTAACAGGTGTAAAATGGGGGCACATATTTGTTTTCAAAAATGACAAGTGTTCCACTCACATCACCTATAAAATGCAACCAACCCTTGACTCTTTTGACACAATACAACCATTTTGTTTCATATATTACCTAACCAAATCAGTTCTGAACTTCCATCCTATCATCCTAGAATAATTTTTATAGACATAAATCTAACCTATGAATGTATTTTGTTCTAATAATATGAAGTTACCTAAAGAACAGGTATTATTATTCAGCATGCATTTTCATTTTATTTATTTATCCACATCATCCAATTATTATTAAAAAAATATGATAAAATAACATTATTTTATTCTATATACTGATATTTTTTAATTTAATGTAAAAATATATAACTATCCTAACTTTTTGAAACTGGGTTATGAAATCATCATTCTTGTGTATGGCATAATACCAACTCATGAACTGATGTTGTTCGTTCTTCTATTACCACATCTAATTGTACGGTATGATGATATAAATAAATCATATTCATGATATTTATGACATTATTATACAAATTGAGTCATTATATCATATATATAACATTTCTAAATTCCATTATATATTTTATATGATAACATAGCTCATGTGTATGGCGGACTACCGACTCAAAAAGAGAAATGATTCATCTTATACTAAAGCACTACCTGGAAGACGATATAGATAAATTTAATGAATAAATTTGACTTACATCTCATAATTTGTATATTAATGACTTTATTTTCATTATAAAAATAAAATACATCATTTTAATTCTTACCTTTTCACTCACTTAAATATGATAAAAAAAATTATCTACATGTTCACCACAACATTCATGAAGTGATGTGAATATCTTTTCCTCATCACACCACATGGATGATATATAAATATAGGCATATTTAACAAAATAATGTTATATTATGATCATTCTGGAATGAAAAAGTATTAATTACTATAGTTCTATAATGATCATTGAAAAATGGAAACGTTACCCATGCATACGTACGACTGAAATTCTAGATGATTATAACAAACTTTATTTCTAAAAACCATATATCATGATTGGTATAAAAAATATAATTAATCTATAAATATTATAATTATTTCAAGATAATTAATATTGATATTATGAATCTATATAATATGAAAAAGAACCAGAAATTTCATGACAAATCACAATTGAGTAAGCATGACAATTAACGCCCAAAATAATGAAAATAATAAATGGTTATTAACAAATAAATGATAAAAATTTATACAATTAAAAAATATGATATTATTAATATGGATATGATTATGGTAAAAAATAATAACATGCTTAAAAATAAATATATAGGTGGTTAAATCACATTCAAACCAAAAATGAATGTCGAGGTAAGAAACTTCATCACAATTTATCTTTACTGTAAAATATTTTAATGTTATGCCCCAAATTTTTCTATATGGTGTATATACTACAACTTTTATATGTAATTTCATGATTAATTAACAATTTATGGAATATAAAGTTTCAATTTGAATTATTTCATCCAAGGTGATTTGACATGAATGTTACCATGTGGTAAAGAGTTTCAAGACTCAATTTCATTTCATTGAGTTATGTTACATCTTCATTGTCTATGATAATATATTATTCAATATGTATTGGTTATTGACTAAATTATTTTTTAATCCCCTTGTTTTATATGGATTTATATTTTATACACATAATTTATTTTTTGGTTAATTATCGCATCAACATTGTGATCTTTTTAAACTGTTTATCTCACATACTCATTTTAATAGAGATTATCTATACATGAATATTCAATTAAGGAAATTATTTTTTTATTGGTTAATAAAAACATTAATTTTTAACACATGTAGTTATTCGTGACCTTACTCAAGTTATACTACATGTTTATACTCTTTTGGTACATAAAATTATCATAAATTTTTTTTTATGAAAATCCCATTACATTTCTCTCTTCCATAAAAAAACCATTTTTAATAAAAAAAACTTTTTTTCCAAGAATTATTTAAAAAAGGTATTGAAAATTTTCAAAATAATTTATTGATTACCTTTTTACCCGCATTTAATGTTTAAAAATGGATTGGAAGGAATTTTCAAGTCGTTTTCAAAATAAGGAATGTTTTTATTCTATCAAAAATATGAATAAAATCATTGTTTTTACATAGTAAGACTATAAAGAATTTCCAACCATCATAACCATTCAATAATTTAATGATTCCATCATTTTTTACAAATATATTTTTAAAATATATTTATTTTGATAATGTTTTGTCGAATAATAGTATTAAAAATTGATTTCCAAAAATGAAAAGGATATTTTACTCAACAATGTTATTAATGATATTTTAGGGTATTTATAATCATCAATGACAACATACATTTATTTTATATATACTCTATTGGAATATGTTACATTGATACCATCATTATTATTTCTCTTTATGGTTTATGATTTTTTTAAATAAAGGATAGTATTAAAATAGACTTCTTTGATTTATTCTTATAGTCATTAAATTTACCATGAATTATTCAATTTTTTATAGACATTAAATTTTCTTGAAATATCCATATTGTTTATAATGAATAAGTTTATTTCATAAGAAATATATCATTTCTAAATAGAGTGTTGTATTTTGAATGTTATTTTTTTATCTGTGGAAATATTTATAAATATGTATTTGTTACTCAAGATGGATATTTGATGATAAGATAAATTGTTTATGAATTAAATCAATAATTCATTATATTTGGAATGCTATTGACATATAGACACAAGTAGGGATCTGTTATAGATAGAAAATTTATGCAATATTACTCTCATGAGATAAATAAGTTGACCAGTCATAGTTAAATGGGATTATAGTGTATTCATACCCATTAGTTTCAGACATTACTAAAAAATGATCTTTATATTAGTGGTCTGGTGACAACCGGGCCCCAGTGACAGCACAAAAACCCCGCCATTTACACAGATACCGGATCCTGGCTTGCCAGGTACCACCAGTTTTCCCCACAAACACGTGGTCCTCATCCTGGGGCCCACCCACGTGCTTGAACAAATCATCTAACTAATGATTCTCCCCACAGGCCAACACATGTCCTTTTTAGTGTGTTTTTCCTCACTCACACACACCCTGGGAAACTTCCCAGAAGGTCACCCATCTAGATCACTACTTCAGGACAAGCACGCTTAACTGTGGAGTTTTAATCAGGTAGGCTTTCGAAAAGGAAGGTGCACCTTGTTGACATGACTCATATCATTGAGTCATTTAACCCTTTATCATTTTAGGGAGTTACATTCACCCCCTTTTAGGGCACAACGTCCTTATTGTGAACCCTATATCTCAACCTAGGCAGTGCGCTGCACTTAAGGCCGAGTACCTCCTTTGATACCAAATGTGACAACCAGGCCCCGATGATAGCATAGACACTTTTTAACATCCCGGTTCCAGAATCCACCCAGAGGCGCCTCGTACCCGGTTGGTCACATGGACTCAAGAGTATTTTCCCAAATGCCAGAGGAAGCCAACTAGCAGCAAGGGCCTTGGGTGTGACAGTGGGAAAACTATTCCCTCATTGATAGATTAACACAGCAGAAGTAAAACAGATAGTAATAGCATCAGTAATAAAACATTCTATAAGTAAACAATAGAATTAATAAACAACTATAGCCCAAGCATAGAAATGATGCATGATTTGTAAGTCTAGGAAAGTAGCAAAACAAGTCACAATGCTGGAAAACAGCAATAAACCAAAGTACAAGAGAAAAAATAAAAACTCTAGCAGCATCGCAAGCCTTGCCTTGGTCTCATGCTCTCCATCTCCTCAGAAATCAAGTACCTAAAGAATAAGGGTGCTTTCCCTTATATATACCTGGAACAATATAATCAGTTTCAGGCCAAAAGCATGACCCAAATAGGGTGTGAGACTAATCCCAGTAGGAAACCACCCAAATATCTGTGCCTAATAGTCAGTGAATATATATGGAAGGTAATATGAAAAAAGGAAGCAGTATACAAGGAATTACTCAAAAGTAAACAGTCATATAGTTTCATTTACAAGCATTTAATTTTAAGTATTTAATCAACCAACACAAATTCAAACAACCCTCTGGGTAGTTCTCATAGCCTACCCCCTCTAGTTTAGAATGCCATTAAATATAGACAAAAGACTCTTTAAGGAATCACTCACCGTCAGTTCCCCCTATAGTCATGTGTGATTAAAGACTCTCTGAGGAGGCACTCACCATCAATTCCCCCAATAGTCTTTTAATAGTTAACTAGAGACACTCTGAGGAATCACTCAATGCCAATTCCTCTTGTGGTCTTGTAAAGTAACTATAGATACTCTGAGGGATCACTCAATGTCAATCCCACCTATGGTCTCACATTGTGATAATTATAACAGACACTCTGGGAAAGCCCTCAATGTCAATTTTCCCTATGGTCTCACTACACTAGATTCCCACAACCCCATGTAAAGAAATAGTGCACAAACAATAATCAGTAGCCAAATTGAACCTCTAAAACTACTTGGAAAAACAATCAACAACACATCATAGCATGTCAGATAAATAATCACTCCATCCTACAATACTAGGCATGGGAAAATAAAGAAGCCTAATAGGAATACTAGACCAAACAATCAAAACAATAAAACATGGGAAAAACATTCATGACATATCAAAGTTAACCATATTTACAAACAATTAACCTCTATCTAAACAAACAAGGCATAGAAGGCAATAACAGGGTTAAAAACCATAAACATGCAATACCCCATTCAAGGGTATTGAGAAATTTGCATATATAACTCAAATACTATCTACATAAAGACACAAACCACCTACCTCAACATCGTGAGATCAATATACATGAATATTAGGCCTTGAATTGCCCTATAATGTGGTAGATCTACAAAAAAGTCCAAAAAGTTCAACCAATAACAACTCTTGAAAGATGCGGAATCAGGAAACGAAGATATAGAAGAAGGAATATCTTACCATAGAGATCCCAAAGCAATCAACAAAGGTCGATTCAAAGAACAGATGCTCGATAAGGGGCTTGGCAAATATTCGCACCGTACAGATGCTCTCGGATGAAGAAGGCAAAGAAGAAGAGATTTCTGCCAATTAGACATGACCCCAGTCCGTTTAATGGAAAAAAAGAAAGTACATGGCGTGTTCTTTATAAGTACATGACATATAATCACCATAATTGGCCCCCTCATTAGGCAGTCTCCAGGCCACCACACACGGCCATGTGCATGATCATTACATGGCCAGGACACAGCTACACATGGTAACAGAGTACACAGCATGTAATTATAAAGCACACGACGTGTACTTAAGAAATTTCCAAAAACTCCTCTTTTTCTCAAAAACACCCAAAAAGAAAAAACACAACTGAAAAGAAGAACCATGTTCTTAAAAACATCTCCCCTTAAAGATATTTTTCCCTGAATTTCCCTACCAAGGGGGCATAGAGGAAGAATCCTTGAAAAGCTCCGACCACTATGATTGTACATCGGTTTCCCTCTCCCATGTCTCATCCTGTACTTTCCAGTGCTTCCATATAACTCATACTAGAGAAATAGACCGGCCCTAGATATCCTTTGCATTGTGATCAAGAATCCGGATAGGATGCCCCTCGAATGAGGCATCCACCTCTAACTCAACCTCATCAGGTTGAAATATATGAGACAAGTATGAGAAGTAATGTCAGATCTGAGAAATGTGGAAGACATCATGCACATCGTAGTACCTCTAAGGTAACTGCAACTGATAGAAAACCAGCCCAACACTCTCCAGCACCTCAAACGGCCCGACGTACCTCGAGGAAATCTTACCCCGTCTCCTAATCCTCCTGTGTCCCAACCTCGGTGTGACATGTAGGAAAAAATGATCTCTAACCTTGAACTCTAGAGGCTATCTCCTTCGATCTGCATAAAATTCCTATCGAGACTATGTAGTAGCCATCCTCTTCTGAATCAGCTATATCTCATTTGTGGTCTTCTAGACAAGATGAGGTCCCAGCATAGCTACCTCTCTTGCCTCGAGCCAATATAAGGGTGATTGGAATGGCCTACCATACAAAGCCTCATAAGGATCCATATGAATAGTTTCTTGAAAACTATTATTGTAGGAAAAATGCACGAGAGGTGTGTGCTTCTCCCAAGAACCTCCGAAACCTAGGATGCTTGCTCGAAGCATGTCCTCAAGCCCCTGTATGAAACAATGGAGTGTGGAAACCCATGTTGATGTACAATCTCTCAGATGTACAACCTTCTCATATCATCAACACTGAAGGTATCCTTAATCGACAAGAAATGGGAAACCTTCATGAGTCTGTCAATGACAACCTATACTGCATCATTACCTTGAGGCAACCTTGGAAAACCTATCACATAGTAAATCACGACATCATTCCACTTCCACTCAAAAATGGGTAACTGTTGCAAAGGCCCTGTTGGTCGTTGATGCTCCACCTTCACTTGCTGAAAGGTGGAACACATCATGAAAAAACCAGCGACATCTCTCTTTCTACCTGGCCACCAATTCTAACGATGTAGATCACAATACATCTTGGTGACTCCTGGATGAACTATCCAAACTGAGGAATGAAAGTCCCACATCATATCCTCGTGTATGTCTGCTAACACCCATATGCTCCCATGAAAATACGAGATATTATCCTTTTCTATGGTTCATCCAAGATTAGGTTCCTCTCCTGACACGCTTTCCCGTAGGACTAGGCCTTCTGAATCTGATAGCTACCTCATTCGTACTCGATTAAGAAGAGTAGAGGTAACATCCATAGTAGTAAGACAAGTCTACCCCTATCAATTTTGAACCTCCAAATGCATCTCAGAGAATAGATCCATAAGTTTCCACTCACTACTGACCTCCTAAACCACCTATATATGAGTCCTCCTACTCAACGCATCAGCCACTGCATTGCCTTTCCTAGGTGTTTAGGCAAGATCAATGTCAAAGGACTGAATGTACTCAACCCACCTTCAATGTCTCAAATTCAGGTCACGCTGATTGAAGATGTACTTGAGACTTTTGTGGTCAGTGAAAACCACAAAATACTCTCCTAGAAGATAATGTCTCCAATAGCGTATAGCATGAACAACTGTAGCCAACTCAAGATCATGCATCGGGTAATTCCTATTATGTGTATTCAACTGCCAGGACTCGTACACAACAAATCCTTCTCCTGCATAAGCACATCTTCCAGTCCGATACTTGATGAATCACAATACATAGTATAACTCTTTCCCAGCTCCAGAAAAACTAGTATCGGTGTAGATGTCAACCTCCATTTCAACTCCAGAAAGGCTGACTCACAAGAATCTGAATAAAAGAACCTTTCACCCACTTTAGTCAGACCCGCCAGTGGCACTACTAAGCGTGAGAAGTCTTGTATCAAATGTCTATATATCCAACTAGCCCTAGAAAACTGTGCACCTCAAAGAAGTTCTTCGGATGCTCCCAAGAAACTACTTCTCTCACTTTCTCTGGGTATATTGATACTCTTGTCTCTGAGATAACATGACCTAATAAGTGAATTTGGTCTATCCAAAAGTGAAATTTTGTGAGCTTATAATATAACTGATTCTCTCTCAGTATACTCAAAATGATCTCAAGATGGGTAGCATGGTCGTTTTGGGTGTGGAAGTACAACAATATATCATCCATGAAGACTACCAAAAAGGAATCTGAGTATGGATGGAACACTCGGTTCATCAATGACATGAAAACTATAGGTGCATTCGTGAGACCGAATGACATAACCACATACTCATATAGACCATACCTTCTCTGAAAGGCTGTAAGAGGTATATCAGATGGTCTAACGCACAACTAATGGTAACAAGATCTCAAGTAAATCTTTGAGAACACCTAGGCTTCTCAAATATGATAAAATAGATCATCAATCCCCAGTAAGGGATATCAGTTCTTGATCATCAATTGGTTCAACTTCTGATAATACACAAAAAGTCTGAGTGTACCGTCCACCTTCTTCGCAAACAGGACTGGTGAACCCCAAGAAGAAGTATTGGGTCAGATGAAACCCTTTTCCTAAAACTCCTCCAACTACTTATTGAGCTACTGAAACTCTGGTGTAGCCATTCTATAAGGAGGAATGGACATCGATTCTGCTCCTGGCACAAGATCAACATAAAATTAAACCTCTCTCTCTAATGGAAAACCTAAAAATTCTTCTAGAAAGACATCCCTGTAACGATCCACCACTGAGGGGAAGTCCATCTTTGAAGTCCCCTGGTCATCTAGATATAGACTAGAAATCTGGGCTGTAACTCCTCCCAACCCATGATGCTTAGGTCCTTCTATGCTCACCTGAACATCCCATTCACCCTTGTGAAGAATCAATCCAACCTCTAGTGACATAAAACTCACCCTACGATGATAGAAATCGACAACAACCTAGAAGGTAACTAACCTGTCCATTCCAAGAATGATGTAATAGCCTGTCATCTATAGGACATAGAGGTCCCATAAGAAGTGACACCCACAAATATTAAGAAGGCACTCATTGAACTGACGTACACTAGTCATTCTAGTCCCCAACAGAGTATCTAGCATCAAGATATTGGCAGAAGAAAATATACAGATCCCAAGGCTCTCCACAACCGCAATAGATATAAAGCTATGGGAATCCCTTATATTGAAAAGATCAGAAGCTAAAATTGAGGTAACTATAATTGTACCTCGACTGTAGAGGGTCTATTATCCTGCTTCTACTGGGTCTTCTCTAATACAAATTTTTGGCCTGTACTGCAACCTCATGGCCATAGATAACCACTCAGACCTAATCCCCCATATTTTCGCTAAAATCCTTGCAACTGACTACCACAGCCACGACCTCCACCTCGACCTAGACAGCTGGAATAACTCTAGTTCCCTGACTGATGAGAAACTGGAGGTGCTGCTCCTGAACAAGGAGTCATACAAGAACCCCTGTCACCAGCTGCTGGTGAGAAGATCTAACAAAAGCGTTGAAGATGACCCATCTTACTGCAAGATTGGCACTCCAATGGGTCTCTTGGGGAATTTTTCCTTGTATGCCTAACCTTTCCACACTAGTATCATACCACCTTGCTACCTAAAGTGGA
The DNA here is from genome assembly GCA_963277665.1 of Viscum album. Taxonomy (NCBI): domain Eukaryota; kingdom Viridiplantae; phylum Streptophyta; class Magnoliopsida; order Santalales; family Viscaceae; genus Viscum; species Viscum album. Next base: position 659,672,726 of record OY728132.1, read on the forward strand.
ATCCCTCCTACTCAAATCTCCAGATTTAGTCTCCCTGTGGTGCTTCCTCATATCAGCCAGATAAGCACAAACTCTGGATACTGAACTACCTTGGTCCACAGATTCAGAATCCCTCATATTACACTCAGTGATTAGCGCCTAGTTTACTATAGAAGTGATGGATGTCAACTTGAAGATGTTCACCTGAGATCAGATGTCCTACCTAAGACCATCCTCAAACTTCCTTGCTAGGAAAAAATCATCTCCCCCTAGTAAGGGTGTAAAGTGTTGCAGCTCTGTGAAGCGAGAAGAATACTCCATAATAGAAAGAGCACCCTACTCCAGATTCATGAACTCATAGGCTTGATCATCCCTCAATGTCGCTGGGTAGAAGTAATCATAAAATTTGCACTGAAAATAATCTCAAGCAATTTTCTGTTGGCGTCCCACTTGTGAAATCACATCCCACAATCTTTGGAGGAATCCCAAATAATATACGTAGAAAGATTCACCCTCCTCTCTGGATGTGTCTCCAGATGATCGAATATTGTTAACATGTCTTCTATACATGACTCTGTAGCCTGGGGTCCTCCATCCCCTGAGAAAGTGGGAGGATGCCTCTACCGAAAGACCCATGTCAATTATTCCATGGATGGGGAAGGAGGTGGTGCTTCCGGAAGGGTCTGAATCATCCTTATAAAACCCTCTCGGAACTATGCATCAACACCTATGTCTAGGATGACAGTTGGTTCCAAGATTGACACAATTGGAGGATCTCTTGGTAGTCCCTAATCATCCATATCTAGTGTCTGATCATTACCCCGTAACTGGAATACAACCAGAGGACGTCTCAGTGGAATGACTCTGGAAGTTCAAGCTCACACCTTAGATCATGATTATCAAGGACTAAAAACTAGTAGAGAAAGAAGGGAACAAGAGAAAGAAAGAATTCAGGTTTTTCAAAACATGGATTCACGGTGTGTGAAAATTCCTGCACGACATGTTCCCTCAAGCCTTCACATGGGCATTTACTTCTTCCAAAACTGTCCATGTAACACACCATACACACGGCGTGTTGTCTTAACACACGGTGTGTACATAAATTTTCTTCCCCTATCTAAGTTCTCTTACACGGCTAAACCACATGGTTCTCTTGGAATAAGACTACACTGTGTGTTAGTGCCAGACACTACATATACTAGACAAACTTCACAGACCCGTGTTGTTAGTGACACTACTAGTTAAATAGATAAACCGACACAGTGTGTTCATGCCAAACACGTCATGTACTAGGAAGATTTAACCTACTTGTGTTGCTCATTACACGGATGGATACTCAGGTTACACTACACGACCTGTTCTAGATGGATACAAATTGTATTAAAAAAGACTCAACAGACCCGTGTTGTTAGTCACACGTCTTGTTATACGGTTCTACAACACAATATATACATCTGGTATAAGGCGTGCCCTACCAAAGATTTCCAAGCCCTGTGTCCCTACCCACATAGTCTGAGACACGGTTAGAGACTACACAACGTGTACATACCATACATGGCGTGTACTTAAGAAAAATAGTTCTTTCCAAAACAGAAGGAATCACAACATGTGTTCAACATTACACACCATGTATTCTTGGTTTTTTGGATAGTAAGCCTTAGAAACTACTCCAAAATCCCATAAAACACAGAAAATAACATTTAGGTGAAAAATTTCGATCTGTGAGGGCCCATACTCCCAACTAATCCAAGCTTGGTATCTTATACATATCATAAACAAGGAATATTGTGCAATGATCACCAAATTCTAGTCCATGAGGGCCCATATCACCTCAAGAGCCAAAGGTTGGCATTCATTCAAAAAAAACTTATGAAAATAAATACCATATCAACAACATGTATTATATCAAGGCATCTATCACAACAACATGCATATATAACAGAACATCTATCAAAACAATATGAAACTACTAATGCACCTAAATGGCATGGAAAGAATGCTTGACATGTGATTTCTAGAAAGTGACTATATGATGCATGAGATGGAATACCCTCATATAATCGGGTTTCAATGGCAATAGAACCTCAATAACATCTAAAATAACTACATAAAGAATGTGAATCACCCAATAGTGAAATCAAATCAACTGTAATAATTGCAAAACCAGAAAAATTGCAACAACGAGGTAAATTGGCCTTTCCCTGTACACGAGATAGCTAATTCTGGGCATAACAAATTACTAAGTACCTATTTCCTTCTTGTCCCGAGATATAGGCTTCAAATAGTATGTCAAGAAGAAAATAAAATCCTTTGATACCACTTTGTAATGTCATAGTTATGGAATCCACCCAGAGGCACCTCATACCCAGTTGGTCACATGGCCTCATGCACATTTCCCCAAACGTCAGAGGCTGCCGACTAGTAGTGAGGGCCTTGGATGCAATAGTGGGGAAACTATTCCCTCATTGTCAGAGTAACACAGTGGAAGTAAAATAGATTGTAATAGAGGAAGCAGTAAAACATGTAATAAGTAAACAATAGAGGTAATAAAAAATTGGATCCCACATATATAAATGATACATGATACATTTGTCTAGGAAAGTATGCAAACAAGTCATAATGCTAGAAAATAGTAATAAACCAAAGTAGAAGTGAAAATAGAAGAACTTCAGCAGCAAAACAAGCCTCGACTTGGTCTCATGCTCTCCAACTCCTCAGTAATCATGTACCTAAAGTTGAAGGGTGATTTATCTTATCTATACCTGCAGCAATATAATCTGTTTGAGCCCAAAAGCATGACCCAAACATGATGTGAGACTGATCCTAGTAGGAAACCACCCAAAGAACTATGCCTAATAGTTAGTGAATATATATGGTAGCTAACATGAAAAAAGGAAGTAGTAAACAAGGAAGTACTCAAAAGTAAATAGTCCTATAGTTTCATTTACAAGCATATACTTTTATGTATTTAATAAACCGATAAGAATTCAAGAAACCCTCTAGGTAGTTCTCAGAGCCTAACCCCTATGGTTCACAATTAAAGGAAAGATAGACAAAAGACTCTCTGAAGAAGCACTCACCGTCAATTCCCCCTATAGTCATGTGTGATTAAAGACTCTATGAGGAAGCACTCACCATCAATTCCTACTATAGTATTTTAATGGTAAACTACAGACACTCCGAGGAAGCACTCAATGTCAATTACTCATGTGGTCTCATAATGTAACTATAGACACTTTTAGGGAGAGCTCAACATCAATACCCCCTATGGTCTCACAATGTGATAATTATAACACACTTTGGGAAATCACTCAATGTAAATTTCCCCTATGGTCTCACTACACCAGGTTCCCGCATCCTCGTGTAAAGTAATCATGCAAATATGATAATCAACATCCAAAGTAAACCTCTATAAATACTTTTCTAAACAATCTATAGCACATCATAGCATGTCAGATAAATAATCACTCCATCATACAGTACTAGTCATGGGAAAACAAAGCAGCCTAACAGGTATACTAGACCAAATGGTCAAAACCAGAAAGCATGTACAAAACATCCATGGAATATCACATTTAACCCTATTTAAAAACAATTAACCTCTATTTAAACAAATAAGGCATAGTAGGCAATAAAAGGGTTAAAAACCATAAACATGCAATACCCCGTTCAAGGGTATTGGTTACTTTTTCATATATAACTGAATGAATATCTAGATAAAGGCACAAACCACCTACCTAAGAATCATGAGATTGATATAAGTGAATCTCAGGCCTTGAATCTCCCTAGAACATGGTATATCTATAAAAACATCGAAAATGTTCAACCAATAATAACTCTTGAAAGAGGAGGAATCAGGAAACAAAGATCTAGAAGAAGGAAGAGCTTACCATGGTGATCCCAGTGCAATCGACAACGGTCGATTCAGAGAACGGACGCTCGGCCAGGGTCTCGGTGAAGATCCTTGTTGTACTGATGCTTTTAGATGAAGAAGGCGAAGATGGAGAGCTTTCTTCCAATTAGACGCAACCCCAGTCCTTTTAATGAAAAAAAGTGCACAATGTGTTCTTTATAATTACACGGTGTGTACTCACCTTAACCAGCCCCTGCATTAGGAAGTATCTAGGCCACCACACATGGCAATGTGCATGGCCATTACACGACCAGCACATGGCTACCCGTGGTAATAGAGTACACGACATGTACTTATAAAGTACACGATGGGTACTTAAGAAATTTCAAAAAACTCCTCTTTTTCTCAAAAACACCCAGAAAGAAAAAACATACATCAAAAGAATATCTGGGTTCTTACAGGTATAATGATGTATAAGATCATGATGTCCAATAATTATTCATTTCCTTTATTAATAATTTAGTTAATTTTATTAATGATATTTTTGACAAATATATTATCTATGGATGTATTTAATTCCCATTTTATTAATTAAATGGAAAGTTTTATTATTTATTTACATTTATATATTGATTATGCCCCATCAATTTATGAAATTCAAGTTATGGATTAAAAAGATTTTTTTTAAATTTACTTAACTTTCCATATTGACTGTTCATTATCTAGTCATGAATTTTAAATTTATTAAATGGCATGTGATTTTAGTTATTAAACATTATGTTTTATTTATTCTTATTAATTAATGTCATCTTCCACTATACATAACCATTACTGTGCATTTTATCTCAGACTTATCATTTTTTTTCTTGGAATCCATGAAGTTCACTATAAATGATATGAAAAGATATACTATATTTAATAAAGATATTCTCAATAAAAAAATGAGTTTTAAATCATCTTTTGCAAATGTAATACGTAAATCATGGGTGTATCTATTATAACAAGACTAATTATCTATTCAATCCATCATGATGTGATTACTTTTGTCTATTTTCAATGTAATGAAAAAGAACCCTACTCTATAAAATGGGGGTTAGGGTATCTATAGTTGGAATTAGAGGAAGTTTCATAGAATACATGGGAATTAGATTAATGAAAACATAAATCATTGAATTTAATCTTATGATAGACTTTAAGAATAAGTATAGAATAAAATATTAATGATTTATAAAGGAATATATTATATTTATTTTATTACAAATAGATCCCTATCTAGATAATTCAGGTGGACATGGTTCTAGAATAGATGTACCTAGGGGTAAAAAATCTGAAAAGGTACCATTTAGAATGACTCAACCATCACCTGGTGCCTAAATATTGGCCTTACTGTGCACCTGGTTTGATACTCAAGAGGAAATTTCTTAGGATAATTCAAATTTTCATCCCAAACATTTATAAAGGATTTGAATATCTGATAACAATGAGTAACCTAGTAAAAGGATAAGGTTTATTATTTTGAAAATAATTTATCATGATTTAGACCAATTATAAATGATTCTAAGGTTTTCCCACAATAATTGTTGTTACTCACAGTATGATTTTTTGTTTTAGTCAATGGATGGAACCCGAATGAATCATATTAATGTTGAACATGAAGTAAAATTTGGTGACTACGAGCAACTAAATAGGATGATGAATAGAGTGAAGGATATTGGGATTATTCCTAATTAGTTTACTTGAAATTTGACTAAATACATTCACATTAACCTACAATTGAACTCACAAAATAAGATAATTATGGAGTTTTCTTAGAGGATGAATGGAAGAGGCCATGGAAAAAATATGGTTTCCTTTCTGTAATGTGAAGAACATAATATGATTCACACATAAATGAGTCTTAATGGAATGGGAAAATTTTTAATGTGTTGAATTAAAGGGAATAAAAAAATAATTATTGAAGAAAAATAATGTGTTTGATAAAATGAAATAAATAAAATCCTAGGGATCCATTTATAGTTCATTATAATTAATTTAGGGAACCAAGGAATTATCTAAGTCAATTCCCTCAACTAATGGTTAATCTTTAGAACATAAAAGGACCAATGTGAAAATAAAATGGATGAAGTGTTTATGTATTTTGGTTCAATAAATAAATTTTAGAATTATTTTATTAATAATGGTATTTTGGTGTTAATAATTATGAAACATATAATTATTGTCTTATATTTCTAAAGCATATATTCCATCATTACTATAAGATTTATGAATACCATCACAATTTTTGTAGTTTGATATTGATCAAAAGTTCAAAGTCTTAAACTCCCCTTTTATGAATTTTATATTATTGAAGTGAAACAAGATTAAGAATATTTTGGAAGAAATTTATTGATCATATATGTATTAGTGGAAATGTTATTTTAGGAATAATTATTTTCCTTTTTTTAAATAATTTGAAAGGTATTGATAAAATTTATTGTTAATATGATAATTAATGAAATTGTAATAATATTCAAATAAGACTGTTATAATGTTTTTAAAAAAAATAGTTGTATTGACATAATTAGTAAAAATTTAATATAATGAACAATTATATTTTAGGTATATCTCCCTTATTTTTTGGGAGCTTTATAGGAATTAAAAAATATATTTTTAGAAAAATGACAGCCCGCATGTTGGGTGATAACACGTCATGTCTCAAAATGCCATAGGGCTTTAGCCCATGACTAAAGGATAATAAGGGCTTAGCACCAACCACTAGACTACATGATATCCTATTTAATATGTAATTATTTAAACATTTTTAAAAATAAATATTAATGATTAACTAATGGTGTTACTATTTTGGTTTACAGATTAATTTATTAGATTGGATAAAATTAGCAAAACATATTGGTTTTGGAAATTTTTTAGAGACACATAGAAAGAAATGTCTATCTTTTATGGATATTATGATCCATTGAAAGAAAATTTTAGGAATTCAAGAATAAAAATTCATTTTTAGATGTTAATTTATTCGAGTGAGTGAGGAAATGGAAAATGATCAAGGAAAAACTAAAGGATCAAATTGTTCTTAGGAAATTATAAAATGTCATGAAAGTGTATTTACTTCTATTATTAGATAGTAACATATTTCCTAAGCTTTCATAAAATTATATTAAAAAATAATATTACATTAATATCTGATAAATCATATGGACTTTTAAATATAAAAAGATATATGTTTTTGAGGTCCTTAATGTTCTATTGATCATTAAATTTATTGTGACCAATGACCTCTATAATTCTATCTAATTATTTACTCTTTTCTCTTATTTCAATATCTTCACATGCCACCACTATTCTTCTATATTGAAAACTAGTTGTGTGACCTTTATATCTTACATTTTATCTTATTAATAAGTTTTTTTATAAACTATTATACAATGTGAATTTTTCAAAAAATGGTATTTCCAAATGAAAAAACCATTGATTACCGAGGTAAAGTTAACATTGTGAGGTAAACAACAACTTAATGTTGGATAATGTAGCATTGATATATTTTAAAATAATAAAGTTGTTTTTATACTGTATATTACACACAACACCAAACATAAAAAACGCATAAAATATATTTATTTAAATTTAATCACTTTGAAAGATTGTGGAACATGCAACCCCGAATCGAGATGAACCATAATATAGTATACTATTATAATTAAATATAAAAATTAGTAGTTATGAATAGTACCAATTGATTATGAGAAATGTGGTATTCTATTGATTATAATTATAATAAGAACCACTTTAAAGAAAAATAAATATGGTATGAGAATGTGTATTTTTTCTAAATGATTATAATACCCAAAGGTTCCATGGTACACTTCTCTTGGAATAATACAATAGCTTGTGTTGTACGCAACTTCGAGTTGTAACACACCATGACCAATCAAACTAGCCATTATGAATAGTAATGCCAACTTTTTGAAACTTTATAATTTTTTTCAAAATGGATGTCATTTTGGATTCGAAATATCAAAATTTTCTTTTGATGAATTTTTGGTATTTTTCTAAAAACTTTAAATTTTTTATGAATAGTGAAAAACATTATGTTATTGTTTAAAACAAAATTTTAATTAAATAATTAGTTATTTTATTTAAATTTTTTAGGTAAAACCAGATACATAATACCTATATATGTTCAATGTATTTCATTGGAGTTATTTTATAATAATATTAGATATATAAAATTTTATTGAACTTTTTACCGTTTTTTACCCACCTTCTAGGCGCATTTGGAAATTTGCATAAAATGTAATTTTAGTGTTTGTAGGAATCGAATTTCAAAAATCTGAGAAACACGATTGACTTTAGAAAGTAAAATGTGGTTCAATAGGATAAAAATAATATTTATTGAATAGTAACTTTTGAATTTTATTTACCATAGTTAAAAGTAAATAGGGTAATTTAAGGAAAACATGATATTATAATTACCAAAACACATGTCTTAATTCTATTGAAAAAGTTTATTTTGATCAAAATCAACCTTAGGAATAAAATATGATTCTTTTTTTCCACTTGGATTAGATTAGGACATTTAATATTATTTTATTTAAAGAAGACTTAAAAGTGTTAAATTCAAATTTTCATAACTAAAACATTTTTAATATAGAGTTATAAAAAAGATAAATTAGACTATAAATATTCATTATAAAGATAACAATATTTATTACATATTGGTATTTTATTTATAATTTTTATACATTAAATAATTAAATTTATTTATGACACAATGATGATGTAGTAATTACCTTATTATTTAAATATTTTAATAATTGATATTATAAATATTAAAATAATTGTAAATTAAAACTTTTTATGTATTAAAACAATTTTATAGGTTAATAGGACATGTTAGGGTTGATTAAATAAATTTTTTCAAAGTGATAAAGTTTTTATAACTTTCACAAAAAAATACCAAACAGTGTCAAAAGTGACATAAATGTGTTTTTAAAACAAATACTATATTATTAATTGACATATTATTGCTAAAAATCTAAGGTTTAGATAAAGGAATTAGATAAGGTTAGATATATGAATAATGAACCAGTTGGGGTTCTCTTGGATTTTTATAGTATGTTTATTAACCATTTATTATAATAATACATGAATACATGGTAAAAGGTATACTATTTAACTAAAAGTGTAATATAAAAGAAAAGGTTAATATGGTGACCTAAACCTATCTAAAACCTATTGGTTGAGACTTTTTAGACCCATCCCCACCTTATCCTTTAAATAAATCCATTTTCAGCCATTATATAAATAATATGATTGTATAATAAATTAATATTTCAAACTTTTCCTAAAGCGACCCTCACCTCTGTTATAAAAGGGTACTTCCCCTTCTCTCAGAATACCACCTCCAAATCCATTTGGATCAGCCAAAACCTACTAATAAATCCTTCCAACAACCATCACCTCAACCTAAAAGCCTTTATTTGATCAGAAAGACAACCTAAGGATCCCTTTTGATGAAATCAAAAGGAAGCACCCGAAGAAGAGGTAATAATTTAATCACCTCTTTCAAAGTTATTTTCTTCTTCCACCTCCTCTTTATTTGTTGTTTACATAAAGAAATAATAAATATATTACCTTATATATACTAAGATGTTATTATAAATATGGTACAACCATATTCATTATTCTATCCATATGATTAATAACAAAGTCACCATACGTGTGTACTTACGCCTTACCATCTCCACATCGTGGTGTAGTTTGTTATTCAACACTTCATTATTTGGATGGGTATAATAATGAGTATAATTAGTGTAAATAATAAATATAACATGTCAATGATTCTGTATATAATATATACCATTCAAGTACATATGATTTTAGCATCAATAGAATGATATTTTCGCTTGTGCGTACGTACGGATTACCGTCTCCACGAACGCGATGAGATTCATTCCCCATTATAACCATTCAAGAATAATTTTCATTTTATTATTAATTTTTTTAAGAACATAATATCATTATATATATAATACATCATATCCATTAAAAACCTTACTTATTTAACAGAACATATAAAGGAAAACGAATCAGTTAACACCTGAAATAATGATACTACTAAAATATTATTAACAAAGAAATATTAGAAGATTATATATAATATTATATTTATGTATTTGGTTCTTGTATAATTTAATAACAATGATTTAAATATTATACTAGAGGTTAATATACCCTTGTCCAATGAAAAATTACATGTTAAGGATTATTTCTACAATCTCTTCATTATCCGAGGTTGTTTATACATGAGTATCTACTAGGACCTCTTTATCATCCACATACGTGTTTCTTAAAAATGTACTTCAAAACATTTTTACTATTTCCTAGAATATGGGTTAAAGTCATTTATACCCATGTTTTACTTTCTATAATTTTTTTAAATGAATCTTTCTATCATTTTCCAAACAAGGTACTTGATAACCTTTTTGACAAAATAAGGTAAGAAAGTTTTTTAACTTATACGGTGGATGCATCTATTTTCATCCATTATAACATATTTGAAGATTCCATTACTATATTAAAAGAATATTTTCAAAATAAATGATTTCTTTTATAATTATGTGACATTTAAATGATTTCAAAATAGAAGGTGATATTTCTCTTAAATAGTTTTTATTTTATCTGTATCAACGCGCTTTGATGGATTTTACATTTGTTTGAAGTTTATTTATTATAATAAAAATATTCCATATTGTATTGAAGGTTTTGTGATATGTTTGATAGTGGATTTTTTATTTTTATACCATTTATGGTTTATGGTTAAAGTATTAACATTTCATATGCTAGTTTTAATATGAATGTTTATGTTATGATTCAACCTTTTCATATGAGAAATGCATTGGACTTAGTAAGTGATTGGTGGAGCTTGTGAAAGCTACTCAATGAATCGGTAGGGATCATGAGACAAACTAGTTTCTTGGCACAGGGGGTTGAAAAAATCTTATTTTTAGTCTTGGCATGAGGCCTTGACTATCTGGTTATGATATCCGGTATTATGTATTCCATTGTTATGAAATTGGATATTGATATTACCTGTGATTATTTGACTAGTAGAATATCCATGTGAATATGTAAATGGATTTATTTGACTTATATTTTCCATATTATGATGAAGTTTATGTTTAAAAGTATTTTTTTTAGTCTTATACATTTCCTTAAATGTTTATGGTTATTTAAGATACATTACTCTATATTGTTATCCTTACTGAGCATATAACCTCACCCCTTTCTATGTTTTATTTTTTCTAGGATGTGAAGAAGTATATTATGATTAACCTGTAGTATTAGGATAAGGGATATGATTGTGTTCAAAGGGATCACAATGTTGTTTTTTTTTCATTTCATGTTTTAATGTAAAACTTGTGTATGTATCTAGCACTTCCAAGGCTACTAAACTAGTCGGTATTTTGAGACTTGATCTATCATGATCATGAAAATGTTATGTAATAATGCACCGAATCTAGGTAACTAGGGTCCAGATGTTACAGTTGGTATCATTGGAAGTTTAGTACAAAACTTAGAAGCTTGATTTAGAAAAATTCTAATTATAGATCATTACCCTAAGATAGAATTTGAGGATTAGTATAGAAGAACTTCCTAGAATTTTGGTAGTGTAGAGATTTTTTGAATTTTCCAAGAAATAAATCCCCATATAGATATAAGAAGATATAGGTAGCTTTGGTACAGATGTACCTAAGAGTGAAAACTCTGAAAATGAGTTTCGGTCTTGACCTGGGGTATCCTGGTACACGAAAACGGGTCGTGTTGCACTCTTGGTTATGACACTCTCAGGTGATATGCTTAGGATAATTCACATTTTCCTTACGAACCATTATAAAGGATTTATGAATAAAGACTTTTTAAAAGAAAACATTTTTATGATTATGGATTATATCCATAAACTGTTCAATTTATGTAAAGTATTTTACATGTTTGGAGTTATGTATTTCAATTGATAAACTAATCTACTGTATGCTATTGTTTAGAAATGGCACCTAGTGGAAGGAATGGAAACCATATCAACACACATAATCCATGTAGGTATTTCCCTTCTACTTAAGATAATTATAGTGGAGCTGGTGATGCAACCAGTGCTGAATAACTTATAACCATACTAGGACAACTCACTTAGGTTATAAAGAATAACCTTACCCATATGAAGCACCCTAATCCACAACAAGGAGGATCAATGTTAGACTGATTCATGACAAAAAAAACACCACAAATCAGTGGTAATACAAATAAATTTGTATGTGAGCAATGGATAAGTTCCTTAGATAAAATATTTCATGCTTTGGGGAGTAGTGAATGGGAAAAAATTTTCATGGCAGTTTATCGCTTCACGGGAGATGCATATCCATAGTGGTCATTAATTCAAAAAAAAATAGGATGAAGAAGTATCAAATATGGAATTGAGGGAGTTTAAAGATATTTTCTTAGAAAAACACTTTCCTCTTGACTATTGAGCAAATATGGAAAGACAATCTCTCAGTCTGAGGAAAAAGGAGGATGAGAATGTCGCAAAGTATAAGGCTAAATTTACAAGGTTTGCAAGGAATGTGGAAGATTATATATGTAACTCAAGGAGTAATATTGATCAATTATTTTATGGGTTAAAACCATTTCTACTTTGAGCATTATTCTCACAATCCTTGTCATCATATGAAGATATTGTATCATGTGCTATCAATATAGAAAAGGAATTCTCTATGTCTTGCAACTTTAAATCCAAGCAAGAGAAGAAGATATTTTCTTAAAACACTGGAAATGGAAATAATGGGGAGAAGGGAAAAGTTGAATTTCCATCCTATAATAAATTTTGGAAGAAACACCTCAGTACTTTCCTGAAGGGAATGAGAGTTTGTTACAAGTGTGTTGAAAAAGGCCACCAAGATCGTGATTGTAAGGGAAAGAGAGAGGCTGTCAATTTTGAATGCTAAAATTGTAGAGAAATTGGTCATTATGCAAATGAATGTCCTAAGTAAAAAATAAAATTACCTCAAAAAGTCCAAGGGAGCAAGGAAAAGCTTATGTAATCACTACTACTAATGTTGAAGCTCTGAAAGACAGGGTGTCAGTTAATTTAATGGTTTCCTCAAGTTTATCCATTGATTTATTTGATTCCAGATCATCGCATTATTTCATATATTCTTATTTTTCTATGAAAATTAGATATTTCCAATTTGATTTAATAAGGGAGTTGTTAGTAAAAAATAATAAGGGAAGTATTATTATAACAATGTTATGTGAATCAGTTCCCATTAGGTCATATAAATATGCTTTATCTGCTGATCTCATTGTCATACCCATGATTGAATTTCATATAATTCTAAGTATGTATTGGATTTTGGACCATGATGCAAAAATTTATTGTAATAAGATGGAGGTTAAAATTTTATGATGATAAGGAGTACCTTATCTTTAGGGAAGAAATGTTACCACCTGATTCTTATCTAGATCCACCCCCAGTAGCTCTACTAAATTCAATTATTGGAGATGAAGAGAATGAAATTACAATGGGTGAGTAAAGTAATGTTCAAATAGCGGATGTACCTATTGTGAAAGAATATGTTGATGTGTTTCCATAGGATTTACCTAGACATACTTTAGAAAGAGAAATTGAGTTTCCATTGATTTAATTCCTAGATCCAGGCTTGTATCAAAGACCCCTTATAGAATGGAGAATGTGGAATTAGTGGATCTAAGGAAACAACTAGAGCAATTGAGTAATAAAAGATTTATTTTCCTTAATGTTTCTCTATGGGGATCCAATGATATTTTTGTTAAGAAGAAAGATGGATCTATGAGTTTGTGCATTGACTACAGGGAGATCAATACTATAATAATAAATAACAAGTATCCCCTACCACACATTGATGATTTATTTGATCAACATCATGGATCTAAATATTTTTGAAATATTTACCTTCAATCTGGATATCATCAGTTCTGTGTGAAGAAGTAAGAGATTTTGAAGAGTATTTTGTAACAGGTATAGGAATTAAAAGATTGCAGTAATGCCTTTTGTACTGAATAATGCACCCTATGTCTTCATGGTTCTAATGAATAGAGTTTTTAAGGAATATATTGATGAATTTTTATTGGTATTTATTGATGATAACTTGGTTTGATCCAAATCATATGAAGATCATGAAAACCAGTTGTGCACTATTCTGAATACTCTTAGAAGAAATTAATTATATGGTAAGTTTAACAAGTGTGAATTCTGGCTTTTGGAAATTTCAGTTCATGGCCATATTTTCTATAAGGATGGAATATATGTTGATCCTTATAAGACAAGAATTATACAATAATGGCCAGCACCAACGACTATAACTGAGGTATGTGGTTTTATTGGTTTAGAAGGTTATTATTTGCGTTCCGTCTAATATTTTTCCCGATTGGATAACCCATTAATCAATATCACACGTAAAGGGGTTAAATTTTTTTGGAAAAAAGAGTGTGAAGAATGTTTTGAATAACTGAAGATAAGATTATTCATTCTCCTATCTTGAATCTGCCATAGGGGTATGATGGGTTTGTTATTTATAATGATGCTTCAAAGAAAGGAATTGCTTGTGTCCTTATGAAGAATGATAGAGTTTTTTACTATGAATCGCGATAGCTAAAAATACCTGAAAAAAATATCATACTCATGATCTTGAGTTAGAAGTTATAATGATTTCTTTGAAGATATGGAGACAATATCTTTATGGTGAAAATGTGACATGTAAACCGATCACAAGAGTTTGAATTATATTTTTTCAAAGAAAGAACTCAACATGAGACAAAGACGATGACTTGAACTACTCAGAGATTATGATTTCATTATACACTACCACCCGGGGAAGGAAAATAAGGTGGAAGATGCTTTGAGAAGAAAGGATCATGGAGTTTTGAATAAGATGAGAGTTGAAAGGGATCCTATGTTCATGGACCTAGTAAAGATGGATATGGGAATAATCATGGAAAGTGAAAAATCAATACTTTTTAAAATGGTTGCCAAACCATCTTTACTAGAAAGAATAAAAAGTTCTCTGACTGATAACGAGGAGTTTAAATAGAAAATAAAAGCTGTGAATGATGGGATATTGATTGACTTTGTATATAAAGATAGAAATTTAAAATTTGGGAAGATAATTTTTGTTCTTTATATACCTGATCTAAAAAGGGAATTGTTTGATGATGCTCATAGATCCAATTTCTCTATACACCCTGGTAGCACTAAGATGTATAAATATTTAAAGGAACGTTTTTGGTGGGACAACATGAAGAGGGATATTGATGATTATGTGTCAATATATATTGTTTGTGAACAAGTGAAGGATAGAAGACAACATCTTAGAGGAGTCATGCAACCTCTTCCAATACCTAAGTGGAAATGGGATGATATTACGATTGAATTTGTTGTGGGAGTACCAAATACTCCTAGAAGGAATGATGCAATATGGGTCATTTTTTATTGTCTTACCAAGTCATCACATTTTATTTCTATAAGAGAAGATTTACCACTTGAACATTTATCAAGAATATATATAAATGAAGTTATAAGACTTCATGGAGTACCCCTATTGATTTTTTCTGATCTTCATCCTAGTTTTACATCAAGATTCTGGAAAAGTCTTCAGAAGGCCTTGGATATTGAACTTCGTTTGAGCACTGCCTACCACCTTCAAACTGATGGATAATCAGAATTAACTATTCAAACCTGTTGAGATCTTTCTCACTTGACTTTCAAGGTATGTGGGATCATTATTTACCTATGGTAGAATTTTCTTATAATAATAGCTTCTATTTAAGTATTCAGAGGGCACCATATGAAGCGTTATATGGAAAGAGAAGTTGCACACCAACTTGTTAGGATAATGTTGGTGAAAGAAACCTCGTAGTCCTATAACTTGTTGAGGAAACAATGGAAAAGGTGAAGGTTATCCAAACCCACATAAAAGATGCTCAAAGTAGGAAAAAGAGATATGCTAATAACTGAAGAAAATATTTGGAATTTAAAGTAGGAGATCATGTTTTCTTGAAGGTATCTCCATGGAAGGGTGTTAGTAGATTTAGTAAGAAGGGAAAATTAAGTCACAGGTACATCAGACCTTTCGAAATTCTAGAACGAATTGGAGTTGTAGCTTATCATTTGGCAATGCTGCCAAGTCTCTCCAAAGTTCATGATGTGTTCCACGTATCACTACTGAGAAAATACATGCTTGACCCAATGCATGTAATCACCTATGAAGAAATAAAATTGGAACACAACCTAACTTATTGTGAATAGAATATCATAATTCTTGATACCTGAGAACAATTGTTGAGAAATTAGACAACTCGTCTGTTGAAAGTTCTATGGAGAAACCATAAGATGGAAGAGGAAACGTGGGATCCCGAGGAACATATGATGAAGAACCAATAGAATCTTTTTATGCAGTAATATTCTAGAAATTTTGAGGAAGAAATTATTTGAAGGAGGGAAGAATTTTACACCCCAGGCTTCCACAATACTCTTCTCTTTGAATGATACAATAGCTTGCGTTGTACGCAACATCAAGTTCTAACACAACATGACCAATCAAACTAGCCATTATGAATAGTAATACCCAATTTTTTGAAATTTTATAAATTTTATTTATCAAAATGGACTTTATTTTTGTATTTGGAATATCAAAATTACCTTAGGGTGAATTTTTGGTATTTTTTTGAAAACTTTCAATTTTTGATGAATAGTGAAAAACACTGCGTTGTTTTTCAAAAACCGACATTTTATTTAAATAATTAGTTATTTTATTTTAATTTATTTTAGGTAAAAATTGATACATAATACCTATATATATTTAATTTAATTCATTGGAGTCACTTTATAATAATATTAGATATAAAAAAATTTAACGAACTTTTTACTGTCTTTTACCCACCTTCTATGTGAATTTACAAATTTTCATAAAACGTAATTTTACTGCTTTTGTGAATTTAATTTCGAAAATCCGAGATACATGGTTGACATGAGTAAGGTAAATGTGGTTCAATAGGATGAAAATAATTTTTGGTGAATAGTAACTTTTGAATTTTATTTACCACCGTTAAATGTAAATATGATAATTAAAGGTAAAAAATGATATTATAATTACCCTGAGACATGTCCTAATTCTATTGGATAAGCATATTTCGACCAAAATATACCTTAGGAATAAAATATGATCCTTTTGTCCCACTTGGATTAGATTAGGAAATTTATTATTATTTTATTTAAAGAAGAGATAAAAGTGTTAGATTCAAATTGTAATAACTAAAACATTTTTAATATTGGGTTAAACATAAGATAAATTCGATTATAAATATTCATTAGAAATATAAAAATATTTCCTATATATTGGTGTTTTATTTATAATTTTTATACATTAAATAATTAAATTTATTTACAACACAATGATGATTCACTAATTACCTTATTATTAAAAGATTAAAATAATTGATATTAAATATATTAAAATAATTGTAAATTGAGACTTTTAATGTATTACACTAATTCTATAGGTTAATATTACATTTTTGGGTTGATTAAACTTTTGTTTTTCTAAGTGATAAAGTTATGATTTTCACAAAAACAATATACCAAATAGTGTCAAAATTAACATAAATGTGTTTTTAAAACAAATACTATATTATTAATTGATATAATATTCCTAAAAATATAAGGTTTGGCCAAAGGACTTATATTAGGTTAGATATATCAATAATGAACCACTTGGGGTTCACTTTTCTATTTATAGTATGTTTATTAACCATTTATTATAAAATTACAAGAATACATGGTAAAAGTAAAACTATTTAACTAAGAGTTAAATCTAAAAGATAAGATTAATATAGTGACCTAAACCTTTCTAAAACCTATTAGTTGAACGTTTTTAGACCCATACAAACCTTATACTCTAAATAAATATTTTTTGATCCCTTATAAACTGAATATCATTGTATAATAAAATAATATTTTCACAATTTTTCTAAAGTGACCCTCACCTCTCTTATAAAAGGTACTTCCCCTTCTCTCAAAATCACACCTCAAAAGCCATTTGGCTCGGAAAACACCTGATAAAATATATTCTCAAATACCTTCACATCAACCTATAGACCTTTTTTTGATCATAATACCAACCTAAGAATCCCTTTTGATCAAATAAAAAGGAAGCACCCAAAGAAGAGGTAATAATTTCATCACCTCTTTCAAAGTTATTTTCTTCTTCCACCTCCTCTTTCTTTGTTGTTTCCATGCCATAATAATAAATACAATACCTTATACATACTGTGACTTTATTATAAATATTTTACAACCATATTCATTATTCTATCAATCTTATGAATAACAAAGTCACCATACTTGTGTACGTACGACTTACCGTCTCCAAGTCGTGGTGTAGTTTGTTTTTCAACACTTCATTATTCGGATGGGTATAATAATGAGTGTAATTGATGTAAATAATAAATATAACATTTCAATGATTATTTATATATTATATAACATCAAATTACATATGATTTCACCCTTAATAGAATGATATTGTTGCTCGTATGTACGTACTGATTACGGTCTCCACGAACACGATGAGATTCATTCCCCATCGTAACCATTCAAGAATAATTTTTATTTAATGATAAAAATATTTAAGAGCATAATATAATTCTTTATATAATAAATCTTATCTATCAAAAACATGACTTACGTAAAAGAACATATAAAGGAAAACGAATCAGTTAACACCCAAAACAATGATACTATTAAAATAT
This sequence comes from Viscum album, assembly GCA_963277665.1. Classification (NCBI taxonomy): domain Eukaryota; kingdom Viridiplantae; phylum Streptophyta; class Magnoliopsida; order Santalales; family Viscaceae; genus Viscum; species Viscum album. The sequence continues at coordinate 659,691,393 of OY728132.1, forward strand.
TATTAACAAAGCAATATTAGAAGATCATATATGATATCATATTTATATATTTGGTTCTTTTATAATTTAATAACAATTATTTAAATATTATACAGGAGGTTAATGTAACCTCTAATAATAAAAATTACAAGGTAAGGATTAATTCTACAATCTCTTCATTATCCGAGGTTGTTTATACATGAGTATCTACTGGGACCTCTTTATCATCCACATCAGTATTTCTTAAAAACGTATTTCAAAACATTTTTACTATTTCCTAGAATATGGTTTAAAATCATTTATACCCTTGTTTTACTTTTTATAAAATGTTTTTAAAGGAATATTTCTGTTGTTTTCCAAACAAGGTACTTTATGACCTTTTTGACAAATTAAGGTAAGAATGTTTTTTAACTTATACAGCAGGTGCGGATATTTTCCGCCATTATAACATCTTTGAAGATTACCTTACCAAATTATAAGAATATTTTCAAAATAAATGTTTTATTTTATAATTATGTGACTTTTAAATGATTTGAAAATAGAAATCAATATTTCTCTCTAATATCTTTGATTTCATCTATGTCAGCATCCATTGATGGATTTTACACATGTTTGAATTTGATTTATTATTATATGAATATTCCATTTTGTATTTAAGGTTTTTCTATATGTTTGACTGTGGATGTTTTATTTTTATACCATTCATGGATTATGGTTAAAGTATTAATTTATTTATGCCAGTTTTAATATGATTGTTTTTGTTATGTTTCAACCTTTTCATATGACGAATGCATTTGACTTAGTAAGTAACGGGTGGATCCCGCTTTAGCCCCTCGATGCATTGGTAGGTCTCATGAGACAAACTAGTGTCATGGTACAAGGCCTTTAAGAAATATTATTTGTAGTCTTGGCACGAATCCTTGACTATGTGGTTATTATGTCTGACATTATGCATTCCATCGTTTGGAAATTGGCTATTGATATTACATGTGATTATTTGACTAGTAGAATATCCATGTAAATAATTAAATGTAATTATTTGGTTTAACTTTTACATATTATATTGAAGTTTATGTTTAAAAGTCTTAGGTTTTAGTCTTATACTTTTCCTTAAATGTTTATGGTCATTTCTGATAGATTCCTCTATATTGTTATCCTTACTGAGCATCTGGGCCAACCATTTCTATGTTTCATTTTTACCAGGATGTGAAGAAGTATATTATGATTAACCTACAGAAATATGATAAGGTATATGAGTGTGTTCAAAGGGGACACAATGTTTCAGTTTTTTTTTCATTTCATGTTGTAATGTAAAACTTATGTATGTATCTAGCACATCCAAGGATATTAAACTAATCAGTTTTTTGAGACAAGATCTCTTGTAATCATTCCAATTTTATGTAATAATGCACTGACTCTAGGCAACTAGGGTCCGAACATTACAATGACGGTTCAATATCACTTTAAAATAGTAATTTTAGAAAAAATTAACAAATTTCAAAAAATTATTTGTAAAAATTAACTTCATTTTAGAAATTAGAATATAAAAATTAACCTAGTTTTAATTTTTTTTTTCTAAAATGTTAATGGTTTTTTATAAATAGTCTAAAATAGTGAAATGTTAATTGAAAACTAAACTTTCGTTTAAATTATTTATAAAGTAAAATTTTAATTTTAATTTTTTTAAATTAGTATTAGTTAAATTATATATATATTAATTCAAATTAGGTTATATTAATAATTTAATTGTTTAATTTTGATATAAAAACATAGTAATTTTTTTTAACATTTTATCTTTGAAAACCAGCTTTATTATCACTTCTCTAGTATTATTTTTAAATTTAAATTTCCCAGTTATATGAATGGAATTATTAAAAATTTATTCCATATTTCGAATCATAATATATAAATTATATAATAATTTCAACTTAATTTTTGATTAAAATTAATGGTGAAGACAATTCATACTATTTATAGTGGTTAAGGTAAAAAATAGATTTACCCAGGGATAAACTAAAATATTAAGTGTTAAAATGAAATAATAACTTGTAAAAAATATATTTTTTGTCCGTATTTCATCCTTATAATGTCTAGGTCTTTAGAGTTCTCTATTTGGGACCAATTTTGGCTTCCTAAATATGTTTTTAGGACTTTTTATTTTAAAAGATTACAAATTTTCTACTCACCTCACTTAGAAAAGGTCACCCGCTCTATTATCTTCCTCACACCTTCAATCCCTATTGGATCTTCATGTATCTAACCAAATAACATAAAAAATCAATAATATCATCCTATGATCCTAATTGATCACATAAATCCTTCCTAAGAAGGCTTTCGGTGCAAACATATGAAGTTTACCCGAATAAGTGGTAAAATTATTCGATGAATGTTTTTATTTTAATTCTTTCTCCTCCCCCTTAACTTTTTATTAAAAATTACAATATAATAAAATCATTATCTAATATATACTAATATTTTTTTATGATGAGGCAATGACCCACAAAAATCCCCATTGCAATCAAATGTGTTATGAAATCATTATTCTTGTGTATAGAGGACCACCACCTCACAAATCGATGTCATTCATTTTTCCATTAACACATCTCATTGTTCTGTTTAATGATTGATATAACATATATACCTAATATTTATAAAAATATTTATACCATTGGAGGCATTATGTCAAATATATCTTTTTATTTTCCATTTCATATGAGATATTCTAATGTCGCTCGTGTGTATGGTGGACCACCATCTTACGAAGTGATGTGATTCGTCCTTCACTAACACTTTACATGAAAAGTGATAAGGACAAATGTAATTACAATATCTGATATAAATGAAAAAATTATGATATTTTTCACATATTTATAATTTCAAAAAGTTATTGTATCATTTCATTTATTACCTTTGTTGGAACTATAGTCATATTTGCATGAATTGGAGTATGGTTTGTGTTTGTTGTCAATCCTCAGAGGAAGTTCATAATGCATGCCAGCAAAGTTCTCATACAGGTCAAGTAGATTACAGTATTGAAGGTGGTTCCATTTTCCAGTGTTTTCCAAATTCTTGGGCTTGAAAATCGAAAAATGGAGAAAAGTGTTTTTGGAAAAGAGACATGCGCACCGTGTACTTGAAGGAGAGGAAACATGCATGCCATATGTTTTTCAATATAAGAACATGGAAAAATGGAAAAGGGATAAGGGCCACGCAGGTTTTGGGATGGTCGCGCAAGTGACTTGCACGCTGAGAAAGGAATTGCATGCTGATGACTAGAAGGCTGGAAAGTTTAACTCCTGTTGTTATTCATGACCAGAGCATCAAAATATGGAAAAGTAAATAGGGTCGCACAATTATTGGAGTGGTTGTGCAAGTGATTATCACGATAGAGGATAAGGAGGTTGGAGCTTCATGTCGGGACTTGCGCGCCGTGAGGGCACTTGCGCGACACCGCGTAGGGGGTCCAGTTTGCCTATAAATAGAGGACGACCCTTCCTTATTTGTAACGAAGTTCTAGACTTAGAGATTTTTCGAGCTATGGTCACACAAGTGGTTGAGTCACGCAAGTGGTTGTTGGACTGCACAAGTAGAGGTTGCGCGCCAGTTGTTGGTTGTGCGTCCAAAGTTGTTTGGGAGTTAAAGGCACTGAGTCACGCATGTTGGGGGCTGAAGGAGGCAGTGTCGTGCAAGTGGGTTGGTGTCACCTACATGCTGAATTTGTACCGCACAGGTGACTTGCATGCTATTCTTGAAACATGTGTGCTGGTCTTGAAAAAGCGCGCCAGGTGAGGTTGAAGTATGCCTATTCTTTTTGGAGCTGCACGAAAGCTGAAAGATTTTCTGATACCTTCGGTGAAAAGTGAGATTAGTCTACAAGTGAAAGTTGGACTTCAACAGAGCATATACATACATAGAGGATTAATTCTTTTGAAATGATGAAGAGACCTTCACATCTATAAATTTAGTGTGACTACACCAAGGGCAGTGAGCCAGGGGGAGTCAACGGGAGTGACCCGAGGGAAGTTGTGTGCTATCCCTAAACCTTGTGTAAAGGCAGTGAGCCTGGGACAGAGTGACTATGCCCGAAACATTGTAATCCACAACTATTGAAGTTTAGTGGAATTTGGTACGACGAACAACCTGTCGGTGTATGCTCCTCGGACGTAGCCCTTAGTAGTGAACCAAGTAAAAAGTGTTCTGTCATCTCTCTACATGTGAATTTTTGCTTTCTATTCATATCCATCATACAGGTTTAACATGTTCTTACCAACATGGGAACAAGATCCATCACTTAAAAAGAAAAATTTGACACCCTGATTCACCCCTCCCCTCTCAGGGTGTCCCGGGGTCATACAACCTTTTCAATCACATAAAGATGATAACATTGTTTGTGTATATGTGGAATAACGCCTTCAACAAGTGTTGTGATTATATGTTCATCACCACAACGAATTGAATATATATAAAGGTGTATTTAATGAAACAATATGTTAATATGATCATTCTATAAAGGGAAAATATCACATACCTCATTTCCATAATGATCATTGAAAAATGGAAATGTTACCCTTGCGTACATACGATCTACCTTCTCCATGATCTTAACGTACCTGATTTCTGAAAATCATCATTAATGATTAGTATTAAAATTCTAAATTATGTATAAAAATGATAATTATTTCAGGATATTTATTTTCTAGATGATGAAGCTATACAATATGCAATAGAACCAGAAAATTCATGATAAATCACGAATGAGAAAACAAAGTAATTAACACCTGAAACAATGCGAATAATGAATGATTATTAAAAAAGGTGATATGGTGTTTTAAAATGAAAATATATGATGTTATAAATATGAATATGATTCTGGTATGAAATAATTAAATTTTGGAAAACAAAATATAGTAGATTAAATATTGTTCTAACCAAAATGAAAGGTGACGCAAGGGACTTCATCTCTATTTCACTTCATTGAGAAAAATTGTAATGTTATGAACCAAATTTCATTTATATGGTTTATATACTTACTTTTTGTCATGTAATAACATTATTCAATAATAATTAATTCTATTTCAAGTTTAAATTTTTTTTATATCATCCATATGGACTTGACATGAATGTTTCTTTGTGGAAAATGATTTCATAACACAATTTCGTTTCATTGAGTTATATTACATATTTTATTATTTGATATTATATGATTATGTGTTTATTTATGGTTTAATAAATTTGTCTATATCCACTTGTTATATGTGGACATACATTTGATATGAAAAAATCTATTGATTGGTTAATTCTCACTTAAATGTTATGATCTTTGCAAAGATTTATTTTAAAATATCATTATAATATGGATTGTTCATATTTAAATTTCAATTAAATGAATTTTTTGAACATTTCATAATAAAACTTTTCATTTTAATCTAATATATTTATTAATTATCTTTTTCAAGTAATAGTACCATTTTCACACTCTTTTTTAATTAAAATTATTTAGAAGTTGATTTTTATGAAAATTTGACTTTATTTGTCCCTTCAACCTAAAATCATGTTTCTTACCAAACCATGTATTATGTAAATGTATTAAAAAGGTTTTTAACATTTTAGAAAATAGTTTTTTATTATATTTTAACCTACATTGATGGTTTTAATTTTTTTTAAAGGAAACATCATATCATTTTTAAAATAAGCCCCCCTTGGATTTTATAGAAAATGTGAATGGAATACTTGTTTTAACATACTTTTCATGTATGAAATTTCCTTAAATAATAACCTATAAATTTTTTAATGATTAAATTAAAATTAAAAAATGTTACCTTGAAATTAATTTTTTTATTTTTTAAAAATTTTAATTATAAAAGTTACTTTTAAAAAGAAAATTTTATTTCCCTCAAGAATGGTTTTTATGATCATTTATAAAATTTCTAATCACTAATAACTCCATACCTTTATTTTAAAAATACTAAAAAAGTGATTTTTTATATGGATACCATATTTATTATTCCTATATATGGTTTATAATTTTTTTAACTAAGTATGATACTGAAATTCACTTAATTTATTCAATTTTATAGTTATTAAGTTTGCATTGAATTATTCACTTTCTTGTGGACAATCAATTTCAACAAAATATCTATATTATTTATCCTATATATGTTTATTTCATAAAACATTTTTCAATTATACATATAGTGTCATATATGTAATGTTATTTTTTTCTGGGAAAATATTGATAAATATATATTATTTACTCAATAATAATATTTTATGTTAAGTCACATTTTTCATGAATTAAATCAATTATTTGATATACGAAGAATGATTTGGACATGAATATCTGGTTGGAACCTAATTATTGATAGACTTTAAATTCATTAATAGTATAATTTGACGAATGAGTTGGATAAAATTAGATAAATGGGTTTCTAGTATATACCTACACATTTGTTTTAAACTATCTTGACGAATGATCATGATGATAGAGGAATCCTGATTCGTGAGATGATGACATCAAATAATTAATAATTTCCTTCATTGATAATTAATTTATTTTTATCCATGGGATTTTATCAATGATATTATATCAAGATTCATTCAATTCTCATTTTATATATTTAATTAAATTTTCATTCAATTATCTACATTTTCCAAATTCATTATTCTTTATGTAGTTATAATAGTCATGTTATTGATTAAATCGAATGTGTTTTCATTTATTTTTCTTTCCATACTATTTATTCCATATCTCATCAAGATATTCAAATTATTTAAATGAAATATGTGTTCAATTATCTACCTTTACATGTTATTTATTCTTATTAAATCACTATAGATTCCACTATACCTAACCCTTACTACAAATTTTAGATCACCCTTATTTTTCTCCATTCCTAGTAATCAAGGAAGTGTACTATAAATGATATGTAATCATATTCTAGAGAGAATAAAGATATTCTTGAAGGGAAAATTAGGTTTTAATTTTTGTTTAAAACATTAATATGAGGATCATGTATGTATCTATTTTACCAAGGCAACTAAAAATTAATTCCATTGGGATGTGATTCCATGTATCTTATGTTTATGCAACAAAAAAACATATTATATAGGCTACTAGGGTTGGTTTAACTATATAAAAGTTTTATATAAATAATATAAATTCATAAATAAGTAGTAAATTTTTATTAAATTCAATATATATATCAAAAATACATTTTCCTCAAAAATGGTTTTTATTTCAACTTTTGAGAAAATAGTATATTTAATATATTTAAATTTTATAAAATTTATTTAAAGAAAAAAACTAAAAATTTTAAATTTTATTATAATATTTTTTAAAGGAATTTTTTTACGGATTTTATGAAGAGTTTTATTTTTTAATGAAAAATGAAAAATACTACTTTTTATTGAAAACTACCTATTTGTTTCAAGATTTTACAATGTTACATTTTCTAAAATGGTTTTAGATGTAAAATTAGTTCATTTATATTATGAATAATCAAATTAAATAAATTATAATTTTTTATGTGGTAATTTAGTATTAATCCTTTTTATAATTTAGAAAACATATTTATGGAAAATTAGTTTTCCTTGCATTTCACAGGTTTAATTTCAAATTAAAATTTTCCACATTTTTTAGTTTAATAATTAAAATGGAAACCATATATTTGAATTAGGTGGATTGAAATTTTCAAAAATTTCCCATGGATTTTTTTTATTATGAATAACAATTGTGTTAAATATATGTCACCTCAGTAAAGGTTAAATGGGTAAAGCAGGGCTAAACCATTGGGATAAAGAATTAAAATTATTATAAAACATTACATAATCCTATTTAATATTTTTATTTACACAATAATCAGAAAAAAAAATATGGAAACTTCATGCCATTTTTTTATAATGGAAAATATATTATTTTAATAAAATGATATGTAAAAAATGTCACTCTTCTGACACAGCGCTAGAGAAAGAAGTAAAAAAACCAAGGAAACAGATTTCAAAATATAAAAATAATATTTTTTGATTAATTATTATGAAATATGAATTTATTTGATAATAATAATTTACAAATTATTGTAAAAGTTTTAATATTTTAATTCCATAACTATTTACATGTCATTCAAAGTAAATTAAATGAATGGTATAAAAATGGAACAAATGATATTATATGTTAAATAATATTTTATTGGATATTTTAGAAACAAAAAAAACATATAAGACATAAATTAGGGAGAATAATGGTATAAAAAATAATCCATTTCCCTTTTATTGGATATTCATTAAATTAAGTGTAATGATATCACCCTTTAATATGGAAAACGTGTTACTATAATTAAGGTTAAAATCAGTTAATAAAGGGGTTCAAATAAAAGATAACGATTAAAATGATAGGAAAACCTACATAAATTTCATTATAAGATGATAATTATACAAACCACATATTTTAATTGAATTAATTTATATTTGGATGAATTATACATGAAAACAAAATTATTTATATTTAAATATTTTTAGTAATTATCATTATTTCCTTTCACTCCATTACACATAGATTCTCCATATCTTTTTTCATTAAACCTCATTGAGTCGTATATGTTGAAAAAATATAGATTAATTAACTTATATACATCTCTATCCATTAATTAAAGGCTATATCCTTATAAAAAATCTATTAAAATGGTTCTTAATAAAAAAATTAATGGAGGCATACTGAAGAAGAGGTAATCATTCTACCTGACCTCTTCCAATTTAATTATTATTCCACCTCCCCTAAATCTATGTTTTCATTATAACATAATAACATAATTATCCTAAATATATTGGAATATTATTTTCATTATGAAACCACCAGTATTCACCCTATTTTATATCAAATGGTTAGTGAGTGTTTCACTCATGCATATATGTTCACTACCACCTACACGTAGTGATACAATTAAATTTTTGTAATCATTTTTCATGGATTGATATTATTATGGTTATAATATTTATATATTTTATTTAAAATATAATTATTCTTCAAGAATTATAATATCATATATATTATTTTACCTTCCCAACCATTGGGAAATTATTACATCACTCATGAGTACACGTGGAATAACACCTCCATGAAGTGATATGATTCATTTTTCATTTCCACTTTTATTGGATTTTAATAAGAAAACATTTAATGAATATATATATATATATTATATATGATATAATAATGACTTTGGAAAATTTAATTTTTATTTACCTTTCTTTCATTCCATCCTTCAAGAAGTGAACACTACATTCATGCATACGTACGACAGACCTTCTCTATGAATTATTAATTGATTATTCTATCTCTTTAAATAATGGATTTCTCTAAATACATATATATAATTAATATAACTGATATTAATATCATGATTAAAACTCTTCTATTATGATACCATTATCAATGTACACATACTAGAGCTACCAAATTGAATTTTTCATTAAAAATGGAACAGTCAACACCCAAAAATGATAATTTAACAAATGAATAATGAATAATCGTGTTTTGAAATATTATAAGAGAATCATGTATGAGTATGTTTTTCCAATAAAAATATTGTATAGAAGCTAAAAGTGGACATGGTTTTGGCATAAATTCATATTTGGGTAATTACCCTGAAAGAAGTTAGTCAAGTATATCTCATACATCGTTATGGTGTATGTTGAACATGCCCTTACTACACACCAAGATTAACATTCATGGGGGATATTAAATTTTTAGTTCAAATTTTCATTAATAACCTTTATTATATAATTTAATAGATTATGATCGTGGATTAAAAATGTTAATCCCGTGGTTTCATAGATCGAAAATAAATTTTCATGATTTGGACTTTCTATAAATGATTTTTTAGGATTATATGGTTTCCTAGTATGATTATTCTTTCTCAAACTATGTTTATGGTATTTAGTCAATGGATGGAACCTAAAAACCCCATTTTAATATAGAATGTGGTTGATAATGAAATGGTTTTACTCCTAAGGAATAAAATGTTATGTGATATAGAATGAAAAATATTGTTTATATTCTTATACATCTTTCTCAATATTAGAATAATATTGATATTAAAAATGATTAAAGGTGGTAAAAATTTTCGGTTGAGTACTTCAAGAGGCATCATCAATCACCTATTAATGGATCTACAGATCCACCATTTGTTAATAAATTATTTCGTGCCACAGATAAGATAATATTCATTCTCATATGTTTAAAACATGTGGAGGTTATTTTTTTTCTTATTTATCTCTTAGAAGGATAAACTAATCAATGGTGGAATATTATCCATAAAATGACGAAATTTGAATAAATTTACTCCATAGAGGGGGATAAGTTTAAGATCTTATTATTATATTAGTTAATTACATTTATTATTTAAATTAATAGAGAGATGATATTTCTTGAGATGAAATAAAAGGAAAATTTTACAATATTTTTGTGTTATGATTCTTGTAATATCATCCAACCTAAAAGTATGTTTGATCAATTATTAATTTTCTTAAAACTAATACATAAAATTGAATGAATTATATGGGACATAAGTAGCCATAATGAATTTTTTTAATGTGATATCATGGTTGAAATTCATATTGGAGCTATCCATTAATAAATTTTTTTTAATATAAAAAAAGATTGAATTTAGAGTAACTTCTAAAAACAATGGAGAAAAGAAGATAATATTTCCTTTTGATTTATGTTTATAAGGAAACATGGAGGAAATTAACATAGTAGATAGATAAATTTTTATAAGTGTGGAAATTAAGGTCATCAATCAATTGAATGTGTAAGTGATGTGTAGAAGATGTTAGATAATGATGGAGAGAAAAAACCACAACTTGTACCACACAAAATATGGTTTTTAAATATAATGAGTATGATAATTATGCTAACTAATGACCAAATCAAATGGTTAATACTGATGACTGATTTTAGAAATTTATTAATCATATAGACAAAGTAAATTTTCATCATATAACAGTATCCAATGTAGTTCACAATAATAATTAGGTCAAAGGTATATGAACCATCCACTCTAAAACTACAAATGAGTTATTTGATTCTAAGTCTACAAACTCTATTTTATCCAAATAATTTGTTAAGAATATATTAGTATAACATTAGGAATTTTATTTTTAATTATTATTGAACCCCCCTAATTTTCCAATGATCATATATCATGTCTATGAATATTCTCTAGTTGATGTTTGTCGGAAAGTTATTCCTGAAAATATCATTATTCTACCTCATGGGGAATTTTATGTTTTAATAAGAATAGTTTTTCATTCATTACATAAAAAACAGTAATTATAAAGGGAATTCACATTTTATATTCTGAAAAAACCAATTACTGTCTATTATTGTGATAATAAATATTATCATTTTATGGATATTACATCATTAAATGTGTATTGATTCCTATTCAAATAAGGTTCTAATATAAGAAGGGTCAGTATAAACTCTACATAAATGATATTCCTATTCTATAAGCATTTTATAATGTTTATGTAGATGAATTTAATATTGTTATTCTAAAAAATGAATTTGATTTTTCAACAAAATTCCTACCTGGTTGTACACATATTTTAAAGAATCTATTAAGAATAACCCTTATTGAGTTTCATATATTGAAGAAGAAACTACATGATAATATTAATAATGTATTCAATTGTACATGTGTGTAACCATGGGGTGAAACTATTTTTTTTTAATAAGAATAAAATGGATTTATCTAGTAATACATTGATTATAATGAATATAATAGGAATGTTATAAAAAAAATATGTATCATATACCCCATATTGATGATTTTTTCAATAAATTATCTGGAGATAAATAATTTACATGATTGATCATTGATCTAGATACTATAAATTGAATGTAAAAATTGAATACATACCTAATACAACCTATCATTCATGGTATGAAAACTATGAATTTATAGTGATTTTATTTCACCTTACTAATTATCCCATTTTCTTCAAGTATTTAAGGAATAAACTCTTTAAAGATTATCATGACCAGTTTGTAGTATATTTTATAAAATGTATTTTTATATATTAAATGTAAAATTATATGTATTAGGATCACACAAGGATTATAATTGATATTTTAGAGAATAATAAAATGTATAAAAAAAATTCCTTTTGTGAATTTTGGCTAAAAGTGTCATTTATAGTTATATAATCTCAAGCGAGGGTACATCGGTGGATCTGTCAAATATTGAATTATCAAATGTTGTCCAAGACCAAAACATGTTAATGAAATATATAGTTTTCATGGTTTAAGATGATATTGTTCACACATTTTGGGAAATTTATCTTGGTTATCTAATCCACTCACCATGCTAACTAAGAAGGTAGCCATGTTACATTGGAGAGGTGAATGTGAGGAAAATTTCAATGAATTAAAGAAAAAGTTAATAAGAACATATATGATTACACTACCCTACATTGTATTAGGATTTTTGATTTATAGTGATACATAAATAAAGGGATTTGGACTCATCCTCATATAAAATGATTTAGTTATTTCTTATACCTCACAAAAATGAACAACTTATGGTTAAAAAAATACCCAACTCATGATTTTTAGTTAGCTATGGTAATATTTTCATTAAAGATATTGAAGAATTATCTTTATAGTGAGATTTGTGATATATATATAAATATATATATATAATTATCACATAATTAATGTATATATTTCCATATAATGAATCAAAGAAGCACTATAGAATATGGTTAGAGGTGATTAATGATTATGAATACTCAAAACATTACCACCATGTGAAAGTAAACAAGTTGGAATATGCACTGAGTTGAGAGTGTAATTATATATTATATATGATGAGGGTAACAAAGGAACCCATATTTCTATTTTTTCAAATTCTTGATCTAGAAATGATAAAGGAAGGAGTTAAATCCCATCTTTCTAAAATGATTGTTCAAGTATCTTTCCATGTGAGGATTAAAGTGGGTCAAAAGGATGAAGTAGAACCTAAAAGGAACCTAATAAATTTTCATGAGTTAAACCTTGATTTTATAGGAATGATAAGGTTTTACAAGTGATTATATGTTCTTTCTATACTATATTTAAAGAAGGCTGAAGTTCATTTGGATTAGTGAACCATTGGGAAGGGTGGGTGTTGAATCATGGGATTCTTTTTTATAATTTTTTTTCATTATTATGTTTAACCCCTGTAACTTGTTAGATTTATTTCCCTATCAACTTTCATAAAAATGATCATATTAATGAATTTATAAGAATTTAAACAAAGATTTCATTAGTTTCATGTTTCATCCATAGTGTGAGAACCTATATCTTTTCCCTGACCACTATCATGGGTCCATGGAAATTCAATATTACAAATGAGTGAATAGAATTTTGATCTAACTTTTTTTTATTATTATTCTGTATCCAGAAAAGTTTGATTATAACAAATAAATTTTGTTTACATGTTTTTTTACAAAACATGAAAAAAATATGAATCTTTTTTAATATACTCTAAAAAGTCCTTCTGAAATTTCCATCTGATTTTTTATGTCCTTTCTTCTCTATTTGGTATGTTTAATTATTGTCTTCCTATATCTAGTAATATTTGTATCTTTCATCGTAGTGAAATATAAACCTATTATAAAAATTTTATTCTATCTAATAAAAAAGAATTTTCCCTCACAAAACATATACATAGAATTCTGTCAGATTATCTATTTGATTCTCTGAATAGATGTTCTATCTGATACTCTATTTGAAAACCTCTATCCGGAATAGTTCAACAAGAAACACAACCTCGGTTGGAAAGTTACAATAATATGGGAATAATATTACATATGATATACTTTTTCACCCATATTTATAGGAGCTTCCATAATGGAAAAGGTGTGAAACCCTTCTCATTTCCTCGCTAACTGAAATTAGAATTTTTTTGTTTCCCAAACAGTTGAATTTTTATGAATGAATCTCAAGAATTGTAGATACTTATAAAATATTCATGAAAATCATGGTATTTTTCGTGACTTATTTATTTTTATTAAACTTTAAAAATAAAAAAACCTCCCGAAATTATAAATTCATCATTTTCACTTTATGGATTTTGCATGGAACCTTAGAAATTTTCTTCTTGAATTTGTTTTCTCAATTATTTTTATCGTGATGAATGAAACTTTATTTTACATTACTATTAATCATACTGTATTTATAAGAAAATTAATCTAGATTGATAAGTGTTTTTATTCATATGATAAATTTTCCTGTACAATGACTTTGTACACTATCTCCTTGGAAAAATTTCATTCAATAGACTCCATAAATAATATTCTCCTGATTGATTTCTTAAATAAAAGTTAGTCAATGTATCATTATTTCAGCAAAAAATTCTTCTAATGTTTTCAAACATCAAATATTGTAACATAGAATCATCGTACAACTTGTATAACTATAAATATACACCATCCAAGGTCTTTTATAAACATTATCAAATTGAATATGGTTTAAAAAAATTCCAACTTCTAAGGACATTAGCCACCTAAACATTTCATTAAAACAAAAATCTAGTTTAAATATCATTGAGTTCTATATAATCCTTTGTTATATTTCTTTCATTTAACAAAAAAACATACTTATCAATAAAAACATAATTCAATCTATATTCCACTGAAGTAAAAAAATTATTATAAAATATCCATCCATCAAACTAAACATTGGAATCCTCATGATTTTTTCATCTTATTGAATGGTTTTACATATGTCTCGTGTTTATTTTTTTTATAGAAACTATTTAACTCAAAAAATTTAGAAATATGATAAATTCTTCATCCATTTTTTTTTATTTGAAATCATTTTTTATTATCCTCTAAAAGCTCTTCCAATAAAAATATATATACTTATTATAATTTTTTTTGTTATTGACCATTAATAAAAGACTACATTTATGGAAAAAATCTACACAAAGAATCTACCCCTATGGATTACATTATCATAGATAATGTTATTTTCATGATGATATATACTTCAATGATAAGAATAATATCATTTTACTTACATTGGACGTTTCTTAAAAATCATCCTCATTAACTTATTCTCCAAAAAAAAGATTCCTCATTTTTCATCATCTCTTTTTTCATGTTTTAAAAATAAATTATTTATGAAATGTTAGTTTTAATAAAATACAATTATTTGTTATAAAATAATCCTAAAGGATATTTAATCAATCCCAAGGGATTTTATGGTGTCATTTGTTTGTTAAACTTAACAATCATCATTTTTCATCGCTAAGACCTTTTCAGAAAAAATATTTCTAACAAATCAAATTTTTCAACTTCTACCAAAATAAAACCTTTCTAAAAATAGAGTTTCCTAACACCATAATAAAAGATAAGGTAGTTTTTTTGGAGTTTTTTCATCCAATGGTGACTAGAAATGTTGGGTTCATGTTATGATATACCACAATTAAATTTATCTTTTCCAATTTTATTACAAATTGCCAACTCAAAATTTTTTACTCTCCCCCTTTTTTAATCTCCAATTTTATAATGCAGACTGATTCAAATTCATTATAGAAAGAGTTGTAAAAACATATTAATTTTTTTAATTTCTCTCCCTCTTTTATAACATAAACCAAATTATACTATAGGGTATTAATTATGATATTTAAAAAGTATTTAGTGGAGTATAAATATGACTTTGCAACCTCAATTCGACAAATCTCCCTTTTGTCAAATATTTGGTGAAAAAATCGACAATTTGAAAATTTCTGGAAATACATTCTATCATAAAATATCCACCAGAAACATTATACTTATTGATATGAAACTCTATATCACTATGTTTTTATTTTAAATATTTTATATTTTTTTTCAAAACACTAATAGATGAATTTATTGTAACCAATAGTATTAAATAGTGTATTGAAATTTAAATTTAAATATTCTAGTTGACCTTTCATCCACAAAATTCTTATACAATCTTGAGTAGAGACAAAATATTCTGATTATATTTTGCTCAATATAATTAAATTCTGATTCATACATTACTAGCTCACAAAACTGTCTCCTTATAAAATTGGTTCTCTCAAAGTTGATTTTCAATTATTGTAATCTCCATCCTAATCAGTAGTAGTATAACCATGAAATTTTATATTATAATATATTTTATAAATCATCTAACGTGAAGTTATTACATTAACATATTTTATAATTTTTTCAGCTGAAAACATTTTAGATTTCTTCAGACCGCTCTAATAACATGAACACAAAGTAACCTCATACACAATGTCTAGTATTGAAGAAATATATAAGGAAAACATCCTATAAAATTTCTGAAATCATTCCAATTAAAAAATTTCACTGATTCATCATTGATTTTCAACACATTAGCTAAAATTTTTATAATATGACATGCTAAAATTTTATAATAATTCCCTAGAAATATTTTATTGAAATAGTAAAATATATATTTTCTTCAGTTAGACATGTAATCACAAAGAGAATGTTAATTATTTTCCGATTCAAATTTCTTAATTTTTCATCATTTCATTAGAAAATTATTTAAAAGTATACTTTGTATCCATAGAAAAAAAATTATTTCATCAACATAAACAATTAAAATCAGTGTAACATAGTTCATATCCTTTACATATATGTTTTTGTCAACCTTCTCTTTAGAATGATTCAATTTATTGAATAAAATATCAAGTTTTAAGTACCAATCTCATGGAACCTATTTGAAACCATAAAAGACTTTCATCGATTTAAAAACCTTGTATTCATTATGTGTAAGTAAAAAACCACAAGTTTTATCAATATAGACCACAAATTTAATCTCCCCATTTAATAAATTTTAATTTACATCTATTTAATAAACATTTTAAGGATGATTTCATATCACATCTAATAATATTTTTATATTTCACAATATTGAAATGGTCTAAAAAATTTCTTCAAAATATAAACCTTTCATTAGTGTATATACATTATAAGAATAATGAGCCTTGTCTCTAAAAATATTTAAATGTCCATTCATCTTGATTCAATAGACTTACTTTTTCTCAATAATATTATTTCCTTTCAGACATGGGAAAATTTCTCATATAAAATTTTTCTCAATTTTATCCAACTCTTGATTCATTTCATATGACCAATATTTTTTCTCAACTACCTCTAAATTTGGTTCTGGTTCAACTTTTGAGATAAGTGTTGTCCGATTTTCTAATCCCAACTTTCTTCTGGTTTGAATTAAATGTTTCTGATTTGTAATGATATTTTTGATTATACTGGTTTCTATAGCGTATGAAATATGATAGTATTTATTCATTTGTATCTTTCCCCAACACATGAGTATTCTAAATATTTTTTTACCTATTTTGGATCAATTTCATCTTCAATTTTGTTATTATCATTTGATGTATTTGAATTATCTTTCAAAAAAAATTCTATAACCTTTGATAAGGTAGGTTTATTTTCAAAAACTTTCTATCAAAGGAATCCATCACCATTTGTAAATTTTCATTCCAACATTTATAACTTATCCCATTGGGTGAATATAACATAAAAATACCTTCTTCATCATTACCATGAAATTTTTCAACATCTTTATTTTTGATCTTTGGTAAATGATGACTTCCAAAAACATTGAAATATTTCAATGAAGTGTTTTTTTTATACCACACTTCGTTGGAAGTAGTGTTGGATTAGAGCCTATAAAAATAATTTTAAATATAAAACAATACTAATAGATTCTCTCTAGTAAAACATGGATTGTTTATATTAGGCCAGCATAATTCATCCCATTTAAAAAATAATTTTATTTTTTTCACTTTATAATTCCCCATTTTATTATGAGGTGTATTGAGAACAATACTAATTTTTAATTACATGTTTCTTCAGATATTATTAAAAAACATTTTAGGTATACTGCCTTCCATTATCTTTTCTCAAATTATTCATATAAATAGTAATTTATCTCTCATCATCCCTTCTACAAAATCGGAATTATTCTATACCATCATATTTCTGCCTCATGAACATAATGTTGGTCAACTGAGATAAATCATTAATAAAATTTATTATGTAAAAAAATACACATTTTTTGAATGATGCCTTTTCAAACCACATTGGTATGAATGAATAAGATCAAGAGGTTTGGTATATTGATTTTCAAGCATCATCATCCTTTATTTTCAACTATGGGGATTTTCTAATAACATAATCATTGGAATGATTGTTCATGATTTTATACCTAAGGTGGATATGTACATGATTATATAGTTTTTTTTCATCTTCAAAACTCAAATAACAAAAGTTAAAATGTTTTCTTATCTAAAATAGATTTCTGTTTATTATTTCACCAATGGAAAAACTTTACCATCTTCCACACATCTAATGATAAATTAATATTTTATAAAAATTAATTGCTTTCCATCATATCAATATTATCCCACACTATATATATTATTATTTAGTTCATCAACTTATAAAACATCCATAGATTTCATTTTTTGGGCACGAATATATGATTTACCAATTCCTTTGATTTTATAGAACTATCAATCCTTAACATAGCTTATACCCCATTATGAATTCCAACATCTTTAAATAATTTTAAATAACCCAACACATGTGAGAAACATCCATTATTAAGAACCCATTATTTTTTCTTTTTTACTCAATCTTTGAGATGTCTTAATAGAAAAATATCTATCTTCAAATTTCCAATTTCCATACACTTTTTATTTTCATGCATAAGAACATTTTTTTATAAGATTAGCCATACATTGTTCAAAAAAGTTACCTACATGGTAACGTATTCCAAAAAAATCCTATGTGTAGGAAAACTAATTTTCATTGGATGGTTTCTAATATTTTTAGATTTTGATTCCGACTTCCTACAACTTATGAAGGTTACTTATATTTCTTCAATTATCCCCTCGCTCCTCATTTCATACCTATGTTTATGTAGATATTTGTTGTGTAAAAAATTATAAGTTCTTTAAAAACACTAAAAAATCATCAGTAATCACTAAGTTTAAGAATTCTATAGAAATATAATTCTTTTTTGTTATTTTCCTTCCATGTATAGTATTGTATTTTTTCCTCATAATGTAGGGAAAATTTCTTATTTAGGTTGTTTCAACAATTATTGATATTATATAATTATTACATCACTTATCAATCCATTATTTAACTATATATTTTCAACACTTGAAATGTTCGTAAAATCATATGAAATTTTACATTTAGTTGGTGAATATTTTACCTTAATTTGGTACTGAGTTCTTTATATAACTTGAGATGATCCAAATTTTTGTTACAGAGACTTGTTGAATTTTTCATTAATACTTTTTAAGGTATTTTTAACATAATTAAGACTTTATTAGTAATTTTACATTTTCCCTTACTTAGTTATATTTTTATTACTAAGATCATACATCATATTTTCCTATTTATTAGCTCAGAGTTTGAGGTTTACAATCTACTTAATTTACCCATCTTCTTACTTATGAACATAACTCCTTTATTTATTATCCTTTATATTGTCAATATTTTTCATTATGTTCTATTTATTTAGTTTTTTAATTTCTCAAGACTTTATTCACATTATCATTTGATCTAATATTCCCTATAACATTATTAACATAATTCTTATTCTTCACTGTATGAGGAATCTACATTTTTCACATCATTTTCCATAAATGTTCTTATCTTTTTATGAAATTTAATATTCTAAATAATTTTGGTCATTCGAGTCTGATTCAACTATTTTATTCAACATGATTCTTTTATTCCATGTGAACATCTTCTTTATACCAATGTACTACATTTTTTTCCCTATAATAGTTATTAAACATCTCCCATCAAGGTTTTTATTTATAATGATCTTCGTATGAACTTAATTTATTATTCATGAAATTCATTGAAAAATTGGTACTTATTATATATTTGAATATTTTGAGCGGAAGATTTCATCAATACATTCATCTACCTCTATAATGGACTGTATATATAAGAGACATGATCTTCTCATTAAATTCATGATATTATTTATGTTTTGAACCACTGGGATTTATATTCATAGAAACATGGATTTTTAACATCCTCATATCTTTAATATACATTTCATCCTTGTTATACTTTTATAATTCTTGATATTTTCTCATCCCATAAGAAAAAATAATTCCATTCATTTCATCAATAGATAATTAATCTTTATATTTTACAGCTTAAATTTATGATTCAAACCAATCGGGGATGTTTCTCATGAGCTTCCAGACAATAATGGAATATTCTAGGATATTTTCAAAACCACTAATGGTGAAAATGACATCATTGACTCTGGTAAAAGTATTGTCAATATTTTCTTCATATTGTATTCTAATTTCATCAAATTGGTTTCCCTATATTTTTATACTTTCCTTCTTTACTTGTGTTTTTATCTTGAAGATAAATTCATGATTTTCCGAAATTTCCTTATCTATTTTGGGACATATTAACTTCGTGAAAACATTTTTGAATAAAGACATAAGAATAAAAATTATATCCTTCACATTAACATCTATATTTATTTTATCATTAAAAATAATATTATCATTATTCTCAATCAGTGGAAACCCAATAGTTACTTCAAATATATCATTTAGGTCAAGTGGTAGAAGGTAGGGAATCATCATTTTTTTTTCAAAGATGATTAATTTTTCTATTAAGGGTATTAATACCTATTTATTTAACTATATAGATATTTTATATTTAAGGTATCAATAATAATTGATGTTTCTTATGATCAAAGATACACTAAGAAGGGGGAAGATGAATCATTAGTTTCCTTTTTATAAATTTCCATCTTT
The DNA here is from genome assembly GCA_963277665.1 of Viscum album. NCBI lineage: Eukaryota > Viridiplantae > Streptophyta > Magnoliopsida > Santalales > Viscaceae > Viscum > Viscum album. The sequence goes on from OY728132.1 coordinate 659,712,230, forward strand.
ATGAAATTGAACCCCTATATCTTGTTATATTTTCTTCAATATCAACATTTATAAAATTATCACAAGCATGAAATGATGTGAAATTTAATAAGGATTAGAATATTTATAATGTTAGACCTCATTATGAGAACCTATATTCATTCCATGGCTACTCTTAGGGGTCTATAAAAAATAAATATGAGAAGAGAGTGAATAAAATATTGATTTAACTCTCTTTAGACTCCTTTTATCACTAAATACATATGATTATATTTAATTATATATGTTTACATATTTTTCTTACAAAAAATATGCCAAAAAATGGTATCATAATAAATTATACTCTACAATGGTTCATTCATAATATTTGACTAATTTTCTCCATCCATTATTCTATATCTGGTATGTGACCATCTAGTGGGCTTTATTTGGTATTAACTATTAATTTCACCTCACTGAAATCTATGATTATTATACAAACAAAATTCTTATTATTCCAAAAATATATTAACCTCAATTGTATCTCCTCATTAACTCTATTTGTTTCTCTTTTTAGTTCTCTGAACAAATGTTCTATCTGATACTCTGTCTTGAAATATCTCTTTAGAATATATCAACATTAAACTCAAATTATGTTGGAAATTCATGATGACACAAACAATACATAACTTTTAAATTTTTCATCTATGAATAGTGTCAAGAATGATGTAATTTTCAACCCTATTTATAGGTTCTCTAATAATGGAAAAGTTGGGAAATCCTTATCATTTTTTGGCTCAGTAAAATACAAAATTCTATATTTCTCATAAATTTTAATTTTTCTAAAAATTTCTCATGGATTCAAGAGATATGTCAAATATTCTTGAATATACATTAATTCTCCACGAAATTAATGATTTTTTATTAAATAAACTAAATAAATAACCACATAAAAATAAAAACTTTTATTTTCATATTTTTCATTTTATAATGTTTAGTAGAAATTTTCATCCAAAATTTTATTTTCTAGAAGTAATTTTACAATGATTGAACATTCATTTTCCATTTCTCTTCATTAAATTTTCTTCATAATAAAATTTCACATGGTATATCAACATTATTATTAATATGATCAATTTCCTTTTTCTTAGACATTATAAACCACTCCTAAAAAATATAATTTATTGGACTTCCCCATAAACTGCGTGTTTGATAGATTTACTAAAATAATGTTTGATCATAATAACTTTATATCATCCATTTCTTCTTCATATATTCTCAGCATCAGTATGCACCTTCCTATGATTTTTATATACATAACACAACTGAATATGTTTGATTACAATGATACAAATTTAAGGACTTTAGTCCCTTGAAAACATTCCTTAACTAAAAAATCAAGCTTCAACTTCATTGTATTTTCCTCATGCATCTGTTTAATTTATTTCATTATACAAAAACCAAAAGACCATAAACTAAATTATTAACCAATTTATAATTTATTGTAGTAAAAAATTTCCCATAAATATTTTCATATTAAAAAATCTTCTTTTGAAACACATATATTTTTTCATCTAATGAGAGAATTAAACATTTCTATCCTAAAGATTTTGATTATTAAAACCCATTACTTAATCAATTTAAAAATTATTAACTATTATTAACCCATAATGTATTAATAAAAATTGGTGTCACTTCTCTTATACGATGTCTACAATTACAGATCTTTAGGCTCTTTACAAAATGTCTTCTATCTTTTAATTCTTCCGGAGAAACCCACTTTTCTGATCAAAATTCTATCTTGAAAAAATGAATCTCTTGATTTCCCTATAATATGTCATGATATTTTCATAAATATAGGTATTTTAATGATCATTATAACACCATATTAAATATATATAAATTTTTAATAAACTTCCATGTTTCTTCCTTCACCGACTTCTTTATAACAACAACTTTCACAATTTACATATTATCTTCATTTCCTGTTAGAAAACAATCTCTTAAAAATGTTATTTTTCAAAAAATACAAAACATTATTATCAAATACTCACAAAGTATATTCAATGTATTTTTTGGATGAAGATCAAATTTCAACATTCTTTATCCATCCTAGAAGTATGACTATGTATAAAGATCTAAATAAATATTTATGGTGAGACAACATGAAGAGAGATAATGAAGAGTATGTATGTTAATTTTTGGTATACTATAATGTGAAGTATAAGAGATAAAAATATAATGGGATGTTACAACCATTTCCCATACTTGAATAAAAATTGTAGAAATAATAACATATTTATTTAGACTCCCCGAAACATCTAGAGGACATCATTCTATTTGAGTTGTAGTTGATAACCATATTAAGTCCTTAAACTTCATTAAAATCAGAAAATATTTCTCTCTTGATCGTATTTATAGAATATAAATTATGTTTTAATTTTTCATGGATTACAACATTCTATTGTACCTGGACACGATTTGAAGTTTACCTCAAGGTTTTGGTGAAGTTTTCAGTGGAATCTGGATATAAGGTTGAGTTTTCAATACTTTTTGTCATACATAGATTGTTAGTTAGTACGAGAGAACAATTCAACTATTGAGGATATTTTAATAATTATTCTATGTATTTAAATGTTGTTTGGGATCAATATCTTACTTTTTTCGAGTTCTCCTACAACAATAGCTTCCACTCTAGAATTCAGATGGATAATTATGAAGGGCTCTATTGAAAGATGTCTAGAACTCCAAAATTATGGGATAATTTTAGAGAATGAAATATTTTGGGATGTAATATATAATATAAAATGATAGATAATGTCAATACCACTCCATGGAACATCATGGAATATCAGAGTTGATAAAAAATTTATACTAAAAATCATTAGTGAAGTCAAGATGTTGATGTTAATGGGAAGTTATTTTCGTGATTCTCTCCATGGTAGAAATATATGAGATTAGGAAAGAAGGGAATGTTGATCCATAGGTATAATGGACCCTATGAACTCAATGATTGATTTGGGATGGTTTCTTATTACCTGATTGTTCCTCTTATTCGATATCAGGTTCACGATGTATTCCATTTATCATACTGGATTAAATACCTAAATGATCCTTCACATGTCTTAAAATCTGAGGTTCTACCAATATATGATGATCTTTAATATGGAAAAAACCATTAAAAATATTGAATAATAGAGATAATGTGATATGGAACAAGATTACTCTCTTGGATAAAGTTATCTTGTTTTCCTCTATGAGTAATCAGGGAAAGAAAACTTGCCCACCGTCTTCTCAAGCTATCAGAAGACCTAGGAGGAATAAGGGCTCAGATAGTTCAAAAGAAGGGAGTACTAACTCCAATCATAGGTTCCAATGATTTTTTTGGAATTGTTAGGGTATTGATATCTCTGAGACATATAATGTTCTTAAAATATTTCTTTTAACTCATAAGACAAACTTTTTTGCTATTGCTAATCCTAAAATTAATTTTTTATCGAAATTATTGCATCTTTGTTCTTATGGTTATACTTTCCTTGGTGCTTACAAATATGGTCCTACTATTGAATCCCTTTGGATTTTTTATCATTCATCCCTGTAGTCTGTTAATTATTTCAATGTTTCTGAACAAATATTTAACTATGATTTTTACTATGATGGTTTACATTATTTTTTCACTATGATATATTCTATGAATAGATATCAAGATAGAATACCTATTTGATAGGATCTTAAGATTCTAGATAACATTATCCATGAACCCTGGTTTGTGATTGGGGATTTCAATGCAATTCTTACCTCCAGTGAAAAATAAAATTCTCGTCCCATTATTCTATCTCCTTAAAATAATTCAAATCACTAACTGAGGATTGTAATCTTATCGAAATCAATCTCAATAGTGCTAAATTCACATGGCATAAAATATAATACAATAGGGTAGTGGCTAGAAAACTTGATAAAGACTTCACTAATATTCCAACTATTGATAAATGGGACTCTATATCGAGTATTACATTAAATAAGATCAACTCGGATCATCATACCATTTTTTTAGTCTTTTCACTAATAGTATTAAACCCACTCTTCCTTTAAAATTCAATAATGCTTTGAATTCGGATCCTGAATGTACTGACATTATCAAAAACTTTTGGGAAGGCATGAGGCATAAAAATGATGCCTTTTATTGCATCACTAAATTAAAACACCTTAAGAAATGCCTAAATGGTTGGTGTAATTCCAAATCTTAATAACTCGACAAAGACATGTCCTCTATTGAAATTGAGCTTACTCAAATTCAAAACTCCAATACTTTATCTAACTTCTCTTTGGATCCTCAAATAGAAATCAATAGTTCTCTGAAATTCAACTCTCTTCTGATTCTCAATGATAACATGCGATAGAAAATATTCAAAACTCAATGGATTTCAGACGGAGATATAAATACAAAGTTCTAAAATTCTCTCTAAAGAATTAGAAAACCATGTATACCTTTATATTTTCTCAGAGATGATGACACCATCCTTGACACTGCAGAAGCTATTTTTAATCGCGGGGTCTATTATTTTCATATTTTGTTGAATGTTATGGATTTTGAAAAAGATCTCCTTCCGGATATCATTGATACTATGGTGACTGGCGAGGACAACGACTATATTATAAGCAACCCTCTTGATTATGAAATCAAATACACTATATTTAGCTTTAATACTAATAGTTCCCTGGGTCCTGATGGTTTTAACAATGGTTTTTCCAACATTATTGGGATATTATTCATTTGGATGTTTTCAAAATTTTCAAAGCTTTCTTTTCCAATGGTATTCTTCAGCATGGCTTGAATTCCCAATATTATACTCTTATTACTAAAGTTGACAATGCTTATGAGATTCATCTTTTTCGCCCAATTTCACTTATTACTACCATTTTAAAAATTATCTCTAAACTCCTTGCTAATATAATTACTTCCATTGGTAATAGAATTGTTTTTTGGAATCAATTTGTTTTTATCAAAGGTAGGTATATTCAAGATGGAATATCTCTTGACTCGAAATGCACTAACATCTTAAAAAAAGTCATTAGAGGAGGAAGTGTTTCCATTAAACTTGACATTAGGAAATATTTTGTTACCATGGATTAGAATTTCATTTTCAAGGTTCTCAAAATCTTTGGTTTTAATGACTCTTTTACCGGTATGATAATCACTTTATTAAATTTGGCATATATCTCTATTATTGTCAATGGTGACCCTAAGGGATTATTTAAATGAACCAAAAAGTTAGGCAATGAGATTTTATTTCTCCCATTATCTTTTTTATAGTGGATGATTACTTAAGAATATTTATCACTCGACTTTTTAATCAAAACAAGATTAAACCTATTCAGACCTGTAGAAACTTAAATGTTCCCACACATATTTTATACGTGGATGACATAATCCTATTCTTATATGGTGATAAATGGAATATCAAAAATCTTAAAAATTCCATATTTCATTAGGAAGAAATCACTGGTCAATCCATAAGTTGAAGAAAATACTTTCTGTTTTTCAGAAATTTGATTGCCTCTACCAGAAAAAGTAATATCATTAACTACTTAGGTTTCAAGGAAGGTTATTTTACCTTCACTTATCTTGATGTTCCTATAATTTGGGGAAAGCCTAAATCTTGTCACTTTTATAGCATTATTGATCAAATTACCAATCACCTTTCTTCTTAGAAGGGTAAATCCATATCTATGGATGGATGAATTTGTCTTGTGAAATCTGAAAACGATTCCAAAATGATATACTCGATGATGGTATACAAATGGTCTGCACGTCTCCTTAAGGAAATTAAAGTTTTCATTAAAAAATTTGTTTATAACAGAAGCATGCTTTAAAAGAAGCTTGTGACCATCTATTCGGCTACATGTTTTAATCCTTTAGACAAGGGTGGTCTTGGAATCAAAAATCATAAACTCTTTAATGACGATCTCTAGGCTAGGTTGATCTGGAGGTTGCTTCATAATAGTTTTGATTCCACTAATTTAATAAATAATGATTCCTTACTAAACTTAAGAATGGAAATTTGAACTACACCACTTCTTCCATATGGTCATCTGTTAGGAATTCTTCCACCAACATTATGAATAACTCTAGATGGATTGTTAGTAATAATTCTTACATGAATATTTGGCTTGCAACTGGACTGGAGCTCCTTTAATCACCATGCTACCTCCCAATTCTCTTCCTAATAAAACCAAATCCACCATAAGGGATGTTTTTAATTCTCACAACATCATCCTTCCTAATAACATCAGTTATGTTATTGACAACTACCCATTCTCCAACTCTGAGGATATTCTCATTTGGGAACCTGCTTATAATGGTGTTCTTGATTCCTAAATTTTTTAAAATTACAATTTCATTAATTCTAATTATAGCTTATTTTGGTTAAAATATTTTATAAAACCTTGGATTAAGCCCTCGAGACTTACTCTTGTTTGGATTATTCCTCATAACAGGGTCCCTATTGATGTTTTTCTGCAATCTTTTGGGATCCAACTTTTCTCTAAATGTATCCTGTGAAACCAACATAGAGAATATACTAATAAACTATTTCTATCTTGTGCTACTACTGCACCTCTTTTGAATTACATTCTTGACATATTTTGTTGCATATGGTTACTTCATGATTCTATTAGATCTCAATTGCAGCGTTGTGTATATTTTGAATCTTTTCAACAAATCAAGAATCTTTTCTTGACTATTGTTGCGGAGATCCTCCATGTGGTCTAGTATGATAGAAATAATATTTTTCATAATAACTTCTCATTCAGACTTAATTCAGGTAGGACGTGGATTCTCACTTCAATTCGTGATGCTGCCTCGATTCAGAAAGAATATTGTGACAACACTGTTGGTGACTTTGAGATCATTCACCGACTCAGGATTGCTAGTTTGTACAGACATCCTAGACACACCTTTGAGGTATTCTGTCAAGCCCTACTTCAAGGATGGATCAAAGTGAACTTTGATGGTGCCTCTAAAGGAAACCCGGGTCTTGTAGGGTGTGGTGGTATTTTTAGTGATTATCTTGGAAGGTGTCACTAATGCTTATTTGGTGGGTGTGGTACGACCTCGTCTCTAAAATAGAAAATGATTGGGGTGATCCATGCCATTGAATTTTACAAACAAAATGGTTGGAACAATATTTGGATTGAAAGTGATTCAACCACTATTGTCCATGCTATTTAAAAGAGGGTGGTGCACCATGCCCGGCCCCTTACTTCCCATTGGATGAATTGTCTTACTTCACTCATGGAAATCAACTACATTGCTACTCATGCCTTTAGTGAAGTGAACATGGTTGTTGATGGTCTTTCCAACAAGGGAGTCAACCAGGTCATTACTTGGCTGGATGATTTTCCTGGTGATTTTCTCCCATTTATGAAAATTATAGTAATAAAATTTCATCATTCAAACTCTTGTAATTTTTTTTTCATTATTCAATAAATTGTTCATTGGCCTTTGACTGAGGCACCACCTTTCTAAAAAAACAAATCTATTTACCAAAAAATATATATATTAATATTGACCATTCGATTCCAACATATCATTTACCAATAGTTGAATCTATTTCTTTATCATACTAATACCAACATTTGTTTTACCAACACATGAATCTGTTATTAATAACGTTATTATCGACACATCGTTTTCCATCAAAAAATGTTACAATAAACCATTGAATAAAAAAATATTTTATCAATAACCAATCAAGAGAAACCTAGTGTGTATATTTGAGAGGATTGGAATTTTTAAAAACATTTCTGGGTTTAGGGTTAGAATAATTAGAGAAATGGGGCACCCAAATGCCAAAATCAATTGGCGTTTTGAAATTTACCCCAAAATGCCTAATCAATTGGCATTGTGGCCCCGCACCTCATCCCTTTTCTAATATATATATATATAATATAACTAAATCATTATATTTATATGAATACATATTTTTTATTAATAATTATATATAATTATATATAATATAAATTTATATAAATTTAACTAATTATAAATATAAAAAATATATAATCGTAAATATAACAAATATATAATGATAAATATAATAAATATAATAAATATATAACTATAACTATAATAAATATATAATTATAAATATAATAAATATATAATAATAAATATAATAATTATAAATATATAATTATAAATATAATAAATATATAATTATAAATATATTTATAAATATTTATATATTTAAAATTATATATATTATAAATAGAAAATTAATACTTATATAATTATAAATATAATAAAAATATAATTTTAAATATAACAAATATATAATTATAAATATAATAAATGCATAATCATAAATATATAATTGTAAATGTATAATTATAAATGTATAATTATAAATATTAGAAATATGTATTTATAAATATAACAAATATATAATTATAAATACAACAAATATATAATTTGAACTATAATTAATATATAATTATAAATATAATAAATATATAATCATAAATATGACAAATATATAATTTTAAATATGATAAATATATAATCATAAATATGAAAAATATATAATTTTAAATATGATAAATATATAATTATAAATATAATAAATATAATTAATATAAAGAATAAATTTTATTAAATTTCAAACCTCAAATATGTGAAATTATAAAAACAAATAATAAAACATAATTTTCCCATAAATATAAAAATATAATAATTATAAATATATCATTATAATTATAATTAATATATAATAATAAATATTAAAAATATATATATTATAAATTTAATAAATATAAATATTAGAAATATATAATTATAAATATAAAAAATATATAATTATAAATATAAAAAATATATAATTATAATTAAAATAAATATATAATTATAAATAAAATAAATCTAAAATTATAAATATAATAAATATATAATCATAAATATAATATAACTATAATAATTATAAAAAATAGAAATATAATTATAAATATACACCACAAGTCGGCGCCCATATCCTGCCCTCTACCTTCCTGGTGGAATCTCTCACCGTCCAGATCAAGAGACTAGACTGCCGCCACCAGTGCTGCATCTTCCATTCGGTACCCCACTAAAACCCTAATCGGCGACTCTTCGTCTTGGCCATTTCCACCGCCTATTCTATGTTCGGCCTCACATCTCTCTTCCCCACGTCACATCTACCACCCTGCTCCGACCTCATTGCCTATTGTCCCACCTCACTTCTTATCACCCATATCTCCCCCTACATCTAATTCCCTCCTAGGTTATCTCTTCACTCGTGTTCGGCGACACGTTCTTCTTATTTCTTGGGATGATATGTGGGGTCGGTCTCCTATAGTGATTTTGATGTTTTTTTGGTTTCTTAAAGTGTTTTTACTTTAGGATTTCTTCCCCATCACTCTCTCTTTCATTTTCTCCAGTCTTCCCTTAATGAGTCATTTAGGCCAGCCTCCGTATCTCAAGAAATACATGGATACGCAGATTCAAATTAAGTTGAAAGATAATCACATGGTGGTCAGAATACTTCATAGTTTTGATCAGTTTATGAATTTGGTCTTTGACAACACCATTGAATAGTGATGGTAATGAAAAAATGATATTTCCATGGTGGAGATTCAAGGGAACATCGTGGTGACTGTTGAATATCTGGAACTGATAGGTCAAACCTAGTGACAGGGTTTGCCGATTTTTTGGAATGTTGCTTAATAGAGGGGTTTTATTAATAAATTGAGTATTGTCTTGGATATATGATGTATGATTTTTCATCCCTTCCTTCATGAATTTTACTATGCCTTACATTTTTATAGAAGTAGAATGTTATTCTAAGGAATTTTTGGTCATTCAAGATTTGGTGTCAATTTATATTCTCTCTATTAAAAATGACTATAATAAATTGACAAATTTTCCCCCATTTTTCATCTCTAGTGGCCCTACTAAATCATTTAGGAGAGTTATTTTTTCAATTTTTTAAAAAATAATTTTTTTGAAAACGGCTAGGGAAAAAATATTTTTCAAAATGCACTGCAAAGGTGGCATCGGCGATGCCGCCTTTTCATTTCGGGTGAAAGGGGGCATCGCGACTACTGCCTTTGCACTGCTGGCACGGATCGCTGATGTGGCGAAGGTGGCACCCGCGGTGCCGCTTTTCTAGATGATGTCATACAAAAGGTGCCGCCTTTGCCTCCACACCCTATAAAAGGGTAGTGCCCCTACCCTTAAACTCACTTCCAAACACCCATTTACCTCTCAATTTCACTCTTTTTCAGCAGAGTTTGCGGTTTGAAATTTTTGGAAAGCTTTTAGTGGTATGGTTTTTAATTTAATGTTTTTTATTTCGTTGAATTGTTTTTAGTTAAATATTTTTGTAAATTTAATTTTTTTTATTTATTTGAATTGTTTATAGATAAATATTTAATTATTTAATAGTTTAGTAGTTTTAAATTTTTTTTGTTTATTAGATTGTTTAATTAGTTATATATATTTAAGAATTATAATTATCATTAGTATAAATTAATTTAGGATTCTTTTAATTAAATTTTGGTATCATAAATACTATTTTATCTAAGCAATCAAATCCTTGTCTGGATATAAACAAGTGAATGTGGTTATGGCATAGATGTACCTAGGGGTAAAACCCAAAAACACCAATTTGAGCTAGACTCGAACAAGAATTGGTGTACAACAACGGGCCTTACAGCATTCTAGTTTGACACTCCCAGGAGATATGCTTAAGATATGCATATTTCATTATAAACTACTAAAATATCTAAGAAAAGAAATGATAAATTGATAATTTAGTAATGATGTTGATAGTTATTATTAGGAATGATTCATTAGAAATTAATTAATAAATAACATAGAGTTAAAAATAAAACTACATTTCAAATGATATTAAATAACTTAAACAACATGGAGTTAAAAAACAACATGGATTTAAAAAACAAAACGGAGTTAAAAAACAACATGGATTGAAAGTGAAAAAATAAATAACATGAAATATAAATAACATGGAGTTAAAATATAAATAACAGAAGTTAAAATATAAATAACATGGAGTTAAAAAATAAATAACATCATGTTTTGAGCTTCTGTCCTTTATTGCAGTGAATTAGATATCAAAATTTTAGAAAACCCATGTGACAACAGGTGTTCTGAAATTTTAATATCCAATTCACTACAAGAAAGGTGAGAAGCTCAAAACAAGATGTTATTTATTTGTTAACTCCATGTTATTTATATTTTAACTCTACTATGTTATTGAATAAATAATTAATAATTTAGTAAGGAATAACTAATTATTGAAGAATGATTAACTAATTAAAAAGTGTACTAAGAAATATCCTAGTTTAGGATATAAAATCTTTTAAAATTTAAGTATCATAAAGATTTTATAGTTTAGAAGAAATAGTTAATATTTTAACGTGAGGTAAAATCCAACTTATTTTTACTAAGTAGTTTAATTACATCTTCAAAGTATAAAATCCAACTTATATTTGTAAACATCATTATAAATGTCGCTTACATTATCAAAATCTTGATCAAAAAACTTTTTTAGTTAGAGCATAATGTTTGCCAGTGTGTACTGCTATGGGGAGTTATTCAAACCGAGAAATGATCTTCTTACAGTACACAACCAATAACAGTGGTTAATACAACTGATTGTGTAACCCTAAGTGACCTTCAAGATAGAATTCATGGCTCATTAAATCTAGGACCCGATCAAAAGATCAAGTCAATGTGTTATAGAAATTTGTAGTTTCCGTCAACATTGTGGAATCTAGCGTGTCCATTGGTTGATGATACGCAATGGATCCAAACAATTAATTTGTTTTCTCAATGGTCGAATGGTACCATAATGGAGTTATATGTTGATGTTTCTACTGTACAACAACAACATCCAATTGTACAAAGACGTAGACTTACAAGAGTAATTGAAGATAGTCCACCCCATGAAGTTGATAATATTACAAATTATGCAGAAGAGTACAACCGATTTGATCTCCCAGATATACATGTTTACCCAACATCTGATGAGGATTTTTGTAATAACTAAATATATTGTGATAATAGTGGTGATGAGGAAGGAACAACAGAAGTTTCGATAAATGCATTAGTTGTACAGCAGGCTCGACCTACAATAAATCATCCACCACTCTTTGCATCTTGGTCAGTAGCAATGGCACGTGTGCCTAAATTTGAATATAATTTTCTCACAATGGAAACTGAGTTTCCTGGAGTTATACTAGATAGGTTTAGTGAGATGGACAAAAATTTATATATTGGAAGGAATTTTCCAATAAATATGCATTAAAAAGTACGCTAAAGAGATTTTACATTGAGAGGAATTGTAGCTATGTAGTTTACCAATCAGACTATAGAAAATATGTCATACGGTGTGAGAAGTATGGGGATGATTATAGATTTTGATTGAGTGTGATTCCGGAAATTGGATTTGGAGGTTGGAGAATCTCGAGGATTGAGGCAGCTCATACTTGCGTTCAACCAAGCCAGACACAAGATCATACTTCATTGGAGGCAGAATTTGTGTCATCCATTCTTGTAGAGATGATTAGGACATGTCAAGATTTTCCGATAGCCCTTTTTCAAGAGAGGATACAGTAGAAATTTGGTTATAAGATTTCATATAATAAGGCATTTATGGCGAAACAGAAGGCAATTTTGAAGGCCTCTAGTGATTGGGATGACTCATATCGAGTATTTTCGCAATTGATATCTATACTAAGTCATCATAACCAAGTTGTATTCCATATTGATACAAATAAATATGTGTCTCATGATAACAGAGTTAATCCATCTCGTGTTCAATTTCATCGATTGTTTTTGGAATTCCTCCCATGTATCTCTGCATTTGGTTTTAGCAAACACTTCATTAAAATTGATGGAATGTTTCTATACAAAATATACAAGGGCATATTATTTATTGTGGAAACCCAATATGAAAACCATTCACCTCATCCTCTTACATTTTCCATTGTAGAGAAAGAAAATTATGAATCATTGAGTTGGTTTTTGGCATGTATCAACAACCATTTCCCCAACATTCAGGGCATATGTTTGATATCTGATTGGCATCGGGCAATTAGTGAGGAAATCAATGCGGATCATGATACATGGATTTACCCAAATGCATATCATCGGTTCTGTATTAGACACATTTCTAGCAACATGCATAAAACAATCCACAACAAACCGATGAAGAGGGCAATCACCAAACTTGGTACACATTGTATTAGTTATTTTTTTATATCAATGTAAAGATAAATTCAAAATATATTAAATATCATCTATTCTGTGTAGCATATGAATCATATCAATAATAGTTTGAAGAACGTTTCGAACAAATCTATCATGTTAATGAAGAATTTTACAATTATATGATGCTAATTCCAAAAGAAAAATAGACATTTGCATATGATGGGGGGAAAAGGTATGTACACATGACCACCAACATTTTAGAGTGCATCAATGGTGTCTTCAAAAGAATTCCAATAGTATACTTGTATGTGAGTTTTTTTAATGAATAGATCAAGGACGTTCTACAGTATCCTTTTGAAGATGATAAAGGATAAAGATTTGGTGATGAAGAGTTCGATGGGCTATGTGGAATTGTTGGTGTTTTCATCTGATCAACTGGGCCTGGGGAAATGGGGTGACAATTGTGGAAGAAATTATAATGGTTGGATGCATGGTGGTGTTGAAGGGGTTGGTATTTACAGTAATGGGAACATATGAGCATTTCATGTGGCATATCTTTCACCATACCCTTATGCGGCTGGATGTTGATATGGATATGGACATGACGGGGTGGAAGAATGGATTTTTTTGTCCCATGAAAAAAGATATAACATGTTTACATGCATCAAAGATTATAGATTTATGTGATACAAGTGACATCATGCATCACATTGATTCGGGTTTAACTCTTATAAGTTTAATGAATGTTTAAATTTTCTTTTATATTGGTCTTATGGTTTATATTTTATAGACTTTCAAAGTCATGTACTTGAATCATTTTAACTTTCAAGTAGGCAGTTTTGAAAGCTTTTAAATTATTTTTCATAAACATTTTTATGAAATGATTTTTTTTCAAAAATTTATTATATGTTTAATCAATGTTTAATGTTTTGTTTATATTGGCCTTATGGTTTATATTTTATAGTCTTTTAAAGTCACATACTTGAATCATTTTTAACTTTTATGTAGGCGCTTTTTAAATCTTATAAATAATTTTTCATGAAAATTTTTTATGAAATGATTTTTGTTTTAAAAAATTTCTTATATGTTTAATCAATATTTAAAGTTTCGTTTATATTGGTCTTATGGTTTATATTATATAGTCTTTCAAAGTCACGTACTTGAAACATTTTTAACTTTCAGGTACGCGGTTTTGAAAGCTTATAAATTATTTTCATGAACATTTTTTATGAAATGATTTTTGTTTTCAACAATTTCATATATTTTTAATCAATTTTTAAAGTTTTTTTTATTGGTCCTATGGTTTATATTTTTATAGTCTTTCAAAGTCAGGCACTGGAAACATTTTTATGTTTCAAGTAGGCGGTTTGGAAATCTTATAAATTATTTTTCATGAATATTTTTTATGAATTGATTTTTGTTTTCAACAATTTCTTATATGTTTAATCAATTTTTTATTTTTTATTTATATTGATCTTATGGTTTATATTTTATAGTCTTTCAAATTCACGTACTTGAAACATTTTTAACTTTCAGGTAGGCGGTTTTGAAATATTATAAATTATTTTCCCTGAACAATTTTTATTAATTATATATATAAATAAATATATAAAAAAACAAAAAATTAAATCAAAATTTTCAAAAATTATAATTTTTACAATTTTTTATGAATTATATATATAAATAAAAATATAGACAAAACAAAACAAAAAATCATAACAAAATTTTAAAAAATAATAATTTTTTTGTTATGTGAAAGGAGACATCCTCCTGAATTTTTTTTATGAATTATATATATATATAAACAAAATAAAACAAAACATAAAAAAATTCAATTTTTTTTTGTTAGTGGAAAGGCAACATCATGGGTGTCGTCTTTTAGCCGCAGTGCAAAGGCGGCAGCCACGATGCCGCCTTTGCGGCACATTTTGAAAAATATTTTTTCCGTAACCGTTTGCTCCAAAAAGAAATTTCAAAAAATGAAAGAAAAACTTTCATTTAGGATGTCCCACCAAGCCCAGAGTTGCATTAGTCTATACATATTGCTTCGATAGGTACTAGAATCTTCATCATTCTTATACTCCCTGGTAGAGAAGGGTTGTCAAGTCTGTTCCTGCTTTTGTGTTGTTATTCTTATATTTTGAAAAATGAATTTAGTGGGGGATTTGATTGAGTTGGTGTTTTTTTGATGTTTAGTTTTTTTCTCAAATGGTTTTTGAAGGAGATGATTCAAACATACTATATGATGGTGTAAATGTTCATGATTTTCCAATTTTGGCATTGATCTATGATGAATTTCAATGTTTCAGTTTTTATATTGGTTGGAATGTATGACATTGTATGTCAATATTTTCTTGTATGTGATGTTTTCTACTAGAATAAGACACTGAAAAATGATGTTTTATGTTTGAATTTTTATTCTCTAGAATGGAGGTAGTAGTTGATATCATCACAAACTATAGAAGTACCCTTTTAAGGCAATTATTGGTACTGATCTGGTATGTAATCATTCTGGAAGCATGTACTAAACTTATATGATGTATGTAGGTTTTTTTTGTTTATTAAAAATTGTATCTTCATGAAAGTATTTATTTCTTAGTATTCTTACATGTAGAATTACTCTAGAACCTAATTTATTGTTTGATTTTATCAATTCAATATATAAAAAATTAAATTCAATATAATATGTGATGATTTTTTCGTATATTATAACTATATTAAATCAGACTTAGAAGTCATATGTTTTTTATTTATATATAAAATATATTTGATAACATGTATTTCGATTCTATTATCATTCAATTTCACTTAATTTGTTTATACATTCATTTATTTCTATTCTGGTTTCAATTCACGTAGATATTTAGCATGGATTTGTGGCTATACACTTTTTTGTGCGTGGTATGGATCTTGGAGCTAAAGGGTGTGGCATAACTACGACTTGAGGTTCCTCATTAATAGTAGAGATAACTTGATTTGATGAGATGTCAAAATATACGAATGAAAAATTATCATACTATGCAGATCATTTTTTTATATTTTCATTTATTTAAATTTTGGTTTTACTTCATATATATATTTTTCAGTGATTTTGTGGTATGGTTTTTGGTTGTGTGTGGTGTAGATCTTGGAGTTTATGGTTATGAAATAGCATTTAATTGAGATTCCATATGGGTACTGGCGATGACATGATTTATTGAGACATAAATAGGGATGGTGAATGAAAGATTGTCATTCTATGGAAATAATTTCTTAATACATGTGTGTTTTTTTTATTAATGAAGATATTTTTCACAGTTTTGTGGGTATACTATTTGATTTTGTGAATTTTAGATATTGGAGATGAAGGGTGTGGTGTAACAGAAACTTGAGTATCCTCACTAATACTACAGTTGACTTGGGTTGTTTCTATTAATGGATTTCTTGAGGGTGATGAAATATCTTCGGTGTAAGTAACTATTCTTTTACTATAATGGGTGATGGAGGATTGCAGTCATGAGATGTCATGAAATTTTTTCATTTGGGGGGGGGGGGGGTTGGGTGTGAAGGTCGGGGTTTCATAAATAGATCATGAGTTTTTTATTTTCTTTTTAGCTATCAATCAACTTCAACTATGTATTGATTCCTTTTATATTAAATTTTATTATTAATTTAATTAATCTATTTCTATGTATGAAATCTTTGGAAAATATTATTCTATTTGATAATTATAATTGGTGTATTATATGTGTTGATTTAATAAATAAAATATAATTTTTTTCATGAAATATAAATTTATGAATTTTATTTAATTGTAATTTATAAACATAAATTATATGTCGGTAATATTATTACCAACAGATATATTTTTCATATGTATCTATTGTTATACACTTTGAACAAAATATATATTATATATTGGTACTATTATAATTGTAACTGAAATTTTTAATTTTTCACAATAACATTTAGTGATAGAGTTTTTACCGATAGTTTAGTGGTAGTAAAATTTATTTGGTAAAGGAATTTACTAATAAAAAATGCACTTTTACCAATAGATATTCCCATGTTGGAAAAGATAATTATTTTTAGTGATGTTATGTCAGTAGTGTGAATTGGAATACCCAATTTTTAAAACAAACAATATAAAGTACTTATATAATGTAAATATATTTATAAATTTAAACTCACTTTTTAGTAAAGTCATTATATGGATCAAATATATATTTTTCATAATTTTTTTTATTTCATTTTATGAGGAAATAATATAATTAATTTCCTTAATTTGTATAATATTTATCTGAAAAAATTAAAATCATTTTTTAATGGATAATTTAAAATTTATCTAAGAGTGAATTTTTCCAAATTTTATAAAAAATTAATTTTTCATTGAATAGTGAAAATATTGATTTTTATTGAAAACAATGTTTTTGTTTCATGAATTTACAAAGATTCATTATATTTAAAAAAATTAAAAGTAACATTAGTTCATTTATATTATAATTTTTCTAATTAATGTTATTTTAATTTATTTTATATTGGATATTAGTGTCGAATATTTTTATACTTCTGAAAGCTTTTTTCTGGAAAAATCATTTTCATCGTGTCTCATGGGTTTAATTTTGAATTAAATTTTTAAACTTCTATGAATTTGAAATATAAAAAGGGAAACCATTTTTGGAATCAAAAGTTTAAAATTTTGTAAATTGGTCCCTTCTGTTTTCTGTTATTATAAATAGTAATTGTGGTAAACATTTATCACTTTGGTGAAGGGGAAACACCTAAAAAAGAGTTACAATATTTGGATGGAGCTTAATTATTTCTACAATACTTTATGTCATCCTATTATATGAGTTTAGTTTTAAAATTACCACCAATTCATATAATATATTTCCCCTTGGTGACAGTTTTCATTGATGACGAACATCATATTCTTTTATGAAAAGGATAAATACAAAAATTCCACTCTCTTGAATTTAATATATCGAAAAAATTACATAATGATACATACTGTATAAGTTAAATTATAAATTATAATTTTTAGGATTATTTAATTTTTTTAATCACGTCAATTTATTCTATATTTTTAGTGAAGAAATAATTACAATTAATACTTATGTAACAATGATATAGTACTTGTAAAAGAAGTAGAAGAATCAAAGTAAATGATTAAAAAAAGTAATATATTTTGGATTAATAATGTTGTAGAAAAATATTCATTTTTAATTATAATATAAAACTTATGGTAGAATAAGGTATATTCTAATTTCATACCAATCATAATGTTTTTAAAGTAAAATTCAATGAATATTGTAAAAAACATTTATGTTATTTTATGTTATACAAGATTTTATTAAATTATTTTAAATTAATAAAAATTATGAAATGGGACAAGTAGGACAAGAAATACTCAAAAACATGTTCCAATTTTAATTAATTATCTAATTATTACCTTATATTTATATTTATTTTCCTATAATAATGAAAATTGTGTTACTACGTTTATGGTTAAAATTGGAGAACGAAGGGGTTAAAAAAATAATGATCAAAATGGCCTTGAAACATGTATATATTTCAATTTATTACTATAGATTGAACATATAATCTCTTAACATGCGTTTTTTTCTATTTTAAAGAATTATAATTGATAAATACAATAATTATATTTAAATGTTTTTTGTAATCCCAACTTCCACATTTCCATCCCATACAAAAAGACACCCCTTATCTCTTTTATTTACACCACTTTGGGCCATATGGCATAAACAACCCCTTCCATATTATATTATAAAATTATATATCCATAATATATAGGTTCTTATCTTTTTAAAAGATAATTACAAGGGTTCATAATAAATGATATGAAGAGTCATACCGAAGAAATAGTGGTCATCCTGCCCGACATATTTCTCTATATGTATTCTTATAACCCCAATAAATTTATTCTATTACACATAAAATATTAAATTAATTATGTTAAATATACATAAATTTTATTATTACTACAGAACCACTATTATTGAACCTCTTTTCCATCTAATGATAAGTGAAAGTATCGCTCATGCGTATGTGTGGACTACAAACTCCACATAGTGATTCAATTCATTTTCCATCACTATGTTTTATTGATGGTAATTATGATGGGATTAATATTTATATATATCATTTATAATATATTTATTATTCTATAAATATAATATCACTTCATTATTATTAGCAGCTAGTCCATTGGAATTTTATAACATCTATCATGCATATGTGTGGCCTACCAACATCACAAAGTGATGTGATTCATTTTTAATTATCTCATTATGAGGATTGTGATAAGGATAGAATTATTGAATATATATGATATAATAAATATTACTTAATACTGAATTATTATTGAACTTCCTTTAATTCAATCTATTAAAAAGTGAAAACAATATTTATATGTACATACGACTCACCATCTCCCTAAATATTGTTATTAAATTCTCAATATATACCTTTAATTTGGGGTTATAAATATATTTATAATTAATATTTATGATATTTATGTTTTGATAAAAATTATTTATAAGTCTTATTCATGATAAATTAACAGGTATAATATCTAAGAAACCAAAATTTTCATAAAAAACGAAACTATAAACACCTAGAAATGAAATTTTTAGTAAGGAATTATTAAGTAATGGGTGTTGAAAAATTATAAGTAGATCATGAATGATATTATAATTAAATATATTATTTTCTATTTAATTATAATAAAATAATTTTATTGTAATGTATTATAGAGTGAATTATTTTTTTTTTAACTCAAGGTAAGGGATTTATGTTATAATCTTTTTATTTATCAAGATTGTTTATGATCAAGTTTCTGTAGAGGAAATTGTATAAAATATATCTCAATAATAAAATGAATTTAATTATCCTCTATTTATTTATTGAAATTATATGTTTTAATTTAATTTAAATCTATTTAAAAACATTTGATACTTAAATAACGGTTTGAAGGAAAACTATTTTTTCTTATATATGTAGTTTAAAATAAATTTTCTTCCAAAAATATGTAATCTAAAAAAGATATTTTCTTTCACTATAATCCTATGTTATAAAGTACATTTTATCCATGTATGTGTTTTTACTAAATGGTTTAAAATAAATACTCTTATAATTTTATAAATGTGGTAATTTTGAAATTTCATAAAAAAATCAATGAAACATTGATTTAATTTACATGACATGAACATAATTTTCCCACTAAATTTACCACTAAATAATTTGAAGCATCGTTTAAAAATTTTCATGGTACTTTTTAAATAAAAATTAGTCATTAATATTTCAAAATTATTTACATTTTAAATATGAGATTTAAAATTTAATATGGTAATTTATTTAATAAATATCTCATGTGATCTTTTAAAGGTATTTTCATCTAAGATGGAGTCATTTGATGTTACACATGATTTACTAGGTATATATTACAATGATACCAAACTTGTTATTTTACTCAATAGTTTATGATTATTATGATGGTATTATTATGAAATATATATATATATATATATATACTGTCACGACCCATCCTCGGGGCCTGTGTCGTGACTACCCCAGGACCGCCTTCCATAGGCCAGGGGCTGGCGACTAGCACCCAAGGCATATAGTCCAAAAAAAGGGAAAGAAATTGCCTTTTATAAAGTAAACAAGAACACAACAGAGTACACAAGAGAAGTAAGCACTAAGTAAAAACTGGGTACAAGGTAAGTTCTTAAAAGTAAATGGGCCAGTATACAAACCCAACTGAAAGTACAGTACAACTGAATGGAAAGTACAATAGCAGTAAATAAAATAGAAACACTGAGTTGTCCTCCAGAAATCCCACTGGAAGGGTTGGTACAGATAGTCTCTTCAGCTCCTCGGGTCCGATCTTCCACTCCGTGTACGTCCCGAAAAGTGGTCCACCTCCGAGTACCATCTAGATCCACAAGCCTCCACCTCGATCAGTGATGTCTATCGTCTGCATCCAACACAACGTAGTGCGGACATAGCTTGTGCAGGGGTGAGTATACGATACTCAGTAGGGACACCAAGACCCCTGAATGTCTCTCATAATCCATGAAGGATAAACCAAAAAGGAAAGATACAATCACGAAGTATCAACAACACTTCTTAGGTATATTCCCATACATATACCTAAGTCATCAGTTACAGTTCGTCTCCAACCCTCGAGCCTAAGCACAATCCAGTCCAAAAAGGAAAACACAACCTAGTCCACACAGGAAAGCAAGATAATCACATCGATGATAATGATAGAAAATCAAGACTCAGCTCACATAGGTATACACATCGTAAGGTGATAGATATGATCAGATGAAGCCATTGATTCATCTAATCTATTGGAGCCACATAGGATACAAGACCAGCTAAGCTGTTAGACCCACAAAGGAAACAAGACCAGCTACTCTGCTGGACCCACACAGGATACAATTACAGAGTTCATATACTGCCGGACCCATGTAGGATACAAGAACAGAAGTCAATCACCATTGAACTCACAGAGGATCCCAGTACGTTCTTCATCGCTGCCGAACCCATAGAGGATCCAAGTACAGTCGTCCTCACTGCCGAACCCATGGAGGATCTGAGTACAGTCGTCATCGCCGCAGTCGCAGCCATCTCTAAGGTTCCCACACACAGCATGCTCGATTCTGGGAGGGTCTGCTCCTCGATCAAGAGAGAGAGTCGATAAATCAACTTTCACGAAGTCCAGAGTTTATGTATCCCAAAGTTCTGTCTCATCAAAAGAAACCCAACGCGACAGACGGTGCGTCAATCGGATGCCCGGTCTGAGAGTTACTGGTTTTTCCGTCCCAGGGACCCGGTTGGTTTTTAAGCTATAACCAACCCGACCATACTCCAGTTGCATCCAAACCTCAAGTGGAGTAAGCCAAAAGCACAGTATCATCAAGATGAAAATCAACACAGTTGACGGCACGTCAAACGGACGTCCAGTCCTTAAATTATAAGTGTTTCCGCTCCAAGGGCCCGGTTGGTTTCGGGTTCTAACCAACCCAGCCATTCCCAACCTTCGCTGAAACCTTGAGTGTAATATACCAAAATTACCGACTCTGTCCATGGATTCCTACACAACTGAATGTGCATCGATCGAAGGTCCATAGCTCAAGTTATGGTCAAAAGACCGAAAACGGTCCGAAGTGGGGGGTCTGGGCCCTGTCCGACCCGGCCCAACCCCCCATGGGTCAGCCCGGTAGGGCACGGCCCAGCTCAGCTAGGCACAGCCCGACTCGGCCCATACAACCAGCCTTGGCCCGGCCGGGCGGTGCGCTGTCTCGGCCAGCAAGCTGAGCAGGGGGGGACGTGGTCCCCCCTTTGTGTTCCGCAGACGCGACGCCCGATGCCGCGTCTCCCCTGGATCCCGCATGGCCGCAGGACCCAATCCCTCGCCGCTGCGCCTTCAGTCGCCACCTCCGGCCGCCGGCGCCGCCGTGCCACCATCCCGCACTACCAGAGAATTCCGCGGGCCACTGTAGTCATTACGGTGGTCCGATTTTTCTTCAGTTTGCACCTACGGTCGCCTCAAGACCCGTACATCACTACGAAGTCCTCCAGTCACCATTTCAATCTCGCTTCATCATCATCAAATATTCTGCACATCAAGAACTAAGCAGCGGTGGGTTCGGACCTGTTTGTTAGTCCGCACCCACCACGTTAGTGGTTCTAAACATCACCAAACAATTTGCACTCCATGCCGAGGGTATAAAATCACATAATTAAGTTTATACAAATTCCCCTACCTCAGCAGTTGATGTCGGATGTCGGCGTCGTGGTAGAAAATGTCGTAGGGAAGAGGATCGTAGGCCTCTTTGGAGCGTGCCGAGGAGGAAGTAGCATCTCCTCTCTTGTCGCGGAGAATAGAAAGTGTGGCACGTCATCAATCTTCAAGGGACCTGCATTCTTCGTCATTCTTCTTTGGAGACCGGCTTTCTTCCTAAAGCTCCAAAGCTCTCCCGCACAACGAATGTTCTTCCCCCAAATTAAATTATAGGTTCCTCCTATTATTTAATTACACATAGTAAGAAACTCCCAGAATTAATTCACCACATTTAATAACGTGATAATAATTAATTTAAGAAGGTAGAGAGAAGGTTCCCCATTATTAAACGCGTTGGTAATTAAATGGGGGTTTTCCAATTAATGGGGGGTTCTTAATGAGATTAGAGGAAATTAAATGGTGGGACTCATGTGGGCCCCACCTCTCTAACATTCACACTTGGGTAGTTAGGTGACTGTGGGCCCCACCCTTTACTACCCATGGGAGGAATTAACCTCCTTAGATATATAAAATTTTTATAACAATTTTATTGATCTTTTTTTTAAAATTAACTACAATTTATAACTTCAAACCCGCATAAAACAAAACTACAGTAAATTTCCCCTTAAGAAATTACCAGCACTACGAGTTAATCGGTGCCCTCAGATTTCAATTCCGAGCACTAGTTCAAATGATAGAAAAACTTACTCGTTCGTACACTGAACGTACCTGATATAAACTTCAGAAATTGATTCAGGGTACACCGAGCATCGAAATCAAGTTCCTTCAGAAGCCACAGACTCATAAAATTCCAAATTATTTAAGAAAATAAATTCATTGAAATTTCTGGGCCTTTACATTACTCCCACCTCAGGGATTTACATCCCCATAAATATACAACATAAACTAGGGAAACAAATGAGGGTACTGAGCACTCATCTGAGCCTCCCTCTCCCATGTTCTCTCCTGGAGGTTCTCGTGCTTCCATCGGATGTGCACTAGAGGAATCGACCATCCACGTAGGACTTGCTTCTATCGATCCTCGATCTCCACTGGAACCTCCATGAATTTATCCCCACCATCGATGTCCATCTCCCCGTGGTCGATGATGTGGGTCGGGTCATGCATGCTTCTCCTCAGCT
The DNA here is from genome assembly GCA_963277665.1 of Viscum album. NCBI lineage: Eukaryota > Viridiplantae > Streptophyta > Magnoliopsida > Santalales > Viscaceae > Viscum > Viscum album. The sequence goes on from OY728132.1 coordinate 659,736,372, forward strand.
GAGATACATGGAAGACATCATGCACCCGGTGCAAGTGAGGTGGAAGGGCCAGGTGGTAAGCCACCTCACCTATCCTGCTGAGGACCTGGAATGGTCCGATGAAGCACAGAGATAACATGTCGCCCCGGCCAAATATCTGTAATCCATGTCGAGCTGAGACCCATAAGAAAACATGGTCTCCATCCTCAAACTCCAGTGGTCTTCGTCTCCTATCAGCATAGGACTTCTGTCTACTCCGTGCAGTCCTCATCCACTCCTGGATAATCTGCACCTTCTCTGTCGTAGCCTGAACCATCTTCGGTCTAACGAGTATTGACTCTCCAGGGTCAGTCTAGCACATTGGTGATCTGTAAGGTCGGTCGTACAGTACCTCGTAAGGTACCATCCCGATGGTGGAGTGGTAGCTGTTGTTGTACGCAAACTGCACCAAGGGTAGGTGATCCTCCCAAGGGCTACCAAAGTCAAGGACACATGCACGGAGCATGTCCTCGAGTGTCTGAATGGTCCTCCCCATCTGGTCATCTGTCTGTGGGTGAAAGGTAGTGATCAGGTGTAGTTGTGTCCCAAAGGCCTCCTGCAACCCCTTCCAAAGCCGGGAAGTAATGAGAGTGTCTCGATCAGAGATGATAGATGATGGCACACCATGAAGCCGTAATATATTCTAAACGTAGAGGCATCCCAAGATATCTACTAAGCCCTACTATCTGATCGGTAGGAAGTGGGCCGACTTGGTGAGTCGGTCTACGATCACCCAGATGGTGTCATGTCCTTTCGAAGTACGTGGAATCCCCGTCACGAAATCCATGGATATCCCGTCCCACTTCCAATCTAGGACCTCTAAGTGTTGTACCAAGCCTGCAGGTACCTAGAGATCTGCCTTCACCTGCTGACAAGTGAGGCATCGAGAAACTAACTATGCCACAACCTTCTTCATACCCGGCCACCAGTATTGTCGTCTGAGGTCCTGGTACATCTTTTCTACTCCTGGATGTACCACTAGAGGGGAAGTTTGGAACTCCCTCAGCACCTCCTCCTGTAGTGCAACCAGTACCATGGTACGTACCCAGAAGAGGATGATGTGTTCCCCGCCTTCAGAAAATCCATCAGGTGCCAGCCCTGAGGATATCTAAGCATGTCGCGCCTCACAGTCAACGTCCCCACGCTGTGCCTCTCTGACCCGATGAAGTAGTGGATGAGTGACTATGAGGGACTGAAGATAGGCTACCCCATCTCTATCCACTAAGGATATCTGCAAAGCAGCTAACTGCTCCATCGCCACTCCAAGTAGCTAAATGCCCGATCTCCTGCTGAGAGCATCAGCCACAACGTCCCCCTTCCCAGGAGTATAGACTATCACAAAGTCATAGTCCTAAAAGAACTCGAGCCATCACCGTTGTCTCAGGTTTAGGTCCATCTACGAGAAGATGTACCTGAGACTTTGGTAGTCAGAGAAGACTGTGAAGCGCTCGCCCATCAGATAGTGTTGCCACGTCGTCAGGTTGAAGACCACTACTGCTAAATCCAGGTCATGAGTAGATTAGTTCTTCTTGTGCATCATCAACTTTCATGAACCATAGACAATCACTACCCACTCCTGCATCAGGACAAACCCGAGTCCGGTCCCTGATGCGTTGCATTAGACCACGGACCCAACACCCTCCTCCGGAAGCCTCAAGATGGGTGCACTGGTCAATCTCTGTCTCATCTCCTGAAAGCTCTGCTGAAATCTATTTGACCATAAGATGGGTTTCCTCTTCTTATTCAAAGGTAAAAGTGGTGCTGCAACTCTGGAGAATTCTGGTAGAAATCTCCGATAGTACCCACCCAGACCTAGGAAACTCCGCACCTCTATCATGCTCTTGAGTGGCTCCCAAGAAAGTACTGCCTCGACCTTCATGAGATCCACTGCAACTCCCACCTCTGAGATGACGTGCCCCAAGAAGTGAACCTATTGAAGTCAGATTTGGCACTTTGATAGCTTACCATATAGTTGGTGCTCTCAGAGTGTATCCAGTATAACCCGTAAGTGGTAGGTGTGGTCCTCCTCGGTTGTCGAGTAAATCAGTATGTCGTCAATGAAGACTACGACAAACCGATCGACGTAGGGCTGGAAGATCCTATTCATGAGACTCATGAACACTGCTGGAGCATTGGTCACACCAAATGGCATGACCAAGAACTCGTAGTGGCCATACCGACACCTAAATTCCGTCTTCTTCACATCCTCATCCCGAACTCGGAGCTGATGATAGCTTGACCTGAGGTCTATCTTTGAGAACCAACGTGATCCCTTGAGCTAATAAAAGAGGTCATCAATCCTCGGAAGCGGATACTTGTTCTTCACAGTCACCTGGTTCAGGAAATGGTAGTTGACACATAGTCGCAAGCTCCCATCCGCTTTCTTGGTGAATAGAATCAGAGAAGCCTAGGGTGAAACACTAGGTCGAATGAAACCTTTCCCCTGTAAGTCCTCCAGCTGTACCTGCAGCTCATGAAGCTCAGCGGGATCCATCTGATATGATGGAGTGGATATCGGTGATGTCTCGGGGTACAGTTATATATATAAATCTACCTCCCTGCGAGGAGGTAGTCCTGAAACATCATCAAGAAAAACGTCTGCATACTGATCCACCACTACAGGAAAACTCAGACACCACACGTCAACTGCTCCAAGGATGAGACTAGACAACTGATGTGTGATCGGATTCCCTCTCCTCTACGTGAGTTCATCCTGTTATTCTATGGTTCCATTCTCACCAGTGAAGGTGAACATGGTCCCATCCGTGCGGACACACCACACCTTGCGCCTAATACAGTCGATCTGAGCATGGACTATAGATAACCAGTCTATACCCAAGATGACGTCGTAAGGCCTCGACGCCGCTACAAGAAGATCTCAGCCGAAGCTCTCGCCTCCTAGAGTAAGCTCACATTGTCGGCACCTGTGCGTAATCGTCGAGTCTGCTCTCGTAGGAGTCTCTAGGCACAAGGATCGATCCAACGGCTCTGTCGGAATCTCCGAGCTTCGAAAAAGGGAAGCGGTAATAAAATAATGACTCACTCCTGTGTCTATAAGAACTGTAGCAAGGGTAGAGTAGACACAGATAGTACCTCAAATCATCTCAGGTGCATCGTGGTCGTAATCCTCTACTTCCTGGAGTTGAGCCTGCCTATGCACGCCTTCTCCCTGTGGTCGGGGTGGACCTCCTGGGGGTGGTGGTGGTAGAGCCTCGAAGCATCGTCCACTGCCCGCTGCTCGGCCAGCTCCTCTACCTCGTCCGCCTAATCCCTACGGACCACCACGGTCAAACCTCTGCCTCTGCCTGGGAGGTCCTTCCACTGTTTGATGCTTGTATGCATGGCGGTTCGGGCAGTCACGATCCATGTGGCCTTGCCCGTAGCATGCATAGCATTGTCTGATCCTTGTAAGGCTGCCTCTACGCCGTGTGCCCCGCACAGCTGAACCTGAATCCTGAGATCGCCCAATTGTCGGCCTGGTCTGCTTGGACACATGCGTCACCTATCGACTACCGGCTGCAGAAGACTCCGCTTCGTGCCATCCTGCGGTGGGTCTCTCTTTTGATGGCTTATCAGCGAGAAATCTCTCCACTAACAGGGCTCACTCCAGCACCCCCGCCTATGTCAGGATACTGGGGTAAATTGTTGAGGATCTGATCTTATTCCTTAGTCCCTAATCAAAAGTGCAGGACCGGAAGAATGGGTCCCGTACCATGGTCTTGGAGTAGGGCGAGAGGTCGGTAAATCTTGTCGAGTAATGGGCCACTGACATGCTGCCCTGTTAAAGCTGTAGTAACTCATGGATGTGCACCGCATGGAGGGTGGCTGGAACAAACTCCGAGAAAAGGAAGCTCTAGAAGTCTTTCCAAAGTAGAGATGCCTCATCGTGCACCTGGAGCGTCAGGCTCCACCATCAACATGCTGCTGTGTGCAGGAGACTCAAGGCAAGGATCACCATAAGATCTTCTGGTGTCCCTACCAGTCTGAAGACTATGACAATAGCCTTCAGCCAATCCTCAACTGCCTGAGGATCCATCTATCCGCAGAACCTGGGCGGCCTCTATCTCTGAAACTCGTGCAACGCGCTCAGGCGGCGTGCACTCTATTCCGATGGGGCTGGTAGCATCGGTGGCTCAGCGGGTAGTGGTGCCGCTCGTGCCGCCGCTGTAATGGGGCCCTGCACCGAGGCCTCATCGCTCGGTGGGCTGCCATCTCACACGTAACTAGGATCCCCAGCTGGCTGCCTTAGTGGGGCCATCCTGTAAAGAAACAGGTGTGCCACGGTCAAATAGTATTCCTGGTGATCTGACACAATGTAATCACAAAGAAAACTTTTGGAACCCACATGCAATCAGTGTTTTCATACGCTGAGTCGGAAATCAGGAGTCAGGGTCCTAGTGTATGGATATGTCGGCCACCGCACCAACACTGGACTTGTTTGACTGAAAACCACACTCAATACTCTTAACACTATTGCTTCACGGAGAAGAAAGATCAGAGTCCTGAGTTATGCGGTAGAACCGACTCCTCTGATACCAATTTGTCACGACCCGTCCTCAGGGATCGTGTTGTGACAACCCCAAGCCCGCCTTCCATAGGCCAGGGGATAGCAACTAGAACCCAAGGCGTAAATCCCGAAAAAAGGGAAATTCATTGACTTTTATAAAGTAAAAAGGAACACAACAGAGTATGCAAGCGAAGTAAGCACTATGTAAAAACTTGGTACAAGGTATGTGCTGAAAAGTAAATGGGCTAGTATACAAACCAACTGAAAGTATAGTACAACTAAATAGAAAGTACAACAATAGTAAGTAAAATATCAACACTGAGTCATCCTCCGGAAATCCCATCTGAAGGGTGGGTACAGATAGTCTCCTCAACTCCTCAGGTCCGGTCGTCCGCTCCGTGTACGTCCCGCCAAGTGGTCCACCTCCGAGTACCGTCCAGCTCCACAAGCCTCCACCTCGATCAGTGGTGTTCGTCATCTGCATCAAACACAATGTAGTGCGGGAATAACCCATGCAGGGGTGAGTATATGATACTCAGTAGGGACCCCGAGACCCCCGAAGTTCTCTCAGAATCCATGAAGGATAAACCAAAAAGGAAAGATACAATCAGAAAGTATCAACAACCCTGCTGAGGTATATGTCCATACATATACCTAAGTCATCAGTTACAGTTCTTCTCCAACCATCGAGCCCAACCACAATCCAGTCCACATAGGAAAACACAACCCAATCCACACAGGAAAGCAAGATAATCACATCGATGATAATGATTGAAAATTGAGACTCAACTCACATAGGTATAAACTTCATAAGGCGATAGAGATGATCAGATGAAGCCACCGATTCATCTATGTTGTCGGACCCACAAAGGATACAAGACCATCTAAGCTGTCGGACCCACAAAGGATACAAGACCAGCTACTCTGTCGGACCCACACAGGATACAAGTACAGAGGTCATATACTGTCGGACCCACATAGGATACAAGAACAGTAGTCAATCACCATCGAACCCACAGAGGATCCCAGTATGGTTTTCATCACTGCCAAATCCACGAAGGATCCAAGTACAGTCGTCCTCGCTGCCGAACCCATGGAGGATCCAAGTGCAGTCGTCATCGTCGTAGTCGCAACAAGCTCTAGGGTTCCCACACACAGCATGCTCGATTCCGCGAGGGTCGGCTCTTCGAGAAAGAGAGAGATTAGATACATCAACTATCAAAAAGCCCAGAGTTGATGTATCCCAATGTTCAGTCTCGTCAAAAGAAACCCAACACGATAGACGGTGCATCAATCAGACGCCCGGTCTGAGTGTTGTTGGCTTTTCTGTCCCAGGGACCCGGTTGGTTTTTAAGCTAAAACCAATACGACCATACTCTAGCTATCTCCAAAACTCAATCTGAGTAATCCAAAAAGATCATCTCATCAAGAGGAATTCAATTCAGTTGACGGCACGTCAAACAGATGTACGGTCCTTAAGTTATAAGTGTTTCCGCTCCAAGGTCCCGGTTGGTTTCGAGTTCGAACCAACTCGGCCGTACCCAACCTTTGCTGAAACCTCATGTGTAATATAATGAAACGACCATCTCAGTCCAAGGATTCCTACACAACTGACAGTGCATCGATCGGAGGTCTGTAGCTCAAGTTATGGGAAAAAGACCAAAAATGTTCCGAAGTGGGGGGTCTGGGCCCGGTCTGACCCGGCCCAACCCGCCTGGGTCGGCCGGCTCGGCAGGGAGTGGCCCGACCTAGTCCGCGCGACCCTCCCTGGCCTGGTCGGGGGGTGCGCTGGCTCGGCCAGTGAGCTGAGCAGGGGGGGACGCAGTCCCCCCTTTGTGTTCCGTGGACGCGGTGCCCGACGCCGCGTCTCCCCTGGATCCCGCTCGGCCGCGACATCCAATCCCTCACCGCAGCGGCTCCAGCTGCGGCGGGTCCTGGCGGCGGCGCGCTGGGGTGATGGCTTCTCATGCTGCCGGTTACTTCTGCGGGCCACTGTAGTCATTCTGGTGGTCTTATTTTGCTCCCGTCTGTGCCTACGGTCACCTCGGGACCTGTGCATCACTACAAAGTCCTCCAATCGCCATTTCGGTCCCACTTCGTCATCGCCAAATATTCCACACCATAATAACAAAGAAGCGGTGAGTTCGGACTTGTTCCTTAGTATTCACCCACCGCGTTAGTGGTTCTAAACATCACCAAACAATTTTCACGCCATGCCGAAGGTATAAAATCACATAATGAAATTTATACAAATTCCCCTACCTCAAAAGTTGATGTCGGACTTCAGCGTCACGGTAGATGGCGTCGCGGGGAAGAGGATCGTAGGCCTCGTCGAAGCGTGCTGAGGAGGAAGCGGCGTCTCCTCTCTTATCATGGAGAAGAGAAAGTGTGGCACGTCGTCGATCTTCGAGGAACCGGCATTCTTCATCTTTCTTCGTCGGAGACCGGCATTCTTCCTAAAGTTCCAAAGCTCTCCCGCCCAACGAATGTTCTTCCCCCAAATTAAATAATAGGTTTCTCCAATTATTTAATTACACACACAAAGAAACTCCCAGAATTAATTCACCACATTTAATAACGTGATGACAATTAATTTATGAAGTGAGAGAGAAGGTTCCCCATTATTAAACGTGTTGGCAGTTAAATGGGGGTTTTGCAAATTAATGGGGGGTTCTTAATGAGATTATAGGAAATTAAATGGTGGGACTTGTGTGGGCCCCACATCTCTAACATCCACACTTGGGTAGTTAAGTGGCTGTGGGCCCCACCCTTAACTACACATGGGAGGAATTAACCTCCTTAGATATATAAAATTGTTCTAACAATTTTATTTATCTTTTTTTTTAAATTAACCACAATTTATAACTTCAAACTCGTATAAAACACAACTGCGGTAAATGCCCCCTTAAGCAATTACCATCGCTGCGAGTTAATCGGTGCCCTCAGATTTCTATTTAGAGCACCGGTTCAAAAGATAGAAAAACCCGCTCATTCGTACACTGAACGTACCTGAGATGAACTTCAGAAATTGATTCCAGGAACACCGGGCCTCAGAATCAAGTGTTGTCTGAAGCCACAGACTTGTAAAATTCCAAAGTATTTAAGAAAAAAAATTCTTGAAATTTCTGAGTCTTTACATATACTCTGCTTTATTTTAGGATGAAATTTGAAAATTTTCTGAAACCCATTTCATTTCTATAGGATATGCTAATAAATTAATGATTTATTATCTTATGGAACACATTTTTTGACAATCCATATGTTAGTACAGTATATTTAATGGTATGTTACATTAATGTACACATAAAAATACCAAACTTTCAAGGAGATGAATTTTTTAAGATATTAGATAAATTGAATATAAACATGACACATAAAAATAACCACATTATTGAAAACATTATTAACATGCACAAAAATTCCCTTATTCTTTTAAAATTGCATGGTCTAAATTGGGAAAATACATAAGAAAGGGGTGATCTATAAAGCCTGTTAAATGAATCAACAATGAATAACATGAATAAAATATATCTTTTTAGTCAATAGGAATTTCAATGGGACATAAAAGGGGTGGTAATCATAAATTTTAACCCTGAATGATGATAATCGATGCTAAAATAAAAGAAAAACGAGCTTGTGGAAACAACAAAAAACATGGAATCATACACATATGTCATGGGATAACATACAATAAAACACAAAATATTTTTATTATAAAATCATCCTTCACACTATACCTATAATACCATGATATTTAAATATCAAAAAAATTATTGGAAGGTTATATATTTCTAGGACCACCAATCACTTTCAAATCACGTACATGCATAAGGGTTACACATATGTCATTCAAGATAGGATTATATTTCATCACATTTAATACCATGATTATATAATGTGGGATAAATAAATATAAATACCTAATCAATAAAGGATAGATGCATCTCAATGAATACATTTAGTGTTAACAGGGATGTGTATTCACAAAACAATAGTTTGGAATGTAAAATCACAAGATAATTTCTACTGTATATCCTGGGTAATTTGAAAATCATGGGGGGATTAATGATAGTGAAATGGATTTTTTTCACATGATGATAATAATTCTAGTTTTATTATAATGTAATAACAAAATACAATATTAAAAATTTGGTAATAATTGGAAAATGAAAAATAAGGTACTTGAGCAAAGAGGAGAAGCGGAGGATCCCTTAAATTATGAGGGTGATTTATAAGTCAAGGGAGGAGAATATTGAGATAATTGGGCAGAATAGAATGGATATAGAGAGTGAATATCATATTATATTATTTTTATAAGGTTATTTATTGATGATATATCGTATATTAGGTTTGTTTATATAGAGAAAGAGGGGCGACTTCCTTTTTTCAAAACATAGGTTTTGGGCTCTATTAATAGATTATTCAAAACCACATAACATTCTATAATTTCATCCAAATATTTCATTAAATGTGATTTTATTATTATTATTTTATGGTTTTATGAACTAATATAACTAAAATATTACACAAGGTGATGTGGAATTGAGTCATGTTCACAAAGAATTTATTTTAGAACATTAATATATAATATAATGTTTGGAGGATTAATAATGGGTTTATAAAATTATTAAAACAACCTCAAAAAAACATATTATTTTAATGTTGGAAAACATATTTAGTCACGTATAACCTTAATATAATATATTACTTCACATTTGGGTCATTATGTTGTTATAATACACACAATATATTTATACCATTTTTAATTTTGACCAAAAAAATTGAATCTCACCAAAAATTATAAAATAAAAATCCTTGAATAATTTCAATGTTCTTATTCCAAAAATAATATTTATTTTATCCAGAAATTTATCTATGTATGAGAATTTTAAATTTTAAATAAAAAAGTAGCATCTATTGAAAAATTAAAGGGTTTTTTGAAAATAACATTTTTCCACCCTTATAAAACTATTTTTAAAATCATAGAATTTTATTATATTTTTTATTTGATAAAAATTATTTAATTATAAAAATTATTAAAATATAAAAAATTTATTAAATTATTTAATTCATTAAAATAAAAATTCAAAGTCAAATTTTTTTATTTCTAAAGAAAAATACAATTTTTTTTTCATTGTATCAAAATATAAATTCTATCAAAATAATAATATAATCATTAAAAAGTAAAAAATAAAATAAAATTTAAAAAATAACCATTATTTTATAATAAAATATACAAATTCATACTTAGAATCTTGATATATTTCCCTTTATTTCACTAGAAAAATTCATAAGGGTAAGGTTCATGACTGTGAGATTCTCATGGGGGTAGTTAGATGAACATAGTTTCGGTAATGATATCGATGAGTATGGGCGTCTCCCTTAATTGGTTTTGACTGTTCTTTAGTTGTTGAATCTTGTATTGGGATAAATCAATGAAAAATCTCGATAATTTTATATCCCTCAAAAGCTCTAATAAATGTAATTTATAGGGTATGATCCAACTGGTCGAAGCTATCGATTATTCTATCGACATCAAATAATCTCTTTCATTACACTTTTATATATGAAAGTCATATAGTCACTATTAAACTACTATATTATTAATTATAATGATGATTGATGTTATTTTATTTCTAAAATTATTTTCCATTCCATAATAACAAATGTTTTTCATGTGTTTTCTACACATAAATTACTTAATAAAAAAATTTCATTCAAAATGGGAATTTCACTTATCAAATATTGGTTAATTATATACCGCCTAATAAGTATTATCCTAAAAATTTTCATTTTATGTATAAAAAGTTACAGTTTATCTATTTCATTACATTTTCCAATTCCAATGTCTCTTCCTCAAACATGTGGTCTTGTCTTAACACATTGACCATCAATTTTTTCTTACTTCATAGAATTTTTTATTAATGATCAAATATCTTCACCAACTTCTCCTCATATGAACTATTATTCTTAAATTGTACTATCTATGGATCCATTACGTGTGATGGGTTGGGTATGTGCTTCACCACTAGGGAAACAAGAAAAAAATCATGTACAGTACATAGGGTAGGTGGTAGTTCTAGTCGATTATACACCACCCTAATGTGATCAAGGATATAAAATGGGTCGATGTTTTTATCCCTAAACATTCCCTTCTTCCCAAAATGCATGAATTTGTTACACAGTGATATATGAAATAAAACTTTATCCCAAATGTCAATGTCTCTTCGATGATTGTTTACATAGATTTTCTATCAACTTTGTGAGGATTTGACATAACATTGAATGGTTTAATCCTTATATATCTTGTCTTTGATAAGATCATGTCACGTTACATTACACTCTCCAACTTATCCCAAACATGTTAGATTCTGGCACTTCTTCCCATATAAAGACTCATAATGTTATAATTTAATCCTTGAATTGATTTTTTCATTATATGATAGCTCTAATAGGTAAAGTAGATATCCCCAATATATATATAAATCCATCTAAAATTATCTTATATTATCCTATAGAATTCCAATGTTCCTTCCAGACTGACCATCCATCTGAGGGTGATAATATGCGATGAAGTTCATTTCTATATTCAATGGTTTCTAAAGTCTTCTCCAAGACCATAGGTTAAAACTCACAACTAAATCATATAGAATAGGGAGTGTAATTACATGTAGTCTTATCACTTTCATTATATATGTATTGGAGAGTTGTTCAAGATATAAATCATTTTTAATAGTAATGAACAGAGAAATGTTTTTATAGCGATCAACTACCAACCAGATGGAATTATTGCCTCTATATGTCCAATGGGTTCCTACGATAGAATCAATGGTTAAATTTTTTCAATTTATATATGGGTACAGGTAATGGTCACATCATATGCTAAGACATATATTGTTCAACCTTAACTTATTCAAATACCAATATCCGAGATATAAATCTTCCAATCTCCCTCTTCATGTTATCTAATAATAAATTTTTCATCATATCTCTATACATCTCACTGCTTGTTGCTTCCTGGATAAATAGTGGCAGATGATCTATGAAAATCATACAAAAGTTCCCTCTAAATTTTTGATTTTTGGGGGACACATAACAAGGTTTAAAACATTATAACATAATACTTAAGAAATTTCTAACTCCTAAATAATCACTTCCTTTATTCTATTTAATCTCATCATCATTTTGACCCTCATTGATCCTATAATTAATAGATTTTTGAGAAATTATTTGAGGATGTTAGGATATATATCCATTAATTATTCCTATATCCATACTTTTAATTTCAAAGAAGATTTAATCCCTTTAAATCATCATCAATTATAGATTTATGGGAACCTTTCTCTCATATTCTTTGCCACTTTATTTTTATTTCAAAATATGGAAGTGGATTAAAATAATAATAATAATTGATCATCTTTAACAACCTATGTTAGTACATATTATGTTTATTTTTTGTGATTATATACATGAAGAATTTATGATCTTAATATATGTTGAAATTTTCCTCAAAAAGATTATTTCAAAAAATAAATAATGCGAAGAAAACTCAAGTAAATTATAGATACTTAGTTGGTTTGTTTTACTAATAAATATTTAGTTGGCTGGTGGCATAGGCTATTATATTGTCATCATGCATGAGTACACAACCCAAGCCCTTTTTGGATACATCAGTGTAGATCAAAAATACTTCCCCATAGGTGGGTAATGTGAGAATTACTGTGTGATAATACCCTACTTCATCACATTAATAATTTATTCATATTCATCAATCTAGAAAAAAATTACTTCGTTCAATGTTTTTATGGTTAGTTGGATTCAAAAAATCATGAGATGTTTCTAAAAATCGATGAAAGTACCTATCTAATACAATGAAAATATGGATTTCTATCACATTGGTTTTTAATGGACATCCTTAAATTGTTGTTAAATTTGAAGTGTCCATAGATATCGCTTTTCTGGTGGTAACATGCTACAATAATGATACTATATCCAAACAGAATTCACATTTACTATACTCTTCATATATCATTTCATTTAAATTTTATTTATCATAGTATTAATAGGATCATCATGTTCCTCATTTTTTTGGAGTAAATGGGGATATAATCGATAAATTCTACCGAAATTTATTAAGTTAATTTCTAAATAATCTATTCATAATGTCCATGAAGATTTATGGTGCATTAGTGAGTCTAAATAGAATCAATATGAACTCATTTTTCCCATATATTTTATGAAAAGTATTCTTGGGGATATACTTTTTCATTACCATTACCTGATAGTATTTGAGTAGAATATCCACCATATATAAACACTTTGATTTCCTTAGATGATCAAACATGACATCAATAAATGGAAGAGGTACTTGTTTTTTATCATGATCATGTTGAGATCATGATAACCATTGTTGAGGTGCATTGACCTGTCCTTCTTATAGACAATCATTAATGATGCACCCCATGTTAATGAACATAAACATACAACGTGTTTATATAGATTATGTTACATTTTCTTCTTCATATCTGCAACTATAAGAAAAATATTCTATATGGAGCCTTGGATATTTTCAATGAATAATGATAAATTTACAGAAGATCATTGAGTGTTCAATAGTGTAATTATAGGTTATGGTGTCATTTTTCATTATCATATTGTATCTATCTAATTTTTCTTTAGTGAAACCATATACTAGTGTTTAAATACCAAGATCTATGTTTTTGGTTATGTTCTAATGTGATCATATTGTTTTTTAGTGGAAAAGATGTATGGAAGCAGATTATTGGATTGATCATAAATCTGTTGTTCTAATAAATTGATTTTGAGGTAGGTGGATTGTCACTCAAATCTATTATTCTATAACATGAAGGATAAGTTTTTTTAATGCATTCTATTGTATTTGTTTTTTATTATGGTTTTTTTCATGAGGAAAATAATTTTGGGATGAATTGTGGAATTATGTAAAATAAATATCATTTGGAGAACCTATGTTGAATATAACATTAAAATGATGACTTCAAAATCATGGAAAAGTATAGATTCAATAAAAATGTTTGAAAATATTTTCTCAAAAAATGTTTGTATACTAAAAAACGTTTGGTATAAACATGGAAATATTAGTTCGATGTGTGTTCAAAGAGGAAGGGTTAGTTTGGAGGTACCTCCATCAGGATGGGAAAGATTATAGTTTTAGAGTACAACTGTAAATGGGTTCATATGCTTCTATGTATTGAGTGAATGGTAGTGTGTATGTGATTTTTTCTATGAATCTATGAACCAGAAATTGATAATTCCAATTTTGAATAGATGTAAGAAGCTTATTTATTGTTTTATAGTTGGATTTATCTCATCATATTATTTAAAGTATTATAATTATTTACAATCACATATATAAGATGTGAAAACATTTTTTTCATAGTGTTATAAGTTGGTATGTCTTTTGAGAAATACTGCTGAGTTCATTTTCACCCAAATATTGGGAATTTTGGTGCAATTTATGATTTCATAAATAAATATCCATGGAAGGTAAAGGCATCATATTTCTCTTGTGATTCATGTTTATACCTTGGGATTGGTGATTGGTGTTGTAGCATAGAGCTTGTTCAGGTCGTATAAAAGATTGTAACTTTATAACAATGAGTCTTAGAATTCTTTTTATTGTTATATATGGTTTCAATTTTTCCATATTTGGTTTCATAGGTAGGGGATGCATAAATATATAATAATTAAAATATGTTTTTGAGGTTGAAACTAAATTTTTGGGAGACAAATGAGGGATGGAAGTTGGATGGGAGTTATATGTTATGTTTTAGAGATTACATAATGGAGCGTTTGGCATATCAGGGACATTTACTTTTCAGTACCACCATTTGAGATGGGAAATTATTCCTTGAATATATAAAGTATATAATGTACAGAGAAAATAGTTTTAGTTGGATAAAATTAATTGGATATTGACAAAAAAAATTGAGATCCTAACATGTCAACAGGTCAAGGTATAACACCAACCACAAGGTGTTAATGTTTCATTGTTTTCCAATTTATATGTGGAAATAGAGGTATATTTGTATTTATTTTTTTCAAAGGTATACCTTGAATTCTTAAGAAACATGATTTAATATTGCTAACCATTGATCAACTCATGATGTCATATAAATTCATCCCTATTCATTAATCCAATATAGTGGAATACTTTTCCAATACATATATTTGTGAAGTTGTATAGATGCATGGAATTCCAATTTCAACTATGTCTGATCAGGAGTATATCTGTACACTATGGTTTTGTAAATACTTGTATTAAGTACTTAGAACACAACTGACTTTGATAAAAAATTATCATCCTCATGTGGAAGGGAAATTAGTATATATAATCTAAACACTATAAGAAATTCCAAGATATTTTATAATGGATTTAAAAGGATCATGGGAGTATCACATAAAATTACTGGAGTTCTCATAAAATAACAATTATGAGGGATCAATACATATGTATCCTTTTGAATAATTACAGGGTCTCCCTTATCATTCTCCAATTTTTAATGTGGAAATAGGAAATAAATGACTTTTAAGACATAGACTTATGAAAGAAACAATGTATAGGATTCTTATGTTCATAAATATGATAGAGAGGACTCAGATTCATCAAAATCATATGCAGATAATCATTGATGTATGTTATCATTTCAGGCAGCTAACCATGTTTTTAATGATATCTCTTAGGCTAGGTAAATATTTTATTGGTAAGAAATTCATGTATTCTCCCCAATATATTGACCCTTATGAGATACATAAATTAGTGGGTGCTTTTTCATATCGATTTTACTTACTTACATTGTTTGGTTCAATGTATAATGTGTATCATGTATATCATTTGAAAATGTATTAGCCTAATCATGACCATGTCATTAAATGAGGGTATTTTGATCTTTAGTTGGATGATATTTTGATTAATGTACCAATATAGATTTTGGATTCTAAAGAGAAGATCTTTCATAGAAATGGAATAATTTTTGTATGGGTGTTATATCCAAATGGTTAGATTTAGGAAGAAAAATGTGTGTATGAAAATGAAATGCAGAAGCAATGGACCTATATCATGTGAATTAATGTCTATGTACTACTTTATGAGGATAGAAACATAAGTTTTGGGTCGAATATATCTCCATTTGTTCAAAATATAATATCATTTTGTTTATTTTGTTTAATATTTTTCTTATTTGGTTATCCTCTGGAATGGATCATAAGTGTAATAGGAGGAATAAAATATTGTAAGACTAAGGATCCTTGTGATTAAAAAATTTAAATTGAAAATAATTTTTATGACATAAATATGTTAGGGTATAATCTTTAATAACCATTAATCAATAAAATGTATTTGGCCTATATTTTTATTCCATAAGAATAATTTAAATTCTAAAATTAGGCTTCCCAAAAAAATAAATGAAGGGATAGAGGTTTTTAATAGATGATACCCTTCGATGAATTCATGGAAAAAAATTAATAATTTATGGAATAAATTCGTTTGGCCTTAGATATTTGTGTTATGGTATGTAGTTGTAATTCCATTTTCATTACTATTTCATTCATATTAACTTTTAGGGTATTTGTAGGTGATTTTTACATACCATAAACATCCATACTCTATTTTCTTTATATCATCAATTGTTCCATTGGGGGAATTAACGGATATATCCTATTTCTTCCTTCTCATCTTACATCTCTCTAGTTTTTCTTTAATGGAATAATATAATGGTCTTGGTAGGCATAGAACTATGTGTTTAGACTAATTTTATGATATCTTCTTTGTATTTGATATAAAAATAGAAGGAATATGGGTGATCAATGGATTCATCATAAATCCATTAATCCAAATAATTTATTTTTAGGTCCGAGGATTATACCAAATCATTACTATTCTATAACACGATTTATTAGTATTAATAATTTTTTTTTGTATTTTATAAGTTATTGTGGTTTGATTCTTCATTGATATCATTTTAGGGTACATTGTGGAATTCTAGAAAATGTATAGCCTTTGGAAAATATGATTTTCTGTTAACATTAAATTGATTATTTTAAAATCATTGAACAATTTAGATAAAATAAAACATGTTTTATAAAATATTTTAAAGGGATTCTTTTTTGTGAAAATTGTTTGGAATGGAACATGGAATGATCATGATCACATGTGTTCAAAGAGTATGAATAAGGTGTGAAGTTCATCCTTTATAGTTTGATGTGTTATGGTCATTGAGTTCCATTGTTAATTAGAAGATGAAGTTTGACTGTATTGCCTATTTTTTGGGGTGTATATGATTTTGTGTATGAGTTCCTTAAATTTATTATAAAAAACATTTACATATTGAAATAATCGTTTTTATGGTTTACCCACGTTCATTTCTATCATGATATAATATAAAGTATTTTACTTCTTTAAAATTTCTTATATAATTTATGATTATAATTTTTTTTCCTAGTTGCATGAGTAGAGAATTATTTTGTGAAATCCTATGGTGTTTATTCTCTCCCCTACTTTGGATCTTTAGAGTGATTGTATATTTCATACATAGAGATATATTGAAGATATATATATATATATATATATATATCATATTTCTCTAGTGAATTGTCTGGATACCTTGTTAGGGTGGCATATTTAATTGTGACTTAAGGTCATTGAGTCTTGGGTTATTTTGGATAACTATCTCTTTTACCCATTAAAAATCTTATATTATGTTTTCTATTGGTTTAAATTTGGGTTGTATTATTTTATTCATTAATCAAATAGTGGATGGATGTTTATGTTGTGTGTTTTCTGGTTGCTTTGATCTAGAAGACAAATCAACCCCAACTTCTCCTTTAATACCTAGGTATATATTGTCGGACTTTGGTGACATGGGGTTGTCACATAAGAATATTAAAACATCCACCTCTTTCCAAACCAATGGGTGAGGGTAGGTATTCTACATTAGAGGAATGACAGAAGTGGTTATGCCTAGCACACAACAACGGACCTTACGTGGCATCCCCATGGATTATGCTATGCTGAAATGACTTTGAAACCTATATATTTCCCAAAAGTTATGATATAATGAAATGTTTATGAAACCCTTTTCATTCCATGGGTTTTTTATGACAAATTGTTTTGATATTTTTGAACAGATATCTATGATTCTCATTATGAGATGGGTTGAACCTATATCTCCCTCCAATGCATTGGGTATGATTAATGTTTTTTGAGCTCAAAGAGTAACTGTGAGGTTTTCCTAATACCAATATAGGGTACATAAAAGTTTATACAAAGCCTAAGAATGGGTATACAAGAGGTCATTCCAATATAGAAGTAGGTACAATGTTGGTTATCCGAATCATAACATGTTATAATTGTCTAGTTTGTTACCATTATCATAATATTGTCTATGCTTATGGGTATAACACACAGATATGTATTATGCCAATTTTACAGTCTCATAGATCATGTTCAATGATTACCTTATGATTCATGTCTTATTAAATACCATTATTTATTCCATGATTGAGGATTATGATATTTGATATAAAGGTTATGGTTTTCATATGTTATTGTTGTTCTCTTACAGAATTATTCTCATGTTAATATTACGTATCTACCTTTTTAACCTGTAATGAGAATTTAAGACCACCATTTCTTAGGTTTCATTTCCCTACCTTATGAAGATATATTTTATGTAGGAGTACAAAAGGATAATATCATTAATGGATGCATTGAAAATATTTCATGAATTAAGAATATTATGTTCCACATTTCAAAATGAAAAAAAATATTATGGTAATCTGGCATTTGATTATGGAATGTAATGAATATCAATCTAAAAATATGTAATATCCCATTAAGAGAATCCCAAGTGGCTATAATTTTCAAACTAAACATGTAAATCGTCATCATAAAACTGTGATATGGAAAGTTGATTACACTTTAATCCATCTACATATAAAACTTTAGAAATTAAAACAGTATGAGAGTTACCAATTGGACCAAGTCCAATTATTTTCCATTAATATTTTCCATAATGATGAAATTTAATCTATCATCTCTGATTATGTTATTTAAGATTGAATAATCCCAAATATAGTTTTTATTGATTCATTTTCCAAATGTCATTAGTGATTAATGAAACTTTTTTACCAACAATCTTACAAAATAGATTTAAACAAAAAATGTCTTTGGTACCCATATTTTATTGGTTCCATAGTTGTTAGTGATAAGAGTTAAAGTAATAGAAATTTTTTAAGAAATTTTATATAGGAAGATAATAGACATTTAAAGTTAAAAATATTCTTAGGTCTTTAAGTATATAAAGTATTCGTAGAAATGATAGAATTATAAAATTAAATAAATTCAGTATTATTGATGCTTCTTTATCTAGGTCGATATCCAATAAATATGGTATACATAGGTGCATTTCTCTTTAAATGAACATCATTAAATTTATTTCTTTAATTTTACTTTCTCTCTAGATCTATTTTTAATTTCTAAATGGAAAATTTTAGCTCATTATTTTAATTTATTAGTTGGTCATTTTTATCCTTTTCAACCCAAAGATCAATTTTATGGTGAGAAAAAAACACATGTTTTTTAATTATACATTTAAGTCTAACATTATTTTAATTAATTTTTTATACATCATATTAAAATATTTGAAAATAAATTCATTTGAAATTTTTTCATTACTATTTTATTTTCCAAAAAAGGTTGGAATTATGAACAAAAGATGCAAAACAATTAAATACCTTAGATTGTTTTTCACAGAACGCATATTGGATCTATAATTATTATTCCCTATGACCAAATATAAATTACCTAAACTATTTTAAAAGGAAATCTAAGTTTCTTAATTATAATTTTTGTACCTATTATCTCTTTACTCATTTTTTTCTAAATTTTTATCATAAGAAAATATTGTTTGATATTCACATTTTTATTACATTAATAGTATGCTATATCATTTGTAGAATCATCATTTTTTAGATTCATCTATCTAGTTAACTCTATTTTCATACTTACCATATTAGTTTGGCTTATTGAATAATTTATTCCATAAAAATGTATTGAATATTCTAAATAAGTGATCCATTTATTCATCATTTTCTGAATAAGATTCTTCATCACTTGAGATTTATTATTTAATTATCCCTTTTTTATTTGAGTCCTATGTCTTGAAGTCTCATGAATTCCACTTGGATTTATCATCTACAAATATGTCCACTTTATGTGTCTCCCCATACATTATGATCCTTCTTATTATATCATTAATAATAAAGTTAATTACATCACATGGATCTAGAATTTAAATTGATGATCCTCTCCATATATCAAAAAAACATACGAGCAAGCCCATCATATGATATTTATCATTAATTTTTTTCCCATTTCAATGCATCATGTTCAAAAAATAATTTAATATGATATACATATTAAAAAAATTAGTAGGGTTTATCTTAAAGTTATCATATTTAACAGTATACATATTCATACAAATTTCATTGACATTTCATGTTCCTTTATGAGAAACATCCAAGGTAGCCCAAATATGAAATGCATATGTACATTAATATATTCAATTATAATATTCAACTATTAAGGAAGATTATAATGAATTCATAGATATACAATTATTTTTATATTCTACTTTAATAGGATTAATCCTTTTAGATCTATTTTTTGGGTAATTAATAATTATCCTTAATGAGAGTCCAAATTTAAAAACCTACACTTTCAATATAAAATTTCATTTTGTTATTCAATTGAGAATAATTAGTACCAATAAATTAAGGAGGCCTATTATTGGTAGTTTCATCTTTTCTATTATTATACATAAACCTATAGTTTTTTAATAATATAAAATTTGAGAATATTATTTTAAAAATAGATAATAGTGAATTGATAATTTTAAATAACCACTAATACAAATTATTGGTCATCCTGGAAAACTAAAGGGGTGAATTGGATTTCTAATAAAATAGATAATGTTTTGAAAATAAAAAGGAAGAAGGAAAAAACTAATATATATAGTGAAATTTAAATGAGGGGTTTTGTCTCATGTAAAGATGTAATGCACTCAACATAGGGATCACCCACGACAAATAATTTTGTTGAAAAATAAATATGATCCATAACCTAGATCGTGCTTTATAGACAATATAACACATGGTAGTCCATGAACAAATCATCTTCCACAATTATACATGGGATAAAAATAAGTTCATGTCACACATGACCTCTTGTATAATTTTCATAGGTATAAAAATTAAGAAATTTGAGAGATACTGTTGACCACTCTCTAGTTAATTAAAAATGATTGTATTTAAAATATATAAAAAATATAAAAAATCTCAAATATAGAGGATAAATAGAAATATCATGTGATTATATATAGTAAAAGTATTGTTGATTGATTTAAATATGATCATATTTTCAGAGGTTCTCGAATCTATCATTGAAAGATGCTCGAATAGTACGAAAGAATATACAATAGAACAAAGTGTAGTGTTATTCAGAAAATATTTATGTTTTCTTTTTTAGATGTCTAGAATCCTTCCAAACATAGGTGCGTTATATATTATTATTTTATCAGTATATTAAAGTTACCTTTCTCTATGCATGTACCACACTCATACCCTTATATCATCCATGAGGGAGTTATTATGAATTTATATTACTTCAGTTCCATTTTCCACTAGAGAGTAATGATAATATAAATTAAACCCTCATATTGGGCACAATATTAGGAAATTATGACATTCTAATTAGAGAATCCATAGATTAGTTTATGAATAAAGATTTCTAAACCCACATGTGGTTGACTGCATTTAATTATTTAAACAGTTCATTATAGAACATTGGAATTACTATGGATAGAAATGCAAGAACTCTATACCGTTCTCATCCTAGTGGTAGAATATCATAGAAGAAGCATCGCTGAACGATAATATAGGATTTTGTTAGATCATCCCATAGTTAGATCAATTTAGTGGTAGATCAATATAAGGATAGATATGCCCATTTCTTGATTGATTTTGTGGTAGATCTAATATGATAATAGATTAGTCAAATGATAAATCTATTCTATGGTATATCTGAATTGAGCGTAGTTGTTTTCATCTATAGATCTATCCAGTAGTAGATGTTCCTCATAGTAAATCCATTTAATTAAAGGTAGAATATCATATACATAAGTTCGTTCGTAATTTTACAAGAAACATATTTACTATCATAAAATGTTATACTTGTATGAAATTTTAAAAACATTATTTGTGATCATTAAAAAAAGAGGTCATAACACAATCTATAAAATTCACTACACACAACCCAAAGATTAAATGAAATATGAAATAATATTATTTAAATATCAATATTATGACTTAGCTATTGGTTTTATGGTTATGACTATTAATAACACCAAAATAAAATATAGAGTATTTATCTAATAAAAATAATTAATTTGATCAAAAAATTGCATTCATCTAATTTTTGTAAGTAGTCAATATATATTAATAAATCATTTTATTTCATATGCGTACATTATAAATAATTAGAACTAAATAGTGGGAATAAT
Source organism: Viscum album (assembly GCA_963277665.1). Classification (NCBI taxonomy): domain Eukaryota; kingdom Viridiplantae; phylum Streptophyta; class Magnoliopsida; order Santalales; family Viscaceae; genus Viscum; species Viscum album. The sequence goes on from OY728132.1 coordinate 659,758,494, forward strand.
TATAACTTATTTCTAAAGTATTAATTAATAATAATTGAAAAATGAACATTTTTGAAATTATCATGTTAGAAATATCTTAAGGGGTTTTGGGGATACTTCTCTATAATTAAAGGTTTTTATCAACTAAAAACTATTTTTATTTGTTCAATATTAATAATATATTTGCAAGGTTCAATTATGTTTTGTTTTTTTGAAAGACATATATGACTCCTTTGATTTAATATAATCCAATTAATGTCATTGGAATTAATATTATAATTTATTTTTTTATAATATCAAATTTATGCATAAAAAATTATCTTAAAACAATTTTTATTGTGATTTGTGAATATATATTATAATTTATTTCATAAAATCCATTAAATTGAATATTTTAAAATGGATTCATTTTTTTAATAATTATAAATAATGTTTGTTAGTATGTTGAACTTAATTTTTGGTCATTAATAGGATAAAAATATGAATAATTTATTACCACGATTAGTGTTAAAACGGGTTAATGGGGGGTGATTAAAATAAAAATTAATTGTTATATGACACTGAAAATGTTTATAATTGTTATTGGTTGAAGATATTAGGACCTTATACTATCTTATATTGTAATTCATGCCCATTTGGTTATATTTTCTTATGAAAATGACTTTTTTGTTTAAATATTTTAAGAAATACCATGTATGTACCTTACCTCAATTATAAAAGGGAACTTCATATACAACCTTATTAAGAAACATTAATCTATAGAGTATGATAGTGACCTTAAAAAAACAATATTCCTTCCCGTATTTATTTATCTTATGGTCTTATACTAAGACCATATTATCATGAATTAAGTTGTAAGTCAAAGGTTGTCTATCAAAGAATAGGTAATTGTATTTACTAAATATTTTATGAATTATTTCTTCTTATACATATACTAAATAAATAGTATCTTTACTATAAAAATAAAAATTGTGTCATAAATATAATTAAATTTTATTATCATTATGAGACAAAAATTTTACTCCTCTTTTCCATCAAATTTTAAATTAACGTATCGCTCCTACATATGTCTGGACTACTACCCCCACCTAGTGATTTGATTAATTTTCCATCACCACAAATCAAAGTAATATGTAATTATGGATTTATAGAATATAGAATATATTAATGATATATTAATGATTCACTGAAGATAAAATATTATCCAATTTTTTACATTTTCCCATTAGAAAATGGATGTATCATTCAGGTGTTTGTATATACAACAATCTCTATGAGTGGTATATTTCATTTTTAATGTTAAAATTTATTGTTGAATCAAAATTTGAATATAAAAAATACAAATAATACACTGGATATGAATAAACTTATGTAATTACTTTATCAAAATAACATCTTTCCTAGTTCTTAATTATTAATTCTACATAATGCTCTATTGTTTAATTTAGTTTTACATCCTACTTGAGTGATGTTAAAAGTAATATGACATAAATGATTAAGTAATGTTGAAAATTTGATATATTTTTTTATAATAATATATTAATTCAAATATTATTCCTATTTATAAAATAAACCTTGGTCAATTTTTAAGGAACAAAACTATAAAACCAAAACATTCATGAATAACGAAACAGTTACCACCTGAAATAGTGATGCTAATAAATATTTATTTAAAAGAGAGTTCTAAGACTTCCTAAGTGGAAAATATATGATATTATAGGAATTAATATAATTTTGTAATTATAATAAATTTAATATTATTATAAATAATTTTAAAACCACATATGATGAAATTTGAACATGAGGTAAGGGTTTTATGTTACTGTCTCATTTTTTACCAGGATTATTTATGGATAAATTTATGATGATGAAATTATATGGTCTATCTCTCAAAAATAATCTTTCATTTATTTTCATCATTCCATTTCTATAAATTATATTTCTTTAATTTTCTTTCCTCTCTCTAATTACCCAATATTCAAGAAGACTGTTTTTATAAGAAATGAATTTTGTATTTATAATCCAGTTGGAATAATTTCCTTCCATGACCATATATTTAATAAAAAAAATTCAATTGTTTATATAAATTTATATAATGATTTATTAAATTCATGTATACTCATGTTTTACTTTATATAAAAAAATATTAAAATGAATGTTTTTTTACATTCTAAACAAGGTACTTTTTTTCAAAATGTTTAAATGGAATTTGTATTTTACCATCACCAAAACAAATGGTTTTATTGAAGTAATGAATATTATTTTACATAAATATTTCATTAAATGTTAATATAGATTGTTTCATATAAAATTCATTTCCACAAATTATGGAAAAATTATATATTTTAAATAGGTGATTTCTAATTTGAAATGGAATTTTCCATATGGAATATTCATGTTATATTTAAAAAAATCATCTATTTCAATATATTTTGATGGATAATATGCTTTAATGTGGATATAAATTAGTGATACCATCCAAAATATTAATATAGATAGCGTATGTTCATGTTTCTTGAGTTAATTTGTGAGGAAAACATTAAAATTTCGTGTTCTATTTTTCAATATAAATGTATATATTTATTAGGTTTTTAATTTTTATTAATTTATCTCATATTAGGAATTTATTAGAATTATTAAGTGATAGTTAGGGCCTGTTATATCCTTTTGATTTATAATTAGGTATAATAGGACAAACATTTTTTTTGGTATTTGGCTCACCCCTTGCCTATTTTTGTTTGATGTATTCGTGCAAAGCCCGGATGGTATGATTATGGGGTATTCCATTATGAATTCTATCATTAAGATACTTTTTTTGATATCTAGGTGAATATTTATATTAAAATATAATACATTTATTTAGTCCACTTTTATGATAATAGTTATACAGAATATTATATTATTGATTATCTCTTTCATATTAGTTAATATTTTTTTATTCTATGATAGATTCTATTAGAAAAATGCGTTTACCGAGCTTCTAATATCACCCTTTATTATATTTTAGTTTCTCTAGTAAACCATGAAAGAATTTATGAACTCGTTTTGGGATATACTAAATGAAATTAAAATTTTCTATCTATAATATAATGTTACATGTTATGATTTTATATGTAACGTGATAATCATATATGTATATAGTATTTAAAGACTATTAGACTATTATATCCATTGAATGCGATATATTGTATCTTATGATAGTGTAATAAAATAACCACTAGCTCCAGGTTACTAGATTCTAGGTGTAACAATATTTTTACATTATTTTAAATTTAGTTATTGTTAATATTGTTTTGGATTGTGTTTAAGGTGGATGAAAGGTTAAAGAATGTATGGGTAGGAAATAGTGTCTCATAAAGTTGGGGTAAAAGGATCGAACACATTATATATCTGTACATGGTACCTAGTGGTACTTGGTGTTATGTATGGATTCATATGTAGCCACTGGGAACCTAATAAAATAGTACTACGTGCCTGAAATAATGTTGAGTTTCTTTTTATGGAAAATTTTTCAATTTTAACACAAAAAATTTACCAAAAATAACACTTGTCTCCATAATTTGCATCATTTCAGATGTTGACCAATATATTTAATTCCCTCACCCTCTTACATACCTCTCTAATAAAATATACCTTCAATCCCATCCTAGTTTTATTTCCATGATGTTTTAAGGAATTAACATATCCATGGTAGAATATTATCAATTCTTTCAATTTTTTATTCTTTACTGTTATGGTGGAGTCTGAAATTTTTTATATTTAGGTTTTAAAAATTGATCTCCTATTTTGGAATTTATTTTTTCATGTTTTAGTAAAACCTATTAGATTTTTAATCAATGGTAATACATTTTTTTTACATTTATTATTCCTCCCATTTTGTATGAAGTTTCTAAATCCCTTGATATTTCTATTTTATTTTTTATAATTCTTTAATTGGAAAAATGACCTTATTTTTTGGTTTAATAAGGATTTATATTTACAAAGGTTCTCTTACGTGACCCGTTATGTAATCAAAAATTTCCAAAGTGTACTAGATAGAAGTGAAATGTGGGTTAGTGTTATTAATTTTTAGCCACATTATTATATATTGGAAAGAATTATAATAAAATTTATCCATGATGATTGTATTTTTTAAATTATTTATTTATTTTTGTATGATGAGCTTGACATAGTTATTTTTCTTGATAAATATTATCATGTAACACAAAATGATTTTATGAAATATTTTTTTTCCTAATTAATTTAATATTTTTAGATATTTTTTTATTTCACACAAAAAAATGGTTGTTGTATATGAAAGTGATATGTTTGGATTGTGTTATACGCAAAACTATGTTAATACTCTGCCACATGCCACACAAAGTATGAATGAGAATATAATATCCCAAGACATTATAATATATTTAATATTATAAATAAATTTTATATATTCTATATAAATTTCAATGCACATGATACTAAGTTAGCGTGTGTTGCACACAACAATGAGTTTCTTCAATAACTTGCATTACAAGCATTACCGAGTTTAAACAAACAACAATATATTATTAAAATATTATTATTAATATAATAAAATAAAACCTTTAATTTTAATTAGAAGTTATGAACAATATTAAATTATGAAAATATTTGGTTTACACAAAATAAAAAATGAATTCATTTTTTATAAATTTATAAGAAATAGATATAAGAACCAATTGAATATAAATAAAATATTTTTATAAAAAACTATTATTATACAAAAAATTATGTTTTATCCGAGTAAATCAAATAAATGATATTAATTAAATTTATATGTAAAATTTTAAATAAAATGTGTTTGATATTAATCCAAAATAATTGATATGAAAAATATAAGAACAAACCAAATATTTTGCATAAAAAACAATATTTTTATGAAAGAAGTTTTACAGCCTTTTAATGGAGAACATATATTAAATTACATTTATAGAAATTTTAAAAACATTATATTCAAAAATAAACTTCATCATTTAAAGATAAATATAATAATTAGATTAGGGTGAATTTTTTGTATTTTTCTTGAAATTATCATTTTTTAATGAATAGTTAAAAATAATGAATTTTAATTCAAAAAATATTATTTTTTAAATTTAATTATATTGTTAAATTTAATTTTGAAATTATTTTGAAATTGATATTTTTTAAAATATTTTTTCAATTAATCATTTTAGGTCATTGGGATCAATTTCACACTAAAATTGAATATAAAAACCTAGCAAGCTTTTGAACGTTTTTACATTCAAACCCTACATTTTCCTCCCATCTATGGGACAATATTTAAATTAATTTCTTCCAATTCTATGATTTTAATTTGAAAAAATGGATCCAATATTTTTAATCATGAAAATTTATAATTTATAAAGTGTTAAACTTATTTTTTGACCAAAATTGGAACTGAGTGTAATTAAAATTAATTAAAATAATTAAAGTGGAATTAAGATTAACAAGGGAATAAATCGTAAACACAAGATCCAAAATGACCTAAAAATTTTTCAATAAGTCATTACTTATCCATATTTATACCATATATTTTCTTGTAACTAAATTGGATCATTATTGGAGCCACTAACAATGTGAAAATATGGGAGTAATTTCAATTTCCAAAATTTACAAGAGTGCCACTCCTCATTCGCTATAAAAAGACCTCATATCCTCACATTTACTCACACCTCTCAAGCCATATTTGATTGAAAAATATCTTCACAAATATATCATAAGAATCAATCCACTAATATTTCAATTCTACACATGGGAATAAATTCATCTCAGGGATCCCTTAGTTGAAAACAAAAAAGAGTTACCAAAGAAGAGGTAACATCTTTTTTTCCAGCACTTTATATTTATTTACATTATACACCCCTCCAATATCCTTATTATATTATTGTAGAAAAAAATTGTAATAAATATTATAAGAAATTTTTATGTCCTGGTTCGACCTAAACTTACACACACATCCATCTAATTGGTAACAAATATTTTGTTCATGTGTATGGTGAACTACAACCTCATAAAACGATGATTGTTTGGTATTTCTTAACTAACTTTAATAGTTGGGAATTATGATTGTAAAAAAAATTATATATGATATATATGATATTTATTATATACTAATTGTACTTTAAATATTATAGAGCACATATCTTTATACTTTTCATCTTCTGTAATACAATAACATAATTTGTGGACTTGTGACGACCGCCTCATCAAAGCGATGTGATTCCTTCACACATTACATGGAATGTGATAAGCATGGTTTTAGTGAAAATGTATGATGTATATAAAATAATAGTTTTACTAAATTAATATTATTTACATATAATCATATTTTTCATTTACTTACTTTCTTTCAATATGACAAGAAAATGGAAACATCATTCATGCGTACGTACGACCAACTATCTACCTGAAAAGTGTATTCCATTTCACATTTCTATATTTTATAAAATATTAATTTTATATATACACCAAATATATATGATATTTATATAAATTTTTACATTATCCATGTACTTAAATCAATATCTATGTATTAAGATCATGAATAATAATTCAAAATATGTATGAAGAACAAAGCAGGTATTACTCCAAGTGAAACCATATGATGAAACTGTTAATAAGAGGGTAATATATTGTCATAATAAAATTATATATGGTTTTAGATATAATAATATTATTTTTTAAAATATTTATATTGAAAATATACTTACTATACATGAGGTATGTATGAGTATGATGAGATCCAAGAAATAAGTTAAGGGTTTTTCACATCTCAATTTTATTTCATGTGAGACACGAGCCATGTACACCTCTTATTTCTTATATGTTATGTACACACATCCAACTAATGTATTAAATGGTTCTTATAATTTAATATGGATATTTAAACAACTATATTATTATCTTTATTTTATGTAATTTATGTTTCAAAGTTTACCAAAATGGTAATATAATTTTCTCCCAAGTTGCATTCTTTGAGACTCATGCCATGTTATGAAACTATTTTTTTTCTAAGAGGTGTATATAATGTCTTAGTCATTTTATATCATGAATATAACTATTTTAATGATATTTTATTCCTAATTTAATTTCTTTTTAATACATTTTTAGTATGGTTCAATGTTACCAAGTGGTAAGTGTTAATTAAAACAATATCATCATTTATCATGATTGTTTATGATTAAGCTTACATTAATGAAATATTATAATCCATCTATCATCAAAATTCATGAATTATCTTATCATATAATTTACATGATATATTAATTTAATAGTACAATTTTCCCAACATTTCGGTATATATGATAATAAAGAAAATGTTTTTATGAAATTCTTACCTTATTTCCCTTTTTGGTCTAAAATTTTTATTCTATGAGAAACTTTATTTATAAAAATATATTAATTTTTTTAATGTTATCCTATGATTTTAAATGAAATTTTTACACATCATTTACCTTTTTAATATTTCAAAAAATGAATATTATTTTCATTTTCTGATCAAGGCACCTTTCTACAATTTTGAGGTACAAAAGGAATGTTCGACATGTACGAACATAACTGCAGTCATGAAATTCATTTAATTGAAGCTTCCTTAGTATATTTGAAATATTTTTTTTAAAGTAAAACGTTTCCTTATATTCTTAATTTTTTTTATTTTAAATTTATTTCAAAGGAAAAGGGTTTTAAAAAAATATGTTTAAAATGTGTTTTAAATTATTTTCAAACAATCTTTTATATGTTGCAAAAAGGTTATTTTCAATGAAAATGATTAAAATTATTTCGAGATTTCATTATACATTTTCAAATCCATTTTTATATAAAAAAATTATTTAAAATGTTTTCATGATTACTTTATATTTTTTCAAGGTATTTGAAAATAAATTTTGTTTCAGAAGGTTTTATGTTTTTTAGATGCTTTTTCCTAGTGGAAAGAATATTTTTCTCAAGATATGGTTTTAAAGGATATTTACAAATTATTTTATATCTATGATAAAATCAGTTGATGTCACTCATGAACTTATGGGAAATTATCCAAATATTCCATTCATTTTCTCTTTCCAAAATCTTTATGTTTTGATTTGATAGTGTTTATGAAAACTTATTCCCCTTTCATGGGTTTTATATTTATGTAACCTGTTCTTAATCCATGTTTTATATTCTCATGAAACTAATTTCTCCTTATCAGATTATACCATGATATATCCTCATGAAACCTAGTTCATTTCAGGGGATATTTTAGGATGAAATGATTATAAAACCTATATAATTTCCATAGTTTACTATATGATTAAATGTTTAGGATACTCATTTCATTTCATGGGTAATGATATTTTTTTAAACTAATTTAATTTCATGGGTTAAGATATGACTGTTTAAAATTTTATGGCACATGTATATATGATTTCATTATTATATTTTTGGGACATATATCTCCCTATAATTAATTTTGTAAAAAATTATATCCCATGAAATGGACAAAGATGGTCTAGGGAGTGAAAGTTGAATTCTAAGATAGAAATGAGAGTGAACCATGACTCCCAAGATGGTATGGGAAGTGATATCATATTACTAATATGACTGTGGGATTGAAACATGACTGTAGGGATGATACAGTGAGTGAACTCATACTACTAATACAACAATGAAAGTGAACCATTACTACCAAAATAGTATGAGGAGTAAAACCATAAAAATAAGATAGTCTTCGTAGTGATTCTTTTACTAATATGGATATCATTTTTATATGCTTATGTGTCTTCCAAAATTCCTTTCCTTATTTATATGTAATTATTTCATATCATAGGTTGTTCATTTACTTTTGATTCATGTCTTATAAATTAAAAAGCATTATTCCCTAATTCCTGTTTTTTATCTTTGATATGCAAGGTATGATCTTCTAATTTCATGATCATGTTATCATACCATTATTATCATGTCACATAACTCCATTTTTTTACCATTATTGAGCATCTGATCTAACCCCTTTTTATGTTTTCTTTCCCCCATGTTTTGAATATATGTATTAATTTTTCTGTGTCTAAGAAGGGTACGAGCCAAGAAAAACTTGGTGGGAGATAATGTAACCCATGTACCAGTGTTTATTTTTCCTTTTTTCTAAAGGTGGTAAAATAATGCAGTCTTTGGGAATATATTTTTATAATGTTTTAAGTATTTATCACAATTTATGTAATGTTAATGTATGAAAATAGAGGATCTATATAGTTGGTATTAGAGACATTATTTTTTCGACCTTTTGAAACTGTGATGAGAAAATACTCATGATATACCTAGGAATATTTCTAAGGCTATGTCTAGGAATGTCTCTAAGGATAAGTTTAAATTATGTGAAAATATAAAGGAAGATTTCATAAAATTTTGGTAATGGATTGAGCCTGTGGTTTCTTATAAATACATACCTATCTGGATACTAAAAGTGGATGTGGTTCTACAACTTATGTTCCTAGGAGTAACAAATCTAACAAGGTGTGTTAGGCCTAACATAATGTTACCCAGTACAAGACAATGGGCCTTATTTCACACCAGATTTGACACTCTTAGGGGAAATGATTTGAAAATTAAAAAACTCTTTATAAACCATAGTAGAGGATTTGAATATACTATGACTATTAATAACTGAGGATAAACCAATGGTGTAGTCATTTAAAAAGAATGTGTCATGATTTTAACATCCTATAAGTAATTATCTATTATTATATTGTTTTCCTCTACGATATATGTTTTCCACTCGATGGTTTATAGTTTTATACAATAGTGAGAACCAGAAGGAACATGGTTAACACTAAATGTTTCAGTTGTCAAAAGTATGGGCATTCAGAAAATTAATTTAACAAGTGGAAATCTCATAATTCTTATTCGGAAGGTGGTATTAGTGTTGGTTATAATTTTAAAGATAAAGAGACTAAAAAGGACCTTTAAATGGGATGTGATTTTATTCCAGTATTTTTAAAATTGGACAAGAAAATAATTAATAGATAATGGTTTTGGAACCATAAAAAATGATTCATATTTCATATTATTAGAATGGGGTATTAAAGAATTAGATAATGAATCTTGAGTAATGGTTTATGAAAATTTTTAGGAGAATGAAGAATTTATGTTTTGGAATTAAAATATTATGTTATATAAAATATAAAATATATAAGTATATTCTGTATAAGTTTTCATTATCGATTGAAAATGACACTTTGATTAGTTATGAAGAAATAGAAAAGTTATTTCATGGAAGGGTTATATTTTAATTATGGTCAGGTAACCCTAAATTAATTCTTGACATTGAGATAATGATGATTGGTCAAAGGTACGTTGGATATGAATATGTAAATTAGATGGTACAGATTACACTAGAACTAATCATTGATAAAGTGTCACATGTCATAAAGGAAGAAGATTACAACTTCTTGGATTTATATAATGTATCCTATAATCATTGGACTAATTAATCATGCACTTTATTCAAAAGGATTTATGAAAATTTATGTTATTTTCATTTCTCAAAAGGAATATACAATGAGGGTATTCACATGTTTGGAATGTGACATCAGTGTTGTACTTTTTATATGGGAGATCAATTTTAAGATGATTTCATGACATTATTTATAATTATTTCAATTTTAATCTTTTGGAAGGGTATTAAATTTAACCATTTTTAGAATGTGTAACTTGAACTTTAGACGAAGCTAGTATGGTTAAAATGGAATATCACTATATGAGGGTTTTTGTATATTGGATAACATGTTAAAACTATATCATGTTGATGGTAACTGAAGATAAATTGGATGTATTATCATGGATATGATGATGTTATAATGCTTTATTAATAAAAAAAATTATCTTCACTTCATTAAGTGATAGATGAAATCAAGAAGGTACAATTAAAAGGAGATATTTTTCTTATAAAAAAGAATAAAACCAATTTAGTATATTTACATAATGTCATGGTAAATTGAATAATTCCACCACTTTAGGCAATGGATATTGGAAAAGGATTTATACTAGGACATTAATTTTTGATTAATAAAAAATTCCCTTAGACCATCACATATTTACGGTTTTGTGATGACCCACTTCTAAAACTCAATGTTCTCAATAAATCTTCATCCAAACATGATGGTCAGATTTCCCTTGTTTGTCTATGTTTTCACTTACCACCTATGTTATCCAATGTGGGAATCTAGTAGAGAGATAATTTGGGTAAATATTATAATTCCAATCTTTTTTAATGTATTATTTATTATTTATTTTTATTATATGGGTTTTTATTAATGGAACATTCAAGTATTAATCCTCTAATAACCTAGATAACTTTTAAGGGTGAAATTAATTTTATGGGGGGTAGATTGTGTCACCCCAAGATTTTGTGAAATATTTTTTATCGAATTAATTTAAGATTTTGTAGGTATTTTTCATTTCACTAAACAATCTAACTTTTTTATAAGAAAGTGTTATGTATGGATTGCATTATACGCAACCCCAAGTTAAGTTTGCGCTAGATGAAACACCAAGCCGATATAGAAACATAGTATCCTAAGAATTTACAATATGTATAATATTTTAAATACATTTGATATATTCTATACAGATTTCCATGAATGTGATACCAATTTATCATCTGTGGCACGAAAAAATGATTTTCTTCAAGGACATTCGTGGCACACATTACCGAGAAATACCGAATAACAATAAATTATTAAAATATAATTACTTAATATAATAAGATATAAAAAATCCATTAAATAATATGTTATGAATATTATTAAAAAAGTTATTATAATATGTGTTTTATAGAAAATATAAAATAAATTCATTGTTTCCAAATTAATTAAAAAATGGATATATAAACCTATTGAATATAAAGTAATTTTTTTAATAGGATACTATTTTTATACTCAAAAGGTTGTTTTATATTAATAAATTATATTATTTATATTAATGATATAAATATGTTATATATTCAATATTTTTTTATTCATAAAATTGATTTGATAATCATAAGATGATAATAAACCCAATATTTTGCATACAAATCAATATTTTTATAAAGGTACTTTTACTACCCTTTTAGTGGATAACCTATTTGAAATCCATTTTTTCATTTTTTTTTTTAAATCATATATGTAAAAATAAAATTCATATTTAAAATAAAAACAAAAAATTTATATTAGGGTGAATTTTTAGTATTTTGATATGAAGTTTCATTTTTTTAATGAGTAGTTAGAAATACTAAATTTTAAATAAAAATAACTATTTCATCTAATTTATTTGTAGTGTAAAATTATATTTTAATTTTATTTTAAAATTATATATAATAAATAATTTTTCAATTAATCTAAATCAAGTAATTTCAATAAATTTCACATTGAAAATGAATATTAAAACAGAACAGATGTTTGAGCATTTTTACTCTAAAACATGCATTGTAGTCTTGTCTACAAGATTAGATTTAAATAAATTTCATTCCATTCAGTGATTGGAATTTGAAAAAATGGATTATATATTTGGAATTAGAATAAAATTAAATTTACAATACATTCAAATTAGTTTTTGACAATAATTACTAGTGAAAGTAATTAAAATCAATTACAACAATTAAAGTGAAATTATGTTTAACAAGGGACTAAGCCTTAATCTCAATGAGAAAAATAACAATGAAAAATTACAAAAAGTCCTTTTATGTTCATATTTACACCATATAATCCATTTTATAGTATATTTATCACTATTTTAGCCACATTAAATGGGAATTTTTTTTGTGGAATTCCCTTTTCCAAAATATATAGGTGTGACACTCCTCCTCCACTATAAAAAACCCTCCACACCTCCCACATCCTCACACATCTCAAGAAACTTTGTCTCAAAAAATATCTACCCAAATAGATCTTCAACATCACAATACTCATCCTATAATCTTACCCTTGGGTAGAAATTAATCCAATTAATCCATTTGGTGAAAAATAAAAGGAGATACCCAAAGAAGAGGTTATATCTTTCCTCAATCTCTATAATATTATTTCTATTACCCACCCCCTAAAATATCATTAAGATATTATTATAAATTAAAACTAGTATAATAAATATACTTAATTTTTAATTCTAATGTATGAACCTACACATACACACACTTTCATCTAATGTGTAACAAACATACTATTTAGGTGTATAGAGAACTACCGCCTCAGAAAATGATGATTGTTCATTTTTTCCATTACCACATTTTGTGGTTGATAATTATGATGGAAAATCTTGTTATATATGAAATATATTATATATATTATGTCTTTATACTCTTTTACTTATTTTATAACACATACCGTTATACGTTTCATCTTGTGTAATTACTATAACATCATTTGTGAACGTGTGGACTATCACATCCTCAGAGCAATGCGATTCATGCACACATTAAATGGAATATGATAAGGATGTTTCAGTAAAAATAAATTATATATATAACATTATAATTAAAATATAATTATATTATACACATATATATACATATATTTCATTTACTTACTTTAATTCAATATGATAAAAAACGGAAACAACATTTATGTGTACGTATGACCAACCATCTCCAAGTAACAGTTTATTCAATTTCATCATTATATATTTTATAGAAAATTATAAAAACATATATGATGAATATATATTATATATATAATATTTTACATTATTTATGTATTAAAATCATTATATAATTATGATGATCAAGAACAACAAGTTAAAACATTCATGAAGAACAAATCTGATATCACCTGAAGTAAAACCTTAATGTAAATTTTTTAATAAGAATGTAATAAAAATTCATAATCAATTCATTAATACTATTATATATAAAAATATTATTATGTAAAATATTTATAATAAACGTTTATTTATTATACAGGAGGTTTTTACATATATTTTGAGAGGCAATACACAAGGTAAGGGTTTTTTTGTCTCAAATTTATTTTTCATAAGAAACAAGACATGTACACCTAGAGTTTTTTATATGTTATTTTTATAATACCCATTGATGTATTAAATTATAATTATTCTTAAATTTATTTCAATTTACAAATTAATTTTAGGATATTTATTTCATTTAATTTATGTTTCAAATGTTATGAAATCGGTAATGTAATTTTGTCTCAATGTGACTCCTTTAAGAACAAAGTCGTGTTATGAAACTATATTTCTTTATAAGAGGTTTATATACTGACTTTGACATTTTATATCACAAATATAATTATTTTAATTAAATTTCAAGACTCATGTAATTTATTTTTCTTACATGGGGAGTATGGGTCAAAGCTAGCAACTGGTAATGATTTATTGAAAAAAACCTCATCATTTATCAGGATTGTTTATGATTAATCTTCTATTAATGAAATGATATTATTCATCTCTTAATAAAACTCATGGATTATATTATCCTTTATTATTCCATGATATCACCTTGTATTATAACCACTCTCTCACTCTTTGGTGGATAGTATTACTAAGAATTTTTTTTATGAAGGTCCAAATTTATTTCTCCTTTCTGTTGGAGATCTATGTTCATTAAAAACCGTGATTAGAAAAAATGTTTTCCAAAATGTATTATTATTATAATAATATTTTTAAGGAAAATTATACCCTTCTTTTACCTTTTACAAAATTTTATTAAAAATGAATCAACTTCCTATTTTCTAATCAAGGCACCTTTCTGAAAATTTAAGGTACAAAAGAAATGTTAGGCATGTACCAACATATCCACTGTCATAACCCTAATTTCCTTGAAGTTTCCTTGGTATTATTACAAGATTATAATATTTATAAAGAAGTTTTTTTTCCTAATATTCTTGATTTTTTTTATTATAAGTGTATTTCAAAGGAAAAGGGTTTTCAAAAATGTTTTTTATTTAAAATGTGAAATAAATGATTTTCAAACAATCCATTATATGTTCTCAAAAAATATATTTTAAAAAAAGGATCTAAATTATTTCTGGATTTATTATATTTTTTAAAATATATTTTTCTATAAAAGGATATTTGAATCATTTTTTATTCCTTTATATGTTTTAAATTCATTTTCAATGAAATTGGTCTTCAAAAAGTTGAATGTTTGAAAGAAACTTTTTCATAGAAGAAATGATATTTTCCTTAAGAAATTTTTTTAAAAGATATTTAAAAATTATTTTCAATATTTGATGACATATGTTGATGTTACTCATTCCCTTATTGGAAATGATTTAAAATCCCCATTCATATTCATTATCTTAATGGTTTAAGTTTTGATTTCATGATGTTTATGAAAACTTGTTCCTCTTTCATGGGTTATATATTTATGAAACACATTAAAAATATATAAGTGATATTCTTATGAAACCAGTTTCTCTCCAATGCGTTAGACCATGAAAAATTATTATGAAACTTACTTCATTTCATGGGTTATTATTGGATGAAATGATTATAAAATCTAAATTCATTCAATAGGTTAAAAAATGATTAAATTTTTGTGATACCTATTTAATTTCATGTGTTAGGATAGGATTTTTATGAGAAAAATTACATTTCATGGGTTAAGATATGATTGTTTATGATTTTGTGGTTCATATATGTACAATTTCATTATGATATGGGTGGGACATATATCTCCCTCTAATGCATTAGGTAAAGATTTATATCTCACGAGAAAGGATAAGATAGAACTGGGAGTGAACCTTAACTACTAATATTCCCATGGGAGTGAACCTTGACGACCAAGATGTTACGGGGAGTGAACTCATACTACTAAAATGACTAGAGAAGTTAACCACATCTACCAATTTTGTAAGATAAGTGAACTCATACTACTAATATAGTTATGTGAGTGAACCTTAACTTCAAAGATGGTATGGGGAGTGAACCCATACTACTGTGATGGCCTTGGTAGTGATTCCTTAACTACTATGGATATCATTTTAATATGATTTTGTGTTTTACATAATTCTATGTCTTGTTCTTAAGTTATGATTTCATGTCTTATGTTATTTATTTACTTATTATTCATGTCTTATGAACTACCAATATTTATTTCATGATTTCTCTTTATGATATTTGATATCCATGGTATAGAATTATATTTTCAGGATCATGTTCTTATACCATTATACTCATGATTATGTTCACATATCTCCTTTTTTTTACCGTTAATGAGAATATGATCACAACCTACTTTTTTTCCCTAGGTTATTAAGATATGTATTATGTTTTATCTGTCTAATAATGGTGCCATTCATGAAAATCCAATTGGAAGATAATGTAGATCACTCTATTACCAGGGTTTACATTTCCATGGATCCAAAGGAACTAAACTACTATAGTGTTTTGTCATATATTGTTGTAATGTATTATGTATTATGAAAAAGTTATGAAATTTGAATGTATAAACATTTAGTGTCTCTATATATCCCATTATATATTCTTTAGGTAGTCTCATTAGTTAGGAATAATTTATTATTTTATATTGTATGGTGTTTACATATACCAATACATGTATATGTTGTTGCCTTATTATTTTAAGGTGATTGAAGAGATTGTATATTGTATTAATTGTTTCTAGTGTGATGGATAGACCTGCGAGACATGAAAGAAGTTAATTGGAATATGAATCACATGCATGAACACACACAAACACACACATATATATATACCCTCCCCATATTATATTTTCTTCTTTTGTTTGGATGAAATGTTTATAGTCCCCTTAGAATGAATTTTTTATTTATCTTTAGAAGATGTAGACAAAAATTAAAAATATTTTTCCACTATTGTTTCTCTAATAGGTTTTAGTTTCAATTTTCATTCCAAGCTATGATTGATTAAAATATATGAATGTTAGGACCCTATAATTATATAATGTTATTTAATCTGTTTTTCAATTTTATTAACCCTTATAAAAAAATATGATCATTGTGTAAATTTCTAATTCACATTCCTTGAATTAATAATGCATGAACATGGATTTGTGATAATTGGTAGGTGTTAGGTGGTGAAATTATATTTGGTATCATATACATACACCTTATATGTGTATATTATGGATAAAAATATTTTTTTAAGAACTGGAAGATTAAAATAAACTACATAAAATAAGATTATAAGTTTCAGAGCATGCTGATATATATGAAATTTTGGATATTTTTTTGGATAGCTCATGTGAGTTTACCAATGTTACCAATAGTTTTTAAAAATAGATTATTAATTTTTGTAGCTATTAATTTCACCTTTTAGAGCCTTTTGTTCCATTTAGTTTTGTATTTTTATATTATAAATAGTATCACTTGGATAACGGATCGTATGGGTGTTTTCAAAATAACTTTTGCGGATTTTAAAATACATATATTTTTTATCATATGTATTTATTTAGGTAAATATAGTATCCATGGTCCACAAGACATAGGGGAGAAAATTTCCTATTCCTAGTTCAACAATTATTTGGGAAGGCCGTAGTAAATCTTTATAAATATTTATAAAATATTTAAGTATTGATAATGAGGTTAAATCTCCTGATAAATTTGTTTATTTTCCCACAATTTTTACTACATATACTAGTGATCTGAGGGTGTGTACAAGTTACTTTGTCAAACCTATTTGGGTCCCATTATATTATTTTATTGCGGGTTATTGGAAAATGATATCACATCCCATTTATATCTATTTGTATTAATAGTATCTTGGCGACACTAGTATCAAAACACAAGAAGTAACATATTAATATTTTTAACCTATATAATTATTGGGAAGCATGAGTTACTTCAGTAGCGTAGAATCACCTTTTATTTTCTCTTTGAGATAATCATATTCTTTTGAGACCCATACATATTGAGAAGGAATATATAAGTACGTAAATATTTGAATGAATGGAATTTTATGTTCTTTCCTATATTTTGTGATAATATAGAAAGAATAAATTGAAAATTTATATTGACTAAAACATCATTAATAAAAAATAGTATTTTCAACTTATTTTTTAGGGATGTTTTGGTTAATATATATTAATCAATAGATTTTTATTTATAGAATATATTATTTATTAATTTTTCTTATTTAGTTATTTATTATATTTAATGTTTTCAATAAATGTTTTTAACTACACAAAGAGAATTAATAGATTTGATAAAAAGAAAAAAATGATAGTGGGTGTGGAGTTGTAACCTTATAATTATAATTCTTATAGGTATTTTAAATTATCTACTCATGGAGGGGAATATAATATAGTTCTCTATATAATGGTTGAGGATGATAACTATTTGACACATAATTCCTTGAAGGGTCATATTAATTATTTTATGTCATTGGATAGGTAGTTAATGTTTGGGAACCCATAGTTTTCAATAGAATAAGGGACATTCGGTTCCACAATCACCACGTTCTAGTGAAATATTTTCAACTCCTGAAGGTATAGAGTGGGTGTATCATATACTTCACATGATTGAAAGAATTAAGACATAAAAAATCATTTCATTCATATATTCACCTTTAATATTGAAGGAGATGGTCATTGAATGGATGATGTAATGGATAAATAAATAAAAAAATAGGGACCCACATGGATGGGATTTCGATAATTGATATATGGGAAATTACATCTAGATTCCCTATTTCAATTTAATTGTTAATAATTTTTTAATATTCATTGAAAATGATATTAACTATGGAATATGATGTTATTTTTAATAACCTAATTAATTTTTAATCTATTATTGGCCTCCATTGTAGTGGTCTTCATGGACGATATTTTTATTTATTGAATGTGTTTGGAAGAATTTGGTAAACATATATAGATTATCTCCGAGATGTTGGGAGAAAATTAAACTTATTCTATTATTTGAAATTAACTTTCAATATGTAGGAAGTAAAATTTCTAAGACATGTTTTTTTAATATCAAGAATCTCAGTTTATCCTTGATGGTGGAGGTTGTTATGCAATAGAATGACCTATAAAATATCAATTAAATAAAAAAATATTTAAATTATTAGAAACTATTGTAATTTCATCCATTATATTCTAGATTACATAATTTCATGAAAGATATAACATAGAAATGTGTCAATGTTTTATTTTCTTATCAATGTGAAGTTTTTGTTTTAGATTATTTGGAAAAGGATAAAAACACATCCATTTTTAATTTTACCTCAACGAGGTAAGGCCTTCAAGGAAAATTATGATTCCTATTTTATAGATATTGGTTATATAGGATCACCATGAAGTGTAATATATATCTAGATAGCTTCATCCACATGTCAGAGTTTATTAGAATCTTAACCTTGAATTAGACATTGCAGTACATGCAAAAATATCAAGAGGCATTATAATTGAATAAGAAGTCTCCAACCCAAAATGCGTAATTAGAAATGTAATAATATATGTTGTTGTATTTACAAGTCATGTTACTTTTAAATTTATCAAAGGATTATATTGTAATGTATATATTTCATATTAATCTAGAATTATCTATTATAGATCATGTAAAATATTTCCACATATTGGATCCTAATTTTTTTATTTCTAGTTGAATACTCAGAAATGGGTAGATTCAAAAAGTTATGTTCCATGATTCACATTACTTTAGTAAAAATAATCATTGTTTTTTTGGAACATAATATTATAAGGAAGGTTGTAATGGTGGAATATCACTCATATACATTGGTTTGTTTCCAAGGTATTTTGAATATATACCATAATATGAATGTATTATTTTGGTGAAATATCATGAAATGAGAGATTTTAGGTTTCATCTCTTCGTGTTTCACTTAATTGTACATTTATATAGAATACCAATAGACTATACGTGTCTTATTACCATTATCTAACTGTTATTAATTATAGATGAGATCAGTAGGGATTTTATATGTAGTTTTTTGTGGTCTCTAATAGTTTGGGACACTCTTTGGGTTTTTATGGACTGATTTACTATGATAGTTCATTTTATATCAATTCAATAATACTTACATATTAATTATATAAGGAATTTTTATTCCATATAACTAATAAATCAATAATGAATAACCAATTGAATAATATTTATTTGGGAACATTATTTAAATATACATTCATGCATGGTTTATGACTCAGTTGTCACAAGTATTGTGAATGAAACACATCCCATTATTAAAAATTAGTACAACATATCACACATATAATATTGTAAATTTTTAGTAGACTACTCATATTCATGAATATATATTCTTTTACTCTACTATAGACTTCAATATATCATAGGAATATTACTTGTTATTATTAGATATTTCTTATAATAAAAATTATTATATATCAATTAAGAGATGCAATCTTTTAGGAACTCTATTTTATACATTTTCATTCTTCACAATGTTTTACTAAAAATCATGAATAATCATTAATTAAATAAATTATTGTTTATAATATAAATTAGTAGGTTTATTTTATATAAAAACATCTAACCATCACTTAATGCCTTGAGAAGTCCTGTGATGGTCATAGGAAATGACTTATGGAATTTAGTGTCTATGATAATTATTTTGTTCAAATTTATCCAAGATTAGGAAATTTATTTATGGGAATAAAGGGTACGAAATAAGCATGGTTTCATGGTATATTCACACATTATAACTAAATTTATAAGGGGTTGTAAGATCCCGGTTTTTGGAAAGGTATGTTTTCGTTATGTTTTGGTTGAATCCCTTGTTTTGGGATTCAAGGGAAGTTTCCTAAATGTGTGAGAGGACTTGGGGATGTTCCGGGGGCTCGGGGCACGGAAGAAAGGAAATCTGGGCAAGATAGGCCAGGGCGCACGACCTGTGCATGGCCAGGTAAACCATGTGGCCTGCTCAGGATAAACCGTGTGACCCTTCATCCTCCGGACAGAAGCATGCGCACGGTTTGCACACGGTTTTCCAAACCGTGCAGCTAAACCGTGTGACCCCTCCACCTCCATACATTGTCATGTGCACGGTTTGCGCACGGTTTCCCAAACCGTGCGGCCACTTAAAGTTGGAAAAAATTACAAAATTTCCACTCCGGGATTTTAAACTGCAACTCGGGATTTTCTTCTCCACTCCCCCACCTCAACCCTATGACAAACATGGATGACCCAAGCTTCCCAAGGGTGGTTCTCCTAAAATTATATGTCTTTTTTGTGCCGTTGGTTGCGGATCAAAGCTTTGGGTAAGGCTAATCCCATCCTTGCTTATCCTTTTTTTATGGTTTGTATCTTCTCTCCCTCTCGTTCTGAAGCTCTAAAACCCTAACATTTGGGTGAGTTTTAGGTTGAAGATCCAAAGGATGGTCGGATCGAGGTCTAAGGACTCGATTGAGAGTGTGTTCAACCGCGGTTTTGAGGTAGGTGGTCTATAAGTTATATCCCATAGTTAATTGGTAATTTGTTCATGTTTAATTGTGTTCTTGCTTTCCTTTGGTTATGTTTTGGATAACCTTGGAATGTTTGGTAATAATGGTGTTTAAAATGGAAAATGGGAACCCTCGCGATCCTCATGGGATGTGTTGGGATAGACTTGACCTAATTGGGGCCATCCATGGGATGTGCCGACATTCCCGGATTTAGGGATTGATATTAAACAAGTGACCTTGTTGTAATGAATTGTATAGACCTTGATAAATGTGTTTCCATGATCGGTTGAACATGGAATAGAAGTTAGGTGATGCACCTAGACTTGGAAATAACCTAAGGGTTAATGTGGAATGGGTTAAATGATTGATTCATGGGAATGATGAATGGGTTAAATGGGTTAATGTGTAAAATGATTAAATACCATAATGGGATAGATTAGGGGTTTAATGTTGAATGCTTAGTGAGATAGGCATAACACTTGGGAACTGGGTGAATGGTTAAAATGATGTGAAATGGCAATGTGTTAATGGGTTAAGGCATGATGTGGATTCCCATGTGGATTTTTTTGAACTGTGTTGCCGAAGGGAAATGGTTTGGATGGTTTATGGTTACTTATATATATTAGCATGTGCACGTGGCTTCGTAGAGTAGGGTATGACATGAGGATCTATACCCATGGGTCGAGTGAAGACTGGGGTTCTAATCTCTACCCAAAATCAACGAGTTAGTAAAGGGGACTGAGGGTCTATTCTCCTAACAGTTGCATCCACCTGGAATGAGGATTTGAGGTGAGGTTATGGTTGATATGAGGGGGTTAGTACAAGTGAGATAGGATAACGATGTTTTTACCCTCTTGTGTGTGGTGGTTGGCCTTAGACCCATGTAACATAATTTATGTGATTATCCCATGGAAATGTGATGAAATAGTAAATGGTGATAATGGGTGTGTAATGAATGGTAATGGAAGTGGAATTGGCTTGGATCTAATTGGTTAATGGTACCTTAAATAATCACTTGGCAATTATCATTCATATTTACCTTGCATGCACTATCTGTTTAGACTAGATATTTTGTAGACACCATTGGTGGTGGACAACTGAGTTGTACTCACACCCTGCTCAGGCTGCCTTTGGGTACCTGAGCAGACTTCATGTATGAAGGTCAGGAGAAGGGAAAAGGTCCTTGCTAGATAGTGAGTAGATATGGGTAGCACTTGGTGGAGGATCCGGACTTGGAGTCGGGATCATTTTGGGGATTTTAGACATTGTCTTTATTTTGGGGTTTTGTCCACTTTCTCACTTATAGTATGACATGGAATATTTATTTTTTTGAATTGGTTGTTATACAGGTTACTTGTTTTTTTATTATTGTTTTTGCTATTAGTATATTTCTGTTGTGTCATACTCTGATAAAAAGGGGGTATAGTCTCCCCACTTGACTACATCGATACCCACTTCTAGTCGACAGCCTTTGGCGTAGGGGAGGCGCGCTTAAGGTCTTGTAACCACCCAGCTCGGAGCACTGGTTTAGTGGATTCTGGGTTGGGGACGTTACAAAGTTGTATCACAGGAGGTCTTTCTTCTCCTTCTTCGTGTTCTTGTTATTTTGGATTGGTAGCCAAGGTTTAAGACGTGTTGGGCCTTGGTAATGAGCTCGTTCTTGGGAGTACCTAACCTAGGTATGGGGGAAACCCAAGTCACCCTGGGTGGGAAATGATGTTCTTGGTTGTGTGATGTTATAGTTGATGATATTTCACCGTTGGGTGATGCACATGTGGTTTGATGTGATTGTTTTATGACGTTTGGCTCGTGGCCTTAATGGCCCGAGGATTTTCATTCATGCATCATTGTAGGCACCTAGGAAGATAGGTGACATGCATTGTGTTATGCACATGCACGGGGTGGGTGTGTGAGGTAGGAAAGTAGGGTGCATCATTCATTTCATTAAACCAAGAAATAATGAGAAGAATGAAATAAAACAAGTGGGTAAATGATGTTTAATTGAGTAAAAGGGTTTGAAACAAGTTGGAAAATGTTTTTGGGTTGGAATATGAAAAGTGGGTTGTTGTAGCTAGTAAAGAGATTTTGTTGAAGTCATGAATGTTTATGGTAAGTCTGCTAAATCTTGTGCTTGTCATTGTAGAGAAATTCCACCACGACGTCAATTACCAGTTGGGCAACAGGAGGGTGTTGCTGAGAACACTCCTCCAGTAGAGGAGCAATAAAATGTGGCGATCAATGAAGGTAGAGAAGACCAGTTCCGAGAGAACTTGACTCACCTTATGCAGATGATGGATCGGGATCCAGGGCGGATGGAACCGAGTGTGTTTGAGCTGACCAGGGAGTTCCAGCTGTAGCACCCTCCGACTTTCACCAGAGAGGGTGGGCCAGAAGCAGCGGAGTTCTGGTTAGAGTCTTTCCAGAAAATACTGGATCATCTTGAGAGCCCCGTTGAAAAGCGATTAAAGTTGTCCGCTTATATGTTGCGAGGCCAGGCTAGGTTTTGGTGGGATATTCATGCTCAAATCGAGAAGGCTGAGGGAATGTCGTGGAAGGTTTTTCAGGAAAAGTTTCTAGAACATTTCTACCCAGAGACCTTGAGACAGGAGCGGGCTGCAGAGTTTATGAGCCTGACTTAGGGATCGCTATCAGTGATGGACTATGCTAGTCATTTCACTGATTTGAGACACTTCATCCAAGTATTAGAAGGGGATGAGGCAGCAGTAGAATGGCGTTTCCAGGATGGGCTGAGACATGAGATCAGGTCTCAAGTAAACATCTTCCACTTGAAGAGGTTCGCAGAGGTAGTATATCAGGCACTGATCTCGGATGGAAACCTGAAGGGAGCTTCGGGTAGTGGGCTTGTGGTTCCATCGGGGCAGACGATCGGTGCAGCTACCGAAGGTCGGAAGTGACGCCATGAGAGCTCATAGCATGGTGGAAGTGTGAAATGTGGCTGGAAGAGAGGGTCAGCCTCTTATAGTGGAAATCAGGTGTTCTGGTATCAGTGTGGTAGGCCGGGACATATCCGTGGTTAGTGTCTTTGACCTCCAGTCGGGTGCCATTCTTGCAGCTAGATGGGACATGTTCAGAAGTTCTACAGGAATCCTCAGCATGTGGGAGAGTATGATGGTGGAAGGCAGGTACCAGATACGGGAAGGGGATCATTTTCCCCATATCAGGCAGGCATTTGGAGCTCCACAGGCTGTACTGGCAGAGGCGGTGGATCACCACAACAAATGCCGGTCCTAGCGGCGGTTTTTTTCCGGTTTAGCGGCGGTTTAAACCGCCGCTATATTGTGTGGCGGCGGTTTACAAAAACCGCCGCTAAGTTTGGCATCGGCAATCTATTAGCGGCGGTTTTTTCGATTCCGCGGCGGTTTTAGAAATGTGTCATAGGTCCGTCATTTAGTGGCGGTTTCTCTTCATTTAGCGGCGGTTATATGGGTATCTTATTTGCGGCGGTTTTAACCGCCGCGAAATTCAGGCGTTTGATGCGCCTATTCTGCGGCGGTGAATACCGCCGCTAAATATCAACATAATATATTTAGCGGCGGTTTTAACCGCTGCTAAATTCTGCCCAGTTCATCATTTAGCGGCGGTTTTAACTGCCGCTAAATGATTTCCGGTTATTTAGCGGCGGTTAAAACCGCCGCTAAATGCTCACAGGTATGGCATTAGCGGCGGTTAAAACCGCCGCTAAATGTTGAACTGGAAAAAAAAAATATGTTGGATCTTCTCCACCACTGCCCTAAATTTTCCAAAACCATAGCCACATCTCACCCATCAGCCCCACATAATATCACATCCACACATATTTGTAATGTACAACAGCTTACAACATTATTACATCATTACCATTTCATATTCCATCACTAAAAGAATACTACCACAAACCCCTACACACAAAAACCAACATCCTCATAATAGTGACCATAACATCTCTTACCATAATAAAAACCAACATTAAAAATGGACACAGGTCACACATTAGTGGTAGCGGTCACACCGTGCCTCGGATTGAGGCGGAGTTGACTCGTACATGTCACCAACATCCTCATAACAGTGACCATAACATCTCGTATGTCAGTTGTTGATTTCACTTAAAATTAAGTCCATTTTTAACAAAACAGTGACACTGTGAGTGGTGTTGGCCACACCGGGCCTCAGATTGATGCGGTGTTGAATCGTACACGTCACACATGAGTCATTGATTGTTGTGAAAAAGTATCAACGCAATCAGAAGCCGTTAGATCGGTTTGGCGTATGTACGTAAAATATTGTCCATTTTAAACTAAATACATACACTTGGAGTGATACCGGTCACACCGCTTCTCTGATTGAGGTGGGGTTGAATCTTACACGTCACATTTGACCCATGGATATTTGCCCTTAAGTTTCAATAGAATCCCAATGTGTTTGGTCGGTTTGTCGTATGTCAGTTGTTGATTTCACTTAAAATTAAGTCCATTTTTAACAAAACAGTGACACTGTGAGTGGTGTCGGCCACACCGGGCCTCGGATTGATGCGGTGTTGAATCGTACGCGTCACACATGAGTCATTGATCATTGTGAAAAAGTATCAATGCAATCAGAAGTCGTTAGATCAGTTTGGCGTATGTACGTAAAATATTGTCCATTTTAAACTAAATACATACACTTGGAGTGATACCAGTCACACCGCGTCTCAGATTGAGGCGGGGTTGAGTCGTACACGTCACATATAACCCATGAATCGTTGTCCTAAAGTGTCAACACAATCCGAAGGCGTTTGGTCGGTTTCTCGTATGTCAGTTGTTGATTTCTCACTTAAAAATAAGTCCATTTTGAACAAAACAGAGGCACTTGGAGTTGTGTCAGTCACAACAGGCCTCAGATTGAGGCGGGGTTGACTCGTACACGTCACATTTGAAGGTGAGTATTCATACACGATAGTTGACCTTCTTAGAGAAGGGTTTCTGGAAGAGTATAAAAGACATTAAGCAATGAAGATCATTAGAGTGTTGGAGCAAATGTGGTTGCTACAAACAATGTGGAAATCGGCTTGTGCAAAGCGACCTAAGTTACAACTTGCAGGTATTGTACTCTATTTTTTTCTGGAAGGTTTCAGTTTAAATGCATTTTGGAATGATCATTGCTAGCCATTGTCTTTTAGGTTTTTTTGACAGCCGAGGGGAAAGGGTGGGGTCTGAAGACATTGTAGGATATGTCGAAGGGTGACCGCTACCACCCAAAGAGTCACTCTCTTGTTTAAAAAGGACACCACTTTAATTGGAAACAAAAACTGACCTACGTAAATCTGACCAGACGCATCCAGATTGCCTTCATCCTTTAGGAGAAGGATCCACGGGTCCTTGGTGACGTGTACGAGTCAACCCCGCCTCAATCCGAGGCACGGTGTGACCGCTACCACCCAAAGAGTCGCTCTCTTGTTTAAAATGGACACCACTTTAATTGGAAACAAAAACTGACCTACGTAAATCTGACCAGACGCATCCAGATTGCCTTCATCCTTTAGGAGAAGGATCCACGGGTCCTTGGTGACGTGTACGAGTCAACCCCGCCTCAATCCGAGGCACGGTGTGACCGCTACCACCCAAAGAGTCGCTCTCTTGTTTAAAATGGACACCACTTTAATTGGAAACAAAAACTGACCTATGTAAATCTGACCAGACGCATCCAGATTGCCTTCATCCTTTAGGAGAAGGATCCACGGGTCCTTGGTGACGTGTACGAGTCAACCCCGCCTCAATCCGAGGCACGGTGTGACCGCTACCACCCAAAGAGTCGCTCTCTTGTTTAAAATGGACACCACTTTAATTGGAAACAACAACTGACCTATGTAAATCTGACCAGACGCATCCGGATTGCCTTCATCCTTTAGGAGAAGGATCCACGGGTCCTTGGTGACGTGTACGAGTAACATGCAAGAATGATGGACCACATTTCTTTGGCATTTGGACAAAAAAACCAGTAAAATCTCCAAAATACCTTCATATCATGCATTAACCAGTAAAATCTCCAAAATACCTTCATATCACGCAGTTCTGAAAAGAGTCACTATTTAAAAGAAAGTCACAAATTTAGATACATCTCGAGATGGTCAGTTTAAAAACATTTTGAGGGACACTACTAAAGACATTCTCAGATATGCACACATCCCCCACTTTTAGATCGTTGTCTACTACAATGATCTTCCAAACAAGATATGAATTAGAACACTCATGATACATAGAGCAATTCACTGGCCACCTTCGAGAATGATCTGAAGCACAAACCATGACAGCATTATGTTTTTAACTTCAGCACCTCAATTGAGAATGTGACACCTTTCACGACTTGGCGCCATTGTATGTCGTTTCGTCCACTGAATGGGTCTATCCTTTTATTTAATTTTTTTAACTTCAGTCAAATATTCTAGAATGATGTCGCGGTAGATCCTTCACCATTTTGTTTTGCTGAACATCTCATTACATTGTTAAAAAAAAGCAGGGTGTCTTGCATGGGCAATACGTTCCTGTATTGAAGATGATGCACTCCCATTTATTCGAACCCACAAAACCACCCCACGGCGCGGAGGTCATAGGCAGGTGCCTGGGTTCCTCCCCGCATGAGAAAACCGGGACTCATATTTTACTGGAAGGCAGGGAGGAACCCAGGCACCTGCCGATGACCGTCGCGCCGTGGGGTGGTTTTGTGGGTTCGAATAAATGGGAGTGCATCATCTTCAATACAGGAATGTATTGCCCATGCAAGACACGCTGCTTTTTTTAACAATGTAATGAGATGTTCAGCAAAACAAAATGGTGAAGGATCTGCCGCGACATCTTTCTAGAATATTTGACTGAAGTTAAAAAAATTAAATAAAAGGATAGACCCATTCAGTGGACGAAACGAAATACAATGGCGCCAAGTCCTGAAAGGTGTCACATTCTCAATTGAGGTGCTGAAGTTAAAAACATAATGCTGTCATGGTTTGTGCTTCAGATCATTCTCGAAGGTGGCCAGTGAATTGCTCTATGTATCATGAGCGTTCTAATGCATATCTTGTTTGGAAGATCATTGTAGTAGACAACGATCTAAAAGTGGGGGATGTGTGCATATCTGAGAATGACTTTAGTAGTGTCCCTCAAAATGTTTTTAAACTGACCATCTCGAGATGTATCTAAATTTGTGACTTTCTTTTAAATAGTGACTCTTTTCAGAACTGCGTGATATGAAGGTATTTTGGAGATTTTACTGGTTAATGCATGATATGAAGGTATTTTTGAGATTTTACTGGTTTTTTTGTCCAAAGGCCAAAGAAATGTGGTCCATCATTCTTGCATGTTACTCGTACACGTCAACAAGGACCCGTGGATCCTTCTCCTAAAGGATGAAGGCAATCCGGATGCGTCTGGTTGGATTCTATGTGTCCCTTCAGCGACAATGAGTTTGTGTCACCATTATAATTTTGGTAACTAAGTGAGGTGGTGCTAAGAATTTTGGGCCATGAGTTGTGGAGAGGATTGGAACAAAGGTGTTCCGATTGGCTCTCCACAGGGTAGTGTAGTGCCTTATCGATATCCTCTTGTGCGGTGGTATAGTAACATTACCTAAACCTTTAATTTTCATTTTATATTGATAATAAATAGTTGAGATATGAACTTTAGTCATTTTTATTAAAAATACACACTATAAACCTATCAATTATCCTTGAGAGATGAACTAGGGTATTAACTAGACCATAAACCAACTTTAAAGATATAATCAATTTGATGTGTCATGACAATGTGGTCAGTTCCTATTGGCAAAACCAAGGGGATCGACACTACAATGTAGATTAGGAAACCCTAAGAGTGGGAGAATCCACAATGGGAGATTTCGGAACCATCCTCACAATAAAATACACAAATCAATCACCATTTTCCATGATTAAAATTTCATTTATTCACTTAAAATAGGGAGTTAAATTACCTATATGTTGCTGTCGGTGCTTCCCATCATTAAATATCTTAATCACTATTCGATGATAGAAAGTTGACTCAATTTATTTACTTTATTCTATTTTTAGATTAATTATTTGGGAAATACACCTCACCCTATTCATTTGAATGGTCATGGAATAAAATCCCAACCATGAAAACTATAAAAAATACCCCATTAAATCATCATATAATAATTCTATAATCACTGATTAATCATAACACCACTTGTTCACACCAGGCTTCCCCACACTACTGAAATTCTATTACATCAATGTCTGTACTTGTACCCACCAAAATGAAGTGTGAGCTGATCACTAGATGAATTTACCCCCACCCTCTTACATGTTTCTCCATAATTTCTAGATCTCCCACAATATTTCACCCTAGTGGATTTTTATATACCACTTTACATGGTCAAGATGAAATTTCCCTTGATTTCAACCCCAGATGAACACTCTTACCACATTGATATTTTATTATTATCCCATTATATTATGATATACATATGAATTAAGATCCAAATCAACCAACCTTATCACCTATTTACAAAATCACCACCTTAAATCATTAGTACGAGTGTATCCATTTCCTAGAATTCTTTCCTTACACCCCATCTGTGAATCACCTTGAAAAGGTTTCCTTTTCCCAAAACCCCATTAATATTGAATGTATTTATATTTTTTACTCATATCTTAGTGTATAATTTAGTTATCAAGACTTCCATGCATTCCAACCATGCTTCTAAAAACTTACAATCATCCTAATTTCCTTATGAGTAAAATAATTATGCTAACATGAAATCCCTATCTCAAATGAATGATAAGTATCTTATCAAAGGTCACTTTTTCCTAGATTAACTAACCTTTATAAGGATTATTATTGATAACTATCCAATTATTATTTCACCTGGATGAATCATTTTTCCACATTATCCAAATCATCCCAAGACTAGGCTGAATATGATTTTACCTTGCAACCCCAAATCAATATCCCTATTTTTCAACATCTGAGAATAAATACATATTGAATCAAACCCAAGTCAAGTACCAAATCCCTTAAAAATCCTGTAAAAATAAAAAACACAAATCATCCTAGACATATCATAAGTCCTCACCCCTATCATAGAACTAACCTTCAGTGATAATAACACCCTCACCATAGGTTTCACCAGATGGTCGGGTCTATGGGTACGATTCATGGATCATAAACTTGGTCATTATATCTAGTAAAACCTATAATACAACTTGAAATACATTTAACTTTTATATAAAAATCACAATCAGTCACCCCCATAAATATAAAATAATACCACAAGGATAGTCACACTTATATACATCGCATATCTAGTATATTATGAAGTAAAACTCTTAGATCTTGGCCAACTAAGATATCAATGATCAACCTCTTAATTCATTATCAAGTGATCATTGGTGATGTTTAATCCAACTAACATAACCCTAATCTATAATTTACCCTAGTCTATTAATTAACTTTACACCAATTAATCATTTAATTCCAAATTAATTACTAACCAATAACTTTTAATTAATCCAAGACTGTTCTCATTTTCATTTAAAAACACTATCGTATCATCATAAAAATAATGCATCAACATTGTATCCACACAAATAATTTTCTCATTATGAAATTTTATATGGTACATGAATAATCACGAGTATGTCAAGCAGTAGACATAGAGAAAACTCACTTTGGGGCCGAAGTCGAAGCGAGAAAGGTCGTCGGGAGAAGGGGGTCACGGGTTGCCGGTCGCAGGCACCGCCGGAGGAGGTCGCGGGGTCGCCGGAGGAGGTCGCGGGGTCGCCGGAGGAGGTCGCGGGGTCACCGGAGGAGGTCGCGGGATCGCCGGGGGGTCGCGGGGGGCTGCGGGCGAGGGTTGCAGGGAAAGGGGTCGGGGTAGGGAAGGGTCGGGGTTTTTTTAAAAAAAACAAAGGTTTAGCGGCGGTTTATTAAAAACCGCCGCGAAACGTATTTCGGAAAATGTTTAGCGACGGTTTTGTGAACCGCCGCCACAAAATCGCCGCTAAACACTGTTTATTTTGTAGTGGATGTGGAACCCCAGGGCAGGATCGCTCACGCCAATAGGGCAGTTCATCACAGGGCGTTCAGGCTGGAGCCCAGTGTAGAGGGGTAAGACATCTTCCGGTAGTTCTGTTTGTGCCTGGTGATGGTGAGGCTGGACCATCGACTGTTCGCGGTACAATCCTTGTAGATTATACTTTTTCTAGTGAGTTGTTTGACACAGGTACCACACACTCTTTTATCTCTGCTCAACATATGGTAGCACTGGGTTTACCTGTGGAGGGTGTGTGAGGGGTGATGTCAATTGACACTCTATTGGGGGTGCGGGTTGAGGATATCAAGCAGTGCAAGGGATGTGCCTTGGAAGTTGGTGGGTATCATTTTCTGTGGGACTTGTTCATTCTCGAGATTCCAGGGTCTGTCCTAATCCTGGGAATGGATTGGTTGGTGTTATATCGGGAGCACATAGACGGTTACCATCGTAGAGCATCGTTCAGGTCACCTGTGGGTGACACTTATGTCCACTGTGGTGAATGGGATGTTCGAGAAGGGCGTGCAGGTCCGTTTTGTCAATAGATGAGTGGACTCAAGACTCGAGTGGCATGTCTCATGCTTGATGAAAATTCAATAGGGGAGTAGTCTGTTTTCCCTCCTGTGGTGGATCAGTTTCAGGATGTTTTTCCTGAGGATTTCTTGGGGTTACCCCCTGAGAGAGATATTGAGTTCACAATCGAGTTGTTGCTGGGAGAGGAGCCAGTTTTTATTCTTCCATACTGAATGGAACTAGCAGAACTCCAAGAACTGAAGGTTCATCTTGAGTATTTGGAGTGTAAGGGGTTTATCCATTATAGTAGGTCTCCTTGGGGATCTCCCGTTATTTTTGAAAAGAAGGCAGATGGGCCGTTAAGGCTGTGTGTTGACTATAGAAAGTTGAATCAGATGCCGGTGAAAAATCGTTACCCTTTTCCTAGAATTGATGACTTGTTTGATCAGTTGAGGGGTGCATCGGTGTTTTCTAAGATTGATCTGAGGTCAGGTTATCACCAGTTGAGGGTGAGGTCTTCCAACATACCGTGAACAACTTTCCGGAGTCAGTACAGGTTGTTTGAGTTTGTGGTAATGCATTTTGGATTGACCAATTCACCGGTGGTGTTTATGGCATTGATGAACCAGATCTTTCATCACTATCTAGATCGGTTTGTGGTTGTCTTTATTGATGATATATTAGTGTACTTGACAACTCACGGCGATCATTCCCAACATCTTGAAATTGTCTTGGGTGTGCTAAGAGAGCACCGACTATATGCCATGCCATCCAAGTGTCAATTCTAGATAGGCGAGGTACACTTTCTGGGTCACATCATCTCGAAGGAAGGTGTGTCAGTGGATCCAGAGAAAGTGCAGGCAGTTGTATCTTGGGAGAAACCCAAGAGTGTTTCTGATGTTCGGAGTTTTCTAGGTTTGGCCGGATATTACCGAAAGTTCATTCGGGATCTCTCTCACTTGGCAGCACCACTCTCGGTCTTGACCAAGAAAAGAATCATGTTCGAATGGTCTGAGGCTTGTGAGAATTCCTTCCAAGAGTTGAAGAAGTGGCTGAAGACCGCACCTATCTTGATCTTACCTGAGTCGGGTAAGAAGTACATTGTGTTTTTTTATGCATCCAGAATCGGACTTGGGGCTGTGTTGATGCAAGATGAGCGGGTGGTGGCTTATGGGTGAAGGTAGTTGAGACCCCATGAGAAGAATTATCCCACTCATGACCTTGAGTTGGCTATAGTAGTGTATGCCTTGAAGTGCTGGAGGCACTATCTGTTTGGATAATGGTTTACCGTGTTTACCGACCATAAGATTTTAAAGTACATCTTCTCACAGTGGGATCTGAATCTTCGGCAGCAAAGATGGGTTGAGTACCTCCAGTCTTTTGACTTTGAGTTGGTGTACATGCCGGGAAAGGGAAAAAGTGTTGATGATGCTCTGAGCAGGAAGGTTCAAAATCAGTTGATTCAGGAGTCCAACACTGAGTGGAAGGTGATGGATTTGTTTGCAGAAATTCACCTGGAAGTGTAGGAGGAGAATGGTCAGGTCACTCAAGTTTCCTTAATGATGGAGTCGACGCTTTTAAGTCAATTTAAGGAAGGTCATCTTGATGATCCTGAGTGGTTGATCATGAAGGAAAATCTTAAAGGTGGGGAGCTACCTTCTAGTGGGGTCGTTGGCGTGGACAGTGTTGTTCGTGTTCATGATCGTGTAGTTTTGCCAAAGGGTGTGCGAGAAGAGTTGATGTGAGAGTTATATGCATCAATGTGGGAAGTGAATCCTGGTTTGACCAAGATGTACCGTGATCTCTGAAGGCAGTTTTGGTGTCCTGTGATGAAGAAGGAAGTTACGGGATTTGTGTCACGGTGCCTTACCTGTCAGCAGGTGAAAGCTGAGCATCAACGCCCAGGTGGCTTGTTGCATCCATTTACCATTCCTAAATGGAAGTGGGATGATGTGATAATGGATTTTATCATGGGTCTTCCGAGGACGCCATAGAAGAATGATGTAATATGGGTGGTTGTGGATTGGTTAACAAAAGTGGCTCATTTCTTACCGATTCAGGAGACCCATACAGTCGACCAGTTTGGTGAGCTGTATGTTCAGGAAATAGTGCAGTTTCATGGTGTTCCAAGAACCATAGTTTCGGACCTAGATCCACGTTTCACATCGAGTTTTTGGAAAGGGTTACAGAAGGCACTTGGTACGTAGGTGTCCTTGAGTACGTCTTTCCACCCGCAGACGGACGGGCAATCAGAGCGTACGATCGAAGTGTTGGAAGACATGTTAAGAGCGTGTGCCTTGGACTTTGGTGGTTCATGGTAGAGACACCTATATTTAGTTGATTTTTCCTACAAAATCATTTTTCAGGCTACGATTCAGATGGAACCATTTGAGGCACTCTACATGAGGCCATGTAGATCTCCGTTGTGTTGGCTATAGACCAGTGAATACGAATTATTGGGGCCAAGTCTCATGTAGGAGACTTCAGAGAGAGTTAAGTTGATCAGGAAGTGGATGACTACGACTCATAGTAGGAAGAAGTTGTATGTAGATCAGAGGTGTATACCTCTTGAGTTTGGGGTGGGTGATAAAGTGTTCCTTCGGGTGTTACCAAGGTTGGGTCACCGAAGGATTCGAAAGCAGGGTAATTTGGTGCCCAGGTATGTGGGACCTTTTGAGATTGTGGAGAGGATCAGACCAGTGGCATACCGATTGGATCTTATAAAGTGGTATGGTGGGATGCATGATGTGTTTCATGTGTCACAGCTTCGACAGTATCACCCTGACCCATCTCATGTGGTTGATATTGAGGATGTGGATCTTGAGGCTAATGCGTCCCTTGAGGAGCATCTGGTTCGTGTCGTGGATCATAGTGAAAAGGTCTTGAGAGGCAAGTTTATGCCATTAGTGTGAGTACTGTGGCAGCATGGGAAATTTCAGGAAGAAACTTTGGAGCAGGAATCGGATATGCGAGATCAGTGGCCCGAACACTTCTCTTCGGTGGATTAATGAGGCTTGGAAACTCGGCTCGAGGACGAGCCGTTATAAGGTTGGGAGGTTGTAAGATCCCAGTTTTTGGAAAGGTATGTTTTCATTTTATTTTGGTTGAATCCCTTGTTTTGGGCTTTAAGGGATGTTTATTGAATTTTTGAGAGGCCTTGGGGATGTTCCAGGGGCTCGGGGCATGGAAGAAATGAAATCTGGGCAAGACAGACCAGGGCGCATGACCTGCACACGACCATGAAAACTGTGCAGCCTGCCCCGGATAAACCGTGAAATCCTTCCTCCTTTGGAAAAAAGAATGTGCATGGTTTACTCATGGTTTTCCAAACCGTGTGGCTAAACTGTGAAACCCATCCACCTCCAGACAGTTGCATGCGCACGGTTTGTGCACGGTTTTCCAAACCGTGCAGACAAACCTTGCGGCCACTTAATGTTGGGAAATATTACAAAATTTCCACTCTGGGCTTTTAAACCCCAACTCAGGATTTTCCTCTCAACTCCCCCCTCTTAACCTGTAACCCCCCGACCCCAGCTACCCAGAGTCGGTGCATTACTTCGTAACATTGGCATGATCACAAAAGATCAAGTCTCGAAAGACCGATTAGTTTAGTAGCCTTGGAAACACTAGATACATTCATAAGTCTTTCATTACATCAAAAAGTAAACAAACTACAATAACATGGTCTTCATAGTCCACACTCATATCCATTTCTGACTACCCCTGCAGGTCATTCATAAAATACTTCTTCACATCCTGGAAAAATATTAAAACACTGAAAGGGGTGAGCTCAGATGCTCAGTAAGGTTAACAATAATGCGGAAGCTTTCATAAATAAACATAAAAATTTAAGGCAATGTATAACTAAAACAAAAGCCTTTTAAACTTGAACATCAACATAATATGGCAAAAGTAAAATGAGATAATGCCATTCACTTCATCACATGGATATTCTACTGGTCGAATAATCACATGAAATATCAATAACCACTTTCATAATGAGGGAATGTATAATGCCGGACATTCTGAAACATTTTTTCAAGGCCTCGGCCAAGACGTCTAAAATGATTAAGGCCTCGGCCAAAACCATAAATCAAATTGGGAAAGGGCCTCGTCCAATTCCACGTCTAGTTGTCTCATGAGACCTACCGATGCATTGAGGAGCTATAGCGGGCTCCACCCGTCACTTATTAAGTCCAATACATTCCTCATATGAATAGGTTTAAACATATCATAAACCATAACATAATCGTATCACATAAAAAATGCATAAAGAAAACATAAAATTTCCACATTTCAATCACAAGATATCAATACAGAACATTGATATAATAAAAACGCTTTCAAAACCATTTTCAATACCAAAATAAAAGAAAGTTAAAACTTTGTATTTATTTTTCATTAAAAAAATGATGTCTTGTAGAGGAAGCCGGAACTCAAATAATAGTCATGGCGGCGGAGAAGTCGTTGTCGCCGCATAAGTACAGAAAGAAAAACATTCCCTTTTTGTCGTTTAGTAAAACACTTCGTATAAAAAATATTCCTTTTGAATAAACATAAAGGTCAAAGGGGTTTATACACCGTATAAAAGAAAGTTGTGTATAAAACCAAATATGCCTCAATGAAAGGAGATTGAGACGAAGTCCTTAAAAAGATCATTTTTAAAATAAAATAAATCTATTATGTGTATTCACTATAGTTACACATAAAGAAAGTAAAAAAAATACAAAAAAATACATAATAATATCATGACATAATTTGAAAGTAGGAGATTAACCCAAAGAATGGAAGTTGGGTTAAGAAATTCCCTTACCTTGCGTCTTGTCCTGACTCGACCGTTCTTTAACCTCCTGAATAATAAACTAGAGTTAATTTCTATTTACTTAAGAACCTTTTTCATGTTCATTATTCCATTTATATCACTTATTACCATGTTATGAACATTATTTAATTATTTAAGTTAATAATGGTCGTTTTGTCGATCTTTGGTACTTGAGTCAACAATAAATTTATTGTAATTACAAGTTGTTTATGTGGTAGAATATCCATTATCTCCAGAATTATATTCATGATTTAGATGTCATATATATCTTATATATCCAGTATATACATTCATTTATAATATTACATAACATTTAGAGGTAAGAAATGAAATGCACCGTTCATGGAGACGGTAAGCCGTACGTACGCATGAACGCTACTTTCATTTCAATTTCATATTTAATGGAATGAAATCATAATGATATAAATGTATAATATAATTCCAGTATAATATAGTGTATAATAACATTTACTCCATCCTTTATACATCCCACATATGGCATTAACGATTCAAATCACTTTGAGGGGGCGGTAGTCCGCACTTCCTAAAATGAAATTATCGCGTTTACCCATAATGGAAATCATAAAGTATGCCATAAATTAGAAATACAGAAGCATACGTATGACATAAACATATTATATATCATATATAAAAATAGTGACATCTTAATGGCCACCTTTGAGGGTGTTATATGAGTGTTGAACAATCATCGTTTCGTGAGGCAGAAATTTGCCATCCACAGAAACCGTATGTTCTTTAACCATTAGATGTAGGTGTGTGTAAGTGTAGCTCGAATCATTCTTATAACAACATCCTAGTATATTTAGGATACTGGTGTTGTTACAAAAGAAATTAATAAAAAGAGTTTAGGGGGTTGGAGAAGAAAAATAAAACAAAACCACATTAGAGAAGACATTACCTCAAAATCGGGTAACTCTTTTTGATTTGAGCCAAAGGCTTCCTTGGGAAGAGTTCTGCCCAAAGTGAGGCTTCTAGGAGTAAGAGGGGGAAGTTGGGAGAGTATTTGGGCAGAGTTTGGCTGAGCCAAATGGATTGAAGGTGTAAATGAGGTGGGAGAGGTGGGGGCCTTTTATAAGTGGAGAGGAGGGGATTTTTTGGAAAGATTGAAATGTTACATTATTACACAATTCTTTTCGGATTCTAAAGGTCCCAAACTTATATAATTCATGGCTAAGGTGATAAGGGTTAGAAATATACACATACAATAGTCTTTGGACAAGTGTAAGCCTTGGATTTTGCATTATCTTTTCATTTTATTAAAATCGTTAAATAATGAGGTCATCGCTGCATCATAATGATGTCATAAATAATTTAATTTATTTAATGTCTAAAAATTATAAAAAAAAATACTATGATGTAGGAAATATTTTTAGCTTTCTAATGAATATTTATAGTCAAAATTTAGACTTGTGTAACCCCACTTAAAAACTGTTTTAGTAAAATAACTCATGTTTGTGTCAATTTAATTTTAACATTAAATAAATATATATTAATGTCATTTTCCAACTAAAGTGGCTCCATGGGGTCCCCAAGTTGACCCATGGGTTGTCTTGGTCGGCCATGACTCATCCAATAGTAGTAGGACAAGTGTCATGCTCATCTCATATTATTAAAACATTATTTGTACCTTAAACTACACTAATTACCTCTAATCGCGATTAAGAACTTAAAAGTTACTATTCACCAAAAAATTATTTTAATCTCATTGAACCACATTTTACTTCTTAATGACAACCATGTATGTCGGATTTTTGAAAATCAAATCACAAAAGTGGTAATATTTCATTTAAACGAAAAATCGGTTATTTAACTACCACTTAGTGGTTTCACTATTCATCAAAAATTGAAGTTTTTCAGAACAATGCCAAAATTTCACCCTAAGCTATAATTGATATTCCGAATTCAAAAATGATGTCTATTTTACAAAATTCCAATCATATAAGTTGCATTAATTAATTTTATAATTAATTCCCGCTGTCACAACAAATAGCGTGTTTTTAAGAAACAATTTATATCAAAAGATTGACAATTGTTTATGTCCAATTTTAATGTTAAATTAATTCTAATGACCACCATTGGATAAAATGGTAAAAATATATTCCAATTATACCTTAAAACCACTAAATAGTATAATTTATCACAATAAATTATTTTGATTAAAAAAGTTGTTTTAAGTATTTTTCACTATTCATAAAAAAATTGGAAGTTCTCAGAAAGTTACAAAAAATTCAACTTAGGATAATTTCGATATTACAAATTCAAAAATGAAGTCCATTTTGAAATATAAAATTTCTATAATTTTAGAAAGTTGTTATTACTATTCATAACGGCTACTTTGATTAGTCGCAGTGTTTTAGAACTCGAAGTTGCGTACAATGCAAGCTATTGCATTATTGAATGAGAAGCGTATCGTGGAAGCTCGGGGTGTTACATAACCCTTGGACGAACTTGGCCGACCCAAGCTTCCCAACGGTGGTTCTCCTTCGATTCTAAGTCGTTTTTGGTGTCGTTGGTTGCAGATCGAAGCTTCGGGTAAGGCTAATCCCATCCTTGCTTCTCATTTTTTTAGGGTTTGTATCTTCTCTCCCTCTCATTCTGAATCTCTAAAAACCTAAATTTTTTCTGTGTTTTAGGTTGAAGCTCCAAAGGTTGGTCGAATAGAGGTCCAAGGACTCGATTGAGAGTGCGTTCAATAGCGATTTCAAGGTAGGTGGTCTACAAGTGATATCCCATAATTATTTGGGTATTTATGCATGTTCAGTTTTGTTCTTTCTTTCCTTTGGTTAGGTTTTGGATAACCATTTCATGTTTGGTAATAATGGTGTTTAAAATGGAAAATGGGAACCCTCACAATCCCCATGGGATGAGTTGGGATAGACTTGACGAAATTGGGGCCATCCATGGGATGTATCATCATTCCCAAATTTAGAGATTGATATTAAATAAGTGAAATTGTTGCAATGAATTGTCGAGCCCTAGATAAATGTGTTAGCATGATCGGTTGAACTTGGAATATAATTTAGGTGATGCACCTAGACTTGGAAATAACCTAAGGGTTAAAGAGGAATGGGTTAAATGATTGATTCATGGGAATGATGAATGGGTTAAATGGGTTAATGTGTAAACTGATTAAAGACTATAATGGGATAGATTATGGGTTTAATGTTGAATGATTAGTGAGATAGGCATAACACTTGGTAACTGGGTGAATGGTTAAAATGATGTGAAATGGCAACGTGTTAATGGGTTAAGGCATGATGTGGATTCCCATGTGGGTTGTTGTGAACATTGTTGCCGAAGGGCAATGGTTTAGATGGTTGATGGTTACTTATATATATAATCATGTGCACATGGCTTCATAGAGTGGGGTATGACATGAGGATCTACGCCCACAGGTCGAGTGAAGACTGAGGTTCTAATCTCCACCCTAAATGCACAGGTTAGGAAAGGGGACTGAGGGTCTATTCTCCTAACGGTTTCATCCACCTGGACTGAGGGTTTGAGGTGAGGTTATGGTTTCTATGAGGGGGTTAGTCCTAGTGATATAGGATAATGATGTGTTTACCCTATTGCATGTGGTTGTTGTCCTTAGACCCATGTAACATAATGTATATGATTAACCCATGGAAATGTGATGAAATAGTAAATAGTGATAATGGGTGTGTAATGAATGGTAATGGAAGTGGAATTGGCTTGGTTATAATTGGTTAATGTTACCTTAAATAATCACTTAGAAATTATCATTCATATTTCCCTTGCATGCACTATCTGTTTAGACTGGATATTTTGTAGACACCGTTGGTGGTGGCCTACTGAGTTGTACTCACACCCTACTCGGGCCTCCATTGGGTACCTGAGCAGACTTCATGTTTGCAGGTCAGGAGAAGGGAAAAGGTCTTTTCTAGATAGTGAGTAGAGATGGGTAGCACTTGGTGGAGGATCCAGACTTTGAGTTGGGACCATTTTGGGGATTTTGGTCGTTGTCTTTATTTTGGGGTTTTGTCCACTTTTGCACATGTAGTACAACATTGCATATTTTTTTTTTGGAATTGGTTGTTATATAGGTTCCTTGTTTATTGATTATTGTTTCCACTATTGGTATATTTCTGTTGTGGTGTACTCTAATAAAAAGGGTGTATAGTCTCCCCACTTGACTACATCGACCCTCGCTGCTTGTCGGCAGCCTTTGGCATACAGGGAGGCACATTTAAGGTCATGCAACCACCCAGCTTGGAGCACCGGTTTAGTGGCTTCTGGTTCGGGGATGTTACAGGGGTAAACATTCTTCATTAACCTCCAAGATTTAGTGTCATGTATAATGTTTTCCTTATTTTGAAATTATAGTATTATATACCTATACAAAAACGTGTGGTTTGGTTAGATAATATCATGATAT
Source organism: Viscum album (assembly GCA_963277665.1). Taxonomy (NCBI): domain Eukaryota; kingdom Viridiplantae; phylum Streptophyta; class Magnoliopsida; order Santalales; family Viscaceae; genus Viscum; species Viscum album. Next base: position 659,799,633 of record OY728132.1, read on the forward strand.
AAGTATATTTTTCCTATTAAGAAAAACCTATATGTATCATTTAACAAATTAAAAAGGTATTCCAATGTAATTTTATTATTCTTTTTGTCTAAAGGAAACATAGTAAATGTCAGAATAAAACATAGGTAAAAAACTAAAATAAAAACAAAATGGATATTTTTTTCACTCAACATTAAAAAAATAGATTCTTAGGGACATGAATCCAAATACTATAATGTTTTTAATATACCCCATTTTCATGTTAGTATATTTATTTATGTATCTATTATTTAGGTTTTAATTTTTTATTAGATTTTTTTTATGAAATATGAAAGGCTAATTGAATAAAGGGGGAGAAAATAGAGTTTTTAATATGTATTGGTATATTTATATTTGAATACTATGTCATATATGCTGTTATATAGAGATTTTTATAGCCTCCTACAAGTTACCTAGTATAATATTCTGTAATTTTTAGAAAGGGTAATTTGGTAATAAAATTAAAACATTTCCCTAAAATCATGTATACCTAGAATTACCATAAATTTAGTCATGTATCTATCCCTTTGATTCTCTTAGCCTCTTCCCTTATCTCTAAAAAAATAAAATATTAATATTTAATCAGTTTATTTTCTATGGATTTGAATGTCAGAGATTTAAACGATTCTACTCAATGAAATTCTCTATTCTTTATATTTTTCTATATTTTCATTATTATAATAAAATACTAAAAAATATTTTAAATTAGGTTTTAAAAATCGTTCTCGTATTTTAGAATTTAATTTCCCCATTTTTCATTAGATTTTATTACTAGTGAATCAAAAAAAAATTATTTCATTTTTCCATTCCTCAAATTTTGTAAATTGTTACTAAATGCATAAATATCACAATTATAGATTTGAGTAATCATAAAATTGATAGATTATATCCTTTCAATAGGTATAGGGACATGGTTTAGAAAATGTTATGGTTGTTAATCCCTCCACTCATCTATAATACCAAATTTTTAGTAGCTATCTATAAAATGGGGATGATAAAAATTAAATATAAATCATATGTTTATATAAAAGAAGTATTTTTATAAAATTTTACATTGATATTGTTTGTATTTAATTATTTTTATTTATATTTATTATCATGTATTGGTTTTTTTATTAATATATATTATTCCATATTTAATTCATTAGCCTATTAACTTATAATATAATCAGAAACATGGATGTATTTTATTGATTTTATGACTACCCATTAATGTATATATTTCTTCTTTATCTTTTAAAGTCGGTTGAAGTAATTTTATACTGTATAAAATTATTTTGGGTTGATGGATTGGTTGGGAGAATTTATAGATTTTTTTACACATAGTATATATATATACCCTCTCCCTTGTATATTTCTTTCTCTTTTATTTACTAACAGAATGAAGTACCCTTTCTATGTGTATTTAGCCTCTCCGAGAAGGATTTAAACTGAATATAAAAACATTTTACCAGTTTGGATTAATAGATAAGACATATTACCAATCTAGATTTTGAGCTATGATAAATGTAGGTACACATAGGTTTGGACCCTCCCAGTATAGGGATTTATTTATTATGGTTGTTAATTATGTGTAGACTTTTAAACTAATCATAATTATTATGTATTTATTTATTCAACATTCATGTATTTATTTTTCATGTATTTATATTTATGAAAAATAGATTTGGGTCATGTTAAAACTCCTAGGTAAAATAGAGTCATAAATAGACTAAATTTTCTGAATCATTTCAAAAAAGTGAACCATATTTTTCAGGTGACAGTCTAATTTGAAAATCATCGTGAAACGTGCTTGTCCTAGGTTAGTGTTATGATGGGTGACCTCATGGGATTTTTTGGGGTGTGTGTGAATATAGAAAAATAAAATTTCTTATCCTATGAGGAATGTTTGTAGTATAATAATTGATTCAGTAGATAGCACATTATCATGTGCTAAGAGCCCAACTAAATCATTACAAGTGACCCATTGGGATGGATGACTAGGTTTGTAGCCTGAGGAGATAATGTTATGAAAATAGTATCAAAATAAATACCCAAACAGAAATATAGTTGAATTTAATGGGTTTTATGATTAGGGTCTACAATGAGGATGTTGTACATTGAAGGGTTTTGGAGTGTGAAATCCAGGGAAATTTGAGACATAAAAAGGATAAATGTTACTACCCATGCTATCAAGGTGAACATTGCTTTTCTAGATCATACCTTTTTAGAACACCATAGTTAAGTATGCTTGAACTAGAGTTGTGTTAGGATATGTGACCTCTTGAAAAATTTTATATTGTCTGTGTGAGTTAATAAAAAGTACAATTAATGAAAATGTGGTGGCATGTGGGGGTATTCATTTGTTTAATAAGTTAACCAGATAAGTAATAGTATGTGGTATTCTTGGAGTGAAACCATGTTATTATAGGAAAACCATGGGGTTTGATAACTACATTCATTGCTCGAGGAGGTAATGTCATGAAATATGGTGACCCTCTACTAGGTATGGTATACTCAAACACTATCCAAATACTTTTGAGACAGATATTTATATATACATTATTTTTTATAATCCATAAATACAAAAAACTTCAAATAATGAATATTTACGGGGATTGGAAAATGATGTTGTGAAAAATCATACTAGTATTTGTTTTCTCATTTTATTACTAAAATATCATCTATTGTGATATATAATATCTTATTATTTTTTGGGTGCAACACATAGCACTTTATTGAGTCTTTTTCTACCCACAGGTTGTATTTATGTCAGTTATAATTAGCCCCACATTGTTAGTAGTATATATAGGAGTTTTCAGATTCTATTTGTATGGATTGGAATATAAATATAGTTTTATAAAAATATTATTATCCTTTTATAATAGGGATTCATGGTACATAATTTTCCTTATTATCATTGTAACAACACAATGGTTTTGTTGATGTGTTTTTTCTAAAAAAAATATTTTTTCAAAAAATAATTTTATCCATGTAAATAAAGTAAATAACTATAGATGAATGATTTTAATGAAATTTATAGACCATATATTTAATAAAATACAATAGAATTCATCTTTCTTTGGTTATTAGATATGGATTGAGTTTAAATTCATTTTAAAATTAAAAAATATATTTTCATTAAAAATGGATATTATTAATTTTTTTATCTAGATATTTTAGGAAATTTCAAAGAGTATTGGATTTTTTTTATTAAATGGTAATATTTTTTGAAATTATCATTTCAAAATAATTTTAATATAATTCAACAATATTTTTCTAAAAAACATGTTTTTTGGTGAATAGTGAAAATACAGATTTTTCAAAAATTACCATTTCATTTTATTTAATTAAAGTTATCTCAATGTTTAATTTCTCTTTTTTATTTGATTTAAATTCACATAAGATCTAATTTAAAACAATTAATTCGATTTAAATCAAAAGTATACATTATTTAGGTCTAAAAAAATATTTACACTTAAAATGTGTAATTTTCTAAACATATATTTTTTCTTCATTTTTAATATTATAATAAATGTATTTTTTTCAATTTATGGAAAATAAATATGGTGAATTTCTTATTAATTTTTTTAATTATAAGGATTAAATTTACTAATGAGTTTAATTTTATTTTTTTATAATGAATGGTAACCATGGTAAAAATTTGTCGCAAGAGTAAACATTAAAACATGTCAATTAAGGTAAAATAATAGCGATATGACAAAAAAATATAATCATAATTATTATTCTACAAATTATTCAAAACTTTATCATAAAATATTCTAAAATATGGAATTTATGTGCCAATTTCTTTGGTTTACAATATTTATTTTTTTCATTTTAAGAGTTATTATAAAATGGCACTATATCACACTTATTATTTTTAATGATATGAATAAAGATAAAAATTATATATGAATAAATATATATTGTGATTTTGATGAATAATAAGTTATATTTATTATATTTATTTAATTTTTAATTTTTATTGATGGTATATTAATCTATAATTTTTAAGTAAAGTCGATGCAACGTCTGTGCAAGCAATTAATAAACCAAGTAAGTGAATTTAAAAACATTAAAATTAATATTTTTTGGATTATTTTTTGTTTTATAAGAAATTTTTTGATAATTATAATTTATATTCATTTTTAATATAGTTTATAATTGAATTCGAGTATTTTCTTAATATATTGACTGCTAAATTTTTTGGAATGCTCTAAAAATAAATTCGAATGGTATTAAATGTTTAAAAATTATTATTAAATAATTTTAATATAATAAAAGTCAAATATTGACTAAAATGGATATAAAAATACGAGAATATCATAATTGGTTCAATTATGCATGAATACTTATTTTAAAAATTATTTTCATGACTTTAAAGATTGAAAAAGATATGAAAACTCTTAAGGTTAAATTGGGTTAATGGGGGGGTTAAACCAATATATATGGATTAAAATGACAATAAACTTATTTAAATTGAATTTTATGAATTTATTTCAACTATATTGTCATTATATTATAATATATGGAAATTTAAATCCATTTTACATGATTTATACATATATTATATATTAATATTTCATGTATTTTATAGACTACCACCCACCTCATTTATTAATGGAAACCACCTCCCCTCTCTAATTAACATTATTAGAAGATTATATCAAGAAAAACGAGTCCAAATATCTTATATACTTCACTATCCAGGTTATATATGATTTTTTATTCTTATAAGACCAATCTAGGAGTTCTTATAAGGAGATCCAACATAAGTTTCTCAAATAAGAGGCAATCATCTTCACTTGATACTTCTATGTTTATTTTTTCCTACCACTTTGAATATTTATTATGTATATATATATATAGTGAAATAAGTAATATTATATTTCTAAAATTTTAAAACATTAACATAATGAACATTATCTATTTATCATTCATCTCAATTGAAAATGAAAATGTCATCCAATATATGTATGGACAACCATCTCCACAATCAATATATTTTAATTCTCATCACCATCTCACATGAATGGTAAAATATATTGATTTTAATTGATATATATAATTTTTTTAAAATTTTTATTAATATTGAAAAACAAAATATTAGGTACCTTTTGATCCACTAATATGTTGGAATACAATAACATTGTCCCTGTATAGGTGTGGAAAACCACCTCCCTGAAACAATGTGATTCATTTTTGATTTACAATGTATATGGTTGGTTATAAGGATAGTATTAATAAATATAAAATATTTTTTTATATTATTATGATTTTAAAAAGGTTAATTATAATTCACCTTTCATCCATTTCGTCAACATAAAAGTGAATCATCAGTCATGCGTACATGCGAACTACCTCCTTTACAAAATGATGTAATTCATTTTTCATCAGTACCATATAAGAATCGGTATAAATGTTTAGATAATAAATAAAAATGGTAATTATTTTATTATTAATATTCTCTGTATGATGCAACCATAACCCCTTTGACCACTTTGAACCTATAAATGTTGTATAGGGATTATGAACTCAACATCTCTAAAATATCTGACTTGAAATTATTCAATTTATTAATTATATTAGACATTGTAATGAATGAAAAAAAGTGTTTATTATAATTAAATAACACAGAAATAGTTGTTTTTATTAATTAAATAATTAATATATGTTTATTATTTGGTATTTAAGGAATATATAAGGAATGTTAAACTGCAGGTAAGAGATTTGTCATCTCAATTTTTGTTTTTTGAGGATCATTGAATTTTCACCACATGTTTTCTTTTGTTATATGTATATAATTTATTATGGATTTTTTTCATTAATCTAATTAAATTCAACTATTTAAATATTCAATTTAACAATATATTCTTTAATTCTATTTGGTTCAAAAGATACCAAAAGTAGTAATGTATTTTCTTAAAAACCATATTTTAATGTTCTCATTTTTAAAAATATCTATTCCATGCCAATATTCATTAAAATGTTTTAATAATATTTTTATTTATAAAAAAATAAATTTTATTAACTATACTTTAATTTTTACAAGGTATTTAAAAAGGAATATTTTAACAATTTTTGGATAAGGTCACTTTTTACTTGTTGTATTGAAGTGAAAAAGAATGTCCTTACAATCATATAAAATAGGAACAATTTTTCTTGTTATTATTTAATTTTTTTATTTTCATGATTACCATTAAATTCTCCATGTCACATTAAAATGAGATGCTTTTCCCATTGTTTTGAGAATTTTTATTTTCACCATTTTTCAAAATAAAATGATATTTTAAATAAGTTAATTTTCCCATTGTTTTTTGAATCTTTGTTACATGTTTGTGGATCCTTAATGAGATTTTTGAAATTTGACCACTTATAAGAAGTGTACATGGGTTTCACATCGTGTAATACTTATCCATGTTGCCTCTACATCCACAAGAGTCTTGTGTAAATATCATTCATTAATTTTCAACTTTTACTACCGTCACGTCTTGTACAAAAAGGAAAAAATGTGTACTGGTCATTCAAAGAACATATGCTTGTTATAAATTTTTCTACATGGTTTGAAGGATTTCATGAGCTAAAACTATATGTCACGTACTCTCAGTACACGATGTTTACTAGTTATGCTCCAGAATTTCCAGCTTTCATCTCCCTCAAAAATCTGGTGTCGTGTCATTTATTCTCATATTTTCCACCGCTTTTCATTTAATTTTTAAATATTCAATGATTCTTTACTTTAAACATAAAACAAGTCAAATAATTCTAATATATAATGGATTATTCAATAAAATTCAATAATTAATTTATTAAGACACCTTAAAATATATGCCTGAAACACATGTATCAAATCCCCCCACATGAATTCAGACCTGTCTTCAAGGATGGATTCTCAATAAACTACAAAGTACACTCACCTTAGCAAGCTTTAAATTTAATTTGAATAAATTAAATTGATCAAATGAAAAATTGAACATTCAAAAATCACATATGATAATTCATCAACACCTCATTTTTCAAATAATTTAAATCAACCAAGTATTTTACTTTTCTTCTTTTGAAATAGCCAATTTCATCATTCATCGATCTTCATTTTTCACTTCATTGTCAATATGCACAACAATTTAAATTTACCTTACTTTAATTTTTCAACTCATCATCAGGGTACAAATGTTAATAGAATTCACCAAATACCTTAAAAACATTCAGCATACCAAAGGCTTGAAAGGCATCTAACATGTACTTGTGTAAAGAAAAAATCACAATTAATCACCAAAGATTCATTGTTAATATTTAAAAGACTCCGAGGATTCAGGGTAGGTAGGTAAATGATGTAAAAATTAAGTCTAAAAATAGGATTTTCAACTCTAAATTATTTTTCATGATATTCAGATAAAATCAATAAAATTATTCCTTTCCCTGTTCCACCTTTCTTCCCCATAAAATTATCAAAGTGGAATCATGTTACATTTATTTACAGTGATAGAATCAACATATATTTATTAATATTTAAATTTTTATCATTTTTTGAATGTTTTTTTAATAAAAATATCACATCCATTACCTGACCACATATGATCAAAATATAATCATTCTAGAAAATGGTTTATTTATCCTACAGAAACACAAACCAATTTTTTCATTCATCGTTATTTTTTTATTTTTCTTTTTTTTCAATTTTTTTAGTAAGAAAGGTGAATAATAAATTATAATGAAATATTACATGGCATTTCCCCATATCAAAATGAAGAATCCCCCACCTCCCATAATATCCTGAGTAATATATATCCTGGTACACCTAATATTGTTCATCCACAAAAATAATTCATTCCAATATCATGAAAAAAATTTGGAGGAATATAGGAATGTATAGAATAGGCTTATAACATGAATCATTTCATAAAAAGGATTTTCATGGATTATGTGGGATTAAACAAGATTAATTCAAGGTGGGTCTCAAGATAAGGGATAATAAAAAATGACTTATTCATTTTAAAATTGAATCAATCCAGTCATAGATTCGATAATATGCAGTGAAAGTTATAGAAGAAAACATGAATTAATTTCTCTATAAATATAAAATAGAAATAATGGAAATTGCTAGCTCAATGGATGTATCAAAAATATGAAAAATGGTTAGGTCAATTAGTCTTGTCAATGCATACGAATAATTAAATCAATGAATGAAATTATTGAAAATTCATAACATGGATAATTATAAAAAGAACATTCATCTTAAATTTTTAAAATGTTCCTCAAATCATGATTTTTCAAATCCAAATCGACATGCGCATATCTACTAATTTGTTTCTCCTTTTTTCTCATTCATTATTATTGATAAATATATTTAAAATTCATGGTATGATAATCTTCCTTGAAAGTTTATGTCTCTTATATCATTTGATTAAATATTGAATAATGAGTGGAAATGAATTTTTTTGTAAATGATCTAATTGAATGAGGGGAATAAAATAAAAAAATACAGAATTAAAATGCTTACTCCTCATGGTATTCATTGTACATAGTTGGGTTATAAATTTTCTTACTGCCTACTTCCACCTTTAGTCTTTATGGTCCTATTATTTAAAAATTAAAAAGTGAAATCACATGCCATTTTCAATTAATTTTTGAACACTTGGTGCAAGAGAATTTGTGGCTTAAAAATAGAAAAATAATGAAAAATAGAAAACCTATGTTTCCTCATGGAATATTTTTTTATATCATTAGATCAACCTCACCTCTTTTATATTTTACTCATGTAATGGATGGTTGAAATTTTTTACCTCATTGGGGTCCATGAATAATCTCAATTATGTCCTAACCACATAGGTTGACCCCTTCCCATCTTCTCTAAACATCTTGATTCTTCTAGATGGTAGTACATTCTTGATCTCCATTAAACCGACCCACCATTTCCTTCTAATCCATGATGAACTAAATGGATTTTCATGTACCATCTAGACCTGTTGTACTTTATCAAATGTTTTGGATTTGGTCTCTCTTCTAGTGTTAGAGTTCTTGGAATTTAGGTTCTCTTCCTTCTTCAGTTGAACATCCACTACGGTCACATCCTATATCTAGTATAACTATTCAATCTCAGCAAAATCCTCAACATTAGCTATCTCTATTTCTATGTACTCATCGTCCTCTTTCAAATAATAGTTCTTCATTTCCTAGTGGTTGTTTAAACTCACTCGTTCACATTAGTAGTACAAAAACTGTTTTTTACATCAGGTTTTTTAGCTTTTTAACGTCATTTTTTAGGCAAAGTAATTGCGAGAGATGTTAAAAAAATGATTTTAGGTTTTTTATATAATAAATTATGTTAAAAATGGGGTTTTATTGGTTTTAACATCATTTTTTTAAAAACCTATGTAAAAGTTCTTTTGGAAATGACATTAAATATATATTTTAACGAAAGTTTTTAAAAAACCAAAGTTAAAAGTCATTTTTAACATAAAATATTAAATAATAGACATAAAAAATGTTTACCATATTGTAGATAATTCTTTAATCATGGATTTCACTAGATTTTGGGCTCAAATGGAGTTACAAATCAAAATTTATGACCACCAGAAGTTTGATATATTTTTTTCAACGAAAGATCGAATTATCCAACTGTTGCTTCATCTTAGAAGTTTTTTTAGAATACGAAAGAGGATTTAAAGTTTCACTACGATATAAATAATTATCCATCATTATAATAAAATAATAATCATTAAAAGTTATATCAATTAAGAAAACTACTAATGAAAAATATAAATCATTTAAAAATAATTACAAATACGATGACGAGATTGCAGAAAGAAGAAATAGTGGATTCTTAAGGAATATCAAACAAGTTGCATCGATGGAATTATTATGTCTGAATGGAATCATAATTAAATGGTATATAAATTAATAAAACAAATCATAAAAACCATAAATTATGGAAACATGATTAAAAATACCATGACGGAATCAAGGAAAGAAGAAATAATTGATTCACATCAAAGACCAAATGACTCAAGTTGGGGGAATGAGGATGGTTGAAAGAAATGCTTGTTAAATTAGGATACGTGTATAATGAAAATATATAATTGAGATGATAAAAGAAAAGACGGTATTGAAAATTTTAGGTGGTAATAGGAAATTGCGATTCCACAATGGAAAAAAATTTAAATTTCACGTTGGTGGGATATTAATGTTATCTTTCACATCGGTTCTAATAAAACTGATGTGAAAAATAAATTTTCATGACTTTTTCACATATGTTATTTAATAACTGACGTTAAAATGTATTTTTCATGAGATTTATTTAATAACAGATGTGAGAAATGTTTACAAAAATTTATTTCATTTTCCAAGCTTTGATTTGATATATCAAAGAGATGAAATGGAGTTACATATTATAAGTTATGGCCTTTGGAAATTCTCTTTCCGTAAGACTTCGTTTAGAGTTGATCAAATTTCGATGACCATAACATTTGATTCGAAACTCCATTTGAGCTCTATGACCTATAAAATAGAATCATGGGAAACAAACTACAAGTTTATAAACATTTTTTCATGTCATTTTTTAAATAACCCACCTGAAAAATAAATTTTCATCAATTTTTCACGTCGGTTATTAAATAATCGACCTGAAAAATCAATTTTCATGACTTTTTCACATTGGTTATTTAATAACTGATGTTAAAAATTATTTTTCACGTCATTTATGAAATAAACAATATAAAAAATATTTACAAACATGTACATAATTTCCCAATATTTAATTTGATAGGTCACAGAGCTCAAATGGAGTTACGGATTAAAAGTTATGGCCTTCAGAAATTGGACTTCCTTAAGACTTTGTTTTGAGATGATTAATTTATGATGACCATAAATTTTGATCCATATCTCCATTTGAGATATGTGTCCTGTCAAATCAAAACATGGAAAATGAACTACCAGTTTATAGTCATTTTTCCCATCAGATATTAAATAAAATTCATGAAAATTCATCAAAAATGATTTTTTGCATCGGTTATTTAAAAACTGACGTGAAAAAGTCAGGAAAAAATATTTTTCACGTCAGTTACTATATAACCAATGTGAAAAATCAGAGAAAATGGATATTTTAAATCGGTTATTACATAACCGATATGAAAAATCAGGGAAATGTATTTTCATGTTGATTATATAAAAACCGATGTGAAACACAGATTTTCATAGATTTTCACATCGATTCTAAAAAACTGACGTGTAAAAGGTGACGTTAAAAATAGTTTTGTACAGGTGCTTCCAACACTCATTAAAATTTATCCATTTTTGACATTGATCAACTCATTCCCTGTGTCTAAAAATGGTCTTCCTAGAATTAGTTGATTCCTTTCCTCTTCTATATCCAACACTAGAAAGGGGAACATATGTAGAACATGTCTAGTTTGATCAGGATGTCTTCGATGACTCATCAGGGAGGTTTTACTATTGATTCTGGTAATTGTATTGAAACTCTTGTGGGCTTCAAGACTTATTTTCTCAAAATCTTGAATGATGTGTATAACATGATATTCAAACTCACACATAAGTCACACAATGCCTTCCCATATTTGTTTTCTATGATAAATATGGGAATTGAAAAACTACCTGGATGTATTTTCTTCTTAGGTAGGTCAATTTATACCACTTCAAAACACTCTTGTGTTAGTGGTATGGTGAAAATATCTTTTAGTTTTCTCTTTTTTATTACTATATCTTTCATGAATTTCACATATGTTTTCATATTTTCAATAGCCTCTCCAAAAGTTATATTAATATGAAATTTTTTAATGTGTTCAAGAAACTTAACTATTTGTACATTGTTCTTTGTATGCACCATCTGCTCTGGAAAATGAATCCTTCAGTTATACCTTGGTGGTTCATCTTCTTCTTCAACAACTTGTTCCTTGTTAGTATCACCTTCCTCTTCACTTGCTTCCACTAGTAGTCATCCTTTATTCTCTATTCCACATCCTTGTGTTTTCCTCACACATAAGAGCTCTATAGACTATAAATATTTTGGTGGGAATTCTTCATGGATTGCTGGTAGTGTTCCTCTGGATCTCACTCTAGGACTGTTAGTAATTTGGCCAACATAAAGGCTCATATTCATTAATATGGCCCTCTGGCTCGATGCTTATTATTTTATTTCATTGATTGTATCCTTGGAAGTAATCATGAAAGTTTACTGTGTATCTTCCAATGAATGTACATGGCTCGTCTATCTGGGAACTTGTGGTTCTAGTTCATATAACACTTTTGGTATATTTTGATACCCCTGAACTTGTTGTTTTAGTCTCCTCCATCCTTGAAATTGATTACAGCGATTATATTCAGTATAATTTACATCTTCTACCCATATAACTTGGGGGTTTTGGTGTGTGACCATCATGATGTACATGTTTTTTAAGAATCTCTTGTTATGCTACCATTAAGTCATTATTGTTTATTTCATAGATTACTTTCCACTGAGTCCCTTGTTCATTCCACTAGAAACTATTTCTTTCCATCTCATCCAATAGGTTATAGCTCGATTCATGTGACCTTTTCATTAAGTTTCCTCCAGCTGTAGTGTTAATAATTGACTTTTTTGCCTGTGAAAACCCATTATATAAATTTTTTATTATAACAAGATGCTCTATACCATGATGTGGGAATTTTTGAGTCATTTTTTTATGTTATTCCCAGTCATAATACAAAGATTTGTCTTTAAATTGAAAAAAGATTAGAATGTTGAACCATATATCCATTGATTTAGAAGGTGGAAAAAAGTTGGTGAGAAAGTTACTTGATACCTCATCCCATATAGTGATGGAATGTGCAGACATGCTCTGAATCTAGTATGGAGCATTATCTCATAATAAAAATCAGGAAAATAAGAAGCCTTACCACATTTCTCTAAATAATCTGGAATTGTAAAGTGTTGCAGAGCTTGATGAAATCTCCCAAATGCTTTTTCATATCTTCATGTGGAAGTACATAGAAATTCATGTTGTTTGTGATGATTGAAGTTATAGATGGATTTATCTTGAAATGATTTTCAATGATGGTGGGTTATAGGAGTCTTGAATGCGATTCTTTATTTGATAACCGCCCGTAATCAAAAGGCATTTGTTACCCATGATCTTTTTGAAGAATTTTATTTTTTTCAAACTCTACCATTAATCTATATTCCTTGAACTCCAGGCTTGGTTCAGACTTGATTGTAGAATCAATGATACCTTTTTTTATCATGAGTTGTAGTTATGCATGTAAATATTTGAATACTTGAAAACCAAAAAAACAAAATACCGAGCGTAAAATGTGGAATTTAAATAATGAAATTAAATTTAAAAACTGAATTCCTAAAAATAAAAAAAGGCTACCATCCTTGGAAACTATGCAAGTTTTATTTCCCGATAGGGAAATTTTAATTCCCTAAGGTACTACAAAAAATAATTTATGAAACAAAAACTATGCTACTTTACTAATTAAAACATAGTACTAATAATGTTTGGGATCGAACCCATAGAGATGGTTAATTTAGATTAATTAGAATATCAAATGATTTAATTTTATTCTCTCAGATAAATAGATGAGAAAAGTATTTTTAATGTTATTTTAATAAAGAGAGGTGGAAATGAATCAATATATAGATTGGTTTGTGAAAACTGATTTTATGAAGCATGCTGTGGTTTTGTAATTTATAGGTTTATGTGCAATTGGATTTAAAAAAAATAGAATAATTAATTAATCATTGGTGTCAGATTTGAGATGAGGAAAGTACAGTGATCATGGAATATCCTCCATAATGCGACAATATCATGTATCCCTGGGTCCAGTAATTTAGGGTATTGATGAATCAAGTTTATCTTTATACCATTGATAAACCTGATTTCCCATAAAATTGAAAATTTTAATGCCATATTTATGGTAGTTAGTTTCCCAATTTAAATGTTACTTTTTTATTATAATATTTATGGTCACGATAAAAGAAAAATAACTGGATTGGATATTGAAGAATGAAATTATACAAACCGAAGACATGAATTATAAAAATAATTAAATCCAACGGAACCTTCCCCCATTGTTTACATCTCCCTATAACTGGTGGTATTACCCCTCATCCAATATATGAGAGAATAAAAGAGAAGTGGAGAATTAAATAAATGAATAAAGGAAAGAAACAATGACTTGAAAAGGGTGTATCATCATCATTCAATGACATGAACTCTAGCCCAATATAAATTATTCAAAGTACCAACCATTACCTCAATTTATAAGATTCAATTGGGTTCTTCCTAACCTCTGGCACAATGTGTATTGTGAGTACACGATGTGTAATGGAAATAATCTTTTTGTGAATCTGTGTGATGTGTGCACGAATATCGATTGTGTTTTTGGAAATTTTATCACTTTCATGATGTTTACTTGATTTACATGTCATGTAATCCTTAACCATGTTCCCTCCACATTTGCAAGAATCTTGCGAAAATATTGTTCATTAATTTGGAACTCTGACTAGCTTCATGTCATGTAATTACGGTACATGATGTGTACTAGAAATTCACAACATGTATTCTCATCATGACTTATTCTATGTGAATTTTTAATGTCCCAAAAAAACTGCACGCCATGTACTCTTAGTACACAACATGTACCGGTTCTTCTCCATAATTTTTAGCTTTTTTTTCTCTCAGAAATATGGTGTCACACATTTTTTTCTCACATTTTCCACTGTTTTTCATTCCTTTTTCCAATAATAAATGTTTCGTTCCATAAAAAATTAAACAAGTCAAACCATTCCAAAATTTTATTTATTATTCAAAAAATTAAAAGAATTAATTTGTAAATAAACCTTAAAATACATTCCATAAATACATGTGTCAGATTAGTATAGATTAGTCTTATTTATTTTTATGTGAATTTAATAATTAATTGAGGGAAACATCCTATACTAAAACACATTCTCTTAGGATGTGTTCTGAATTAGTCTGGGTGATTTAGAGGCACCAAAATAGGATATTATCATGTTTTGGTGGATATGATTCATTGTTCTATACGTTTCAAGTAATGTTGGATGTGTGATGGTTTTAGATTGAACTATATTTGTGAAGACATTGTGAGAAAAGGGAAGGATAACTGCATGAAGTAGAGGAATATGACACAGAGACTCTAGGTGTACCCAAGGTGAGACCAATGTATTCTATTATATTAAATCATTTTTGGTAGTCAATGGAACTTACCACCTTTTTTACAATATATATTCTATGAAACCATGATTTTCCAATAGATATCATAGTTATACCCTCAAATTAAAAGACACTTGTTGAGGAAGTCTTAGTGATATCATATTTTAGTTAACAGTGTGACCTAACTCTTTGGGAGAGATATCTTAATGTGTGTAACACCCCAATATTTCATAGTATGTTATCTCTTTAAAGTAATTCAATAACTTACGTTACACGCAACACCGAGTTAGAACGCACCACGTCTTACCAAAATAGACATTCAAAAAGTAGTTATGAACAATATTAACTTCATCTTGAATACTCTATATAATTTTAACATCCATATCATGTGTTTCTTATATATAATATAAGAACAAATTCAATTTTTTAGATAAAAGAAGTATTTTGTCAAAAATTGAAATTTTATCTCCTTTTAATGGAAAACCTATTTTTAATCCAATATTTGGCACTTTTAAATATTCAATTTTACAAAATAAATTTCTTCTTTAGAATCGGGACATAAAAATTTAGTATGGTTAAATTTTTTGTGTTATTCTGATAACTTTCATATTTTGTTGAATAGTGAAAGATACTAATTTGTTATTGAAACCAACTTTTTTAATCAAAATCATTTATAGTGTTAAATTATAAATTTTAATGGTTTTGAAGTATAATTATATTATATTTTTATAATTTAATCCAATTTAGGTCATTGTATGTGATTTCACATATAAATTGGACAAAAACACATATCAAACTTTTGATAGTTTCTACTTCTCAAAAACTCGCTTTCTGGTTTTGACAATGGGAATTAATTTTAAATTAATTAATGAAACGTCTATGTTTTAAATTTGGTAAAATAGACATCATTTTTTGAATTTGGAATATCAAAATTAGTTTTGGGTTAATTTTTGGTATTTTTCTAAAAACGTTAAATTTTTGATGAAATGTGAAAAACACTACGTTGTAGATAAAAAATGACTTTTTCCATTTAAATAATTATTTGTATTTAAAAATTATCATAATATCCAAATATATATATAACAAATATATTATTATAATGTAATTCATTTGAGTCATTTTATAGTAATATTTGATATATAAAGTTCTATTGAACTTTTTAACGTCTTTTACCCACCTTCTAGGCACATTTGCAAATTTGCATAAAACTTAATTTTACCACTTCATTGAATTGAATTTAAAAAACTTTAGAGACATGATTTCAATTATCACATAAAATTCAGTTCAATAGGATGAATATAATTTTTTTTCAATAGTAGGTTTTGAAATTTATTTACCACGGTTAAAAGTAAATAGGGTAATTAAGGGTAAAAAAGATATTTTAATTATCCTAAAATATGTCCTAATTATATTGGATAAGTTTCTTTCAAAAAAAATAAACCTTAGGACAAAAAAAATATCCTTTTTATACACTTGGATTAAATTAGTACATTTATTATATTTTATTTAAAAAAGTAATAAATGTGTTAAATTAAAATTTTATTAACTAAACCACTTTTAATAGAGAGTTTTACAGAATATAAATTCAACAATAAATATTAATTAGAAATATAAAAATATTTCCTAAATCATGTTATTTTATTTATAATTTTTAAATATTAAATAATTAAATTTTTTATGACAAAATGATGATGTAGTAATTACCTTATTAATGAAATAATAAATTAATTTATATTATAAATATCAAAATAAATGTAAATTGAGACTTTTGATGTTAATAAAGAATTTTCTTGGTGAATATGACATTTTAGGGTTGATTTAATATTTTTTTTGAAGTGATAAAATTTATTTGACATTCAAAATAACCAAATACTAAATAGTATAAAAAATAACATAGATGAGTTTTTAAAACAAATACAATATTATTAAGTGATATAATATTCCTAAAAATTTAAGATTTTGAAAAAATACTTATATAAAGATAGATATGTCATTAATGAACCACTTTAGGTTTTCTTAGATTTTTATAGTAAGTTTGTTAACCATGTAATATAGAAATAAAAGAAGACATGGTAAAAGGTAAATTATTTAACTAAGAATTAAATCTAAATGATAAGGTTAATATGGTGACCTAATGTTTTATAAATCCTATTTGTTGAGAGTATTTCAAACCACACCAAAATTATCCTAGAAATAAATCCATTTTAAGCCATTATAAACCAAAAATGATTTTATAATAAAAAATATTTCAATATTTTTTTAAAGTGCCTATCACCTCTCCCATAAAAGGGTATTTCACCTTCTCTTATATTAATGCATCTAAAACCCTTTTTCTCGGCCAAACCATGCTCAAATATCTTCACAACTACCCTAAAATCATGCTAGAGGCATTACTTTGATCAGAAATCCAACCTAAGGATCCCTTTGGATCAAATAAAAAGGAAGAACCTAAAGAAGAGTTAATTACTTCATCACCTCTTTCATATTTATTTTCTTATTACAATTCCACTTTCCTGGTTGTTTCCATACCAAAATAATAACTATAGTACCTTCTACATATTTTTATGTTATTATAAATATGGTACAGCCATATTCATTATTCTGTCTATCCTGTGAATGAAAAAGTCACCATACGTTCGTACGTACGGCTTACCGTCTCCACGTCGTGGTGTAGTTTGTTATTCAATGTTTAATTATTTTGATGGTTATAATAAATAGTATAATTAATGTAAATAATAAATATAACATGTTTATTATTCTCTATTTATAATATACCATCCAATTACATAGGATTTCACCATCAATAGAATGATATTGTCACTCATGCGTACGTACAACTTACCGTCCCCAGGACGCGATGAGATTCATTTCCACGTTCAACATTCAAAAATGATTATAAAAAAAATTATTATTATTAATTATGTAATTTATGAAATAATAAATCTTTTGGAATTATATATGTATATGTGTATTTATGTCATTCACTTACTTCTATTCAATACGATATGAAAACGGAAATATCGTTTATGTGTTGGTATGACTTACTTTCTCCATAAACAGTGTTTTCTATTTCATATATCTATATATTATACATATTTATATTCTTAATATACATAATACATAAATACATTTTTATATTCTTGAAGAAATTAAATCATGATATAAGTGATATGATCAAGAATAACAAGTTAAAACATGTATGATAAAGAAAGTGATTATTATCTGAAATATTATTTTAACAAGGAAGTTATTATTAAATAAGTAGTATAAAGTCCTAAATGAATCAAATATGAAATTATAAATATGAATATGGTTTTGATATAATTTAATAACATACTATGGTCATTATACAGGAGGTTAAACGTACCCTTGACTAAAGAAAAGTACAAGGTAAGGGTTAATTCCTCAATCTCATTATTATCTAAGATTGTTTATGTGTAAGTATTTACTGGGAGATATTTATCATCCTTGTCCATGATTCAAAAAAATGTTTTCAAAATGAATATTTTAAGGTTTTGTGGAAGGGACTATTTATCAAGATCAACATTTTAAATGTTTTAATTATTTATTTTTTCATATAGTTATAATTAATTTCCATGTTTTAAAAATTATTTTATGGATTTATTTATATGGACATGATTGTTTTAAAAAGTTAATTCCATTAAAAAGTTTCAAAGTGATATGGAAAACATTGATTCCAAAATATCATTTAAATGAATTCCTTTATAAATGTGTGACTTTTAAATGATTTCACAAAAGGATATATTTGTCTCATAGAGTTTTACTGATCATTTTCAACTATGTCAACATCCTTTACTTGAAATTATTCTTGATTTAGGTTGATTTATTATAATAAAATATTCCATATTGTATTGAATGGGTTATGATATGTTTGACTGTGGATGTGCTATTTTTATACCATTCATAGTTTATGGTTAATGTATTGACATTTCATATACTAGTTTTATATAAATATTTTTGTTATATTTCAACATTTTCATATGTGGAATGTATTGGAATTAGTAAGTGATGGGTTGGGCCTACTATATCCCATTGATGCATTGATAGGTCTCATAAGATAGATTAGTGTCTTGGAACAAGGGATTGAAAAAGATTTTATTTGTAATCTTTTCACGAGGCCTTGACTATGCCGTTATGAAGTCCAAAATTATGCATTCCCTCATTATGACATTAGTTATTACATGTTATTATTCGACTATTATAATATCCATGTGCATGTTTATATGGAAATGTTTGATTTATTTTTTCCATATTATGTTCATCTTTAGGTTTAAAATGGCATTTGTTTTTATTACACATCTTTCTTTAAAAGTTTAAAGCTTCCACCAAATTATTTACCTTCACTGAGCATCCGAGATCACCACTTTCTAATGTTTTGTTTTCCAAGGATTCCAAGAACTGTATTATGATTGATATGTAGGGTTAAGATAGGGAATTATGGTGTTCTAAAGGATTATTTATGTTGTGTTTTATGTTTGAATATGTAATGTAACGTTCATGTATGTATTCTATTTTTCAAGACTGCTAAACAGATCAGTCCATCAGGACTTTATTTCTTGTAATCATGATAATGTATTAAACTAATGCACTGGCTCTGGGATTCTGTGGCCGGGGCATTACAATGTTGGATACCACCATTAAGGTAACATGTAACTATGATATTTTTATTCATATGAACTATTTTAAATCATTCCATTTCCATCTTGTCTATTACTTGTGAGGGTTTTAGTGTGCCCGAGTTGGTAGGATGATATTTTTCTTTGTTAATGATAATTAATTTTAGGTAGAGTAGGATGAGATCGTATGCAAGAGGATACATTTAAATTTCATTAGTTAGATATAATTACCCTAGGAGTGCTAGTTTCTATAATATTTCAATTTAATGTTGTGCTTGAGGATTAAAAAGAAATATTTTTTGAGGAACTGATAGGCATACCTCCCAGATGAGGGATCAACTTCTACATAGGCCTACACATTGGGATGACCCTGATATATATGTCAAAGTATCATTTGGAACACATAATGATATTAGTGATAAAAGAGTAGTTGGAATATTTATATAAGAATGGATTCATGAGACCCCATGTATTCCCATATGTATTCCAAGTTATTCTCATCAAGGAGGAAAATCGGAACATTAGGTTGTGTAAGGACTATTGTCACCTAAAAATGGAGTATTAACTTCCTAGAAATAATTTCATCTAAAAATAGTGGTTAGTGTTGAATTTTTTATCTATTTAAGACCATATGATGGGTGATCACGAGTTTTGGGTTCAAGGAGAGGATGTTCCAAAGATGGTGGTTTAGTTTAGATATTATCAATTCGAGTTATTGGGTATTCATTTTAGTATGACAAATGCCCCAACAGTGTTATTTGAACTCATGAAATAGATATATAATCCCTTATTTGATTGTTTCATGGTAGTCTCCCTTGATCAATTCTTCATTTAAAAAACATTATTGGAGGACCACACAATAATTTATTTTATGGATCTAGACAAACTCTATGAGGACCATCTTTATGGAATACTCTTGAAGTGCCAATTATAGATTAGAGAGGTCCACTCCCTAGGAAACTTCATCTTGTTAGATAGATTTTATGTGGACCTATAAAAGGTTGAGTGTCACAAACCTTCCCCCAGGGACAGTGTCATGACTACCCCAAGACCTCCTCCCCTTCTCCAAGGGCTAGAGACTAGCTCCGAGTAGGCATATCACCAACAAATGGGAGGAATTTTCCTAAGAAACCATACACCTGCACACAACTCCAATAAAGAGATATTGTAATGTAAAAAATACTGAGTAAAAAAATAATAAATAGAACTACAACCGAACAATAGTGTACAACGGAAGTAAGGACATAAATTACAACCAGGATAGAATAAAAATCCACAAAAAAAAGACCACTGAAAAGTATAACCTGTAAACAAGGGTACTGAAGCTGTACTAGAAAGCTTCTAGAAACACCTCTGTCTATTTTATGTCACAAAGAAATGTTTGCTCCTGGTCCTAGTCCTTCCAAGCCTAGGACTCAATCGAAATATCGATCATTTTCAAAAGGAATGACACGTGCGGGAAATTCCAATGCCGGTGTGAGTCAAATAATACTCAGTATGACACCCAAAAACCTCAAAGAAAAAGACACTGAAAGAATACATAGTCAGATCTACACAGTTATATTCCCATACATATAACAAGGATGTCTAGATATACTTCAAACATAGCCACAACGTATAAATTATACGTTACATCCAAACTTCATTGGAAAACTTTTTCTCAAGGCACACTCATTTTGCAAGGACTCGGTCCTCAAGCCTTGATGTCAAATCTAGTCAAGATAATGTTATACTATAACATCCCATCTTTTTATCACATAAAAAATCATTACATTATACAAAACAGAGGATCTTTAAGGTTTAGTGTCTTGGAAACCAGGAACTTAATACATGAAAACAACATAAAACATTCTTCTTAAACACTTGAAAAGCTTCCCCATTGTTCATCCTATGTTCATTACAGCAACTCATAACCTGGGAGCATACATCAAAGGAAAGGGTGAGTAGAAGGCCCAGTAAGAGAAAAAAGGGAGACATTTTATGTGTGAACATGAGATACATCAATAAGTCATGAAAAATATCTGTAAGGTGTGAGAAAGAAATCATGAGGCATATCATAATAAAAATAACGTATTCCATAACTTGAACATGTGGCTACAACATTTAACATAGACAATCACGAACATATCACCAAGATCCATCCCCAAGGTTTCTTTTGAAATTACAAAGGTAAACCCCAATGTATCGTTAAAATTGTAATCTCTAGTGGTTACATCATTATCTAATGCAATGGGGCACTATCAGGGTGCACCCTTAAATTTATAATCTCTAGTGGTTACATCATTACCCAATGCATTGGAGCGCTTTCAGGGTGCACCCTTAAATTTGTATTTATTATCATGTGATTCACATATATCATCATCAACATTTCATAAATAACCCATAGAGTAGAAAATAAATGGTTTTCATTTCATAATAATAACATTTTAAAAACTACTTTTAGGACATGATCTTTATGTCACTTTAAACCCACGGAAAAAGGAAAGCGGGTCTCATGTATGTAAATCACAGAATTTAAAATAGAAAATCTTGATATATATGTGAATACCATTGTATAAGAAATAGCTTTGAGTATTCACTTAATAAAAAAATATAATTTGAGAAAAATAGAGAGACATTTTGAGATGAAAATTCTGCAGCATAACAGCTATGTTACATGGTTTTAGAAAACATTGAAAAGAGAGGGGACATGGGTCACACACTCGTAAATGATCTATAAAACAGTAGAGGGATAGAATATAATGGATTTAAGAACATGGTAATTAAATTTTAAGGATATACCATATGAAATTAAGAACATAAAAGGAATACAAAAATAAGATTTCTCTTATGAAAATTCGACAACCTAACGGCGTCACTTAAACTTCAAAAAAAATTGAATTGATGAGATAAAATAGGGTCTATCATAATATAAACATAAAATATCAGTATGATAGATATATAGATCATACACCAACATAAAAAAATGAACTTTAAAGACTTGACATGAAAATAGAACTTGAAAATGAGAAGGGTGAAAGAATCCCTTAAGAATTCGGCAGCCTAACGGCGCCATTTAAACATTCATAAAATGAAATGATGAGAGAAAGGGGGGGTATCACATCATATGAAAATAAAAAGGACAGTAGTATGAATATAAAAGAACACCCCCAACATATGAACATGGATCATAAATGAAATGACATAAAAGAGAGTATTTGAAAAGCAGGATAGTGGTAGGATCCCTTACCTTAAAACATATCTCTTAAAACTCGATGGTTGGAACCTTGAGGGGCTTGAGGGCACCTTGGGATGACTCCTTGGGAGTTAAGGAGACCCAAACTTCGTTGAGTATGATTTTGGAGTCGAAAGGATGAGATAATGTCTTGTTATTTATAGGGAAAGTGAGGGGACAAGGCATTAATGGCCAAGGGACACCTCATCAGTGGTATTGGCAAAACCATGGGCTTGCCCATGGTATTTTCCCATGGTATTGGACACTTGGGACACCTCATACAATAATTCATCCCCTTTAGTAAGAAATCCCTTAAAATATCTCATGACATCATCATGATGCAGTCATGATGTCATTAAACATACCGAAACCCTAAAACTGTATTTTTACTATTCACTGAAAATTCATTTTTTTCAGAAAAATCCCCAAAATTCACCTTTGCATAATATCGATGCTCTGAATTCAAAAATGAACTTCATTTTATAAAAATAATTTTCTAAATATTTTTTAATTTAATTTTTAAATAAAAAACATTATACACCCGAAAAAAACTAATACTTAACTAAAAATTTATGAAACCATTATTTTCTTATTTTATTGAATCACATTACTTAATCAAGGTGCCTAAAATATATTAATACTTTCTTTAAGTGAGATTACTAATCCATTTGGTCACATTACTAATCCTAAGCATAAAATCACTATTCATAAATTACTATTCACCACAAATTAAGTTGATCTTATTAGACTCTAAATTTATTACTAAACACATTTGCAGAATACCATTTTTTGAAATTCCTTACACATTATTAATTATTTAAGTTTTACATAAATATTTTAAAATATCCTTTTTCCAAAATTCATCAATAATATACATCCTAAAATTATCTGGAAATTTGAAAATTCACAAACTTCACTAAAGGAATAAATCTCAATTTATTTATCCCAATGGATTACACAAAGTAGCTACAGTCTCGTCACATAGCCTCTTATAACACCAGCATATGACCTAAGTGTAAGGTGTGATATGGTGAGAGAATATAAGGGAGGCTCAGAAAACATTTCCCTATTCGTAATCTCCACTAACTTGAACTTCTCCCGTAGGCGTTTCTGTTCAAGCTTGACACACTGGAGTTCGGCTTGGGCTTGGTCCAAAGCGAAGCTCAAAGATGTCACCTCCTTCCCAAGCACTGATAAGTGGGCTTCATAAAGTTCGAGTCTACTGGATGAAGCCATCGACTCCTCTTTCTGCATTAACCATTAACATCTATATTAAATCGCTAGGAGTAAATTAATATACTATTAAAAGAAGTTTGGGTCATTACATTCTTCCCCCCTTAAGAAATTTCGTCCCCGAAATTTTATAACTAAGGCCTAGTCGAAAAGTTGAGGGTAATTTTGCTTCATTGTTTCCTCAGGATCCCAAGTATCTTCTTCATACTTATGATTCCTCCACAACACTTTCACAAGGGGGGTAGTCTTGTTGCGTAGAACCTTGTCTCCACAGTCTATGATCTCCACTGGATGCTCCTCATAAGAGAGGTCATGTTCCAGTTGTACCACCTTTGGGTTTAGTACATGCGAATGGTCGGGTATGTACTTCCTCAAGAGAGATACGTGGAAGACATCGTGAACTTGATCTAGGTTCGGTGGAGGTGCTAGAAAATATTCCACTGCTCCTATGCGATCAAGGATTTCATAGGGGCTCATGTACTTAGGGCTGAGCTTCCCTTTCTTCCCAAACCGCATGACTCTCTTCCATGGAGAAATTCGAAGAAAGACTTTGTCACCAACACCAAACTCCAAGTCTCTTCGACGGTTGTCAGCATAGATCTTCTGCTGACTCTGAGCAACCTTTATGTGTTGTTGGATGGCATGAACCCTCTCTGTCATCTCTTGCACAAGATCAGGCCTAAGAAGCTTTCTCTCACCAGCTTCATCCTAACAAGTAGGAGTTCTACATCGCCTTCCATATATACAAAGCTTCATAGGGTGTCATCTGAATACTCAAATGGAAGTTGTTGTTGTATGAGAACTCAACTAATGGGAGGTGTTGATCCCTTCCACCTTTAAATTCCATTGAGTATAATCCCAGCATGTCCTCCAGTGTCTAAATAGTCCTTTCGTATTTCCCATCAGTTTGAGGATGATAGGCCATACTAAAATTCAATTCAGTATTCAGAGCATGTTAAAGACTTCTCCAGAATTTTGATGTGAATCTTGGATCACGATCAGATACGATGGATAGTGGTACCCCATGCAACCTTACCACTTCCTTTATGTATATCTTGGCAAGTTGATCTAGAGAGAAATCTTCCTGAAAAGGGATAAAATGGGCGGTCTTGGTGAGACGGTCCACTATAACCCATCTCTCATTGTTCCCTTTGGATGTTTTGAGGAGACCAGTGACAAAGTCCATAGTGATATTATCTCACTTCCATGCTGGTATGGGTAGCGGTTGTAATACCCCCTTAGGAATTTGTTGATCTGCCTTTACTTGTTGACACACTAGGAACCTTGTAGTATAATCAGCAATCTCCCTCTTCATGTTATCCCACCAAAAATGATCGTGAAGGTCTCTATACATTTGAGTGCTTCCCAGATGTATAGAGAAAGTAGAGCTATGAGCTTCATCCATCAGTTCTTTCTTTATCTCTGGAATAGATGGAACACATAGTCTTGTACAAAATTTCAGTATACCTTCTTGATCAATATTGAAATCATAGAACTTACCATCCTTCACAAACTTAAACTTCTCATACAATAAAGGATCTTCTCTTTTAGCCTTATTGATCTTCTCTAGTAATGGAGGTTGAGAAATCATTTGGGATAGGGTTTATGATGTCCCTTCCCTTACAATTATTATGTCTAGTTTTACTAGATCCTTAATCAAGGGATCTCCTAGAATCCTCATTATTGCGAGAACAACAGGGTCTTTCCTAATTAACGCATCTGTGACATTGTTTTCTCTTCCAGGGTGATAATGAATTGAACAATCATAGTCTTTAATAAGCTCCAACCATCACCTTTGTCTCATGTTCAATTATTTCTACGTGAAAATATACTTTAAACTTTGGTGGTCGGTGTATATATCACATTTCTCCCCATAAAGATAGTGCCTCCATATCTTTAGAGCAAAAAAAACTGTCGCTAGATCTAGATCATGCGTAGGATTATTCTTCTCATGAACCTTCAACTGTCGAGATGCATAAGCAATGAACTTGTTATTTTGCATGAGGATGCATCCAAGCCCTTTTAGAGATGAATCGCTAAAAATAACGAATCCTTCTCCGATAGAGGGTAGTGTTAACACAGGTGCAGTAACCAATCTCTTCTTCAGCTCTGGGAAACTTTCCTCGCATCCCTTTGTCAAGATGAACTTAACCCCTTTTCGAGTCAACATGGTTAGTGGATTATAAAGCCATGAAATGTTTTTCACAATCCTCCTATAATATCCTGTTAAACCAAGGAAACTATGAATCTAAGTTACTATTGTGGGTTGAGGCCACTACTCCACAACTATTTTCTTTGCAGGGTCAACTGTGATTCCTTCATTGGTTACGATGTGCCCTAAGAAAGACACTTTTTGTAACCAAAACTCACACTTGTTGAACATTCCAAAGATCCTCTCCTTCTGTAGAGTCTTCAAAATAACCCTCAAATGATCTTCATGCTCCTCATGACTTTTTTTGAATATATCAAAATATCATCAATAAAAACTACCACAAAGTTATCAAGGTAGTCCTTAAAGACTCTATTCATCAAATCCATGAAAATAGCAGGAGCATTAGTCAAGCCGAAGGGCATAACAATAAACTCACAAAGCCCATATCTTGATTGGATGGTAGTCTTTGGAATATCTTCCTTCTTCACCCTCGGTTGATGATAACCAGATTGAAGATAAATCTTGGAGAAGAATTGAGACCCACGAAGTTGATCAAATAAATCATCAATTCATGGAAGAGGGTATTTTTTCTTCACTGTGATCCCATTCAGTTCTCTATAATCAATGTATAGTTGCATTGATCCATCCTTCTTCACAAATAAAACTGGTGCTCTCCAAGGAGACACACTCGGTCGGATAAACCCCTTCTCCAACAAGTCGTGGAGTTGTTTCTTTAACTCCTCTAGCTCCAGATTTGTCGTTCTATACGGGGTCTTTGATATCAGTTGAGATCCAGGTACGAGTTCCATGGAGAACTCTACCTCTCTTTCTGGGGGAGGTCCAGGTAACTCCTCAGGAAATACATCCATGTATTCATGAACAATTGGAACATCTTCCATTTTGTATACCCCCTTTTTCTTCTTCATCCTCACCAATTAACTCCATAAAGAAGGCTATAGGAGGTGCTTCTAGACAAGGATCAGGTTGGAATATCTCTCCTTGGAATATAATTGAAGGTTGTTCATTCAAGACTACTAATATTTCCTTACTTTTTCATTTGATCTTAGCATTATACTTTGAGAGCCAGTCCATCCCTAGTATAACGTCAAATTCCATCATGGGAATGACAACTAGATTTTTGATAATATTCTGCTCACTAAAGTAAACACTAGAGTCTCTAAACACTGTTGATGCATGGATAATCTCACTTGGAGTCTTGAATGAAAACTCTACCTCTAGTAGTTCGGGAATTGATTCTATATTCTTTGCAAACTTGGAGGAAATAAAGGAATGCATCGAACCAGAATCAAAAAAAGTACTAGCTAGTCTTGATAGGACAACAAGAGTACCTGCTACCATGTCATTCGGAGCTTCAACCTCAGTTGTTGTGATAGAAAAAGAACGACCCTGCTCCCTTGGACTTTGTTGAGGTTGATGGTGATTCCCCTCTACTGCCCTCGGATTTGGACAGTGATTAGAAAAGTGCCCAAGTCGTCCACACTTGAATCATTGGACTTTGGGTAGGGCTAGAACCATCTTTCCTCTGTTTTTAGTGTTGGGAAGTTGAGGCTTCACATCACTACGACAATTCCGAGCAATATGGCCTTCTCTTCCACACTTGTATCACTTACCACTTCCGATCAAGCAGTTCCCTGAATTCTTCTTCCCACATTTATTGCATGTGGCATGTTGCATTTTCTTTCCACCTCTTTCATGATTAAAACTTATTCCCATGCTTGGTTCTAGAGCTCTATTCTTCTCATTAGATTTGTGAGACCACTGTGTCTCACCAAACCGCAGTTCGACTTTCATAGCACTTCGAACTATTTATTCATAGCTATTATAGTCCCTATTGGCTATATTCTTCCGTAGATGAGGTCGTAGTCCACCAAGGAATCTATCAACCTTTCCATTAGGGTCCATGACAAAGCTAGAGGTATATCGTTAAGGTTGGGTGAAGTTCATCTCATAGATTCCGACGGATTCGTTCTCCTTCTACTTTAGCTCGAGAAACTCCTTCTACATTCTCGTTCTCATGGAACGAGGGCAATACTTATTAATGAATATTCCTCTGAAATCTTCCCACTCCATAGCTTCCATCTCTCCTCTAGGATTCGTGTTTTTGACTAGTGACCACCACTGATCAGCTTCTCCCTCTAGGCAGTAAACAGCAAGGGTGAATTTTTCTTGTTCCGAACAATGGAGTACAGAAAAGATCTTTTCAATGGAGCTTATCCTTTGTTCCGCAACCAATGGGTCAGTAGATCCACTGAATGTTGGTTGTCATTGACGCATGAAGGACTCAACAGAGTGTTGTTCCCTTCGGGGTGAGATCGGCCTATCAGCTTGATTCAAGTTATTACTCATAACTTGAGTCAGTTGGTTCATCATTCGCATGAATGTTTCCATTCCAGCTTCCATCGGAGGGCCGTCATCACATGGTGCATTGCGGTCACCATTTGCACGGTTCCTCCTATTTCCCGCCATTTTCTAAAAGAAATAAACCTTAGTGAGAAACTTGTTTCATTTACGAATATTTTGACTATAAAGGATTCTATGTCTTAAAACATCATGCTTACACAATTATATTTCTCTATAATTCCTTCATAATGATTCATAAAAATCTTGCGATTAACCAAACATATCCCACAGGAGTGTCGTAACCAAGAGTGCATCAAGGCCCGTTATCATGAACCAGTTCCCTTCTTCCTAACATTTTCATAT
This sequence comes from Viscum album, assembly GCA_963277665.1. Lineage (NCBI taxonomy): Eukaryota > Viridiplantae > Streptophyta > Magnoliopsida > Santalales > Viscaceae > Viscum > Viscum album. Next base: position 659,828,766 of record OY728132.1, read on the forward strand.
CCTAATTTACACAAATAACTAAACCTTCCTTTGATACCAACTATAACATCCCTCCTTTTTATCACATAAAATTTCATTACATTATAAAAAACTGAGGATCTTTAAGGTTTAGTGTCTTGGAAACCAGGATCTTAATACATGAAAAAAACATAAAATATTCTTCTTAAACACTTGAAAAGCTTCCTCATTGTTCATCCTAAGTTCATTACAACATCTCATAACCTGGGATCATATATCAAAGGAAAGGGTGAGCAGAAGGCCCAGTAAGGGAAACAAGGGAAATATTTTACATGTGAACATGAGATACATCAATAAGTCATGAAAAATATCTTTAAGGTATGAGAAAGAAATCATGAGGCATATCATAATAAAAATAACGTATTCCATAACTTGAAGATGTGGCTACAACATTTAACATAGACAATCATGAACATATCACCAAGTTCCATCCCGAATGTTTCATTTGAAATTACCAAGGTAAACCCCAATGTATCGTTAAAATTGAATTCTCTAGTGGTTTCATCATTACCCAATGCAATGGGGCGCTATCAGGGTGCACCTTTAAATTTGTAATCTCTAGTGGTTACATCATTACCCAATGCATTGAAGCGATATCAGAGAGCACCCTTAAATTTATATTTATTATCATGTGATCCACATATATCATCATTAAAATTTCATAAATAACCCATATAGCATAAAATAAATGGGTTTCATTTCATAATCATAACATTTTAAAAACTGCTTTTAGGACATGATTTTTATGTCTCTTTAAACCCACGGAAAATGGAAAGCGGGTCTCATGTATGTAAATCCCAGAATTTAAAATAGAACATCTTGATATATATTTTAATACCCATATAGAAGAAAGAGCTTTGAGTATTCACTTAATAAAATAAAATAATTTGATAAAAAGAGAGAGACATTTTGAGACGAAAATTCTGCAGCATAACAGCTATGTTACAGGATTTTAGAAAACGTTGAAAAGAGAGGGGACATGGGTAACCCACTCATACATGATCTATAAAATAGTATAGGGAAATAATAAAAAGGATTTAAGAACATGTTAATGAAATTTTAAAGATATACCATATGAAATGAAGAACATAAAAGGAAGACAAAAAAATATTTCTCTTATGAAAATTCGGCAGCCTAACGGCGTCACTTAAACTTCAAAAACATTGAATTGATGAGATCAAATAGGGTATCTCATCATATGAACATAAAATATTTGTATGATAGATATAGAGATCATACCCCAACATAATAAAAAAAGAACTTGAAAGACTTGACATGAAAATAGAACTTGAAAATGAGAAGGGTGAAAGAATCCCTTAAGAATTCGGCAGCCTAACAGCGCCATTTAAACATTCATAAAATGAAATGATGAGAGAAAGAGTGGGTCTCTTATAATATAAACATAAAAATTACAGTAGGATGAATATAAAAGAACATCCCCAACATAATAACATGGAGCATAAAAGAAATGACATAAAAGAGAGTACTTGAAAAGCAAGAGAGTGGTAGGATCACTTACATAAAAACGTAACTCTTAAAACTCGATGGTTGGGACCTTGAGGGGCATGAGGGAACTTTGGGAGGACTCTTTGGGAGGTTAGGAGACCATAAAATTTTTTAGGATGATTTTGGAGTCTAAAGGTTTAGAGAATGGCTTGGTATTTATAGGGAAAGTGAGGGGACAAGGCATTAATGGCTAAGGGACACCTCATCGGTGGTTTTGGCAAAACCATGGGCTTGCCCATGGTATTTTCCCATGGTATTGGCCACTTGGGAAAACTCATACAATAATTCTTCCCATTTAGTCATACATCCCTTAAAATATCTCATGACATCATCATGATGCATTCATGATGTCATTAAACATATCGAAACCCTAAAACTGTATTTTTACTATTCACTGAAAATTCATTTTTTTCAGAAAAATCCCCAAAATTCACTTTAACAAAATATTGATGCTCTGAATTCAAAAATGAACTCCATTTTATAAAAATAATTTTCTAAATAATTTTCAATTGAATTTTTAAATAAAAAACAATATTCACCCGAAAAAAACTAACAGTTAACTAAAAATTTATGAAACCGTTATTTACCTATTTTATTGAATCACATTACTTAATCAAGGTGCCTAAAATATATTAATACTTTCTCTAAGTGAGATTACTAATCCATTTGGTCACATTACTAATCCTAAGCATAAAATCACTATTCATGAATTACTATTCACCAAAAATTATGTTGATCTTATTAGACTCTAAATTTCTTATTGAAAAAATTTGTAGAAGACCATTTTTTGAAAATCCTAACACATTATTAATTATTTAAGTTTTACATAAATATTTTAAAATATCCTTCTTCCAAAATTCATCAATAATATACATCCTAAAATTATCCGGACCTTAGAAAATTCAAAAACTTCACTAAAGGAAGAAATATCAATTTATTTATCCTAAAGGATTACACAAAGTAGCTACAGTCTCGTCACATAGCCCCTTATAACACCAGAATATGACCTAAGTGTAAGGTGTGCTATGGTGAGAGAATCTGAGGGAGGCTCAGATAACATTGCCCTAGTTGTAATCTCCACTAACTTGAACTTCTCCCGCAGGCGTTTCTGTTCAAGCTTGACACACTGGAGTTCGGCTTGAGCTTGGTCCCAAGCCAAGTCCAAAGATGCCACCTCATTCCCAAGCTCTGATAAGTGGGCTTTATAAGGTTCGATTCTACTAGATGAAGTCATCGACTCCTATTTCAGTATTAACCATTAACATCTATATTAAATCTCTAAGAGTAAATTAATATACTATTGAAAGAAGTTTGGGTTGTTACATATACCGAGTGGGGATTCTCTCTAGTAAAACCACAAAACCAGTCTATATTACCATGAAACATCAGGTATTCTTAGAGAATACTATGAATCCTAATGATACAGCTTGTAACGTAGAGAATTCCATATAATACCAAAAACCCTCCTAATATGTCCCACTAGATGGAGGATTATGATCTTCACGCAGAGTTCACATAAATACCCAAAAAACTCCATCAGGGGTGATAGAGTATCACTCCATTACCAAGGAGGATTCCATAACTCTATCTAGGAATCTATCTCTTGGGGGGGATTACAATGCAATGTTGTAACGAAAATTCAAGGAAAGGACCAAGGTGAAAAGATCCACACCTCACTTGCTCTAACTAAGGTCTCAAAAATCCCTTTCAAGAGGACAGTCTCATTGCAAGGGTCCCAGCACCATAGACAGCTCGTCAAATGGACTTACGGTTTGAATGTTATGGGGATTTTTGTAAAAAGGGGCGAGTTGGGTCTGGGCCAGGTCCGACCAAACCGACCCAACCCGGCTCAGTGTCCGCCGACTTGACCCAACCCATCGGGTGCCTTCCATTCAATTAGGATGACTCATCTCATCAATAAAGGTCGGCTGCTATGTCCTCTCTTGGTTAAATAGATTTTTAGCTGGTCGACCCCTTCTCCCTCACACGGTGTGTGAGACCGCATGCGAACACTCGCCCATGGCTGGGCCATGGTTCTCCTATCTGAAGCGTCTCATTGGAGCCACGTCCCTCCACCGCCACAGCCTCCTGCCGCGACGCACCACCAATGCATGATGTCACACTACCGTGAGCTCATGTACCGTAGGACGTTGATCTGGCGGCCATCCACCACCCGGTGGACGCACTGACCCTACTTTCATGGGCTCTCATTCCTTTATTTTTGGTCAAAACAGTCATCCAACTATACATCTAAGATCCTCAGGTTCCGATCCACACTGATCCAGTCTCTATGGTCAAAAATCCTTCTTTCCTCGGGTTAGAAGAACGAGGAAATAAGAAGAATAAAGAACACCCAATAAGGATAGATCTTTCCCTTGTTCATGTTGTCCTTGATCTTTACTTGTTAGAATTTCATAATGGTGAATGAATAAGAAATTCATAACATGAATCAACCCAACAAACATCCCACAAAAAACCCAACTCGCATAATCCCTATCCATGTGTTATCTTGTTTTTTGGATAATGAATGTTCATCTTCGAAAACAAAGAATGGGGAAGGAAAATCATGAAGAAAAACAAACCCTACATTGGATTGGATCATCTACTTACAAAGGTATAATTATTCATCGTTGACTATCTGATGAAGAATGCTCTCGATCCTTGATCCCTGAATCGAGAGGGCATCGATCTATCGTTGTTTGCAAACTCTTTATTCCAAGGTTCCTTCTCTCAAGAGTTCTTAGGGAATTTTCTATGCTATCAATTATAACATTGGACCCCTCCCACTAATATTAATAAAAAGGAAACAAAATATGTTGTGTCATTAAAATAATTTTTTTAAAACATTTAATTACGGTTACGTCCAAAATCTACCTTTTTCATTGAGCCTGTGAAGTATGATGTAAGGCCATGCCTAAGGTATAACCATTTTTTCAGATGCAACGGTGCCCTTGGATTTTTTATCTGAGAATCATTTTAGAAGTTATTAAATTTATAAATTAATTTTTGAGCATTTTTAATTAAAAAATGAAATTTATTTGAAAATTTATTCCATGCACACTAAGCCTAGGAATATCATTTTGTCTCAACACACAGTCTTAGTATTTTTACAAATAATTTATTAATATAAATTGGAGGAAAATATGAGTCGTTACAATGAGACAGTGTTATCATGGGATCCACCGATGAGGGTGACCTGGGTATAGATCCTCCTTGTTTTTGGAGGATATTATTGGATATATATATATATATATATATAACCAATTTCTCCTAGATTGAATAAACTCTATACATGTTGAACCGAAAGTGGTATACTTGCATGTATACAATGTTTTGTGTGTAGGATTTTTACGAGTTTTATAAGATATTGATGAGTTCCCCTATATGATGACTACTAGAGGAGGGTGTTGATTACATCATGTTATATGATTCTTACAGAGTTTTTTTGTCTTCATTTCTATTTATTTTTATAATTTTATTTCTTTTGAGAATTAGAAGTTAAGGCCCCATGAGTAGAATTATCCAACCCATTACTTGGAGATCATAGTTATACACTTATCCCTAATGTGATGGATACATTATTAGATGGGAGAATTAATCATCATCTATTCTTAAAATAAGAGTCTCAGCTACATTTTTCATAGAAATATATTAAGCTAAGTTAGAGGTGATGGATGTTGTTTTTACTATATTATAACCTTGATATATATATAATCATGAGGATGGTAACATGGTGGTGGATTCACTTGTCAAGAAATCTCATGTGCATTTATTGAGAGATGTTTCATAGTTTTTAGCCTCATTTTATTTATCTAGGGTGGGTAAAGGAGATAAAACATGCATACAATTGATGGTTTTTACCCCTCAACTTCTAAAATTCTTCAAGATGGAACAACTTTTTCATATCTATTTATAAGACTTTTATGACCCAACCTCCACATGAAATAATTCTGATGGTTTTTTTGGAGGATGGGGAGCGTGTAATCATTTTCTAATGATTGATGGCGATTCCAATCACACTATGATATAGGTTATTGATATATATTTATACAAACCCGAATAGGTTTATTTTGGAGTAGACAATATTTACCAAAGAACTTTGGAATTACTATTGTTGACTAGGGATATAGATGTGTGCTACTGATTTTACCTCTCAATTACTCACTTTATAGTATGTGAAGGATGAGAACTAGGTTCCATAATTTTTATATGAATCCTTGGGGGTTCCATAGTTGAAGTAGGATTGTATCTCTTTGGATTTTTATGGGAATTATGGAATCATTTTCAGGTTATGACACTAGATAGATGATTGTAAATTGAATCACCATGTCAGTCCACATCCCAACCATCAAAGAGATGGGTTTAGTGGTGTTTGGAATTTCAAAACATGGAGGAGATAGTCTGGTTTCATTAAATTACCTAGATGATCATTTAATTCAACAATTATCACCTCACTTATCGATTACGGAGAGCATTACATGAGACTTTTACGACATAGTTACAATTGACCATGAAATTACAACATGATAATGATGGACATACACAATAGACCATTCAAGTTCTAAAGGACAGGATTTGCGATTTATTATTATATTTTGGACATAAATGGTAGGATCTTCTACCCCTAATGATGATTATGTACTATAATAGTTACCATTATACCATCTATATGTAATAATTCAAGGAATTTTATGGGAGATCATGTATGCCACTGCTATCCTAGATGGATGAAGGATGCAAAAAAATTGTGGTCTTAGAGTTGGTGAATATGATTATACTGAATGTGTAGTTCATAAAGGAGTGTGTAAGGACTACCTAGAACTATCATAGGTATTATAAGGGCTGAATATGGAATAATTTGATTTTTTATGTGGGAGAACACATGTTCCTAAGGGTCCTACCTCAATAATGAATGCAGAGATTTATTCTTAGTGGCATGTTGTCTATAAGGTTCTTAGAACCTTTTCAGAAACTAAAAATGGTTGGTGAGGTAGCATTCCACATAGCCTTTCCACCATTTTTGAATTGTATACATGATTTTTTTCATGTGAGAATGTTGTGAGGATATATGCATCATAAATTATACATTATCAATTGATAAAAGTTTTATGTTGAGTATGAAGATACATTTTTAGGGTGCATAGTGGTAATCAAGGATTGCTAGAGTTGAACATTTATTGGTGAGTGTTTCCCTTTGTGTGTTTTAGTAGGAAATATGTGAACCTCTAAGAGAGATCATGGGAGTGGGATAACTAAAAATGAGATTATAATCCTCACCCTATAGAGTAGGTATTTAATTTTTTAGAGGAATATTCTTCAAGGTTGGTAGAATTTAGAAATTATGAAATTCATGTTTGACACTTTGGAATATTACATATTATATTTTAAGAGAAATGAAAAGAGTTGGTGCAATGTTTTTTGGCTATGTGTATTCTTGGTATTTGTATACTAAAAATATTAATCATTAAATATCATTCACACATAGTATTTCATAAATAATGGGAAAAAAATTTAACGGTGTCTCAGATGGTTAAAATGAGACAACCATTAAAAGTATTCTTTATGAAATTGATTCAAGGGTCATTCTATGTTGATTAACCCATTTATTTAATATTATTCATATAATTTTATATTTTATATTAATTTTAGTCCTGATATTTCTATATCATAACCATTATTCAGATTCCATCAATGATAGTCAAATGAAAAAACAGTCATTTGATTCAAACTTTTTTGTTTCAATGATTTCTCCCTTCGTTATTCGACAATCTTCATAACTATATTGATTAGTCAGTGATTCGACTATATCTAGGAAACTAGCCATAATGAAATATCTCTTTTATGAAATGTAACATTATTGTATGTTCAATTTTGGTATTATTAAAACTACATGGGCATGTATGTGATGAGGGGAATCCTAATATGTTATAGGTGATGGATATTCCTAAATTCAGATCAAGTGGGGATCTTTGGAAATATTGAAAAGAGGTGATTTCAATGAATTGGGGGATGAAATCTTGCCACAAGTAATTATTCAGGTCTAGTAAATACAATTAGAGGTTTCATGAAAAATAATGTAGGAGGAAATGGAGTAAATAATTTGTATGGTTAAAGTCATATGAATAGTCTATATTTTCAATGAGATTTTAATACACATGGAATGTTTTTCAGAAGAACACACACCATGTGAAACCCTTTGTGTGGTGGATGTGGTTTACACAAAGAGTTAAATATCACTCACTATATGGGGACCCCCACCCCCTGATGTGTGACCCTTAAATGACTAACATGGTGTGTAAATGGAGAATATTCCTAACATTTCTTATGACCCCATGATCTATGTGTGTTGGGGGACACCCTAGGTTCTTATAAAATTGAATGGGCATGAGTAATTGACACACACCTGAGTGTCATTCCTATCTCGAAAAGATGTGTTCATAATAATACAATGTGTATTTAGAGGAAAATTCCATGCGAGACAGCATGTAACAATAATTTATATAAATAATCTGAAATGATGTGTATCCTAGAAGGACATTTCATGGACTCCTTCAATGATATGTTAGAGCCTTTTATCACTTCGATATAGTTTCTATATTAGTGAGTACATTCCCTTGGCTTGTCTATGAGAGGGTATTTTGTAACATTACATCTAAGCATAGGATATGAAATACACATAATGGGATACTTGTAGATGGAGTTATGCATCCATTTTCATGGCTCAGAGTGTGATCCTCTATCTCATTATTCCCAATGATAGGATCGGTATCCACTAACCAACACCCAGAATGTGAGATTCCCTTCCTAGTTAGTTTTTTAGAGAGGTCCGGGTATTATATATTTCCCCATGAGCATGATCTCTTATATGTGTATCGAAAAATGTTTTATTTTTATTGAGGTGGGGTCTAATTGAGTATGTATCTTGAGTTCTCCCACTCAGTTCTTTTTTATCTTTAGAATAGAATAGTCTTATTATTAATACCTCTAGTATGAGTTCCATTTGTATAAAACCCCAAACATTTTATGGTATGCTTCTCTTAAATACATTCTATTCATAGACTCTATGTCATAAAGCATTATCTTCCTTTGAAACAACACTGGGTTATTTATGAGATAGTCAAAACCTATCCATTAAACATAAATTATATACTTTTATGTTTTGAATTTCAGAAAAAAGGTCATTTAGATTGTGACCAGTAAGTCGTTTGGAGTCTGATAGAACCAACTTTATTTTTTGATGAATAGTAATATACCCTTATGAATAGTAATATGACCCTTATAAAATAGTAAATTGTGATAATATTTTATTTTCTTAAGGTAATAAGATAATGAGAAGTTAATTAATTTATCAATGTATTAGAAAACTAATTATACCTTTAAATTGTTATTTTTCAAATTAACTATAATTTTATTTTAAAAACTAAATTAAAAATACCTAGAAAATTATTTTAAAATAATGGAGTTAATTTTTTAATTCTACACGTTGAGAAATGGTTATGGTGAATGTTTTAGATTTTTATAAAATACATGAAATTTTCATGAATAGTAAAAATACAGTTTTGAGTTTTCGGTAGTTTAATGACATCATAATGACTTAAAAATTAAAATAAAAGTCTGGTCAACATTTTTACATTAAAATATGAAATTAGTTGTCCCAAGTGGCTAAAACCATGGGCAAGCCCATGGTTTGACAAAAAAAACCCCTAATGAGGTGTCCCTTTGAAATTATTAAAAACTACCTCTCATTTTCTATAAATACCCAATCATCCATTCGTTCTAATTCATTCAAAATCCAACATCTTCGAAGATCTGGGGGTTTTATATATCTAGGAGTCCTCCAAATGTTTCCTTAATCCCCCAAGGTCCCAACCTTCAAGATCTAGTAGTTACTCTACAAGGTAAAGGAATCCTTCATTCTCTTGTTTTAGTCGACACTTCTTTTAGGTTATCTATTTGATTTTCCATTATCATATGTTGGGGTTTGATTTTATGTGTCCTTATTACTATAATTTTGATTTCAATATGATGATATAACATTTTTCTCTCATCATTTTATTTTATGAAATTATAAGCGACGTCGTTAGGATGCTAGATTTTCATAAGGGATCTCTCACATTTTCTTTTATTTTCAAGTTCATCACTTTTATTTTTCTCTCCTCACCACCTCTATCCAAATGACCATGATAAACTACAGTATCATCTATATACTGGAATTATATCATGGAAATGGAAGAAACATCTTCAATATTCTTAATCCCTCCCTTTTATTTTTATAAATGAAATCAACATCCTTGAGGTTCCAATTTATAACCTCTGTGGATGACAGTGTTTCGTTCTTCACTTTCTTCTTCATTAATGGTCATGAAACCAGTTTAATGGTTGAAATAGATAATAATGCATTTATTTCATCTCATTAATGTTCTGTAATCCTTATACACTCATAATATAAAATAATAATACAAAACAAGTTCATTATGAACAAAACGGCCAAGTTAATCCGAATATTTGTGATAAACTTTTAACTAATGAATCATCATCATGGTATATAACACAAAATAATTATAAGATAATTTATATCTTCTTAATATCATTAATAAGATATATTAACAATTTTGGATGCTTAACCACATTTCCAATGAACTTCCATTCATGAAAACAAGTAAATGAATCATGAAAACCAAGGAAGAAAATTCTTCCAAAACAAGAAAATTGAACCTCTTAAACCCATGAAAAGGGCCATGAATAAACCTAATAAGGTTATAATAAATCAATTAAATGTATAGGAGGTTCTGGATATATTAATTAATTAAGATAAATTTTATTATTCAGGTCATTAAAACAAACGAAGAACACACTCGAGTATAAGGTAAGGGGTTTCTCATCTCACTTTCATTTATGTGAGATTTTCATTATTCGCAACTTATTTTTTGTTTGTGGTATATGTGTACTGACAGTTGATATATAATAATATTATTCTATTTATATTAATTTTATTAAATGATTCATTTTAGGGTTTTTAATTTTTGGTCATATGATTCGACCGATTACATTGTGGTAAGATACTTTGTCTCAACTACTATTTTGTTGTGACTAACTTTTTATGGTGCACCTAATAATCTTTATGTGGTGTACCTAATAAACATTTGAGATCACTTTTTATTTGAAATTATATTTATATTAAATATCCATAATCTCATATCATGGATATGTTTGTTGTCTAAACGGTATACCATTTTACATACGGTGTTTATTTGGAAAGTTATTTTAATTATGGAAATATTGATGAATTTGTATACTCTAACCTATACGGATATTAAGAAGGCATATTTCTCTTGTATTAAATCAATGTATTAAAAATGAATTGGGTATGAAGTGGTGGACGGAACCCTGCTATAGCCCCACTATGCATCGGTAGGTCTTATGAGACAAATCAGTTGGCAACAAACCCTTCGAGTTTATTTCCAAAAATCAGATTGGTTTCTACCCACAGACTTAAATAGTTTTGACAGTATTGTGGTATCATGTGCTAGATACATTATGTCCAATTAATATCCATTCTCTTTATTCATTTTCAATCATTACCATCCATGAGGTTTTCACTATGACAAAATCTATGGATGCATGACTTTTTCAGTTTATTAATGGCGTGTGTTTTTCATTTATTCACCATGACATATTTGTTTATGATTCTATTATTATTGACTCATGCTTCCGCTATTTTTAACCCTTACTGAGAATTTGATATCACACCTTTCATTGACTACCTTCAACAGGTGATGAATAGGATATCATTTATTGAGTTCCTGTGGATGTAATTTTTAGTTTTTGTTATGTATTGTATTTTGGAACCTTCTCCAATGTAATTTGAGTTACATTTACGTATCTAGTTTCATCAAGACTACTAAACTAATCGTTCCATCAGGATTTTCATTCCTTCTAACCATGCCAATATATCATGTAATGCACCAGCTCTGGTCTAGAGGGGTCGTGGTGTTACAGTTGGTATTATAGGATGTTTAGTAGAAAACATGGAAACTATAGTAAGAAATGTATAGTAGGAAACAAAGACCTAATGTAGTATTTGGAGATAAACATACAATAATGTCTTGGTATTTTGTTTAGGAATATATTATGTGTATCTTTCATGTAATGCATCCTAGTCTGGATACGAGTAGGCAGAGGCGGATCTGGCACTAATGTATCTAGGGGTAAAACCCGAAAACACCGCTTTGAGCAAGACTCAAACGGGAACTAGTGCATGACAATGGGTCTTGTTACACTCTTGGTTATGAAACTCATAGAGGATATGATTTGGATAATTCACATTTTCTTTAAAATCCATTATAATGGAGTTTAATGTAATGTTTTCCTCAGAGAAACCATGTTTATAAGATTATCTATGCATTGAATTTCAATCTATGTTGAGTTATTTTCTATTTCAGATTTATAAACTAATCTAGTGTATCCCATTATTTAGAAATGGCGTCTAACATAAGAAGGGGAATCAATACTCGTGGGCTAGGTAGGGATCTCTCTACTGAGCAAGTCAACAAATTAAATGTTGGAGCAGATCAGATCCTGACCATATTGGGACAACTTGCTCAGGTTGTAATGAATAATCATTCCACACTTGTGTTGGATTGTTTCATGTGACAGAAGCCCCCATCATTCAACAGGAATACTTACCCAGCGGTTGCTGAGCAATGGATCAAGTCCCTTGAAAAGATATTCAAGGCATTAAGATGCAATGAAAATGAAAAGGAAGTACTCGTAGTATATTGTCTCAAGGATGACGCTGATCAATAGTGGTCCTTGATTCAGAATACCAAAGTGGAAGAAGAAATAGAAGATATGAAATGGATAACTTTTAAGGATATATTATTCGAAAAATATTTCCCTTTTGAGCAACGAACTGAAATTAAGAGGAAATTCTATGGCTTAAAACAAAGGGAAGAAGACAATGTTGCAGAGTAAGAGGCTACCTTCACAAGGCTATCCAGGTATGTCATAGATTACGTACGTGACTCAGAAAACAAGATTGAACATTTATTTGAATGTATTAATCCATTTCTTTGAAGGGAACTAGATTTTCAAACATTTTCATCATATGATGAAATTGTATAAAGTGCCATCAAAACAGAGAAGGAATTTGCTAGATCAAATTTTTTCATGGGGAACCAAGATAATAATAGGTACTCTGATAACCAAGGGAAAGGTGAAGCACCAAATAAGAACAAGGGAATGATGAAATTCCCATTATGAAAAAACTATGGAAATAATCACCTCAGAAAATTCATAAAAGGTATGGGAGTCTGCTATAAGAGTGAATAAAAGGGTCATCTATCCTATGAATTCAAGTGGAAGAAACATTTTGATGATGTTCAATGCTTCAATTGTAGAGATATGGGAAACTATGTAAATGAGTGTCCTAAGCACCAAGGAAACATGCCTCAGAAAAAGCCAAGAGAACAAGGGAGAGCTTGTGAAATTACAACCGGGGAATTTGAAGTTCTTAATGGTGTGGTGGTAGGTAATTTAATTGTTTCCTCAAACATAGCCAAAAAATTATTTGATTCTGGATCATTGCATTCATTTATATCTTCCCAATTTGGAAAAAAATAGATATGTACAATTTGATTTAATAAATGATTTATGAGTCAAAACTCCTAGGGGATGCAACATTGTAACAAAGGCATGCCATCTAGTCCCCCTCGTGACACATAATTATGATTTAGTTGCTAACCTTATCATCATACCAATGAATTAATTTTATATAATCCTCAGTATTAATTGGCTTTCAAACTCTGATGTGAATATTTATTTCAAGAAAAAATAAGTTACACTTTTTGAAAATGGTATATAATCTCTTATCTTTAGAGCAGAAACCTCACTATCCGATTATTATCTAGACCCACCCCTAGTAGCTCTACTGAATGCAATTCTTGGAGAGAAAGAGAACCCAATATCTATGGGTGGGGAAAGAAATCTTTAAATTAAAGATGTGCATATAGTACAAGAATACATTGATGTATTTCCATAGAATTTACCTGGACATCCTCCAGAGCATGAAATTTAGTTTTCCATTGACTTAATTCCTGGTGAAAGACCTATATCAAATACCCCCTATAGAATGGTCACTATGGAGTTAGTGGAGCTAAAGAAACAACTAGAGGAGTTGAGTGAAAAAGGATTTATTCGAACTAGTGTTTCTCCATGGGGAGCCCCGATATATTTTGTCAAGAATGAATGATAGATCCATGAGAATATGCATTGATTGCAGGTTAATCAATGCTACTAAAATAAAGAATAAGAATCCTATGCCCTGGATTGATGATTTATTTGATCAAAATCATGGAACTCAATATATTTCAATGATTGACCTTCGATCCGGATATCATAAACTATGTGTGAGGAAGAAAGATATTCCGAAGACATCATTTCAAACCAGGTATGGGCATTATGAGTTTACAGTGATGAATTTTGGACTGACGAATGCACCATCTATTTTCATGGATTTAATGAATAGAGCTTTCAAGGAATACCTTGATAGCATTGTTGTGGTATTCATCAATGGTATCCTGGTGTACTCAAAAAGCTATGAAGACCGTGAGGACCACTTGTGGATTATTATGAATACTCTTTGAAGAAATGAATTATATGGGAAGTTTTTCAAGTATGAATTCTAGCTTCAATCAGTTTCTTTTCTAGGCCATATTGTCTCTAAGGATGAAATCCTAGTTGATTCTACAAAGACAAAGGCAATCCATGATTGGAAAATTCCATCAAACATAACCGAGCTATGCAATTTTATTGGCTTAGCAGGTTACTATCGACGTTTCATTCATAATTTCTCCCAACTGGCTAACCTGCTAACCAAGCTCACACGTAAAGGAGTAAAGTTTGTGTGTAAAAAAGAGTGTATGAAATACTTTAAAGAATTGAAAAGAAGATTGTTCAATGCTCCAATTTTGACTCTTCTATCTGGAAGTGATGGATTTGTGACATAGAGCAATGCATCAAAGAATGGGATGGGTTGTGTCCTTATGAAAAATGATAAAGTTATTGCTTATGCATCAAGGCAGTTGAAGACCCATGAGAAAAAATATCCAACTCATGATCTTGAGTTAGCAACCCTAATCTTTGCTTTGAAAATATGAAGACATTATCTCTACTAAGAAATATTTTATATTTATACGGACCATAAGAGTTTGAAATAAATTTTCACACAAAAAGAACTCAACATGAGGCAAATGAGATGGATCACGTTTCTCAAAGATTACGACTGTTCAATACACTACCACCCAAGAAAGGCGAATAAGGTGGCAGATGCATTATGTCGGAATGATCATGGACTTCTAACTCAAATGAGGATTGAGAGAGATCCTATATTTTTGGATTTACTAAAGATGTATATGGGGATTGTTAAAGAAGGGGAAACATCTTTTCTATTTCAAAAGATGGCTAAACTGTCCTTATTAGAGAAGATAAAAAGATATCAATCTAATGATGAGAATCTGCACAAGAAAATTAATGTTGTCAAGGATGGGAGACTGGATGACTTCGTGTATGAATAAAGAGTTCTGAAATTTTGGAAGAGTTTATGTGTTCCATTAGTACCTAAGCTAAAAAGGAACTATTAAATGATTCCCATAGATCAAATTTCTCTATACATCCGGTTTTCACCAAGATGTATAGAGGTATAAAGGAATATTTTTTGTGGGATAATATGAAGCGGGAAATTACTGACTACGGGTCATGGTGGATATTTTGTCAACAAGTAAAGGTAGAGAGACAACATCCTAAAGGAGTGAAACAACCTATTACTATTCCTATGTGTAAGTGGGATAACATTTTGATGCATTATCTCCAGAATACTAATATCACCTAGAAGGAACGATGCAATATGGGTAATTGTTGATCGTCTCACAAAATCAGTACATTTCCATCCTATAAGAGAGGATTTACCACTTGAGTGCCTGGAAAGACTGTATATTAATGAAGTTGTAAGACTTCATGGTGAACCATTATCAATTGTATCCGATAGAGATCCCTGATTTACATCAAATTACTATAAAAGTCTCCAGAAGGCATTGAATATTGCGCTTTGTATGATTACTGCATATCAACCCAAATCGACGGACAGTCTGAAAGGACTATTCAAACTCTAGTGTACATGATGAGGTCATGCTCTCTTGACTTCCAAGGTATGTGGGATCAATACATGATTTTGGTGGAATTTTCTTACAAAAATAGTTTCCATTCTAGTATTCAAATGGCTCCATATAAAGCATTATATGGAAAGTGATGTCAAACTCCAACTTGTTGGGTCAAAGTTGGTGAGAGAAAACTTATAGGCCCAGAACTTATTGAAGAGACCATGGTAAAGGTGAAGACAATACAAGCTCATATTAAAGAAGCTTAAAGTAGGCATAAGAGTTATGCTGGAAACCAGATAAAGTATTAGGAATTTCAATTTGGAGATCATGTCTTTCTAAAAGTATCTCTATGGAAGGGTGTCCTAAGGTTCGGTAAGAAAGGGAAACTGTGCCCCAGGTACATCGGACCATTTAGAATTCTGGAAATAATCGGTGTTGTAGCTTACTATTTAGTGATGCCTCCAAATCTCTCTAGAGTTCAGGATGTGTTCAACGGGTCATTGTTAAAGAAATACATGCCAGACTCAATGCATGTACTCACATATGAAGAGATAGATCTAGAACCTAATTTTTCATACTGTGAAAATCCTATCATGATTCTTGACACAAGGTAGCACGTATTGAAAAATCAGAAAACTCATATAGTAATAGTTCTATGGAGAAACCAAAATATGGAGGAAGCAACATGAGAACCAGAGGATTTCATGAAGAAGAACCACCCACATCTTTTTGGTGGGCTTTATACATAAAATTTCGAGGAAAAAATTTCTGGAGGGAATAATATAACACCCCAAACATTTTTTTTGGTATGCTTCTCTTAAATAAATTTTATTCATAGCCTATATGTCATAAAGCACTATGTTCCTTTGAAGGAACACTTGGTTTTTTTATGAGACAGTCGAAACCTAGCCATTAAATATAAAATCTCCACTTCTATGTTTTGAATTTCAAAAAAAGTCCTCTAGAGTTGTGACCAGTAAGTCATTTTGAGTCTAATAGAACCAACTTGATTTTTTGATGAATAGTAACATACTCTTATGAATAGTAATATGACCCTTGTAAATAGTAAATAATGATAATATTTTATTTTCTTAAGGTAATAATATAATTAGAAGTTAATTAATGTTTTAATGTAATACAAAACTAATTATCCTTTAAATTGTTATTTTTCGAATTAACTATGATTTTATTTAAAAATTAAATTAGAAATACTTAGATTTTTTTTCGAAAAAATGGAGTTCATTTTTTAATTTTACACATCAGAAAATGGTTATGGTGAATTTTTGGGATTTTTCTAAAATACTTGAAATTTTCATGAATAGTAAAAATACATGTTTGAGTTTTCAGTAGTTTAATGATATCATAAGGACATAATAATTAAAATAAAATTATGGTCTAATTGTGTACATTAACATATTACATGAGGTTTCCTAAGTGGCTAAAACCATGGGCAAGCCCATGGTTTGGCAAAAAAACCACTAATGAGGTGTCCCTTTGAAATTATTAAAAACTACCTCTCTTTTTCTATATATCCTCACTCATCCATTCGTTTTAATTCCTTAAAAATACCTCATTATAGAATATCTGGTGGTTTTACCTCTCTAGGAGTCCTCCCATGGTTTTCTTTAATCCCCCAAGGTCCCATCCCTCAATATCTAGGAATTACTCTACAAGGTAAGAGAATCCTTCATTCTCTTCTTTTAGTCGACACTTCTTTTATGTTATCTATTTGATTTTACATTCTCATATGTTGGGTATTGATTTTATGTGTTCTTCATACTGTCCTTTTTATTTCAATTTGATGAGATACCCTTTTTCTTTCATAATTTCATTTTATGAAATTTTAAGCGACGTCTTTAGGCTGCTGAATTTTCATAAGTGATCTCTCACCTTTTCTATTATTTTTAATTTCATCTCTTTTATTTTTCTCTCCTCACCTCGTCTATCTAAATGACCATGATAAACTCCAGTATCATCTATATACTAGAATTATATCATGTTAATAGAAGAACCATCATCAATATTCTTACTCCCCCCTTTTATTTTTATAAACGAAATCAACATCCAAGAGGTTTCAATTTATAACCTTTGTGGACAACGAAGTTTCGTTCTTCACTTTCTCTTTCACTGCTGGTCATGAAACCATTTTAATGGTTGAACCAGATAAAAATATATTTATTTCATCTCATTAATGTTTTGGAATCCTTAGACACTCATAATATAAAATAATAATACAAAACAAGTTCATTATTAATAAAATGACCAAGTTAATCTGAATATTTGCAATAAAATTTTAACTAATGAATCATCATCATGGTATATAACCCAAAATCATTATAAGATAATTTATATCTCCTTAATTTCATTAATAAGATATATTAACAATTTTTTATGTTTAATCACATTTCAAATGAACTTCCATTCATGAAAACAAGTAAATGAATCATGAAAACCAAGGAAGAAAATGCTTCCAAAACAAGAAAATTGAACCTCTTAAACCCATAAAAGGGCCATGAATGAACCTAATAAATTTATAATAAATAAATTAAATGTATATGAGGTTTTGGAGTTACTAATTAATGATGCTAATTTTTATTATTCAGGTCATTAAAATAAATGAATAACATACACGAGCATAAGGTAAGGGGTTTCTCATCTCACATTCATTTTTGTGAGATTTTCATTGTTCGCCACTTATTTTTTGCATGTGGTATATGTGTACTGCCATTTGATATATAATAACATGATTATATTTATATTCTTGTTATTAAATGATTAATTTGAGGTTTATTAAGTTTTTTTCATATGATTTGACCGATTAAATTGTGGTAAGAGACTTTGTCTCATCTACTGTTTTGTTGTGACTAACTTTGTATGGTGTACCTAATAATCATTATGTGTTTTACCTACTACCCATTTGATATCACTTTTAATTTAAAATTATATTTATATTAAATATCCATAATCTCATATCATGGATATATTTTTTGTCTAAACCGTATACCATTTTATATATGGTGTTTATTGGGAAAGTTATTTTAATTATGGAAATATTGATGAATCTGTATACTCTACTCTATACCGATATTAAAAAGGCACATTTATCTTGTATTGAATCAATGTATAAATAATGATTTAGACATTCATTGGCGGGTGTGGCCCGCTATAGCCCCTCGATGCATCGGTAGGTCTCATGAGACAAATCAGTTGGCGACTAACCCTTCAAGTTTATTTCCAAAAATTAGACAGGTTTCTACCCATAGACTTAAACTATTTTGATAGTATTGTGGTATTATGTGTCAGATACATGATGTTCAATTAATAAGTATTCCATTTATTCATTTTCAGTCATTACTATCCATGAGGTTTTCACTATTACAAAATCTATGGATGCATTCCCTCTCTCAGTTTACTAATGGCATGTGTTTTTCATTTATTCACCATGCCATATTTGTTTATGATTCAGTTATTATTGATTCATGATTCCACAATTTGTAACCCTTACTGAGAGTTTGAGCTCACCCGTTTCATTTTCTACCTTCAACAGGTGAATAAGGGGAGATAATTTATTGAGTTCTTGTGGACGTAGTCTTTAGTTTTTGTTATGTATTATATTTTATAACCTTCTCTAATGTAATTTGAGTTAAAATTATGTATCTAGATTCTTAAATACTAATAAACTGATTTTTCCTTCAAAATTTTCTTTCCTTCTAACCATGAAAATATAACAAGTAATGCAACGGCTCCGGTCTAGAGGGGTCAGGGTGTTACAATTTGTGTTAGTTAGACCTAATTAGTAAGTTTTATTAGACGAATGTTACCCTAGATTGTTGAGTAGAATCCCATGGATAAAAATGATGAAAGGAATCATGTTGAGAATTGATTTATTCTTATATGAAAATATGGGATATATTTTTAATTTCCACCTAGTTGGTAATTTAGAGATGACTCCCTCGGAGGATTTTTGTTTTGTGATTTATAGGGTTTCGTATTAGGTATGTTTATACTAAATCCTATAGGGGATCTATCTTCCCATGACAGCCTTATGCAGAAAATAGGCTTTTTTATGGAGTCCTAGGTGGATGAGAAGAAAGTGGATCTCGGTTTCTCTAGAATGGACATATACGAATCTAGGAGTTACATTTTGATAAATATACCCTTTTTTAAAAGTTTGGGATCTTCTATATTTTTATTGGTATTGCATTTTGTACTTTTATTTTTCATACTATTTTTTTATACTATGATGTCAGAATATATGTAATCACTACATTTTATAGTAATAGTTTCTTAAAATTTCTACTTAATACTAGTATATACAGATGTGTTCATTAGTACATGTACTTTTGGATATATCCTTCAATGTGTGTGGTATTTATACTGGATGCTAATCACTGGACACTGTCCTATTAGAGCTGGGATATGTCTGTCTCACTTGGCTTACTTCCATCCATGCAACCCCAATGGGTCGAGTCATGAAGCCTCATGTTTTCTACTTGTTTTCTCATTGATTTAATATAGTATTTCTAGCTAATATTTTGATTTCAAAAGTAAATAAATTAGTTAATGGGTTAAGGCAACGTTTACACTCTTATAATGTTGATTTTTTTCTTTTATGGTGATACTTTAATAACATATTGTTTTTCTATCATGATTTACTTCGAAAAAAATTAAAAACATTGAACATTGATGTTTATTTTTTGCGTAGGTAAATGACTATTTCAACATAATTTTTTTATATAAATGGGAAATCATCATTATGGTCAATCATGAACTTTATATTGATTATTGGTTTTTCCTTATTTTTATAACCATTTATGAACTTTTTTCAATCATCCTATGTTTTTGAATGTTTTAAAAGGTTATATAAAGTATTATGAACTATTATAAAGTATAGCTTTGAATAAAGTAATGTGGATTTTAATGGTGTAAATTTATTATAAATTAAAGTGAACATTAATCTTAAAAACATTTATTTTTTCAGAAAAATAGATATTGAGTAGAAATGTAATATTTTCTTCTCAAGGGTTTGATATGTAATTTTTTTTCAAATTATCTAAATATTTTAAGTAAAAATATCATCTAAATGTATTAAAGTAAAACCCTAGTTATAGTGTATGTAATTATTTGTTTTTAGAGGTATGAGGCATTATAAAAATGGAACTAATTATTCATATGTACACATTTTGTGATGATAGTTGGTTTTGTACTTTTTTATCAGTAAATGGGTTTATTCCACTCCAAAATAACTCTAATTATACCTCTACATTTATATTTTAATTTGAAAATTAGGTGGTTAACCCAAGGTGTTTTGGACATTCTATTTCAGTATTTTTTAGTAATGCAATTCAAGATTATTAAAAAATTTCTTAACGAGGCATTGAATTACTGGAAATTAATTATCATTACAGAAACATAAATATTTATATAGGTGAAAAAATTTAGACATTTTCCACCTAGAAAAAATTTATCTTATCACTCATAGGAAGGGTGAAATAAGATCAGTGGTCATATTTTTAGTGTAAATAAATAAATGAATCACTAAATTTAATGGATTCCCTTAATGGTTTTAAGTAATCATCTAACATGGTCCTTTATTTTGGGGATTTAATGGTAGTTCCTTTAAACGTAGAAAAACAAGTTATAAAATCATTTCACCATTATCTACACGAAATGAATCCTTGGGAAATGAAAATACACAATGATATTAAATATAAATTTTTAGGGAAAAGGTTTAAAAGAAATAAATATAGATTTTTTTCTCAGTGTTTGAATTTAAAATAAATATATTATGATCACTACTGACATGTTGGTATGTTGAAACATTTACCTTTACCAAAATGTTATTTAGAATTAATTATAATTGAAATTTTATCTATAATATTTATATCACCTAGATGGTAGAATGAAATTTTGGTCATATTCGGTGAAAATATTAAATCTATACCTTTTCCCCTAAACAATAAGACTTATAAATTAAATAATTTGAATGATTTTAGGTAAAATTGGTCAAAAAATTCATTTTTCCAATGATTATTATTTTATATAAGGATATGTTAACTACTTGTACATTTTCAAAAAGGTCTCAAAGAGTTTGAGGGAATTAAATTAATGTTAACTATGAAATATAATTAATAAAATGATGGGCAGAAAAAGAGGGTGTTCTATATTATAGATGATATTATTTGAGAATATATTTTATATACTATTACACCATGATAGGATTATATTACATTGGTATAATTTACTAATAATAACATATGTTATTATTTTATTCAAATGATTTCATTTAGATAATTATATATTTAACCATACTAGTCACTCATGTATTTGTGTGGATAGGGGGAGGATGCTCTTTTAGGTCCTAGTTTTGTTGAAAAGACAATATATTGGGTTTTATTATTTAGATGAAAATTGATAATTTTTCATGTATTATATAAATATTAAGAAAAAATACGACAATTAAAAAATTATCTTTCGGTTAGTGAAAAAAAAATCATTGAAATATATCTCAGTTTTCAAATTTTTTCTTAGAAAGAAGGGGAAGATGATGTATCAGTATGTAAAACCATTCGATATAAATGAGGGAGTATGCATTTTGAATTATCAATTTGAATTAAATCCTCAATATAGTTTCATTCATGTTTTATTCCATATAACTCAATTATAAATGTATTATTTATATCCCTATCATATTATTTGCAAGGATACAGATGATTTCAAAGATAACGAAGCACCAATAGAAGAAAAAAAATATTTTAGAATAACATGATATTATGGTTTTAAGAAATATGATTCAATTTGTTTTTGTAATATTGTATCACAACCATGTATAATATGGGTTATGAGTGAGATAATTTCACTTGTGACACAAATTTTCAAGACATTTTTCTTATCTATGATTTTAGTAACTTCCCTGGGATGAGATTTTTCATTGTAGAGTTAATTGTGCAACAATTTTTGGTCTAAATTTTTTATTATATTCAATTTCTAATTTTTAAAAAAAAATAGAATGATTATAAATTTTTTAAAAGTTTATAATTGATACATGGTTAATTAATCATTCACTAAAATTGTATATTCCTACTTTTTGATGAAATTATGAAATTAATAGTTTGGTGTGTGGATAAATAATCAGGCATTGATACTACAAATTCATATTTTTAGGAGGTATGTAAGAGTGTTCTTTAGTAAACTAGTACTCCACCCATGAAAATGCATGAGACTATTCAATTTTCTTTCAAATCATCTGGTTCAGCGTCATTCAAAAAAAATTGTAATGTCATTGTACTCAATATAATGTTTAGAATAAAACAATGATAATGAAGTTAGTGGGATGCCCATGAGAGAAGGAAATGATGTAAAGACTAATTGTGATGGTGATGGAACATGATAGAAAGGAAGAGGAAGAGATAAGAGACAGAGATGAAACAAAAGGTGTAGGTGAGGGCATGGGTGGAAGCAAGAGGCGAGATTACGAAAATTTATGGAAAGAAACCTATAGAGTTTCAAGGTTTATGGACTTTGATTTAAGTGGATGGGCTTTAGAATATATTGGCATGAGAATTAGTAGGAAACATGGTTGCATTCTGTTTGGTCTCCTTGATAGACAATGTAGTTGGGAGTTCATATTTTTAACCTATCATCATCATAAATAAATTTCACTTTATGATAAAAAATATTATCACACACCCTTGATTAAATTTCATTGGACATTTTAACATTATTTTAATATATATATATATATATATATCATTATATCTAAAAGAATACCAAAATAGTCAAATTATAGGATTATTAGTTGTTACTGGAATTATGGTATCATCCATGAAAACAAATATATACACTAAAATAGATAAATAATATGAATAACTCATGAGTTCTTCTTGATGAATATTTATGAGTGGTGTATTTTGAACCTATGAAAGTGGAAATAATAGACTATTTTGATCAACTCTATCTAACCTAGAATCATCTAGAATATATATGTAATAGGAAATAAAATTACAGGATAGTTCATACATATGGAATATTTTGCCTAAAAATACCACTCATACAATTGATTTCATGGTTGCAACTTTACATCCGCTCAAATTCCCCCATGAACATGATAAATCCAATAAACAAAAAAAATTATTATAATTTAGAAACCATAGTGAGAAATAAATTAGTCCATAGTAGGAGATTCCAAACAAAGTTAAGTTTAGAAAAAAAAGTGTTCTGTAGCAATTATAATTAAAAACGGAATACATATAAATGATGGTTCTCTCTTTCATTACATAGTATCCAGTTGATGACCCTGAGATATTTATTATGAGAAATTAGGATTAGGATATATGGATATCAACTACTACCCAAAAGTGTTAGTCGTCTCCTCCATGAATTCCATACACTATCCACCTATCAAACATAGGTCACATAATAGTTCAATAAATAAGAATATACTCTAAAAAATATAATGATTTCGAAATTATGACAATCACCCATGCTACGAAGTATCGACAACCACTTCATAAGACCTGACAAGATGAAATTGAATAAAATAAATAGCTGAAGAAAAATTGAATAAAATAAATAGTTGAAGAAAAATTGAATGCTGCTATTTCTTTTCTCAAGGGCAAGACTGTTGGGTTGTTGGTTTTAAGCAAATGATCTAGTGAAAAAAGCTAGAGTTTCCCATAGTATTCAATTTCATATGTGAAATAGAAGATCGCATGCAAGAATTCAAATGTCAGACATTAAAATTTTCAAAACCAATCGATTCAATGGTTTATATCAGAAAATAAATCAAGGGTATTTACTTGATAAATATACTAAGAATCACATAGTGGAGATCAGAGAGAAAAGAATGAACCTCTTCACCGGAGAAATAAATTGAAGTGAGACCTCACTATCGATACTTCCTCAGCTCGATGCGCAAATCCATGGACTCCCCATGAGTATGTCATCGATGATTTCTCCCAACAATAATGTCTGCACATTATGACGGGGTAATTTCAAAAAAAAATTAAAGCATCTCCAAGAATTCACGAACTAATTGCCACAAATTCATCTTCTATGATAAATAGTGTTTTAATGGACCTTTTCTCTTCAATAGAATAGTAACTATTGGTGGTTCAATCAAATATAAGTAAATTTCAGGTTAAAGAGTTCAGTTATTGAATGAGACAAGAGGGTACCTTGTGGAGTGGGCTCGAATAAACACTCCAAAGAATGTTTTAGGACCACCTTCCTTGGATACGAGCCGTGGAACTGAAAGCTCAATCTCAATGATCTGAAACTGGATTCAAAACATGATTCGATGAACACTGTAATCAAGGCCCCCAACTAATTCTTGGCCTCATTCATTCTATCCAGTAGCATCCTTTTCCATGAAAATAAGCCATGCGCATGTTCCCCAAATAGGTTTCCCTGTTTTAACAAAACCTCATAGAGGAGAAAACAGATTGTGATATTTTCGCAAGCTTAGCCATTATGGTGCTCTCATTATAAGGTATGACAAGAGCAGTGACATAATTCATCAGTTCAGGCTTCCTGATCTCCACAACGTTCACCCGCTCAGCTAGCATTTAAAGAACAATAAGGGGCTTAGATAAATTGAACTGGACATGACTAAAAGGGTCATAAAACTCTTACATTTTTTTTGACTGATATTGAACACAATTTTAACAAAAAAACAAAACCAAATGCTTCAATTCATTAGGGTCCCTATAATAATCATTTCCTAAAGAGAAACGGGTTTGGAATTTCTTCTTTATTGTAAAATAAACCATATCTTATTTTAACTTTCAAGTATATAATAATACAATTTTCGGCCAAGAGATGCTTTCCCTCTAGATTCTCCATGATCCTGCTAATAAACTCACTATATGCATCTGGTCCGGTAGAAGATGAATACATCAATGAAAAATGAAAAGTAGGACTATATTCATAAAAGAATTTTAATTTTATACTACAATGATTTAAATATCATTCCTTGGTGGAAACCAAACAGCAACATTCCAAATTTACATTTTCCATAAAAAAAAGTATTTTTTGTACAAAAATTAAAATGTAGTATCGAAATTAATGGGATTCTATTAAAATGAATGGAAAATAAAATCGAGGAAGCTGGAGTACATGTACAGACAAAGAGAGTATCAATGAGAAGAAAGGTTGGTGCAAAGTGCAATTATTTGATTGAATCAATTTATGCATGGTTAATCGCTAAGTGTTAAAATGATATGTACAACACATTAATATGTTTCTATTTTTATCAATCGGTAAAACAAATGCATATGGGTGGCTGGTTTGCTTGAATTGACATGGTTAATACATGATCTAAAATTTGATTCATGTATCTGAACTTATACATTGCATAATATTTTTTTTTCATGTACATAATAAATATTGAAATAAAATCTAGTTAAACAGGAATGCATGTAGTGGATATGAAATACATATTGTAAACTAAAAAACAGTATAAAACCGTTGGAATAATAGACGGGTAAACAAAAAATGTATGAAACTATGTGTAACCAAAAATAATATCTATTTATTCAAATAAAACAAAATTATTTCGTAATTTTAAAAAGTGTAATTCTCTTAGTTGAAAAATACCGTAAAACATATGAAACACATAATGTGATGATTTTTCAGTGATATAAATCAAGCAGTCATAGAATGGCGCACCATAGTAGCTCCCCTGTTCAGCCCTTCAGTCTCAGGTTTCACTCTCTTCATATTATCTTCCATCACCTGAAATCTCAAAAACTAAAGAGTATTGTACATTGAAATGAAAAGTTATCGGAAATAAGAATGTAAAAAAATCAGTTTTTATTACCCAAAAAACAACATATTTTGATCAAGTGGATCAAAAATAGTAAATAAGAATGTAAAAAAGGAAGAGAATGACTATTGAACATTGAAATGAAAAGTGATCAGACACAACGGATAATTTGTGGGATGGTCAATGGTAATAAATTAATATATTTCAGGCATACATATGCACAATATTGAAAAATGAACTCTACTCATTTGGATAATGATTTTTGTACTATATTTCATTGTATTGTATTCATATGGATTATCCTCAAATGATTTATACTCACAATGGATTCTACTCATATGGAATGTATATATTGTTGTTATACATATGCATTGTGTTGAGACAGATCATACATTCGTAAACATTGATATTGAATTGGACTAAATTAATTATATTGAGAAAAATTACCATCTAAATTTATAGAATGAAGCATAATTTTTTTGAAATGATTTATCAGTAGTAATTGCTATAAAAAATTCATTAAAATGAAAAGTAGGAAACTATTAATTATATTAGGATTCAGTTGTTTCAGAGTCTTCTTATTAGGGTGCTTATCAGGTTTTCTGTTAAGAGCTACCAAATACACTGTTCGTATTTTTTTTCAAGATGTATGTGTTTGTTGGAATAGTCATAGGATAAAATGTTTGAATTAAACACATATAACAGCACGAACCAAAAATGAAAAGCTAGCTCATCTCTGAATCTGTGACAATCCTATCACCTGGTCATCAAGAGAATAAAAATTATTATTCATTTCCCCAATGATCAACATTGTTATGAAGTGAACCCCTCATGGGTGTTCATTTCTAACCCATACATGATTCTTGCATTAACTACCAACCCATATTTAGTAAATACTTATCCAATAAGAGAATAATTAACATCCGAAGGCATATATATCTTCTTGAGGAAAATAAAATACACAAGGAGAATGTTCTAGTTGTTGGGTGACTATTGGAGTAAAGTAGGGGAAACCCTAGAGTTTCGTAAAACCATCTAAGCAGGTATACTAAAAAATCATAGATAAGCTAATAAATAACCAAAAAGTATGTTAAATGACAAAAACAGATCAATATACACAATGATTACAAAATTTTGAAAAAATAACGCACAAGGAAAATAGATTATAAAAAAAGTTCTTGAATGGACCATTATATGTTGCGAAACTAACCATGAAAGGACCATTATCGGTTCTAAAACTGATCCTCAGACATATTTTAGCCAAACAGGGAAACCCCTGTACTTTGTAAAGAAATAAATAAACAATCATTGTTTTTTAATTCAAACACATTAATTTATTATACATATTAAAAACGTTAAAAATTACCCAAAATTCCATTGGGCGCCGACATAAAGCCTCATTCTGAGATCCATTTCTAGGCCTAATTGCTTCTCCAGCTTGATAGATCTGACCAAATAATATTCCCCTTAGAAATAGAACTACATGAAAAAAAATTGACACAAATTTAATCAAATGTACATATCAAAAAGTACATGAAATATTGTTTTCCTGGAAGATGTAGCAGAAAAATGTATCAACCAAATATTGATGTCAAGCAACAAAACAGATTTAAATACATGTAGTAATTGGTGAATTGGAAACATAAAAGTATTATAATGACATAATCAAATTTATTAAACAAATAGAAATACTAAAAACAAAAGATAGAAACTAAATATAGATGTCTTGCAGTAGATCATATGCAATGGTGAGGAATTAATGTGTTACCAGAGGGAAAATCAAGGACCGCAACTAAATAATGCATCCGTAAACTAAGTTATATTGGCAATGAAGCCATCGTACAAGGATCTAGGAACTAAATGAAATATGTAAGAATATTGTGTTTGATAAATTGTGAAACAATTCTACAAACAATCCAGAAATATCTATGCATGAGTAATTGGGAGCGACTTTCATGTAAACAATCTGGAAAAAATTATGTTAGAACAACCTATAAGCATGTGTGTTTTATGGAATCAATAAAAATATGTATTGTCAAATAAAATAGTACATAACCTCCTTATACCTTAATGTATACTGATTCTTGAAGGGGGGGATAGAATTAGTCAAGAAAAGTAATGAGTTTTTCAAGCAATGCATCTTCCGCTTCTTGAACCGATCTGTGCATATCTAACAATTTTCATGAGACCCATATCTAAAAAAATTTAAACATGATATCCCATACTATGAAAATGAATTTACTGTAATGTTTACCATGATTAAGCATCACAAGTAGTGGCTACAACAAACAAAATTTATCATTAAAAAATGAAAAAATACATATGCAGTCATCTTAAATCCATTGTAGTAAAAACAAAACATGAAAAAGACCAAGTTAAGATCCAAAAAATTCTAAAAAAAATTAAATTCAAGAATGGATACAGAACAAATGAATCAAAATCACTACAGATGAAGATTTAGAATGGCCAGTGGGTTAGTTCAGAGAATATGGGGGAAGTTAGGGTACGAGGGAGAACTCAAGGCATTAGATATAACATAAGAGTTGAAACAAACAAACTATTATGATACAGTTCAATAGATAAAATAAGTAGATTTTTCAGAGTATAATCCAGCCTAGGTTTTTTTTCAGAATCACGGAGGAGGCATAGGCAGAGAAAGTGGAAGCGGA
Source organism: Viscum album (assembly GCA_963277665.1). Taxonomy (NCBI): domain Eukaryota; kingdom Viridiplantae; phylum Streptophyta; class Magnoliopsida; order Santalales; family Viscaceae; genus Viscum; species Viscum album. The sequence goes on from OY728132.1 coordinate 659,857,880, forward strand.
ACTGGTGGACATGTAGGAGTCAGAGGCGGCGGAGGACAAGCAGGCGGAGTCGGAGTCGTGGGAGCTGGAGTTGTGGAAGACGGACGCATAGAAGCCGGAGTTGTCAGAGCCGGATGAGAACGATCCATAGGCGTAGGAGCCGAAGATGTAGGAGGTGGAGCGATCATAGGCGGGGCATCCAGAGGGAGGCGGAGCTTCGGAGCGGAACTGGGGAGGCGGAGAGAGAACATGAAAGAACCGTAAGCCCTAGAGGAAGGAGTATCGACTTCCAGGAGCGGGGGAGGAGGTAAGGTGTGTACCAGGGTAGAGGCATAGGTGGTTTCAGAGATTCGAGTTTGAGGAAGCCAGATACCTGTAGAAATGAAACCCTAAGATCGGCGGATTGATTTTTCACGGGACGGAGGCACAGAGAATGGCGTCGGATGGAGAAAAAATGTGCGGAGTGGTGAATAATGGATATGTGGAATAATGTGGAGTTGACACGTGTCCTGAAAAAACCCTTAGTATGCATATAGATGTCTAAATAATAGATCACATTGATCATGTATCTTTTATGAGTTATGATAGTTCCATTTTAAAATATCTAAGGTACACTATTTTAATCCTATTTTTTCTCCCCTCATGAAATTGTGATAGGTCTCTCAGTGAATGTTTTTTGGTCTGTTGATAATCATATATAGAATATTTTATTCATTTTGAGTGGTTAGAATCTATTATAAAAGGTAATAATCCTAATTATTATTTTATCTAACTGTTTCACTTTATTCAATATTTTACATTCTATATACCGCTACTAAAGATAATTTCAATGGAATATGGAAAAGGATTTAGTGGTTTAATGATTAGGTTTGGAAGGTCATCATGGGACTCAAAATCTATTCTTATATTTAGTAATATATTTCAAGTGAATTTATTCATATTAGAAGATTATTATAATTTCAAATAGTGTTATTATTTATATATTCCATTTTATAACCTTAATTCACTTATGAAAGGAAATGTGTTATTTTATCAAGACATACTCAATTTATAAATATTACATGTTATAAATATTGTATTTCAGACCATTTATGTTAAAACTATTATTGGTGTTTAGATGAAAACGGGTGGTTTTGAGATTTAATAGTGGAATTAGAAGGATTAATTTTAAAGTAAAATGTGTTGGTTAATTTCTAAAAATTATTTTTAGTGAATTATAATACATTCCTATTTTTGGAGTGTGATGTATAAAATTTTTTAATAGATAATCATAGGCAATGTAAATAGTCCAAGAAAAGGATTTTTCGGTCTCCATATTGATTGAGGGGATGTATTTTTTCCTTGGTTTTGGTGAAAAACAAAATCAGTGGGTTATTTATTAATTTTCAATAAGATATACAACTTATTATATTATATTTATTCATTTAGATGTGATATTTTTTCAATTAAAATGATAATCATATTTCAGTAAGGATAAAATGGGAATGCATAAATACATAATCTTAGTAAGTGTTTATTATACCCCTTGGATAAAATTATACTTTTTAATAAGTTATCCACTCGATATTTATTTTACTTGAACTATACCACTTCTATTTATGTTAATTGGTGTGGTTCATTCACTAAAACTCAAAGATTCATATGAATTTATACATATTGAAAATTATGAGAGTCTCTTGAGGAAATAATATTGAGTATTACATACCTCGTAAATTAAAAAAATTTCTTGATCATGTATATATTAAAATAATGATATAGAAAAAGGTAATATAAAACTTTTTATTAGTGATGGATCATAGTGAATTTTATATATTTCAAGTTAGTGGATTACATGTGCATGACCATACAGATTATATTCCAGGATTTCAGGTCCAATGATAGTGATAGATTGGTTTTACTAAGTTAATTTTTTTTATTTTTTATGTTATATACTACTAGTGTGGTTGTTTTTATTTCATGTAACTCATTTATATATGGCTTCATGGTATATTTAGTTTCATTTTAAATTCCATACTTATTTTATTTTATTGGTATGTATTTTAGTGAATGCATTATTAAATTACTTTGTTTTATTTTATTTATTTTAGTAATTTATATATGTACGTCTATGAATAACTATCCGAATTATATTATGTACACCTTCGAATAACAAAGTAATGTTTTCTTTGTCTAAAACTATTGGTTTAAAAAATATAATAAATGCATCTTTTAATTTTCTTTATTGGAATTATGATATGATGAATTAGGTTTTCTCAATGGAAAACAATTAAAAAAGGTATATAGTTGATCAAAATTTCTTATCATCATCCTCTAATTATATTGGTGGGTCAAACCAAAGGTCTAGTGACTTGATTTCACAAGCATCATGTCATGTATTATAAATAATTTTCTTTTTGGTTCATTGATTGTATTGAACTGTTAGAATAATATTATTCATTTTCATATTTACCCCCTTTATAAGGAATTCGATTTTATTTTTGGATAAGGATTAGGAGGACCAATGAATTGAAAATTTTGAGAGTCATATCTCATTGAGAAACATTTTAGTATTTATGTAATGAGTTTTATTATCATGTTTTACATTTCCTTTTTCTATAGATAAATTCAATGAATTTTATATTTACATTGGAGGTTCACCATTATAAGTTAAATGATGTATAAATCAGAGTAATTTCATACATCCACTAGTAGAATACTAACCTATACCAACGGTTTGGAACCGTTGGTATAGGCCTCCAAACCGTTGGTATAGCCTATACCAACGGTTTGGAGAACCGTTGCGAAGTAAGCCGTTGGGATAGGTCTATACCAACGGTTTTCCCAAAACCGTTGGTATAGACCTATCCCAACGGTTTACAAAACCGTTGGTATAAGTAATATGAAAATCTATTCCAACGGATATAAAACCGTTGGTAAATGTATTTCAAAAAAAAACATGAGCTGGGATTTGATCCCACGACCCCTTGTTTATAATCGAACGACTTAACCACTAAGCTAACATCACTTTTGTAAACATAATTTCATAAATATATATATGTATTATCATAATTATTTAAAATTTAGATTTATATAATGTTCTCGGGTAGCAGACCTGGAAGAAATGAAAGAATCTATCCCAACGGTTCTCAAAACCGTTGGGATAGACCTATCCCAACGGTTCTCAAAACTGTTGGGATAGGTGGGATAGGTGGAAATTTGCTGGAGGGTGGAGGTTGGTTTTGGGGGTGAGTTTTCCCAACGGTTCTCCCAAACCGTTGGGAAAGGGGGGGTCTTTCCCAACGGTTTGGGAGAACCGTTGGGAAAGGGTCCTCAAAACCCACCTTTCCCAACGGTTCTCTCAAAACCGTTGGGAAAGGGGGGGTCTTTCCCAACGGTTTGGGAGAACCGTTGGGAAAGGTGGGTTTTGAGGACCCTTTCCCAACGGTTCTCCCAAACCGTTGGGAAAGACCCCCCCTTTCCCAACGGTTTGGGAGAACCGTTGGGAAAGGTGGGTTTTGAGGACCCTTTCCCAACGGTTCTCCCAAACCGTTGGGAAAGACCCCCCTTTCCCAACGGTTTGGGAGAACCGTTGGGAAAGGGTATATATAAGTGTTGGGAAAGATCCGATTTCCAGTAGTGATCCCTTTTCATACATAATTATTTTCTTTATTTATTTTTATAAAATCATATTTGGTATTATGATAAATTCTTAATTTAAACATTACTAAACATGTATCCATTCTTATTAAGATATAAATTTTTAAATGTATGCTACTCTTTTTATTGTATAATAACTTCATGTTACCATCCCCTAGGAATTTTGGTAGATTATTACTTAATAATTACGCTTTCAATTTTTTTGTTGATTTGTTCTATTATATTCAATTTTTATTTAGTTTTCACATATGAGTTATATAATATATAAATTCATCATATTTTTATTTTTTGACCATTTTCATCATTAGTTCTTATATTTATGTATGTGGGTTGTATATTTTTAAAATCATTTCATGAATTTTTATTAAAATTAGTCATGTTTGTTTCTCTAAGAATAAATACAAGAAATTATATTATTCTATTCAAAAGAGTAACTACAATATTTTTTCCCTTTTTTGAAAATGATTATTGGATTCATCTAACATAAGAATAAATTATTAAAAATATTTAATGAAAATACATGGGTAATGATTTTTGTGTCTCTAAGGTCAATTCCCCTCATATAATAGGTTTTTCACCCTCACTTTATTTAGGTAGCCTCAAAATATTCTATAGAGCATAAACAAGGTTAGTGGGTTCTTGACTAGTGGTCCTTGTATTTTTAGAAATTTAATTAAATTATACCCCATTTAGTGTCAAATATAAAAAAATATAAATAAAAACTCTCTAAAGATCAATTATAAATAGATTATTAGACATAAATTATTATTTTAAATGTTACTATATAGATAAAATCCACAAATATTTTGTTTTTAAGTAAATTTTATATAATAAAATTCTTTTTAGGAAAATATCATCATTCATTTATGTTATGTTCATTATGATTTTTTTATATTGAAAATAATTATGTACATTCCCAATATTGTTTTTTGGAGTGAATATTTATAATAATCAATTTTGGGTATATTATTATTATTCCCAAAACCTAATGTCTCTTAAGTTTTACTTTAATTAGATGTTATGATAAAGTGATAATTATACAATATAATTTTCCATTTTCAAGGAAATGTCTCATATAACTTATTTTATTTGAATATCCACTAAAAATTCCCATTTTTTTCATTAAACATCATATTATGGTTTGTTGAATGTGATTAAAAACATTCTTTCATTAAATTTAAAAAATTATTTGTGTACATGATGTTAAAGTCTGATAAATGAGTATCTTCAGATTGGAAAGATGAATCAATAAAGAAAACATGTGTATGGATGGTGAATAATGTTTTATTTTTTATTAGTATATCATATGGTATAAAATTCAATGTATAAGGATGATGATGTTCTCTGTTATTATTTATTTTCTTGAAAAGAGAATATTTAAAATATGATTGATACTTAGTGTAAGATGAGGGTACAAATAGGATGTTATTTTAATGTGTAAGAAAAATATTTACAGAACTAAATTATGAAGTTTATTTTGAGTAAGAGAAATTATATATAGGCTATTTAATATTTGTCTAACTTTTTTGAATAGATGTCTTAAAAATTGGGCCAACATGGGCCCCAATGGAATCTAGTTCAACCATAGCCACCAATGTGTCCATAAGAACTAGCTTGAAAATACATAACAAATCCAATTTGATTTAAGGAGTAGAATATAAATGAGAAATCATGTATAGGATGGAGATACAATCAAATAAAGGGGTTTGAGTTAGTGAAGTTACTGGGTGGGGGTTTTAGCCTCCCAAGTGTTTGGTGGAATTAGATAAATTGGTAATGTAACAACACCCATGAAAATTTAAATAACACTATCGAGAGTAGTTGATATTTTCAAGAGTTTCTTTACCCATAAAAAGTCTAATGAGGGATTAAATATTAAGTGTAAAATTATCATCTATACTTTAAACATACACTGAGGCGGCCACAAGAAAAACCTTGCCCACTAATAGTTATCCTATGTTGCATGAAGTTGTATATTGATGTCAAATCATGTGTACTGGAGGCTTTCACAAAGGGAGGGGTGCAAGTCAGTGCAGGTTGGAGGCAATGGATCATAGCCTCCCACATGTGTGGTAGAATGAGTAATATTAGGTAAGCTACAAAACATAGTCATAATTTAATACCATTATAGAGAGTGGTTAATCTTATTAAGAGGTTCCCTACAAATCAAATGAGTGATGTGTGATTACACATTAAGTGGCTACTAATAATCTATCATTTACACATACATACACTCTGATTAGGCATGTGGATTTAACTAAAATGATGATGTTCAATGTCTTCATCCTAACTATGATTTATGGTTTGTTGATGATGGATTTCAAACACACAATAACTATGTGAGGCTCATGAAAATCACCATCAATGATCTAATAAGGCTTTGTTATAAAAAAATGAATAATGGCATGAGGATCACATAGACTATAAGTGATGTCTCATGGTTTTAATGTGGTTGTAAAGAATATATTTTTGTTATTTCATGAGTACAACACACGATATGGGATCTAGTATGTGTTTCTTATTTGAACCATATGTGAAGATGATAATATGTGATGCATGGGTCGTCCACAACATCAATAAAACATTTTCTGTGGTTATCGACTCGGTGTAATTTTTTACACAATAAATTTTTTTGGGGTGGTGATGCAATGATGACTAGTATGAAATTAACCAAGTGTTAAGTGGTGTATGTGAGGTTGTTATGCGATGAAGATTGTACAATTATTCCTCAAACAAGAAGAAGATTTGGAATCTATGGTATTTTTGTAGATACAATGTGTTTTTCTAGTCAATTTCTGATGTTTCATGATCTATTCATCGATGAGTTTTCCCCTACTATTGAGTAAAAAATGAATAATTCATAAAATATACGTCTTCCATATAAATAGTGACTAAAAATAATAAAAAACCATACTTTTCATATGCAGACAACTATAAATGGTTGTAAATGATATATTAATTTAATGATCCTCTAAAAACATCTCTAACTCCTTATTTGAGCTTTCAAATAAATACTCAGATTATAAAAATCTGTGATATCCCTCTATTTTTAATGGAGTAACAACACAACTATGAATCTTAACCACAAAACAACACACATTTCTATTCAAATAGGAAAGTTAAATTTAGTAGGTAACATGAAGAAGAATATATCTATATAGTTTATTTCCTAAAGATGGAGGTATCCACATGATCTATTTATGTGAATAATGGGAAGAAAGTTGTTGTTATGGTATTTTTATTACTAAAATATAAAATATATCCCATCTAAACATGGTTATGTGAAGCTATGAGTTCAAAAATAGATGATAATATAAAAACATGAAAAGATTTATATATTTTAAGTAGTGAGGACTGTATGATATACAATTCTGACAAAGAAGGGGGGGGGGGTTAATATTTGATATTGTAACATCAATAATCAATGTGTTGTGAAATTATTTCTGAAAATATAAAATTCATTAAATATGGTAATATTGAATGAGTACCATGGAAATGAATTCATTAAATAATATATTGATTATATGCAATATATTGCATGAACTAAACTAGAAGGTTATTTTCAATTAAATATACCAATACTATGGGTTGATTTGGAAGTTATATCATCCATTTAATTTATGAATCTAGGGGGAAGAAAACTTTATTAATCTTGAAAACTATTTTTTGATCATTCTGATAGGACACTTAGTTTGAATAAGAAGTGACATATTTTACTTATTTATGAATAGTATTGTTCATACATGCATGCAGTTGAAGTTTCTCCTTTTGTGTAATTCATAGAACAAATATTAAAGAACTTGATAATCTTTTTGATTTAAGGATATCCAAAGGATAATGGAGAACATTTTCATGAGTTCATTGAATTTTTTTTTGATAAACTTGTGGTATGAGTTTAAATAATTCCATTGAAGAACTAGTTGTTCCAATGTAATCATTTACTTTTCTATGAAGTGTATGGTACCACCACAACTATTTTGTGTGAGTTTTACTATACATACAATCACTAAAAATTATACTAATTATTAAATCAACACATGGACAACCATTTTTAATTTTAATGAGTAGGTTATTCGTAATGAGTTTAACCCTATCAAAATATGTGTGTGTTGATATTTATTTTATTATCTATATTACATTTTAATATGATTTTTTGAGAGAATATAAAATCCATTCCCATTAAATAGGGAATATTTTTTTAGTTTTAGAGTGGATAATGGAAAATAAATTATAAACTCAAAAAATGGGTTCACTGATCCCCCCTCCCACTGAATGTCCATGCACTTTCCATCTGGGCACTTCAAATTGTACTACAGAATAGGACTAACTCTAGTTTGAAGTAATTGTTTTTTCCTAGTTATTTTTTTTAATAATTATAATAAGTTCATATTTTATGAAACTTTTTATGCACCTTATACGGGGAGTTCACTTCCATACCAATTTAAAAATAAAGGTTTTTAAAAAACCCTTAAAAATTAAAAGAATAAATTGGAAAATATATTGAGAAAAATATATTTACTGGAATAGAATGTCGAATTATAATATGAAGTATATCATGGTGATATGTTCTCATATCAGGAATCTATTGATAGTGAACATTTGGAATAAAAAGGTTTAAGATGTGGAGAGTTTGAGGATAATGAAACTATTAAAATAGTTGAAGACTTATACATTATATTTGAATGGTATATGATGAAATTTCCTATTGAACTAGTAACACATATACTTTTATTTTCCAATGAAAATCTTTGTGAAAAAAAACTAGAAAAAGAAATTGAGAAAATATAGTATAAAATAGGAAATGAATTCCAAATTTTCAATTCACTCATAGGCCTTGGGGAAGAATATTAACCTCAGATATTCCAAAGGATCACTTATTAATGAATTAAGAAAATTAATAGGATAATGAATTTGAAAATAAGTAACATGTATTGTTGTTAAAGAAGTTATATATTCTTTTTAAAAGTATCTAAAAAATTCTATGTATTCTCATCAACACAACTATAATTGTAATATAAAGAAAATCAGGGAGCTCTATTGTTATATATAAGAATTTAATAGAGGAATAAAGCATTAAAAATATATATAATGATCGATAAATAAGGTTAAGATTGATTATGGACAATAATAACACCCTCAACATGAATAATCATGAACCTGAGGCGAAATTAAAAAATCATAAATCAATTAAACATTGTAATAAGTGAGTTTCCTTTATTAAATTAGTATTTAGATATTTGTTTCTGATTATTAAAATTAAAAATTTGTATTTTGTGATGTAATACATACATTTGAAACAATATCCAATACTTTCATTAAGGTCATAAATGAATACCTTGAGGTTAGAACTAGAAAATTGAAAGGTCTTGATAGGTTGGAAGGAGAAAAAAATTTGATTAATAAAGAGTATATTAATAATATCTAGGCTCAGAAAGAAATTTATAATGATGTTCCGTGTTGTAGGGAAAAAATATTATTAAAATCCAAAATAATCTAGGAAATTGAAAACTATTTGAATGAAAGTAGTAGAAAACATGATGTTCAGATTAATAAATTTAAAAATGAAAGAGAAGGAACATTAAAATTTGTTAAAAATGAAAATATATCCCTCATTATAAGTTGTATTTAATTGGAATTCCATTTTAAATTTTTAAAGATACACTTTTTGAAACTTCCCAATGTACCAATAAAAAATAAAAACCTTAAAAAAATCATATAAAAGTCATATTTATAAAAATACACATATTAGAGGAAAAATAGGTATACAAAAATCCCTTGATAAATCTACTGTAAAATCATGGAAGAAGGTAACCTATAACCCAAATAATATTATATATACTAATATAGTTTTATGTTCTAATTCCAGTTATGATTTATAATCAAGGAACATTTTATTAGATAAAAATGCTAAGAAATTTGTCATGTTGGAAAGGGAAGACATGTGAATCTACCAGAAGAGAAAATCAATAGATGGATCTCAATAGAATAAAATAAAAAATATATAAAAAATGTCCTAAATAAGACTATACTTATGTTAATATAAAAAGGACAATTTTTTGGACACAATTGGTGATGTTGGATGTTTTGGAATCAAGATAAAGTGTTTAAGTATAACATGAAAATATATAAATATTATTGATAGACTATATTCAGGAAGAGAATAATAAAAATGTAGAAAAAACCTAATGATAAAAAGTTAAATTCATATATGAATATGATTTTTTATACTAGAATCATATCTGAATGTATCCATGGTTTCCATGAGCATTGTAATATATTTGGTGATAGAAAATAAGAGTGCTTGTTTGCATGAGTTTTGTATAATAAATATAATCTTTTATATATAAGAACACAACCTAGAAACAAGTTAGTTATAAATAAAGGATAGCTATTTTAGATAGGAGAAGATTAATTATATAAATGTGTTAAACATATTGAAATAGTTGGAGAAACACCTTCTATGATGGATAATAAGAAGGATACCAATGATGTATTTTTAGCTAAGAGAAATTTCCTTGCTGTGATAAAAAATGCCACACAATAAATCCATTCTTGAAATCCATGAAAGTAAAAATTATGAAACTATATATAATAAAATTATTATTAAATCTTGTAGATAGATAAGAGTATTAATGTATTGATTGAATAAATCCATAAATATGGAGTGAGGAGGTTTACCAAAAGGGGTAACATAAGTAATATGAAAGAGGAATGTTGTAACTCTAATAAATATTTATATGTTTTAAAGGTGTGTAGAACTATTTAGCCTACATGACATGAAATGTATTGGAAAATATCTAAAGAATAATTCGTTTAAATTAAAAATGGCAAAAGTCTTGTTCCACTTGACGAAAAACTTGAATTTCATGAGAAGTTAAAAAAAAGGAAAATCGATTGTCTCAGAAAATCTATGTAAATGGAGTAAGTAGAATAAAAATTATTAAAATAATTTAACGACACTTCAAGATATTCAATAAGATATTATAAATGTGTTAAAACAAGGACTAGGAGAGAAAACTACAGTATTGGTTGATGAAATAAAAATAGAAACACTGATGTTGAAGATTATGGAATGTAAATAATTTTGTTGAACAATAAATATTAATATTCCAAGTTTAAAAGGGAATAAAACATGAATAACTCTACTCACTATATTCGTACAAGGAAATGAGTCTCTAAATTTGGACTAAATTATCATCCCTATTGATAATATTGTCATGTTCATTAGAGTTCCACCTTATTCGCTTGTATTTTATGTTTTATCTATATACATACTATATATGTAATTTAAGTGGATGATGGTTCTCAAGGGGATAACTAAATAATTGAATATAAAAAACTACATGTAAAGGATAAATATATAATAACTATTCACTATTCGATAGAATCATGAATTTTTATATACTTTTATATCATCAACATGAATAAAATAAAGTCTATCTGATGAAAGTATCCATCAGGATGATGAAAATGGGATTTAATACCTTGATGGGGATATTACATTATGAAGATCCCAATAAAATGTATCCCATGAATACATGATTTTTATTATCATTTCTATGAAAATTGAATCAATAGGAAATCCAATAATAGTCTTTATCCTTTACATGTCTATATCAAACATAAATTAATGGGGGATATTGGTTGACTTGTGAGCCTAGAGAAAGGGTTGGAAAATTATTTTCACTTGAAATATCTAATTTATTTTCTGAGTTGAGGGATGGGTATATGATTCATGAAGAAAATGGTTATACATCCCCATGGATGAGATGTTTGGAAAATTTTTCACATGCTGAAATAGATAATGTAAAACATTGATTTATTGGTCTAAACACTCATGGTTTGTACATGAGGTTTTCCCATATAGATTTAGAGTGCACTGACTAAAGGGTCACTATTAAGACAACATGTGATATCATCATTCTCTATACAAATGAATTAAAAGAATACTTGAAGAAAAGGAAGGATAATAAGTTGTTTTTAATGTAAATATTTTTATAATAAGTGTGATTCATGATATTAATTTTATTCACATATGTTGTTAATAAGGGGAATAAGATAATTGAATTTATATAGTTAAGTGGTATTGATAATTAATATAAAGGGGGGATAAAGAGCCCATGTGGATGACTGATGGTAAATATTTTATTTGTTTTCAATATATCATATGGTATAATATAAAAAATATAAGACAGATTAAATGCTCCATGATTATTGATTACCATTTTATGAGAGTTGTTAAAAGATGATTGGATTTTTTTTAACATGAGGGTACATATCAGAAGTAATTTTAAATTTTCTAAAAATTATTTTTGATAGTAAATTCATAGGCTTTATCTTGTAGATTGAGAATTTATGTGTTTCCAAAAATATTTATAGCTATGTATTTTCAAATAGATAACATAAAAAATGGGCCAACATGAGAAATACATGGAAGATAGTTCAAGAATAGTCACTGAAGTAGTCATAAGAGCCATCTTAACCACACATAGCCAGTCCAACTGTCTAGTAAAAGTATTATAATTAGGTTAATGAATATAAAGGGGTTGATAATGCACACATTAAGGGGTGTGAGACATCATAGATAGTAGGTGGTGGTCCTTATCCATCGACACACATGGAGTCACAGGAGACCTTTCGTGAGCATCCACTCCCATTCATATTGCAATTCTACAATGGGAATTAGTGAAATGTATTAAGTATTTCTATTCCTAATTAATGTTAGATGCATGATTATGTTTCATATAGATACTCTTCATATAATATTTAAATATATATATATATATATATTTATGGTGGGTGTTCTTCTCTAACCAATCATGTGACATTTTAGGTTCTCATCATCACTTTGAGGTTTGTAAGAACCTGGACCTTCCTTTCAGGTATGTTTTTCCTTTTCTATTGTTTTTGAGAAAAAGAGAAAAATATGGAAATTTTCAGAGTACACGCCGTGTACATTGATGTCGCGTGAGGCCATGTGCTGGCCATGTCCGGGCCACACAAACGGTGTGTAGGGGCAATGTGGAGGCCACTTAAAGTGGAGTACATAAAATCCTAGTACACACCATGTACTCCAAAAGTATATGCCGTGTATTTTCTTTTATTCCATTAAACTCACCGGGGTCGCGTCTGATCAACATAAACATTTTCTTCTAGGTCTCATTCGGTCGAGAGAAGTTTTGCGGTGCTGAGACTTCTTTGAGCCCCCGATCCTCTGTCTGTTCTCCGAATCGACTGTCATCGATTGCATTGGAACCGCACTGGTGGGTTTTTATTTATTCTTGAGTTTCATTCCATGATTTCTTCTCTTCCTAAAGATATCATGGTTTGAGCGTTTTGGAAATTTTCTTAGATCTTCAGCGTTCTAAGGAGATTCAACCATCATGGTTCAAGTATATAGATCTCCTAGCATCCAGGTAGGTGGTTTTTGCCTTTTCGTTCGATGTCTTTGAGTTTTGTGTGAAAATTCCATCGATACCCTTGAACGGGGTATTGCGTGTTTCCTGTTTTTCCCTGTTGTTTTCATGCCTTGATTGTGTGATTGTGTAGAGGTAATTCGGTCATGTGTGAGGATAATTGTTGGTTCTTGGATGTCTTTCCCATGCCTTGTTTTGTTTATGATTCTTTTGGTCTTGTTTTTCCTTCAGAATTTGTACGTGTTTTCCATGCCTTGTGACCGTTGGAGGGAGTATTGTTTCCCTAACATGCTAGTTAAGCTATAGATTGGTTAGCCAAGTAGCTCTGTAGGTTTAATTTGGCCTTATAGAATTATTATACACTAATTGGCATGGGTCTGTGAGAACCTGGTGGTTTAGACTATAAGGGATAGTCCTAAGGAGCTTCCTAGAGAGTCTTAGATATTACAAACTATAAGAGGGTGGACCGAGTGAGCTTCCTCAGAAATTCTTGAGCTGATAGAATATAGGGGATAGGCCAAGTGAGCTTCTTAGAGAGTCTTGGATATTATAGACCACAGGAGGGTACACTGAGTGAGATTCCTCGGAGGGCCTTTGTTTTTTTCGTTGAATTTCCTTAAACTATTCCAGGATATAGGAGGAATTGACCGAGTGAGCTTCCTCAGAGAGTTTGTGATAGTCTTGAGGCTATAAGAGGAATTGACCAAGTGAGCTTCCGCGGAGAGTCTGTAGAGCTTGGGGCTATAAGGGGATTAGACCACATGATCTTCCTCAGAGATTCCCTGACTACCATAGACTATAAGTGGAATTGACTGAGCGTGCTTCCTCAGAGAGTCATACAATTTCGTATGACCAAACCAGAGGGGTTAGGCTGAGTGTACTACCCAGAGGGTTGTTGGTACTTTTTGGATAGGACCAGAGGGGATGGATGTGAGTACATCCCAGAGGGTTTCTTGTTTGTGGTTAGCTATTTGCTTCAATGCTGATTGTTGATTTTATGGATTGTTTACTACCGTGTATTGCTGGTTACTACTTAATTTTTACTATTTACTGTACTTTACCAGCCATATACTCACTGATTATTAGACATAGATCTTCAGGTGGTTTCCTACTGGGATTTAGTCTCACACCCTATTTGGGTCATGTTTTTGGGCCCAAACAGATTATATTATTGTAGGTATATACAAGGGAAATCACCCTTCTACTTCAGGTACTTGACTTGCATTGGAGCAGGAGAGCATGGGACCAAGCCGAGTCTTGCGATGCTGAGGAGTTGCTTATCTATTTTTCTTTTGTACTTTGGTTTAGTACTGTATTCATCATTGTGACTTGTTTGGCTGTTTTCCAAGACATATATATCATTAATTATTTCATATATATATATGTACTATATTGTTTATTTTTTTAGTCTTCCGTTGTTCACTTGTGTATGGATTGTTTACTGCTTTCGTTATTGCTTATTATTTCTCTTTTTTGTTGTGTACTCTGCCAATGAGGGCATAGTTTCCCCATTATCACACCCAAGTCCCTCGTTGCTAGTCGGAAGCCTCTGGCGTTCGGGGAAATGTGCTTGAGGTCATGTGACCAACTGGCTATGGGGCACCTCTGGGTGGCTTCCGGAACCGAGACGTTACAAAGTGGTAACAGAGGGATTCCTTTCTCTTGACTTACTGTTTGGAGCCATTATCCAGGGATAGGATGGAATAGGTACTTGGTAATAAACTGTTCCTGGGAGTAGCTAACCCATGTACAAGGAAAAGCCAATCTAGCTCACTTATTGCAGCTTCTAGTTTTTCTATGTTACAGTTGATTTGATTTCACCTTTATTGATTCACATGCTTTGTGATGTTACTGTTTTTGTTATTGCAGTTCTATTTCTATCGCAACCTGATGAGATGAGGGTATTCCATCTCATGCATCATATAGGCACTTGTTATAAATCACATGCCATGCATTCTTGTCATGCCATCTAGGATGCATTAGTGATTGCATGTTGTTGTGATAGACGTTGTGTAAATTATGCATGCTGTTGTGATAGAGTTTTTGGTAGAATCTCTGCTGTTTGATAGAGAATTTTTTTATATAGAGATTTATTGGAATCAATTCCAAATTTTTATTCTTGAGGTGTTATGAGCCCTCATGATTCAGAACATGGTGGATCATTGACTTGTTTCCCTTGTATATGATATTTAGAAGATGCAAAGCTTTGATTCACAGGGATTATGGGCCCTCATGGATCAGAATTGGGTACCTTCATGCTTGTTTTTTGTGTTTTTATGGGCTTCAGAGCAGTTTCTGAGCCACTGCCTAGAAAAACCTATAATACAGGGCTTGTACTTATGAATACACGCCATGTAGTTTTCAAACCATTTTGCCGACTATGTGGGTAGAAACACGGGGTTGTGAAAATCTTTAGGAACACACCGTGTACAGTAGGTACATGCCGTGTTGTAGAGACCGTGTGTCTACCCGTGTGACAAATGATACAGATGGATGAAACTTTGACTTTACACGTCGTGTCCTGTTTTCACACGACGTGCCATGTAACCTAAGTACTCGGCCATGTCATGAACAACACGGGTCGGGAAAAAACTTCCAGTACACGCCGTGTTCTCAAGGAGCACTCCGTGTAGAGTGAACCGTGTAGCGGACTGTGTAACTAACATGACAGGTCATTGAAATCTTGTCTAGTACACGCCTTGTGGAGGTCATACATGCCATGTAGTCTATGATTTAGAGGACCATGTGGGTTATCCATCTAAGGAGACTTGGGCAGGGGAATAGAGTTCAATTACACACCGTGTGTGGGAAAAACACGCCGTGTGGGTTGGGCGTTACACGACCAGTGGTGGAAGAAGTACACGCCCATGTGAATGGATTAAGAGAACACACTGTGTAGTTTTTATACACGTTGGGTAGTCATGTTTTGTAAAACATGAATGTTTCTTTCTCCTGTTTCCCTCTTGTACTCTTGTGTTCTGTCTTTGATAATCATGATCTAAGGTATGCTTTTGACCTTTAAAAGCTATGCCACCGAGATTTCCACCAGTTATACGTCAGCTTCTAGACAATGATCAGACACCGGATATGACCGATCAGGGACCTCCTGCAGATCCTCTTGTTGTGCCAGCCTTGGAACTAGCAGTTATACCAGTAACGGGCACCGATGCGCAGTTCAGGGATGGTTTCCTTAGGATGATTTAGACCTTCTGGGGATGTTCGTCTCCTACCCCATCGATGGCTGAGTTGACTTGGGTTTTCCAACAGCAGCATCCTCCTACGTTCTTAGGGGATGGGGGACCTCAGGCTACAGAGTCGTGGTTTGAATCCACACTAATGATCTTCAAGCATCTCGAGGTACCTCCAGAGAAGATGGTAAATCTTGAAACTTATATGCTTAGAGACTCTTCCAAGAGGTGGTGAGAGGTGATCTCATAGTTAGGACGCCAACAAGGTATGAATTGGGATGAGTTTCAGTGAATCTTCTACGATTAATTCTACCCAGAGACCTTGAGGGATGATAGAGACTGGGAATTTATGAGTCTGGAGCAGGATAATCTTTCTATTATGGATTACTCATCTCGTTTTACTGAGCTGTAGTGATTCACGCCTATTCCAGGAGGCTATGAGTTGTTCCTTGCACGGAAGTTTTAGGATGGTCTAAGGAACGACATCTACTCGCAGGTGAACATCTTTAGGTTGACTTCGATATCATCTATCGTCAACCATGCACTGATCACAGAGCACAATCTGAGGGATTCTAGGGCAGTGAGCCAGGGTGGTTCGACCACCAAAGCTATTGTTCCTCCTTCTAATAGCAGGAAGCGCCACAGGGAGATGTCTTGAGGAGATTAGAGTCAGTGGAGTGTATCTTCCAGTAGCCAGGTAGTATGCTACCAGTCTAGGAGGAGTGGGAAAACTAGGCCTCAGTGCCAGAGAGACCCGATGGAGTGCCGATCTGGCAGCATGATGGCCCATCTACAGTATTTTTGTCAAATATTCTCACCTATAGCTGGTGGTAGGGGCTCTTCAATGACCCCACGTTCAAGAGATGCATCACCAGTTTCTCACCAGTTTGGGAACTAGAGTTATTCCAGCCGTTCGGGCCGAGGTAAAGGTCACGGCCGTGGTGGTCAGTCACCAGGTTACCAACAACAGTAGAGTAGATCAGCTTAGGGTAGTCAGCCAGGGTCATAGGGCCACGATACAGTCCAAACATTCATTGTGGAGCAGACCCATCAGGAGTAGGATTATAGACCTTCTACAGTCCGAGGTACGATCTTAGTTGCCTATGTTTTATCTTCAGCTCTTTTCGATACTGGTGCTACGCATAGCTTTATCTTTGTTGTTGTTGTGGAGCGCCTTGGGCTCTGTATCTTTTCCTCTACCAGTATATTGACTCTAGACACACCGTTCTAGACCAGTGTGGTTTTCATACATCAGTGTAGAGAGTTTCCTCTTGAGTTTGTAGGGTGTCACTTCTTATGGGACCTCTATGTCCTAGAGATGACGAACTATGATGTCATTTCCAGGATTGAATTGTTAGTTCCTTTTCAGGCTATCGTCGACTGCTATAGCCTCAAAGTTAGTTTTGTATCACCAGAGGGTGAATCCTTTCTTTATAGAGGTGAGTGGGATGTCCAGGTGAGTCGAGCGGGACCCGAGAATCATGGGCTATGAGTATTCACAGCCAAGATTTCTAGTCTTTACCTGGATGACCAGGGGACGTCACAGTTAGACTTTTCCCCAGTGGTGGACCATTTCAGAGATGTCTTTCTAGAGGACTTTTCAGGTTTACCTCTAGATCTTGAGGTATAATTCTCTATTGATCTCGTTCCAGGAGTGGCATCGGTGTACATTCCTCCTTATAGGATGGATACACCTTAGTTGTAGGAGCTCAAGAAGTAGTTGGAGGAGTTGTAGGAAAAGGGTTTCATCTGGCCCGGTAATTCTCCTTGGGGTTCACCTATCCTTTTTGCAAAGAAGGCTGACGGTACCCTTCAGCCTTTTGTGGATTATCGGAAGTTGAACCAGTTGACGGTCAAGAAGTGATATCCCTTGCCAAGGATCGATGACCCCTTTGATCAACTTCGAGGAGACCAAGTGTTCTCTATGATTAACTTGAGATCCTACTACCATCAGTTGTGTGTTAGACCACCAGTTATACCTCTGATAGCCTTTCGGAGAAGGTATGGTCTCTATGAGTATACGGTTATTCTGTTCGGTCTCATGAACGTGCCAACAGTTTTTAGGGTGTTGATGAACCGATTTTTCCATCCATACTTGGATTCCTTCTTCGTGGTCTTCATGGATGATATCTTGGTGTACTGTCACACTCGACACGACCATGTCACACATCTTGAGATCATTCTGAGTACACTGAAAGAGCATCAGCTTTATTCTAAACTCTCGAAGTGTCACTTTTGGATGGATCAAATTCACTTCTTGGGTCATGTCATCTCATAGACAGGAGTATCAGTAGGCCTAGAGAAGGTGAGACCTGTAGTTTCCTGGGAGCATCCAAAAAACGTCTTTGAGGTGTGGAGTTTCCTAGGGTTTTCTGGATACTACAGATGCTTTATACATGACTTTTCATATTTAGAAGCACCATTGACAGGTCTGAACAAGAAGGGGGTGATGTTCTTATGGTCAGATTCTTCTGAGTCAGCCTTTTTTGGAGCCGAAAGGGAGGTTGACGTCAGTACCAATACTAGTCTTTCTAGAGTCGAGAAAGAGCTACACCGTTTATTGTGATGCATCAGGTATTGGACTAGGAGTTGTTCTTATGCAGGGAGACAGATTTGTTGTGTACGGGTCTCGGTAGTTGAGGACACATGAGAGGAACTACCCGACGCATGATCTGGAGTTATCAGTTGTTGTTCATGCCTTACACTTTTGGAGACACTGCCTTCTGGGAGATCACTTTGTGGTTTTCACCGACCACAAGAGTCTCAAATACATATTCACTCAGCTGTACCTGAATCTAAGACAGCGCAGGTGGGTCGAGTATCTTTAGTCCTTCGACTTTGGGCTTTCCTATACGCTTGGGAAGGGCAATGCAGTTGCTGATGCGCTGAGGAGGAGAACTCAGATACAGGCATTTAAAGAGGCCAGCAGTGAGTGGCAGATTATGGCTCTATTCTCTGAGATGCATTTGGAGGTTCACGACAGACAATGACAGACTTTCCTATCTTCTATAGCTGTTACCTCTATACATCTTTATTGGGTACGGATGAGGTAGCTATCAGACTCAGAAGGCCTAGTCCTATAGGAGAGTGTGTCAGGAGAGGACCCCCCACCTGGATGGAAAGTGGGATAGGATGAGATCTTTCATTTCTAGAGACGTGTATGGGTGGTAGTAGATATACACGAGGAGATGATGCGGAATTTTCATTCCTCAATTTGGGCAGTTCATCATGGCGTCACCAAGATGTATCGCGATCTACACCATCAGTATTGGTGGCTATGTAAGAAGTGGGATATTGCTTGTTTCGTCATGAGGTGTTCTACTTTTCAGCAGGTGAAGGCGGAGCATCAGCGAGCAACATGTATCTTACAGTAGTTAACCATTCCAGATTGGAAATGGAACAATGTCGTGATGGATTTCGTGACCTGTTTGCCAAGATCGCCTTGTGGGAATGATGCTATTTGGGTTGTCATCGAAAGGCTTATGAAGGTTTCTCACTTCTTACCGATCAGGGAGACCTTCAGTGTTGATGATCTGGGATGGTTGTACATCTGAGAGATTGATCATCTACATAGAGTTCCACACTCCATTGTTTCAGACAGGGATGCACATTTTACTTCTCGGTTCTGGCAGGGGATTCAGAAGGCTTTGGGTGCACAGGTACTTTTGAGTATGGCATACCATCCCCAAACTGATGGCCATTCTGAGCGTATGATTCAGGTTCTTGAGGATAAGATTTGAGCTTTCATTATGAACTTTGGAGGTTCTTGGTAGAAGCATATACCTCTTGTGGAGTTCACCTACAACAACAGTTTTCATGCTACTATTCATATGGAACCTTACAAAGCCTTGTACGGTAGGCCATGCCGATCACCTTTATACTGGATGGAGGTAGGAGAGGTAGATTTGCTGGGATCTCATCTTGTTTAGTAGACTTTAGAATAGATAGAGTTGATTTAGAAGATGATGGATACTGCACAATCTCAACAGAAGTCTAATGCTGATCAGTGGAGATGAACTCTGGAGTTCGAGGTCGGGGATCATGTTTTCTTGCGTGCCACACTGAGTCTAGGACACAAGAGGATTCAGATACAGGGTAAGCCTTCACCAAGGTACATCGGGCCATTTGAGGTTTTGGAGAGAGTTGGGTCGGTTGCCTATCGGTTGTAGTTACCTCTTAGGTACCTGACTATGCATGACGTCTTCCACGTTTCTCAACTCTGACGTTACTTTTCAGACCCATCTCATGTCTTTCAACCTGAGGAGGTTGAGATCTAAGCTCATGCATTGTTCGAGGAGCATCCTATTTTGTTTTTTGATCACATTTCAAAGGTTCTCCATGGTCGGTTTGTTCCTTTGGTACGGGTGCTATGGAAGCACGTGTGAGTACAGGATGAGACTTGGGAGAGGGAGGTTGATGTACGATCACAGTGGCCAGAGTTGTTCGGGGTTTCTTCTTCTATGCCTTGCTAGGGAAATTAAGGGACAAATTTCTTTAAGGGTGGAAGTTTGTAAGAACTTGGACCTTCCTTCAATGTATGTTTTTCATTTTCTATTATTTTTTAGAAAAAGAGGAAATTCTAGAAATTTTCAGAGTACACGTTGTGTACTTTATAAGTGCATGTCGTGTACTTTGATGTCGCACGAGGCTATGTGTTGGCCGTGTCCGGGCCACACACATGGTGTGTAGGGGCAATGTGGAGGCTGCTTAAAGCAGAGTATGAAAAATCCTAGTACACGTTGTGTACTCCAAAAGTACACGCTGTCTATTTTATTTTTTTCCGTTAAACACACTGGGGTCGCATCTAATCAACATAAACGTCTTCTTCTAGGGCTCGTTCGACCGAGAGAAGCTGTACGATGCCGAGACTTCTCCGAGCCCCCGATCCTCCATTTGTTCTCTGAATAGACTGTCGTCGATTGCGTTGGAACCACATCGGTGAGTTTTTCTTTCTTCTTTATTTTCATTCAATGATTTCCCCTCTTCCTTAAGATATCGTGGGTTGAGAGTTTTGGATGTTTTCTTAGATCTTTGATGTTTGAAGGCGATTCAATCATATTGGTTTAAGTATATTGATCTCCTAGCATCCAATTAAGTGGTTTGTGCCATTCCGTTCGATGTCTTTGAGTTTTGTGTGAAAATTCCACCAATACCCTTGAACGAGGTATTGCATGTTTCCTGTTTTTCCCTGTTGTCTTCCTACCTTGCATGTGTGCTTGTGTAGAGGTAATTTGGTCATCTATGAGGATAATTTCTGGTTCTTGGATGTCTTAACCATGCCTTATTCTGTTTACGACCCTCTTGGTCTTGTTTTTCCTTCGGAATTTGTACGTGTGTTCCATGCCTTGTGACCATTAGAGGGAGTATTGTTTCCCTGACATGCTTTTTAAGCTATAGATTGTTTAGAAAAGTAGCTTTATAGGTTTACTTTGGCCTTATAGCATTATTATGCACTGATTGGCATGGATCTGTGAGAACCTGGTGCTTTAGGCTTTAAGGAATAGACCTACGGAGCTTCCTAGAGAGTCTTAGATATTATAGACTATAAGAGGGTGGACCGAGTGAGCTTCCTCAGAAAGTCTTGAGCTGATAGAATACAGGGGATAGACCTAATGAGCTTCCAAGAGAGTCTTGGATATTATAGACCATAGGAGGGTAGACCGAGTGAGCTTCCTTGAAGGGTATTTGTTTGTTTTCTTGAATTTCTTTAAACCATTCCAGGATATAGGAGGAATTAACCGAGTGAGATTCCTCAGAGATTCTATGGTAGTCCTGAGGCTATTGGGGGAATTGAACAAGTGAGCTTCATCAGAGAGTCTCTAGAACTTGGTTCTATAAGGGGATTATACCGCGTGATATTCCTCAAAGATTCCCTGACTACCTTAGACTATAAGGGGAATTTACTGAGCGTGCTTCCTCAGAGAGTATTATAATTTCATATGACCAAACCTGAGGGGTTAGGCTGAGTGTACTGCCTAGAGGGTTGTTGGTACTTTTTGGATAGGTCCAGAGGGGATGGTTGTGAGTACTTCCTAGAGGGTTTCCTGTTTGTGGTTAACTGTTTTCTTCTCTACTTCTTGTTGATTTTGTGGATTTTTTACTATTGTGTATTGTTTGTTACTGCTTATTGTTTACTGTTTACTGTACTTTACCTGTCATATACTCATTGACTGTTAGGCACAGATCTTCGGGTGGTTTCCTACTGAGATTTAGTCTCACACCCTATTTGGGTCATGTTTTTGGGCCTAGAAAAATTATATTGTTGCAGGTATAGACAAGGGAAATCTCCCTTCTACTTCAGGTACTTGACTTGAATTGGATCATGAGAGCGTGGGACCAAGACGAGGCTTGCGATGCTGAATAGTTTCTTGTCTGTTTTTCTTTTGTACTTTGTTTTAGTACTGTATTCATCATTATGACTTGTTTGGATACTTTCCTAGACATATGTATCATGCATTATTTCATATATATATGTGTTCCAGTTGTTTATTATTTTAGACTTTCTCTGTTCACTTGTGTATAGATTTTTTACTACTTCCGTTATTGTGTACTATTTCTCTTTTCCATTGTGTACTCTGCCAATGAGGGCATAGTTTCTTCATTATCACACCCAAGGCCCTCGCTGCTAGTCAGTAGCATCTGAAGTTCGGGTAAATTCACTTGAGGCCATGTGACCAACCGGGTATAGGGCAGCTCTAGGTGGATTCTGAAATCGGGACATTACAAGGTTGGTTTCATTGGAATTGGATTTCAAACTTAATCAATGTTTATGAGTCACGTGATAACTACCATGTGAGATAGACGTATGCTTAGAAAAAAAACATCAAAAAAGGTATAAACACCACGTTTTAAATAGGTGATTTCATGAGGTTTTCATGTGGTCATAAAGTGGATATGTTTGTGAAGTCATAAGGAAACCATGAAATAATGGAGAAATTATATGATGTAGAAGTGATTGATACACGATAAAGAGACTAAGTGGTGTAGGTGAGTCTACAAGATCATTATGTGATGTCATGTGTTTACTAGGTGAGTGTAAATAAAGATGTTGTGTAGTTCTAGGTGGTTTGAACATGTTGATTAATGTCTTAAAATTAACTATTTTTCAAACAATGTATGCAATTATTTCATGTGATGAAAATAGTTAGAGAATCCTCTAAGAGAGATGAATTGTTTTTTCGTCATTGAATGTCTGTTGTTATAGTGAGATCATGTTTTTAGTATGAGATTCTATAGGATCTCTTTATAGATTTTTTCTATTCTCATGTTGGTTAAGGGATACAGAATTCATTTTGTACACAGTTTTAAAATAAACAAATAATCACAATAGTAAAATTCTATACATTTCATAAGAACATGATTGTTGGTGCCAAAATTTGGGAAGAGGAAGTGAAAGCACAAAGCCTTTGGGGTTTCCAAGCAATGCTTGTTTGTGGATCCCTACAACACTCTGGCCGACACAAGGAGCCCCCCCCCTCAAAGCCACTGTAGAACAAGGAGGCGAGAGGCTCTGTGGTCCGATTTCCATTTGCAAAGCCACTGTGAAGCGAGGAGGTGAGAGGCTCCAGTATCTGTTTAATGTTTGTAAAGCCACCATAGAGCAAAGAGGAAAGAGGATTTGCAATCCAATGGATGTTTTCAAAGATGTTGCAGAGCAAGTAGGCAAGAGTCTCCATGATCCTATTGTCGTTTGTGAAGCCTCCACCGTGGAAGGAGGTGGGAGGCTCCACAATTCGATTGACATTTGTGAAGCTAATACGGAGCAAGGAGGAGACAAGATCTGCGATTCGATTGATATTTGCAAAGCTGCCACAGAATAAGGAGGCGGGATGCTCTACGGTTACGAAAAGTGCCACGTGGCTTCATTCCAAGTGACCCCTTCTTCAAAAAACCTCTTTCCTACAAATACTGGGCTCCCCTCGAGTCGAAAGGACTGATACTCTGACCATTCTCCTTCTCATCTCTCATATCGTGAAGAACTTTCTCCTTTACAAAAAATGAGCTCTTCAAGGTACTTTAGAATCATGAAGTGAATTTTCCTTAGATTGAGAACAACCACTCATCAAAGAGAGATTCCCTTCATGGATCCCATGGGCCTCCGTGAAGGAAGGGGACCCCCAAGGGGATTAGAGTCTTCGCGGTGCACTTATTCTTCGCGAATTACCCTCCATGCACATGTAACCCACATGCTATGGTAGGGTCACTAAGCTTCGTGAAGCACACTACTTCACAATGTTGTGGTTCGAAATGCTTCTCTTTGTAGTGTTGTGCTTCGTAGTGCTATGCTCCGCATGGCACCCTTGCTTCGTGAAGCACTACACTGTAAAGCACTACTCCGCGAAATCCTTTACACTTGAAGAAGAACCATCCATATGAACCTATTCCCTATTCCTAGGCTAGGCCACTTCACTTCATGAAGCATACCCCTTTGTGAATCATCTCGACTACATGGAGCACTAGAGCTTCACGAGGCCTCTTCCTGTGAACCCCTTCTCTCCGCAACCCCTTTTCTCATGCAACCCTCTAGGTTTTCATGAAGTGATTTCAATGTCACTTGGGCGATGATTCACATTTCATTTATTAGCCTTATGCTTCTTCTCATAGGCATGCTAATGGATATTTCTTTTTAGAATAGCCACACTAACACGGACCCCTCTGTGGATCACTCCATGACACCCCCTCACTATGGCATTGTTTATGCCTTCCCTTCCCCAGGGGGTGGGAGGTACTGGTCATGTAAGTCCTAGTGGGGGCACAGAGTGAACCTTCCTCGTCTAAGCTGCAGGACATTAAACTGCCAAAAACCATCATCGTCAGCACATGACATTAAATTGTGGCCTCACCTCATGCCTTATACACATAGAGCCCCATCTCAGACATTATCTACACCCACTTGTCTCCATGATAATGAAATATTACTCACATGGGATGATATCCTCCTTATTGGAGCAACATCAATCTGCGAAGGAAGGGAAACCACCTTGGTGTAATCCCCTAGCCTTTCTTTCAGGAGGTAGTACCCCTACTCCTCCTTTTTTCTTCTGTTCCAAATACTAGAGGAGATATGGGCACCCTGCCCCTCGTTATCCCATCACTCTCCCTATGAGATTTGTTTCCATCAGCCCTCCATCCTGGACTAAGTCTCAATCTCCATCTCCCTAGGCTGTTAACTATGCGTAATCCTTTGTTTCCTTTTTAGGATGCTAACCATGTGAAAGCTCCACTCCACTTCCCACAGACGCACCTTTCAGGACATGATCATTATGTCTTTGTTGCCTCTTGTTTCTCACACCGATCATGACTCACATGTGCTTATAGTAAGCATTGACCATGAAATCCTCTCAAGTCCACCCTAGAGCGTAAGACCCAAACCAATCCTGAACTACGTGGACTTTGATACATTCAAAGGCAAGGTATGTAAAAAGCCTCCATAAGGTTCAAGACTAAAACATATTTTCTCCTGAACAACATGGACTTTGATCCTTTCTAAGACAAGCTACATATGAGCCCCCCTTAGGTTCAATCCCAACAACCATTGGTCCCGACCACTTCACATCGGTTCACCAAAACATCTTCTAAACTATGTGGACTTTTATTCTTTCCAAGGAAAGGTACATAATAAGCCTCCCTGAGGTTCAAGCCCAACAACCATTGGTCCCAAACACTTCACGTCGGTTCAACAACACCTCTTCCGAATTACATTAACTTTGATCCTTGACAAGGCAAGGTATGTAGAAATCCTCCTTAAGGTTCAAGCCCAACAACAATTGGTCCCAGCCACTTCACTTCGGTTCACCAGCCACTCTCACGAACTACGAGGACTTTGATCCTTTAAAATCCAAGGTACGTAGAAAGCCTCCCAGAGGTTCAAACCCAAAACTTATTTTCTTCCGAAATACGTGGACTCTGATCCTTTCCAAGGCAAGGTCCATAGGAAGCCTCCCCGAGTTTCAATCCCAACAACTACTGGTTCTGACCCCCTTCATGTTTGTTCACCTCCTCTCCCACAAGACATTAAATTGTACCCATTCGAACTATGTGGGATTTGATCCTTGTCTCTTAGGAAAGGTACATAGAAAGACTCACTGAGATCCAACCCCAATAGATGATAAGATGTTGTGTTCCCCAACCAGTGGTAAGCCATTAGAACCCCAACCAGTGGTATGCCATTGGAACCCCAACCAGCGGTAAGCCATTGGAACCCCAATCAACAGCAAGCCATTGCACCCAACCAGCGAAAATCCATTATAGTTTGCAATAGATGATAAATTGTTGTAGTCCATTTAATTGGGACTCATATCTCTGGTCTATCCCAATGGAGTCAAACCAACCTTGGCTACTAACCACGTGTAATCCCTAGTATATCTCTGGGTCGCTGCCCTCTGTGTACACCTTAATCCTATTCCCTCCATTTTGAACTACGTGGACTTTGATCCTTACCAATGAATGGTACATAGGAAGCCTCCTTGAGGTTCAAGCCCAACACCCATGTCTCATCCTGGTCTTTCCCTCGAGCCTATGTGTTTTGGGAAGGTCATGCCCCAACCTAGAGGTTCCACTTCCTCCAGGTCCCCTCCATATAGGTCGCCTCCTTAGGTGTCCCATCACCTCACTGAACTATGATGAATCAGATTCCCTACTATAAGAATATGTAGGAAGTCTATTCGAGGCTCAAGCCCAACTTCACCGCCACCCTTGCGTCAGCTCTATCTCAATATCCATCCACTCTCAACAATCCATGCCCATCCTGATTCTTACCCGGGATTCCACATCCCTGTGAAATCATGTCAACAACTCTTTCGCTGATCCCAGAATTAGTGGTCCCTCATAAGGTTGCACCCATATGATCCTCTCTAGTTAGTGTTTTGATTAGTCTGATCCATCTCTAGTAGACGTTAAACTCTTGGAATACCATGTGTTATATATGGGAAGTTGAGGAAAACCTTAGAGACATGCCTATGGAATATAACTCCCCGCATTTGACGCCAGATGGCTCGGGCTTCCACGCCCTCAAGAAGACCTATCATAAGTGGAATAAACCCAGAGGCACCAGTGTTCCAGCTTCTAGACATGCCAGTGATGTCCAACATGACTACTCCCCCGACCTAAGGTTTCTGCCCTGACCGGACCCCTTAGAATGTGCTGATAGAAGATGTGTAATTAACCAGTGTCCATGAAGACATGGCACTGAGAAGAGTTTCACGAATAACGTCTTAATCTATATGGGAGACCCGAACTAGGTAATGAGTTCCAAGGAGGAATCCATGAAAGGAGAGATCGATATACCATCATCCTATTTCAATCAAGTAGAAAAACTACCTAAACAAGAATCGAATGTCACATGCCTTTGGAAAGGGGAAATAGAGGCAACAGTCAGCATGTCGTCCTCCAAAACAACGGATGTGTGCGCCCCGAAGAAAGATTCAGAAACAAAAATGGTGAACCCAACGTGAATTACTTCTCCTTAATATGGAGATTAGTAGAGTTTGAGACATTAGGGAACTAGCATGTCACCGGATCCAGGTATCTGGTTCCAGGTTCCGCCAAGAAAATAGTGGGCCAGGCTTGAAACTCACCAGAAGTTGGGGCAGTTGAATGTTGGACATTCTGGTTTGCGATGTTGTCAGCGTGGATCCATCTCACTAGACTTGGAATACAGAATGGAGTTGGGGCATTGGATGTTTATTTCCTCCTTGTGGCACTAATGGTTTGATCTCATTGGCTTCCAGTACCCAAGAATCCATACCAAGAAACCGATCATCCCCCACCTACCGACGCAAGGGCATGGGCAACTCTATCACGAAAACCTTGAATGGCCTCATTCCCCCATGGAAACCTCCATGCATATAGCTTCTTGGCACTTACGCCCCATATCCCTGTTCGAGTTCATTCAGCGAAGGGTGATATACAACCTCATCTGAAGGTATGAGGAGGAGGGGATAATCCCAACTCGGGACATGGCCTGATAGGACCTAGAGGCATCTACACCATGTCTCCACCACCTCCCCCATGGGCCGCGCATGGAGCCACTGCTCCCCACTCAGACACACAATGGTTCCAGGAGCCTCTCCTTGGAATGCTTCGATGACTCTCTCCCCTATGCCGATGAGGTGGGGGTTCTCCAGGCTAGCCCAACCAGGATCCCGTTCCCGGGCCTCCCATGGAGGGCCCCCACTAGGCTGCGCCATTGATTCCACCCCGTCCCATGAGCTGAGGAACAGGTAAGCTATGTGCCTATGCCACTAGCCCTAGTCTGGTTGACCTGATGCTAGTTTCGGGAACATGCCAAGGAGAATGCCCGCCGAGGGGCGCCAACATCAATGACTACCATGGCTCGTGCCACCACCGATGTATACCATCAGTCCCTTATCTATGTTGAGCAGGGGTAATCATATAACCGACCCAGGTCAAGGCCCTAAATTCCCCATGGTTAGGCTGGGTCGACTCTCCTGGTTGTCGATGCAGGTAGTGCTCGTCGCGGGCCGACCCGCAGCAACGACACCCAGTACATAAGTCCTCCCCGTACTACCACTATTTAGAATGTGATTCCTCCCTACTCCCAATATCAGTGTGGAGGTCTGCCTCAAGCCACCTTCAATACGAATGAGGTTCCCCCCCCCACAACCGTGAAACTCAGTACGAAAGCCTCTTTTGCACTCATGACATCAGGTATGGGGTCGTTCCTCCTACCACAAGCTTCCAACGGGGAGATGTTACACATCCTCTAAATATCCAGCATGGGGGGATTCCCCATTTACTTACTATAACTAGCGAAGTTCCTCCTTGCCCCACCAACCAGAGGATTGAAGGTCGGCCTTTCTTCATCAGCACCCTGCATGAGGGTCCTACCCGTGTTCGGCTTGACCCGTACGAGGAACCTCCTCACGCAAACTCTGCCAGGGGAAATAAGCATGGAGGTCCTAACCATGCTCCTACCAGCTCCGACGGAGGTCCTACATACTCCAGAACTTCCCATGGAGATTCCCCTCATACATCAGCCAGTGGAAATAGAGGTCCTCCCCATGTTCCCTTTGACATCACTACCGGTGCTCCATGCACCCTAGCTCACTCAGGCGGAAGTCCTCTCCTCCCTAGAACCAGTTTGGCCAAAGGATCTCCCAGAGCCAAAAATCTACCCTACCCCAAAGAGCCATACCTGAGTAGGAAGGCAGGTTATCACCACCATAAAAAGAATGCTGGGAAGATTCATACTGAGATTAATCCTATCTGATTCTCATATTCTAAGGCAGAATGTGACTCAGCAATGGAACCCTCACCTCGATCCTCCATGTCATGGGCTGGGGTAGGAATGAGGTGCATCAGCCTCATACTTCCATAATGAGAGGTCCACCAGATCCTTGCCTCCAATAAAAAATACATTTAGGAAGATGAATATTTGGTGTCTCCCCAAGGATCGATCGTGTAACCGCCACCATCATCACCAGAAGCATTCTCTACCTCGATCGAAGATCATAGAGAGTTATTCTGCAGATCGATGACAAACGGCAAAAATGATGGTCCACCACATACATCTATAGTTCCTGCACCATAAAATGAGGTTGACAGGCCGTTTTATTATGATGTAGTTGCCAAGTCACTGAACTCTTTAAAGGATAGCCCGAGATGCGGAGGTTTCTCATCTCGCTCACCGTATCCTCCACCGGCCATCCTACCATTTCAATAGTATACTTTAGTATCACTACTAGTTCCCTAGATGGCTCTAGTTGACGAGTGGGGAAACGAAGGGCTAGAGCCTGAGTCTGGACTGACGATCTTGTGGGACATTCTCACGGTAGACCATTTACTAGATATTATTTGGATGATCACAACACTAAATTTCAGTGCACCAGAATCACTCACCCAGGAGGAGGTTGGGTGCTTTCGATAGACCCTCTGGGCAAAAAAATTTCGTCTGTATCATCAGTGAGTGGCTTACCACAATAGTCAGTCACACCTCAAATACCATGGTCAACTACGTCGTTTGGTTGATTTGGCCACACTCCCATGGCCCAGCACCCTGAGTCACCAGGTCACCATAATGCCTTCCATAAACGATGCATCCATATCTTTAAAGTGCTCTAATGGATTATCAAGGAGGCTACCCCCCATATAAAAATCTGTGGTTGGTGGCATTATCCTACCCTCCACTTTAGTTCAATTAGGCAATATCCCAACATTCCAAGAGATGTCGAGGTTATGCGTTCAGGAAGAGTCATGGTTAACATGTCCGATCTATTGGAGGAAGATATGGAGACACAACTCTTTGGGGAAAACATACCCCCTGGGGGTGCCAAAACTTTTCAACCCATAGGGAGGGGTTACTCATAAGTAGAGAAATCTAACGGGTCTTCCCATACAAACTGAGGCATTAGTCTTCAGCCGAAATCTCAAAAATGGGAAGGAGAACCTCAGATCCGTCAAACCCTCTGACCTGTCTGGATCAGTACAAAAGATAGAGGATGGTCCCAAGAAAGCTGTGTTGCATCAACAAAGCACGGAGCATAAGAAGATGGTCGATAAAATACTTTCTGAGTGTGCCTCAGAGTGACGGACAGACTACGATGATCCTCAACCGAGGCATTAGGGGAAGGAATAATTACCCCTGTAGAATTGCCTCTAGGTGACTCTGACCATCCTGCCCATGCATACATGGTAGAGGATGGAACTTACAAAAAGAGGCTGCGATATATGTCACAAAATCCACCGGAGAGGTGATACAATCACTGGGATCTGGTTTAGGTTCCCATGGCCGCTTCGTAGGTCATCCCACTAGATGCTCCACAAGTCGCTGGACCTGCCTATAATGTTGAAGAACCTACCCACGCATTGGTTGTATGGGATCCCCATCAAGATAGGAATCCCCGACTAGATGATCCCATCTCTAAACATATTGCTCACCTCGAGGCATTGGAAACATGAAATGTGGCAATCTCGCTTGATGCTAAGCCATATCTGGCATGGGTGGATGATATGCCAGCACCCTTGGTTTTAGAAATACCACCTTCTCCCCCTTTAATGGGACATGCAATCCATTGCAGTATCTAGCCCACATCATTTAAATGTACAAACCCATGCTGGGAACTCCGACGCAGCAAGAGGCCGCCAAACATCGATGCTTCGTACTAACATTAGAAGGGCCAACATTTGTCTAGTACAACTAGCTACCCATCATATCAGTAGCCGACTGAGATGATCTTCATAGGAAATTTATTTACCAGTTCAGTTCCATTACTTGGAAGAGGAGTATTGTAGACCTCTTCAAGTGAAAGAAGAGGCCTGATAAGTGCGTCGGGGACTTTGTCACCCAGTGAAAAGGGCTCACATACTCC
The DNA here is from genome assembly GCA_963277665.1 of Viscum album. Classification (NCBI taxonomy): domain Eukaryota; kingdom Viridiplantae; phylum Streptophyta; class Magnoliopsida; order Santalales; family Viscaceae; genus Viscum; species Viscum album. The sequence goes on from OY728132.1 coordinate 659,889,428, forward strand.
TTTGACTTGCCACTGACTCTAAAAAAACTATTGATGATGTGTATGGGGAATGTCAAGATGGAAATGGTCCCCTCTCTGATCACCCAGAACTACCACAAGGGATTTTGAGACTTCTATGATATGGCCTAGAACCTAGAAGAAGCCTTACAGTAGGCCAAGCAGGCAAGTTTGTTTCCAACAGTAATTCCTACGAGAAGGGCCACCAAGGCTGATCCCACCATAGTGGCTCAGATAGAGGCCCCCAGGAAACTATGGTTGTTACCAGTGGATCCACATCGATAACCACATAGAGGCTCGCCACTGCTGGTGCGACATCTGGCCCAGCAGCACCAACCGCAGAACCTGTAGGTGCTCCCGCGCAATGAACCACCACCGCCAAGGCTAGATAACCAGGATCCTCCTCCTTGATAGGATCTTCTATCCCCTCGTTAGGGCCAGGCTCCTCGAGCCCCCTTCCCAGACCAGTGAAACCAAACCTACACATTCAATGAGGATCAAGTCCCTAGTTATTTACAATTTGCCTTTGAACAGGGGATTATACATTTGACTGAATGTAGGAGACCAGAAGAGGCATGTCTCACCGATCACCCCAATTACTACCCCTATCACCAGATCCTAGGGCACACTTTTAAATAGTGCAATGTGTTTAATTACTGGTATGACAACCCTGCTTTTTATTACAACTTAAACATGATTTATTACATAAAAATTCACTTGATACAACAAAGAAGATAAAAATTTTTAGTATCTTTGGGGCTTAGGATCATTACATAAAATCTTAAAACATGAAATACAACATCTTTATTGAAAAATTACTTTACATGACCACTAAATTCCTTCACACTTAGCATTGCATGGGATAACCTGAGGACATGCATAAGAAAATGGTGAGCTATAAAGCCCAGTAAGGGATTACACATGGAATAACATGAGGAGTACAACACATGTTAGACAATAGGAATATCAATAGAGAATAATAAAAACATGAACATAAAGGCATGATAAAGCATGATAATCATAACATGGAAATGTGGCAATAACACTTAACATGAAATTATCATGAGCCAAGGCTCATTGCATATGGAGCATGAGTAAATCCTCATTTCACATAAAGAACGAGTAAACCCTCGTTGCACTTGAATTATCATGAGTCAACACTCATTGCACATGATTTATCATGATACTATACTTTACCCAATTCAATGGAGCGCTATAAGGGTGCACCCTTCTTAAACATTTCATTTCATGCATAAGTGTGCCACATGGATCATAAAACATGGATTCATAAAACATAATCATTTATTACACGATAAAGGAATGTGGAATTAATAAATGAAACTTCAAAATCAATAAGTAAATGTGCATAAATGTGAATTCCCTTGATGGAGAAATGGGCATGGTATTCACTACACAATGACATTGGCGTAGAAAATCGGTGCGATTTCGGCAGCATAACGACATGACATAAGAATTCATAAAAATGGTTGATCAGAGAGAAAGGGGTTACTCATCATATTTAAATTTAATGGATAGTAATTAGGTCATATATATACATTTCCAAATAATTGTAATGGAATTTAGATTCATGATACAAATGTGTTGCTTGAATGTAAAAGAGGAGAGAGAAGTTCCTTTCAGAATTTCTGCATAGTAACGGGTGTACATTGGAGGAATTTAATGAGGGAGAAAGGGTATCCCATCATTAAAACATAAATATGGAATTATTATGGAGGTGTGAAACCATACCCCAACATTCATAATTTAAATTAAAAGGGTAAAACAACTTAAATAAAATTGGACAAAAATGAGAAAGGAAGAAAAAACCCTTGGAAGTGTGCTTCCAAAGGCTAGAGAGAGGCTTGTGAGAGGATTATTGGGAGCTTGGGTCACCTTTTGAGGATTCTAGAGAGAGTAGGGAAGAGTTTGGACGAACTAAAAAGTCTTTGAGTGAGGAGGAAGTGGGATCTTGGGTGGGTTTATATAGGAAAGGTGAGGGAATTCTTTATTATTTACGTTTGGGACCCCTTATATTAAATTATTCCAAACCACAAACCATAACATGGTTTTTTACCATGGTTTTTGGAAAATGGAAGAGGAAAAAAATATTTTATAAGGCCAAATTCCTAACTTCTTAAAATAATAGGGTTGCTTATGTGGAGGTGAGTCACACACCCATGGAAATTAATTTAAAAAGACAAGGTGTTTAATAAGTCTTGAGGGGTCCATTAATGCTTTGAAAACTAAGTAAAAAAAAACCCAAAATCACATTATTTTAATGTTAAAACATATATTGGCCGAAAATAAAGATTAAAGTATCTTATTACATCACTATTGGGTCATTATAATGTCATAAAACACATTATATATTTAAACGGTATTTAATTTTTATTCAAAAATTTGACTGTCTTAGAAAATTATGAAAAATTCACCGTTGGATAATTTAGACGTCATGATTCCAAAAATAATATTTGTTTTATCTAAATAATTTTCTAAATATGTTAATTTTAACTTTTAAAATAAAAACTGACATTTATCGAAAATTCACGGGTTTTGACAAAAATGACTTTCAAAACATAATAAAAATTATAATTGCATTCATAAAATTATATGATCATTTATATATAATAAAATTAATCTAATAATAATAATAATATTTTATTAAAATATTATTTAATTCAAAAATCCCTAAATTTAATAAAATATATTTCTTAATTAAATAATAACTAAAAACACCATTATTACTTTAAAAACTATTTAAAATGTATCAATAATGACAATAAATTATATTCATTATTATATAAAAAAATAATGTACATGAACATAATACTATATATTAGTTACATAACCCCTTAAAACAGTCGCATAAGACCTAAGGGTAAGGTGTGCGATGATGACAGACTCTTGGGGTGGCTCCGATAACATTGCTCGAGTGGTAATTTATATCAACTTCCACTTCTCCTGTAGACGGTCCCGTTAGAGCTTGACATGGTGAAGCTTGTCTTGGGCTTGGTCAAGAGCAAATCCCAAGGACACCACCTCTTTTCCGAGCTCCAATAAATGGTCCTCGTATGGGGCCATTCTACTGGATGAGGCCATCGCTTCCTTTGTCTAAGTAAAATTGGATGTGTTAAAGCCCTATATTTATACTAATCATGTGAAAACTTTTCAACGACTATAAAAGTAACGGTCACAATTCTTATCATAAAACCAATGAAGTTGACATTTTATAAAAACATTTTATATAAACATGAATTTAATAAGATCAAGAGGGATTTTCCATTAATGAAACTTTGGGTCATTACAATATTCCCCTTTAAAAAATTTCACCCTCTAAATTTTCCTTTTCCCACACTAAAACAGATGTGGGTAACTCAGCTTCATCATTTCCTCCAATTCCCAAGTCGCTTCTTCAAACTTGTGGTTTCTCCACAATACCTTGACGAGGGGCATTGTCTTATTTTGTAGAACTTTTTATCTACGATCTAAGATCTTCACTGGTTTCTCCTCATAGAAAAGATCGTCTTCCAATTGTACCACCTCAGAAGAGAGTATATGTGAAGGGTCTGGTATGTACTTACTTAAGAGGGATACATGAAATACATCATGTACATTGTCCATAGTAGGCGGAAGTGCTATTCGATAGTCCACAGCCCTGACACAATCAAGAATCATGAAGGGGACGATGTACCTTGGAATTAACTTCCCTTTCTTTCCAAACCTCATGACCTTCTTCCATGGAGATATGCGTAGAAAGACCACGTCTCCAACTTTAAACTCAAGGTCTCGTCGACGATTATCTGCATAACTCTTCTATCAACTCTGGGATGCCTTGATATGCTACTGAATGGTTTTCACCTTCTCCACCATTTCCTTCACCATTTCTGGTCCAAGCATATTACATTCACCGAACTCATCCCAACATGCCGGTGTTCTGCACCTTTTCCGATACAAGGCTTCATATGGTGCCATTTGGATGCTCGAGTGGAAACTATTATTATAAGAGAACACAACCAGAGGAAGATTTTGATCCCACCCTCCTTTAAATTCCATTGAGCATGATCTCAAAATATCCTCAAGTGTTTGGATAGTCTGCTCGGATTGGCCATCAGTTTGAGGATGATAGGACGTACTAAAGTTTAATTCAGTATTCAGAGCATGTTGAAGACTCTTCCAAAACTTAGAGGTGAATCTTGGATCTCGGTCAGACACAATAGATAGTGGTACTCCATGCAACCTTACCACTTCCTTGATATATATCTGTGCCAGTTGATCCAATGAGAAATCCTCCTGAATAGCAATGAAGTGTGCAGTCTTTATAAGACAATCCAAAACAACCCATATTGCATTATTGCCTTTGGATGTCCTTGGAAGTCCGGTGACAAAGTCCATGGTGATGTTTTCCCATTTCCATTCTGGTATGGGAAATGGTTGCATCATCCCCTTAGACTTCTACCTCTTTGCCTTCACTTGCTGACACACCAGGCACTTTGATGTATATTCAACAATCTCTTTCTTCATATTATCCCACCAAAAGTTTTCTCAGAGATCTCGATACATCTTTGTGCTCCCTGGGTGAATAGAGAAATTTGAACTATGTACATCATCCAAAATTTCCTTCTTCAGCTCCGGACTTGATGGAACACATAGTCTTTTCCCAAACCGCACAATTCCTTCTTCATTATCATTGAACTCCAAGGATTTAACTTTTTCGATAACTCCCACTTTTTCATGAATTCCCACATCATCCTTTTGAGAATCATTTAACCTTTCCAAAAGAGACGGTTGAGCAATCATTTGTGAAAGGATTGATGATGTTCCATTCTCTATGATTCCCATGTCCATCTTCATCAAGTCTAAGAAGATTGGATCCTTCTCAATTCTCATCATTGATAGAATCGTTGTATCCTTTCTACTTAGGGAATCTGCCACCTTGTTCTCTTTCCCAGGGTGGTAATGGATTGAACAGTCATAATCCTTGATGATCTCTATCCATATTATCTGGCGCATATTAAGCACTTTCTGTGTGAATATATATTTAAGACTCTTGTGGTCAGTATATATCTCACATTTCTCTCTATAGAGATAATGCCGCCATATTTTCAAGGCAAAGATCACCGCTGCCAACTCCAGATCATGCGTTTGATAGTTTCTCTCATGGATTTTCAACTACCTTGAGGCATAGGATATTACTTTATCATTCTGCATCAGCACACATCCTAATCCCTTCTTCGAAGCATAACTGAATACCACAAAAATCTCCCCACTTGTGGGTAAAGTGATCACGAGCGCAGTGATAAGCCTCCTTTTCAACTCCTTGAAGCTTTCTTCGCATTCATCACTCCAAGAAAACTTTACTCCCTTTCGATTTATCTTGGTAAGAGGGTTGGACAATCATGAGAAATTTCTCACAAATCGTCGATAATATCCAACTAACCCCAAGAAGCTACGGATATCTGTTACCAATGTTGGCCTCGACCATCCCTCAATTGCATCTGTTTTGGAGGGATCCATATATATCCCATTGCTTGTGATGATATGGACCAAGAATGAAACCTCCTTCAACCAGAACTCACACTTGATGTACTTTGCATAGAGCTTCTCCTTGTGCAAAGTCTCTAGTACAGTTCTTAAATACTCCTCATGATCTCCTTGGTTTTAGAGTATATTAGAATATCATCTATAAAGACTACCAAAAATTTGTCTAGGTAATCTATAGAGACTCTATTCATCATGTCCATGAAGATTTCTGGAGCATTGGTGAGTTCGAAAGGCATTACTATGAATTCATAGTGCCCGTATCTTGTACAAAAACCAGTCTTGGGGACATCTTCCTTCTTCACCATTACTTGATAATATCCCGACCACAAATCTACATTTGAGAAGAATTGTGCTCCACGCAGCTGATCGAACAAGTCATCAATTTTTGGGAGAGGATACTTGTTCTTTATCGTGATTTTATTAAGTTCACGATAATCGATGCAAAGCCGCATTGACCCATCCTTCTTCTTGACGAAGAGGACTGGTGCACCCCATGGTGAAGCACTTGGGAGTATAAACCCTTTATCCATATTCTCCTGTAGTTGTTTCTTCCGCTCTTCAAGCTCTACAACAGCCATTCTATATGGAGTCTTGGATATTGGTAAAGCCCCGGGTATAATTTCAATTGATAATTCAACATCTCTTCTAGGAGGAAGACCATGCAATTCCTCAGGAAACACTTCAGCGAATTCCCTCACAATAGGCATTTCTTCAGGGATGGTTTCTTCCTTGGACTCAATCATCTGATCCAGATACATGTACTCATAGGGAAGTAATATCCACACTTGAGATGATGGAGCTAAAGGATATTCATCTTCCTCCTTACACTTGTAAAGAATCGGGGGTCGATTCTCCATATGGAGTGTGATTTCCCTCTCCCGAAAATTTATGTTGGCTCTATATAAGGAAAGCCAATCCATGCCAAGAATTGAATCAAATTCCACCAGAGGGAGTATGACGAGGTTCTCCGGGAAATTTAATCCACAGATTATAACATGGGAGTACTTATATTCATGGGATGCAATGATTTCCCCATTTGTCGTACTCACCGACATCTTCACTTCCATGATTTGTGGTGGTTCTGGGATTGTTCTACTAAACATTCGAGATATAAAAGAATGCATAGAACCTGAATCAAAAAGTATGTTCTCTATTATTGAATGAATAACTAGCATACCTATCACCACTTTGTTTTTAGGGTTCACTTTGGCAGAAGTGATGGAAAAAGCTCATCCTTGTTGCCTTGGAGGTTGTTGGTTGTCTCCAAAAACCCTTGGATTAGGGAACTGATTTGAAAAATGACCCAGTTCATTGCATTTGTAGCATTGAACAATGCGTTGAGGTTCAAATGGAGCGTTCCTCTCCTCTGTCACAGCCGCGGGTCTTTCTTTCCCAGAGTTAACAGCTACGTTCCCTTCTCTTCCACACCTGAAGCATTCCCTCGTCCCCTTAAGGCAATTTCCAGGGTGCTTCTTTCCACACTTTTGGCAAGTTGGGTGCTGGATATTCTTAGAACCATTGGATTTATCTATCGGCCCACCAGCATTGAAGTCCACCTTATGCTTCTTATACCCATGATACCCCTGTGATTCTCCGATCTCCATTTCGACCTTGAGGGAACATCAGACAATTTCCTCATAGCTGTCAAAGTCATGGATCACTAATGCTTTCTGTAGTCTAGGATTCATCCCACCAAAGAAGCAGTCAACCTTGCATTCAGGGGTAACGACAAAGCCGAAAGCATATCGTGCAAGCCTTGTGAAGTTTTCCTCATACGCTCCAATAGATTCTTCATCTTTTTGCTTGAGGGAAAGAAAGTCCCTTTCCATCTTAAGCCGGAGGGTGCGCGGAAAATATTTATCGAAAAAACATCTTCTGGAAATCCTTCTATTCCAATGCCTCAATCTCCTCCTCAGGCTTCATATTTTTGATCAACATCCACCATTAATCAGCTTCACCCCCCATACGATAATCTTCTAGTAGAACCTTCTCTTTTTCAGAACATTGAAGGATGGAGAAGATCTTTTCAATGGAGTTGATCCATTGTTCAGCGATCGTGGGATCGGATTATCCACTAAAAGTAGGAGGCCTTTGTCTCATGAAGCTCTCTATAGAGACTTGTTCTCTCTTAGGGGGGTTTGGACGTTCCTCTTGTCCCATGTTTCTATTCAATTCTTGAGTTAACTGAGAGAGAAGCGTGAAAAAGTTCGTGATTCCCGCTCCCATTGGATTGGGCATCTCATTAGTAAAGTCATCACACTGATCTTCACATCGGTTGTTAGCCCGAGTCCTCCTATTACCGGCCATTGGCTGGAATAAAAGGAATTTTAGGGGTAACACTTAAAGGGTAATCCAAAGACAAAAGTTGATGACTTATAAATAAACTTTCATTTCCTTAACTCATGAGTCTATAGGCTTCAATCTAGGATTTTCATGATCTAATTTATAACATATATTCTTATGAGCATTTTTTTAATTCCCTTAATAAGGGTTCATACTAAGCTTGTGAATTTACCAAAGAATATCCCCCGCTAGTGTCGTAACCAAGAGTGCTGCAAGGCCTGTTGTCGTGCACCAGTTCCCGTTCGAGTCTAGCTCAAAGCGATGTTTTCGGGTTTTACCCCTAGGATACATCTGTGCCAGAGCCGCCTCTACCTGCTCATATCCAGACAGAGATGTATTTGCTTGATAACCCACTTACTCAATACTCACCAAAACTTAGGGATGTTTTTATTGTACTTAGTCTTGTATCTAATGCTTTACTAAGGTTTTCTAATCCTCATCCCAAAAATAACCAAACCTATCCCTTGATACCAACTATGACAACCCTGCTTTTTATTACAACTTAAACATGATTTATTACATAAAATTTCACTTGATACAACAAAGAAGATTGAGAGGTTTAGTTTCTTTGGGGATTAGGGTCATTAGATAAAAACTTAAAACATGAAATACAACATATTTATTGAAAACTTCCTTTACATGACCACTACATTCCTTCATACTTAGCATTGCATGGGATAACCTAAGGACATGCATAAGAAAAGGGTGAGCTATAAAGCCCAGTAAGGGAGTACACATAGAATAACATGAGAAGTACAATACATGTTAGACAATAGGCATATCAATATAGCATAAGAAAAACATGAACATAAAGGCATGATAAAGCATGATAATCATAACATGGAAATGTGGCAACAACACTTAAAATGGAATTAGCATGAGCCAAGGCTCATTGCACATGGAGCATGAGTAAATACTCATTGCACATAAAGCACGAGTAAACCCTTGTTGCACTTGAATTAGCATGAGTCAACACTCATTGCACATGACGTATCATGATACTATAAATTACCCAATGCATTGGAGCGCTATAAGGGCACACCCTTCTTAAACATTTCATTTCATGTGTAAGTGTGCCACATGGATCATAAAACATGGATTCATAAAACATAATCATTTATTACACGATAAAGGAATGTGGAATTCATACATGAATATTTACAATCAATAATTAAATGTGCATAAAGGTTAATACCATTGATGGATAAATGGGCATGATATTCACTACACAATGACATTGGCTTAGAAAATCGGTGCGATTTCGGCAGTGTAACGACATGACATAAGAATACATTAAAATGGTTCATGAGAAATAAATGGGTTACTCATCATATTTACATGTAATGTAAAGTAAGGAGGTCATATAGATACATGTCCCAACAATTGTAATGGAATTTAGATTCATGATACAAAAGTATTTCTTGAATGTAAAAGAGGAGAGAGAAGTTCCTTTCGAAATTTTAGCATAGTAACGGGTGTACATGGGAGGCATTTAATTAGAGAGAAAGGGTATCCCATCATTCAATCATAAATAGGGCAGTATGATGGAGGTGAGAAACCATACCCCAACATTCATAATTGAAATTAAAAAGTCAAAACAACTTAATGAAAATTGGATAAAAATGAGAAAGGAAGAAAAAACCCTTACTTGGAAGTGTGCTTCCATAGGCTATAGAGAGGCTTGTGAGAGGCTTCTTGGGAGCTTGGTGAACCTTGGGAGGATTATAAAGAGAGTAGGACAGAGGTTGGATGAACTCCAAAGTCTTTGATTGAGGAGGAAGTGGGAGTTTGGGTGGGTTTATATAGGAAAGGTGAGGGAATTCTTTATTATTTACGTTTGGGACCCCTTATATTAAATTAATCCAAACCACAAACCATCCCATGGTTTTTTCACATGGTTTTTGGAAAATGGAAGAGGAAAAAAATATTTTATAAGTCCAAACTCCTAACTTCTTAAAATAATAGGGTTTCTTATGTGGAGGTGAGTCGCACTCCCATGAAAATTAATTTAAAAAGACAAGGTGTTTAATAAGTCTTGAGGGGTCCATTAATGCATTGAAAAGTAAGTCAAACAAACCCAAAATTACATTATTTTAACATTAAAACATATATTGGCCGAAAATAAGGATTAAAATATTTTATTACATCACTATTGGGTCATTATGATGTCATAAAACACATTATATATTTAAATGATATTTAATTTTTACTCAAAAATTTAACTATCTCAGAAAATTATGAAAAATTCCCTGTTGGATAATTTCGATGTCCTAATTCCAAAAATAATATTTATTTTATCTAAATAATTTTCTAAATATGTTAATTTTCACTTTTAAAATAAAAACCGACATTTATAAAAAATTCATGGGTTTTGACAAAAATGGCTTTCAAACCATAATAAAAATTATAATTGCATTCATAAAATTATATGATCATTTATATATAATAAAATTAATCTAATAATAATAATAATAATATTTTATTAAAATATTATTTAATTCAAAAATCCCTTAATTTAATAAAATAGATTTCTTAATTAAATAATAACTAAAAACACCATTTGTACTTTAAAAACTATTTAGAATGTATCAATAATGACAAGAAATTATATTCATTATTATATAAAAAAATAATGTACATGAACATAGTACTATCGATTAGTTACATAACCCCTTAAAACAGCCGCATAAGACCTAAGGGTAAGGTGTGCGATGGTGACAGACTCTTGGGGTGGCTCCGATAACATCGCTCGAGTGGTAATTTCTATCAACTTCCACTTCTCCCGTAGATAGTTCTGTTCGAGCTTGACATGGTGAATCTCAACTTGGGCTTGGTCAAGAGCGAAGCCCAAGGATGCCACCTCTTTTCCGAGCTCCGATAAATGGGCTTCGTATGGGGAAATTCTACTGGATGAGGCCATCACTTCCTTTTTCTAAGTAAAATTGGATGTGTTAAAGACCTATATTTATACTAATCATGTGATCACTGTTCAACAGATATAAAAGTAACGGTCACAATTCTTATCATAAAACCAATAAAGTTGACATTTTATAATAACATTTTATATAAAGATTCATTTAATAAGATCAACATGGATTTTCCATTAATGAAACTTTGGGTCATTACAACTGGCTTCAAGACATGTCAAAAACAATGTAGTCAGGTTGGGCGCAGCTCCTACACATGTGACATGTGTATTCATGAAACCCAATAGCAGTAGTGACAATGAAGGCGAGTGGATTCAGGTTTCTAACCACGGATCCTAGAAGAACGATGATTAGATGGATCGTAAAATAGTCATCTGTGCCCATGATATTATATGTGCATGCCTAAATTGACCAAATACTTTAGAAGATGTAGCCGGTACCTCTACGTCAACGGCTCAACCATCCCCTTCCTAGAAGAGAAAGCATCGGCGGTGCAAGGGAAAAAATTCCCCCACCCATTCCATCGTCATCCTATACTCTTGGCGACTTCATTCCCCCCAGAGATAATGATTCTCCCAAAAATTTGTCCAGTATAGGATGATTCTTCATGTGACAGTCAAGGGTATGCCTCAGTTAACACCATGGAGATGGTAAACCCCTAAATAATTTCTGATGGTGAGGAGTGCTAGGTGGATCTTCCCAATGTTCCCAGCTGTCATCAGCATCAACGGAGCCGCGACAATATGGTTCAACAAATTTCCTCAGTCTGTATTTCCAGAAAAGCTGGGCATGATACTGAAATGAGGTAGCATGCCCAGCGTAGATCTCATCACACGTAACCCTCTCTTCTAGTGTAATCAGATCCCCCTCCACCCCCATTTGTGTTTCTTGATTAGGTAGAGCCACCTCAACCACACCATGACCAGCCACACTCTACTATGTACCAGTCTCAGTCATCTGGACCACATCCGTTAGTGACTCCATAGACTTCAACTAGTGTGAATTAGGATATTTCCAGCACCAGTCAGCCGACGGTTCAGTTGGTGGGGCCCACCATACCTTCTGTTACAGAGCATCCTCCTGTATACAGAAGCTCACGCTTTTCACAAAAGTATTGTATCCTAAAAAACCTTGCAATAATTCCAGAAAGGCTCTCCAACCTTGAGTCCTTTCTCTTGTTAGAAGATATGCACAAAGCCCATGACGAGGATTTAAGAAGCCCCCTCCAGTTGGAGATGGAGGTAGTTGCCGCAGAAGCCTTCCATGCTGAGGAAGTCGAGCATGCTGAATATCAGGCCATCATCTCATTGTCAGGAGAAGATGATGGCTCGCCCATACATGGGAACATCTGCCCACTATACATCACCAGCCATTTCAATGGTGTGGATGCTTTTTCCTATCGTGTAGACATAGGCTCTAGGATCAACCTAATTCTGACTTGGACAATGCAAAAATGAGGGTTGTTTGAGGATAATCTGAGTCACTATGACACGAAAATTCAAAGTTATGATTGGAAAGAACAGACACCAGTCAGCAATATCCGCCTGAAGACCCAGTTCAGTGGCCTAGTTTCCTACACCAATTTCATTGTTGTATCTCGAGAAACATCCTACAATGTGTTGATGGGCATGTCATGGGTCCACCTTCATTAAACGGTTCCGTAATCGTATCATCAGTTCCACATGTACTCCCTTAATTGTTGAGTGGGAGTACTTCAAGGTTGTGTGTATCCCTTTGCTTATTGTCAAGACCTCTATCTAGATGTTGACTATTACAAGATCAAGGTAGGATAATGAGGTTTCACATGCTACGACTGCGACCAAGCCGTGGACATATTTGGATGATGCCTACATTTTTCCAATCCACCAATTGGAGGCTATAACCCTGGACATGGGACAATTATTCACTGTTTTAGGAACGAGGGGGGAACACATTACCATGTTTAAGCAACTTTGGAAGATCACCTCATAATCCTACAAGAATTAATCTCAGGTGTTCCCAGAGCCCCCTACTCCCTTAAGGTATTGGGATGTTCACCCAGTGGGAATGACAATACGACATACTTTCTTGTTTCTCTAGGATGGGATAAACTAGATTAAGCTGATGAACCACTATTACTTCAATGTCATAATGTGTGGCCCCTTGGGCCGAAGACCAGATGGGATCAGATCGATAGCTTTCATCCCCATGGTTTCAGCAGGACAGGAGTCCCCCGATGCAGTGTCCACCGCTGCTTAGGCTGGTACCAGTATCAAATTGGGATCTGTTGACTCAGAAGAAACTCCTCCAACCAAGGATCCCTCATCTATAATTGAGGAAGAGTATTTAGAGGATTCTCATACATCTATTAAATAGGGTGTATCCACCACAGTCGATGAATTGGTATAGATGAACCTCAGTAGTGAGGCAGATCCAAAACCCACATTGATTAGTGGCGGTATGCCCATTGAAGAGAAAAAATGGTACATAAACTTCCTGAAATAGCGTCATGATGTATTTTCTTGGAGATATAGTGAAATTTAGAGGCTAGATCCCAAGGTATCCATCCACCGCCTCAGTCTCCCAGCAAATCACTGTGGGTTTAATCAGCCTCCTAGAAAAATACACCCTTCCCACAGTGCCCTGGTCGAGGCTGATGTTGATAAGCTCATCGGGACAAATTTAATCAAGGAGGTCCAGTACCCCAGATGTTTAGCCAACATTTTTCCCATCAGGAAGAAGAAAAGACAGATCAGAGTCTGCATCGACTTCCAGTATCTCAACCGTCATTTCCCAATGGATGATTTTCCCCTCCCTTTGACAGAATTATTAATTGATGCTACAGCTAGGTTCCAAGACATCCCCTTCATAGATGGATATTATGGGTATAATCTTATTTGAATGGACCCCTAGGATGATTATTCTACGACCTTCAGGGAACCACAAGGTACTTTTTTTTACCAAGTCATGCCCTTCGGTCTAAATAATGTAGGTGCCACCTATCAACGGGCTATGTATCACATATTTAAATAGATCCTTAAGACACTAGTGGAATGCAACATGGAAACTATGTTTGTAAAATATTTCTAGGGTCAGGACCATCTCAAATACATTTATAAAGTGTTCTGCTTCCTTCATTTTTTCCACCTGAAGATGAACCCATTGAAATGTGCCTTTGGGTTCACCTATAAGAAGATTCTTGTCTTAGTTGTTAGATATAGGGGCATCGAGATTGACCTTGAGAATATCAAATCCATTATCAGAAGCTTTGAGAATTCCAAGTCCACTTTTCATACATATGCTGATTCATTGAGAATCTAGTCGGTATGTGTAAGACCTTTTATCGGCTCATAAAGAAAGGAAATTTTTTATCAGTGGGATTAAAAATCTCATATTTCTTTTGAGGAAATCAAGCAGTATCTGCTCCAGCCTCCGATCATAATTCCAACTACCTCTAAAAAGCCACTGGTACTTTATGTGACCGCCTTGGAACAATCTCTCGATTCCCTTCACTCTGAAGAACAACTAGGGCATGGATAATAGTCTCTACTACCTCATCAGCACGCTCCTTGATATGGATAAAAGATACTCCCCTATCGAGAAGAGATTCCTTGTGCTGGTATTCACAGTATATAAATTGTTACATTACATGTAGAAACAAGAGGTATAGATAGTGTCTCGAGTGGATCCACTGAAGTACATCCTGAACTGCCCATGCTGACAGGCCATCTAGATCGGTGGGTAGTAATCCTTTAGCAGTTAGACATTAGGTTTTTCCTTCAGAAGTATATTAAGGGGAAATAATTAGAAGATTTCCTTTCCGCACATCCATCTCTCGCTGAACAATCCCTGGACAATGATTTTCCCAATGATGAAATCATCTCAGTAGTCCAATCCATTCTGTGCTGGAAAATGCACTTTGATGGTGCTTCCATGAGCCCTACCGGTTGAAGGCTCAATGAACCTAGGCTCAAAAGATTAGGCCTTTGTGTCATCTTCATCACTCCAACACATGTTATCCTGCCGTATTCATTCTAGATGATAGAATCCTGCCCCAACAATGAGGCAGAATACTAGGCTCTCATAACTGGCCTCAAGATGGTCCTTGATATTGATGTTCCCCAGTTACATGTGAAAGGGGACTCTAAAATATTCATCAAGAAGATCGACAGTGATAATGTCATCATAAATCCATAGCTCATACCACTGTTTGAATGAACCTTCTACCTGATGGCCCAATTCCCATATTAGATAAAAGATACTCATGTACCTCCGTCCTACAATGGTCAAGATGACACCTTTTCTAGCCTAGATGCATCACTTGCAGAGCCTGAGTAAGAATATTTGATTATCCATGTGGCACACTAGGGATTCATCGCTCTCATCACTCCAGATGACAATGACAACCCGCAGGTAAGCCACCTTACCACTGGAACCTCCATGATAGTACCTCTAGGTCTTCTAGATTCAGTGATTGAAGTGAATCCCGACTGGAGAACCTCTTTTGTAGAATACATCTAGAACAGTAATCTCTCAGTTGATCGATCTGAGCGCGAGCAAATCTGATGTCGTGCATTCCATTTTACTCTCCAGAGTGGTCCCAGTCTTAAGCAGACACTCTTAAAGTGTGGGTTTGATGGAGTTATCCTCTATTGCATTCGAGGAGCTAGGATTTCTCAAGTCATGCAGGAGGTTCATGTCAGTTCCTATGGGGATCATCAGACCGGAAAAAAACTATCTCACAAGATACAAAGACTAGGGTATTTTTGGCGATCCATGATCTGTGATTGCATCGAGATTTCCAAGAGGTTACATGCATGTAAAATTCATGAAAACTTTGTGCATTAGCCTCCAAATCATATCCACACAACCAAGTACTCTTGGACCTTTGCGGTCTAGGGACTCAATGTGATGGGACCATATCCACTGGTGATATCTCACCAATGCAGGTTCATCATGACTTCTACAGATTTCTTTTCCAAGTGGACAGAAGCGGTTCTTCTCAAGTAGATCAAGGACCATTATATCATTGAATATTTGAGCTCCAATATCATATACCGGTTCGTAGTCCATCACGTTTTTCTCACCGATAATGACACCAACTTTCGATTGGATGAGTGGATTAATTGTATGCCAAGTACCACTTCCGTTATGACCATACCTCCCGATATGAGGAATATGAAAATGGGTAGAATGAGGCATTCAAAAAACCCCTCTCTAACATTTTGCAAAAAATGGTTTGTTAGAACAAGAAGAGTTGAGTGGAATAGTTCCCCAATGCCCTTTGGACATACCAGATGACTACTCTTAATTTGACACAGGTGACCCCATACTCCATGGTGTATAGAACAGAGGTCGACTTGAACATCGAGATTCAATTGCGTTCACTATGCATAGATGTCTATGATTAGCAAGCACTGGATAAAGTAGATAAAATCCATCTGGCTGAATTGGAAGCATGTGATGAGAAAAAGCCGCATGCCCTGCAAAATCTGGAAAGGTATAAGAAAAATATAGCTATATCTTTCAACAATAAAGTTCACCTCCACTCTTTCTTGCAAGGTGAAATGGTTTTGGCCTTGAGAACACTAATGATACTTGGATGAAAACCACCCATGTTGGAGCCCAAGTTAGAAGAACCTTACATTATTCTCAAGGTTTGTCCCAATGGTGCATACTCCCTAGTTACCATGGATGGTCAGCTTATAACTCCTCCCACCAATGCCAAGTTCCTCAAGAAATAATTTTCCTATGAAAATGAGGTCCTACATGACTTTAAAATATCAGGTCCTACATGACCTTTAACTGTTATGTCCCATATGACATTAAACTGTATGTCATCCCAAAGGACATTAAATGCTACCTAGTCCCACACGACGTTAAACTGTTCCATCCATAGTACAGAACATTACAATGTGTGGTTCCTCCAAACTAAAGGATGTAAAACTATTCAGCACTTGTCTTGCATGACGTTAAACTCTGAGTTCCAGATGGACCTCATGTCCCGCATGACATTAAACTGTATGTTGTCCCGTAGGACGTTAAACTGTATCTGGTGCTGCATGACTTTAAACTGTTATGTCCCACATGAAATTAAACTATATTCCATCCTGTAAGATGTTAAACTAAAATAACAACGTATGGATTGATTCCCATCCTCATGGGATACGTAGGAACGCTCAGACGCTTCGTCTTGAGTCCATCCCTGAGTTTCCTCCTTAACTTTCCCCATAGGTATAGTTCTCTTAGAGGATCCTACATGGTGTCGTGTAGGCTTATTTGGCCCCACTCATGTGAGGATTACAATGATTGCACCATGTTCTCCCCTCCTTGTTCTTATATTCTCCCACATCCTCACTACACGAAGCTAAACAACATGACCTTCAAGATCTACATATGGCTTGATTCCCATCCTTATGGGATATGTAGGAATGACCTGACATCTTATCTGTTGGCCCAAAACCATCTTAAAAATCACCCCTAAGGTTATAAAACATGGTTCGGTGCCTGATTTTTCCCTCATTTACGTTGGATTCATCATGACCGCACTATATATCCCATTTCCTGGCGATCTCCACCTCTTTCACCATCCTTTTTTACATTAAATTTCACAGACACATTTATGCTTCACACATTCCCTGTACTTGGGAGTCTATCATATTTCATATCCAAAGGACCCCCAAATAGTATGGATACATTTCCTAATGGATCTCCTTTCATTTCAGGCCAATACCCTTGAGGAACTTGAACGAAAAGTTGATATAATTCCCGAGTTGTGAATATGGTCAGCAGTCAACGCTCATTTGTTGTTCCCATTTCAGGTCACATGATATGGATACTGTTTTTCGAACCTAGTCAATAACTCTCCTTTTTCATTATCACCACCCCCATATGTCCAAAATATTATGTGTAGTGGTTTATTTTTCCCCATTTTCTCTTCATGATTCGGTCTTCCTTGGGAAGGAGTGTGAGTCAAGATGTCGTACCCCTATATGTTGGGGAGAGCCAAGTCCTACTACTTGTTTTCTAAACTGCAAATTGATCATGTGGGCTTATGAGACGTGGTAAGGCAATACCCGCATGAGGGGTTAATGGATATAGTTGGCCGGGACTCCCAGCCTTAGGTCCCTCGACCGTTTGAGCCCCCTGGCCCAAGTTCTCATCTAGGATTGTGTTGTGTGGTATGGACTCACGAAGTCATTCATGTTGAGATATTTTTCTGTGCCACACATATCCCCTTGAGACACCCCCTCCTTCATCTATCATCCTTTCTATGAGCATAGGTCCCTCCATGCTTCATGTTCCCCATAATTTGGGTTTCTATCATCTTTTATATCAAAAAGGACCCCCAAAAAACATATATTCTTGTCCCGAGGGCTCTCCTACCATTTCGGGCTAACATCCTTGAAGATTTAGAGTGAACAATTGATATAAGTCCTATGTTGTGAATGCGGTCAATGGTCTATGCTCAATTTTGTTTCCCCAAACTTTGGTCACATAAATACAGGTACTGCTCTATGAACATGGTCAATAGTTATCCTCTATCATTGTTTCCATTTTGTGTTTTTCCACATACACAATGATTCTACCTCTCCACTAACATTTCCATTGCATATAACATTAAAATAGGCATCTACAGTCTGAACCCTATGACCTTAAACAAAGATCACCATCTTCCTCACCGCAAGACGTTAAACTATGAACTGGTTGGGACTTCCTATTTCAAGTCCTTCAACCTTTTTGATCCCTTGGCCCATGTTTTCATTCAGGATTGTATGATGTGGTATGATCTTATGGACTCATTCACTTTAGGCCACTCATCGTTCCATACACATCCCTCATTGGGGTACCTTTCCCCTATTTATGTCCTTGCTTCATGACGTTAAACTGCACAACATCCTTCCTCAGAATTACATGTGGCTTGATTCCCATCCTAATGGGATAGGTAGGACCACCCAAACAACTAGTATTCAGGTCAAACCCCATCTCTTAGAAACCTCTTTATCATTCTTCCCTCTTGGCCTGAGTCCTTCTAGGGGAGGGGTACATGGTGTGGTATGGGCTTATGTCCCCATTCACGTTGGGTTTGTAACAACCACACCACATACCCCTCTCTCCTAAGAACCCTTCTCTCCCTTTACCTACATTTATATTTTCAAGTCTGATGATCTTATGTTGTACATCTCGACCCTCTTCGGTGCTTCACCAATGTTCCCAGGATTACTCTAGTTCAGAACCTCGTGTGTTGGATTATTCCTGGACAAGCTTCACCCATTTTTCAGGATTCGTGTTCCCCTTCATTTGTTATTTTATTATCTTTCACATTTGAAGGGACCCCTAAATAGCATGAATGCTCGGACCAAGGGCTCTCCTATCATTATGGGCCAACGTACTTGAGGGTTTTGAACAATAAGTTGATACAAGTCCCGCGTTGTGAATATGGTCAATGATTGACACTCATTTTTTGTTCCCATTTCAGGTCACACAATATGAATGCTATGTTTCTAACATGGTCAACAGTTATCCTCCATCATCATTCCTACCCCATCAATCCTTAAATTTTGGTTTCATGATTCACATAATTTTCCACCTCATCATTTCCAAGTAGAATTTCGATACTCTTGGTAATATCCCTTAGTGCACATTTTCACGTTAGGAGGACAAAGCTGAGGTAAGGCATCATTCAGGGCTCTTTACTAACTTTCCCTTTATGTGTATCCCATGTGTTGCAAAGACCTCTTCTGCCCTTGTTTCCCACACCGTGTTTGACTCATGTGGGCTTAGGGATCAAATTGAGGTCTGAGCTCTCTTGGAAGAGTTTCACTTCTTTATGGTCCAAGCTATAAGACCTTTAACTAATATCTCTTTATACGCTCTATCTGTAGAGATACATATGGATTTAATACCATTCTCATGGGATATGTAGGAACTCCCAGACACCTTGTCTTTGGGTCCAGCTCAAATTACACCAATTATCTCTTCTATTAAACCTCTAAGGCCCTGACTCTTATATGATTGTGTGGTGTGGCGTGTGTGGGATTATTCCCTCATTCACATTGGGTTTGAAATAGATACACCACGTACTCCCCTTATAGGAGCTAGTCTTACCTACCTTCTATCCCACATGACATTAAACTTTATGTCATCTCGTTTGATGTTAAACTGTATATGGTCCTACATGACCTTAAACTATTAAGTCCTGCATGACGTTACACTGAACTCTAATAACTATGTATGGCTTGATTCCCATCCTCATGGGATAAATATGAACACTTGGAGGTTTCGTCCACAGGTCCAAACCCATATTTTATGACCATTATTGCCCCCTCGACCCAAGGTTTCTTCCTCAAAATCGCATGTGGTGTGATGTGGGTATCATCTTCATTCACATTATGTATGATTTATCATGTCATGAACATTACCCATATGGTCCCACATGACATTAAACTGTGGTTTCTTTATTTCATGAAGGTAAAAATCACCGGTTGGTCCTATCACATGTCCCTAAACTGTGACATTATCGTCTTGGCCTCATGATAAAAAACAACACTGCATCGTGATGTACTCACTCAAGGGGAAATCTTGTTGGGTATTGGTCATCCACCATACCATTTTTAAATTCCTGCATGAGGCTTGATTCTTGTAAAGATACAAGGATTCTCTGTCCTAGGTTTATTGCTTCACAAAAAAACATACATCTACCATAAAGGACAAACAATATCTTTCAAATGCAACTTCTTTTGGGTTGAGGGCCAGACCCGCAAAACCTTATTATCCCTAGCACTGTTAATTTATAATGATATATCTAGAACTACATATTTCTTGATTCCCATACTCATGGGATACATAATAAGGCCTAGACATATCATCTTTGGGTCTAGCCCTAGTAATTTTAAAATCCATCCACACCCTTTTTCTTCGGACCCTTGGACCGTACTCTTTATCTTAGGAAGAGGTTATGTGAAGAGTGCCTCTTGGTGGTATCATTCTTATTGTGATATATACCATGCCGCATGTCCTAATTCTGGGTAACCATGTAATTGTAAGTCTACCTTGAACAAGTTCAGGATTCCCTATAATAACTATGGGATGCGTTAGGTCCCTCACCAGAGAGGATTTCCCTTACCCACGTTGGTCTTTGGCCACACCGTTCTCAAGAACTAAATTTGGATTGATTCCCAGTTTCATGGGATATTTAGAGATGACCATGAAATTCACCTAGGGCCCTTCCCCAGGGTCATTAACCCTTCTGGCCTTTCAGCCTCGATCTTGGTCCAGGCAGTATGACCTTTAAACTATGTGCATCATCATCAACATATGATGTTTTAAACTATGTGATTATCATTGTTATTTGTATTAAATAAAGCTACAGATCATTCAAGGTCCTTAACATAGAGTTCCTGTTTGAAATTATGATTGATCCCTGATTAGACTGATGCACCCACCTAATATGTTTCCACCACGATGGTGTAATTTCAGGAGTGTTGGACTACATTCAAACAACCAATCACTCCACCCTCCACACTTTGCATGCCCTTTGTTTGGATCCTCATCCTATTTCATGTCTAAAATAACCCCTGGATTGTATGGATGCTCGGCCTATGGATTGCCTACTATTATGCGCCAAAATTCTGGAAGACTAATGGATAACATTTTGAGTCAGGCCCCGTGTTCCGAACATGGTCAACAGTCATCCCTCATTTGTTTTCTCTATTACATGATAATTAAATATAAGTACTCTATTTTGAATACGGTAAACATTTATCCTTCATTTTCACACCACCCCCACAATGCTTAGAATCTTGGGTATCATAATTTACACCTACCATTCTCCTATGTTCAGATTGATTCTAACACCCCTGGAATTACCCCTCTCGTGCCCTAGAGAATGTCGGGAAGATGACACATTGATTATTCTAAGACATTTGTTCTCCAATCAGGCATATCCCTTTCTTCCCGAAAAACTGAACTGGTTGTTAAAACCCCAGATTCCCGAAGCTTGGTGTTCAATCTTATTTTCGGATGGAATAACGTGGTGGTCATCCCTTATTTCTCACGTCAGGCCTAACCCATGTGAGCATAGGGATTGATCACTAGGCATTTAAAGAATGTGAAAGATTTGAAATAGGTCGAAACAAATAATGGAACTCATGTATTCATCTAGTATAAATAATCAATGCATGAAATCATATTAAAAAGTTACATGCATTACAAAACCTGAGGATGAACCCCTCCCATGGATGGGTTAACCCCATTAAAAGAGAATTGCAGATCTGCCACTCTCTGGCATGTGGAACCCAGGATTCGAAACCGCCTATTTAGTTCCCGATCCTCCTCATATGAAAGGGGGTGTTTTTTGTCACCCGTGATTCGGGCCCACTCTTTGTCGCTCTAGACGATACCCATCTCCTCGGAGGCTTTATTCATCTGTTCTTCGACTTATCCCAGATGGTCCTTCAGCTATGATATAAGGTCTGATTGCACATTGAGGAAAGAGGAATGCTCATATTCTCTTACCTACAGCCATTGAATCTCATTTTCAGCCTCTTAGAGCCTCTTGATGTTCACCTCTTTTCTCCTCTGCAAACCCACACCATGGCCATGGTCATATTCCCAAATCTTCTCCGCCATGATATCTCGGACGAGCATGTGAGGACGTTGGGAATCCACTCCCCCTGGACATAGTTCACGCATCCGGGACCAAAGCCCCCACATCTAGTCTATCCATTTTTCTTGGGGGGTCTTATTGATGAATCTTTTAATAAGCTTCCTTAACCAGAGATGGGTGATTTTTCTATCCTCCTCATCATAGTTTGTCTCATCCCGATCGGCAAGGTCGATAGGCTCATATGCAAGAAATTATCTCAAGAACTCATCAGTAGGGTCTACATCTAGTGTCTGGTTTGGTATTCTAGGACCCTTGATGTCTGATCGATCTTCATCGTCAGACCCCGCCTTGATGTTCTCTGGATCTGTCCTACAAATGGTCCCACCAGTGATCAGGAGAGTTGTAGCTTGGTCAGTTTGGGTATCCCCCTCCACGACCACCAGAATCTCCCTAGGAAAGGAACCACCATGAGTTCCAACCATACTTTCCTAGGAATCCCACTCTATTTGAATAAATGTTAATACAAGAGTCACACAAGCATTAGTTAATCTGATCAATGGATGATGATTACATATTCTGTGAAGAATACTTACATAGATCAAACTGTTGGTCACTTTCTTGGGGTTTTTCCATCGGAACCCCGAAGGGTGGACCTCAATATATTTTAGGGAACACCAAAGGTTCCGGAAGGACCACCTTGGGTGTCATGGAACCTCCTGACATGATAATTGTCTCAACCATGTGTGCGTATCCCGAAGTTCATGCAGCTGTATCTACTATTGAGCGGGAGCGGGTTTTGCGAATAAGGCCCTCCTAAATATTTCAAATATCAATTGAGAAGTCCTAGATGACTATGATGAATACTCTGGGGAAGTAATTTAGGATTTTAATTCAAGGTCCTCTATAAATTCTTCTAACTCTGGTCTGAATCGCCAATCTCACCCCCCTCCAGATAGCAACCTCTACCAGCCTCTTCCCCCAAGGAGGACTCATTGGAATCTACTGGTAGAGGGAAGAGCTCCCTCAATTACTCAACCAAAAACTATGGAGGGGTCATTCGATCCAGAAACACCTTTACCTGAAACTTCATTGGACGTGAGGCACCCCGGGAGTGCACAATGTCCTCCAACTTAGCCATGTATTGCTCTGCCTCTGCCTTGGATACTGCAAAGCTAGCCCAGACAGGGCCGATCCTCAGAAAATCCATCCCGAGATAGTTCAGGTGTTTCCACATCTCAAAAAGGCTGAGGGACATTATTTTGACATCCCATATATCCCAGGACTCCATGAAGACTTCATTCTACGACATGTCTATATGATGCATCCGCTTTCCCGGATCCCGGGTGGATATCCTACGAAACCCCATGGGCAGCCTCCCCTCCGGATAACTCTACTCCTTTGGGACCTCTGGGTTGCCACTACCTCCTCTCTTTCAACCAGTGTGGGACTCACTACCACTACAACCCCTCCACCATGAGATTTCCTTGCCACCTTCGAGCCCTAGCCTTGGGGTTGGAGAGGCACCCCATCTCTGGCCAGAATGGTTGGCTGCTTCAACATCTCCTCTAGGTAGGCCACCTCCCAGCTCTTGGTGTACTTCTTCACCAGCACAAAGATGGCTGTGGGTGGAGGCTGCTTAATCCGCATCTTCCCATCCTCCTGCTTAAACTTGATCCACAACTTCCACATCACACACAGGTTCTTCTTGTGGGGCACCCCAAGTAGACTCCTGTGGTCAACCATTGCATAAACTGAAACTACCTTGCAAATCAGTTTGAGGTGTATGGATCATAGAGGAACTTGTGGTCAACCAATACCACTAGTGCTCCACCCTAAAAGGCTAGAAGTTAGGATCAATTCTCTTCTGTTACTTGATTATAGTCATTGAATACAAATGTAGGAAATGGGAACAGGTGGATATTGAACTCATTTAACATTCTGAACCGTTTCAGCACTAATTTCACAATCATCTTCTACGGAAAGCTCTGTACAACATTCAAAATGGACGGGGGAAATTTGATCCTAGAGGGGAAATGGGGTTCAGATATCCATAGATTCCCCTAATATGTGCCACTATCCACCCATAATGGAGGTGGAATGACCCACATATCCTCGATGGCTTCCTTCCCTTGATGATATGCCAAAAAATCTTTTACAACATGGCGAGCATTGGGACCCCGAGGTTGACCTGTCCCCTTGTCACCAACATGCATGCAATACAGAACATTCTCAGCTGCATGCCCATGTTAGTGTCCCTCACTGGTGGGATCCAGACACATATAAGTGCCACAAAGAATGCAACCAACCTGAATACCAGTTGCTTCTCGGTACTGATGCTCAATCTCAGGATTTACTCCAGCTTTCCTAAAAAAGTTTCTAGTATGAGTGATCCTTTCTTCATTGAGCCCCCTTCGGGAAAGTCTGAGGCCTCACAAAGAACTGCTTATTTTTTAGGATGTTCAAGAACTGCTTGAAACACCATTTGAAATGGACATCCCTCATCGACTTATTTTCATCTCCTGACACCAAATTCATCAATGCCATTTCCATTGGTGGCATCTTCTCAAGATATTCTCACACACCCACAACAGGGATGAACTCATCATATATTTCCCCAAGTATTGGAACCCCCTAAATCTGGTGCATATCCCATAGGCTGATGGAAACCTCCCCATGGTGCAAATGGAAGGTATTGGTCCTTAACGACCATCTACTCATCAACTTCTGAATTAGTTGCTTCGGTTGATAGATATGAATTTGGGAGGCCCAAGCAGCCTCATATAGAACCACTCGCCTCAACTCTTCCCCAAATTTATTGCATGAGCCACCTACCCAGTAGGCCTAGACCCAGTGATCTATGAAGTACCCCCCCTCGCGTTTATCCCACTCATCATTCATCCCATTCTCTAGTTTCCCTAGGGATTCCTTAATAATAATATGGTATAGTGGGGGAGATGTCTCTTGCTGTAGTTCCTTCCTGTAATCTTTTTTCACATGATTTTATAGATAGTCAGCATTGATAAGTGTGAAGTCCCCCCAGACATGGCTGTCAGCCACTCTGAACCATTAGCACTGGCATCGCGTGCTCCAGAACCAATAATCCGACTCATCCCTTCTCGTTTCAGTGATGAAGACGCCATCCCTCAGGCCAAGGCCATATAGGGGTAGCCTTCGGCACAATGGATAATTCTTCTGGATTTCCGACAACAGATCCACCAGAGTTATGGTTATAATGGATTCGTACAAACTCCCCTATACTAGAGATATCAACCATTTCCTTCCTCCATGCAGCATCCTCAAGGACACCATAGCAGCCTCCTGGCGAGCCATTCGGGTTTTTGAAATCTTTACCTTTTTGGTTCTGGTTCTCGAAGCACTTTCACAATGCCTGTTCATGAAGCCCGTTCACAGAGCTTGGTCTGAGAAATGAAATCACACAGCCGTATCCCAACCTTTATGTGAAATCCATAGTGTGCACCACCGTAAATTTGAAGACTCACTTTTCTCTATGAAGTAGAAATTCAGATTTGCAGAGAGAAATCACACAGTACACAGAGCTTCGTGAATCGAGATAGATAATGCCCAAATGAGGAAGTGAGAAATGAAAAAAGAGAGTTAATACACCACTATTTATAAGCTAATACCCCTTGTGCTTTGTGGTGCATCTGACCATGGTGAGCTTCGTAGCACTCTCATCCCGCATGTCACCTCTCTACCTTGCGATCCTTCTTCGCGAGCCTTCTTTGCGATTGACCATAGAGTTTTTATAATTGACCCTCAGACTTTGAACATCATTTTTTCCTTTTCTCCATGTCTGAGGATGGGATTTACTTGTACCAAAATTTTGGATGAGGAAGAGAAAATGAAAATCCTTGGGGGCTTCCCCATGAATCTTGTTCGTGGAGACCCACATCATTGTGGCTGGTGCAAAGTGACCCCCACCCTTAAAGCCGCTATAGATCAAGGAGGAAAGAGAGTCCACGATCCAATTGATTTTTTAAAATCCTCCATGGAGTAAGAAGGCGAGGGGATCCACAATATTACTGACCTTTGTGAAGCCGTCGTGGAGCAAGGAGGCGAGAGGCTCCACGATTCTATTGATGTTTGCAAAGCTACCGCAGAGTAATGAGGCGAGAGGCTCCGCGATCTGATTGACATTGCTGAAGACACTGTAGAGAAAGGAAGAGAGAGTCTTCATGGTACAATTGATGTTTTTGAAGCCACCATAGAGCAAGGATACAGAAGCCTCTGTGATCCGATTGATATTTGTGAAGCTGTCATGGAGCAAGGAGGCAGGAGGCTCCATGAGTACAATAATTTTCCACATGGCATCATGCCAAGTGACCCCTGGCTCATGCCACCTCTTGCCTATAAATAATGGGCTCCACCTAATCTCAGAGGATGGATACTCTGACCTTTTACCTTCTAATCTCTCAAATCATGAATCACTTTCTGCTAAGAAAAAAATGAGCTCTTCAATGTACTATAGCATCACGAAGTGCCTTTCCCTTGGATTAAACATAGCCACTCTTTAAAGAGGGATTCCCTTCATTGATCCCATGGGCCTCTGTAAAGGAAGATATCCCCATGGGGACTCAGGTCATCATGGAACACTTATTCTTCACGAAGTACCCTCCATGCACATGTAACCCACATGTTAAGGCAGGGTCACTGTGCTTCGCGAAGCACACTGCTTCACAGTGCTATGCTTCACATGGAACCCTTGTTTTGCGAAGCACTACTCCGCGAAAGACATTAAATTTCATGAAACACATTCCATATGAACCTATGCCCTATTCCTAGTCTAGGAAGCTTCACTTTGTGAAGCATACCCCTTCACAAATCCCCTACATCACATGGAGCACTAGAGCTTCATGAGGCGTCTTCTTGTGAACCCCTTTGCTCCACAACCCCTTTTCCTATGCGACCCTCTATGATTGCATTAAGTGATTTAAATGTCCCTTGGGCGGTGCTTCACATTGAGTTTTTTAGCCTTATTCTTCTTCACATAGGCACGCTAACAATTATTTCTTCTTTTCATAGCCACGTTAACGTGGACCCCTCAGTGGATCACTCGACGACACCCCTCACCACGACATTACCAATTCCATAACTTCCCCAAGGGGTGGGAGGTAATGATAATTTATGTCCGGGGGGGAGTTAACTTACCTCATCTGAGCTGCAGGATGTTAAATTTCCAAGCACCATCGTCCTCAGCACCTAACGTTAAACTGTGGCCTCACCCAGTGCCTTCTACACGGGGAGCCCCATCTTATAAATTATATGTACCCATTCGAACTACATGGGATTTGATCCTTGTCTCCAAGGAAAGGAATGTAGGAACCCTACTTGAGGTCCAACCCCAATTTATAGTAATATGTTGTGTTCCCCAACCAGTGGTAAGACGTTGGAACCCCAACCAGCGATAAGTCGTTGGAACCCCATTCAATGGTATGTTGTTGGAACCCCAATCATCGGTAATCCGTTGTACCCAACTAGTGGTAATCCATTGTAATCTGAAATCGACAGTAATTCATTGTAGTCCCTTTATTTAGGACCCATATCTCTAGTCCGTCCTAGTGGCGTCAAACCAACCTGGGCTGCTAACCATGCATAAGCCCCAATATATCATCCAGTCACCGTCCTCTGGGTACACCCCAATCCTATTCCCTCCATTTTGACCTACGTGGACCTTGAAACTATCCAATAAAAGGTACATAGGAATCCTCCCCAAGGTTCAAGCCCATAAACCATGTCTCATCCTGGTCTTTCCCCCAAGCCTATGTGATTTAGGAAGGTCATGCCCCAACTTGGAAGTTCTACTTCCTCCAGGTCCCCTCCATACGGGGTGCCTCCTTGTGTGTTCCATCGCCTCAATGAACTAAGCAGACTTTGATTCCCTACCATGGGGATATGAAGGAAGTATCTTTGAGGCTCTATACCAACTTCACCATTGCCCTCGCATCGGATCCATGTCGCACTCCATCCACTCTCAACAATCCACACCCATCTTGATTCTTACCCTGGCCACCACATCCTGGTGAAATAATGTCACCCACTCTCTCGCTGCTCCTAGCATCAGTGTTCCTTCCAGGGGTTGCACATATCTTATCTACTCCAGTCAGTTTTATGATCAGTCTGATCCATCTCCTCTATATTTTAAACTCGCTTCATACCCTGTGTTAAAAATTGTATGCTGAGGAAAATCTCAGAGACATTTTTGTGGCATATAATTCCCTGCATTCGACGTGGGATGCCTTGGGATTACTTGGACTCAAAGAAGCCCTATTATAAGGGGTAGAAACCCAGACACGCCAGTGTTCCAGTGTCCATACACGCCAGTAATGTCCAACGTGACTACTACCCCAACCGAAGGTTTCTGCCCTAACCGGACCCCTTGTAATGTCCTGATAGAAGCAATTTATTTAACTGGCGTCTATGAAGACATGGAACTCAGAAAAGTTTCAAGAATAAAATCTTAATCTATAAGGGAGACCCAAACTAGGTAATGAGTTCTGAGGATGAATCCATGGAAGGAGAGACATACATCCCACCATCCCATTTCAATCAGGGAGCAAACATCCTGGAACAAATGACAGATGCTGCCCGCCTTGGGAATGTGGGAATGCAGGAAAACAGTCAGTGTGTCATCCTCTAAAACAGACGGATGTGAGTGTCCTGAAAAAAGCGTCGAAAATAAGGAAATTGAATAGTTCAACATTTCATATGCATTAATTAATGGATTATCCAAGTTAAATGTTCCTATCAATATCTCCTGAAACATATATTCACATTTGTGATCAAATAATTAAATGACATAACTCTTTGAGATACCAATATTTTTAAAATAGGAACTATGAAATCATGAATATGAAACATGGAATTATGAACCTATATTAGTTAAAAATAAAAGGAAATACACTGGGTCATGTGAAGAATGAGATATATGTCAACTTTCTCATATGGTTAAGGATAAACCATTGTCACATATTTATGAAATCTGTAGAATAAAGTGGTTTATTCCAAAGTTCAATTTAGAGAAAATCAAATAGGTAATCTGTGAACTCATTTATTAAAATCAATGTGATTGAATACATATGAGAACTGATAAACATCCAACATGTTTTATCTTATGAACATTGAGGTCTTCATGATATGTCTTCATGAAGAAGAACTGGTGAGTTTTGGTCACTAATATAATATAATAAAGAAAAGGTGTATTGTGTATTGAATTATTAAAATATACCACTCACTATTAATTCACGAAGACCATGAAATATATATGTAGGAAATAATTAAAAAAATATAATAAGTATATTGCATGAAAAAATCCTGAAGGATTTGGTGGATTGATATTCATAAACTATAATTTGTGTTGAAAATTATATATCTTATTTATTATATGAATTGAGGAAAATGTCAAAATTAATAGACATATAAAACTACATGTTGATCATTATCACATGTCAGTTATTTTGAATTAGAAGTGATATCTTCTACTAATTGATTAAGATCACTATAAATGCCTTCATTTAATTGATTCTTCCTATTTCGTGGTAGTAAAATATGTTGAGCAACATGATCTATTAGATAATTAAATGAAATTCTAGGGATAAGTTAGATCATGTTTTCTATTTTTATAAGAAGAATACTTTAATAAATAATAGAACATTTATAAACAAATAAATTGATGACCCAATATTTATGGTATAAACATTGTTGTATGTGGGAAGTGGATGCTACATTCTCAACATTTCTCCATGAATTGTTTTGCATTTTTAATCACTCTATTTTATTTTTTATTACAAAATTTGTGTCATAAAATGGTTGGTTATATAAATGAGTATGTTTGTATACATACTAAAACCCAATAAAGATATTTATATGTCTTTTATTTTTTTTATATATGATCCTTGAATGTAGAAACATATAATTGATGCTTACATATTATATTGGTATGTGATGCATGGATCTCACCATGAATGTTCAATTAGTTTACTAATAATGGAAGTCTATATACATATACAATTTCTATATTACATTGAAAATTGAATCATTAAATTAAATTTTTTTTATAATTCATGATGATCATTTGATGATTCATTGATCATAGCATTGGGAAAGGGGAGAAAAATAAATTGTGAGCTCAAATACTATGAAAGGGTTATTTAAAATAGGAATTATGATGAGTAAATAAATTATAATAAATAATATATAAGGAATAACAAAAAAACATTTTATTCAATCAATAACTTGATTTCAAAGTATAATAATGGATAATAACAACATAGTAACTACAAGGATAATTAAACCAGAATCATTAATAATTAAAATGCATAAATCTATAAATTCACGTTCTTATAATAAAGGCCCCATCCAAAATATTATGAATCCTACAATCAAGTCTGTGTCCCACACAACATCCTTGAATGGGTAGGTATATACCAATTACCCAACTATTGAAGAATGACCATATTTCCCCAACCAATACATAATTCCAAATTATTTTTTGTCATGATACTAATAGTTTAATCAATAAGAAATATATAATTGAGCCACACCAATCACATTCACATCTAATTAATTCCTCATATATTTAATGATCTATATGATTCATAACCAAAATTCCATGTAAATCAATACTTATTCATATTGAATCATGAGTACATGGTATTTCCTTAGACAATGAAATAAAATTCTTAAAAATATTCCTTTAACTGATACAATATATAAAAAAAGAATATAGTGGACAAGACATCAATATTTTGGATATAATTCCATATAATTTCCTGATACATAAAATATTAACATGGAGGAGAGATTAATGGACAATTAAATCAAGGAGAGTGATAGAGAATGTAGTCATGGGAAATTTAATTTTTACAAAACCATAAATTAGTAAAATATGTATTAAGGGAAGTAATTAATCATAAATTAAGGTTTATATAGTAACAAAAAACATCTGATAAATAGAATAGATAAGTGATAAAATTAATTAATACCAAATACCTTATAACAATTTCCTATATTGATGTTATAAATCACATCTAAAATTCATTTAATTTTATTATGAAAATAGTAATATTTTATTTTTATAACATTTCAAAATAAAATTTCATGAATATTGAGAAAAATATATTATTTTAAAATAAACATGGAATAATGTAAGGGGATATTCAAAGAAAACAACATTCATTATGGAAATAAAATTCATTCATGTTGAATATTTTTAAAGGGAACATTCTTTTCACAATTTTGTAAAACATCAA
Source organism: Viscum album (assembly GCA_963277665.1). Taxonomy (NCBI): domain Eukaryota; kingdom Viridiplantae; phylum Streptophyta; class Magnoliopsida; order Santalales; family Viscaceae; genus Viscum; species Viscum album. The sequence continues at coordinate 659,921,092 of OY728132.1, forward strand.
GAAAATACCTTGTTTAGAAAAATTTTAAAAATACTTCCTATAAAACATTGGAAAAAATTTCAAATATAAAAGAAACAAACTTATAAAAAAATCATGTCCATTTAAAAAAATCCAAAAAATAATTTTAAGAACATGAATATGGAAGAAAATCATCATGGAATTAAAATAAGTAATAAGAACAATATTCCTTACATTAAACATACTTATTGATTCTTTATCAATTATGAGATGAAAAAGAAAAGAAATATATAAAACTAAAACAAAACAAGATTAAATTTAATTATATGGTAATTTATAGAAAATGATCATATATTTTTTCCTTGGTAAATATGAACATAAATAATCCTAGATCAAAATGAGATTTTGACAGAAATCCCTTACTTTATATCCAAATTTCATTGTATACACTCATATCATCTTTTAAATAAAATATAAATTTATTATAAATAATTAATTATAAAATATTATTACTTATTGTAACACATAATATTCCCTTATAACAAACTCATCATTTATTAGTTATATATTTTTCATTAAACTTTTCTTTCGAATAAAAAGTAGTCAGCTTTCCATGTATGTTTTGGCTTCATATTTATAGTCCTTTAACCATGGAAATTGTTTCATTATATTCATAATATTAACCATGGAAACATATTTGATAATTATATAACCATATATAATAATACTTTTAATGTGGTGTTGAAAAATGAATTATTTACTTTTTGGAGATGGTAGTCTGTACACACACATGAATAGTGTTTTAAATTTTTGATAGATTAAACAAAATAATGATAAATAATACCTGATATTTATAGAATAATAATAATTATACTAACCCAATACTTTTATAAAAATTTAAAAATGATTTTTAATATAAACATAGACAAATTACAACCTATCAATCATGAGGCCTATTATCTTTAGAAGACCAGGTTCATAATACATCAAAGTGAGGATAAAATAAAATACATTATTTTATTTTCCATTATGAGATCCTAAATCCTATAAATATAATAAAACAACATTGTATTACCTATGGAATACAAATAAACAACTGTGGAGGTAAAATTATTAAAAAAGAAGTAAGCATGATAAGGAATCATAATTTGTGACTCAATGGTATGTCTTGATATCATAAATGCAAATTCACATGCATAATAACATGGAAACATAACTTAAAGAGAACGAAATCATAATATCATAGAATCATTGTAAATTTGAAAGACATACAAAATTTAATATACATGTAATTAAAGGGTAACTATCATGACATAGCCCTAGGGTAGAGAGAGTATTATAATAGATTATGTTCACTCCCTAATCCCATACAAGACGTCTCATGATGCTAAAACATTACCCAATTCAATGGATGGAAATATCATTATTGAATAAAAAATAACATTCGTTTCTTGTATATTCTGATGTTTTTCTCATATGGACATTAATCATAAAACAAAAAAATAGTAATGACCCATATAAATACAATTGGTTACCTAATCTTCCCTTATATCATAATCCAAAGTAGATTCATAATGAAGGAATTTATGAAATTAACATAAGTCATGTTTTACCCCATAAAAGGAAGGGAGAGTGAGAAAGTTATATATTTATGAGACATATACACATATTTTAGAATCATTCTCTATCATTAAGGGTAATTTTCTTTGAGGAACAAAAAACTTATAAAAGGGTAAAAATATTAATGATGAACTTCACCTTTCCACTTTTAAAATCGGTTTAAAAAAAGTCAAAATAAATTCAAGGAATATTTTTATTTGATAAATATAAATGGGAATTTAAAAATTAGTCTTCAATGATATTTATTGTAGGTAATCTTGTATTCTTTGTATAAGTTAAAAATAATTTCTTCAACATTATGTAAGGAAAGTAAAAAAAGTACCCTATTCAGAAAACGACTCTATGAATATTTTAAACATTTTTAAGCAAAAAATGTTTCCAAATTTCAGTAATAAATAATTGGGGAATATAAAAAAATCCATATATAATTTTTATGAAGCATTTATTTGGAAGGAAAATTATTTCTTACTAAAGAGATAAATGAATTTCAATTTTATTAAAAATATTTACTCAATAATTTTTAGTTCCTATGAGAGTAAAATGGTTCTATTACTAGAAAAATTTATAAATGAAACTACAAAAAGAAAATTAATGTGATTTATTAGACAATTATAAATATCAAAACACTAGTATCCTAGAACATATGATTAGTTTATTACATTTCCAATAGTTACATGTAATATCATCCAATGCATTGAATAGTTTAGTATACTTTTTAAGCTATATATATATACACTTTAATTTCCTCATTAAAGTTTAAACAATAAAGTATGAAATGTGTTATTTAAAAATAATTATTTTCTCTATTAATATATCCCTTAATTTAAATAATAAAAAACATTATAATAACCTTATGAAAATAAAACATACAAAATAAGTGAGCTCAAATGATTAGTAAGGGTAAGAACACTCTAGAATATACCATGAAAAAATAATACCAAAAAATATGGAATGTTAAATAACTGAAAAATATGGAATTTAAATAATAACATGAAAATAACTGGGTAGGAATAATGATGATCAAATAAATCCAATAAATAATCACATAATTTCAAAAAATATCCATGGATAATATGAATAATCTAATAATCACGTGAACATAAATAACTAAACTCATAATTAGGGAATTTATAATTCTATACATCTAAAACATACTTTCAGGACAACTCACAATAATATTCAAATCTATGTGTAATGCCTATATAATTTGGCCAACTAATTTGTTTCATCATATCGATCAATGTTTCAAGGGGTTGTTTATAAACGACCCCCATCCATCACATAATTATTATAATTAGTTCCTCATATGAATGGGGTGACAAAAATTAAAAAAATAGTCATATAGAAAACATACATACAAATTGTTAATAGTTACCTCATTCAAATAAACATAACCATAATGAAACTAGAATAATATTGTGAATGGTAATAAAATTTTACATTCTTAATAAAACTGATCATATCCCACCTGAATAAATAATATGGATGATATCAATACTACATATCCCTATTATATCATAATTATAATAAATTGTTTATTTCGTTGATATATAGAAATTATATGAAGTGGTCCTTAAAACATTTTTGAGGAAAATAACCTTTTCATTTAGAAAATAACTTTTTTTAAAAAGTCCACAAAAAAAATTTAAAACAAATTTTTGTAAAAAGAACCTTTTTAATTTTAAAATAATCCTCAACACATTTAGTGGTCATGAAATTATGAAATTACATTCACTCCATACATGTCAAAAAATCCCCTTATATTTTGTAAAACCCAAATGGGCATTGTTTGGTTAAAAAATGAATATTAATTTTAAAATATTTTTTAGAAATTAAAACATGGGTAGAATATTATTTAATAAATCAATTTTAGAATTTTTAAATATTTTTTTGAAAATTTTTGTTTAAATGGTGGGTTGGTAAGAAAAACGATTTTTGACCAAATAGTTAAATGAAGTTGGATTATCATAAAAACAAGTTTTCTGTCTCTTGAAGTACCAAATAATAGAAAAATTGAACTATTACCCAACAAAAATATCAAATAACCATAATAGAATAAAATATATTTATCCTACGACTAAAATATATGATAATTCACCAAATGAGATACATTAACAAAAATTATCAGGAATAATGATGTCATTGTGAAATAAACCCTTACCACTTTGGTAACATTAGAATCATAATAAAAATGAAATAAATAATAGAAAATGAAACATTATATAACATGAATATAAATTTTTTCAAGGTATAACAAATCTTAATTGGAATTATATTAACAAAAAAAGGAATGAGTGGTGAATATGACATCTACATCACAAAAGTAAATGTGAGACAAAGAACCCTTAACTCTAATTTGAAATTAATTCATATCTATCCAAGAATCATTTAAATTGGATTTAATAATGTTATTATTATACAATTATATTTATAATATCATATATGATAAACTTAAAGACTTTTACCACATATTTATTAATAATATTAAATAATTATTATTGCTTTGGGTGTTAGTTTCCCTGTTTTCTAATGCATTCTTTGTTATGAAATATCTAGTTCTCATACGAAGGATACATATACATATAATAAAGAATGTGAATCATGTTATAAATATCTTATTTACTCATTATATGAAATTCTATAATAATTTATTATGTTAGAAAACTGAAAATTAATCACATCACTTCGAGGAGGTTGTAGGTTTCATATACGCACAATTGACTATATCATTCCCCAAATATATAGAAATGTATTAAAAATTTTGATTTATTAATTTTAAATAATTTATATAAATTAATATATGTGTCATATATATATTAAATTTATCCCTAGTAATTTCCATGAAACTCATATGTGAAAAAATAATTACTTCTCTTCGTGAGACGGTAGTCTTCTATACACATGAGCGAAATTATTGTTTTTTAAAAGGAATGTAATGTAATAAGTTATATGTGATTATAACATTAAATAAGTATAAATATATCACTATATATATATATAATAAAAAAATCAGACCATATGAGGATTGATGGATAATGAGTTACATCAGTTCACAGGGTTGTAGTCCGACATACACATGATCAACATTTTCATTTACAATTTTATAGAAGGGGATATGGATATATATTATGAAATACACCTAATAAAATCTCAGTATATGGGAGATATTATTGTTTTTATATTGTAATTTTAAGGCATTATTAAATGTTGGAAAAGAATAATGAAATAAAATGGGCATCAGTAAGCCTATTATCTTCTCTTAGAGAAACCTCTTTTGGATCTCTACTTATGAATGATAGGGTAGGTATTATGCAAGGGCTATAACTACTATAATTTGGGTAAATATATTGGGGAGATATTTTATCAATTTTCTATCTATAAAAGTGGATTTATAGGTGTGAATAATTGAGGGTAGTAAGTTACCTTTTATATGGATAAGTAGTGGAATTTTTGTAAATACCCATAACTATTCAATAATGGGGGGTCACACTCACCCCAAGGGCCTCCAATACTTAAAAATTATTTATTAGAGGTATTATTTGGTCTATAAAAAATCTAAATTGTAAAAAAAATTCAATGTGTTTTTCCAAATCGTTAATTTTACATAAGTTTACCTTATGTTTTAACCATTGTAACTTGTATATTTTTATTTGTATATGTAATTTATCTATTATAAATAAAAATTTAATCAAATAAGTTAGACAATTTTTACCATATAGATCTAATAATTCAATCTAGTTTATACAATATAATTTTTATTTTGGTGTGAAATTATTATTAACACAAGTACATGTAAAGCTCAAAGCCCCATTTTATCCTTAATCAGAGTAATTATTTTTTATAGTCATTTTAAATATTTATGAATAGAAATTTACTTTCCCATATATTATCATATAATTTATTCTGATTCATAATATGTAATATATTTTCTGAAATTTAAATCACAAAATTCAAATAATTCATTTTAATATTATTCCCGTATATGTATTGAAAAGCGGTTTTCCAAATATGAAAATTTCCAATGAATTAATGTTATAAAATATAAAATTTAGATTTTTTTTAAAAGTTTGGTGTCAAATCCACAATTTATTATTTAAATAGAAGACCTCTTTAGTGTGTATAGAGGGAGACCCATTAAATTTCCCAAAGGCCCAAGGCCAAGTGGCCTGAATACAAGGATTAAAAGCCCATTTTTTGGCCCAAAGGACCCCTCAGTGAATAGTACTGCTACAGTACCCACACAACTATAATACAATTGCCACTCTAGTACCTGATGCAGTGCCTTCGCTTCTACAGTGCCACCACTACTAAAGTTCCACCACTGCTGCAGTACTGCTACCATGCCCTACTATAGTACTACTATAGTACCGTAATTATTTCCCTACCCGGATTTGATCCTGGGTCTTTTGGATGCCAAGAAAGAGCCTATACCACTTGGGTATAGGCTTATTGGCAATATAAAATCTAGATGAAATTATTTCTAATGACCTAAATTAGTTAAATTTTAATGTAACACAACTATTCATTCTTTTTTAAAAAACTGAAATAATAATTATCATTGTAAATTATTTAAACAAAAATGTTGTTCATAAAAAATATTAGTATTTTTCACTATTAATCCTAAAATAAATATTTTAAAAAAATTATCACTTTGTAAACCAAGAATAATTTTGAAGCATATATTTAAAAAATGGTTTTTATTTTTTCAAATATATTTTATATCAGTGTTAGAAATTAATTTTCAATTATGTTCACAAAGTGAGACAAAATTTCCTTTTACAAAAAATAGAGTTTTTCTGATAATATTTTTTTCATTAAAATGGTTGTTATTTTGTTTCTATTTAATAGGTAACTATTTTATTTATTTTTTACATTTTAAAACCTTATAATTTTTATAATATAGTTATTACTATTAATACCCTTAAACTTAACATCTATTTTATAATGGACAAGTATAAATAATAATATTTGAATCTAGTGTCATGTTTCGTTTAAACACAGCATTGTATGTTGCACAAAATAACATATAGAATAAGTCGATTTAAAAATAAATACATGAAAAATTCTAGGATTGTTACATTCTCTACTAATTTTGGTGTTGTATTCCATATATTGTTTCGAATATGAAGTTCCTCATCTAGAGTATGGATGTGTTACATTCTACACCTTAAATAAATTTTGTCCTAATAATTTAATCTTTATCTCAATAGTCAATGGTTTGAAATTTTAATATACAATTATTCATACCACACATCATAAATATTATAAATAAAACATTATCTTGATAAGTGATGAATTTAATTATGAAATTAATATTTAATATCACATACTGGGTTAGAAAATAAGATAATATTGATGGAAACTGATGATTTTGACATTAAATGAAAGCATAAATAATTATGGAGAGTGATATAGATCCTTGATAAAAATAATAAGAATTATATAGATATTTTACTAACAAAAAATACATAAATCTACAATGAGTCAAGGGACCATTTTGTTCTTTAGAAATTATTATTCTAGGATTAAATTTTTGTTTCAATATCCTTATCCTGGAGTTCAGGAATTTGATTACCATTTGGGATAAGAACTTATTAAAAGATAATTTATTGACATATTTCTATTTTATAGGAGAAATTTCATCCTTTGGAAATTATTTAATCTTTTCCTACATCATCTATTTCTCAATGAATGGAATATTAAACTTGAATTTAATTTTTAAAGAACTAAAATTAAAATTCAATATATCATTAGATCAATATAAGAATGAAATGTCATTCCTTCTATATTTAGATATCATAAAAATAAAAAATGGGTAGCACAACTTATCTAATATAATACATTAACATTTAATACATCAATTGTAACTATTGAAATATATATTAATCTATTTCATAAATGGACAACCTTATGATTTCTATAAAATATGTCTAACCACATTCAATGTCCAAAACATCAGAAGGGAGGTCAATAAATAAACATCATATTACCCATACAACAAAAAATATGTGCTTAATGTTACATCCCAAATAGTTTAATACATTGATCACCACAAACCCTTAATGAAAAAAGCAATCTTTCAAAATTAAATCTTAGTTTTTCAAATATATTACATAAATCCAAACATTCAGTAAACTGAAGAAAAGATAACATAAACCATTAAACTAATAACCAATTTCAAGGTCACAAATAAAATCCCATAAACTTATCTTTATCATTATTATCTCAAAAAATAGAACATATCAAGGGTTTTCATATATCAATAATGTGTTTCCAAATAATTTCAACTTATCATTGAATCACTTTTCTTGTTAATTGATTCCATTCAACATATGCTCTCAAATTATTAGATAAAAATTACGATAGTATAATCCTTATTCTTTTCATAATTATTATAACCATAAAATATTTCATATAATAATCCTATAAAACAATTATTGAATCAAAATAAATAATCACTTTAATTAGTCTATATCGGCCTTAGTAAAAACATAATATTGAACATGATTCCTTAGATTATTTTAATATATATTCCATTGATTCTTGCATAATTGATTTGGGAAGTGCCCCATATACATATATATGAAACCCAGAGAAGAAAATGTTTTATTACCCTTTAAATCAAAATAATAGTGGCCTTTTTATCTACTCATATAAAAAAATATCATTCCCCTTAAAAAAGTACTACAATGTTTCTTTCCACAATTTTCACATGGGTGAAAATACTTGTTTCCCTTCTTCCCTTTATCTTTCTTCTATTGTGACGTCCTCTTATTCCCTTTCTTATATTAATACCCATAATATATGCAGAATTATTTATCTATCTTAATAGTAAATAGTACTATATCCTCATATGATGAGAATGTTTGGGAGATTATTTCTCTGAGAATTCTTTGATTAATACTGTCAAGGAAATGATAACTCTTACTCTTTAGACTATATGCATTACTACCATTCTAATTCCTTCCACTAGGTATAATATTTAAACAACGGAATTTGAAATATTAGATCATATCATTATATATCATAATTTAAAATTACAAAACTAATGAAACACATAATATAAGTTTAAAATTATAATCATCATTCATATCAAAATAATAAACATTATATCATTGGAAAAAATTACATGTGATAAAAATGTTTTTAACTCCTTAATAATTGTTGATAAAACATATTACTTAACCACAACATATCCCCTAAGTGTTTCAATCATGGTACATAGTAAGTTTCATTATTTATTACCCAATAACACTCGAGTCAAGCCGAATGTGCCTTTTTCAGAGCTATTACCCCTCTATACATCAGTAAAATAACAAAATCGATATATAGTATTGAGAAATTACATTATATATTGGAAAATGAAATAATAGATACCTTAAAAAAACATTAGGATATGATCCTATAAATAGACTTTTTATTAAATAATGGAATAGGGTTATATTCTATAATAAATGTGTTCCCAAATCTAGTTCCTAATGTTTCCAATAAAAATCCACTGATAAAGACAATATAGACCTCTAACCTAATAGCCTATAGTCGAGGGTTTATTTATTTCATTTTCATTTGACATAAGAAACCACAACCCAAAATACCGAATAGTTTTTTAGTATTAGTAAAATGGGTACAAACATGAACATCCACATTACATTTTAAAACATAACATACACTAAGTGTTTTCTTTTAGAACTCGATTATTCCCCTTAACATATACCTTTATTTCAATCACAAAAATCATTCAGGTCTCCTGGGAAAATTTAGACATAAGAAAGGGGTGACCAAATATTCTCAATAAGAATAAAAATGCATTGGAAAATACAATTAGTAACTAATAATAATCAATATTGAATGGTAAATAACTGAAAAACATTCAGTTTAAACAATAACTTGAGAATAATATGGCAATAATAATTAATTATCATATAAGGACATATTAATTATCACATGATCTTGAAACTTATTAATTTATGTTCTATCTAATAAAATAATCACATTGATATCAATAAATAATATCATAATGTGTGAATTCATAATTTTGGACATTTTTATTATATATTAAATACATTTATTATGACAATTTAATATACGTTGGTAAAACCCCATCATATTTAGAAAAATTATTTCTCTAGTCAAACCTATCAATGCATTGAGGGGATACCTATAACTATGATCCATCCATGAAATACTAATTCCAATGAATTACTATTATGAAAGGGGTAGAAAATAATAAATAGAAACACTAATATTGAAAAAATAACATGAATTTTTTTTAATAATTACCAAAATTAAATAAACATAATCATAAAACATTCATAGTAATATGGTTAATGGTAACAAAATTTTACAAAATCATTCATACTGGTCATAAAACATTCTAATAAAGAATAACAGTGATAGAAATATGACTTATCTCCATTTTATCATAAGTACAATAGGGGTTAAGTTCTCTGATGGATAGAAATACCATGAAATAAATCTAATTTTATTTTTTTGGAATATAACCTTTCACTTTTGAAAATCACCTCATCAAAATAAGTTTAAAAAATATTTTCAAAATAAATTACCTTTTAAATAACCCATAATTTTATAAAGTAGAACTTAAACCAATGATTGGTCATTATGGAATGAAAATCCATTTATCCTGGACATGTTAAAAAAATATTCATTTTACATTTTTTATAAAAGAAAAACATGAATTTTTTGGAAAAAAGATGAATACTCATTTTAAAAATAATTTTGAAAAATAAAAATGTTTATAAATTTCATTAATAAATAATTTTCAGAATGTTTTAAAAAATTTGAATTCCTTTTTATAAAACATGGTTTTAGAAGAAAAATGATATTTGAATGAATAGAGAAATGAAGTTACATTTTTTTAAATATATTTCCTCATTCATTTTAAGTATAAAATAGAGTAAAATTATAATATTAAATGATAAATTTCGTGAATAATCATAATATAAGAAAATTTCCAATGTTTATGATATAAATATCAAATAATTCCCCCAAGGGAGACTTAGAAAAATAATCCTAAATAATTATAATATTGTTAAATAAAACCTTACCTATTTGCTATGTTTTGAATCATAAGACCAATGAAAAAATGACAAAAAATTAACATCTAATACCATAAAGTGAAATACATTCATGATTTAATGCATCAAAAGGATCTGTATATACACCACACAATTCAACAAGTGCAGAATACGACATATGTCTCATGGATGTAAAATAGAGATGAGAAACCCTTACCTCATGTTTAAATTTTATTGGATGTGTCTAAAACTAATTTATAATGGTTTAAATTATGTTATAAATTTATTATAACCCATATTCATATTTATAATATCATATATTTACCTCTGATTACATTTTCCCACATTTTTGTTAATAATATTCTATTATTTTTATTGTTTCGGGTGTAGTTTCCTTGTTTATCATCTATTTTATTTTACAAAAGTTAATGTTTTTATAAATATGATATATATACATAATTTATTTAATTATATTAATTTTATAACTATCATATTTATACATTATATTTATTTTTATAAATTTTTTTGAAGGATGAACATAGAAAATGAATCACTTCACTTCATGGAGATTATATGCTGCATATATGCACAAGTGACATATCATTACTTCAATGGGTAAAATGGAAAAGAGTTTTGTGATTTATTATTTTTAAATAATTTATATCATTTAAAATTTATCAAATATATTAATTAAAATTATATTTATTACTTTTCATGTAAATTTTAAGCAAAAAATGAATTATATCACTTCATGAGGCTGTAGTCTACCATGAACATGAAAAAACATTTATTATTTCAAATAGAATGCAATAAAATAAGGTATATTTTAAATTTAACTTACATAAATATAATTAAATAATTAATATTATATATATACATTAAATCCATCATTATATCCAATATTGAGAGTTGTAAATGGAAAATGAGTTTATCATTTTGTGAGGGAGTAGTCCGCTGTATACATGATCAATGATTTATTTTTTTTATTTGATGAAAGTGGAGATGTATATATATTATGAGGAAAGAAAAATAAAATCTCATTATATGGTAGATAATTTTGTATTATATTGGGTTTTTAATACAAAATTTATGGTTGTAAAAGAAAAAAGCTTCCTTATGTTGATTACCTTCTCCTGAAGAAACCCCCTTTGGGACTCCTCTTAAGGACAATATAGTTTTTATATTTTAAAGTAAATAAACAAAAAGAAATTGTATAAGGATGTTGTATAGCGAATATTTTAGTTTTTTACAATCCAAATCAATTGATAGGTGTGAATATATGAGTGTAGTGAGATCCATTTTATAATTGAAAAGTACTGAAATTTTTATAAATACCCAAAACAATTCAATAATGGGAATGAAATATAACACCAAAAGACTAAATAATTGATAAATTTTGGATTTCTGTTATGATATGGTTTATCCTAAATTATAACAGAAAATTAATTACATGATTAAATTATTCTATTTGATATCCTTGATGTTTACATAATTTTACAATTTTAGTTTTCACTATAGTAACTTTTATCTTCTTATTTAGCTAGGTAATTAATATATTAAGACTAAAATTGAAATGATAATTAATATATAATTATGAAATAATTATTATCAATTCAAAATAAATTTACTAAATAAAAATCATATGTGTATGAAAAATTAATAGTAACACAAGTGTATGTAACATGTAAAACCTTGTTTTAACCAAAATTGATGTAATTAAATTTTATAGTCCTTATTAATTATTAGAAATATAAATAAAAATCAAATTTTTATAAAATATAAATTAATTTGGTTATATATATGGAATATATTTTATCAAATTCAAATCATAGAAGTCTTAGAATTCAATTTTAATTGAATCCGAAAGATTTGACGAAAAAGTTGCTTTCCAAAAAAATTCAAAATCATAAATTAATTTAATATCAAAATTAATTTTTTTAAAGAATTTTGAGGCACAAAGTACCCTATTATTAAAAGGAAATTCATACATGAAGTAAAGATAGAGGAGCAAACACAAAAATGCAGGTCCATAAAAATGATATCAGTGCACTCGTGAGGGAGTGCTCATACTGTGATGAGATGTCTGAGCACCCCCGCCACGTGGATGTCTCCCCCTCCACCCATCCTTTGCCTACATCTAGGGACCTCCACCATCATATGGGAACTCATAAGCTACATTAATGTTCACACGCTTAACTTCATCCCGATCTTCCATTGTTTTCCTATCTTTATCACTACTGGCAGATGCAAGAAATTCAAATGAATTATAGGTACTCACCTTTTTCAGAACTTTTTGAATTTGTGATTGAGGGGTGCCGCAACTTGGTGGAGGATGAAAGGAAATTCCACTTTGTCATTTGTTATTCCCTTTAATATGGGACAGTCAGCATGCATTTCAAGAGAGGAGGCTTGGACAGATTTCTTCAATTGACTGGTTTGTTCATGCTACCCAGTTGGAGTGGGTTTATGGAAAAATATATGGGTAGTCATATAATCTTTTGCATTAGTCTCTTTAAGTGGGTAATAGGCTTCCAGAGGGGATACCTCCACATTCGTGTCGTTGGAAGCTAGAGAAACAGATGCTTCTATATCTGCTGTAAACAGAACACAATCTTTGACATTTGAAGTTGGGAGTTGTAACTTTTTATTTTCCTTTGACGATGTATATTTATAATCATTCACCTCCTTCCTATATTTAGATTTCATTGAGATAGGAAGATCCATCTTTTCTTTACCTCTTCTACTTTTGGCATTGACCAAAATCTGTTCTTGCTTTAGGCAGGAGTCTGCATCTTCTTGAGCAACAGTTTCCAGAGCATCAAGGTTATCAATTAATTGATTATCATCCTCATCTTTGAGACCCCTTATCAATATATCTTTTAATGAGGATCCATTATCTACCACAATAGAACTTCCATTAACGGATATATGAATATCATCCCTAATATCTACCCAGGATAAGAGAACTCTCTTATTTTTTTGTGCAGAGTATCTATTCTTGATAGGTTCCTCAGAACATACCTTTTTTGAATTAGGTTATTCATCAAGAGACCATTGATATTTTTCAGTAGACTCAACATTATTTCCATTATACTCCTTTAGAAGGTCAAAACCAATTAAAACAACTTTTTTATTATGCTCTGTTCTTTGTGCTATACCCTGTTTAGGTGGCTTCCTACAGTGTTGTAGGTCATTCCCTTTAAGTTGGTAGTTGTCACAAATAATATTTCTTCTACATGTAGATTCTTCATGCCCAATTACTTGACATGGAACGCAAAAAGGAGGAGTATTTTCATATTCAATGTGAAGACAAATATCATCATGCTGAGTAGATAAAATCACCTTATCTATTAAAGTAGTATTATGATCAACCTCTACTAGGACCTGAGCAAAGTGACCATACCTTACTGATTTTGTAACTTGATCCATTCTTATCGAAATCCCAATGGCAGATGTAATATCGAATAAAGTCTCAGCATTCCATAAAACCCAGTTAAGACCATGCATTTTTATCAATATTTGCACACAGGTATCCTTAAAATCAAGCAAATTAAAGTTCAATTTCCATTCATGAAGTCTAAGCGTACCTAGCCCGATATTGATGAAACTGATACTCCAAGCTCTCCCTCTGTTCTCTAATGAAGGAAACAAGATATAAAACATTCCTCGACTAAGGTACACAGATTTGAATTTGTTGAATCCCAAAATATCAGCCAACCGAGAGATTAGATCAGATGTTCACCAGGGTTTCATACATTTCATTATGGAGATCCAAACAATAAACGAATGCATACATAGATCAATCCTAGATGGTATTGCATTCTCAAGGGCCGATACATGCGTTGTTGACCCTTTCTGAATTATTCAATGCGGCACACGATTTGCAAGAAGTATGAAAGATCCCCTAGAGAAGCTCTTGAAGGAGGATAGGTTATTCAGAGCTTTATGGTCCTTCTTCTTCTCCTCTGATTCCAAACTAATCAGCTTTGCGAGTCAAAATTCCTCAAACTAGTGGAGATTGATAATGCATGGGTGAGTTAGGTCGGATGAAACTATGGGGTGCGACGACATCAGTTTCCTCTCATGCTCCTCCATCTCAAAATTAAAAAGGAACTTGATTAAAATGATATAAATTAGTTAAATTTTAAAATTATTAATCTGATATTAATTTAATATTAATTAAATTATTATTTTAATTATTAAATAATTTACACAAAAATGATGTTTTCAATAATTATTATTATTATTCACTATTCATCAAAAAATTTGTATTTTCAAAAAATTCTAAAACATTAACCCAAACATAATTTTGACATGTAAATTTAAAAAATGTAATTTATTTCATAAAATATATTTTTTAATAGATGTAAAAATATATTTTTAATTATTTTTAAAAATCTCAACTCAAACACCATTTTGAAAGATAAATGTTTTCAAAATAAATATTATTTTAGTTTAAAATGGATATTATTTTATTTATAATAAATAGATATCCAGTAATTTTTTTTAAAAAATTATAATATATAATTTAATTAATTTAGTTATTTTTATTCATACACTACCAATTAATGTATATGTTATAATATTTGTGTTTTAATATTTCAATTTTGATATAATGTCACATTTTGTTTCAACCTAGTGTGCATGTAATGCAACCTATTAAAGAGAATAAACTTTGATTAAAAGAAATATATCATAAATTATCAATGGGGTAAATTTTCTTCTAATATTTTTTTTCATTTCTTATATTCTAGAAAAAATTGGGATCCTTTTAAAAATATTTGAGTGTTACAACAATGATAAAATAATTTCCTTTAATGTAAATTCGAGCATAAAAAGTACCGATTAAAATAAGATTGAAGCATAAACCCTTACAACATTGGAATCTTTTATATCATAACCCTTTTGAATAAATTATTTTATTTGTTACATAAAATAAAATTTTAAGGATTCATGATATAATATGTAATGTAGAATTATATACACTATTTAAATAATTTTAGGAGTCTAAAAGAACAAGTTTCTCAAAGAAGTATGTTTTGATAAGGAAACCGTTACTCAAAGTCCAAGTTTTTCATGTATGTATTTTATCCCCTCTATAATAAACATATATCATATTTTAGTTTTCATGAGGTCATTTTATAGGTTTAATACATTATTCATAATCCATTTACTTTATTTATTTTAATTATTTATCTAATTTCTTAATAAATTATGTTCTTATCGGTTGTTATAATAATTCTAAGTCTATTATTTCAAAACAATGTCTATGTTTTTACCATGGACAAAGAGATAATTATTACATAAAATCTAAAATTAAAATCATGAAATAATAATTTTTTTTATTCATAAATTTTACTTTTGAAAATAACCATGACATATGGTTATGAAGAACTTTTTTACGATCATAGAGATGGTAGGTCGTACATACACATGTTTAGCATTTTCATTTTTTAATGATAATGAAGAAAAAATGTAAGAGTTATTTTATATTTTAATAATTTTAATAATATAATAGATTCTATATTATTTAATTAAATACAATTACATATACCATCCATGTGATGGAGGAATACAAAAGGTAATCACATCGCTTCGTGTGGTGGTAATCCACCACACATAGAAATAGTACTAGCATTTTTTATTAGATGTTCATGTAAGGAATAATATTATATATTAGTTTTATATAATTATTAATATTTTATGAATATAAAATATAAAAATTAAATCCATTATTATGAACATCCATTAGAGGTGATGATGGAAACCAAATTACATTAATTTGTGTGGCAGAAATCCACCATACACATGATTGATGGTTTCGTTTCCCATTTTATGGAATTAGAGATGAATGAATATTATTCCATTTTAACAAATTAAATATATGTACATAAGTTATATTAGGGTTATAATATTATAAATCTTAACAGATAATTAAATGTAGAAAAATAATAATAATAAAGAATGAGTTTGGTGAAGTCTATTACCTATACTTCTGACCATCTCTTTAGGACTATACCTAAAGCCTTCCAAATTTTTTTTTGTTAAAATAATGGCTTATATGTGGATGGGGGGTTAGAAAAAAAAATTTGTTTGTTTCTGGATGAACAAATTATTTTGGATGTGTGGAATATAAAAGAAATTTTTCTCCCTATTATAAGGGATGAGTAGTGGAAGACTTGTAAATACTCAAAACTATTCAATAATGGGAGGTCAATCTAAAAAATTGTTTTAAATAAATTGAAAATTATAATATGAGAGGAGAGATTAGATTTAAACAAAAGTCCATAACTCATAATAAACATGTTTTAATCATTTTATCTTCTTTGTTGCTAAGCGCAGTCACTTTTACCTTTTTTTTACCAGAACCACAATTTTTTACTCTTAAATATTCATGATAACCAATAATTAAGTTTACCAAATAATATAGAATAATTTTATTTGATTAAAAATATTTAATACATTTTATCAAATTTAATTTTCAAAAGTAATATAATTTAAATTAAAATTAATGTCTCAAGACTTGTCTAAATGGTTATCAAGAAATTCACTTTTCTAGTCTATGATGATATTATAATAAATATATAACAAGTAATCATAATTGAATTTTTTTAAATTAATATATATATATATACATACATATTTGATAAATGTTATTTAAATTATTTTTCATTATTGGTTATTTCAATTATTTAAAATGAAGAAACATTATGCACAATAAAACAGTTTTTAGAAAAAAAATGTTTCCATGCCTAAAAAACATATACAAAAATGTAGTATGAAAATAATTTAAATATTATTAATTTAATGAAACAAAAAACTCTATAAATATTTTATATTTATATAATATTAAAAAATAATTGTAGTTTTAGATTAATTAATTCATCAAAAAGAAATATCTATTTTACCAAAAATTAGTTTTTTAACTATTCACTAAAAAATAAATATTTTATAAAAAGTAAAAAAGTTTCAATCTAAGTTAATATATTTATTATAATTTAAAAAACTATAAAAATATTCTAAAATAAAATTTCTAAGAATTCCACAAATTAATATAATATTTCCTCACAAATAAAATAAATATTCACTTTTCCTAGAATCTTATTTGGTTAGAGAATTTATTATCATTATTAAAGTTGAATTCTTATTTTATAATAATATTTATATAATTTTATATGGATTCAGAAATTTATATATATTTCATAATTTATTTAATACTATTCATATCCCCTAATTTAACTACAAGGTTATATTGTTCAGGTTTTAAATAAAAATATTTTAATATTATATCATGGTTCATTTAAACATAGTGTTTTGTGTTGAATATGATATTAAGAACATTTTTATTCTAAAATATGGTGTGCTACATTACATCCCCATTAAATAAATTGCATCACCAATAAGTTAAATTATGATAAGAAAACAAGGGGTTGACAATAAAAAATTACTTTATGGAAAACCCACATTGAAAAAGGGATTGATAAAAATTCTACTTAAAAAGTGGGAAATATAAATAAGAAGGTGTAAAATTCCACTAATGAACCAACAATATGGTTCCCCTTAGATGATTAGAACCATAAACTTAAGCACTCCTCCATATATTCTATATGATTCTGACAAAAAGTGAGGGCCTGGGGTCTGTCTATAGAAATACTATGACCTAATGGTTTATAGAGTAGCACAATATTAAACAATAAATGAAAAAATAGAAGCGGTATAATAAGAAAATCAGAATAATGATAATAATTGAACTAGATAGTAAGCAGATAGACTGAATCTAAATTATAAATAGATATAAAGATTATGATGATCTTCCATGTAGCAATAAAATGAAGTGGAAACCATTAAATAGTGGAAGCATGAATCTACAACATTCTAATAAAAGAAAGAACAACAAAATATTCCATTAATAGCATCAGGAGCATATTCTATGTCCTATGTGCCTAACCTCTATCCTTGTATTGAAAACCTTGCATCTGAATCTAGGTACTTCACATTATCTTCACCTATAATCATGAAGTATACTCAGTTACAAAGGGAGGACCAATTAGGGTGTAAGGTATAAATAATAGTCTACCACCACCAATGTATTAAAGAATCCTATATGTTCATATAAAATGAGAAGTGTGCTGGTAGATAATAAATGTAAAGTAATAAATAAATAAATCATATTGATTTGGGTTACTCATTGATACTCCACTGAAACTACCTGCTTTAGAACAAGATATATTTATTTAAACCGAGATGAACTCATATAGATATGATAGTGTTAGGATCAATAAATCATCATAAAATAATAATCAAGAGTGGACCAAACCCATGCATGTGATTTGTCTTAGTGGATGTGTCCCTCGAGTTTCATCTTTGCATTCATGTATTTAAGAAAAATCCATCCTTAGAAATTATAAGTGGAAACCAGAGCCCATAAAAGTTGGTCTTTAATAGTAATCCCATGTATCACTCTAAGATCTCTTTTAATACCCATCACCATAGATTCCTTCCATATAAAACCATAAAAGTAATCTCATGTATCACACTCAGCATGGCGTAAGAATGACCCTCTAATCCTATCCTATGTATCTCACATAGGGGGATGAGTATCACTAATAGAAAGATAAATCAATATTTACATAGTTATTGAACCATGATGAATCCCCTAGGGAACTAGTATTTCTCTTTGAAATGTAAGTAATCCTCTTGGTGATCGTGTTTAAGGCATCCCAAAACAATCAACCGTTCACTCCCGACATATTTACAATCCATACCATGTCTTAATTATAAATCATGAAAAGAAAGTCCATGGAATCATTCAATAGTAACATAGTATCTCCCTTGGATTATTATTAATAGAGGTTTAGCTATCAATACCTCATATCATTTAATAAGAATGAAATATAAAACTATTTATCTAATGTGTCCAATTCATCTTATTCATGTTATTAATTATATGACTTTAGAATAGGGCCTAACACATGGATACCAAATTTTGATATTTAAATTCACATCTAAAATGGATCATTTATTACAAAGAAAGACACACATTATAAATGGGATTAAACAAGTTAAGAAAACTGGGTATTTAGGCCCTTAAGGAAGGGAAAACAATAGAGGTATCTCCCATCAAGGAAATAAACCAACGATGATGATTCTATGTTAGCTAGGTATACATTAATTAAAAAATGACATAAAATTTAATTAAATAACCTTTATAGAGGTGAAACTGGAGGAATCTAATGCGATCTCTAATGGTTAATGACAAAAATTCATTGAGACATTATGTAAAATATCTAGACCATCTAAAATACAACTCTATCACTATCCTTTTCCAGTGTCAACCCTTAAATATACCATGAATGGGATAAATCAGAAAAATAGATCATTTCCCTAAAAGTAAGACATATGATCCCCCACTAAAATAGTGCAGTGGATGGAAATTTAAAAAAATAATTAAATCAACAGAATAATAGGTATTACCATTATAGATTTAATGCTCCCAAAAATAAGAAAAATGGTAGTCAAGAGTAGGAGATACGTAAAATCCTATCATTTCATGGTGAGGTGTGGTTTTTGAGGATTAGCTCTCCAATAGATGTGAAATGAATATGGGGGGAGTATTTTAAATCATTTATGGGAATTTTTTTCATTTTCCCACTCATCTAGGAATTTCATGGTTTGGCTGCATGGTTATCCAAAAGATGCACCAACTATGATCCCACTGCTACCTATGAAACCCCTTGACATAGCATAGGTTCCTAATTAGACTAACACTATAAAACCATGAGAAATTGATTTGTAAAAATTTCTAAAACACCCACACAAGATTGAGACCTCGATTTCACGGTTTAGTATATCCTTGAGGCCTTGTGGTAGGCACTAAGTGGCCCACATGATTGAGGTACACAACTTTCATTTTTCATGTTCTAACCATGAAACTCAATATGTCACCCCAATTCGTGGAGCTCTAATCTCCGAATGAGCCTAGGTCTCTCTTGAACCACTACTAATACTCTTAATCACATATTATAAAAAATATGGGTTTCAAATAGTAAGAAACTTATTCATTCCTATTCTAAAAATGGAGACATTAAAACCACCCATCATAAAAAAACTCATCTCCTATATTCCCTTCCATGGGTGGTAATGAATAATCTAAGAAAAGATGTGGTAATTAAGAACATATTTTATTATCTAACTATCATATCTTTTTCGGCACATGAATATGTTTCCATAGTACATGGATTATTGAAACTGAACATCCATGGAGAGCCTTCATGCTCAAATCAAAGTTATGTATCATATGCTTCTCAAAGTATACATCTTCCTCCAACTATATATCCTCAGGATCAAATAAATTATATGGGAATAAAAAATAATGATGAATCTAACATGAATGGAAGACATCGTGAATGGAATGAAACATCAGAGGTTACTAAAATAGATAGTCTGCCAGATAGACTATCTCCATGATCTCAAAATGCCTGACATAAAAGGGGAATAGATTATCCGATTGCTGATTCCACCTATGAAAAAATCTTATAGAAACATGTATAAAACATGATTTCCCAAGAAACAATTTAGTGGTCGATGATTATGATTGGTATAATACATCTTCCTAGAAAATACTATAGTCATATAAATCATAATTAGATTTATTTGTTATGAGTTCTCTTAAATGAGATAAAGACCTAGTTGTTTCGGCTTAACTGCCTACAACTAGATCATTGGTTAATTTCATGGACTCCAGTAATTATCCACATAATGAGTTATATAAATCGAGGTCTAAATGTGGTTACGGTTGTAAAACTCAATTTGAGGTATATTCAACTCCCACAAACCTCGAAAATTAGGAATGCATGCCCGAATCATGTCCTAAAACACCCATATCATCGACTCAGAATTCATGTTAGTCTGAGGGTGATACATTGTACTAATGAGAACATATGAACCCAATTCCGTATATATACCCATTCAAAACCATGATTTAAGCAGGGTTTCTCTGTCTGATATGATGGAATTAGGAGCAACATTGGATGAACTTATATACCCCTTCTCAATGTACCTATATAAGAACTACTCCAATCATTATTCCTAAATCATCATAGTAAATATTATAGCTTATGCCCATCTCTAGAAGAGTCAATATTAGAACCGTATCCAGTCTCTTTTTAAAATAATGAAGATGAACTTCACATCATTTTTCTCAATAAAATAAAAGGCACTTCTAGGAATGAGAATTCCTCTATGAATCACCAGTAATAACCATATTTCCCCAAAAAACCACTTATGTCAAATAAATTCTTGGTCTGCTACAAGGAAAAAATAGTGCTAACCTTCTCTAGGTTCACAGATACCCCTACCTCAAAAATTATATAACCCATGAAGTAAACTATATTGATCCAAAAGTGGAATTTATCGATCATAGCATATAAGTAGTTTTGTTTCAATGTATTCACCTCAATGACAAGAAGTTTTTCAGGGTTGTGTTGAGTATGAGAATACACCATCATGTCCTCTACAAAGACTACTGTGAAAGAATCCATATATGATTTAAAAAACTGATTCACCAAGGGTGTAAATTCTTTTGGAACATTCATAAGTATAAACAACATAACCAGATACTATTATAATACATATCTTCATTTGAACATTGTACATGGTACGTATAATGGTCTCACACAAAACTAATGGTAGACAAACCACAATTCAATCATTGATTTAAAAAAAATCACATAGATCTATTCCTAGAATCCATCTATCTGTTGTAGTGGATACCAATTCATAACCATAATATGGTTAAACTATTGATAATCGACATAAAACTGAGGATGTTGTAAACCTTTTTTGAAAAAAAATACATGTGATCCCCATAAAAATCTATTGGGTCATATGAAACCATTTTCCACTATGTCTTCTAACAACTTCTCAACTTATGGGAGTTTTGCAGGTTCTATCCTATAATGTGGAATGTAATTTTTTACAATCATATAACTAGGTCAATAGTGACCTCCACCTATCTTATAGAAGGTAAAAATGATTAATCACCAGGAATACATCTCGGAAATGTTCTTCCATATAAGGTAAATCCATAAGCTACATTACTTGATTCATTTTAAGGAGACTATCAATCCTGTTTGCCTCTACACCCTAACCATGATTCACTTTCCAATATCAACAATAATATACATCCAATTCACCCTTATGAACATAATAATTTCCAAACAGTTAAGTAAAATACACCATCTAATTATATAAATCAATATTGGCATGATGAGGCACTAGCCAGTCCATCTGGATAATGATGTCAAAGCCAGTCATCTTAGGGACAAAGAAATTCCACAAAAATAATTACCAATCTATCTAAGGGGGTAACTCCTCAGAATGGTTTATAATCTTTGAACGTTCCCCTAACGGTGTATTAAAATTCATTATGCCACATAAGTATTCCAATTATAGGCACAAACCATCTATAATTACCATATATATAAAATATTATTATAAACCCATATCAAATTAGTAAAAAATTAGTTTAGAGGCTACTAGAATAGTACATCCTACTATATAATGACTTAGATTATGATCCTCATAATTAAGCTATACTAAATAGAAACAGAATGATACAGGACCCTATGATGAATCCATAAAACCTAGGGATGGTCCACTCTAATGGAAATTAATCCTTGAGGTATGACTACCTCGACTATGATTATATTGGCCACAAACACCTCCCCCAACTGATCAGCTAGAAGAAGACCAGCACCAGTCCTAAAATATTGCTACTAAACCTGTACTAGAATGTGGGGTCAATATAGATCCCTTCTCACTAGGAATTGGAGGAAAATTAACTAGAGACACTAAATGTGACCCATTATACTGCAAGCATAGTACTCAATTGGGATCCTCATACACAAGGACTTCTTATGGCCTGCCATATCACACTTGTGGAACTACACAGTTTTAGTGTATTTAAAATAGTTGGAAATAACCTAGTATTCAACCTCAAAATAAATTTAATTTACACTAGAGAAAACATCTCCCTATCTCATTGCTAAACTTTACATTCCCACATTTCAAGATTCTATCAGGTTCTTCTATGTGATGAGGGTCTGGTTCACAATCTTAAAAATGGTGGTAAGCCGTAAAATGTTCAATTGTGATTACATGGTGTGAAAAATACCTTCCTAAAAAAATCTCATAGTTTTCAACATTTCCCAAGTCATATTTAGTGAGAAATGAAAAAACAAGGTCAAATGAGAATAATACTCCATCACCAACATGGAACCCTAATGATGGTGCATAATCTCTCTAGTGCAGTCTACTATCAAGGTTTGCAGGAAGATGTAGATGTATATATCCATTTGGAAGTCTGCCCAGACCTTACTTGGACAAAAATAAGAATAAGCCATGACATCACACCAATGGTTAAATGAGTAATAGAGCACATATTTTTATGATTGAATACCTTATCTAGAAGAACATATATATTATTGAAGATGGAAATCATGGAATATAGCCAAGACTCATAACCATAAGGACCTCCATTCATCTAAAATTATAGAGGATGATAAATCTATAATTTTTATATTTGTTCTTCTATAGAAGGGGAAGTTTTCGGAGCCCCCTATATAGAACACGTGAAGCGTCAAATCTATCAAAAAATTGGGAATTATCACATAGTGTAGGATCAATCAAAGGTTCCTCAGATAGAACTAAAGGATGTAATACTTGTGGCTTAGGTTCCACCACCTACAGAACATGGTCTTCATCACCCACCTGGAGTGAAACTATATTATTTTATGGGGGAATATATCTAAAATTTCCATGAATATTCCTATGATGAGTTTAAAAATCAAATATAAAAATTATAAAGTAGGAAAATATGGGTACACAACCTTCCAATTACTAACTCACACCTCTCTTCTTTCTCAAAATGTCAGGTCTAGAGACATGATGGGTTAGAGAAGTTTGAGGATACACATCCTACATTCCACTACAATGGTCATGTCAAGGTCAAGGTCTTATACACCATATAATAGGTTTTAGTATACAGAGTATCAATTTCAAGGTATAGAGGAAAACACCCCTTATATAGAAATTATTGTCTCTATTTAACATAAACCACATCATTTAATTGTTGAAATTTTATATATCTTAGTTCTTATTTATATGCTTATAGATATCATAGTTCAATTAGATGAATCCCCATTCCCAATTTATATAGGCCCATACACTTTCTAAATTTCGATTGGTACTTAATGCCACTACAACATGACCTTTATATCATGCATCATGATATTAAATGGAATATAAAGTTACTTAATTGATTGAAGTAACATTCCCAATATATAGAATTACATGATTCATAAATTAAAATTAACATTCAATAATCAAATCATCTAATTACTCAGTCAATAAAACCTTGAGTTCATGGATCAGACATAGAGTAATTGGTCAATTAAGGTGTCTTCATAATCTATATGGGAATTCTCCATTTATACTGATCTAGTCACTTAAATTATTTTTATTATTATATCCATATAAGAATAATTAGCATAATCCACATATAATACTCTAAGAATACAATATATGGAGCAGATAATGCGTATAGGAAGTAAACATTGGGTTGGTAAAATGCATAGCAGCTTAGTCCAATTTTTTTTATTATACATAAAATGTTACCACCTTTCTGTAATAGGACATGAAAAAACTAATTTTTAATAATAATATCAACAATAATTACATCACATAACATTTGTGTCACCAAACAGTGAAATCATTAAAATAAATAACCCATACTTGAAAATTTAGGTTTCCCTTATACATGGGTTTTCTACTCCCAACCAATGGTTCATTACAAAATAATGACACATCATAGTCTTTTGTAAAATACACAAATAGTTATAAAAATAGAAAATTTATTTTTAACAAATTTTTAGAAACCGACCATAGAATCCACTAAGTGGTTCCCCCAAGATGGTTATCCATATGTAAGATCCCGATATTTCTTTGAGGTACATATATTTTCTTTATTTCTAAACTTATATTAAATTTTCCTTTTTGGTTTAAAACTTAATCTCAAAAATGGTTTGGTTGGGTTGTTTTTGGAAAGAGGATATAGGAAGGCTATGTACTGGTTTCAGAACAATTACATGAAGTGTAATGGAATTACACACAATGTAATCATATTAAATGATGTGTAATGGTCTGGCTAAGAATATTCCCAGTGTTAAATGGTTTTTTCTCAAGAATGAAAAATTGAGCATTGAATGCCGTGTAGTGAAATTACATGCTGTGTAATGTAATTTTACGTCATTTAATTTCAATACTATGTTTTTATAAATAGAGGTAAGAGACTCTATTTTACAACAAAATAGTTTTCTCCATCTTTTGAAGTCCAAAACCCTATTTGATAGGTTTTCGGATCTAGTGCCCATTTAAATTCCATTTCTTACACCATCGGTCATGTTTGAATTCCATTGGTTTCTCCTAAACCAAGGAAAAATATCACTTTATACAGGATGAGAACAGAACTATAGAGATAAAGTAGGTGGTCTATACTTTTCATCCTTCTTTTGATGCTTTATAAAGATATTGCCCTTTTTTTATCGACCGGAATATTCAGCGCATGATTTTTTTGAAATTTTAATATGAAATAGATGTAGTAGGACATGTTAGGGGATCCCATAAGATCTATGAGATACGTTGGTGGCTATTTTCCCTAACTGGAGGCCACCCAAGTGCTGAGTCATGCCTTTACTTTGGTTTTGACCTTTGATAAACCACCCAAGGGGTGTGTTTTCAAGTTTTCCTAGTTTGAGGAAGCTTATATGTAATTTGATTAGGTTAGTTTACATTATTAGGAAATGTTCTGCCTTCTATCCTTTTATTAACATAATAATCCATGCTTAACTTGATTAGATGGACTAAACAAAATTTATTTAATGAGTGCGTATTCTTGTTAGTTGTTTTAGATTGATTAAATAGATAATATTGATAAATGGGTGGGTATGATAATGTGGCTTGATTTAAATTAAATGGATTATATGAGTGGATAGATGCATATGATTTTGAATTTTTTGATAAATGAAATGAATTAATGATAGTTTAGATAGACTACATGGATGACTCTCCATGGATTTTGAATGTTTTAGTGGATTCCTTGGTTGAGTATGAACCTGGTTCATGATTCTGTGGGATGCGTATAAATTTTCTACCTCATGGATCCTAAATGCTTGGACTCACATAGGAAATGTTAGTACACATGATCCCAGGACTCCAACCAGTTCCTATACCGAGTTTCCATCGAGGTGATCCTAAGACTCAACTAGGATGAATTTGTCTTTGATTCCTTGGATGTGACCCTTCATGGTCTACACATCATAATACACTATGGTTTTGGAAATATTAACAGACTTCATTATATGGAAAGGTTGTGGAAATTGTGATTCACTTCATTATACAGTTCAAGTGCGGGGATATATTACTTTTTTTTATGAAAAGGATGTGGGTTTTTAACAGGGCTTCTTTTTACAACAAGGCCATGTGGATAGGGTATGGATAGTGGTACTACATGGAATGATGTTTGTTTATATTTCATGTATCTACCTTGTTATGAATTGAAACTTTGTACAGTGATCCTTAAGAGGATTTTTAGTATTGGTAGTTGTATTAGACATATTCGATATGCATTCAAACTTATGTTACAGCTTACTTGCACTTATTTAGCTTATTTAATTATGATACTTAGAACTATATAGATCATTGGTTGGAAACCTATAGGGATGTTAATCTCAAAAACTATTTGGGACTCCTTGGAGACCCAAATAGATTATATCGTTATATGTGACTATAGGGGCAATTTCCCTAGTACTGGTTCTTGATTAATTCTTTGGACCAATGGATCATGGGACCAAGCATGGGTTTGTGATGCTACGGGGACACTCATAGGTCTTTTTTTCTCTTTAAATAATTTTATTATACTATATTTACATGTTTATGATTAGGTTGTTTTTTAGATATCCGTATCATTTACATCTTTGTATATTATCCAACTTTTGAGATTTCTATCTATCCTTTCCACGTATCTATTGTCTTCTTGTTTTACTGCTTCATCTATCTCTATGTTATTGAATTAAACTATGATATACTCTTGTAATTAGTGAATTTTCTCCCCATTGACACACCTAGGCCCTCGTTTCTAGTTAGCAGCCTCTGGAGTTGGTTGAGATGTGCTTGATGTTATGTATCCAACTGGGCTTGAGGAAATAATTAGTGGCCTCTGGGATTCAATATGTTACAAAGTTATATCGAAGGGATTTATTTTCTAGCTTGATTTACTATTTGGAAACAATAAGTTGGGTTTTTAAGGAAATAAAATTTGGTAATAATCTATGACTAATAGTATCTGACCCTCTTACAGGGAAAATAAAAATTTCCTTGAATTGAATTGTGATTTTCAGGGATTTGACCTTTTCCGTTGATTTAATTTCACTATTGGGTGAAGCCCTTGAAAAATTCTATTACTATTGATATGATTGGTTTTTATTTCCATTGAAACTCAATGAGATGAGTGTATTACATCTCATAAATCATACAATAACTTTTTAAAAATCACATTTCATTAATTATTTCATACCAACTAGGATGCATTATTAATAACATGATGTTGTGATAGGTGTTGTGATAGAAATATATGTTTTTGTGATAGACTCTTGGTCGTTATTAAAAAATTTACTTAATTTTTCAATTCATTAGGTGTATGGACCCTTATGGATTGTTAAATTGATTCACCATTTAAAATCAATTGTTATGTGAATTTTATATTTATGAATTATATGGGAATCAAATTTTTGTTAATGAGGTGTTATGAGCCATCATAGATCAGAACTTAGTGAACCATGGGTTAAATTATTTGAACAAGTGAATGTTAAATTAAATTTTTTGAACTGGTAAATAGATATGTGATCAAGACCTATTTTTAGTGGGATAGAGGAAGTGTTTCTTATGGTTTGGTGACTATTCTTTATACAGTCCTAGAATTAGGAGAAAGATGTGGGTTATGAATTTTTTTAGGAGGGTTTTTATCAGTTATATGCTTTTGAGATATGAAACATTGATATCATTCTTTTTTAGGTGTGTGTTTGGAACTGTAGAGTCATTACACAATGAATAACTCCATGGGTATGCTGTGTGGGAGGAAAGAACCAAAATTTTGAGGCTTTAGGCCATATTATTCTAGTTGATCCTACTTTGGAGACAGTTTTGGTACTAGGGGTTGTTCCAGACATAGGTTCTGAGGCACAATTCTACTATAGATTATTTTTCTATATGAATAATTTTTTAGGGGGAACAACTGTCTACCATATCTTTGGATGAGTTAAAATGGGTGATCCACAAGTGACATACTCCCACATTTTGGGGGTATGGAGGTCCATATGCTGATGAGTTTCATCTTATACCGCATTATCAATCTTCAAGCATCTAGAGACTCTTTCTGAGAGGAGGGTCAAGCTCACCGCTTCTATGCTACATGAAGGAGATAAGAACTTGTGGGATTTTATGAACCAGGTATATGGGATAAAATGTATGGGTTCGAATGATTTCCAGACCCACATATACGACTACATTTACCCAAAGTCTCTACAGGCAGTGCAGGCTAGAGAGTTCATGCATTTAAAGCAGGGCACGATGATGGTAATGGAGTACTCATCATGCATTAAAGAGTTTCAAAATTTTGTGCTAATTTACCTTGATCGTGAGATTTATAGAGTGATATTATTCGAGGATGGTCTCTGACATGTTATCAAATCCTTGGTCAACATGTTTATGTTGAACTCTGTCACTGTAACTGTGAATAAGGTGCTAATTAAATAGAGAAACTTGAGGGAGGAGGGAAGCGTAGAGTAAGTTAGTGTTATTTCATGACCTAGTAGATCTATGTATTGAGGAATCAGGTCCCAATTTGAGGTTTCTCGTGTGATGAGTTCCAGTTGGGATATGAGTACTGGTAGCATGGTTTTTTGTCAGTAGTGTGGTAGGGGAGTCCACATGAATAATCAGTGCACCCAAGACCCATTTGAGTGTTGAGCTTCCAGATATATGGGGAATATGCAATGGTCTTGTAGGACCTTCCCTCTAGATGTGACTGGTGGGGGTCACCTCTAACCCTAGGATCAAAAGAATGTTCTTTAGATCTATGTCAGGAAGTGAATTGGAGTAGTGCGGGCCAATCGGGGCAAGGTAGTAGTGGTCATGGTAGAGGTATCCAGATACCAGTTACACCTACATATCAGAGTGGACCTACTCCGGTAGTGAGGTGGTGTCATAGGGTTAGGGTGCAAGCTAGTTCATTTCTTTACAACCTACCCTTAAGAAGCATAGTTTTTGGCCTTCTTCGATGAGAGGTACAATCATAATAGCATCTACTATTGAAATACCTATTTTTAATACATGTTAATCTCATATTTTTATATCTTCACATATGGTGAAATTCTATGGTATTATTGTGTGGTCTTCTGGGGGATTTTAGATGGTATACATGTTTATGGTAATTAGAATGGATGATATTCACCAGTGCAGGGAGTTTCCCTTGAGAATAGTGGTGTCACTTCATCTAGGATATTTATGTCTTCGAGATGATAGGGATTAAAATCATTCATGGTATGTATTGGTTAGTATCTTATCAAGAATAAATTGCATTAAATTGATGGAGGGTGACTTTTCAACCCCATAGGGTGATTTTTTTACTCACAAGGGTGAGCAGGACATCCATGAAAGCAGTGATGGACCACAACATCATGGACTGGGCAGAATGATAACCCAGATATTCTAGTTTTTTTGGACGATTAGGGAGTGAGTCTTGTGGAAATTCCATCAGCGTTGGATGACTTTTCTAGGTTACATTTTGAGATATAGGTGGAGTTATTTATCGATATAGTTCCAGGAGCTACACAGTTTTCCATTCCTCCTTATAATATGGCTAAAATAAAATTGTTAGAGCTCAATAGGTAGCTAGAATATTTATTAGAAAATAGTTTTATTCAACCCATTACTTATCTATAGGGTTTTCCAGTCCTTTTTAAAAAAAAATGATGGTACCCTTAAGATATGCGTGGATTATCAGAAACTGAACCTACTAACGGTTAAAAACTAATTTTTTTTTCCATGAATAGATGATCGGTTTGATCAGATTAAAGGTGAAAAATTGTTATCAAAAATTTATTTGAGGTACATATATCATCAGGTGCATGTTTGACCTGCAAAAATACCACAAATAGCCTTACGTAGTAGGTATCATCTTTAAGAGTATCTGGTCATGCCACTCAGTCTCACGAACAACATCAATATATTTCATGGATTTGATGAACTGAGTGTTCCATCCATACATATATTCTTTTTTGTTGGTTTTCATGCACACTATTTTGGTTTATTATCATAATAAACACGATCATGCCTACCATATTGATATCATTTTGAATACACTATGAGGGATTCAGTTATATTCAAAGATCACATAGTGCCACTTTTTGATGGATCAGATTAACTTTCTCGATCACATAATCTTAGAGACAAGAGTATAAGTTTACCTAGAGAAGGTTAGAGTTGTAGTTTCTTAGGATCATCCCAATAACATTTTTGGAATATAGTGTTTCTTGGGGATATATGACTACTACATGCATTTTATGCATGAATTCTCATAATTAGTATCACCGTTGATGGTATTTATTAATAAGGGTGTGATGTTTTTATGATCATGTTATTGCGTGATAGACTTACAAGAGTTGAAATGATTATTTACATCAGCACCAATCCTAATACTCCCAGATAAAGACAGGAGTTACATTGTGTATTGCGATGCATTTTGTATCGGGCTTGGGGAAGTGTTGATGTAGGGGTATAGAGTCGTGGTGTATGTGTCTTGGTAGATGAAGACACATGAGAGGAATTAATAGACACATGATCTCGAGCTATATGTAGTATTTCACACATTGTGTTGTTGGATAAATTATTTAGTGAGAGAGAATTTTATGGTGTACACGAACCACAAAAAGTCTCAAGTTGTTTTTTTCACAATGTGATCTGAATATGGGATAGAAAAGGTGGGCGGAGTACCTACATTATTTTGACTTTGAGATTGCCAATGCACCTGGTAAAATAAATGAAGTGGATGATGCACTGAGCAGGAGGACTTAGATACAAGTAGTGAAACAGACTGGTAATGAGTGGCAGCTTATGGTGTTTTTTTATGAGATGGATCTAGAGGTTCATGATAGAAAAGTATAGGATTATCTATCAACCTTTTAAATTAAATATATAATACTAGATAGATTTAGGATGTTTCATCTATTAGATTTTGAGGGCCTAGTCTTACTGGATTGTATGGAGGGTGAGGATTTACCTCTAGGTTGGACCGTAGGTGAATATGAGATCTTTTGTATCCATGGATTAATTTGGGTTCTAGTGGATATATGTGGGGATATAATGTAGGATTTTCTTGATTCAACTTAGGTAGTGAACCCTAGAGTCTCCAAGATGTAACTTGACATGAGATTTCAATAATGGTGTCCAGTTATGAAGCTTAAGGTAGCTACTTTTGTTATGAGGTGTTTCACCTGTAAGAATGTGAAGGTGGAACATTAGAAAACAAGCGGACTTCAATAAAAGTTACATATTTAAGAGTGGAAATGGTAGGATGTCATGATGGATTTTTTGATTGGTTTACCGAGGTCACCTGGAGGTAAAGATATTGTGTGGGTTGTTGATCATAGGCTCGTGAAGGTTTCTCATTTATTACTGATCAAGGATACCATCATTGTTGATGAGTTTTCACGGTTATACATAAGTGATATAGTAAGACATCACAGTGTCCCACACACTATCATTTTTGATAGGGATGCACGCTCAACATCTCGTTTTTTGGAAGATTTTTCATAGGGGATGGATACATAGGTGCTTCTGAGCATAGCATACCACCCTCCGAATGATGGAAAATCCAAGCATACGATAAAGGTGATAGAGGACATACTACATGAATACATCCATGATTTTAGGGGACCGTGGAGAGGCACATTCCCCTAGTTGAGTTCACCTATAATAATAATTATAAAGAAACAATAGAGATGGCACATTTTGAGGCTCTTTACACTAGGAAATTTCAATTACCCTTGTGCTGGCTTGAGGTAGGTGAGGTAGCTTTACAGAGACCACATCTCATGCATATGAATTCTGAGAAAGTCTAGTTGATTCAGAAGTTGACGGATACTATACAATCATGTCATAATTATTATTCTAATCACTATAGATGAACTTTATAGTTTGAGGTTAGGGATCAGGTTTTCTTTTGTGTTTTATTGAGGATGGGACACATACTGATCCAGAGACATGGTAATATTTCACAACAATATGTTGAGTCTTTCGAGATTCTAGAGAGAGTCAGGTTGGTAGTCTATCGATTGCAGTTATGTTAGTGGTATCGACCCATGCATGATGTCTTCCACGTATATAAGATACACCGCTATCATTCTGACATGTCTCATACTTTTTAGTATAATGAGGTTGAGCAGTTGGTTGATGCATCCTTTGAGGAGCATTTGATTTTAATCTTTGATAGGACCAAAAATGTCCTCTGAGGCAGATCAGTCCCTATAGAATTATTAAAATGGAAGCACAACCATTTACTATATGATACATAGGAGATATAGGCTATCATAGGAGCTCCGTGTCAGGTATAGTTTTCATAAGAATCCTGAAAACCTTTGAGAGGGAAATTCGTGGACAAATGGCTATGGGGGGGGGGGGTAGAATGTGTGATCCTGGTTTTTACATGAGGTATGGATCTTTTATTTCTGGATAAATTCTTCTTAAATTTCAATTTTTGGATTAGACCCTAATCTGGGTAGTGGGTAGGCTGGGTTGTTTTCAGGAAATAAGAGGTAGGAAGGATGCGTACTAGTTGCAAGACCATTGTTCAATGTGTAATCTGATTACACAACATGCAATGGTCTAGCCAGGACTTTTCATGGAATGAAATAGTTTTTCCCCAAGAAGAGAAAAATTATCAATACATTCCATTTAATACAATTACAATCTTTTAATTGCCTGAATAAATTTTCATAAAATAGAGGCAATATCCTTTATTTTCTGAACATAATCATTTTCTCCCTTTATCGAAGCCTAAAACCCTATATGATTGTTTTTCTATTCTAGAGTTCATTTGAAATATTTTTCATCCACCACCATCCATGTTGGAACTATATCAACTTCTGTTGAACAAAGGAGAATTGGGACTTTATATTAAATGAGAAATCCACTCAAAAGCTAAGTCAGGTCTTCCATACTAATCTTTTAGCTTTTGAAGATTTGTTAATCAATTGAAATTTTTTTCCTGACAGACATTTCAGTATGAGCATAGTTTTTAAATCTTAATCTAAAATATATGTAGTAGGACATCTTAGGTATTACCTTATGTTATTTGAGATGAGTTGATGGGTTTTCCCAAACCATATTCCACCCAAGGGTTTCTCCATGCTTTTTCATTGGTTTTAAACATTGGTAAATCACCTAAGGGGTGTGTTTTCCCATTTTTCTAGTATGAGGACGATCATTTGTAATTCAAAGAGTTTTTTTACATGATTAAGAGATTTTTTTCATCTATTTATTATATTACCATAACATTCCATGCTTAACATGATTACATGGATTTAATGAAATTTGTTAAATGTGTTGGTATATGAGTTGGTTTTTTAGATTTATTAAATTATTAATGGTGATAAATGGATGGGTATTCCTATGTGGATTGATTTAAATGAAATGGATTATATGAGTGGGTATAATCAGATGGTTTTGATTTTTTTTGTTAAATGATATGAATAAATGATTGTTTAGATAGATGACATGGATGAATCTCTATAGATCTGTAATGTAGTAGTGGATGCATTGGTTGAGTATGCACCTTGGGTATTGATTCTATGGGATACCTCAGGTTTCTCTATCCTATGGTTCTAGATTACTTGGACTCACCTAGGACATGTAGGTACACATGATACTAGGATCTAACCAGTTCCTATACCTAGATTCCATAGAGATACTCAAGGGACTCGATGAGGATGCCTTGGTTTTTGACCCCATGGATGTGGCCCATCGTGGTCTACACTTCATTATATGGAAAGGCCATGGAAATTTTGATACACTTAATTATACGACCAGGATAGGGAAATTTTGATACACTTCGTTATACAACTCAAAATTTGGATATACAAATTTTGTTGTATAGAAAGGCCAAGGGTTTTGCATATGATTTTTTTATGGTAAGGCCATGTGGACATGGTATGAATGGTTGTACGACAGGGCTGTGTTGTTCGTTTATATTTCATGTAGCTCATTATTAAGAGCTAAAACTTGTTACAAGGAGCATTGAGAGGCTATTTTTTATTACTAGTTATTGTAGATATATTCTCTGGGCAGTACACACTTATTTTACTGCTTACTTACAATAGTTTGAGTTATTGCATTATAATTCGTAGAACTATATAGATCATTGGGTGGAAAACATCTATGATATTTTTCTCACACATTGTTTGGGACTCCTTGGGGAGAAAAACAGATTATATGGTTTCCTGTAATATTAGGGGTAACTGACCTAGTACTGGTTTTTTATCATTTCATTGAAGAGGGGGAGTATGGGTCCAAGCCGAGGTCTGTGATGCTACAGGGAAACTCTTTGTTATTTTGTCTTTTTGGATATATGTATTGTATATTATTTTCTTGTACCTATTTTGGATGTTTTCTAGATACGTGTATCATCTAATTCATTGTATATTATCTATATTTTGAGATTTTTATCTATCCTTGGTGTCTATCCATTGTCTGCTTGTTTTACTACTTCTTCTATCACAATATTGTTGAATTTTACTCTGATATACTCTGGTGATGAGGGCACAGTCTTCCCAAATACACTCCTAGACCCTCAAAACTAGTTAAAAGACTTTGGAAATTGAGGATATGCACATGAGGTAGTGTGGCCAACTAGGGTCGAGGCACTGTTGAGTGGCATCTATTTTTTGGGATGTTACACCACATAACCTCAAGTAAGCCTCCCTATATTCCAGAGGAAATTGACTTGAAATGAGAGCCTAGGGTGTGTTCATGGGAGGCTATTCCATCGTGGGTAAAAGTGTAGCACAACTGTAAATAGTTAATAGGAAACAGTAGAAAATGTTTTACAAGAAACAAAAGAAAAATGCTAGTATTTTGTCCAGATAATAAACATATATGTGGAAGCATAATCATAAATAGATACAAAAAATGGTTATGATTATTCTATATAGCTATACATAAATGAGTTATAGTATAAATAGACATATACAACATGATATAAAAATAAAAAAGACTGAAATATTCAACTAATATCATAATGAGCATATGATCATCACTCTTCTTCTATACCCCATCCTATTACAGAAAATCAATGATTGTAATCCAAAAGCTTCCCTTTATCTACACATGCAAGAATTAATTATTCTTAGGAACTAAAGATGGACTGATCATGGTGTGAGATATACTCAGTCATATAGGACCATAAATTTCTAGAACAATAAAGTCTATGCAAGTAAAACAAGAATCACTTTTGTATATAAATGATTTATAGAAATAAATAAATAAAACATATCGATCTGGGTTCCTCATTGATACCGAATCGACACTACCTTTTTTCCTAAGATGGATTTCATTGAACCAAGGTGAACCTGTATAGATACAATATGGTTGAGATAAATGCTTCATCATAATTTGATTAGAAAGAGTGGACTAAACTAATGAATGTTATTTTTCTTAGAAGATGTGTCCTTAAACTGGTTGTTATGTATTCTTGTATTTAACAAAAAGGAAACCTTAGGATTTTTATATAGAATATCGAACCAATCCAATATGATCCATAATATGAATCTCATGTATTTTTATAGGAGGTTAATAAATACATATTCCTTTAGAGTCTATCCATAGGAACCCATAAAAAGTAATCCCATGAATCACTATTAAAATGGTGTATATACTACCCTATGAACCCATCACATGTATCTCAAATTGTAGTGTGAGTATCACTCATTGCATTGTATAACCATATTATCACTAAGATCATCCATAGTGGCTCCCCTATGTAACATGTATCTCTCATGGATAGGTAAGAAATATACCTTTTTATCTTATCATAGGAATCCCATAAGGGACCATGTATCTTTATCAAAGTATTTACACTCTATAAATACACCCAATTATAAATCCTGATGAGTCCATACAAGTCATTCTTATATCTGGACCCTAGTATCACCCTCATATCAGTTTTAAGATAGTTTTAGATATCAAAGACTCATATAGTATATAGTAACATAATTCATAACACATTATCAAATTTGGACTATTAATTGAATTCATGTAATTCAACCTATGGACTAAACCATAGGTCCTAACACACAACCACTATTTTTCATTAGTTCAACTCACATTTCAAAATGATAATTTATTATAGGGAAATAGACACCTAAAAATGGGGTTAATCGAGTTAATATAATGTGGAATTTAGGCCCTTAAGGAAGGGCACAACCATTGGGGTGACCCATATTGAAGAAATCAACCAACGATGTTGATTATTCATAAGACATGACTATATTATGCTTTGAAAGACATTTAATATAATATAATAAACAACCTGGAGGAGAAATAGGGGAGTCTAGAATTTGGAACAACAACACATGATTTAAATAAAATGAGATAGTAGGTAAAATAACCAGACCACCTACAGTAGTCCCATAACACTCTTATTTCCCATTTTTTTGTCTTTAAATTGATCTCAAATGGAAGAAACCATAAGAACACTCCAGTTCCATGAAAATAAGTCATATGTTCTCACAACAAGATAGTGTATAGTATGTAAAGATAATTTAATAACTAAATAATGATTATTAGGGAGCTTATACTTTTAGATCCACTACACTTGTTGTTAAGGAAATGGAGATGGGGTGGAGGAGATACCAAAAAGAATAGGTTGGATGGAGTAGGATCACTTCATGAGAAGAAGCTATCTATTATAGGGTAATGGTAGATGTTGTAAGGGTTTTAAAACATTTAAGGGGAAAATATTAATTTACCCATTCATTTCAGGGTTGGATGGTTTAGTATCCTGGATGGCTAAATTGTGTACCAACCATGCACCCAACACTACCTAGGGAACCCTCTAAGACAAGATAAGAACATGACTTGAATGACTATGTGAATCCTGTGTGAAATGGATCTTTCAAACTATATGTATCACCTAAATGAGTGACTAAAAAGGGTTTTATAGTTCATTCTAACCGTGCGGCCTCCTATTATGCACTAAGTTCTCCACACAGTTCAATTTCACTATTAGCACTCACCATGTAGTAACTATTCTGCCCAATATGTCTCCCCAATTTCTAGAGATTCTATCTCTGAACTTGCACCAGACTATCATAAATAACTCCTAGACACATAATCGTATTATTATCAGAAAAGGAGAGGATATAAAAAATAACATAAGTTTACAAAAGTCTCTAAAAAGAATGAATGTTACAGAAAGTCATCTGGAATAACACATAACTATGGTTATATGTTATTGAACATTTTTGGGAAGTGACAATATGGACATGAAAGAAATTTTTAAATAATTATAGATTTCTATAGAGTTCATTGATCATATGAAATCAAATGAACAAAGAAATTTTTACAACAAAAAAACCATAAATCATTGATGAATTAAAATATCATTGATTAATTTCA
Source organism: Viscum album (assembly GCA_963277665.1). Taxonomy (NCBI): domain Eukaryota; kingdom Viridiplantae; phylum Streptophyta; class Magnoliopsida; order Santalales; family Viscaceae; genus Viscum; species Viscum album. The sequence goes on from OY728132.1 coordinate 659,959,491, forward strand.
TATAAATTCATTGGATATTTAGGTATTAGGATAATATTTATGTTTCATGATAATATTCCTTAATTTGAGAGATTAGTTTACTCACAAGATATAAAACATGGAAAAATATACTTACAATATAACATTTCATTAAAAAAACAATGTTATTCTTTGGTTGTTCTTCGCTCACTTTCCAATTCACCTCTTACTATAAGGAATTAATATCTAATACTAATATTTTATTCCTAAAGCACTATAATTGACATATTATTGATCACATTACCCCACAATAATAAGTAAATAAATTCTAATTGTAATTATTCATTAAAAAAATAAATGGATATAATTATTTAAGATAATGCCCAATATGAATATGAATATATTATTATAAAAAATTTAAAAATTAAACTAAAGGATTAACATAGACCACTTCATAAATGAATAACAATATATAAAAAATAACCTCAACATTAAAGAAGTTTTAACCTCAATGGTTATCTAATACCCTCGAAGTTTCATCTCCAAAAACATAATAACAGTCTTCCTGAATAACATTTTATTTTAATTATAATGGATATATCTATATCAAACATGGAGAAAAAAATTCCAAAATAACATTAATCACCTCAAAGTACTAAATATTCCAAAATATTTATTCCTATAAATTTATTGAAAAAACAAACATAATATTTATCAATAAAAATAGTTTTGAAAAAATTATCATTCCAACCTATAAATCACATGGGCCAGTAAGAAGTATTTCACCCTTATCAACATTCTATTGTGGGTTTAATAACCACATAATTCCATGATATGATGAGTTGTTTCCCGACATTGGGGATGTACTTTTTATAAAATTAAAATTATAACAAAATTCCTAAAAACCTGATGAACAACCTTAAAATTAAATTAATCATCAAACCAATCTGTAACTAGTAATATTTTCTATATGGGTCATTTTTTACTCAAAATCAAATAATCATAATTTAATAGTTTTACCTTAACATTAATGATTTGATAAACCCTAATAGTTACAAAAAATAATTATTATTTCCATACAATATATGTAATTATTACTCAAATAACATTTTATTATAAACCCCATACTAAACACAAGTGTTATATTTCCATAAATGTGTCCCATAATACTCTTAATCACGGTAGAAATACCTTAAATAAAACCTAAAATGAATAATTATAAATTTAAAATCATGATAAACAGTTTATTTATCAATCAAGTACACATTTGGTTTATCCTATGTCAAACATAATTAAATTCTATTAATTTCATTCATGATGGCTCGTAAGGAGTATATGAACATCCAAAAAAATTTCATCGAAGTATCAAACATGGTTTTCATTGAGGCTCATTTTCATTCATTAGGTGATGATTAAGTCTAGCTACCTAGACCCTCTTCATAGATATAAAAACTACGTATAAATATTATATGTAAACATATACTTGTAGTATCCATGTATATATATATATATATATATATATGATTATAAACCACTTCTTCCAAAACTCACAAAAATTTAGGATATTTTCATATACATAGATTTATCCTTATACACAAACAATGAATTATATGTAGGGTTATCACTAATGATTTCTCTTCATATATTTCGAAGGATAAATAAACCTTATATTTTTTACCAACTATAAAACCCATGAATTTTAGAAATATTATTACATGCTTCTTAACAAAAATGTAAATAAATTAAAACCCAATGACAATGAGTCCTACTGTCTTTGTAAGACGAGGTTCATACTACATAAAAGTGAGTCTCAAATAAAAAATATTTATTTTATTCTCCATAATGTGATCCTAAATCATTTTGATCTTCCAAAACCATGTAGGATAACTTGAAGAATACATAGATAACAGTTCAATTAAAATTTATAGTGAAGATAAAAACATGATAAGGAAGCATAACATTTGAGTCAAAGGTATAACATGATATTATAAAGGATAAGTAACATGATTACTCACATAGTACCATAAAGTAAAGAAAATGGTGTAATAATATCATGGAATCATAGGAAATGTGGGAGTAACATAATGAATGACATACACATAATTCAAAGATAAATATCCATACAATGTCACTTGGTGTGCATAATACCTTAATGGATTAGTTTCACTTTCTAATCTTGTACATGATGTCTCATGAGACTAAAAAATTACCTAGGAATTGGAGGAATATATAATATTTTTCCTAACCACAAGATCCTTTTTTCAATTTCATGAATATGCATGCCACATAAGGAAATCAATCACAAGTAATAATCATAAGAATTACCCATTTAATTAATAAGGTCTATATAATCTTTCCTCATATCATAATCAAATTAAATTTCATAATGAATGAATTTCAGAAATATGAATAAGGTAAGAATTATCCCATAAAATAAATTGGGTGTGATGAAGGGATATGATTAAGATACATAAATATATATTTTAAAATAATTATTTATCAATAATTTTTTTGTTGTTTATGAATATAAAAACTTTTAAAAAGTTAAAAAAATATTGAGAAAAATTACATTGAAAAAATTGAATAGATCATTTGAAAAAAATACAAAATATTATGGTAAAAAATTTCCTTGAAATTATAATTTAAAAAAATATAATGGAAGAATCAAATGAAATTATTATAGTTAATTCCATACCATCAATATATGTTAATAAACACTATATTAACATTTTATAAAAAATATCAAAAAGTACCACATTCAGAAAACAAGGGTAAAATTGATTTTAATGAATTTTGTATGTAAAATATGGGTCATAGTTTATTTAGTAATTAATTATGTAATATTAAAATATTTCTTTGAATGTTTTTTTATAAAACTAATATTTTTTATGATAAATTTATTTCAACTCAAGAGATAGATGGAGTTAGATTTTCTTAAAAACATTTTCAAAATAATTTTAAGTAGGTAAGAGAGTAAAACATAAATATGAATTTCATATTTAATAAATAACTATAGGTTAATAAAATTAATTTGTTTTATTTGAAAATAATTAACTAATCTCTTTCAATGGAAATTCCAGAATAAATAATCCAGATTAAAATAAAATTCAAGCATAAATCCTTACAATTTTTTTAACCTTTTAGTCTTAACAAACATAAATTAAGTAAATGAATTTTATTATAATGTACAATGAAGTATTAAGGATTCATGATATAATATTTTAATACTATTTTAACATTCCACATAAATTAAAATATGTGTATAAAATAACATGTGTCCCAAATAAAGATGTTTTGAGATGGAAAACGTCACCTCAAGTCTAGGTTTGTCATGAATGAATTTTATCTCAGGTATAATAAACATATATAGTTTTTAGTTAATAAACATTTCTAGGTTTTTTAATTTATATATAAACTAATTATTAATTAATTTTATTAACTTAGTTAATTTCTAAATATTTTATGTTAACATTTGGTGTTTTGAGGATTCTCATTTCATTATTTCAAAATGGAGTTGGTGTGTTGAAAATAGTAAAAGGGGTAACATTTCCAGAATATCCAGAATATCCAGAATAATAATAATGAAATAATTTTTTTTGTAATACATAATTTATATTTTAAAAAATAACCATGAATTATGTTTATGAAAAGTTAAATATATTACAATGATATGGACTATAGGAAATACATATGCATGTGTAATGTTTCCATTTTTTAATGATCATGATGGAATTATATTAACTAATATATTATATATAAAAATAATAATACCATAAATATATTATTATTTATTTAATTATAATTATATAATCCATCATGGGTAAGTGAAAATAAAATGAAAATCCCATCACTTCACGAGGTGGTAGTCCACCGTATAGAAAAATGGTGTTATCATTTTTTAATGGATGGTAAGGAAAGAAAATATAAGATATAATAATTTTAATTAATGAATATTATTTCATAAATATAATCTATAAAAATTAAATACATCATTATTAATAGTCATGGGAGTCGATGATGCAAAACTAATAACATCGGTTCAAGAGGATGTAGTCTTCCATACACACAAATGATGGTTTTGTTTCAAATATGACTGTAGATGAGATGGATAACTATTGTGAAATAAACCTAATAAAATCATAATTTATAATAAATTCTTTGTTTATTATTTTTAAATTGTCAATAAAAAATTTAGTATAGAAATTTATTAATAAGAACAAAGGTGTTTGGTGATGACTATTACCGCTTATTCGGACAACCTCTTTAGGATTAAACCTAAAGGCTTCCAAGGATTTATTGATGATAAAAAAATTATATTATTAGGGGAGGAAATTAAAAACATTATATTTATAGGTACTTTTTTAAATAATGTGTTTGTATATTATGGAAAGTAGAGGATATGGGGTTCCCTTTTATTAATGACAAGGAGTGGTAATCTTGAAAATACCCAAAACTATTCAATAATGGGAAGTCACTATCAACAAAGTACCTCTAGAATTGAAAAAATAAAGCAATGAAATAGATATAAGGTGTATACACACCTCAAAAATTAGAAATAAATTGGTTTTAAACATGGTTTCCCTATTACCTCAAATGTTACTCACTTTTTCCTTTTAATTTTTTTTACCATGATAACATTTTTTAGCGTTTTCACTATAAATTTTAGACAAAAATTATTTTTTAAAAAATATATATTATAAATTAATCTAATTAAAAATGTTTAATACATTTTTTAATATTCAACTCATATAAGTACAATAATTTAATTTAAAATTAATCTCACACACGTGTTGAAAAAACCGGTTTTCATGAAATTAATTTTTATTAATTTTTTGTAACTTTAGGAGAAGTAATCATAATTAAATTAATTTTAATTAATATTTTATAGAAATATTCTCTAAATTAATTTTATATCATTCCTAACTAGGGGTTATTTTAATCTTTCAAAATAGAGAAAGATTATGCACATTAAAATGGTTTTTATAAAAAACATTACAAAAAAGCTGAAAATTAACTTATATTAAAATACTATATAAATATGAAATAAATTTAACTATTTAGATCAAATATAACCAATTAATACAAATTTTTCTTTTATATCATATTAACTAATAAAAATAAAATAAATTATTGAATTTATTATAAATAAATGTTTGTTTTACCAACAAATCGTTATTTTTATCCATTAAAAAAATTAAAATTTTCCAAAAAAAATCCAAAAAATTTACCCAAGATAATATAGATATTATAAATTAAAAAATATATTATATTTATTAAATAATATTTATAAAATTCAAGAAATATTTTTATAATATATTTTTTTATATAATCACTAAAAAAAATTTAGAAGAAAGAGATTTTTTTATTGCATAAAATATCATTTTTATTGTTGAGTGCATAATTATTAAGAATTTTTAGATAAATTTATAATGATCAGTAACATTATATATATATCACAAAGAAATTAATATTATTCACACCCTCCAATTTAATTACTAGGTTATGTTGGTTATGTTTTAGATAATAAAATTTTACTATTATATCACCGTTCTTTTAAACAAAGTGTTGCATGATTAATATGTCATAAAGCATAGTGTTCTCATAAAATCACATTATGTAAATATTATAAAAAATATTTCTTATATTTTCATTAAATAAATAATTATTACCATCTATATATAATGGAAATAAAAATTGAATCACATATGTCCATGGATATGGAACACTTGACCTATGCCTGAGAGACATTATGAACATCTACATATGGTAAAGCAGTTGAATAGATGTAATTCAATCAACAAAATAAGAATTATGTATACTTATGATAATTATATTATTATATCAACTTGGTTAGGATATAAATTGTATAATTATAAGAATAAATAAATTGAATGAAAATGGTTAAACGTTTTACCTCTTTATTGGAATCGTCATTTGGATTACACCCCAATCCTATATAGAATGGTCATATGGAAAGCTCAAAATCTCAGAGATGTGGCTAGGGAATCATGGAAAGTATTTTTGTGAAATCTTGGATTCAATTCACTCAAGCGTAACCAAACCTTTCAACCTCATGGCCTCATGTTTACCACCCCATATACAAGTGATTTTAAACTAGAAATAAGGGTCTGTAGTGGTATAATTGGGTGACTATACCATATTTACTAGAGTTTAGAACAATAGTAGACACAATAAATTATCATTAGTGGGAATAATATTAATGATGAAATAAGATAATTCATAATAATCTGAATTATAATATAGAATGAACCTTAAATGGGATCATACACATAAATGATGATTATGTCTTGACTATAAAAAAGGAAAACATGTTTACATGGAAGAAATTATAGGGTACAATATATTTAAAACAATATAAAAAACCAATAACAATCCCACAATCATCATGATAATTAGATCAATCATTTTCCACCAAGCTCTAATTATGACAAATATCAATCATCAAGAGTTATATTCTTTCCCATATACCTACATGAATCTATGAATTATGTTTATATACTAAATGGTATCCTAAAAATGGTGCAATTTGAACTCATTAAGACACCACAAATAGTTCTTATATCTAGTATAGCATATCAAATTAAAAATAAATAATTTTGAGGATTATGAAGAGTGAATAAAAAAATAAATATGACCCCTATCATGCTCAGGCTCTTGATGGGACGCCTGGCCGACCATACATCTATCAGCCTATGTCAAATGTCTATGAGTATGTGAAAATTGGTATTCTTTTTGTTCCAATGATACACTATCAAGTATTACATGTAATAATAATAATTTTTCTAGATCCATGGAAAATCAAAGAATTGTTAACTTTAGAAGGTTGAACGACCTCACAGTAATAAACTATGAATCCTAGCTATAAGGGTATAATTTTGATCTTAGATAATAACCCTAGGGATTCTATAGGAAAATTCTATAGATTATTTCATTGAGTATTTCCACAGTATTATAAGTTTATGTATTACTATAGCCTCTGGAAATAATTGAAGGACTCACATGTTTGAAGAGTTCAAGATAAATCCAAAGATATAATCCAATGCAATATGATTTATAGAAATTATATGTGGTAATTTTTTTAATAAAAACATGGAATTCACATAAAGATAATACATAAGTGAACTCAAAAGTGGGTGACTCCATTGGTAACCAGCTAGATAAATCAGGGTGTCATTAATTGATTACTCAAATAATTCACTAAAAAATCCACGGCTGCCTCAAGTCTAATAAACAATTTTAAAGGAATATAGTTCTATAAATACTAATCAACATACATAAAATATGTGATAATAAGCCATTTATTTTTATGTAAATTAATTTTTTTATGATTCATACACTACATTCCACTCACTCATAAGAGATAAAAATTGCCAAGAGAATGATTCATTACATTTAACATTTCATTTATTATATTTATAAATTCACTTATAAAGGATAAAAAAGTTCAAGTGATATTTACAAGACACTTCAAATTCATGTTATCAATTTATCCTTTATCTTTACTAAGAGCCAATCCAAACACACCCAAGTGGTGTTTTAGAAACTTTACTACAATGGTCATTGAGGTAATATTACAAGACACATTGTAAATTAGTGTTTCTTATTGATGATTCAATAACCTATAATGTTAAGAGGTTTCACAAGGGGTATACATCATGGTATTCATAATTAATTTAAAGAGATTCATATTTAATGATAAATTTATAGAAATTTTAGTGTGTGACACAATGGTGAAAACATAAAAAAGATGATACCATGAGGGAATCATTATAGACCAAAATCCTTTGATGGGTAGAATACTCATCATAAATTGTGACATTTTTATTCATGATGGAATAATAGAAATTGGAATAATTATTAAAATTCCCTTAATATGTTGAATATTCTCTCTAATGAATATATTATTCAAACTGTAAAGAGAAACTAGGAAAAGAATAAAGTGGAATCATAGTTAAACTAAGGATGATAAAACATGACTAAAACATTAAATTTTGACATTGAGTGAATGAGATATCATAAATCCCAAGATGAGAGAAAAGGGGGAGCTTCGGTGAATGTTGTGTGTTAAAAGTGAGGTAGAAGAAGGAGTGGTTAAAGGTTTTAAGGCATCATGGTCAAATTGGAATTTCAATATTTTTAATGGGGTAAAATTTTGTCTATAAGACTTCCCAAACCATGTGACACCCATAAAATTTTCACAATATAAGAGAACACACCACACATGTCCAATGGTCATGGTTAGACAATCCATGCATATGTCATTCATTCCCTCTCTCAAAAAGAACCATCATCAAATGGTTCATGCACATGATTAGAAAATCCCCAGGAAAATCATGTTACATACCTCTATTGTTCACTATAGTATTCGAATGTCCATGTGATGCTCATATCATGGTTATGAATTTTTTTCCTCCACTTATATCCCACATGGTTGAGGTGCAAGGATATCACTAATATTTCACCTCACCAAATTTTCTAAAAACATGATCTTTGATCTCCAAACCAATCCCAAACACTCCCAAGACCAGCATGAACTATTTATGAACATTAATTTAGATAAAAAAATGGTTTATTTATAAATTAAAATGTGAAATTCCTCATGATAATGACTATAATAATGAAACATCCCCTAATAAAAACATCTCATCCTCGATTTTCCCTTTTAGGGGTGGTTAAGCATCATCAAAAAATAATTATCACAAATGAGAATGTATGTTAGCCTCTCTCACCAATGTATAGTCATGTAAGTAGTTTTTTTCATTATACCCATACTAATATAAATAACCTTCCTCGATTATCCTATATGCTTTGATCATGGATTATAAATTGGATACTCCAAAAAATAAGCATCAGCCTCTAAATGAACTTTTTGAGGATCAAAATCATGATATGGGTTGGAATAATTATAGAAAATCTAAAAAACACAAAAGGAATAATGCATATCTCAATATCAATAATAAAGAGATATATAATAAGATAATTTTCTGATCCTCTCTAATAAAACCAAAAGGTATAATGAATATTTGATCTAACATCAACTTCATCATAATTCATTGATGCTTCAGCCTTGGTGAAACATATAAGAATACTCAATCCCCATCATCTTAAACTATTACCTATAAATAGAGATCGATATGATACATTTTTCTATATTGAGACATATTTACATGTTTCTGGTGGAGTTTTACATATGCATGTGTCTCCAGAATGAGATGTAGTCCCAGTAGTGCTCCCTCCTCTACCTTTAACAAGCATTGAGGCAATCTTCACAACCTACCTTATTTCTCCCATAAGTACCCATGTGTATTATTTCCATTAAAATATTATTATAAGAAAAATAATCCACAGGTAAATTATTTTACAATGAAAACCTGAAACCGAGGACACATACTCTAATAATGGCATATAAAACCTATATTTTATTTTTTGGAATTTCCATCATTCTAGGGGTCACATGTTGTACTATGAAGTTCATGTGAACCTATAGACTTATAAAACCCCTTCTATAAGTGTGAAGTGAATTCAGAATCCCCATATAATATAATGGAATATGGAACTCCATGACGGAATGTAATCTATATAAACATATAACCTTTTGTGTTCATTGACTGAGAAGGTACCCCTATGAGGTAATAAGTAGAAGGAGTTCATCAACCTATCCATGATAATTACCTAGAGGTTATTTTTATAGATCCAGCATAAAATATATTGTCAGTTATTCCCACTTCTAATATTTAATGGGTAATAGTTATAAAATTATTGTAGGCTTTTAGTGTTCCACCTTCCCTTACTGATAGTAGGATTATGGAGTAATGAAATCCACAATCTTTCTTTTTCATACTTGACCACAAATATTGGTGGGTTAAGTTAGATGAATTTTTTTAAGGATTGGATGTATATCCATTTCAAATAACAATAAGTCATCATTAAAAATATAATAATTATGAATGTACCCCAAAACGTCCATGAATATGCAAGATCTCATCCTCATTAAAAACATATGAAAGTAGTGAGTCATCACCCATAAGAACCTATCTAAGGAAAAATTCTTTAGGATTATAAATATTTTATACCCTAACTCAATCCAAAAGTGATGAGTTAACTAATACTGAAATATGTATAGGATTCTTGTGATTCTATTCATCCTACAAATTTATCTCATAAAACAGATTGATCAACCACCACTTGATACTACCTTCTAGAATATCTTATGTTCATGGATTTTGGCTTAGGCAATGATCTATTTAATTACCTTTATAAGGAGTAAAATAAATATCAATGATAATGTAGGTAGGTATTCATACTATATTCACTATTTTATTTTAATGTCAAATTAATTGAAAATATGTTTTAGTTTTTGTGTTTCGTGTGTGCCACAAACCAATCTCTTTGAAAATAATGTATCCATCAATTAAAATCAGAAACCCTGATAGCTAATTTGAAATTTTGAATCTGGTAATATTATCTAAATTCATAAAATAGATATAATACTACACCATAAAACATTCCCCTCCCCATAAAAATATCCCAATTAGATTAATAATTCATCATATTAAGAAATATAGGTTTTTCCAAGTATTGGATGTATCATTATTGGTGTGATTGTTGTCCTCAAATTAACCCAATGAAAGTATTTATAAAAATTAAAATACCATGTATAAATAATATCTTTCTTACTCGTGCCCATAATTCATGTTTTAGTGTGTGTTAAATCCTTAATAAAGAACATATAATGACAATCTTGACCCAGGAAACTGATAATATCTATTACGTTATGTAGATTATCCTAAGAAACCATATCCATAACATTCTTGAGATCTAATGATTGCCCAAATTCCTTTATTATGTGACCCCTTATGTGAAAATTATCAATACTAAAAATTAATTTTGTGATATTAGAATATAGGTGATTATCTCTTGGTATATTCAAGTATGATTTCAATGGGGGTTTCTGTCACGACCCGACCTCGGGGCCCGTGCCGTGACTACCCCAAGCCCGCCTTCCATAGGCCAGGGGATGGCGACTAGCACCAAGGCGTAAAATCCCGGTAAACAGGGAAGGCATTGCCTTTAAAAGTAACAACCACCACAGAGTCAGCAAGCGGAAAGTAACTACAAAGTGCAGAAAAGTAAAGGGGGCCGGAAATACAAGCCCAACTGTAAAGTATAACTGAAAAAATAAAGAACAACAACTGAAGAAAAGACGGCGGCCTCGTGTCGTCCACTGGCAATCCCACCTGAAGGGTGGGTACAGATAGCCTCCAGGCTCCTCGGGTCCCACGTCCGCTCCGAGCACGTCCCGCCCAGTGGTCCACCTCCAGGTACCGTCCTGCTCCACGCCCCAACCGTGATCAGTGCTGTCCGTCGTCTGCATCCAACACAACAAGGTGCGGGCATAACCCGTGCAGGGGTGAGTATAAGCTACTCAGTAAGGACCCCGAGACCCCCGAAGGTCTCCCGAAATCCACAAAGGATATAGCACAAAAGAAAGATGCAATCACAAAGTAACATCTGACTCGACTTAGGTATATGCCCATACATATACCTAAGTCCCCAATTCTAGCTCTGCTCACGAGCTCAAGAACAACTCAATCCACAAAGGAAAGCAAGACTCAAATCCACAAGGAGAGTAAACAGTAAATCCACATAGGATAGTTCAACACAATCCACAAAGGAGAGTAACAGTAAATCCACAAAGGATAGTAACATAAGGTTCAGCTCAACCAGGTATACTTCTTCAGATGACGTCAAAGATGATCACTGATCCATCTAAGTCGTCGGACCCACGAAGGATCGATAGGTACTAACCCCCGCAAAAGACCCACATAGGATCGGGCTCACACAGAACCTGTAGGCAGTGGCTCACACAGAACCGGTAGTAAGGACCCACATAGGATCGGGCTCACACAGAACCTGTAGCACTGATCCACGTAGGATCGCTGAGTGCAGTAGTCGACGCAGTCCACTGAGGATCTCTGCACAGTCGTCGCCGCAGTCCACGAAGGATCTCTGCTCTGCCGTCGTCGCAGTCCACTGAGGATCTCTGCTCTGCCGTCGTCGCAGTCCATGGAGGATCTCTGCTCTGTCGTCGAAGTCCACGGAGGATCTCTGCTCTGTCGTCGAAGTCACAGCCAGCGCTAGGGTTCCCGCACGCAGCGAGCTCGTTTAGGAGGGTCCGCTCCACGAGCCGAGAGGCTGATACATCAACTGACACGTAGTCCGAAGTTGATGTATCCAAAAGTTCCGTATCGACAACAGGATCTCAACGCAACAGACGGCGCGTCAATCGGACGCCCGGTCTGAGAGTTATTGGCATTTTCGTCCCAGGGGCCCGGTTGGTTTTTAGGGCAAAACCAACCCGACCGTACTCCGCCTGTGTCCGATCCTCGGGCGGAGTATGCCAAAAGTTCCGTCTCACTTAGAGGAAACTACCACAGCTGACGGTACGTCGATCAGACGTCCGTAGCTCAAGTTATGAGCGTTTCCGCTCCGAGGGCCCGGTTGGTTTCGTGTACGAACCAACCCGGCCGAACCCAAAGTCTTCCGAAACCTTGAGTGTAATATACCGAAACGACCGTATCGATCCAAGGATCGCGTAGCCGCTGACGGTTCGTCAATCGGAGGTCCCAGGCCCAAGTTATGGGCAAAGGACCGAAGAAGGCCCGAAAACGGGGGTTCTGGGCCCGGGGCGACCCGGCCCGAACCCCCCCTGGGTCGGCCGAACCGGGTCGGCCCGAACCGGGTCGGCCCGACCCGGCCTGGGCGCGGCCCGGCCGACCGGACCGGCCGGCTCGGCTTCGGCCGAGCGGCCGAAGGAACTGCCGCGGGTTTGACCTGCGGCTTGGTGGAAACGCGGCCCCGCGGGGGGCCGCCTGTCACGCGGACGCGGCCGGGCCGCCGCGTCCCTCCCCGGTTCCGCGTGGCCGCGGAACCTGCCGCCGCCGCCGCGGCTTCAGCCGCGGCGGATCTTCTCCACGGCGGCGCGCCGGGCGCCGCCGCCTCCGGCCGCCGGCGCCGCCGCTCCGGCGACCCGCGCCGCCGCCGCCTTCCGCGGGCCGCCGGAGTTGCTCCGGTGGCCCGTTTTGCCTCCCGTCTGCGCCGTTGCTCCTCCCGGGGGCCGATCTTCACTGCGGGATCAACGGATCGCCCTTGCCGCACGGTTCGTCGTCGTCCGCCAAATCCGCACAACAAAAGATCGGCGGAGGGTTGCCGGGTCTTGTTCGTTAGATCCGCACCCTCCGCGTTAGTCATAAACTCAACGGGGGAAAAGGAAAAACCAATCAACAATTTTAAATAAATTAAAATTGTTCCGTGATCGGGTTCTTTATTTCAAAAGAATAAACACGGGAAATAATTATCAAGAAAATAAACCCCTACCTTGTCGTCGTCGGACGTGAGGTCGTCGCGGAATCGCTCGTCGCGGAAGGGACGTTCGTCGCACCGCGGGAAAAACGTCACGCCGACGATCTCCGGATCTAGAACAAACGGATTTAATTAATTAAATCCGTTGTTATTGAAAATAAAAAGGGAGAAATAAACGATTCGTTTCTCACCTTAATTGCCGAACGAGGATCGACCGCGGAAGAAGAGGCGTCGCCGAAGAACGTCGCGGGTAGAGCTCGTCGACGTCGCAGATCACGGTGTGCGTCGTCGAATTCCGGTCGCCGACGTTCTTCGCGTTCTTCGCGTTCTTCGCGTTCTTCGCGTTCTTCGCGAGGAGGGGAGATGAAGAAACAAAGGTCCTCTCAAATCCTTTCAAAGGATTTTTAGGTTGGTCTTATTTTATAAACATGCCAACAAACGCAAAAACGTAAGTAACGACCCATCAGTTCGTTGAATTAATTCAATGAGCGAAACAGCCCATTTAATTCACGAAATAAACCGCTCAATTAAATGGTCTGTTAAGAATTTAAGAAAACGCGTCGGTTGACTTTTCAGTTACTTTGACGGGTTTTCGCGGGTGCGTTACTTAGCGAAAGAAACGGCGGGGCTCGTGCGGGCCCCACCGCACAAATATCCTAACAAGGGGTAGGATATTTCCGGATAGCACCCTATCCACTTTAACTCAGTTCAAGTGGCTTTCAAGCGGCTTCCAAGCAGCTTAAGTGAAATAAAATAAAGTTGTCGCACAAATTTTATTTTATTTCTGACTTAAAGCCCCAAAATTTAAAAACCACGTCTGAGCAAACGCAACTCCGGAAGAGGCGTTTCTAAGCAAATACCGGCGCTGCGATTTCATCGGTTCCCTCAGAATTTGATTCCGGGCACCGGTTCAAAAGATAGAAAAACCCGCTCGTCCGTTCACTGAACGTACCCGAGCCAAACTTCGGAAATTGATTCCGGGCACACCGGGCCTCGGAATCAGGTGCCGTCTGAAGCTGCGCTCTTGTAAAATTCCAAAGAAAATTAAGAAAAAAATTTCCTTGAAATTTGCGTGTCTTTACAGTTTCAAGATCATGTGATGATTTATTATACACTAAGATATTACAAAAACATAGTAAAAGTATCACAGTATGGGTGGAAAACCCAAATTCATCAAGGCCATGAATATTGTTGGAATTTTTGTGAGTAATAATGTGATTATGAAATAATAATAAAGGATGTATCTTCTTAGGAAAGCTTTACATGGTATACCTAGAGGCCTAACTGAAACCTAATGATTTCCTAGCCTAATGTCAATATTCATGGATAACCTGGATCATATGAGTTGTCCAATGATATAATATATAAACATAATTTTGTAAATTTTCATAAGGGTAAGTTTATTCAACCATCATTAATCAAAAAATATCATGACAATCCCATATTCTATCATACTAGAATGTATGAGAAAACCCCATAGATGTGTAATAGTTCATTTAAACCCAGAGGCTTTTAGGACTACTAGATTCTTCTTGAGGTCCAGAATCTCAATATGATCTATATTAGGTTGAGAAATAGGTATGGGTTATTCTCTTGGAATAAGATATTTGGTAAACCCTACCTTCCTCTTAGGAGGTTTTCTAGAGAATTATTCTGGCAAAATATCACTAAATTAACCACTATTAGAGTAAATATATCCTATCATACTCTTATATCATTCAATAATGAATGAAATATTATTATTTACTATACCCTTCCAATTATTTTTTGATCAATCTAAACATTCTAAGAAATCCCATTATCCATTATAAATATAGGTACCACCATTAGATGATGAAAATAACACCTGATGATGATCACAATCAATATAGGTTCAATAATGAAACAAATAGTATATCCCAAGAATTATATAAAATCTAGGAATGTCACGAAAAAAATTTCCTAAATAAATGGTAACAAAAATAATGAGGGGACACTCATTGTATTTGAGTACACTCTCTTATCATACTTCTAATGAGGTATCAAGAGTCATCACCCTATAAATATTCTAAATTTTGTTCCCTTGATATAACATAATTGTCATAGATATAAATAAGTGTGATGATCCTCCCTCAAAAGGATATGACCCTAATATAGAGGCTACAATTATCATACCACATACTATAGAAGGACTAACATTCTGCTCCTCAGGTATGGGCTACACTGCATGTAACAAGCATGCTCCTAGGTGATGATATAGAACTTGACTACCATGAGAATATATTCTATAATAGAACTTCATGTCATATTTTTTGGCTTTACTGACCACATCCACCTGCTCATATTGTATGGATAGATGTAATATTGCTCCCAGGGTGGCATGGAGCTAATGATACTGCACAAAAAGGGGGTCCTAGGGAGGACCCTCTCCAACTAAGAACATGTGAGAATATCCACTAAAAACTCTAAATATGGTCCATTTATTCATCAGATCCGCACTCAGCAAGATCCTTATCACACCGAGATGTCACCTGGACTTGGAATTCATACTAATGGAGTGTAATAGAACTATTCATATAAATACTATGTTCACTTCTATTCTGATAAAAATCCTTAATTTGATACTTCATGTCGATGGGTGAAGCACCTACCATCCTATGGGAAACACTTCCATTCCCTATAACATCAATTTCACTAAATTTTAACTCAGATATAAGAGAATAGTTCACAATTTTTCAAACAACATCCAAATTGAATACATTCACGAGAGATCGGTTGAAATACTTGATCCAATCCTTAAAAAAATCCTAGTCTCAATATCTCATCACTAGAAAAGGTCAGTGAAAAATATTTAAATTAGTAAAGGAATATTAATAGTGCATAACAGACATAATACCCTACACGAGGTCTATAACTCTTTAGCTTGATTATCCCTATGTGTATTTGGAATGAAATAATCATAGAATATTAAATGGAAATCCCCCCAAACCAAGCCTTGGTGTTGGTCTTCCTATGTAAGATCATTCCACCAACACTTCACATAACCCAAAAGCATATAAAAATTCTCCAAAATTAACCTTTATGGATCCATATCCATGTTTTTAATGATATATCACATGGCCTATATCCTGACTAATCAACGTGGGGGCCACCATCCAAAGATAAAGTAGTTGAATGTCAATTCTGAAACAATCAAGTTATATTATATATAGTATATGTAGTTCATGGATATCACTCAATAATTTTTTATAGATGAAGAAAACACTAACTAATATGATTATTTATGGATTGACTAGGTACAAGAGTTGGTACAACTGAAGGTTCCATGGGTGTCACTACTGGTAGGTTATGTCCCACAACTTAAGGTGAATGGTTTCACCCATTCATAGAGCTCGACCTGAAGCCATAACGGAGGAATATATCTACAATTCTAAGAACACACCTCAAAATAGTATTACATATTGGAAAAGATCACCAAAAAACCATAAAAGATGCAAGGGAAAAAGAACATAGAAAGGAAACATGATCAAATACGACATCTCACTACTTATGTAATATAAACCCTTCGACCCAAATTGATGTTTATGATTTTAAGAATTAAAAATGTTTTTTATCACTGGTGTCCCATTAAAGATATTATCTTTTTAATGTTTTATAAGAAATCAGTCTTTATGTCGTGATTCGAATCCCCATTTAAAGAGAACCAAATTATTTTACAAGTAAATATTTAATAGACATTTATAATTATATAATAGTTTATTTAGATGAATTAATATTCACAATATATAAAGATCAATGATTTATATGATTCAATTGTATCTTCATGTAACAACAATAATACTTTTTTACATATGGACCTAGGATTAAAGTATCCATATAAGAGGGATTGATTAAATGGATAGTCATTCAAAATTTATAGTGGAAGAAACTATATAACATAAAATTAGAATAAATTTAATAATAAATGACTAATACATCATCTTGTGTAACTAATGTAACATAGTTAAAACATTTTATATGTTTTTATTTATGTTTTTACCTTTGATCTGTATTGAAAATTACAATTTTTTTGACATTAAGTGACCAATTATTAGTCATTTCAATAAAAGAAACATTCGAGAAATTTCAAAAACTATAATTAAGTCACATATGAGATACATCAAGAAATTATTTGACATAAGAAATAAATTTCATACAAATCCATATGTTCTATAATCATTCATGGTCATTTTTGGACACTAGTAAAAATCCAAAATCATAACAAACATCATAAATCATGTGTACCACTATTTGGTGAAATATATACGAGACTAATAAGATAAATATAGAAAATGAAGTAACATCGTAGGAAACATTTATTTTTCACTATATGTGGTTTTAATACTCCAATTAACAAAATCATCACTAAATGTTGACACCTCTTAGTCTTCGGTATACAATCCTAAAATAGTAAGGTATAGAAAATAATGCTCAAATACCACTTTTTGACATCCCAAACCCGATTTAATCATATGTAACTAAACACAGTTTTCTATATGACCTCAAACATGACTCATCATACACTAGAGGATTAAAATTAGCGGTTATAGTCTACGGTGGTATAGTGAAGATACTATACCCTCTTTACTAGACTTGTTCATAGTAGTAGTCATAATAAATAAGAAATAATGCAGAAAATATTAATAATGAAAAAGTGGGATTTATTCTCATATATATATATATATTTTGAATAACCAAAAATCATAATGATATACAAAAATGATAATGATTTAATGTATATATAAAATAGAAAATGAGTATACATTGAAGCATGTTTATAATATTATACATGTAAAATAAAATAAAATCAAATCAAAAAACTATCCAATGATAATATTGAACACCAGATAAGTCATCTACTACCAAGATCTCATCCCAACTAATATCAAGCATCCATCTTATAATGATTTCCCTTGACTATTCCGACATCAATGATGTCTTTCTGTGTAACAAATGATTGCTTGAGAAGTTTTTGAATAAACTCAACTGGAAAAAACCAATGGTATCCATAACTAATCATGTATGTGAATAAAAAAGTTATTATATTTCTAGAATATATGGTGTGAAACATGAAAAAAATACAAACCAATTCATGTTAATGCTTCTAATTATACATCGGTCTAACCACACCTACTTTAGCCTAAGAAGGCTGTCTATGAATATGTGATCATTTATTTGGTTAGGGTCCACGAAAACATAATTAATGTTCCCATGTTATAATATTAATTATATATGATATATGGACAAAACAAAGAATATTAGAACATAGATTTTTTATCCAAGTCACAATAATACACTATACAACCAAGCTATAACAGATTCGGTGTAATCATAGGGATACTGTAACACCCTGACTTTTTAGAATTTATTTATTTATTTTAATCTTTTTTATATTTTTTCATTTCATAAAACACTGAATATATATTGTGTTATATCAAATCTGTAACACAATCTTTATTTTTATACAAGAACAAGTCAATGTTGTACTGCACATGACACATATTCTAAATTTCAGTAGATTCAACACTAATTTTGGCTTGTATTACACAGAATTTCGAGTTCCTTCGATAACCTGTGTTACACGCAAGACCAAGTTTTACTAAACTACACCATACTAACAGTATTATTATAATAATATTATTATAGTTATCATATATCCATTAAAAAGGATGTTAATAATAATATTAATCAAATTTTGAAAAAATGGTTTACATATGTAAGTAAAATTAATTCATTAGTTATCAACTAGATATAAATGATATAAAAACTATTTTAAAATAATGAAGTCACATTTCTAATAAAACTATTTTTCTGTAAAGAAAAACATTTTATCTCAATAAATAAAATAAAAATATTTTTATGAATTATTCTAATAATATTTATATATTATAAATTAACAAAATTGTTTTGAAATTCATCAAATAATTTTTTAAGCATATAATAAGAATAAATACATTTTTAGACATAAAAATCATTATTATTATAGAGGATGTTTTATTTCCTTTTGATGGAAGAATTGATTTAGAACTATTTTTGACACATTTATTATTTTTATTTGAAAAAATAAACATCATTTTTTAAATAATAATATAAAATTTTACTTTGTTTTTTTTGTTTTTTCAGAGAAGTATCATTTTATGACGAATAGTGAAAAAACTGAATTTTAATTGAGTACTTAATTTTTGGATAATATATTTATATAGTGAAATTATATTTTAATTTGGTTTTAAAGTTTATTTATATAAATAATAAGTCTATTAATATAATTTCGGCCATTATCATCAATATTACATTGAAATTAGATATAATTTTTTTTAATTTTTTTTGAACATTTTCACTTAAAAAACTCATTATTTCATCCCCTATATAGGTTTAATTCTAAATTAATTTCTTCCAATTATATTTTTTTAATTTGTAAAAATGGATTCAATATTTTAATTCAGAATAATAATAATTTCAATTAATTTAAACATGTCTTCTTACCAAAATATTAGTGAAAGTAATTAAAATTAATTACACTGATTAAGGAAAAAACAAGTTTAAAAAGTGGTTACACTTTAACATAAGGGAATAAATAACCCATAAAAAATTTAAAATCCATTTTGTCCCTATTTATAACATTTAATCTATTTTCTAAAAAAATTATCTTTATTGGATGCACATTATGAAACTGAGACCACTAAATGGTGTTTACCTTTTTATATTTTCAAGAATGTCACTCCTCCATTTCTATAAAAGGGAACACACCCCATAAACTTTTGATAGTTATAATTTCATTTGTATCATAAAAAAAAAATAGAATAAGATATATAAATTCTGATATTCATCATATTGAAAATAGTTTTGAAAAAATTCCATCCAAGTAAGCCCTTTTGTGGAAGCTTGTAGGAGTTTCCCAATGAAGTGGTAACATCCCTTAACTATCACTTTTATATTATTTCATTATCCACCCACTAAATTATATTTATTAAATGATTATATATTAAATATATTATAAAAAATATATTGAGATGTTTTTATGTTAATGTTATGACCTACAATTGCACACAATTCCATCAAATGGAATACAAAATCATCGTTCTTGTGCATAGTGAACTACCACCTCGTGAACTGATGTCTTTTGTTCTTACATTACCACCTCTCAATTTAGGGAATAAGGTTTTACATATTGTTTTAATACGATATATATGTTATCAAAAATTTCAGTATGATTATGTAATTATTATAAAACACACACCTTCATGCATCCCATTTTGTGGGAATATGATAATGTTGTTTGTGGACGTCTGGAATACCAACTCATCAAAGTGATGTGATTCATTATTTCTTTACATAGAATTTGTTAAGAATTATTTTTTTGGAAATATTTTATATCTATGAAATAATAATTCTAATTTAATGATAATATATATATACATAATTTACTTTTCATTATTTCAAAATATGACTAGAAAAAGGAAACATCGTTTACATGTACATATGACCTACCATATCCATTAATGGTGTATTTAATTTACTTATTATTTCATTTATAGATTATTATAAATAATTTTATAAATATATATATTATATAAATATATATATAATTTTTTAAATTATTAATATAAGTTAATAATGATCTATATAAGAGTAACCTGAATAACAACTCAAAACATATATGAAAAACAAAGTAGTTACTACACAAAATAAATTTTTGAAAATAAATTTTTAATAAACGGGGAATATAAAATCATAATAAAATAATATATGGTATGATATATATGAATATGGTTATTTTTAATATTTATAAAAAATTTATATTTATTATACATGACTGTTGATCGTTTACCTATAAATTCAAGACATAGGGTAAGGGTTTTATCATATCACTTTTATTTATGTGAGATATATTCTATATTCCCCACATATTCTTATTTTGTGGGGTTTATATTGACTTAGGACATGTTATATCATTAATATTATGAACTTTATGAAACTAAATGTTTCAATTGATGTTATTATTTTATGTATCACATGATTCAAAAGTTACTCATGTTTTAAGGGGATTTGTAGTCGCAGTTTTATTTTCTATGAGATACAATCCAAGTTCACCACCCATTTATTGTATGTGGTATGCATAATTACCATTAATTTAAATTATTATTATTATACTGCAAATTATTTGGATTTACATAACTATTTTTAGGTCAATATTTCATGGGGTCTACGGTCCAGAAGATACTGAATCAGTATTTGTATTTTGTCTCAATTTTACTTCATTAAGATGTATATTATGATATATAACAATATTATGTTATAATGTGTATATAATTCCTCATTGACATGTCATGAAATTAATTGAAATATTTTTTTAATTTTTTTAGATTCATTCAATGTCATTCTTTCATAAGGATTGGGATTAAATATTACCAATATGGTGTGAGTTAATTGCCACAATATCGTCATTTATCGAGGCTATTTACAATTTTGTTCCATTGATGAAACCTGATAATCTATCACTTCAGAATACTCATAATTTTTCTTTTACTATAGTAATTCATGATATCTTAAAGTAATTGTACAATTTTTCCACTCTTTGTTAATTAAGATATTTAATAAATTGTTCTTAAGGGAATCTGACATTGTCTATCTCTTCGGTCAGAAATCTGTATTTATTCAAAGCCATATTTTTAAAAAATGTTCTCAAATTGTTTTCAAATGAAATATTAAAAACATTTTCAATTAAAATGATTCTAAAATTTTTTATGTTTTAATAAGTTTTTAAATTTCTTTATAAACCTTAATTTCTATGTTTTTACATTTATTTATAGAGAAATATGTTTTCATAATGTTTCATGTTTTCAAAAAAAATTTCAAATAAGAAAAGATATTTCCTCCAAAAATATATTAAAAGATCTTTCAAAATAATTTTACATTCATGAAATCATCTGTTGATGTTACATATACCTTACCATGTTTATTGTCCAAGGGCACCATCTATATTTTTTCCTAAATAAATTATGTTTCAGACAATAATCTATCTAATTAATCCCATTTCTATTCCATAGTATATATCATGTTGAAATAATTTTTAATCCTTCATGTTTGGTTATGTTATTCTAAAATTAAGTTGTTATAAAACTTATATATTTTAAATAGTTATTTATGTGATTAAATGTATATGATACCTATTTTATTTCTAGGTATATGATATGATGTTTATGTTATGTAACTTTTATGTATGATTTAATTATGTAATGGTTGAGACCTATATATCCATATAATGCATTTGGAAATGGTAAAATTCATATAAACTCAAAGGGTACATGGGGGGAATCCCATGCTCATAAAAAGAGGGTATACTAGAGGGAATACCCATTCTATAAGAAGAGGGTATACTGAATGGAATCTCAAACCTGTAACAAGAGGTTATAATGGGGGTAGCAAGTTTGTAATAAGAGGGTATTTGTGATGTCATACGAATCTCATAACTAGAGGGTACATGGGAGGGAATCCCAAGCCCAAAACAAGATGATACACTAGAGGTTATCCTAATCCCAAAGAAGTTACACAGGTGATTATCATAAGACTAACGTTTTATAAGGGTCTTTTTAGGTAGACATGACATAGGTTTTTCTGTAATTATGTGTTTTCCTCAATTATTGTCTTCTTCCAATGTTATGATCTCATGGATTATTATTTTTATTCCCATATGATTTATGTCTTGTGAACTGCCAATATTTATGACATGAATCTCGATTATGATCATTGATCTATAGGGTATGATATTTTAATGTTATGACATGGTTCTCATACCCTTATTCTCATTTTATTCTTACATATCTACCATTTTTACCCTTACCAAATATATGTGATCGGTCCATTCTTATGTTTCATTTCCCCAGGTTATGGAGAATTGTTTTGAGTAGGATTACTAAATGTGAATATCATTTAGGTATATGATGATGATCATTCAACAATTTAGAATATTAGGTTTCCATGTTTCTATTGACTCTAATCTATTAAAATCTGAATCCATGTTTTTTAGTGTTATTATTATTTCTCTAAAATGATGCCATACCCATGTATGTTAAGACTGGGTATCTATAGTCAACATCAAAGAAAAATTAATAGTCAGCCTTTAGAAAATATTAAGAAATAACGTTAGTAAGACCTCATTGGGATATTTATAAATATGTATCTTGGGATGTCTCTAAGGATATGTCTAAAGATGTGTTAATGTTTATATAAAAGTCCATAAATTTTGGTAATGTACTAAGAGTGTGGCTACTATGAAAATTAAACCCTATTTGGATACTAAAATTGGATGTGTCTCTATCTAATACATGCATACAGTTATGAACCCCAATAATTCTATATTAAACTAGACTCAATCTGGAACTAGTGTACAAAAATGAGCCTTGTTTCACACCCAGTTTGACACTCCTAGGGGATATGATTTGGAAACTAAAAAACACTTTATAAACCATCATGATGGATTAAAATAGAAGGTGACTATGAATAACCAAGAATAACCTTATACGATCATAGATTAAAAAAGGTATCATGATATAGAAATCCAGAAAGTGATTTATCCGGAATATGTGGTCTTTCCACTATGATTAGTGTTTCCCACATTATGATTTTGTTTTTATTAAATGGATTAAACTAGAAGGTGTCAGGTTAAAATGAAATCTGATGTAAAATTAAATGACTATGAGAAATGAAAGTTGATGAGGATAGATAGAACAATATTGTAATTTTCTTTAATTAGGTATCACGATATTCGATTAACAATGAGGTATTTAAAGATATGAATAATTTATCAAATAAGAGGAATATTGGATTTTATGAAATTTCATGTGGGAATGAACATCAAGAAAATATATTTAGCTTCCAACATGTCAATATGAAGTGACTAAGAACCCATAGAAACACCTCAAATGAATGGGATGATGTTATTTATGTTGAAAAGTGGGTAATTGATTGAAAATTTATTGAAGATTTCAATGTATTATCTATAGAGAACATTGAAATTAACAAAATGAATTCCCTAGCATAAGAATTCACTTTATAAAAAATAAATGACATATTCCATGACAATCATTTAAGTATAGGGATTAAATTATTTATGTATTTTGAATCAGTATTTATCAAAAACATAAGGATTATTAAGTATTAGTTTTTCATTAAGGATTTGAAAGAATATTTTTAAGGGAAATGATTAACTAGAAATGTGATTTAGTGGCATGGTAATATTTTATAAAAAATAAATTATCATTGGAAGTTACCCTTTAATATTTTATGAATATAGGGAAACTGATATTCAGTATGGATAAATAGATGATTGATATGGATAAAGTAAATTGGATAGTATTGATGACCTTAGAATTAATAAATGATTCACTAAAAAATTTATTTTTCATACATGGATAGAGATTAATGAAGTTTTAATAATTAAGGAAAATATCTAATGCTATTTGAAATTAGAAATAATTATTGTTTTCAATAAGGATTTATGAAAAATCATGTCATTTCCATGTTTCAAGAGAATAGGTGATGAATTTATTCACATGTTCAGAATATGAAAACCAAGAGACACATTTTGATATATAGGTGATCAATGTTATGCTATTTTTGAGATATTTTATGATATTATTTATAATGTTTTAGGTTTTTATCTTATGGATGGGTTTCAAGTTTAACCACATATCGAATGATTTATGTTAACATTTGGATAAATTTTTAGAGATTAAAGTAGTATCTCACGATATGAAAATTTATTTATATTTGATAAAATTTTCTAACTGTTTTACTGCGATATGATGTATGGAATGACTTAAAATTATACATATAGATCTTATGATCTATTATTTATTTATCTATAAAAAATCACCTTCATTTTTTGGAGTAAGATATGAAGTGTAAATTAGTCAACAAAGAACACTTGGGTGAGATTGTGAGAATGAAATGAAAAAATAAAGCATGAATGGTTCTATCAATGTGATATTAATGTATTAAACATTCGAGAATATATACTAAATTTGATGGAAAAATCGTTTTATGGGTGGTATAATATAACACCAAATGTTTTCTGAAATATGTTTTTCAATTTAATTTAATCTTTTTCAAATTTTTCATTTCACGCAACAGTGAATATTGGTTGTGATATATAAAATCACCATGTTATTATTAAATTGTACACAAACTGAGTAAATATTACTCAAGAGGAAATGCATATATTAACTTTTGATATAAAAAACACTACATGTAGATTTTTGTTATACACAATGATGTGTTCCTACAATAACATGTGTTATACTCAAGACAGATTTTCACAGAACTATTATATACTATTAGTATTATTTTTATCATATTATTATGTTTATCACCTATCCATTGGAAAGGAAGTTAAAAATATGATTAATTAAATTTTAAAAATATGGATTAAAAGAGTCTGTAAAATCAATCCTTTGGTTATAAATTTGATATAAATGAAATTAAAAAAAACTATTTGAAATAGAATGAAATTCCTTTTCTAAGTAAAATAATTTTTTATGTAGAAACAAATGTACTAACAATAAATTAAAAAAACCAAGCATGATTAATATTTTAATAATATTTAAATATTATAAATTCTTCCAAATGATTCCATGGTAATCCAATAATGTTTATATGCATAAAATAAGAATAAATCCAGTTTTAAGAATAAAAATATGTATTATTATAAAATACATTTTTACAACCTTTTAATAGAAGGATAGTTTTAAAAATGTTGATATATTTATAATTATTTATTTGAAAAAATAAAAATAATTTTTAAATCGGGATATAAAAATTGAAATTTGGTGATGTTTTTGTATTTTTCTATGAAGTTTCATTTTTTATGAATAGTGAAAACATTGAATTTTAATTGAAAACTACAATTTTGACTAATTTTTTATATAGTTTAATAATATTTTAAATTTTTTTAATTTATATTTGGCTAAATTTAATATCTGTTAATAAAATTTAGGTTATTGGATTCAATTTCAAATTTAAATTGGATATAAAAACATTTGAATCTTTTGATCATTTTTTCATTAAAAATATATTATTTCATCCCTTATATGGGATTAAATTTTTATTAAATTATATAACTTCTATGTTAAAACCCTGTAAAAATGGATAAAAAATTTGGAATAATACTAATTTAAAATTTCATGTAAGGTCAACTTAGTTTTTTACCCAAAATATTAGTAAAGGTAATTAAAATTAATTATAACGATTAAGGTAAAAATATGTTTACTTAGTGATTAAACATTAAATTAAGGGGCAAAATAAACTAAAAAAAATGTCCAAAATTAGTAGTTTAGAAATATATAGGACATATTATCAATTTTATTTAAAATTGAAAATTGTTTGAGTAACATGACTTAAGGGAGACATCTCAATATTGGTTACATATTTATATTTACAAGAATGTTGCTCCTCATCTACTATAAAAGGGACCTCACCCCTCACTTATTCACACATATAAATCCCTATGGATATTAAACATACCGAATGATATCCTCAAATACCTACCATAATCATATATTTCTCACCTTTTGCATAAATCCAAATAAGGAATCCCTAAGGTGGAAACCAAATAGAGTTATCCAAAGATAAGGTAGCATCCTTCAATGAGAACTTTTGTATTATTTATTTCTCCTTTACAAAAATTATTCATATTAAAATATTATTTAATGAACTTAGTAACCCCAAAAATGATATATTTTTATTTTTAGGTTTTAGCCTATGCTCACACACACATCCATCAAATGGGATACCCAATCATCATTCAAGTGTACAACAAACTAACTCCTCACGAATCGATGTTGTTCTTCCTTCAATTACCATCTATTAAGGTTAGTAAAAATGATTGAAATACTATTTTTATAAGATATATATGAAATTTATAATTTATTTCTACTTTTTTAATTATTATACAAAGCATACCTTCATGATTTCATTTTTTTGAAATAGGATAATGTTTTTTGTGGACGTGTGGATTATCACCTCCTCAAAGTGATGTGATTCATTCATGGTTTACATGGAACATAATAAGGATTGGTTTGTTAAAAATATTTGAAATTTATGACACAATAATTATATTATAATTATAATATATATATATATATATATATTAAATTTTATATTTTAAATACATCAAGAAAATCGAAATAGTGAGATTGCATACGTATATCCTACCATCTCCATGAATGTTGTATTTAATTTAAAATTTATATATTTTATAGGTTATTATAAATAATTATATAATTAATATGTATGTTTTTATATCATTTTTGCATTATGTATTTAATTATATCATTTTCTATGTAAGAGTATCAAAAATAACAAATCAATACATATACGAAAAAAGCAATTATTACCCGAAATGTAATTTTAACATGAAATTGTTAATAAACGGGTAATATAAAGTAAAAAAAATAATACATAGTATTATATACACAAATATATTTCTATAGTAGATCTATAATAATTTTATATTTATTATACAAGAGGTATGAACATGTTCAATGAAATTTGATTCTTAAGGTAAGGGTTATATCATCTTGTTATTCTTTTTATGAGATATATATTATATTCACTAATAATTATTGTTTTTTGGTGTATATAATAACATAATAAAAGTTATATAATTAATTTTATTTATTTTTAGGATATTAATCATTTCTATTTAATTTTCCATTTCATAGTCCTCATTATTCAAAAGCTACTAACGTTGTAAGGGGATTTCTAGTCTCATTTTTATTTTCCATGAGACACAATTAATGTTTACCACCTAATTAATATATGTAGATTTAATAATTCCAAGGTACATATTTATTATTCATATAATAAGAAATATTTTGAATTAAATTTATATTTTAGGATATATCTTTCAAGAGGATCATGATTCAAAAGTTACCAAATCGACAATGGGCTTTTGTCTCAATTTTCCTTCTGTGAGAAGTATATTTTTATATACACCTGTATTCTTTTTAAATGTGTATATAATATATATTTGACAGGTTATATCATTAATATAATCCTTTGAGCTATATTTTAAGATTCATTTAACCTTATTATATTATGGGTATTCAAATTGAATGTTACTAATGTGGTAAGAGTTTATTGTTACAATCTCACCATTTTTCATGATTGTTTACAATTATGCTTCCATTGATGCGACCATACATTCAATATCTCAATAATACTTGTGAATTTTATTTTCCTATTGTTATTAATTATATCTTCATTTAATGGTACCATTTTTTCACTTATTAGTACTTATGATTATTATAATTTTTTTATTGGAATCTGACTCTATCTCTCTCTTTGATCGGAAAAATATGTCCTTCCAAAACCATGTTTTGAAAATATTTTTTTTAAATTCTTATTAAATGATATTTCAACCTCATTTCGAAGGAAAACGATTTTGAAAATGTTTTTTTAAAAACTATTTAAAATGGGATTTCAATGCATCCTTTATAAGTATTCATTGTTTTTTTTTGAAAAATGTTTTTCAAAATGTTTAATGATATAAAAATAATTCATCAAAAAAGAAAGGATATTTTCCTCAAGAAATGTTTGAACTGATATTTCATAATCATGTTTCCTCTATGATTCCATATATTGATGTTTCCTATTCCTTTCTAGGGTTATGATCAAAGGGTACCATTCATATTATTCATATGAATGGTTAATGTTTGAAATGATATGTGTTTTTATGAAAATTGATTATCTTTTATAGGATACACTATGTTAAAATGATTATGAATCCTAATTCTTTTAATTGGCTATTATATGATGAAATTCATATAAAGCCCATATTTTTTTCATATGTTACGATATGATTAAATTTTTATAACAACCATTTTATTTCATGGTTATTGATATGATGTTTAGGAAACACATCTCTATTATGGGTTATGATATGTTGACTATTTTATTATAATGTCACACATGTCTGTATGATTTCATTATCAAATGTGTGGGACCTATATATCAAAAAAATGTACTGTGGATGTTAAACTTTCTATTAGATCAAAGGGTACATGAGAGGGAATCCAAAACTCGTAACAAGAGGGAATGTTGTAGGGAATCCCAAGATCATAACAGAGGATATATGGGAGGGAATACAAAGACCATAATAAATATGTTACATGATAGGGAATATGAATCCATAACAAAGGGATAAATAATAGGGAATCCCTAGTCAATATCAAGAGGGTACCTAGGAGGGTATCATAATCCCGATACAAAATGGTCCACATGAGGTCATACCGACCCCAATTATGGTAAATGGGTCTTTTTCCCAAGACTAACATGTTATTAGGGTCTTTGTAGGAAACCTCGAAATATGATTTCCTATGCTTATTTATCTTAAAAAATTCTATGTCATATTCCTATGTTATTCTCTCATAGATTTTTTTCCTGATTTCCTTTTGATTTATGAATTATTAACCACAAGTATTTATTCAATGAATATTTATTATCATCATTGATACACATGGTATAGTATTATAATGGGATGATAATGATCTTATACCCTTATAGTCATGTTATGTTTACATATCTCCCTTATTTACCCTTATTAGCCATCTTAGTTCACCATATTCTTATGTTTCACTTACCCAGGTTATGAATAAGGGTTTTATGAATGATAACTAAAGGGGAAAGTAATTAAGGGTTACATTGAAGATTATTCACTAATATAAAAGATTATGTTTCAAAGATTCTAATGACACTATACTATTATAGTCATCAGAAATTTACTTTTGTGGCATGTTTAGTATTCATTTAAAATGATTTATCATCTATTTATGTTAATCCTGATATTCTATTGTTAGTATCAAAAGAAAATGTTAAGTCAAATATTAGATAATATGATGAAAAAACATTAGTGACACTACTATGGATATTTATAAATATATTTATAGGGATGTATCTAAGGATAATTTTAAGGATGATTTAAAGTCTAAGAAACTATCCTTGAATTTTGTTAAAAGATTAAGAGAGTGGTTTCAAATAACTAAATAAATGTATAGATAATACCTATGAATGTGGATCTAGAACATATTAACAATGTGGTAACAACCCCAAAACACCATATTGAGATAGTCACAATCTGGAATTTGTGCACGATAGCGGGCCTTGCCACACATCCAGTTTGACACTCCCGGGGGATACACTTTGGAAGTAAACACTCTTTATGAAACATCATGAAGAATTTAAATAGATTATGACTATGATTAACCTAGGATAAACATAATATATCCAGGATTAAAAAAAAGGTTTCATGATTTAGATATTCAGTAAGTGGTTTCTTAGGAATATGTTTTTTCTAATATGATTTGTGTTTCTCACATTATGATATTACATTTATTAAATGGTTATAACTAGCTGGAATAATGGTAACAAATAATATGATTGAAAAATTAGTTAATATGTGAAATTAATGTGGTTGATGACTAGAGAGTGATTTTATTATTATGCCTAATCATATATCACATTATCTGATTAAAACATTAGCTTTGGTGACATTCCTAAACCATTGAATAAGATGAATATTGGATTTTATGAAATTTCATATGGGAATTAACATCAAGGAAACAACGTTTGTATTCCTTAATGTAAGAATAATATAAGAAGAACCTATATGACCACCTCAAATAAAGAAGAATATGTTTTTTGTATGGAAAAAGGGACACAGAGGGACAAATCATCAAGGAGTTAAATTTCATATTTTTGGAGAACATGGCCATTAACTAACTCAATTCCCTCAACTAGAAATATACTTTTATCCCATGTAAGGACATTATATTCCAATCAGTGATGTAGAATGATTGAGTTATTTATGTATTTTTTTTGAAGATTCACTAAATATATAAGGATTGTTCATAATACATTTTTTGTTAATGATTTTATAGAATATATTGAATGGTATTGATGACCTAGAAAATTTATTTAATGTAAAGGTTATATTTTTTAGAATTCAACAGATTAGGGGAAGGTACATCTTAATTTGTTCTGAATACTGAGAAATTTATGATTTGTATCGATAAAGAGATGATTGATGTGGATAATCTAAATTGGATAGTGTTGATGACCTCAAAACTGATAATGTATTTTTTGAAAAAGTTGTTTGTGTTATCAGGGAAGGAGAATAATGAATATTTTGATTTAAGAAACATATCCTATGATAATTGAAAAAATAAAGCATGCATGTTTTCAAGAAGTATTTATTGTACTTCAGTTATTAACATGTTAAAAGTGAAAATAGAATTAAGATATTCTCATGTTTGTAATGTGACAACCAAGAGATACATTATGATATATAAAAGATAAATGGTAAGCTAATTTTGAGAAATTGACTGACCTTATTTCTCATGTTTTAGATTTTCATCTTTTTTAAGGGTTATAAGGATGGACATTTATGTAATGGGTTAAGTTAAAAATCAGATGAGATTTTAGAGATTAATTTATTGTATCACCATATAAGGATTTATAAATATTAGATAACATTTTATGTGATAATACAGATGAAATGAATTAATTTTCTACTTATGGATCTTATGATCAGTTATTTCTTCAAGAATAATATATTTTCCTTAGTTTTTGGATTAAGATAGGGTGTGGAAGTCGATCAAGATAAAAAATAAGGGTGGTGATATTGTGGATATGTTATGGAATGAAATCAAGTAATTATATCACTTAATGAAAATTATTCATCTCTAGTGAAAGGATATTTAAATAAAATCTTGTCCAGTTATCAATATTTTTGATGATATCAAGGACATTTTTCTAACCTATTTAGTTTATGGATTTTTTATCATTAGGTTTATCCTAACAATGTTCTATATCACCCTCCATAAACACATGATAGTTAGAATCCAATTCAATGTCCATGTTTTTCATCTTCCACCTATGTTCTCATACGAGTAAACCTAATTATGACTTACTTTAAGTAACCCTTTTTTCAGAGATTATTTTCTAAAAAAATATTTACTGTTCATATTTATGATGTGGGATTATATGACATGAACTATAAAGTGTTAAACAGTTTATGACCTTGTACAATATAGGGTATAAATTAATTTTAATGGGGCTATATTGTTACACCCTGAGTTTTTATAAATCATTTTTTGGATTTAATTTACTATTTTTGATATTTTTATTTCACACAACACTGAATATATATTTTTTTTATATGAAAGCACCATGTTATTCATTCTTTTTATACAACACCAAGTTGATATTATACTGAATAAAACACATAGAAAATCTTTTGGTACATGAAAAACTATTTTTTCATGTTTTACACTCAATATCATGTTCTATTGATAACTTTTTTTACATGAAAAAATGGGTTTTAATGAATTAAAATATACTATTATTATTGTATTTAAAATATTATATATTTTATAACCTATAAATTGTAAATAGAGTTATGAATATGCATAACTAAATTTTGAAAATATGGTTTATACATGTTTTTAAAATGAATCCTTTGGTTATCAATTAGCTATAAATGAAATTAAGAACTATTTGAAAATAATGAAATTATTTTTCTATGAAAACTGTTTTTCTATGTTCTAAAAAGCAGTTACCAACAAATTAAAAAAAGATAATGAATGTTTTTAATAAAATTTATATATTATAAATTTTACCAAAGGTTTATAAATTAATGCAATAATTTTTAAATTCATAAAATAAGAACAAATCCAGTTTTTGGCATAAACAAATGTATTATTCTAAAAGGAATTTTTACCACCTCTTAATGGTTTTATTGTAACTAATTATTGAATATTTTATAATTTAAATTTGAAATATTAATTTTATTTTAAGATGTTAATTTCAAAATATAATTTGGGTAGATTTTTGTTATTTTTCTGAGAAGTTTCATTTTTGATGAATAGAGAAAATCACAATATTTTAATTAAAAACTACATTTTTTCTAATTTATTTATACTATTAAATTATATTTTGAAATGTTTTAAAGTATATTTATATATATATTATACATATATTAATCTAATTTTGTTCATTCTAATCAATTTCACATTGTAACTGGATATAAAAACATTTCAACATTCTGAACATTTTCAGTTTTAAAACCTATTGTTTCATCCCATATACAAAATTAATTTTAAATTAATTTCAGCTAATTATGTGTTTAGAATTTAAAAAAATGTATTATATATTTGGTATTATAATAATTAATAATTTATATTAATTGGAAAATATTTTTTGAAAAAAAATATTACTGAAAGTAATTAAAATTAATTACTATGATTAACATAAAAACGAGTTTACATTATAGTTAAAAATCAACATAAGGGGCCAAATAACCTATATAAACAGCCGGAATCCATTTTATTTTAATATATCAACAATATATTACCTTTTTTGAAAAATGGAACATTATTTGCGGGACATTATATAAGGGATTCCTCTATATAGTGTTTACTTTTTTATAATTACAAGAACGACACTCCTCCACTATAAAAGGAAACTACCCACCATAAACTTATTAAAACCTATCAATACCTTTTCCTTGTAAAAACCATGAAAAAGAAATATCCCACCTACCTCCTATAATATTTGAGGCCTCACTTTGGGAATAAACCCAACTATGGTATCCCATTAATAGAAACCAAAAGGAGTTACCCAATGAAGATGTAACATCCTTCAACGAGAACATGGGTTTTATTTCATTATACACCCCTAACAAATTATAATTACATGATTATAGAATATCCTAAGTATATTTAATATAGTGAATTTTTTTTGTTAATGGTATGACCTAATCTCACACACTCTTCCTTTAAATGAGATACACAATCATCATTCCTGTGTACAGCGGACTACCACATCACAAACTGATTTAGTTTATTCTTCCCTTACCATATCTAAAGGTTATTTAAAATGATTTAAATAATACTTTTATATGATATATATGATATTAATGATTCATTTATTATTATGTAATTATTATATAGTAGATTCCTTCATTCACTACATTTTTTTGGGAATACAAAAACCTTGTTTGTGGACGTGTGGACTACTGCCTCCACAATGCGATGCAAATACTTCATGCATTACATGAAACATATTAAAAACATTATTAGTTAAAAATATGTGATATTTTCTACCTAATAATTTTAATTGATTTATAATATATATATATAAATAATTTACTTTTCATTATTCTAAAATATAATAAGAAAATTGAAACAATATTCATGTGTACATATGGCCTACCATCTACACGAATGGTGTATTTCATTTCATATTTATATTTTTTAGAGATAATTTTAAATACTTATATAATGATTATATATGATATTAATATCATTTTTCCATTTTTTAACTAATTATATAATGCTCTATGTGATATTATCATGAAGAATAAGTCACAAAATTTACCGAAAACAAAGAAGTTATTACCCGAAATGTACCTTGAACATGAAATTAAAAATAAACAGGTAATATAATTTCATAATAAAATAATATATGGTATGATATTTACTAATTTTTTTCTTTTAATTATTTATAATAAACTTTTATTTATTTTATAGGGGTTTTTAATGTTTGTAATGAATGTTGAGACTTAAAGTTAGGGTTTTCTCATCTCACTTTTATTTATAAGAAATATATGATAAATTCAATACTTATTCTTGTAGTGTGTTTTATATAATTAACTATGAAATTTTTTATCATGGATTTTATTTATCATTGTATATTAATTTTTACCACAAAATTCATGTATGAGGTGTGTATAATTCACATGTTTTTTTATTTTATTACTCTTAAATATAGAATTATTGGTATTTAAAAATCCATTTTAGGATATCTCTTTCATGATTTTTATGCTATAAAAGATTCCATATTTATATATGAATTTTTCCTAAATCTTTCTTCTATGAGATTTATATTACGATATGCACTTATACTGTTATAAGAGGTGTATAAAATGCCTCATTAACATGTTATTTAATTAAAATTATTTTCTTTATGATATTTTAATCTTAATATAATTTTATTCATTCATTCATATTAGGATTCACAGTTAACAAAGTGGTAATAGTTTTTTTCTACAATGTCATCGTTTATTGGGATTGATTTTGATCCCATTGGTGAAACCATAAGATCCATATCTCAATAATACTCAAGAATTTTATTATTCTATGTTTATTCATGATATATTTAGTTAATAATACTATATTATAGTCTTTTTCACTTAATATAATTAACAAAATCTTTTTATGGGATTCCAACTTTATCTCTTTTTTCAATAAGAAATTTATGTTCATTAAAAAATATATTTAAAAAAAATTAAATTATATTTTTTCTAATTTTTGTGTATATGATCTTAAATTTTTTTTATGTTTTAAAAAGTTTTTAGTTTCTTTTTTTAAAATATAATTTTATATGTTTTCAATTTTATCTTAAAATAAAAAGGTTTTCAAATAGTTTTATGATTTTAAAAAGAAATTTCAAATAGGGAAGTATATCATTCACAAGAAATGTCTTAAATGGTCATTCTGAAATTTTTTAAATAAAATACAACATATGTTGATATTACATATGCCTTACTAGGGTTATGATCTAAGGGTATCGTTTATATTCCTTCTTTGAATGGTTTATGTTTTAGATGAAACATTTGTTATGAAAATTGTTTCTCTTCAATGGGATTTACCATGTTAAAATGATTAAGAAACATGCTTATTTTCATGGGATATTCTATGATGATAATGTTATGAAACATTTATCTTTTCCATATGTTACTATATGATGAAATTTTTGTGGTTCAAAATTAATTACATAATTTATGATATGATGTTTATGAAACACATATCTTTTATGGGTCATGATATGATCACCGTTTTATTATCTTATTAAAAATGTATTATTGATTTAATTATGTGAAAGGTGGGAACCATATATCCCTCTAATGAATTGGTTAATGGTAAATATTTATTTATCTCTAAGGTTACACAAGTGTGAATCTGAAGCCTATAATAACAGGGTATACGGGAGGTCACACTAGTCCCCTAACAAGAGGGAATATGAGAGGGAATTACTTTACTGTAATAAGAGGGTACATGGGAGGGAATAAAAAGCTCATAATAAGGAAGAATATAGGAGAGAATCTCAAGTATATAAAAAATAGTGTACAAAGGATGGAATCCAATGCTTGAAAAAAGATGGTACAGAGGGGGGAATCCCAATCACCATGAAGGTAAATAAGTTATTATCCTAATCCTAACATGATATGAGGGTCATGGTAGGTAGCCACGACATAGTATTTTAAATGATTATGTGTATTCGAAAATTCCTTGTTGTATTCCTATATTATGCTCTCTTGTATTAGGATCTTGATTCCCTTAGGATTCATATTTTAAATTATTCCAATAATTATTTAATGAATATTGTTTACAATATTTGATATGTACAATATGATATGATAAAGCTATGACCATGTTATCATACCCTTATGCACATGTTTGGATTATATTTCTCCCTTGTTTACCCTTACTAAGAATTCTAAGTCATCCCTTTCTTATATTTCTTTTCCATGCATTATTAAAAATGGTTTTAAGTAGGATTAATATTGGGGAAGATTTTAAGGGTTATGTTGATGATCTTTCACCAAGATAGAAGATTATTTTTCCATGTTTCCAAAGACACTAAAATATTATTGTCTTTGTGAAAGTAATTTTTTAACGTTCTATTTATTCATCTAAAATTATGTGATATAAATGTATGTTTATCCTATATTTATATAGATACTCTCTTGTTATTCCACTGGAAGAGTATTTAATAGAGTACTTGCAGTATTTCTAAAGTAATCTTGTGATAAGAATTAGTGGATCGTAAGGAGAGAATCCAAGGTATCACAAGTCCAAGGACATTGATTATTCACTAAAAGTTGCTAATATTTATTGTTAATATCTTTATATTCATTGTTCCAAGGTCCATAAACATTGTTTTTAGTGCATTATATAAATAGAACTTCATTTCTCATCTTAAATGCAATTAATGTTTAAAATGAAAATTTGGGCCCAATAATTCATCTCTTTGTGGATTGCTTTATTTTAATTTTCTGAATTTTCTATTTTGGGATATTATTTATCACTTTATTTGGAACATTTTATTTTGTAGTTCCAATGGATGAATCCCAAGGGAAGATGGATATTTTTGCTTCTGAATGCAGAAATTTACTGGAAAAAGCCTAATGGGCATAAGGCCCATAAAAAAAAATGTGAGGCACACAAACCAAGCCCAATGAAGATCAAATTTTTACAGTAGAAAGAGAAAAAATATGAGGATCATTTTATTCAACTGTGGCCGGAGCTAATTCTAAATTTTTCATGATGATAAAGGGATCTGAAGTTGATATTTAAATAGTGGGCCCGACATTAATGCACATAAATTCATCCCACCATTTCGACCATAAGGTCAAAACAGATGCTCCTAATTTACTGAATTTTTTACAGCTCATATAGGATAGAAGGAAGAGAATATTGTTCTTCTATGACACCTCAGGATTATTCATCCTTTACTTCCAAATTCACATGTAAATATAGTGGAATAATCTGGATGAAATTTCCAGGTCAACTTTGAAACGTCAAAATCCCTTAATTTTCTCACCCTCCTTTTGACTCTCTAAATTAATGAAGATGTAATTTATTATTGGGGGTGTATCTAAGTCTCCAAATATGCCTATATAAGAATCTTATTCCGAAGCGAATGGGGATGGAATATTTTTGTTTGGAATGGAAGTTTTTGTTTTTTTTGAATTGTATGGTTTCATTTTGTAATCGCTTATCAATTTATCCCAAGTAAGTTCTTTCGTTCACCTTAATTTAATTAATAAAATATCATCATCATATTATTATTCTTAATTTATTATTTTTTTTCCATATCATGTTGATACCGTTGCCTTAGGTAGTGAGGTTATTCACATTATCTTTTGTGAAACTCTTCACACAACGGTGGAGTGATTGTTTTTTTATTCTTCTACAATTCTACCATCATAAGTCTACTACCCACTTTCATTGATAGAATAGCATGAATGGAGGGCTAATACTTTAATGGGTTGATCCAAGG
Source organism: Viscum album (assembly GCA_963277665.1). NCBI lineage: Eukaryota > Viridiplantae > Streptophyta > Magnoliopsida > Santalales > Viscaceae > Viscum > Viscum album. The sequence continues at coordinate 659,997,972 of OY728132.1, forward strand.
GAGTAGAAAGGGGTGAATTGGATGTTATTTCTTAATTTAATAATTCTTAATCAATTCTATTTTTGATATTTTAATTCAATGATTTACGTTATCCTTTAAACTCACCCATTTTAAGGATAAACATCCCGAGTGCTAAAATGATCCTCTACCTTGGAGTGCTCATCAATATGATCCTCAAAGTGTATAGGTGATTATACTTAGGATAGTTGAAACTCTAAATTGGTGAGTGATTTGGGATGATTTTATTTTGTTAAAGGAAACGCTCAATCTTAAGACATTGAAATAATTTAAAAAGAAATTCATCCAATTCACCCCATGAAATACCCAAGGATCAACTCATGCTTTTAAATTTAATTCACTTAAGTCTTTAAAATATCAAATAATCCAATCAATTCAATACAAAGTTGGCCACTGCAGAGCCAAATCAACACCATCAAATCACCTTCTTAGAATGCAAGTTTCTTATGTTTCTTCTTAGGTCTTTGAGGATCGATAACCCAAGTCGTACTACAATGACCGTTTACGCCATAAAACTTGGGTAAATTTGGGTGAAACCAAATTTTGGGGCCATTACCGGGGACCAAGTAATTTACCTTAGAACATCTTTCTTTTCTCTCCCATTTCTCTTTTCTCATCCCAATTCTCTTATCTTTTCCCTTTCTCGCTTTTTGTGTGTCTAATGAATCCCAAAATTAATTTTCAATCAAGTCAAATGGATTATCTTCCACAATACCAATTTATAGACCAAGGCTATAATCAATTGGAAAATCAATATTTGGAATCACCTCACTTAGGGAATTTCATTGACCAAACCTTGATTGAATACACCATACCAGATGAGATGTACAATCAATGAGATGATGATTGTTTAAAAGATAAATTTCTGTACCTCTCGAGGATGATTGAAGAGATCAAAATTAATGAAGTTTATAATGTCCAAACATCTATAAATCTTAATTCTGAAAAAATTATTGAACATTTGTGTGAAAAAATGGTTAAAATGAATTCATAAGTTTCATCACTGAGATTAAAAATACAAATCATTGAGACTTGTGAGGAACCCATTCTTACTTAGGATGTCTCTTCCTCATCACTAATAAAATAATATTGTCTCCCAAAAAACCTCAAATGAATTTATTGAAGAAACAACCATTGGATTTGGGATAGCTGAATATAATCAAGGAATTGTTGATGGGTGCTTAAATCAAGAGGAAACTAATTTTTTGTATTCATAAGAGGGAAACTTGACGTTGTGGATGGAGAGTCCTGAATATTTCTCCATTGATGAATATTAAAAAAAACCAATCACTGAACAATTGGGAGAAATACCAAACATTGAGCTGATACACACACCTGAAATTCAACTAGACACTTTTCAGGATGAATCATGTTTTCAAACGGAACCAATTCTTTCTAAATTTTTTGGAGAAGAAACTGACTTTCATTCAAATTGCCAATCTTCATTAAGAAATTGCAATCGACCAGAAGTCAAAATCATTATCCTTCCTTCCCCACACAATAATTCCATCATAGGTGATAAACATGACCATACATTAGTAATTAATTCTTCTCATGAAAGAAATAATGCTAGATTGAACCTTGACGTCTTAGGCAAGACAAAAAATGCAACTATATCAACCATTTCTGACATTCCTTATATCTTCAGATTTATTTTAGAACATGGATTAATAAAAGTAAAATATTATAAAAAAACAATCAATCTCAATCAAATTGAAGTTGAGAAATATGGGTTCATTAAAATTTTGAAAGTTGGAATTGGATAATTTGGGGGGTTCAAGTCGAGCTAACGACGTTAAATAAAAGCGTTGCATGAGAGGCATACCATGGTTTTCATGTTTCCAATGATTTTGAATCATTTTCAATTTCATATAATAAATTACCATAAACTGTTGACCTATTCTTATTTTATGAGTAAGGATTTGTATGAAAGGGGAGCACTGTATTCATCCGTGTCACGCGGTGTGATCCCTGAGTAATACCTTACCTAGCAATTTAAAAAAAGACAATGTATCATCAGTTTATTTTATTTTATTTTATATTTTTGTAGGTATGTAAAGAAAATAGATTGTTGATCTTTTCTTCTTTTATGAGTAAGGATGGGTATGAAAGGGGAGCACCATATTCATCCATATCACGCGGTGTGATCCCCAAGTAATACCTTACCCAGAAAATATAAAGAAGACATTGTATCATCAGTTTGATTTTTAAAATTTGAAAAAAACATGGAAAACCATAAATTTTTTTGATACTTGGTTTTAAATAAATCATTGTGTTGTTTGTTTTGTCTTCTTTTTTCTTCTTTTTATGGTTCAAGAACTATTTTGGGTGATACATGTTCAATCAAGAAGGTGCCTACATCCCCCAAGAGATCAAAGGAGTAATATGGAGCATCATGAACTTCAACTTCAAAAACCAGGTGAATTTGTTCCATGTTTATCATTTTCAATTTCCACTTTGAACTCCACCCCTACACCCCTTCTAACTTTTCTTTTCATTAAACACTGGGGATGGTGTTATTCTAATTTGGGGGGAGATGAAATAAAAATACGATTTTTTTAAGAACATGCATGGAATGAAAAATTCCATTAACCTTGAACATGATAACACACATTGAAAACTCTTAAAATTGGATATCAAATAATTTTTCATGCCTTGATTCTTATTTTAATGCAAGTTTATGTTCATGAGCATAGTTTTTGGAAAGTTCGGTTCTCCGATGTGATTTTTCAAAGCTTACATTTTTATCCCCTTAATAAAAATGAAACAATGCACGTCTACTGGATCGTGGGTGTAAATTTGAGATCTTGGGTCCCTTTCATTATATCATAGGGTTCTAGGGTCACTTATAGTTTAATTTGAGTATCAAAAAAAAAAAAAACAAAAAACAAAAAAAATTGAAAAATAATGACCGCATAGAGTAATGTTTTGTCCAAATGTGTGGCATCCGACACTTGGGGATCATGACTCCATAGTTGTCTTGCCTAGAGTTTAGCTTTATATCTCTATTGTAGAGAATGGAATTGACAATATGTGTGGCGTCCGACACTTGGGGATCACGACTCCATAGTTGTCTTGCCAAGAGTTAGTATTTAAATATCTATTGGGGTTAAAAAAACAAACAAAAAAATCAAAAAAAATGGATACTCATCTTAAGGTTTAATGTGATTCCCACCCAGCGCTTCCATTTTTTCCCCTTGAATAATAAAATGGTCCCCATATCTTTTGTGATGCACAACACTTTATCATGCTTAATTGAAATTGGATGAAATGTGGCGATGAATTTGAATAAAGGAATGAGCTTGGGCTTGGGATATACTTATGGACCTAGCTTATTTTAGATGATTTTTATGGGTTTCATAATTTTTTTTTGTATGAGGTCTTTGAGTGAGCAATGTGTATTAAAATGTTTTTGGAAAAGGGGATTTTAATTTCATATTTGTAATATATTTTTCTTAGAACTAGAAAAACTCAAGTTGGGGGGTGAGATTAGTCACTAAAAGTAGCTAATATTCATTGTTAATATCTTTATATTCATTGTTCCAAAGTCCATAAACATTGTTTTTAGTGCATTACATAAATAGAACTTCATTTCTCATCTTAAATGCAATTAATGTTTAAAATGAAAATTTGGGCCCAATCATTCATCTCTTTGTGGATTTCTTTATATTCATTTTCTGAATTTGATATTTTGGGATATGACTTATCACTTTATTTGGAACATTTTATTTTGTAGGTCCGATGGATGAATCCCAAGGTAAGATGGAGATTTTTTCTACTGAATGCATAACTTTAATGGAAAAATCCTAATGGGCATATGGCCCATCAAACAAATGTGAGACCCACAAACCAAGCCCAATAAAGCTAAAATTTTTACAGTTGAAAGAGAAACATATGTGGAACATTTTATTCAATTGTGTCCAGAGCTAATTCTGAAGTTTTAATGATGATAAAGGGATCTGAAGTTGATATTTAAATGGTTGGCCCGACATTAATGCACATAAAGTCGTCCCACCATTTTGACCATAACATCAAAATGGATGATCTGAATTTTTTTAATTGTTTACATCTAATAGAGGACATAAGGACGAGAATATTTCACTTCTATGACCCCTTAGGATTCTGCCTCCTTCAATTCCAAATTCACAAGTCAATATGGTGGACAAATCTGGACAAAATTTCCAGGTCAACTTCGAAACATCAAAATCCCTTAATTTTCTCACCCTCCTTTTGACTCTCTAAATTAATGGAGATGTAATTTATTGTTGGGGTTGTATCTAAGTCTCCAAATATTCCTATATAAGGAGCTTATGTTGAAGGGAATGAGGATGGAATATTTTTGTTTGGAAAGGAAGTTTTTGTTTTCTTTAAATTGTATGCTTTCATTTTTTAATCACTTGTCAATTTCTCCCAAGTAAGTTCTTTCGTTCACCTTCATTTAATTAATAAAATATAATCATCATCATCTTCTTCTTAATTTCTTATTTATTTTTCCATATCATGTTGATACCGTTGCCTTAGGGAGTGAGGTTATTCACATTATCTTTTGTGAAACTCTCCACACAATGGTGGAGTGATTGTTTTTTTATTCTTCTCCAATTATACAATAATAAGTCTACTACCCACTTTAATTGATAGAATAGAATCAATGGAGGGATAATACTTTAATGGGTTGATACAAGGGAGTATCAAGGGGTGAATTGGATGTTATTTCTTAATTTAATAATTCTTAATCAATTCTATTTTTAAGATTTTAATTCAATGATTTACGTTATCCTTTAAACTCACCAATTTTAAGGATACACATCCCGAGTTCTAAAATGATCCTTTACCTTGGAGTGATCATCAATATGATCCTCCAAGTGTATAAGTGATTAGCCTTAGGATAATTGAAACACTAAATCGGTTATTGATTTGGGATGATTGTATTTTGTTAATGGAAACTCTCAAACTTAAGACATTGAAATAATTTAAAAATAAATTCATCCAATTCACCCCATGTGATACCCAAGGATCAACTCATGATTTTAAATTGAATTCACTGAAGTCTTTAAAATATCAAATAATCCAATCAATTCAATCCAAAGTTGGCCACTGCAGAGCCAAATCAACACCATCAAATCACCTTCTTAGAATTCATGTTTCGTAGGTTTCTTCTTAGGTATCTGAGGATCGATAACCCAAGTCGTACTACAATGAACGTTTACACCATAAAACTTGGTTAAATTTGGGAGCAACTAGACATCAAGATGAATCCTTCATGATAATCCATAGAATTATAATTTTATTATATAAAATGAGTTAATCACTAATACTATGATGATATATTCATGTAAAATTAAGATAAAGTTCAAATTAAAAGGTGGATTCCTCTATTGGAAACCATATCGATGAATCAGGGTGGAATCCTCTAAGTGCTCATGGAATTCACTTTAGAATCCAAGTCCATATCATGTATGAAAACTACATTATAATGAAAAATAATTATAAATAGTAGAATTCATAAATATATTAATTACACATTTTCTAAATAGTATCATGAAATTATTGTTATTTAATATTCATGAACAATAGTTCATTCACTTATAAGTAGTTTAAAAGGTCCATCTAAAGGATACTTTCCATTTTTCATAGAATTTTTTACATTTATTAAACCACTTAATATGTCTTTAAAATAAGGTCCAAGTGAAATTTATAATCCAATTACATTTCATTATATCAATTTACCAATTATAATAATTCATGATTCTATCCATACACACAAAATTGGTGTTTTGAATAACTATATTTAATGAACACCATGGGTGTATAGCAAAAAACACTTAAAAATGTTTCTTTTTGAGGTATAAACATAATATATTATCAATGGATGTCAAAAGTGGTCTAGGTTGTTTTATACCCACCTAATTTAAATGGATAATATTCATGAGGCAATTTACAAAAGGTATGGAATGTGGAACAATGATAAAAATTTATAAATGATGACACATTTAGTGAAATGGTTTAGAAAACCTGACATAGATTGGTGGGAGAATCCTTATCCAATATTGGCCTCTAATTCAGGATAGAATGATAAAAATCAACTAAAAAGGATAAGTGCCTTGTAAATAATTAAAATTACCACACATTAAGATAATATTCAATACAATGAGAGTAACAAGGAAAACAATAAAGATTAATCATAGACATACAGAGGATAGTCAAATGGGAGAAACAATGTTTGATTGTAAGTCCAAATAAAAGAGATATTAGACATACTATAAGGAGATAAAAGAGGATTTTCAATTGTCTATTAATAATGAGAAGTGTGTTAGAATGATGATCAGTTAAAGGACTAAAATCATTAGGGAAAAATGGAAATTTCATCAATTTTAATGAGGTTTGTGGTTTGGATGCATAATATTTCAAATTGCACACCAACTATGTGGCTGGAACATTCATAGGGAACACACCACACATATCCAAGGTTCACAATTAGAAGAAATGTATATAGATAATGCATTCCTACATTGAAAAGGAACTATCCACAAAGGGTTTATTATAATATTTAAAAAATCCATGTTTAAACTGTTTGAGTTACCTCTTTGGTTTTATATTGGTTTCTCATAGAAATGTGGCCCTCATTGCAGTATTCTAAAAGGCGAGGAACCCCTAATTTATTTCATGGTTTAGTTTCTTGGTTGTCACAAACTATTCACCTCACATTTTTCTACAAAAAATGGATCTTTTTCCCTAGAACCAACCCTAAGAGCTCCTAAGACCTCCATGGAATCTTTAGGCAGAGTTATTTAGATAAACCCTAATGTTTAAAATGAAATTAAAATATACATAAGTCATGCGAAAAAACTTGATCTTACCATTTTTGTAGTAATTGGTTTAGCTTAGTTGATAAATGTCTGTAAATATTAATGGGGAAGAGGTTCCCTTCTATGAGACTAGTGGGTGGAAAAAATGGTAACGAAATTAATTATTAATAAATAATATTTTTCTAACACATTTAAAATTTCTCCAAACATTTTCATATATGAATAAAAGAGGAATAATATTGAAACATAATCACCAAATCAATTTTAGACATGTTTATGTGTCATATTATACATTATCTTTTTGTTTAACCCACTTATTTACTCTATTTAAACATAACCATTCTAATAAATTTTTCACTCTTTATGTTTATTATATGTAATTTTATAAAACTCAAAGTAGAATATATATGATCCATGATTGAGAGACAATAAAATTTATCATAAACCTGATTCAATATAGGATCTTTATTATTAAATAAGGATTTAAAAATAACTTTTAACCATTTAATACCGAGTAATTCCATTTTTCAGAGTAGTCATATATCTTGACATTAAAATAATCATGATAACAATTAAAATAAAATATAAACTCTTTAATATATATATATATATATTATAATTATCAAAATAATTACTGGGTAATCATAATTAATTGAAAATATTTTACATTAGTGGTTTTTAAAATCATTTATTTTTTTATACTGCTTAAACAAGTTTTAGGTCGGTATTGTGTAAGTTTGCAAGGAAGTTATAATGTCTGTAAATATTAAATGAAATTAATATCATAAAAACTATTCATAAATATTAAAATAACTACTTGAAACACATATATACTATATTTCTCCCAATTTCAAAATATAACATATATTAAAAGAGGGAGAGTGAAATTTTGTAATTTTTCTTTTAAAAAAATTATATAATGTTCATAATATATGGAATGTCTCACCAAAATTATATATTTTAAGTTTTAGGTTAGTTATGGTTTAATTAATCTCATGAATTTATGTAATTTTTTTGGGTTGATTTTGAGAACTTATCTTGTGGTTTTAACATTAATTAACATGTTTTACTCATTATCGTGGTGATAATATTTTACCATGTTTATTATTTATTATGAAGAATTAAGAAATAAAAATATTTTGAGAATTATAATCACATGATTATATATGTTAATTCCATATTTCTTTTTTCAATTCTTATATTTTTAAAAAAATTATTTTCATATATTCACACATAATGCATTAAAAACACATTCTCAAAAAATGTGATTTGATCATCAAAATTTATCTTATACCAAAATAAATGATTATCATGATTCCAACATAATTATTTAGAACTTTTTTGTTAATCTAATATTATGTTTCATTAAAATAAATTCCAAAATATTATGGGACATTTACATTACTTGATTTAATGAAACTAAATGATAGTCATTCAAAAATTGGAATTTTTCATTATTCACCAAAATATTTAATCTTTTTTTGGAAAATATAAAAATTCATCCTAAAAATATTATGATGTGTTGATTTAAAAAAATTATCCATGTTTTAGAATAAAATTTATAAATGGAGAAGTAATTTCCAATAAGATCTATGAAATTTTTGTAATAATTGTTTTTTGAAGAAAATTTATTTTTGAATTATAAAATGACAAAATTATCATTACATTGAAAATAACCAAAATGAAATAAATTTTAATTCATCAAATTGAATATAAAATGTAAATTTTTCAATATAATCACTTATCAATTTGAATTTTTTTAAACTGTGATGATCAAAATACATTGCACACATAATGACAAATTTAATAAAAAATGACTCTTTTACCTTCAGAAGATTGTATCTTCACTTACAGTTAATTAATAATAAATTTATGACTGATTTTAGATTATATTTATGAAAAAATTATATCTATTTAATAATATAGTTGTTACTGCTTATTCCCACCAAAGAAACATCTTGTTCAAAATGTAGATATTTAAATAATTGAATATCTCATTTTCTAAGCTCAGTGTTATGTGTGGTGTATAATATCAAATATATTATTCTTTAAAAAGAAAGTATAAACTAAAATATCAATGTATTACATTCTACCCTACTAATAAAAATAGTTTCCTTCCAATTTTAATCATTCTTTTATAAACATAATATATGAAAAAAAGTAGTAAAATTAGAAATTAATCTTATCATGAAAATTATTTCAAGGTTATCTTTGAGAAATATATTTTTGTTTTATTTAATAATAAAAATTAAAAATGAGTTTTGTAAATGTACCTTAGTCATTGAATTATACTTTCTATATATAACATCACTGATTTATCTTTAGTTTTTTCAAGTATAACATCCCAAACTACGGTCCACTTAATCCGAGCCCTGAGCTAGTGTGTCACATAGCCTAATGTGCACCTATCTATATTCTAAAAGCTACCAACAAGTAGTGAGGGTGTAAATATCGTATAATTGGGAGACTATACCCACATGTTTGGGTGGAATATAATATATAACCATAAACATGAAATAGAACATAGTGTTATTATATATAGACACACATAATGAATAAGCAGTGGATGAATAAATAACTGAATAGCTAAATATAATAATAAAAATCCTCAATGAAAGTTTCTTATAAATGGATTCATGGAATGATGATAAATAAGAGGTAAATAGGGTCCACGTAGATACAAAACTAAAAAAAATCTCCATGAGAATCTCAATTATATGCCTAGTCCTCTACTCCTAAGCATCATATAAAGGTAAATTATATCAAAAACCTATATAAGGGTACATTACCTTATCCATATATGAAACAATATAATATTCTTGGTAACCAAAGGCATCTAGAGTAGGGTGCACTACTGGAAAACTAACCTTTACCAACGGTTTGGAACCGTTGGTATAGGCCTCCAAACCGTTGGTATAGCCTATACCAACGGTTTGGAGAACCGTAGCCAAGTAAGCTGTTGGGATAGGTCTATACCAACGGTTTTCCAAAAACCGTTGGTATAGACCTATTCCAACAGTTTTGGAAACCATTGGTATAGGTAATATGAAATCTATACCAACGGTAATGGAACCGTTGGTATATAAATTCCAAAAATAAAACATCTGCTGGGATTTGATCCTAGGACCCCTTGTTTATAATCGAACGACTTAACCACTAAGCTAACATCACTTTTGTAAACATAATTTCATAAATATATATATGTATTATCATAATTATTTATAATTTTGATTTATATAATGTTCTCAGTTAGTAGATCTGGAAAAAAATTAAAGAACCTATCCCAACGGTTTTCAAAACCGTTGGGATAGGTTAGGGGTGGGTTGAGTTCTTTAGGTCGAAGGTTGGTTTTTTTGGGTGTTTTTTCCTAATGGTTTTGGTGAACCATTGGTAAAGAGGCTCAAAACACACCCTTTCCCAATGGTTTAGCATAAACCGTTGGGAAAGAGTGACCCTTTCCCAACGGTTTGCCAAACCGTTGGGAAAGGTGGGGAAATCTATGGCTTTCCCAATGGTTTTGGTGAACCGTTGGGAAATGGTAGCTATACCAACGGTTTTTACAAACCATTGGTATAGAAGTGTTGGGAAAGATCATCTTTCTAGTAGTGGTGGGAGATATGAATCTCAATAGAACACCCCCAATGACATCTACACCTAATTACAACCGATGATCAAAGCTATATAGTGTGATGTTATAATAGAATAACTAAAAAATACTGAAATAAATAACCAGGATGCTCAGGTTTTAGAAGAAGAAAAGGTGGCTCTAATATCTTTAGATCATAGCTGAAAAGAAGCCTAATTAGTCACTATATATAGTAATATATACATATATTATCTTTTTGTGTTTCATCCATCTGTATGAACTAAGTAAGTGGAGACGTAAGTGGACATATACCTAGAATACTACTTGGTATCCAAACCGGGGTGTAACTCAGACACCCATAACTAGTCTAACGATCCTATAAGATTTATAAATTAGGTAAATTCCCATGAAATCATAGTTAGTGGGAGATTTCATGATCGTCACTTGATACAATGAGTGTTCCATCATATCAGTACTAAAATAAGGGACACGTCAGGTCGAGAACAACATCCAACTAGTTTCAGTTATGTGAGATGTCATGTTAAACACCCAATGTGAGGTAACATGGTACCATCATGCTAAACAGTACCCATTCCATCACCTCACATCCTATATCAAGGCGTATAATAATTATAATTGTCATGGGGAATTACCTCCTAAACATATTTTTGTACATACCATATATATATAATCAAGAAATTATAAATATTCATGTTTATAATATTACACATGAAGAAATATCTCTCATATGTTTCATTATCAAAGTTCAATTTCTTTAAATGAAATAAAATTCATAATGACTATTTAATATAGCATGTATTAGATGGTGTAGACAGTCCACCATTTGTAAACCATTTCATTTAATTTATAAAAATCATTTAAAGAAATGCAACCATCATTCATTATCCATTCCACTTAATAAAACCAATGAATTCCTCATGATAAGGAAATCCAATTCATATTTCTCAAGGATCCATTTAGAGGATTATATAGTCAATGAAGGTAATTTCATACATGAGATATTCCAATTATAGGATGATATAAACACCTATGAGGTGCATCAGGTTCAATAAATATTTATATATTAGAGGAAATACATTTAATGTGTCACAAAAATGACTTATTTTAAAGTTAAATTCCATTTAATTTCCATTTATTTTTTATTTTTTGGGGTTTCCCAAGATTTTATGGAGGAATGGGAGAGTTTTCATGAATTGGGCCAAGTCGTGAGCCCAATTCCAGATTTAAAAATAAATTTTGATTCCTTTATAACTCCTTCATTTTTCAACATTTTTCAACCATTCCAATTTCTAATTGTCTTCCCCTGACCTATTAACACCACCATGTTAATTTGGACCATTTAGGAATCCATAATCATGGTGGATATGGGTTTTTATATAAGGGATTGGGCCTGCCCGAAAGCCCATTTTTGGCATTAAAAATAAATTTTAATTATTTAATATATCCTTCAATATTTAAGTTTTTTCGGTGATTACAACTCTTACTTGAGTCCACTTACCTAAGGAGCTCCACCATTATCTCCTCCTACAATTTTGAACTCAATAGAATCACAAAATTGGTAGAAACTTCTCTGAATTTCATAAATCACCCAGATTTGGAGATGTAAATTCATTCTTTCATAGCTCATTCTATTTTTAATCTTTCTCCCCCATTACAGTTCCTACATGATCTCCTCATCCTTGTTTTAAATTCCCTTTAATGGTTGTATGTTTTCAAATTCAGATACTGGTGGATTTTGGTTTGTTTTATTCAAGATTGTTTTGAGTAAGTGTTTCTCCCTTCAATTTCTTCCTTCTCCTTAGGGTTTCCTCCATCTTTCATTATGTTCTAAAATGTCCATAAGTTAGAATTAGAACCTATGGGTTGATTTGGTGTCTTTTTTGTTAAATATTTTTGGCTAGGGTGGGATTTATCTTCCTTGTTATGCGGTGGTGGTGCGGTTGATGTTTCGCACCATGTTTTGAGGGATTCGACACTTTCGGTAGGTGATTCCATGTGTAAAAAATTATTGATGAGTTAGATTGATGTATATACTCATTTTTCATATTCCTCATATGTTGGGTGTGGTGTGAAAACTGTTTATGATTTATTTGGTTAAGTGTTTAATTTTATAGATGCATTTTAACTTGAAATTGGGTGTTTTCATGTGTTACTCGTGGGGTATTATTTGAGTGTATTTTTTAACATGTGGAATTTGTTTACTAAATATTGTTTGGCCTGCTAATTCTGGTTTGGTAATTTATTAGTGCCATGTGGGCCTAAAAATAGGGTTTTTGAATAGGTTTTATGTGTAAAACATTTTTATACTTCTTGATATCATTTTATGAAAATGTGTGTTTTCATTTGGATCTTTTGTAATATTATTCAAGGTGGTTTTATAAAACTTGAAGGTGGTTTTATAAATGTCCCTAGGGATTCTAGTTCTATTTTGGATAGTAATTGGTATGGGTTTTTCTCTTAAATGGGGTTTTTGAAATGGGTTTTGTGTGCAAGACATATTTACACCACTTAGGTTCTTTTTATGAAAATTGTAAATGTTTTAGTTGGTTAAACAAAGTGGGAAAAGGGTTAATATGTACTGTTTGTTATGTTTGTTCAATTATTAAGGGGATTTGAAAGGTGAAGTGATGTTTTAAGATGTCAAACATTTTTAGAATGTTTTTTAAATTTCTGAAGTGTTTTATTAAATTGTTATGTTTGAGAGAAAATTATTTGTGGGATGTTTCGTGTAAGTTTGATGATAAAATGATTTTGAAGGTGAAAAGGGTTTTATGTTACAAGTGAGTGGGATGTTATGAGAGTTTTAATATATTGGAATGGTTTTATCAAATTGTTTAATGGATTTGTCGAAGTGTTAAAGAAATTTTAAATGTGTGGTGGGCTATTTTGGTGTGAGTCGGATTTCAAAATCAATTTGAATGAAAAGTGGACTTTTGTGACTTGTGACATACATGTGGGATGTTTGGGGAATTTATGATATTCACAATCCATATTTTTTGTATTTTCTAATAACACTTGTAAAGTGTTAAGTGTATACCCTCACAATACTAGAAGATTCAACCCATCACGAGAATTACATCATACAACATTCAAATTCAAACAGACACTACAGCCAACCCTGATCTATATTTCCATTGCCACCTTCCAAAAAACACAACATTCAAAATTCAAAAACTTCCATTATTCACGATGCCTGCCTTGAGATCACAACCATCATGCCAGTCGTCCAGCTGTCATGACTTGATCCAAGAGCCACCTTGAATTACGAAAATGTTTATTCGGTCACCTACCTCGATTCGACCAGACATCTCTATCACCATAGCTTCTCTGAAACCGCCACCTTCATCATCACCGTATACATCGCCTGAGCTTCCAACACCATCGTCGTCGTCCTCATCACTCGACACAACATCACCGTCAAGGATCAGAGCATAATCACCATCTACCTCATGCCCTCACAGTCTTCCTTCCATGAACACAGTATCGCCAACCATCAGAAATGAAAACCTATAAGACTCATCAGAATGGAAATACTCCATCGCCTCATACTGCCGAGCTAATAACTCATCCATTGGAAATCTCTTGGACACCCAAACATCACTTCCCAAAGCCCCGAAAAACCATTTCACCTGGCCAACCTGGGAAGGAGAAATGCGACTCGAGGCCAGGTCATATTTGGGTGATTGAATCCCCCACAGATAATTGATCCATTCTCCTTGAACAAGCACAAAACCATAACATACACAAGCATTCCGAAGAAAGTTAACGTCATCTGCGACAACGAAAAATCACCTAGACACTTGACCGCCACAAAAAACTGAAGAGAAAAACATCACCATCCCTCAACGAAAACAGAATCGCAAACCATAGCTCAATGGATCATGGAAGAAAAGAAGGGATTGAAACCCTAGAACGAACATAGAGAGAGAGCTGTAACAAGTAAACAACCTGAACTAGAAAAAATGACACCGGGACAATACCCGAAACTGAGAATTGGAATGAAACCCTAGGAAGAGGAAGCAACTCCTTTAATGCCTGAAAATCTATCATCTTCAAAATTGCTTTTCCAAATCCTTCATGTATCCCATGTTCCAAATCCGACCAGGAGAAGATCTAAGGACCGCAAGAACAGAGCACAAAGAGATGAGAGAGTAGAAAAATATATCTCTGTAACAGTGTAGAGGGAGTAGAGTGATAGATAATGAAAATATAAATGAAAGAATATCCCAGCATGAGCAAGAGAGAAGAAGATCCCGAGAGGATTAGTGCAAAGGAAGCATCGCCGCCTGAGAAAGCCGAAACCCTAGAAGACAGGCCGAGAGGTCGGGAGTTCCCAGGCGAGTGAGGCGCCATCCTCTCAATTTTTGGGGAATTTATGATATGGAAATGATATTTTCATTTGAAAAGTATATTCATTTACTTGTTGAACTTGTTTGATCACAAAGGGAAAACCCGAGTATCTAGGTGGGTGGACGTGTACTATTATGCTAGTGAATCTGTGGGGTTTGACCTCAGTTTCACTTAGCAAGATTGACACTTACAAATCTAACTAAACTATGATTGTGATGATTGGGGACCACTAGGAAATGGTTATGTTCCCTACTAGTGGCTCGTGCACGATAATAGATATTCGTGATGGTTACTCTCACCGAGATACTAGGTACCTAGGACCCACAACTAGCTGGTGCCTAGGGGTTATTTCCTATTGCTTGTACTCACTAGATATTTTGTGTTTACCATCAGCATACGGTTTGAGTGGCTGGAAAATTCAATAGCTTTGGTTTTTATTTTAAAAGTGTTTATTCTTTAAATTATCCCACCTGAAAACTATTTTTATTTAATGTTGCATCTTATAGAAATTATAACTAGCATTTCATGTTTTTGAAAACATTCTTTCTTTTCGTCATTAAATGTTTATCACATGGAATCTATTAGTGGTGGTATCTTATTGGGCTTTGGATAACACCCTACTTACACCCTTGGGTGTAAGTATACTTGGTTATTTTTTTTGTCGCAGGTTGGGTACAATTTTTAGTTCCAGTGGTTCGGGTTTCTAGTAAGTCCTTGGTGGTGAAGTCTTGTGAAGATTTCTTGAGGGTGGTGCCCCTTGACATGAGGGTTCTTGGGCTGTTCCCTTTTGGTTTTGTACCTTTTTTGTTTCATGAGAATTTATTAAATAATACATTCATTAATAAATTTTGGGGTTTCCAAAATAAAAGGGAATAACATACTTGGTTTAAGAATCATCAATCTACAGTGAGGAATAAATAATATCAAGGGAAATAAGAGTTGTGTTTTTTAGATAGAAAAGTTACTTTGGAAAAAGAAATGAATTTTTCATTAAACATGATTTGGAAAATTTATATACTACAAAATAAAATATAAGTAAAAAATAAATGGTATTTAAGGAACATTAAAGGAATAACCATACCAAAAATAGAGTGGAAGAGGGAAATTCCAAAAAAAAGAGAGTTGGGTTTGAGAATCACCTTACCTTATGTTTGAATGATTATTTCTCTTTAATAACATGTATAATAACATTTTATTCATCAGTTAATTTTCAAATAACATCATATATATGTATTTTATTTTTTATAATTTTATTACGTTCATTTATAGCATTTTAGTTGATTTGTTGAGTTAATTATATCATTCGAGTGTGTATGTTTCCTTTGTTTTCATGATTGTTTTACTTATAAGTGAGTGTGGAAGTTCTTATAAAATGATAATAATTATACATTATTGAAATAATATGTTATTAATGAACATACATAATTTTAAATAGTTTTATACAGAATTTGTTTATATAGTATTTGGATGAATCATTAGGTACGACATTAGTGATAATAGTTTTAATTATTTTGGCTATTTTTCAATCATTACAATCTAGTTTTATTTAAATAATTATTATTGTGTATATAACTTAGTTCTAGAACATAAAAAGGGATATAACTTAAATTTGAAAATATGTAACAGCATTTATATTGGTCTTATGAACAAAATTGATGGCAATAATGGAAAATGAAAACTTATTTTCCTTGAAGGCGATAAATCAACACCCACACAAATGATATTTTGTATTTTTTTGAATAAAATGTAGAGGAGATAAGGATTAATTATGTATTTCCATTACAATAATTAAAATTTCATTATATATACAATATTGGATTTATCATCCATGTTTTGATTGAGGTTGTGAGGAGAGTATATGAAAAGAAAAAAAGGTAAAAAATATAAGAAAGAAAAGGAAGAATTTAACTCTTTATTTAATATCATTGTAAACCTATTAAGGAATCTGTTTTTATTTTTATGTTGGGACTAAAGGCTCTTAGAATTAGGGGAGAGATTATGGAAGGGGATTAATATGAATTTGGGAATGCTTCATGGATTTCTGTGGTGTGAGGAGAAGTGGTGGTGAGGGGGGTATTTATAGTGGATAAGGGTATTTTTGAATATTATATTAATTATATTAATAATTTTTCTCAAGACTATAAATAATGGGAACCTTGTCACTAAATATATAAAATAAAAAAATGCAGTTAGATATTATGATGCTTAAATTAGTTATGACTCATGTAATAGTGTATTTTCCTTATAATGTTATGTAATGTAAATTACTGGATTTCACTATTTACAAAAAAAATTAACTTTTTTTGAAAATTTAAAAAATCACCATATCCATTTTTTGATGTATATAATAAAAAATTAACTCTATTTTATGAATATAATTTTCTTACTATGAGAAATTTAATTTTTAATTAAAATCATCATGTAATTGTAAAATTCCAATTTGAGATTTATAACTGATTTTATAACGATTTGGAAAAATAATTAAGGTATCATAAAATAATATTATAATCATAAGAAAAAAATATTAATTTATGAATACATTTTATGTAGATAAAATTTATTCTAAATCAATATATTAATTATAAAATTATAATTAAATATATATGAATTACATAAATACAAGCACTTAATATATCATTTCTAAAACAATAATTTATTAAAACTATTATATCATATTTTCCAATATAAGATGCCTAAATTTTATTTATACTTTCATAGGTGGGGTTACTATTCTATTGGCCAGATTACTATTCCACATGGTAATATTACTATTCTTAGGGTCAAGTCATTATTTCATCTCTATTGGTTCCTTAACTTATATAAATACCTATCATTTCATTCATTATTCATTTATAAAGTGTGTATCATGTTCTCTATATGATTTTATGTGATTTATATGGTATAGAATAATTATAATATGGGAGTTTCCACTAATAAAATTATGGGTTGTTACATTCTTTCCTCCTTAGGAAATTTCATTTTCAATGTTTTGTTAAACATACTATGGTGAAAACATGTGATGGTACTTCTCCTTAATCAATTCCTATAGTTCCCATGCTACCTCTTCATACTTATGTTTCCTCCATAGTAAATTGATCATGTGTCTAGATTTATCATGTAAAATATTATCTCTAAGGTCAAAGATCTTCCCCAACTTCTCCTCATAAGAGGTATCATTTTCCAACTGTACCACATCAAGAATTTATTACATGTGAGGGATTTTTTATGTACTTCCCAAAAATGGATAAATGGAGTACATATTCTAATTAGGACATGGTTGTTGGAAGTTCTAGTAGATAGGCCACAACTCCAACATGATCAAAAGTATCAATGGTGATGATATTATTGGGACTTAACATTACCTTCTTCCCAAATCAAATGGTCATATTCCATAGAGATATTCATAGGTATAACATGTATCCATCCTTAAACTCCTAGTCTCATCAAAGATTTTCTACAGATAACTTCTGTCATATTTGGGCATCCATGATGTGATGCTGAATGGTTTTCACCATTATCACCATTTTATTGAACATTTCAGTTCCTAGAAGATTACGTTCAATTAATTCATTTCATCAAGTTGGTGTTTAGAATCTTTTCCCATAAAGGGATTCATATGGAGACACTTGAATGCTCAAGTGGAAGCTGTTGCTGTAAGAGAACTCAAAATGAGGCATTGGTTAGTACTATCTTCCTTTAAAGTCTATAAAACATGATCTCAACATGTCTTCATGTTTCCAAATATTCCATTCAGATTAGAAAATAGTATGAGTATGATAATCCACACAGATTTTCTGCTCAATGTTTAGATAATGTTGGATACTTTTCCAGAAGATGGAGATGGATCTCAGATATCAATTTGATACAATAGGTTTTGGTAACCCATGAATCCTTACCAATCATATGATGTATATATGTGAATCTTAATCATGTGAGAAGTCATCTTTATATTTGATAAAGTGAGATTTTTTGTAATAAAATTCATAAAACCCCATTTATGATTGTTTCATATGGATGTATTCATAACTCCAATGAAAAATTCCACGATGTTTTTTTATTATGGTATGGATAATGGTTTCAATATCCCCTTATATGTTTGTCCTTCACCTTTCACTTTTTGACATACCATGAAATTTTATTTATATTTAGTGATCTTCTACATAATATTTCCCCACCAATAGTTATATCAAATATCATGATACATCTTTATGATCCCTAGTTGAATAGATATGATTGATCTCTGTGTATCATTCAGAAGTTAATTATTTTTCTTTGGACTGAATGGTACACATAGTTATGACCTAAATGTTATAAATCACTCCTTATGAGTTTTAAAAACTGAGTATTTTCCCTTTCACATATATTCCACCTTCTTTTAAATGTTCACATCATTTTTTTGGCATCCTTTATTTTCTGGATGAGGGATAATTCATTAACCAATTGAAAAAAGGATTGGTTATGATACTTCTATAATGATTCCCATTGTTTCATATAGATTTAACCATATTCGTTGGCACATATTGATCTCCATCAGTGAGAATATATATTTTAGGATTTTATGATAAATATATATATTTTATATATCCCAATAAGGATAATGCCACCTGATTTTCAATGTAAAGAACATTGCATCAGAATTCAGATCATACATGAAATCATTTTCCTCATGAAGATTAAAATGTCTTGAGGTGTATGATATAACTTTATCATTTTTCATTAGTATAAATCCTAATACCTTCATTGAAGCATCATTATATACCATAAATAGTTCCCCACCTGATGTTAGTGTGATTACTGGTGCAGTGATAAGCCTCCTTTTCAAATCTTTGTATCAGTCATCACATTCACTGGTCCAAATGAAATTTTCTCCCTTATGAGTTATCTTGGATAATGGGTTTGAAATTTATGAAAATTCCCTCAAAAAATATAGATGATACCATTCTTGACCAATGAAACTACATATCTCATTTATATATATGTTCTTATTCCACTCTTTGATTTCCTTTTTTTGAAGGGTCCAATGTGATTCATTTAATAGTGACAACATGCCCCCAAAAATTGTACTTCCTCCATCTAGAAATCAAATTTACAATATAGGGAATATAGATTCTCCCTCTACAAGTTATTTACCATAGTATTCAAATTATCTTTATGTTCCACTTTTCTCTTAGAGTATATCAGAAAATAACCAATAAAGACAACCTAAATATTTTCATGGTACTATTCAAAAACTCTATTCATAAAATCTATGAATATTTCTAGAGAATAAGTTTGTTTAATGGGAATCACTACTAAATCATAGTGTTCATACCTGAATTGGAATTTAGTATTAGGAATATCTTTCTTCTTGACCCTAAATGGGTGATATACCGACTGAAGGTCCCCCTTAGAGAAATACTTTTCCCAATACAATTGGTTAGACAAATCTTCTATACATGGAAGGGGATACTTTTTCTTTATTTTAATTTTGTTGATATCATAATAATTAATGTAGAGGATCATCCATTCATTCATCTTTTTAATGAAGTGGATTGGGTAACCCCATGGTGAAGCACATGGAAATATAAAACCCTTTCCCAAATTCTCTTTTAACTTCTTCTTGAGTTCCAAAAAAGTCAATGTTGGCCATTATATAATATGTCTTTGATATAGGTAAAGATCCAAGAATAAGTTAAATTGATAAATGAACCTCCATATTAAGAGGAAGACAGGTAAATTCTTTGGGGAGCACATAATTTTAGTCCCTCACAGTAGTCATGTATTTGATCATGATTACCTCATTTGTCTTAGTAATTTGATCTAGATATGCTTACTCATTAGGAAATAACATCCTCACTTGTGATGATAAATCTAAAAGAGATTTATCAACTTTCTTTACCTTATACAAAATTTAAGGATGACTCGGGATGATAAGAGTGATCTCCCTTCCATGAATGTTGATGTTAGATTTATATAAGGATAAACAATCCATGCCAAATATAGAATCAAAATCCACCAAAATAAGAAAGAACAGATTTTTTGGGAGTTTTAGTTGAAATAAATTAATCGAGGAGGAGTTATAAACTTTGGATGCAATAATTATCCAAAATTAAATTATCATAGGTAACCCAACCTCCATATTTTGAAGTGGTGTTTGGCTAAATAACTTAATCATTCAAGATATGAATGAATTCGTAGATCCCAAATCAAATAGTGCATTTTGTATTATTGAATGAATAACCAAAATACATGTCACCACATCATTTTTGGGCTCCAACTTAAAATTAGTGATGACATATTCTTTCCCATTCACAATTGTCTATAGTTTATGATTATGTTGATTACCCTGAATAACTCAAGGTTTAGTGCAGTGTGTGGAATAGTTAGGTTTCTCTCTAAAATTGAAGCATTGATCCATAGGTGGTTATCTTCTTTATTCCAACACATTTTCTTGATTTCCCATTCCTCTTAGGAATTATTGATCTTGGTGTGATTATATACCACACATAAAGTATTTACCCAACT
Source organism: Viscum album (assembly GCA_963277665.1). Classification (NCBI taxonomy): domain Eukaryota; kingdom Viridiplantae; phylum Streptophyta; class Magnoliopsida; order Santalales; family Viscaceae; genus Viscum; species Viscum album. The sequence goes on from OY728132.1 coordinate 660,019,257, forward strand.
CATTGAGTAAATTTCCATGATGCTTCATCCCATATTTTTGACATGTGAGGGGTTGAGTTTTCATTTAATATTTTTATTAGATAATCCATCTTGAATCTACATATTTCTATTCTTATCAGCATATCAATGGGTCTAATTTTAAAACTCCATATCCATATTGAGAGAACATCGAAAAACAGTCTTCATAAATCCCAAACTCTTGATTTTTAAAGCCTTTTAAAGGTGTGTTTTTGAAATAGTAAATAATCTAACTATTTTTAAATCATTACTAATAAAAAAAGAGTATTTCCATTCAATACTTGTGACATTTTATTTATAAATAATTAATTATTATCCTTCATTTTTCTTCATCTCCAATAATTCTCACTCCATATTTGTCAAAATATTTTGATGGAAATACTTCTTAAGAAATATTTTTTAAAGTCTTCCCACTCTCTCTCTAATTTGTTTTATTCATATTGGTTTTCTTAATGAACTAACACCATTTATTAGCCTTTACATCTAAATGGAAAATGGCTATAGTATTCTTCTCAATATCAGAATAATAAATCATACAAAAGATCTTATCCATTGTGTTTACCCACTATTCTGTGACTAGTGGATCAAAATTTCCAATAAATTTATGGGGTCATTTCAATATAAAAGGATAGATAGAGGATTTCTCCATATTAGGTGAAGGATGTTTTTCAAAAAAAAAATTGTTATTGTTTATAGACAAAGGAAATTGGGTAATCATCTCCATGATATTTTTAACTCCACCTCTCAAGGAATTGGGGATATCATTTGGGAATTCGCTACATTATCCCCCACATGGATTGTAGGCCTGGTTTCTCTTGGTTCCCAAAATTTTATAAAATATAAAAGTTTTTAACAAAACACAAATGAATAATTCATTAATGAATAATTTATTCCCTTATGAAATTAACTCTAAAGGAATATATTTTGGGATCATTCGGTTTAGAAATTTTGTAAAAAAATCATGGGTGATTACATATACCTCATCTTATACTAAAGGGTTTCTAAAATATTCTTTAATATTAATTCCCAAATTAAATAAATCATGATCTATGACCAACTATATAAACACTAATTTTAATACATTATTATTAGTTTATTTTTAAAATAAACATCAAAAAACATTAGCAAACCAGGAACCAAAGGTTTAGCATCTTGGGAAAATTAGGAACACAGACACATTTTACATAAAAAAATAAAAAAATTATTTAATTCCTTCTTCTCTAGATTCATAGTGGACATCATATACACCTTATTATAAATGGTCACCTAAGGATATACATCAAAGAAAGGGGTGATCTAAAATCCCACTTAGAGGATATATAAGAACATGAATAAATATTACATGGGAGAGAATAATTATTATTATTATCACATAAACATACTATCATACTTGTAATCATGATAGGAATCATTAGAAAAAGGAATGTAATGTGGAAGTGCATAAAAATAAAATATCATGTCTTAGCGGTTAACTACAACACATAGTTGTGTACAAAGCTAGAATTATGTTCCCAAATAACAAGGGTTCATAATCATAACATCGTTGATGTGGAAAAATATTACATCATGTTCATGAATATTTACCATTATATCATGATATATATCAAATTAACCAATTAATTGGAGTGTTATATAATTATGGGCACACCCGAAACATCATAAAATTTACATAATCATGCTTTCCACATAAAACACATATCAATCATGGACATAAAATAACCCAAGGAAAGGAATTTGTTTCATGATAATTTCATAGGGAATATAATAATGAATAAAAATTGGGGTTACCCAAATAAAAGGGGATAAAATACATGGAATAATAATTATCTATCTTGAGTGCGGAAGAAACAATCTCAAGTAAACTAAAAGATATGTTTTCTAGAAAGAATAATTATTTTGAAAAAATGATTGAAATTTTCGTAAAACAAGATTGAAAACATGTATATCCCATAAAAAAGGTAAGGAAAAAGATATTTATATTAAATTAAAATTAAATCAACATCCATACAGAAAATGGTGTGATAGAGGGAAACCTCAATGAAGGAGAGTCGGGTTTTTTGAATCCCCTTACCTTATTTTAGAATTTATTATTCACTTTAATATACTGTAAAATTAAATTATATTCATTAATTAATACTTAAATAACCTATTATACTTGTATTTAATTTGTTATAAATTTATTTAATTCATTTATGGTCTTTTATTAATGTTCTAGAGTTCAATTCTATCATTCATGGGTCTTTGTTTCCTAGGTTTTCATGACCTATTCACTTGTAAGTGAGTATTGAAGATCATATAAAATGAGAAATATTATCCCAAATTAAAATTATATGTTATTAATAAACATAAATAATGTTAAATATTTATATACACCATTTGGTTACATGATATGAGGATGAATCATTAGATAAGATGTTGGTGATAATCGTTTAATTTTTTTTTTCTGTTTTTCGATCTTTAAAAACTAGATTTGTTTACATATTTATTATTATGTATATAAGTTATTTATATGACATATAAAGGGTTATAACATAAATTTTACAACATTTAACAGAAATTATATTGGTTTTATTAATATTTAGAATGTTATTAAAGGAAAATTATAACTTTTTTTATTTAAGGTTATAATTCAACAACTCACGAAAGATATTTTTTCATTTTTTGAATAAGATTGATAAGAGAAGTTGATTGATTATTAATATTACATTAACAAAATAAAATTAAAATATATATAATATAATGGATTTATCATTCATCTTTGAATAGAGGAGGATAAGAGATTATATTGAAATAAATGACGGGGGAAAAATAAAATAAAACGAAAGTGGGTTTTACCTCTTGAATTCTTATCCTCTAGGACTTCCTTATAATTTTTTTTGGTGTTTTGTGGAGAAAAAGGGTCCTGGACATGGAGAAAAGGATAAGAATGGGATTTGGTAGAATTTGGACTATCATAAAGAATTTTTATGTGTGATGACAGTAGGTGATGTAGGGTGGTATTTATCAAAGGAGGTGAGGGGTATTTTTGAATATTATATTCATTATTTTATTATATTTATCAAGAATATAAATAGTGTGAACCTTATCAAAAAATAAATTATATTATTAAGAGTATTTTGAGATTATGGTTCTTACATCAATGATGACTAATGGAATAGTCTATTTAAATTATAATGTTATATGCCATAAATTATAGTATTTCACTATTCACCAAAAAATCATCTATTTCAGAAAAACCCAAAAAATTAACCATAACCATTATCTGAAATTTCAAATTAAAAAAATGAAATCCAATTTATTAATATAATTTTCTAGGTATAATTTATTATTTCTTTAAATAAGACCATAATTTACTAGGAATGTTACAATTTTAAAATTATAAGTAATTTTTAACACAATGAAAATTTAATTAAGGTCCCAAAATTTTATATTATAATAAAAATAAAAAAAAATATTAATTAATTAATAAATTTTATGAAAAAAATTATTTTATTTAAAATATTAATTATAAAATTGTAATTAAATATTTATGACTGAGAACAATCCCATCACTTAATTTATCATTTCGAAACCTTTTATTTACATATACTATTATATCATATTTTCCATTTTTAGATTCCTAAATTTAATTTATAATTTCATTGGTGAAGTTAATATTTTAATACTTGGATTATAATTCTTATTGGGTATGTTAATATTCTAAGGTTCATGTTCTTGTTTCATCGGTATTGGTTCCTTAACTTCTAGATATACCTCTTATTTCATTCAATATGAATTTATAATTTTTTAATTGTGTAATCTATGTGATTTTATGTGATTTATACTATATTTAAAAATTATAAGAAAGGATTTTCCATTAATTAATTTGTGGGTTGTCACAAGCAGTGTCTAATCTTAATTATAAGCAGTTATCATAATAAACAGTGTGGAGGTATAAAAAAATAAGTACAAAATGATGAAATAAATAATCAATATTCAGGTTCCATAAGGAAACCTGATAGCTTCACATGCTTCATTTCAAAATCAGAATGGAGTCTGATCAATAACCATATATATATAGTAATAATATATATATATATATATAGTATAGTTATATATTTCATCCACCAATATGAACCATGTATGTGCGGAGTTAAGTTGCCATATACCTAGAATACTAGTTTCTAGCTGGACTAGGGTGTAACTTAGACATCTATAACTAGTATAGAAAGCCTATAAGCTCATGAAATAGGGTATATTCTTTACATATCTTATTTATTGGGAGACATCATTCTAGTAACTCTAGATGGTGAGCATGTCATCATGTCAACACTCAATCAAGGGACACAACATGTCAAGTCCAATGTACAATATGTGTCAGTAGTGTGAGACATCATTCTCAGCACCCAATGTTAGGGAACATGATATTGTCATGTTGAACTAAACCATTACAATCACATCACAACCTACATCAAGGTGTATAACAATTGTAATTGTCATGGGTCATTTCCAATAAGACACCACTTTTTTGTATCCCATATAAGCATATATTTTGGTAATAAAAATGATGGAATACCTATCTTATGTCCTATTATCCATGCTCAATTTAATTCAATGAAATAAAATTTACAACGATAATTTAATATAGCATGCATTAGATGTTGTGGCTATGCCACCCTTTTTAGTCCATTTCATTTATTTTGTTAAATTCATTTAAGGAAATGAATCCATCATGCATTATACATTACGTTTAATAAGTTTGTTCAATTACTCATCACAAGGTGACTCAATTAATAAGGCTCAATGATCTAGTTAGATGATTACATGGTCAAGTAAGGTAATTTCATACATGATCAATTCCACTTATTGGTTGATCTAAACATTAAAAATGTTCTTCGGGTTCTATTAACATTCATATCAAAAGATAAAATATATTTAAAGTCTATTCTATTAGATAAATTATGTTTTTTGAATTTTTATAAATTAACCATAATATAAAATTCCTTTTTTCACACCCAAAGGGTGACCATATAAGGTGTGTAAGACCTCTAAACTATCAAAAAAGGATTAATCGGTATATCAAAATGTGATATGATTAATTTTATATGAATAAATCAATTAAAATGGGATCCTTATAAAAATCTGACATGAGGAACAATGGAATAGCTATAAATCATAAAAACGCAAATTGAAAATGACATGACCACATAACTTAAGGTCATAGAAGAATCCTCACTCGATATCAACCTCAGATTCTGAGTAGGTTGGATGAAATCTTAGAAATAGTCCAATACTTTGTAAATAGGGTAAACGAACATGCATATAAATACTGTGATGGATTCGAAGATAAACATAGACATGAAGGGAGTGGATTATAGAACATACTTATATGGATCCAATGCTTCTCAAATATAGTGAATCAGACTTCATATGTGGATGTTTTCTTGATAGCAGGATTGGGAGATTTGGAAAGCTACATGATAGGAAAAACTAATTCATCCACTGAAAAAAATCGGAGAATAAGAACTAGGTTTATGTGTTAAATTATGAGTAAAATTGAAAATTAATCATGAAATATAAAGGGTAACACTACAATATTAGGATCATAGTTTAAATAATCATGCAAAAACTATGAAAAAATCCTCTGTCTGAAAGAATTGTAGCACTTCATGGTCGTGCACCTCTGGTTACACAGTTCTCGACAAACCATGTGGCCTATAGGTTCCTACTCTCTATAACCGCATGGTTAAAAAAAATATGTGGCATGGGTGGAATGGTTTACACTAACCATGTGACCCTAATTATTAACCAACTTTTTAGAACTTTGAGCTCTGAATAATCCACAGACACTTCTGTTACCTTCCTTAGGCCTCAGTATAAATTAACAATGATTAAATAAATGATTCAAATGGAAAAAAATGATTTGTACATTCATGAAAATATGGGTCATTACATTAAGATTGAGAACTTAATTTACCCTTGAGAATAAAAATTTGATACAATTTAGTTAATTGATTTCTTCCCACAATTTCATTAAAATTATGCTCTTAAATCTCAATTTTAACCTAATAAAATTTGAATCTCCTAAAATATACTTCGTTGTATTAGAAATGAAAAAATAAGATATGTTTTCTCACTTATTCTTAAAAAATCACCTCATTTTCCCTGAATTACTATTATCACTCCATGAAGTAAACACCGTAATGGCATATACAAATATATAAGTTTCCATAAATAAAAAATAAAAAATGATGTAAATGTAAAAATGGATCACATTTTCATATCACATGATAACTTTAAATTTTATCTATAAATTTTCTAAAGAAATTCAAATTTTCGTTAAAATCCATTTTCAATGTCTTTAATACTATTCAACATATGTTTTCAAAATTTAAATTTTCTAAAATTCATATATCACTAATTATTATTATAATAGTATATGGATTCTTTCTTTACACTCATATTAATCAATCATTGAAAACACCACCACATTATATTATATCCATTATAATTTAAATATAAATAATCTGAATTAAAATCTTTAATGGTTACAATAATCCATTATTTTTATTTTTTGATTTCACTTTTTTATATATAAATATCAACAAACATTCCATCCATCGAGATAATGTAATGACCTTGTGTTCATTTATAACATTTTTTTCTAAATAAATTACTGTTATATTATATTATGTAATATTATACACATGAAAAATATAGAGATACCCATAAAATGATATATCATTGATAATGATCTATACATTACTCAACTAAAAACCCAATTAAAATTCAAAACATTACAATTTTAAAAATAAAAATAAAAAATGGAAAAGATAAAATGGGAAAATATTGATATACTTGATCTTTTAGGACCATCTCCCCCGCAACTACCAATATAAAAATAAAGAAAAATAATTATAAACCAATAAATATCTTAGAAAATGAAAATTATTAAACATGGTATAACTGTTTTTAATTTTGAGTAAAATAATTAATTGGTATAAATAGGTCGTAATGCGACTGTTAGAATACTAATGTGACATTGGGAATAGTAATGTGACTGTTGAAATTGTAAGTTGGCTATTGGGAACAATAACAATATTTTGAGAATAATAATTTTACCTCAAAAAAATAAATTTTGAGATAAATGATATTTATCATGATTAATTTATGTAAATATAAATATTATAATTCACAAAAAACAAATATCATGAATAAAAAACTCAAACCAAATAAAATAACCTTTTTAATAAACTATATTTCAATGTATTTCTTAATAGTCATAGTTTTTATTTTAAAAATAAAAATTACTTATGATAGATTTTTTTTATAAAAATAATATCTTTTCTAAAATAATAAGGTTTAATTCCTCCATGTACCTTTTTTGGTAAGTTTATGAAATACTTTATTTTTTGGGTGAATAGTAAAAACATAATTATTCAAAAAACCATTTTATATTAAATTGCATAATTCATGATACAATAATGAAATTATACTTTATAGGACCTGGGATTAGGTCATGATATATTTTATTTCAAAAATATTTCATTAAAATAAATTAATATTAAATTCCAATCCTAAAAATCATTTTCCAAATCCAAAATTCAAAAGTGATCCCTTAAAATAAAAATTTTAATTTATTTCCACTTTCTCTTTTAATTAACTAATGAAATTATCATTATGAAGAGTCTTATAGTCTTAAAACCCTATATATTGTATTTATATATGATTTATATTTCCAGAAAAACCCTATTACAACGTTTACCTTGGATATATTATTTTATTTAATATTTTATTCTTCAAATACTCCTCTACTCAAGTATAAATATCCCCACTCACTTTTCATAGAAAACCACCCATCCCCCACATTCAAATTCCTAAAATCTACAAAAATATTTCATATTAATCCCCTTATAATCCCTAAGTATTTTGTGAGTAATCCAACTCCTCGCATCAAGGGATTTTTATTTTCATATAAGATAAGCAACACTGGGGGTTAACAATGTTTCAAACAACTCTTCTCTTCATTCTTATTCAAATTAATTTTCACCAATTTGTTTTATAAAAAAAAAACTTATCTAAGAACCCAAATCTTCATTTTAGGTATAGATAATTATTTCAGGATGTTTATGATGGAAATGAATAATTTGGTAAAATTTTAAGTACATGGTGTGTACTTGGTTTCCACGCATAACCGTGTTCTGGCCATGTAAAGGCCAAGCGCATGGCCATGTAGGTGACCGAGAAGACCACCTAAAGTGGTAGATGGTTGAGGCTAGTACACGGTGTGTACATTAATTGAACACACTGTGTATTTTTTTTATTTGATTAATTGGCTCAAGGTTGTGTCTCATCTCCAAAAAAAACTTCTTCTTCCCATGTCTCATACTGGAGAGTGACATACGACTGAATATCTTTGAACTCCTCCCATTACTCCATCTGAATTCTGATTGAGATGTCGCTGGGTGTGTTGGATTCCCACCGGTGAGTTCTCACTTCCCCTAGAGCCTCTCTTCCTGATTTTATCCACTCTCTTGAGTTATCAAGGGTTGATCGTTTTAACCTTTTTGTGGATCTATGTCATTCTAGGCTGATTCAAGGGCTGGTGTTCAAGAGTTTTAATAATACAATATTGAGGTGGGTGTTTTGGGCCTTTCATTGGTGGTATTTGGGTTATATATGCTAAAAGTGAAGAATACCCATGTTTAAGATATCACATGTTTTGGAAATTAACCCTGTTTAAGACCTATTATGGTGTGTTTGATGAGAAAGGGTTGTTTGATTATGAATAAGGTTTTATACCATGATTATGGATGTTTTTCCCATGTTTGATTTCTTATGAATGCTAGGTCTAGAATTTCCTGTTAAGATCTATTTGTTTCCATGCCTCTTGTTGTTATGATGGAGTTACTATTTAATTGAGATACATGTGTTTCATATTTTGAAAGAATGACCAAGGGGGATTTACTATGAGAGATTCTTGAGGTAGTGCCATTTATGTATAATCGATATTATGTTGACCCAGAGGTATTAATTGTGAGAGATAAAGAGTGGTTATAGAACAGAGTGGTTAGACCATGAGAGCTACCTAGAGGTTCGTTATTAAATGAATGTTGTACTATAGGGAATTGACTGTGAGGGATCCCATGGGTCTTTATAATTCATTGTTTCTATGCAGAACCAGGGGGTATTGACCATGCGAGCTACCCAGTTGGTCGGTTGTAAATGATTAGTATTATGTGGGACCCAAGGGGTGAGAATACGTGAGGTTTCCCATAGGGTCATTATTTATTGAATTAATGATATGTTGAACTAGAGGGATTAGACAGTGAAAACATTCCCAGAGGGTTTCTTATGAATGATTTTATGATTGTGACATGTCTTCTAAGACAAATTACAATGTTGGACTTTGTCTTTCTTGATTTTTTATATGGTCTTCTGAGACGCCTGTTGTTACTATTATACAGGGGGATACAAAGCTTAGGCTAGATCCCGAGGTTACATTATTCAATGATTTGAATAATTTATAAATGTAAATTCATGTAATTGAAAACTTCAGGATTGTTTACTTTTTAGTACTTCCTAGTTTATATCCCCATTTCTGCTTATTTCTTGCTATATATATTCACTGACTATTAGGAATAAATATTTTGTTGGATGCCTACTGGGATTTGTCTCATACCCTATTTGGGTCATGATTTTGGTCCCAAACAGATTATATGGTTGTAGGTATAGATTATGGAATGCTCCCTTCTTCACCAGGTACTTGATTAATGTTAGAGTTGTAGAGAATGGGACCATGTTAAGTCTTCCGATGCTGGTGGAGATTACTATTTTCTGTACTTGGGTTTCAGTATTGTATTTCCAGCATTGCGACTTGTTTGGTTTCTTTTCTAGATACTTGTGACAAGTATCATATATATACATATATATATATATATATATATATATGTTATAGTTGTTTATATTAGCTGTCTTCCGCTGAATACTTTTGTGGTATAGTATTACTTCTTCCGCTAATGTTTTCATTTTTTTCACTATGTCACTCTACCAATGAGGGAATAGTTTTTCCATAATCACACCCAAGAAACTTACTGCTATTCATAATCCTCTGGTGTTTGGGTAAATACGCTTGAGGCCATGTGACCAACCAGGTGCGGGGAACCTCTAGGCAGAACCTGAATTTGGGATGTTACAAAGTGGTATCAGAGGTGTTTCTATTCTGATTTGTCTTACTATTTAGAGCCTATAGATAGGGATAAAAAGGAATGGGTAGATTGTAATAATCTATTCCTAGGATTAGCTAACCTATATATAGGTAAAATCAATTTACTATAAATATTTCAATTTTTCTGGTTTTTCAATTATTATAGTTGATTTGATTTCTCCATTTGATAACGCACATGGTTTGTGATGTTATGATTTATATCATTGTGGTTTTTGTTCTGATGCAACCCGATGAGCTAAGGGTATTTCATCTAATTCATCATATAGGCACTTTCTATAGATCACATGTCATGTATTCTTATCATGCCATTTAGGATGAATATCTGATAGAATGCTATTATGGTAGATGTTATTCTAAATATTCATGATGTTGTGATAGATATTGTGAGATAGATACCTATTATTTTGATAGGTTATTGGAAATTGTAAAGTTTCATTTGGATGGATTCCAATATTTTGTCCCTGAGGTGTTATGGGACCTCTTGGATCAGATCTTTGTGGATCGTATTTGAACTTTAACTGAATTCTTTCAAGTTATGATATGAAAAAGGATTCCAAACATTGATTCGTATGGAGTATGGGATCTCATGGGTCATAATTTGTCATACCATGGGAAATATTTTATGTTTTCAGGTATTTAAGATAAGTTTTAGAGGAATAATGTCTATAAATCTAGAATACATGACATGTGATGTTATGATCACACGTTATGTGTTCTTCTGTTCTGAAAGAAACAACTTTTTTTAAGTACATGTCATGCACCCTATGTACATGACATGTATTATATAACTGTGTGACTGAAAATTTCATCAGAGACATGGGTTTGATGAATGTATGGTAGAACACTTCGTGTATGTATTGTACACACCGTATTGTAAAGAATGTGTGGTTGGCCATGTGACTAATGAAACGGGTGGATGAAACTTAGGTTTTACACATCGTGTCCCATTATTGCACACTTTGTAGAGTCGATCAGGTCTCCAACCGTGTTACTAATGACATGGGTGGTTATAACTTAATTAGTACATGTCATTTCTAGGGTGAACACGCCGTGTAGTGTTACCTAGGAGAGAACTGTGTGGTTCTATCCGTGTAGAAGAACTCATATAGGAGGGAAAATTCAATTACATGTCATGCCCAAGGAGGAACACGATGTGTGTAAGGGGTGTTACATGACCAGGATTGGAAGAGGTATACACCATTTTAAAAGATTAAGAGAACATGTCGTTTAGAGTTTATACAAACCGTGTAACCCTGTTTTTTAAAAACATGAATTTTTTATTCTCCTATTTCTTTCTTGAACTTCTAAAATTCATTCCTTGATAATATTGAACTAATGTCTACACTTGACCTTGTAGAGTCGTGCCACTGATACATCCTTTAATTATACTCCAGGTTTAAGGTGATGACCAGACACCTGAATGGGTAGATCAGGGACTATCATCAGATCATCTGGTTGTTCCTGTCTTGTAACCAGGTTTTATACAGGATGTAGGTACCGAGGTACAGTTCTGTGAAGGCTTTTTGAGGATGTTACAGACCTTAAAAGAAGCACCACATCTTTCCTCATTTATTTAAGAGCTGATGCAGGTGTTCCAAATACAACATCCTCCCATTTTTTCAAGGGATGGAGGAACACACACTTCCGAGTCATGGTTAGAGGCTATGACTACTATCTTTGAGATTCTAGAGACACCTCTGGAGAGGAGGGTGAATATTTATACATACATGCTATGTGATTCTTCCAAGAGATGGTGGGATGTTATCTAACAAGTGGGATTTCATCGGAATACGGTTTGGGAAGAGTTTCAGAGGATACTCTATGATTACTTCTATCCCAAGATGTTGAGGGATGATCGATCCTGAGATATCATGCATTTGGAGTAGGGTGCTCTTTTAGTTATGGATTACTCATTCCGTTTTATAGATCTTCAGCTTTTAACACCCTTTCTGGGAGGTGATAAATTATCTTTGGATTTCAATGGTATAACATCTAATCATAGGTGAATGTATTTAGGCTAACTTTGGGGATGGATATAGTGAACCAGGTGCTGATTACTAAGTGCAACTTGTGGGAGTTTAGAGATGTGAGCCAGGGTAGTTCAACATTCGGGGCTGGTACTCCTTCAACTGATAGGAGGAAGTACCATAGGGAAACTTCACACTATGTTTCTACAGGAATATAGGTGGTTTTCTACTAGTGTAAGAAGAGTCTCCATAGAGACCACATTTCCTGAGATACCCATTTGAGTGATGTTCTTGTGGCAAGATTGGGCACATTCAGCATTTTTTCTGGGTGTTCTCACCAATAGTTTGTGATAGGGTTTTTGTTTTGACTCTGTTTTTAGGATAAGGACCACTAGTTTCTCATTAGTTCAAGAACTGGAGTTCTTTAGGCCATTCATGCTGAGGAGGTGGTGGTGGTTGTGGTGGCCAGATGATTGGTTTCCAGCGACAACATGGTGGATCAGTTCAGGGTAGTAAGGCAAGGTAATAGGGCCATTATAACATCCCGGTTCTAGGTGACACTCAGAGGTTCCCTGTATTTGGTTGGTCACATGGACTCTAGTGAATTTCCATGAATTCCAGAGGATTCCGACTAGTAGCGAGGGACTTGTGTGTGATAGTGGGGAAACAATTCAACAATTGGTAAACTAATGCAGCATAAATAATCAAATAACAATAGCATAAACAATAATGATACCATACAACAGTAGACAGAGGAAGACTAATAGAAATAAATAATTAGATCACATATTTAAATGATGCATGATAAATATGTCTAGGAAATGATCCAAACATGTCACGATGTTGTAATATAGTAATAAACCAATGTAAAAGAAAAAGCAAGTAAACAACTCTTCCACACAGCAAGCCTTAGCTTGGTTCCATGCTTTCCCGCTCCACGACAATCAAGTACCTGAAGTAGAAGGGTTCATTCCCTTATCTAGACCTGCAAAAAATATAATCTATTTATGCCCAAAAGCATGAACCAAACACAGTGTGAGATGAATCATAGTAGGCAACGACCCAATGATCTGTTTCTAACAGTCAGTGAATATATATGGCAAGAAATAAGAAAAAATAATATGTAAACAAGGAAGTACTCAAAATTAGACAGTCCTAGAATTTATGTAACAAAAAATTAATTTTAAGTATTTAATCAACCAAAAAAAAATACAATCAACCCTCTGGGTAGTTCTCATAGACAAACCCCTCTGGTTACCATACAAGACAATATATAACATAGACTCTCTGAGGAAGAACTCACCATCAATTCCCCCTATTGTCATGTGTAAACAAAGACTCTCTAAGGAAGCATTCACCTTCAATTCCACCTACAGACTTTTAATGGTAAACTACATACATTTTGAGAATTAACTCAACATAAATTCCTTTTGTGGCCTTGTAATGTAACTATAGACACTCTGAAGGATCACTCAACGTCAATATACCCTATGGTCTTACAGTGTGATAATTATAACAGACACTCTGGGAAAGACCTCATCATCAATTTCCCCTTTGGTCTCACTACACCAGGTTCCTACAGCCCCATGTAAAGCAATCATGCACCAAAGATAATTAGTAGCCAAGTAAACCTAAAGAACTACATGTCTAAAAAAAACTATATCATTTCATAGAATTTTAGATAATAATCACTCCATCCTAACAATACTAGGCATGTAAAGAAAGCAACAGCCTAACAGGCAAGGCTAGACCAAACAGTCAAAAACAATAAAACATGGGAAAAGCATCCATATCTTGGAAAATAGAGACCTATTCTCAATAATTAACCTCTACCCAATCAAACAAGGCATAACCAGCATATAAAAGGGCTAAAACCATAAACACGCAATGCCCCGAACAAGGGTATTGGGCACTTTTGCACATACAACTCAAATACTAACTATGGAATGGCACAAACCACCTAACTCGGTGTCGTGAGATTGATATAGATGCACCTCAGGCTGTGAATCCCCTAGATCATCATAGGTCTAAAAAATGATAAAAACGTTCAACTAAGGATATCTCAAGAAAGAGGAGAAATCATGAGATGGTATTAAAGATGGAAGGAGAACTCACCGATGTGATTCCAATGCAATTGACGACATTTGATTTGGAGAAAAAAATAGTGAGTCGAGGGATTGGAGAAGATCAATAGTCGTATGAAATCTCCTGGATGAAATAGGTCAAGAAGAAGTTTGATCTTTCCATCAGACGTGACCCCGGTCTATTTAATGAAAAAAAAGAATGTACATGGAGTGTTATTCAAAAGTACACAACGTGTACATGCCTTTTCCAGCCTCTAATTTAGGTGGTCTCTAGGTCACCACACACGGCCATGTACTCGGCCATTACCCGACTAGTACATGGTCACCCATGGCAACCTAGTACATGGCGTGTACTACTGAATTTTCTAAGACTCCTTTTTTTCTTCAAAATAAAACCAGAAAAGAAAAACATACCTGAAAAGAAGATACATGTTCTTACAAACTCTTCCCCCCATTAAAGAAATCCATCCCTGAATTTCCCTAGCAAGACGGTGTAGAAGAAGAAACCTCAAACAGCTCCGACCACTGCAATCGTACATCAGCCTCCCTCTCTCAGGTCTCATCCTATACTCACCTGTGCTGCCATATCAATCGTACCAGAGGAATAAACCAACCACGGAGAACACTCGCACTGTGAACAACTATCTGGATAGGATGCTCCTTGAACGAGGCATCTATTTCGAAGTCAACCTCCTTTGGTTGGAAAAAATGATACATGTATGTGATGTAATGTCGAAGCTGAGAAACGTGGAAGACATCATAAATATCCTGGTACCTCTGAGGTAACTACAGCCAATAGGAAACTAGCCTGAGTCTCTCCAAAAACTCAAACGTCCCAATGTATCTCGAAGAAAGATTTACCTGTCTCTTAATCCTCTTGTGTCCCAACCTCGATGTGAAACGCAGGAAAAACAGATCTCTGACCTCGAACTCCAGAGGTCATCTCTATCGATTAACATAAGACTTCTGTTATGACTGTGTAGTATCCATCCTCTTATGAATAAACTCTATATGCTCCGTGGTCTCTGGGAAAAGAAGAGGTCCCATCATAACTGACTCTCCTGCCTCTATCCAACATAAGGGTGATCAGCATGTTCTACCCCACAAGGCCTCATAATCTTCCATCTGAATAGTTTCTTGAAACCTATTATTGTAGAAAAACTAAAAAAAGAGGTATGTGATTCTCCCAAGAACCTCCAAAATCTAGGAAACATGCTCGAAGCATGTCCTAAAGTACTTGAATCATACGCTCGGACTGAACATCTGTCCGGGGATGGTATGTTGTACATAGAATTACATGTGTACCCAAGGGTCTCTGATGTCCCTGCCAGACCCAAGAAGTAAAATGTGCATCCATATTAGAATTGATGGAGTGTGTAAATCCATGCAGACATACAATATCTCAGATAGACAGCCATCCCAGCTCATAAACACTGAAAGTCTCCTTGATCTGTAAGGACTGAGAAACCTTCGTGAGTCTGTCAATGACAACCACACTGCATCATTCCCTCAATGCATCCTCAGCAACCCTGTCATGAATTTCATCATAAAATCATTCCACTTCCACTCCAGAATGGGTAACTACTCCAAAATCCATGTCGGTCGTTGATTCTCCTCCTCCACCTATTGGGAGGTGGAACACCTCATGAAAAAATATAAACATCTATATTCATATCTAGACACCAATATTGATGGTGTAGATCAGGATACATCTTTATGACACCAGGATGAAATTACCAAATTGAGGAATGGAAGTTCCGCATGATCTCCTCGCGTATATCCACGAACACCGATACGTGACCATGAAAACGCAGGATCACATCCTCTCCTATGGTCCATCCAAGAATGCGGTCCTCTCTTAACACACTCTCCCGTAGGACTAGGCCTTCTGAATCTGATAGCTACCTCATTCTCACTCGATCAAGTATATTAGAGGTAAAATCCATAGAATAAAGAAGTGTCTACTCCTATCTATCGTGAACCTCCAAATACATATTAGAGAACAGAGCCATAAGTTTCCACTCACTACTAGCCTCCTGAACTGTATGTATCTAAGTCCTCTTTCTCAACGCATCAGTTATGACATTACCTTTCCCAGGCGTATAGGAAAGCTCAATGTCAAAGGATTATAGGTACTCAACCCACCTTCGCTGTCTCAAATTTAGATCACGCTGAGTGAAGATATATTTAAGATGCTTGTGGTTAGTGAAAACCATAAGATTATCTCCTAACAGGAAGTGTCTCCAACATCGTAAAACGTGAACAACTGCAGCCAACTCGAGATTGTGCATCATGTACTTCCACTCATGTGGCCTCAACTACTGAGACCCATATACAAAAACTCCTCCACTACATAAGCATAGCTCCTAGCCTGATACTTGATGTATCACAGTAAACAATATATCTATTTCTTGTCTTTGGGAAAACATGTATTGGTGTTGATGTAAACCTCCATTTCAGCTCCAAAAAGGGTGAATCAAAATAATTTGACCACAAGTACATCACACCCTACTTAGTAAGAACTGTCATTGGTGATGTTAAGCATGAAATGTCCTATATGAAATGTCTATAGTGACCAGATAGAACTAGAAAACTCCCACCTCAAAGTCGTTCTTCAGCTTCTCCTAGGAAAATACTTCTCTCACTTTCTCTAGGACTATTGATACCCCTATCTCTGAGATAACATCACCCAAGATGTGGATTTGGTCCATCAAAAAGTGTCATTTTGAGAGCTTAGAATATAACTGATTCTCTCTCAGTGTATTCAAAATGATCTCAAGATGGGTAGCATGGTCATGTCGAGTGTGAGAGTACACCAAGATATCATCCATGAAGACTACCATGAAAGAATCCATGTATGGATGGAAGACTTGGTTCATCATCTCCATGAAGACTGTAGGCATGTTTGTGAGACCGAACAATATAACCATATACTCATATAGACCATACCTGCTCCGGATGGCTATAAGAGTTATATCAGATGGTATAATGCACAACTAATGGTATCTGAACCTTAAGTAAATCTTTTAGAACACCTGGTCCCCTCGAAGCAGATCAAAGAGATCATAAATCATTGGAAAGTGATACCAGTTATTGAATGTCAACTAGTTCAACTTCTGATAATCCAAATGAAGTATGAGGGCACCATCCACCTTCTTCGCAAATAGGACAGGCGAACCCCAAGGAGAAGTACAAGGTCAGATGAAACCCTTTTCCTGCTACTCCTCCAACTGCTTCTTGATCTCCTGCAACTCTGGTGTAGCCATCCTGTAAAGAGGAATAGACATCACTTACACTGTTGGTACAAGCTCAATAGAAAATTAAACCTCTCACTCTAGAGGAAAACCTGAAAATTCCTCTGGAAAGACATCCCTGAAATGGTCCACCACTAGAGGAATGTCCATCTATGAATTCCCTAGTAATGTAGATATAGACTAGAAATCTGAGCTATAACTCTTCCCAACCCATGATTCTTGAGTCCCGCTCTTCTCTACTATACATCCCATTCACCCTTATGAAGAAACAATCCAACCTCTTGTGATGTGAAACTCACCCTACATCGACAGCAGTCAACAAAAACCTGGAAGAGAACTAACAAATCCATTCTGAGAATAACATCATAGCCTATCATCTCTAGGACATAGTGGTACCTAAATAAGTGACACCCACCAACCTCTAGAGGGAACTCATTGCACTGTCGTACACTAGTCATCCATGTCCCCAATGGAGTGTCTAACATCAAGATATCAGCAGAATAAAATATACAGAGATCAAGGATCTCCACAACCACAATAGATATAAAGCTATGGGAAGCCCATGTATCGAAGAGAGAAGAAGATTTAACTAAGGAAACTGGAATTGTACCTCGAACTGTAATGGGTCCAAGATCTTACTCATGCTAGGTCTAATACACCGTAAAATTATGACCTGCACTGTGGCCCTATGACCCTACCTAACCACCCTGAGCTAATCCACCTTCCTGTCGCTGAAATCCGGAAAACTGACTACCATGTTCGTGACCTTCACCTCATTCTGAATGTACAGAAGAACTCCGGATTTTTAACTGATGACAAACTGGTGGTGCTACTATTGAATGAGGAGTCATAGAAGAACCCCTATCGCCTTCAGTTGGTGAGAAAAAATGACAGAACCAATGAAGATGACCCATCTTGCCATAATATCGGCACTCTATTGGGTCTGTCGGGCAATGTGGCCTAGTATGCCCAACCTTCCTACACTGGTAGCATACCACCTGGTTACCTGAAGGTGCATTCTGCCTAATCAAATATCTGCGTGTAGACTCCCTACGTTGCTTCCTACTATCATCCAAATAATTACCAACCCTAGAAGCTTAACTTCCCTAGCCCAAAGCTCCAGAATCCCTCAAGTTGTGGTCCATGATTAGTGCCTAATTAGATATAGAAGTGATGGAAGTCAATCTGAAGATGTTCACCTAAGATCAGATATCCTGACTGAGACCATCCTCAAAATTTCATGCAAGGAATAACTCATCGCCCCCAAGAAAGGGTGTAAAGTGATGTATCTCTGTGAAGCGATAAGAATACTCCATAACAGAAAGAGTACCCTTTTCCAGACTCATGAAATCTCAGGCTTGATCAACCCTCAATGTATCTGGGTAGAATTAGTTGTAGAAGGTATGATGAAACTCATCACACTCTATAACCTATTGGTGTCCCCCCTTTGAGATCACATCCCACCATATCATAGAGGACCTGAAGCATATATGTAGCGAGCTTCACCCTCATATTTGGAAGTGTCTCTATATTCTCAAAGATAGAAAGAACGACTTCTAACCATGACTCTGCAGCCTGAGGTCCTCCTTCCCCTATGAAGGTGGGAGGCTGCTGCTACTAGAAAACTCACATAAAATATACCATAGATGGGGTAGGATGCGGTGCTCCATAAAAGGTCTGGATAATCCTCATAAAACCCTCTCGGAAATGTGCATCGGTACCAGTATATAGGATAACTGATTGTGCCAAGACTAGGGAAACTGCTGGATCTACTAGTAGACCCTGATCATCCATATCCAGTGTTTGATTACTACCCTGTAACTAGAGGACAACTGTAGGGAATCTTGGTGGCATGAATCTACAAGGCCCAGACCACACCATAGATCAAGATTATCAAGGACTGAAACTTAGAAGTGTAATAAGGAAGCAAGTGGAAGAAAGAATTCAATTTTATTCAAAACAAGGATACACAGCGTGTATAATTCCTTCACATCGTTTCCCATAAGTCTTCACATGTTCATGTACTTTTATCATCCCATGTCATTTAACACCCCATACACACAGCATGTTGCCCTAACACACAACATGCACATGAATCCTATTACCTTGCCTGAGTTCTTCTACATGACTCAGCCACACAGTTTCCCTTTAACAAGACTACATGAAATGTTAGTTCTAGACAAAGCATGTACAAGACGAACATCACTGACCCGTGTTGTTATTTATACAGATGATTACACAATTGACTCAACAAGGTGTGTTTATTCCAAACACGACGTGTACAAGAAGGATTTTCACCACCCCATGTTGTTCACTACATGGTCGAATACATGGGTTACAATACACGACGTGTTCAAGCTTGGAATGGCATGTATAACTTAAGTTTTATTTATCTGTGTTGTTAGTCCCATGGGCGGACACATGGTCTAAACCCACGGTGTGTATGTCTGGTACACGGCGTGTCCCACCATGATTTCCAAACCACGTGTCTCTACCCACACAGCCAGTGACACGTTTAGAGACTACATAGTGTGTACATAAAGTAAACAACATGTTTTAAGAAATAGTTCCTTCCTGAACAGAAGGACACATGGTGTGTAATCATCATTACATACCGTGTATTCTGGGATTTTCAAGATAGTAAGTTGGAGAAACAACTCCATAGCCCATAAAACACTGAAATGAACATTTAATGTTCCAAATTCCGATTTGTGTGGGCCCATACTCTCTAAAAATTAAATCTTGGCATCTTACACATGTTATATACAAGCATAACAATGTAATGATCCACCAAATTCTGATCCATGTGGTCCAATAACACCTAACGAACCAAAGTTTGGCACTCATTAAAAAACAACCATTCAAAATTCACTACCCAATCAAAAGAAAATATTCTATCAAGGAATATATCACAACATCATGCATATCTAACAAAACATCTATCAAAATAACATGCAATCACTAATTCAACCTCAATGGAATGGAAGGAATGCATGAAATGTGATTTCTAACAAGTGCCTATATGATTCATGATATGGAATTCCCTCATCTCATTGGGTTTCAACAGAAATAGAACCTCAACAACATCAACAATAATAACACAAAACTAGTGAATCACCCAACGATAAAATCAAATCAACTATAAAATTTCAAAAATAGAAAAATTTCAATAACGAGGTTAATTGCATTTTACCTTTACACAGGTTAGCTGCTCCCAAGAACAACATATTACTAAGTACCTATTTCCTTCCTATCCCTAACTATAGGCTCCAAATAGTATATTAAGAAGAAAATAATCCTTTAATACCACTTTGTAATGTCCCAGTTTCAGGTTCCACCTAGAGGTGCCCTGTATCCGGTTGGTCACATGGACTTAAGTGCATTTCCCAAAATGCCCGAGGTTTCCAACTAGTAGAGAGGTCCATGGGTGTCATAGAGGAGAAAAAATTCCCTTATTGGCAGAGTTATGCAATAGAAATAAGAAGATAATAATAGTAGAAACAATAATGATATCATACAATAGTAGACAACAAAAGACTAAAATAAATAAATAAATGGATCACATAAATAGATAATGCATGATCCATATGTCTAGGAAAGAATCCAAACATGTCATGATAATGGAATACATTACTAAACCAAAGAAAAAGAAAAATCAAGAAAAAAACTCTTCCACATCGCAAGCCTTAGCTTGGTCCCATGCTCTCTAGCTCCACAACAATCAAGTACCTGTAGTAGATGAGAACTTTCCCTTATCTGGACCTACAATAATATAATATGTTCTAGCCCAAAATCATGACCCAAACAGGGTGTGAGATGAATCCCAGTAGGAAAAAAACCCAAATATCTATTCCTAACAGTCAGTGAATATATATGTAAGGCAATAAGAAAAAAGAATCAGTAAACAAGGAAGTACTCAAAAGTTTCCAGTCCTAAATTTTCATTTACAAACATTTAATTTTATTCTTTTAATCAACCAAAAAAATACAAGCAACCCTCTGGGTAGTTCTCACATCCTAACCCCACTGGTTACAATATAAGAAAATATATGAAAAAGACTCTCTGAGGAATCACTGACCGTCAATTCCCCCTATAGTCATGTGTGGAAAAAGACTCTATGAGGAAGCACTCACCATCAACTCACCCTATAGTATTTTAACAGTAAAATACAGATACTTTGAGAAAGAAATCAACTTCAATTCCTCCTATGGCCTCGTAATATAAATATAGATACTCTGAGGGATCACTCGACGTCAATCCCCACTATGGTCTCATAGTGTGATAATTATAACAGACACTTTGGGAAAGACCTCAACGTCAAATTACCCTATGGTATCACTACAACAGGTTCCTGTAGCCCCATGTAATAAAATCGTTCACAAACTATAATTAGTATCCAAGTAAACCCTAAGAACTACTTGGCTAAAAAACTATAACATATCATAGCCTGTCAGATAATAATCACTCCATCCTAAAAATAATAGGCATGGAAAGCAAGTGACAACCTAATATGAACGGCTAAACCAAATTGTCAAAAATAAGAAAACATGGGAAAAACACCCATATCTTGGAAAATATAACCCTATTCTCAAAAAGTAACATCTATCCAATCAAACAAGGAATAACAGGCATATAAAAGGGCTAAAATCATAAACACAAAAAACCGTGAACAAGGGTATTGGACACTTTTGTACATACAACTCAATTAATAACTACAGAAAGGCACAAACCACCTAACTCGGCATCGTGAGATCGATATATGTGTAACTCATGCCTTGAACCTTCCTAGAACTCTATAGATTGAAAAAATTCTAAAAATGTTCAAACGAGGATATCTCGCGAAAGAAGAGAAATTAGGAGATGAAGTTCAAGAAGGAAGGATAACTCACAGATGCGATTCAAATGCAATCGACGAAGGTCAATCCATAGAATGGATGGAGATTCAGGGGATTGAAGAATATTTTCAATTGTATGGATGTTCCTAGATTAAATAGGACAAGAAGAAGTTTGTTATGTCTGTCAGATGTGATCCCTGTCTATTTAATGAAAAAAATTACACGACGTGTTCTTTAAAAGTACATGGTGGGTACTTTCCTTTTCCGACCACCACTTTATTCGGTCTCCAGGTTGTACTCGGTCATTACCCAACTAGTACATGGTCACCCACAACAACCTAGTACATGATGCATAATTATAAGCACACGGTGTGTACTCTTGAATTTTCCAGAAACTCATTTTTTCCTCAAAACAACCATAAAATAAAAAACATACCTGAAAAGAAGATCTGGGTTCTTATAGATGTGGTACAGGTTATACTTTTGCGGTGGAGAAGATCCAATAGGATTAGGATCTAAGAACCTCTATAGTTATAGGTATGATTCAAGTATCCTCCATTTTAGCTACTCGGCATTTTGATACAGGGGCTTCACATAGTTTTATATTTGTTACTTTTTTTGGATAGATTGGTGCTATGTTTATTTACTACTAAAGATATTATCACACTAGAAACTTTGTTGGAGATTAGGAAGGCTATTTTATGTCAGTTTCAAGAGTTCCCTCTTTAGGTTGGTGGGTGTCACTTCTTGTGGGACCTTTATTTCTTAGAGATGATAGGATTTGATGTCATTATCGGAATGGACTCGTTGGTCTCCTTTAAGGCCTTTTTTGAATTCTATCGCCTAAGGGTGAGTTTCATGTCACCAAAGGGAAGTTCATTAATACACAAGGGAAAATGGGATGTCTTGGAAAGTAGAGCATGACACTAGAATCACAGGTTGGGAATAATTACAACACAAATTGCTAGTTTATATTTAGATGAACATGGGAATTCACAAATGGACTTTTCTCTAGTGACAATGCATTTCAAGGATGCCTTTACAAATTACATTTAAGGTTTACCTCCAAAGAGTGTGGGATATTTACCTATTGAGATTGTTTCAAGAGTGGCACCAGTGTTTATTCCTATATATAGGATGGATACACCATTATTATAGGAGCTTAATAAGTATTTAGAGAAGTTGTAGGAAAAGGGTTTCATCTGACCCAGTACTTCTCTTCGGGGTCCTCCTATCCTTTTTTGGAAGAAGGCGGACTGTACCCTCAGAATTTTTGTGGATTATCAGAAGCTGAACCAGTTGAAAGTTAAGAACCGATATCCCTTGTTGAGGATTGATGATCTCATTGATCAGCTTCGAGGATCCCCTATGTTCTTGAATATTGACATGAGATCTATTTATCATCATTTATGAGTTATACCATCAAATATACATCTTACAAGAATTCCGAGTAGGTATGGTCTATAAAATTACTTGGTTATCCCATTCAGTCTCACAAACGTGGTGATAGTTTTCATGGTATTGATGAACCAAGTGTTCAATCCTTATTTGAATTATTTTGTGGTAGTCTTCGTAGATGATATATTGGTATACTCTCACACTTAACACGACTATGATACCCATCTTGAGATCTTAATGAGTACATTGAGAGAGCATCAATTATATACCAATCTCTCAAAATGCCACTTTTGGGTGGAAAAAATTTACTTCATGGTTCATGTCATCTTAGAAAAGGGAGTATTAGTAGATCTAGAGAATATGAGAGAATTTGTTTCGTGGGAGAAAAACATGAATGTCTTTGAGGTACAGAGTTTTCTGGGGACTTATGGTTACTAGAGGTGATTTATACAAGACATTTCATACATAACAGCTCCACTGAAGGTCCTGACTAAGAAGGGTGCAAAGTACTTGTGGACATATTCCTATGATTCTGCCTTTTAGGAGCTGAAAGGGAAATTGACTTCGGCACTGATACTGATTTTACCGGAGCTTGGAAAGAGTTAAATAGTATACTGTGATAAATTAGGTATCAGGCTAGGAGTAGAGCTTATGTAGGGGGAAGGAGTCATTGTGTATGGGTCTCAGTAGCTAAGGCCACATGAAAGAAATTACCAGATGCACGATCTCGAGTTTACCGCAGTTAGGAATTCCTTATGATATTGTATAAATTATCTTTTAGAAGATAATTTTTTGGTTTACACTAACCAAAATATCCTCAAATATATCTTTACACCAGATGATATAAATTTGAGACAGTGAAGGTGGGTTATGTACCTTCAGTATTTTGTCATTGATCTTTCCTACATGCCTGGGAAAGGCATTGCAGTGGCATATGTCTTGAGAAGGAGGACTCAGGTATAGGTAGTTTAAGAGGCCAACAAGGAGTGGTGTCTTATGGATCTATTATAAGAGATGCATTTGGAGGTGCACAAGAGAGGGGGAAATTTTTTTATTTCTTTTATAGCTGTTACCTCTACTGTATTAGATCAAGTGAAAATGAGGGAGCTGTTAGATTCCAAAGGCCTAGTCCAATAGAAGAGTGTGTTAGGTGAGGAACCTACTCCTAGATGGATATAGGTGAGGATTAGATCTTGATTTTTCTTGGGAACATATTTATGTTAGTAGACATATGCTTGGACCTATTGCAATATTTTCATTCCTTAGTTTGGGTTGTTCTTCCTGGTATCTCCAATATGTATCAAGATCTTCATCACCGGTATTGTTGTCCTGGTATGAGGAAGGATGTAGCTAGTTTTGTGATGAGATGTTTCACTTTTCAACGAGTGAAGGTGGCTAATAAACTATAGATAGGGATTTTACAACATTTACCCATTCTTGAGTGGAAGTGTAATGATGTCACAATGGATTTAGTGATGGGTTTACAGAGGTCTCCTTGAGGGAATGATATGGTTTGGGTTGTTATTGACAGAGTCATGAAGGTTTAACATTTCCTACCGATCAAGTAAACCTTTAGTGTTGATGATTTTGGAAGGTTGAAAATATGATAGATTTTACGTTTTCATGGGTTTTTTTACTCTATCATTTCAGACAGGGATTCCCAGTTTATATCTCGTGTCTGGCAGAGACTGTAGAGGGGTTTGGATACACAAGTACTTTTGAGTACCACTTACCATACTCAAATATATGTCTATTTCAAGTGCATTATTTACATTTTTAGGACATTCTATGTGCATACAACCAAGATTTCGGGGGGTCTTGGGAGAGAAATATTCCCCTAGTGTACTTTTCATACAATAACAATTTTCAGGTGACGATTCAAATGGCACATTATGAGGATTTGTAGAGTAGGCTATGACAATCACCCATATGTTGGCTAGAGGTAGGAGAGGTATCTATACTGAGACCTCATCTTGTCCAAAAGACCACTAAGTATGTGAAGTTGATTTGGAATAGGATGGCTACTACACAGTCTTGACAGAAAACTTATGCTGATCAACGAAGGCAACCTTTGGAGTTCAAGGTTGGTGGTCGTTTTTTTTATGTGTCACAAATAGGTTGGGCCACAGGAGGATAATGAGACAGGGGAAGCTTTCACTAACATATGTAAATCCATTTGAGGTGTTAAAGAGAGTCGGGCATGTTTTCTATCAGTTGCAGTTACCTCATAGGTATCGAGCTATGCATGGTGTCTTTCATGTCCCCCCCCACGACATTACATTTCAGACCCATCTCATATTTTTCAACCTGAGGAGGCTGAGGTGGAGGTGGATGCATCATTTAAGGAGAAAACTATTCAGATTTTGGATCATAACATGAAAGTTCTCTATTGCTGGTTTGTTCCTATAGTATGGGTTCTAGGAAAGTATGGGAGAGTACATGACTAGACTTGGGAGAGGGAGGCCGACGTACAATCACAGTGACCTAAGTTATTTGAAGTTTCTTCTTTTCCACCTTTCGAAGGGAAATTTAGGGTTGAATTTATTTTAGGGGGGAAGTTTGTAAGAACCTGAATCATCATTTCAGGTATGGATATTTATTTCAGGTTGTTTTTTAGGAAAAAGGAAGTCTTTTAAAATTTTCTTAGTTTATGTCATGTATTCATGAGTACATGTTGTGTATCGTGTTGTCATGC
Source organism: Viscum album (assembly GCA_963277665.1). NCBI lineage: Eukaryota > Viridiplantae > Streptophyta > Magnoliopsida > Santalales > Viscaceae > Viscum > Viscum album. Next base: position 660,045,715 of record OY728132.1, read on the forward strand.
ATAACAATGTACTGGTGGTGTAATGGTAGAGTACATGGCGGTGTAGGTGACCTGGTATACTGCCTAATGTGGGAGATGATTGAGGATAGTACATGGCATGTACATTAAATTAACATGTAGTGTACTTTTCTTTTTTATTTGATTAATTATCTCGGGGTTGCGTATCATATCTTGAAAAAACATATTTTCCCTCTATCTCGTACAGGAGAGTGATGTAAGGTCGAAGATCTTAGATCTCCTCATTTTCCTCTATCTGAACTCTGAATGAGACACCACTAGGTGTGAAACACCCTAGGTAAATAAAGAATATGACATTTTCATATTTATCCATATTTTTGAATAAAAATATTAATAATACTTTAAAGGTAATTCTATGCTCGAGGGCGTACCCAATATGCAACAACGTGTTTCTTTGAAATCTTACGTTGCACTCTAATAATAAAATAATATTATTTTAAAAGGTAGTTAACGCCTAGACGTTGTAATGGCGTAAATGAATGGAACTAACTAAAAAATGATTATATATGTTTGTCAAATATTTTTACTTTTATCCAATAAATGTTGGAGGCTTAAAATGCAAATGAATCCAATTTTAAGCATAAATCTTCTAATATTCTTTAAAAGGTCGATTAACTGACTTTTGATGGAGAAACCTTTTGAAATATACTTTTGAAATTTTTTATGTTGTATTTGACAAAATAAAATCCATCTTTAGAATCTAGACATCAAAATTTACTTTGTGTAAAATTTTGTTATTTTTCCGATAAAGATCATTTTTATTGAAAATGTTACATTTTAATTCAAAACCTCCTTTTAATCTGATTTATTTATATGGATAGATTATATTTTTAATTTTTATTACTATTTATTTAGAATATATTTTTACCATTTAATCTAATGGAGGTTAGTGGAATTAATTTCACTTTGAAATTGGACTTAAACTAGTGTCAATCTTTTAGTAGATATTGTTTCTTAAAAACACGCTATTTGTTTTGACAGCGGGAATTAATTATTAAATTAATAAATTCAACATATATGTTTTGAATTTTTTAAAATAGAAATCATTTTTTAATTTGGAATATCAAGTATAGCTTAGGGTGAATTTTTGGTATTTTTCTGAAAAACTTCAATTTTTGATGAATAGTGAAACCACTAAGTGGTAGTTTAAAAACTGATTTTTCGTTTAAATAAAACATTACCACTTTTGTGATTTTAATTTCAAAAATCTGACATACATGGTTGTCATTAGTATGTAAAATGTAGTTCAATGGGATTAAAATAATTTTTTTGTGAATAGTAACTTTTAAGTTTTTAATCGTGATTAGAGTTAATTAGTGTAATTTAAGGTAAAAATAATGTTTTAATAATATGAAATGACCTAGAAACATGTCCTACCCACATTTGATGTGTCATGGATGACCAGTAAAATACATGGGTCATCTTGGGGACCCCATGGAGCCACTTTGGTTGGAAAGTGACAGAAATAACTTTTTATTTTAAGTTAAAAAAAAATGTCACAAGCATGAGTTGTTTTACTAAAACAATTTTTTAAATGGGGTTATACAAGTCATATTTTTTAATATAAATATTCATTATAAAGCTAAAAATATTTCCTAAATCATGATATTTTTTTTTATAATTTTTAGAAATTAAATAAATTAAATTATTTATGACATCATGATGATGCAGCGATTACCTCATTAATAAAGGATTTAAATAAAAATAAACGATAATGTTAAAACTATAACTTAATCTTGTAAAAGACCTATTGGATGAGTATATTTCGAACCCTTACCACCTTATCCTCGAAATAAATCAATGTGGGACCTTTAAAATCTGAAACTCATTTGAAAATAATGTAACATTTTGTAACATTCCAAGAGTGCCCCTCCTCTCCTCTTATAAAAGGCCCCCACCTCTACCACCTTACCCACACCTCTAAAGCCTTTTTCTCAGCCAAACCCTGATCATTTTGTCTCTCCACATCCCTCTCTTACTCCTAGAAGCCTCACTTTGGGCATAAGTCTTCCCAAGGAAGCCTTTGAGCTCAAATCAAAGAGAGATACCCGATTTTAAGGTAATGTCTTCACTTGTGTTCTTTTGTTTTATTTTGCTTCTCCAACACCCTAAACTCTTTTTATTAATTTCTTTTGTAACAAATCCAGTATCTTTAATATACTATTATGTTTTTATAAGAAGGATTCTATCTACACTTACACACAACTACATCTAATGGTTAATGAACATACTGTTTCTGCGGATGGTGAATTTCTGCCTCACGAAACGATGATTGTTTAATATTCTTTTAACACCGTCAAAGGTGGCCATTAATATGTAACTATATTTATATATTATATATAATATGTTTATTTTTTACTTAAGATTATGTATTTTTTATTTATGGCATAACTTTATGGTTTCCATTATTTTTAAACGCGATATCTTCATTTTAGGAAGTACGGACTACAACCCCCTCAAAGTGATTTGATTTGTTGATAGCATATGTGGTACATATAAAGGATAGATTTAATGATATTATATATGATACCATACTGTAATTATCATACTATTTTGTATCATTATGTTTTAATTCCATTAAATAAGAAATAGAAATGGAAGTAGCGTTCATGCGTACGTACGGGTTACCGTCTCCATGAACGGTGCATTTCATTTCTAACCTCTAAATGTTATGTAATATTATAAATGAATGTATATAATGGATATATATGATATATATGATATCTACATAATGAATATAATTCTGGATGTAATATATATTTTACCACATGAACAACTTGTAATTATAAAGAGTTTATTTTTGACTCAAGTAGCAATGATCTACAAAACGACCATTATTAACTTAAATAATTACATAGTGTTAATAGCATGGTAGTAAGTGATATAAAAGGAATAATGAACTTGAAAAAGGTTCTTAATTAACAATAAATTAACTCAACTTTATTATTCAGGAGGTTAAAGAATGATCGAGTCATGTCAAACCCGAGGTAAAGATCCTACCTCTCTCTTTCTTTTTAAGTACACTCTTTTATGTCATTCCTTTTAAGCTCATATTTCTTGTGATTGGGATGTTATTTTATATTAATCTTACTGTAATTTTTATTTTCATTTTATTAGAGACCCTATTTTCTCTCATCAATTCATTTTGGAATTTTTAATTGGCGCCGTTAGGCTGCCGAAATTTCGTAAGGGGCTTTTCATCTCACTTTGTGTTTTTGTGAGATTCATGCTACATTTTCCAATATTTCCTTTTGAGTGGTTTATGTAATGTCCATTATGATACTCTTTGTGTAACATAAATAAGTTTATGAGTATTTACATCAATGTTGTATAGTCCTTCTTTCATGGGGTTTACGTTTCGAAGTTACCCAAATCGGTAAGGGAACCTTTCACCCTCCGATTTTTAAAAGACTTCTTTTCTTATGTCTTTTAATTTTCATCTTATTATGTGGGGATATGTTCTTATATATCCTTATTGCCATAAATTTTATGTCCAATAGATTAGATACCCTTTATCTCTCTCATCAACTCTTTTTCTAAAATTTTATGTGACGTCGTTAGGCTGTCAAGGGAACTTCTTAACCCAATTTAGATTTCTTTGGGTTCAATATGTAGTTATTGAATATATTATACTTTGAATATGTGTGAATGAACTTTGATTATTTTACACTTAATATCCACTTATATTGGGTGTATTTATATTTGTCGCACATAATTACGAGATTTATTTATCCTTAATTTAAGGATACCATCTTTATAATGGATTTCATCTCAATTTACATTTCCATTGAGACTTCATTGTTGTTATGAACAAATTCACTCTTATATGGTGTATATACTGTCTATTAGAATATTATATCATGAATCCCTTTATTCTCATGATATTATAACGTTTTTATTAAATATTATTACTCAATTATTGTATTCAAGTGTCTCTCATTTTGTTAAAAACCCTTTAACTAAAATATAGTTTTAAATGTTTTAATGATTTAATATTATAAATATTTCTCATTAATATCCATGTTTTAAAAATGGTTTTAACAATTTATTTACATGGATATTAATGGTTTTAAATGTTAAAAGCTTCAATGTGGTATGTGACACTTTGATTTAAAAATCTCTTTATTAAATGTTTTAAATGGTTTTGAAAATGGTTTTTAGAATGGATTCTTTATTTCAATATCTTAAAATGTTATATTGTTATTGCAATGTGGGAATGTTATCTTTCCTTTATTCTTAAGTTATGTTCTATGATTATGTTATGGTTCTTGGTCATTGTTATGAAGACGGGTGGTTCCGTGATAAACTAAGGGCGGGTGAGCCCGATATATCTCTCCAATGCATTGGGTAACACGAAGGAGTTAAATGTTAAGGTTTATCTGAAGAGATTTAGGGAATATACTATGATGGGTATTCCAAACGTTACCAAGAGGGTTACTCCCTACGTAAGAATGTTATGAATGCCTCAAGTTACCTTTATGTCTTATGATTTCTATGATTTATTCATTATTTTATGAGGTATGTTAAAGTTATTATGTTTTATGGGTAAAGTATGATTTCATTATTATGTATATATGTACTCATGTTTCATTTACATACTTTTTATAACCCTTACTGAGCTTTTTATGCTCATCCCAAGTTTTTGAAATGTTTTTCACAGGTCAAGGGAATGGTACATGATATGATGATAGTTTCAAGAAAGAATCCATGTTTTATTTTAAATATGTTTCCATTTATGGGAAAAATGAATACTATCTTTTATGTAACCACTTTGTTCAAATGTGGAATGTAATGCAAGTTTTATGATCTAATTATCTAAAACTCTAAACCTGAAAAGATCCTCAATGTGTAATCTTGTAATAACTCAAGATTAAGTAAGGTTTAAGGCTGGGGACTTATAGTTGGTATCAGAGGTTGGTTTAGATAACTTTAGAGGTTAGAGTGTTGTTTAAGAAAAAGTGACAAGTTGTGTATAACCGCAATGGTTAGTATATTAGATGGAGTCATCATTTTTTTTGAAAGTTAGAGTGAGTTTGAGATAACTTGGATAAGTATATCTTGGTGTTTATCTTCATCTTTTTTATTTGATGATTTTACTGATATACTCACATTGACCTTTTTGGTTTTATTAAATAGATGGATCTAGCAGGCACCAAAGTAACAATGGATTTGAAGAAAACTGTGACAGTTTTATGAAAGAACAACTGAATGATATGTGAGCTGTAATGAGAACTCTTGTGGTTATCCTCAACCAACTATCTGGAGTCATGATTGACCACCTGAGCCATAGTGATTTTTATAAGGCATCGTATATGCGAGAAACAAATCCCTACGGAATATCGGGTAATAATCATAAAGGAAAGTATGATAAAAAACCTATGTGTCAAATATGTGGAAAGAAACAAATAGGAAAATGTTTCAAAGGGACAAAAAGATGCTATAGATGTGGAAATGAAGGTTATAAAGGAAGAACCTGCCATGGAAAAAGGAAGCATCTAGTTGACTCTAGGAAAGGGAAAGAAGTTCTTTCTGAAGGATCAATTGAATGTTTTAAATGTGGTGTGCATGGTCATTATGCAAACACATGTCCTACGAAGAATTTTCGGGAATGGGGTCACCAAGATTGTACAAATATTAATTTACCAATACCTAAGGCCATTCCGATTGAGGATGAAGAAACTGACAACGAAGAATGAAAGGTATGGAATATTTCTTAACTTATGTTTTCTTATTATTGGAATATTAGGATATGATTCATGATTTTGTTTGTAAGAAAGAAGTATTTCAGAATAAGTTGAAAAGGAATGGATAATTGATCATGAAGAATTTTGAATAAGTAAAAAGTCATCATATAAGGGATTCAAGAGTTATAGTATATTTTAGGATGGTGAAATTCTTAGATGTATTATGTCTTTTTTGATGATGAGGTTACATTAGAAGACTTTTTATAGTAACCGTGATGTTTGATATACGAAAATTTTATTCAAGGAATAATTGTCCTTTCTTTTGTTGATACAGTTATAAAGAACTATTTTGGTTTATATGATCCTTGAATTTGAGGCAATTACTAGTTAATACATTTTGGGTTGTAAAATGGAAGTTATCAGATAACCTTTGTGGCTGAAATATGTTATGGTTATTTTTGATTAATTTATCTCTTTTTGAGGAATGTTATAAAATTATATAGTTTTTGAAAAGGGACAACACACAGACCGTGTGACAACCCATCGCGTCGGAGGAATCTGTGGGAATCGAACCCACAACCAAATTGCAACTGGTATTTATCACCTACTACTGGACTATGTGAAGTCCCTGGTTTGTTTGAATGACTCTTTTTAGTTAGATGATTTTATGAATTAAGAGTATGTTGTTTTTTTTGTTATCAATGGAAATGATTATCCTATCATAGAGGATATGTGATTAGGTTAATTACTTTTCAGTATGAGACTGTAAGATTAACTGATGTTATTTTGCAGAAAAATGTTAAAATTTATCTTAGGAAACTATGTGATTAAATCTTTCAGAGAATTGGGTTTCAATCATAGTTTTGTTTACATTGTAGAATTTTATGGATAGATGTTTATTTAATGGTCTTTGTTGAACTTTGGGTTTTAGTTTTGGTTAAGGTCTAAAGACATGGTAAGTATATAGTTCTCGTTTGTGGATTAGTTGATTCTCTGGAAGTTGATTATAGCTCTCTTAATATGAACAAGTCATCCTAAATACTCGTCTTTTGGAGGAAATATGAGTTCGTGTAAGAAATATAGTAAGAGTTGAAAGTCAAAAGGACAATTAAGTATGCTTCCTTATGTTTTAGTTAAGCTCATAAATAAATTCCTCAATGAAAATTAACTTAAAACAAAAATGTTGTCTGTTAATTTTTCCTACTGGGGAATCAAATACTGTTTAACCCATCACAAGTTTGTGATTTTCTTATTGTTAAATTTCTCCTAGACATGTTTACTATCACTCTCCATCAAAACATGACCCTTTGTTTTTTCCTCAATATCCATATTTTTATACTTGGAATCCTAGTATCGGTTAACTCAGGTGACATTTGTACTTCTCTCCCATTCTTTTAAAGTGATAGTTTTACTGACTCTTATTCCGATGTGGGATTTTCAATGAAGCTTGCAAGCCCAATATTAAAATTGTGAGGATGCAATTCCCAAAAGTGGGGAAGGATATAACACCCCAGGTAAATAAAGAATATGAAATTTTCATATTTATCCATATTTTTGAATAAAATATTAATAATTCTTTAAAGGTAATTCTATTCTCGAGGGCATACCCAATATGCAACAACGAGTTTCTTTGAAATCTTACTTTGCACTCTAATAATAAAATAATATTATTTTAAAAGGTAGTTAATTCCTAGCCGTTGTAATGGAGAAAATTAACGGAACTAACTACAAAATGATTGTATATGTTTGTCAAATATTTTTACTTTTATCCAATAAATGTTGGAGGCTTAAAATGCAAATGAATCCAATTTTAAGCATAAATCTTCTAATATTCTTTAAAAGGTCGATTAACCGCCTTTTGATGGAGAACCCTTTTTAAATATACTTTTGACAATTTTATATGTTTTATTTGACAAAATAAAATCCTTCCTTAGAATCTAGTCATCAAAATTTACTTTGTGTAAAATTTTGTTATTTTTCCGATAAAGATCATTTTTATTGAAAATGTTGCATTTTAATTCAAAACCTTCTCTTAATCTGATTTATTTATATGGATAGAGTATATTTTTAATTTATATTAGAGTGTATTTAGAATATATTTTTACCATTTAATCTAATGGTGTTCATTGGAATTAATTTCACTTTGAAATTGGACTTAAACTAGTGTCAATCTTTTATTAGATATTGTTTCTTTAAAACACGATATTTGTTTTGACAGCGGGAATTAATTATTAAATTAATTAATACAACATATATGTTTTGAATTTTGTAAAATAGACATCATTTTTTAATTCGGAATATCAAACATATCTAAGGGTGAATTTTTGGTATTTTTCTGAAAAACTTCAATTTTTGATGAATAGTGAAACCACTAAGTGGTAGTTTAAAAACTGATTTTTCGTTTAAATGAAACTTTACCACTTATGTGATTTGAATTTTAAAAATCCAACATACATGGTTGTCATTATGATGTAAAATGTGGTTCAATGGGATTAAAATAATTGATTGGTGAATAGTAACTTTTAAGTTTTTAATCGCGATTAGAGGTAATTAGTGTGATTTAAGGTAAAAATAATGTTTTAATAATATGAAATGACCTAGACACATGTCCTACCCTAATTTGATGTTTCATTTCCGACCAATACAATCCATGGGTAAATTTGGGGACCCCATGGATCCACTTTGGTTGGAAAATGACATAAATAACTTTTTATTTTAAGTTAAAATAAAAATGTCACAAGCATGAGTTGTTTTTTTAAAACAATTTTTTAAATGGGGTTATACAAGTCATATTTTTGACTATAAATATTAATTATAAAGCTAAAAATATTTCCTACATCATGATATTTTTTTTATAATTTTTAGAAATTAAATAAATCAAATTATTTATGACATCATGATGATGCGGCGATTACCTCATTAATAAAGGATTTAAATAAAATGAAAAGATAATGTTAAAAATATTTCTTACACTTGAAAAAGACCTATTGGATGAGTATATTTAGATCCCTTACCACCTTATCCTAGAAATAAATAAATTTGGGACCTTTAAAATCCGAAAATCATTTTAAAATAAAGTAACATTTTGTAACATTCCAAGAGTTCCCCTCCTCTCCTCTTATAAAAGGCCCCCACCTCTACCACCTTACCCACACCTCTCAAGAATTTGGCTCGGCCAAACCCAGAACCTTTTGTCTCTAAACATCCCTCTATTAATCATATAACCCTCCCTTTTGGCAGAAGTCTTCCCAAGGATGCCTTTGATCTCAAATCAAAGAGAGATACCCGATTTTAAGGTAATGTCTTCACTTGTGTTCTTTTGTATTATTTTTCTTCTCCAACCCCCTAAACTATTTTTATTCATTTATTTTGTAACAAATACAGTATAGTAAATATACTAGGATGTTTTTATAAGAAGGATTAGAGCTACAATTACACACACCTACATCTAATGGTTAATGAACATACTATTTCTGTGGATGGTGAATTTCTGTCTCACGAAACGATGATTGTTCAATATTCTTTTAACACCCTCAAAGGTGGCCATTAAGATGTCACTATATTTATATATGATATATAATATGTTTATGTTTTACTTAAGCTTCTGTATTTTTAATTTATGGCATACCTTTATGGTTTCCATTATGGTTAAACGCGATATCTTCATTTTAGGAAGTGCGGACTACCGCCCCCTCAAAGTGATTTGATTCGTTAATACCATATGTGGTACATATAAAGGATAGATTTAATGATATTATATATGATACTATACTGGAATTATAATAATATTATGTATCATTATGTTTTAATTCCATTAAATAAGAAATAGAAATGGAAGTAGCGTTCCTGCGTACGTACGGCTTACCGTCTCCATGAACGGTGCATTTCATTTCTTACCTCTAAATGTTATGTAATATTATAAATGCATGTATATAATGGATATATATGATATATATGATATCTACATAATTAATATAATTCTGGATATAATATAAATTTTACCACATGGACAACTTTTAATTATAAAGAGTTTATTTTTGACTCATGTAGCAATGATCTACAAAACGACCATTATTAACTTAAATAATTACATAGTGTTCATAGCATGGTAGTAAGTCTTATAAAAGGAATAATTAACTTGAAAAAGGTTCTTAAGCAAGTATAAATTAACTCAAGTTTATTATTCAGGAGGTTAAAGAACGATCGAGTCAAGTTGGACCCGAGGTAAGGGATCCTTCCTCTCTCTTTCTTTTTAAGTACACTCTTTTATGTCATTACTTTTAAGCTCATATTTCTTATGATTGGGATGTTATTTTATATTACTCTTACTGTAATTTTTATGTTCATTTGATGAGAGACCCTATTTTTTCTCATCAATCCATTTTGGAAGTTTTAATTGGCGCCGTTAGGCTGCCGAAATTTCGTAAGGGGCTTTTTATCTCACTTTGTGTTTCGTGAGATTCATGCTACATTTGCCAATATTTCATTTTGAGGGCTGTATGTACTGTCCATTATTCTACTCTTTGTGTAACATACATTAGTTTATGAGTATTTACATCAATGTTGTATAGTCCTTCTTTCATGGGGTGTACATTTCAAAAGTTACCCAAATCGGTAAGGGAACCTTTCACCCTCCTCTTTTTAAAAGACTTATTTTGTTATGTCTTTTAATTTTCATCTTATCATGTGGGGATATGTTCTTATATATCCTTATTGCCATAAATTTTATGTCCAAGAGATGAGATACCCTTTATCTCTCTCATAAACTCTTTTTCTAAAATTTGATGTGACGTCGTTAGGCTGTCAAGGGAACTTCTTAACCCAATTTCGATTTCTTTGGGTTCAACATGTAGTTATTGAATATGTCATTCTTTGAATATGTGTGAATGACCTTTGATTATTTTATACATAATATCCACTTATATTGGGTGTATTTATATTTGTCGCACATAATTATGAGATTGATTTGTCCTTAATTTAAGGATACCATATTTATAATAGATTTCATCTCAATTTACATTTCCATTGAGAATTCATTGTTGTTATGCACCAATTCACTCTTATATGGTGTATATACTATCCTTTGGAATATTATATCATGAATCCCTTTATTCTCATGATATTATAAAGTTTTGATTAAATATTATTCCTCAATTATTGTATTCAAGTGTCTCTCATTTTGTTAAAAACCCTTCAACTAAAATATCATTTTAAATGTTTTAATGATTTAATCTTATAAATATTTCTCATTAATATCCATGTTTTAAAAATGGTTTTAAGGATTTATTTTTATGGATATTAATGGTTTTAAATGTTAATAGCTTCAATGTGGTATGGGACAATTTGATTTAAAAATCTCTTTATTGAATGTTTTAAATGGTTTTGAAAATGGTTTTTAGAATGGATTAATTATTTAAATATCTTAAAATGTTATATTGTAATTGCAATGTGGGAATGTTATATTTCCTTTATGCTTATGTTATGTGTTATGATTATGTTATGGTTCTTGGGCATTGTTATGAAGATGGGTGGTTTCGTGATAAACTAAGGGTGGGTGAGCCCGATATAGCTTTCTAATGCATTGGGTAACACGAAGGAGTTAAACGTTAAGGTTTCTCCGAAGAGATTTAAGGAATATACTGTGATGGGTATTCCAAATGTAACCAAGAGGGTTACTCCCTATGTAATAATGTTATGAATGCCTCAAGTTACCTTTATGTCTTATGATTTCTAGGATTTTTTCATGATTTTATGAGGTATTTTAAAGTTATTATGTTTTATGGGTAAAGTATGATTTCATTCTTATGTATATATGTACTCATGTTTCCTTTCCATAATTTTTATAACCCTTACTGAGATTTTTATGCTCATCCCAAGTTTTTGAAATGTTTTTCACAGGTCAAGGGAATGGTACACGATATGATGATAGTGTCAAGGAAGTGTCAATAAAGAATCCATGTTTTATTTTAAATATGTTTCCGTTGATGGGAAAAATGAATACTATCTTTTATGTAACCACTTTGTTTAAATGTGGAATGTAATGCAAGTTTTATGATCTAATTCTCTAAAACTCTAAACCTGAAAAGATCCTCAATGTGTAATCTTGTAATAACTCAAGATTATGTAAGGTTTAAGGTTGGGGCCTTATAGTTGGTATCAGAGGTCAGTTTAGATAACTTTTGAGGTTAGAGTGTTGTTTAATAAAAAGTGAAAAGTTGTGTATAACCACAATGGATAGTATATTAGATGGAGGCATCATTTTTTTTAAAGTTATAATGAGTTTGAGATAACTTGGATAAGTATATCTTGGTGTTTATCTTACTCTTTTTTATTTGATGATTTTACTGATATACTCACACTGACCTTTTTGGTTTTAGTAAATGGATGGATCTAGCAGGCACCAAAGTAACAGTGGATTTGAAGAAAACTGTGACAGTTTTATGAAAGAACAACTAAATGATATGGGAGCTGCAATGAGAACTCTTGTGGTTATCCTCAACCAACTATCTGGAGTCATGATTGACCACCTGAACCACAATGTTTTTTATAAGGCATCGTATATGCGAGAAACAAATCCCTACGAAATATCAGGTTATAATCATAAAGGTAAGTATGTTCAAAAACCTATGTGTCAAATATGTAGAAAGAAACACATAGGAAAATGTTTCAAAGGGATAGAAAGATGCTATAGATGTGGAAATGAAGGTCATAAAGCAAGAACCTGCCATGGAAAAAGGAATCATCTAGTTGACTCTAGGAAAGGGAAATAAGTTCTTTCTAAATGATCAATTGAATGTTTTAAATGTGGTGTGCATGGTCATTATGCAAACACATGTCCTACGAAGAAGTTTCGGGAATGGGGTCACCAAGATTGTACAAATATTCATTTACCAATACCTAAGGCCATTCCGATTGAGGATGAAGAAACTGACAATGAAGAATGAAAGGTATGGAATATTTCTTAACTTATGTTTTCTTATTATTGGAATCTTAGGATATGATTCATGATTTTGTTTGTAGGAAAGAAATATTTCAGAATAAGTTGAAAAGGAATGGCTAATGGATCATTCAGAATGTTGAATGAGTAAGAAGTCATCATATAAGGTATTCAAGAGTTATGGTATATTTTAGGATGGTGAAATTATTATATGTATTATGTCTCTTTTGATGATGGGGTTATATTAGAAGACGTTTTATAGTAACCCTGATGTTTGATATACTAAAATTTTATTCAAGTAATTATTGTCCTTTCTTTTGTGGATATAGTTATAAAGAACCATTTGGGTTTATATGATCCTTGAATTTGAGGCAATTACTGGTTAATAAATTTTGGGTTGCAAAATGGAAGTTATCAGATAACATTTGTGGTTAAAATATGTTATGGTTATTATTGATGAATTTATCTCTTTTTGAGGAATGTTATAAAATTATATAGTTTTTGAAAGGGGAAAACACGCAGACTGTGTGACAACCCATCGCGTCGGATGAAGCTGTGGGAATATAACCCACAACCAAATTGCAACTCGTATTTATCGCCTACCACTGGACTATGTGAAGTCCCTGGTTAGTTTGAATGATTCTTTTTAGTTAGATGATTTTATGAATTAAGTGTAAGTTGTTTTTTTGGTTATCAATGGAAATGATTAGAATATCATGGAGGATATGTGATATGGTTAATTACTTTTCAATATGAGACTGTAAGAGTAACTGATGTTATTTTGGAGAAAAATGTTAAAATTTATCTGAGGAGACTATATGATTAAATCCTGCAGAGAATTGGGTTTCAATCTTAGTTTGGTTTACTATGTAGAATTTTATGGATAGATGTTTATTGAATGGTCTTTGTTGAACTTTGGGTTTTAGTTTTGGTTAAGGTCTAAAGACATGGGAAGTATATAGTTCTCTTTTGTGGATTAGGTGATACTCTAAAAGTTGATTATAGCTCTCTTAATGTGAACAAGTCATCCTAAATACTCATCTTTTGGAGGAAATATGAGTTCGTGTAAGAAATCTAGTAAAAGTTGAAAGTCAAAAGGACAATTAGGTATGCTTACTTTTGTTTTAGTTAAGCTCATAAATAAATTCCTCAATGAAAATTAACTTAAAATAAAAATTTTGTCTGTTAATTTTTCCTATTGGGGAATCAAATACCGTTTAACCCGTCACAAGTTTGTGATTTTCTTGTTGTTAAATTTCTCCTAGACATGTTTACTATCACTCTCCATCAGAACATGACCCTTTGTTTTTTCCTCCATATCCATATTTTCATACTTGGAATCCTAGTATGGGTTAACTTGGGTGACATTTTTACTTCTCTCCCATTCTTTTAAAGTGATAGTTTTACTGACTCTTGTTCTGATGTGGGATTTTCAATGAAGCTTCCAAGACCAATTTTAAAATTGCGAGGATGCAATTCCCAAAAGGGGGGAAGGATGTAACACCCCAGGTAAATAAAGAATATGAAATTTTCATATTTATACATATTTTTGAATAAAATATTAATAATACTTTAAAGGGAATTCTATGCTCGAGGGCGTACCCAATACGCAACAACGTGTTTCTTTGAAATCTTACGTTGCACTCTAATAATAAAATAATATTATTTTAAAAGGTAGTTAATGCCTAGCCATTATAATGGCATAAATGAACAGAACTAACTAAAAAATGATGATATATGTTTGTCAAATATTTTTACTTTTATCCAATAAATGTTGGAGGCTTAAAATGCAAATGAATCCAATTTTAAGCATAAATCTTTTAATATTCTTTAAAATGTTGATTAACCGCCTTTTGATGGAGAACCATTTTTAAATATACGTTTGACAATTTTGTATGTTGTATTTGACAAAATAAAATCCTTCTTTAGAATCTAGACATCAAAATTTACTTTGTGTAAAATTTTGTTATTTTTCCGATAAAGATCATTTTTATTTAAAATGTTGCATTTTAATTCAAAACCTCCTTTTAATCTGATTTATTTATATAGATAGATTATATTTTTAATTTATATTAGTGTTTATTTAGAATATATTTTTACCATTTAATCTAATGGTGGTCATTGGAATTAATTTCACTTTGAAATTGGACTTAAACTAGTGTCAATTTTTTAATAGATATTGTTTCTTAAAAACACGCTATTTGTTTTGACAGCGGGAATTAAATATTAAATTAATTAATGCAAAATATATGTTTTGAATTTTTTAAAATATACATCATTTTTTAATTCAGAATATCAAATATAGCTTATGGTGAATTTTTGGTATTTTTCTGAGAAACTTCAATTTTTGATGAATAGTGAAACCACTAAGTGGTAGTTTAAAACCTGATTTTTCATTTAAATGAAACTTTACCACTTCTGTGATTTTAATTTCAAAAATAAAACATACATGGTTGTCATTAGGATGTAAAATGTGGTTCAATGGGATTAAAATAATTTTTTGGTGAATAGTAACTTTTAAGTTTTTAATCCCGATTAGAGGTAATTAGTGTAATTTAACGTAAAAATAATGTTTTAATAATATGAAATGACCTAGACACATGTCCTACCCTCATTGGATGTGTCATGGACGACCAAGAAAATCCATGGGTCAACTTGGGGACCCCATGGAGCCACTTTGGTTGGAAAATGACATAAATAACTTTTTATTTTAAGTTAAAATAAAAATGTCACAAGCATGAGTTGTTTTATTAAAAAAAATTAAATGGGGTTATACAAGTAATATTTTTGACTATAAATATTCATTAGAAATCTAAAACAATTTCCTAAATCATGATAGTTTTTTATATTTTTTAGAAATTAAATAAATTAAATTATTTATGACATCATGATGATGCAGCGATTACATCATTAATAAAGGATTTAAATAAAATGAAAAGATAATGTTAAAACTATAAATTACACTTGTAAAAGACCTATTGGATGAGTATATTTAGAACCCTTACCACCTTATCCTCGAAATAAATCAATGAGGGACCTTTAAAATCATAAACTCATTTTAAAATAAAGTAACATTTTGTAACTTTCCAAGAGTGCCCCTCCTCTCCTTATATAAAAGGCCCCCACCTCTACCACCTTACCCACACCTCTCAAGCCTTTGGCTCGGCCAACCCCTGATCATTTTGTCTCTCCACATCCCTCTATTACTTATATAATCCTCCCTTTGGGCAGAGGTATTCCTAAGGAAGCCTTCGAGCTCAAATCAAAGAGAGATACCCGATTTTAAGGTAATGTCTTCACTTGTGTTCATTTGTTTTATTTTGCTTCTCCAACCCCCTAAACTATTTTTATTCATTTATTTTGTAACAGCTCCAGTATATTCAATATACTAGTATGTTTTTATAAGAATTATTCGAGATACAATTACACACACCTACATCTAATGGTTAATGAACATACTGTTTCTGTGGATGGTGAATTTCTGCCTCACGAAACGATGATTGTTCAATATTCTTTTAACACCCTAAAAGGTGGCCATTAAGATGTCACTATATTTATATATGATATATAATATGTTTATGTTTTACTTAATCTTATTTGTTTTTCATTTATGGCATACCTTTATGGTTTCCATTATGGTTAAACGCGGTATCTTCATTTTAGGAAGTGCGAACTACCGCCCCTCAAAGTGATTTGATTCGTTAATACCATATGTGGTACGTATAAAGGATAGATTTAATGATATTATATATGATAACATACTGGAATTATAATACTATTATGTATCATTATGTTTTAAATCCATTAAATAAGAAATAGAAATGGAAGTAGCGTTCATGCGTACGTACGGCTTACCGTCTCCATGAACGGTGCATTTCATTTCTTACCTCTAAATGTTATGTAATATTATAAATGCATGTATATAATGGATATATATGATATATATGATATATAAATAATGAATATAATTCTGGATATAATATATATTTTACCACATGGACAACTTGTAATTATAAAGAGTTTATTTTTGACTCAAGTAGCAATGATTTACAAAACGACCATTATTAACTTAAATAATTACATAGTGTTCATAGCATGGTAGTAAGTGATATAAAAGGAATAATGAACTTGAAAAAGGTTCTTAAGCAAGTAGAAATTAAATCAATTTTATTAGTCAGGAAGTTAAAGAACGATCGAGTCAAGTCGGACCCGAGGTAAGGGATCCTACCTCTCTCTTTCTTTTTAAGTACACTCTTTTATGTCATTCCTTTTAAGCTCATATTTCTTATGATTGGGATGTTCTTTTATATTAATCTTACTGTACTTTTTATGTTCATTTTATGATAGACCCTATTTTCTCTCATCAATACATTTTGGAAGTTTTAATTGGCGCCGTTAGGCTACCGAAATTTCGTAAGGGGCTTTTTATCTCACTTTGTGTTTTCGTGAGATTCATGCTACATTTGCCAATATTTCCTTTTGAGTGGTGTATGTACTGTCCATTATTCTACTCTTTGTGTAACATACATTCGTTTATGAGTGTTTACATCAATGTTGTATAGTCCTTCTTTCATGGGGTGTACGTTTCGAAAGTTACCCAAATCGGTAAGGGAACCTTTCACCCTCCTATTTTTAAAAGACTTCTTTTGTTATGTCTTTTAATTTTCATCTTATTATGTGGGGATATGTTCTTATATATCCTTATTGCCGTAAATTTTATTTCCAAGAGATGAGATACCATTTTTCTCTCTCATCAACTCTTTTTCTAAAATTTGATGTGACGCCGTTAGGCTGTCAAGGGAACTTCTTAACCCAATTTCGATTTCTTTGGGTTCAACATGTAGTTATTGAATATGTCATCCTTTTAATATGTGTGAATGACTTTTGATTATATTACACTTAATATCTACTTATATTGGGTGTATTTATATTTTTCGCACATAATTATGAGATTGATTTATCCTTAATTTAAAGATACCATCTTTATAATGGATTTCATCTCAATTTACATTTCCATTGAGACTTCATTGTTGTTATGCACCAATTCACTCTTATATGGTGTATATACTATCCATTGGAATATTATATCATGAATCCCATTATTCTCATGATATAATAAAGTTTTGATTAAATATTATTCCTCAATTATTGTATTCAAGTGTCTCTCATTTTGTTAAAAACCCTTTAACTAAAATATCGTTTTAAATGTTTTAATGATTTAATCTTATAAATATTTCTCATTAATATCCATGTTTTCAAAATGGTTTTAAGGATTTATTTATAAGGATATTAATGGTTTTAAATGTTAAAATCTTTACTGTGGTAGGGGACACTTTGATTTAAAAATATCATTATTAAATGTTTTAAATGGTTTTGAAAATGGTTTTTAGAATGGATTCATTATTTTAATATGTTAAAATGTTATATTGTTATTGCAATGTGGGAATGTTATCTTTCCTTTATGCATAAGTTATGTTCTATGATTATGTTATGGTTCTTGGGCATTGTTATGAAGACGGGTGGTTCTGTGATAAACTAAGGGCGGGTGAGCCCGATATAGCTCTCCAATGCATTGGGTAACGCGAAGGAGTTAAACGTTAAGGTTTCTCCGAAGAGATTTAGGGAATATACTGTGATGGGTATTCCAAACGTAACCAAGAAGGTTACTCCCTACGTAATAATGTTATGAATGCCTCATGTTACCTTTATGTCTTATGATTTCGATAATTTATTCATGATTTTATGAGGTATATTAAAGGGCTTATGTTTTGTGGGTAAATTATGATTTCATTCTTATGTATATATGTACTCATGTTTCCTTTCCATACTTTTTACAACCTTTACTAAGATTTTTATGCTCATCCCAAATTTTTTGAAATGTTTTTCACAGGTCAAGGGAATGGTACATGATATGATGATAGTGTCAAGGAAGTTTCAAGAAAGAATACATGTTTTATATTAAATATGTTTCCGTTGAAGGGAAAAATGAATACTATCTTTTATGTAACAACTTTGTTTAAATGTGGAATGTAATGCATGTTTTATGATCTAATTCTCTAAAACTCTAAACCTGAAAAGATCCTCAATGTGTAATCTTTAATAACTCAAGATTAAGTAAGGTTTAAGGCTGGGGCCTTATAGTTGGTATCAGAGGCCGGTTTAGATAACTTTAGAGGTTAGAGTGTTGTTCAAGAAAAAGTGAAAAGTTGTGTATAACCACAATGGTTAGTATATTAGATAGAGTCATCATTTTTTTTGAAAGTTAGAATGAGTTTGAGATAACTTGGATAAGTATATCTTGGTGTTTATATTCCTCTTTTTTATTTTATGATTTTACAGATATACTCCCACTGACCTTTTTGGTTTTAGTAAACGGCTGGATCTAGCAGGTACCAAAGTACCAATGGATTTGAAGAAAACTGTGACAGTTTTATGAAAGAACAATTGAATGATATGGGAGCTGCAATGAGAACTCTTGTGGTTATCCTCAACCAACTATCTGGAGTCATGATTGACCACCTGAACCTTAGGGATTTTTATAAGGCATCGTATATGCGAGAAACAAATCCCTATGGAATATCAGGTAATAATCATAAAGGAATGTATGTTCAAAAACCTATGTATCAAATATGTGGAATGAAACACATAGGAAAATGTTTCAAAGGGATAGAAAGATGCTATAGATGTGGAAATGAAGGGAATAAAGCAAGAACCTTCCATGGAAAAAAGGAAGCATCTAGTTGACTCTAGGAAAGGGAAAGAAGTTCTTTCTGAAGGATCAATTGAATGTTTTAAATGTGGTGTGCATGGTCATTATGAAAACACATGTCCTACGAAGAAGTTTCGGGAATGGGGTCACCGATATTGTACAAATATTCATTTACCAATACCTAAGGCCATTTCGATTCAGGATGAAGAAACTGACAATGAAGAATGAAAGGTATGGAATATTTCTTAACATATGTTTTCTTATTATTGGAATCATAGGATATGATTCATGATTTTGTTTGTAGGAAAGAAGTATTTCAGAATAAGTTGAAAAGGAACGGCTAATGGATCATGAAGAATGTTGAATGAGTAAGAAGTCATCATATAAGGGATTCAAGAGTTATGGTATATTTTAGGATGGTGAAATTCTTAGATGTATTATGTCTCTTTTGATGATGGGGTTACATTAGAAGACTTTTTATAGTAACCCTGATGTTTGATATACGAAAATTTTATTCAAGGAATAATTGTCCTTTCTTTTTTGGATATAGTTATAAAGAACCATTTGGGTTTATATGATCCTTGAATTTGAGGAAATTACTGGTTAATACATTTTGGGTTACAAAATGTAAGTTATCAGATAACCTTTGTTGTTAAAATATGTTATGGTTATTTTTGATGAATTTATCTCTTTTTGAGGAATGTTATAAAATTATATAGTTTTTGAAAAGGGACAACACACAGACCATGTGACAACCCATCGCGTCGGACGAAGCTGTGGGAATAGAACCCACAACCAAATTGCAACTGGTATTTATCGCCTACCACTAGACTATGTGAAGTCCCTGGTTAGTTTGAATGATTCTTTTTAGTTAGATGATTTTATGAATGAAGAGTAAGTTGTTGTTTTTTTGTTATCAATGGAAATGATTAGCCTATCATGGAGGATATTTTATTAGGTTAATTACTTTTTAGTATGAGACTGTAAGAGTAACTGATGTTATTTTGGAGAAAAATGTTAAAATTTTTCTTAGGAGACTATGTGATTAAATCCTTCAGAGAATTGGGTTTCAATCTTAGTTTTGATTACTTTGTAGAATTTTATGGATAGATGTTTATTGAATGGTATTTGTTGAACTTTGGGTTTTAGTTTTGGTTAAGGTCTAAAGACATGGGAAGTATATAGTTCTCTTTTGTGGATTAGGTGATTCTATAGAAGTTGATTATAGCTCTCTTAATGTGAAAAAGTCATCCTAAATACTCGTCTTTTGGAGGAAATATGAGTTCGTGTAAGAAATATAGTAAAAATTGAAAGTCAACATGACAATTAAGTATGCTTCCTTATGTTTTAGTTAAGCTCATAAATAAATTCCTCAATGAAAATTAACTTAAAACAAAAATGTGGTCTGTTAATTTTTCCTACTGGGGAATCAAATACCGTTTAACCCATGACAAGTTTGTGATTTTCTTGTTGTTAACTTTATCCTAGACATGTTTACTATCACTCTCCATCAGAACATGAACCTTTGTTTTTTCCTCCATATCCATATTTTCATACTTGGAATACTAGTATGGGTTAAATCGGGTGACATTTGTACTTCTCTCCCATTATTTTAAAGTGATAGTTTTACTGACTCTTGTTCTGATGTGGGATTTTCAATGATGCTTCCAAGCCCAATTTTAAAATTGCGGGGACGCAATTCCCAAAAGGGGGGAAGGATGTAACACCCTAGGTAAATAAAGAATATGACATTTTCATATTTATCCATATTTTTGTATAAAATATTAATAATACTTTAAAGGGAATGCTATGCTCGAGGGCCTACCCAATACGCAACAACGAGTTTCTTTGAAATCTTACGTTGCACTCTAATAATAAAATAATAATATTTTAAAAGGTAGTTAATGCCTGGCCGTTGTAATGGAGGAAATGAACGGAACTAACTACAAAATGATTATATATGTTTGTTAGATATTTTTACTTTTATCCAATAAATGTTGGAGGCTTAAAATGCAAATGAATCTAATGTTAGGCATACATCTTCTAATATTCTTTAAAAGGCCGATTAACCGCCTTTTGATGGAGAAACCTTTTTAAATATACTTTTGACAATTTTATATGTTTTATTTGACAAAATAAAATCCTTATTGAGAATCTAGACATCAAAATTTACTTTGTGTAAAATTTTGTTATTTTTCCGATAAAGATCATTTTTATTGAAAATGTTGCATTTTAATTCAAAACCTCCTCTTAATCTGATTTATTTATATGGATATATTATATTTTTAATTTATATTAGAGTGTATTTAGAATATATTTTTACCATTTAATCTAATGTTGGTCATTGGAATTAATTTCACTTTGAAATTGGACTTAAACTAGTGTCAATCTTTTAATAGATAATGTTTCTTAAAAACACGCTATTTGTTTTGACAGCGGGAATTAATTATTAAATTAGTTAATGCAACATATATGTTTTTAATTTTTTAAAATATACATCATTTTTTAATTTGGAATATCAAATATAGCTTAGGGTTAATTTTTGGTATTTTTCTGAAAAACTTCAATTTTTGATGAATAGTGAAACCACTAAGTGGTAGTTTAAAAACTGATTTTTCGTTTAAATGAAACTTTACCACTTCTGTTATTTGAATTTAAAAAATCCGACAAACATGGTTTTCATTAAGATGTAAAATGTGGTTCAATGGGATTAAAATAATTTTTTGGTTAATAGTAACTTTTAAGTTTTTAATCGCGATTAGAGGTAATTAGTGTAATTTAAGGTAAAAATAATGTTTTAATAATATGAAATAACCTAGAAAAATATCCTACCCTCATTTTATGTGTCATGTCCGACCAAGAAAATCCATGGGTCAACTTGGGGACCCCATGGAGCCACTTTTGTTGGAAAATGACATAAATAACTTTTTATTTTAAGTTAAAATAAAAATGTCACAAACATGAGTTATTTTACTAAAACAATTTTTTAAATGGGGTTATACGAGTCATATTTTTTAATATAAATATTCATTAGAAAGATAAAAATATTTCCTACATAATTATATTTGTTTTATAATTTTTAGAAATTAAATAAAGTAAATTATTTATGACATCATGATGATGCAACGATTACCTCATTAATAAATGATCTAAATAAAATGAAACGATAATGTTAAAACTATAACTTACACTTGTAAAAGACCTATTTGATAAGTATATTTCTAACCCTTACCACCTTATCCTCTAAATAAATCAATGTGGGACCTTTAAAATCCAAATCTCATTTGAAAATAAAGTAACATTTTGTAACTTTCCAAGAGTGCCCCTCCTCTCCTCTTATAAAAGGCCCCCACCTCTACCACCTTACCCACACCTCTCAAGCCTTTTGATCGGCCAAACCCTGATCATTTTGTCTCTCCACATCCCTATATTACTTCTATAAGCCTCACTTTGGGCATAATTCTTCCCAGGGAAGCCTTTGAGCTCAAATCAAAGAGAGATACCCGATTTTAAGGTAATGTCTTCACTTGTGTTCTTTTGTTTTATTTTGCTTCTCCAACCCCCTAAACTCTTTTTATTCATTTATTTTGTAACAAATCCAGTATATTAAATATACTAGGATGTTTTTATAAGAATTATTCGAGCTACACCTACACACACCTAGATCTAATGGTTAATGAACATACTGTTTCTGTGGATGGTGAATTTCAGTCTCATGAAACGATGATTGTTCAATATTCTTTTAACACCCTCAAAGGTGGACATTAAGATGCCACTATATTTATATATGATATATAATATTTTTTATGTTTTACTTAAGCTTCTGTATTTTTCATTTATGGCATACCTTTATGGTTTCCATTATGGTTAAACACGATATCTTCATTTTAGGAAGTGCGGACTACCGCCCCCTCAAAGTGATTTGATTCGTTAATACCATATGTGGTACGTATAAAGGATAGATTTAATGATATTATATATGATACCATACTTTATTTATAATACTATTATGTATCATTATTTTTTAATTCCATTAAATAAGAAATAGAAATGGAAGTAGCGTTCATGCGTACGTACGACTTACCGTCTCCATGAACGGTGCATTTCATTTCTTACCTATAAATGTTATGTAATATTATAAATTCATGTATATAATTCATATATATGATATATATGATATATACATAATGAATATAATTCTGGATATAATATATATTTTACCACATGAACAACTTGTAATTATAAATAGTTTATTTTTGACTCAAGTAGCAATGATCTACAAAACGACCATTATTAACTTAAATAATTACATAGTGTTCATAGAATGGTATTAAGTGATATAAAAATAATAATTAACTTGAAAAATTTTCTTAAGAAATTATAAATTAACTCAAGTTTATTATTCAGGAGGTTAAATAACGATCGAGTCAAGTCGGACCTGAGGTAAGGGATCCTACCTCTCTCTTTCTTTTTAAGTACACTCTTTTATGTCATTACTTTTAAGCTCATCTTTCTTATGATTGGGATGTTATTTTATATTACTCTTACTGTAATTTTTATGTTCATTTGATGAGAGACCCTATTTTCTCTCATCAATCCATTTTGAAAGTTTTAATTGGCGCCGTTAGGCTGCCGAAATTTTGTAAGGGGCTTTTTATCTCACTTTGTGTTTTCGTGAGATTCATGCTACATTTTCCAATATTTCCATTTTAGTGGTGTATGTACTGTCCATTATTCTACTATTTGTGTAACATACTTTCGTTTATGATTATTTACATCAATGTTGTATAGTACTTCTTTCATGGGGTGTACGTTTTGAAAGTTACCCAAATCGGTAAGGGAACCTTTCACCCTCCTCTTTTTAAATGACATCTTTTGTTATGTCTTTTAATTTTCATATTATTATGTGGGGATATTTTCTTATATATCCTTATTGCTGTAAATTTTATGTCCAAGAGATGAGATACCCTTTATCTCTCTCATCAACTCTTTTTCTAAAATTTGATGTGATGTCGTTAGGCTTTCAAGGGAACTTCTTAACCCAATTTCGATTTCTTTGGGTTTAACATGTAATTATTGAATATGTCATCCTTTGAATATGTGTGAATGACCTTTGATTATTTTACACTTAATATCCACTTATATTGGGTGTATTTATATTTTTCTCACATAATTAGGAGATATATTTATCCTTAATTTAAGGATACCATCTTTATAATGGATTTCATCTCAATTTACATTTCCATTGAGACTTCATTGTTGTTATGCATCAATTAACTCTTATATGGTGTATATACTGTCCTTTGTAATATTATATCATGAATCCCTTTATTCTCATGATATTATAAAGTTTTTATTAAATATTATTCCTCAATTATTGTATTCAAGTGTCTGTCATTTTGTTAAAAACCCTTTAACTAAAATATCGTTTTAAATGTTTTAATGATTTAATATTATAAATATTTCTCATTAATATCCATGTTTTAAAAATGGTTTTAAGTATTTATTTATATGGATATTAATAGTTTTAAATGTTAAAAGATTCAATGTGCTATGGGACACTTTGATTTAAAAATCTCTTTATTAAATGTTTTAAATGGTTTTGAAAATGGTTTTTTGAATGGATTCATTATTTCAATATCTTAAAATGTTATATTGTTATTGAAGTGTGGGAATGTTATCTTTCCTTTATTCTTAAGTTGTGTTCTATGATTATGTTATGGTTCTTGGGCATTGTTATGAAGACGGGTGGTTCCGTGATAAACTAAGGGCGGGTGAGCCCGATATAGCTCTCCAATGCATTGGGTAACATGAAGGAGTTAAACGTTAAGGTTTCTCTGAAGAGATTTAAGGAATATACTATGATGGGTATTCCAAATGTAACCAAGAGGGTTAGTCCCTACGTAAGAATGTTATGAATGCCTCAAGTTACCTTTATGTATTATGATTTCTATGATTTATTCATGATTTTATGAGGTATGATAAAGTGCTTATATTTTATGGGTAAAGTATGATTTCATTCTTATGTATATATGTAATCATGTTTCCTTTCCATGCTTTTTATAACCCTTACTGAGCTTTTTATGCTCATCCCAAGTTTTTGAAATGTTTTTCACAGGTCAAGGGAATGGTACATGATATGATGATAGTGTCAAGAAAGTGTCAAGAAAGAATCCATGTTTTATTTTAAATATGTTTCCGTTGATGGGAGAAATGAATACTATATTTTATGTAACCACTTTGTTTAAATGTAGAATGTAATGCATGTTTTATAATCTAATTCTCTAAAACTCTAAACCTGAAAAGATCCTCAATGTGTAATCTTGTAATAACTCAAGATTAAGTAAGGTTTAAGGCTGGGGCCTTATAAGGTGCGTTAGATTCCCATCAGTGAGTTCTCTCTTTCCCTGGAGCCTCTCTTCCTGGTTTCTCCTCTATCTGAATTTATCAAGGGTTGATTATTTTTACCCTTTTCATATATATACACTATTCTAGGTTGATTCAAGGGATATTTTTCAAGTGTGTTCATCGTACAACATTTAGGTACGTGGTTTGTGCATTTATTTGGTTGTATTTTAATTATATATTCTAAAAGTGCCAAATACCCATGTTTAGTGTATCACGTGTTTTGGAAATTAACTTTATTTAAGACCTGTTAGGGTGTGTTTGATGAGAAGGGGTTGTTTGATTACTAATAAGATTGTATACCTTGATTACAGATGTGTTTCCCATGATTTATTTCTTATGGACGATTTGCATAGAATTTTCTATTACTCTTGCTTTGTTTCCATGTGTCGTGTTGTTAGGATGGAGTTACTGTTTATTTGAGATGTATGTGTTTCTCATTGTGAAAGTATGGACAGGGGGAATTTATTGTGAGAGCATCCCGATGTAGGGTCATTTAGGTATAATTGTTGTTATGTTGACCCAGAGGTATTGATTATGGGATCTTTTGGGTGCTCATATACTAGAGGGTTTGGATCTTGAGAGCTACCCAGAGGTTCCTCATTAAATGAATGCTGGATCATAGGTAATTGAATATGAGAGATTCTAGGGGGCCTTTATAATTCATTGTTGCTATGCATACCAATGGTTATTAACCATGAGAGCTACCTAGGTGGTCGGTTGTAAATGATTAGTATTATGTGGGACCAAAGAGGTTATACAGTGTGAGATTTCCCTAATGGTATTTACTTACTGAATTAATGATATGTTGAATGAAAGGGGTTAGACTATGAGAAAATTCCCAGAGGGTTGCTTATGAATGATTGTATGATTGTGATGAGTCTTTCATTCCAAATTACAAGCTAGGTCTCAGTCTTGCATGATTGTTTAGATGGTCTTCTAAGATTTCTATTGTTACTATTATATAGGGGAATACAGAGCTTAGGCTAGATCATGAGGTCATGTTATTCAACAGTTTGAATAATTTATAAAAGTAAATGAATTTAATTTAAAATTGTTGGATTGTTTACTTTTGAGTACTTCTTAGATTATTGCTTCATTCTTGCCTATTGCCTGATATATATATTCAATGACTGTTAGGAACAAATCTTTTTGTGGTTGCCGACTATAATTTGTCTCACATCCTATTTGGGTCATGATCTTGGACCCAAACAGATTATATGGTTGTAGGTATAGATAAGGAAAAGGAAACTTCTTCATCAGGTACTTGATTATTGTTGGAGTTGGAGAGAATGGGACTAATGTGAGGCTTGTGATGCTATTGGAGTTTAATATTTTCTATACTTGGGTTTATGTATTTTATTTCAAGCATTGTGACTTTTTGGTATACTTCCCTAGATACTTGTGACTTGAATCATTTATATATATGCTTCAGTTTTTTATACTATCAGTATTCCAATGTTTACTTTTGTTGTATGGTTTTACTGCTTCATGTACATTTTTCTATTTATTCCATTATGTTACTCTATTAATGAGGTAATTGTTTCCCCAATACCACACCCAAGGCCCTCACTACTAATCGGAATCCTCTGGAATTTTTTGAAATGCACTTAAGGCCATGTGAATAATTGGGTATGGGGAACCTCTAGGTAGCACCCAAATTTGGGGCGTTACACCTTCTATGATTAATTAGTTACTATGTTAACATTATATTTATGATTTTAACTTACATTATTTTTCATATTTACTATATATATAATTTTCAAAATTCTTGTTCCCACTCTTTTGATAATGGCTTATCATAGGTCAGTTCACTACATAACGATACATTATCAAGTCAATACTAATAACCACCTTCATGGGAGGAGATTATGATTTATATATAACATATAAATATGTAACTACATTTATTATAAGTTTTTTA
The DNA here is from genome assembly GCA_963277665.1 of Viscum album. NCBI lineage: Eukaryota > Viridiplantae > Streptophyta > Magnoliopsida > Santalales > Viscaceae > Viscum > Viscum album. The sequence continues at coordinate 660,073,392 of OY728132.1, forward strand.
TCTAATTATTATTATTTATAGATGAATTTTAATGAGAATGGTGAAATAGAAATAGAACAAGAAAAGTTTGTCACGACACAACCAAAGTCGGGGCTCGAGCTATAACTACCCCAATGCCACCACCATAAGACATGGGGTGGTGAAAATATCTAAAGGAATAACTAAATTGGGGAGGAATTTGCCTAAATACCCTTATACACATCATGAAAACTTATATGAAAAAGTGAAGAGTGAATAAAATAAAATCATCAATATTAATATAAAGTAAATTGACATGTATAAACCTATATATTGGAAAAAAGCATGGTAGTTTAAGAAAAGAAGTAAAAAATAGGAAAATAAATTCCCAAACTATAAATATGTCCCACCCTTACATAAAACTAGAAATGTAAAATAGTTTAGAGAGCCCATATTATTTATCCCATGATATGAACACCATATGTTGTCCAATTACCCCATATCCCTAAGCTCATCTGGAGTCACTATTAACCTATCCATCATCTAAAAAGAAAACGACACATATTGAGTGAATCCCATTAAGGGGTTAATATATACAAAACTAGTAGAACACACTCAAAGTTATGATGGGGGTGTTGTAAGAGATACAACTAAATAGGAAATCCATATATGGAACATGGTACAAAAAAAGAGTACATCTCAACCCAACAAGAGAGTGAAAGTAAAATCTTCCAAACACATGGAGCTTGAAATGGTTAGAATATGAACTCCTATTAATTTCTTCGCTACCTATAACATGATTGTAGAATCATCCAACCCTGAGAATCTAGACATAGAAATCACATGGGATACACCACGCGTATTCACTTATCCTAGAAAGAGAGAAAAAAACCCATGGAGTGTGCAACAAAGAAGAATATATATATATATATATATGATCAGTAAAGAAACCTAAATAGGGAGGTAGGGGATCTCCATCTCAAAACTCATTGTAAAAAGAAAATTCCAATGCTACGTCAAACCGTTTATCTTCACTGTGACAAAACATTGAGGGGTCAAACATTCTAGGTAAGGATCCCATACCCTAGTACAATTGGAGAGTCCTACAAAGATAGCCACTAAACACCTCTAGTGCATAGCCTGACTAGAGAGTTATGCCTAGGAATGTCATCAGGGAATTCCAATAGAAAATTCTAATGGTGTCTAAGCCTAGTATGTTATCAAGGGAATACAATACCCAACTATGCTGGAGAGTTACGCCAGGAATATTTTATTAGGGAGTGCTAATGCCTTTACCTGATGGTGGGTAAGCCCAAAACTATCATTCAGAACACCAAAATATAGCCTTGATAGAGGTTAATCAAAAAACATTTAGGAAATCAATAGCCCAGTCCTATTGGAGTGTAACGTGGAATAATAATTAGGGAATGCCACTGGCCAGTCCTACTAGTGGGTAAGCTTAGTACTATCTTAGGTGAACTCCACTACCCAGACCTGTATGAGTGTTATACATGTAACTACCCTGGTGATTCTGTATGGTTGCTACCATCCTCGAGTGTCACCTCAACATGTGAAAACTTGAGAACATTTTACACCATATCTCAAAATCTGTTTCTAAATGAACTATTCTGTTCTATGTAGAAAAATACTTAGAATAAGCTTCCTGCGGGAAAAATCCTTTTTTTAATGAAGTAGATACATACATTTTAAGATATATTAGAATTGTTCAAGGAGAACACAATATGTGGTTCTACTCTATAGACTAGATGTGTACCTAGACAACATATATCTCCACCCCTTTTAGTAGAACATATTGTGTATGTGGACTACATGTCATGTACTGAATAACTATGACAGGGGTTGTGTCTTGTGGTTGTTTCTATGTATTCAGACCCCATGTCTAGGAACTATGGTATAGCATATTGGTCCACATAGAATGTCTCCCGTGTGGTAAACTTGTGCGGACAAATTCGGCAGATTCCGTGTTCCTGGTCGTGTGGCCCATCAGATGGCTCATTCACACAGAATGGAGCTATGAAACATGTCAAGAGAAGTACACTCCATCCCTTACTTGTGGGTTTCAAAAACCATAGAATCACCACTAGAAAGGGCCACACACTATGTGTTATTAATTATATGTGGTGTGTAGTTGGGTTTTTTCCAGAAACATCAGATTTTACAAATCTAATATCCGTCATCAAATATGTTCAAACCACTATAGATCCTAGCTTGTTTCTCCCACAACTCATGGATCTGGTTATGATTTGAACTTTCTGAATGTCTTATAATTAAAATTGGATCTGTTTGATGGGAATTATTTAGCCATGAATTTCTTACACCATCATTCATAACCCGTTTTAATTCATGATCTCAATCCAGTAGATTGAGAATCCTTGATTCATGATGAATCAAGATAAATGATTCACTCAGAATATTTTCATTGTTTCATCGATCCTCTATATATCTGTGTACCCAATCAGAATCGGGTTGTCTAGCAACTATCGAACCAATAACCATGGGATTCCACCATTGAATAATGTTATGAACATGGGAGAAAAATAAAAAAGGGTTTAAATGTCTTTAGTTAATAATTCCAGGCCAATGACATAGAACATAGATTATTAATTATAAATAATTGATTAAGAAAAATAAATAATTCAATTTTAGTCTGTTATCACATTAAAAGGAAATATGAAGGGGTGAATATTGATTAATGATTATCAATCTACTCAAACATTACATCCAAAGTCAAAAAAAAAATATAAAAACACAAGTCCTTCCTCTATTTTGGATCTATCTTTGGTGATGAGAGTGCACTATAATGTGTTTGGGAAGAGTTTCTGCATTTTTTGTGGTTTGATTCATATTGATCCAATAATTCATCATTCTTTTTCTAGATTTAACATCAGGTGGAGGGGAGGAGAGATTCACTAGTGATAGTGAATGAATGAGCCAAACCTGGCCAAATTGCATTGCATGTATATTTATAACCAAAATTTGGTTAAAGAAAATTAATTGATTCTCTTAAATGCATCAATAACAATTGAGGGGTGAGAACATTCTCCACTGACTTATTTTACGTCGTGCCTAGGGTAAACACTACATTCTAGACCAAACCGTGGTGTCAATTTTCTCATATGATCAATCGTTTTCGATTTATCCCATTTTATATGATTAACTATGCACACACAATATAAAATATATTAAATTATTTTAAAATTTTAATAATGGGAACATCGAGCCTTGGAATCTCATATAATCTTGCACCTAACTCTATAAATATATATATATTTAAAAATATTACTATGTAATATCTAATTATCTACATTATTAAATCCATCATGATTTTCCTTCTAAAAAAATGAAAATAACTCAGGATACTAATCCCACACATAGATCTCATACTCCTAATAACTCTCTTACATATTTTCGTACTGCCACAACACACTACCCGAAAGGATAGTCTACCCATGCATGGTTTGATCCTATTGGTACTCGATCACCAATGGGTGCTCTGCCAAGGTATCTCCATCCTTGATGTCTTGCTCTCCCTAATCAGTGAAATGTGTAGGACCATGCCTGTATCTACTCAGATGTAACACGTGGAAGATGTTTTGTAACTTTTCTAGATGTGGCGGTATGGAGAGGTGGTAGGAAACCTCACCAATCCTCTATATGATGTAAAACGGACCAATGATCCTTGGGTATATAATTCCTCATTTTTTGAACCTCCACATTACTTATCATGGAAAGAATCACAAGAAAACTTTCTCTCCCTACTCAAACTCCAAGGTCCTACCACGTCGATCATCATTGGAATTCTATATTCTTTTTGCCATATTTATCATCTACCAAATGAACCACACTTTCTCTATTATCGCATTCAAAAATTATGGGTGCATGTAGATTATTCACCAATCTATTCTTAGTAAAAATGTGACCTATGCAGCCTCTCATTCAGGGCCTCAATAGGTTCCATGCTGATGGTGGAGTGCTAGATGTTGTGGTACGAAAACTCTACCTAGGGATGGTGATTCTCCCATCTCTAGATGATGTCCAACACACATTCATTCATCATATCCTCTAGCACATAAATTGTGTGTTGATTATTTTCATTGATCTAGGGGTAAAAGGATATAATCATCCGCAATAAGGTCCCAAATTCTTCTCGCATGCCTCTCCAAAATCATGACATAAAAAATGAGTCATGATCATAGAAAATTTTTTAGGGTACCCAATGAAGAAGGATGATCTCCCACACATATAATTTCCATAAACACTCCATGTAAATATTCTACCTCATAAAAAGTAAGACTTATTATTTCATGAGTCAATCAATTACCAACTAGATGGCATCATGGACTATAACTATTCATGGAAACCCTATGATGACTTCTGTGGATATGTCACCCATTTCCACTTCAGGATCTAAAGAGGCTACAAAAAACCTATCAGAACATGGTTCTAATCCATCACTTTCTAATAGGTTTGACATAGAGATATGAACTCATCTATGCTTCATCTCATGATGGACCACCAAAATTTACGCTTAATATATCACAGATATCTCTAGTTTAAATTCAATGAAACAATCAATTTCTTTCCTCAAAGCTAGTCCATGGATGTCCTTGAGGAAAAATTATATATAATCATCCACATTTAAAGGAAACTAGATTCCTAAAAATCACAACACAATAAGGGATACACTAGATAACTGATGGGTGATTGGTTACAACCTCCTACTCATAACATCCACTTTTCCTTCCATGAGATATCTCTTCCCAAAAAATTAGAATCTTGTCCCATTAGAATATTGGCACCTTACTACTGTGCGATGAAAATCAATCTGGACCCAGACCATATAAATAAAATAGATACCCAATATTACATCATAGTATTCCATTTTTGAACCCAAGAGGTCCCACATGAAGTAATCTCTACTAAGAAATACATTTCACTACTAGTAGAAGAAAGTCACAAAATAAGGGTATCCTATAGGAACATTTAAATTAAGTTGATGTGATAACATATCTACTGAGAGTTCTAAATCTCGCACTAGTAGACAATAGATAAAGGAGTGATATGAAAAATTTTCTACTAACACTGAGGGAAGAGTTTAATAATCACATATCGTACCTCTGATCATCTCATGTGATGCGGGGTCATAGACATCCAAAAAATGTTACTACTTGTGGCACTTACTGCAATCTCCATGAGCCTGACACGGGTCACCTTTTGGTGGAGGTGGAAGGATCATATAGGTTCGTTCTTTAACAAAATATCCTCTTGATCCTATCCCAATTCTGCCACCCTAGGGACCACGCTATTCCTACATGGGAGAACACTAGTCACAACACTTTCTCTAGCATGGCAGTCCATCAGCTATATGCACGGGAGGATAAGTATGCCCAGTCAGGAAGGCCCTCACAATGTGACCACGTCTATCACAAGTAAATCACCTCCCCTCTCTGGGAAGCACTGCTCCCCAACACTATCTTGGCTTAATATGACCATGTTCCTAAGACTGTTGGAGGAAGGGTCACCTACTCTGAGATTTCTGGAGTATCCAAGCTATTTTAGATGAATCCTCTCTATTAGAGAAACTTCCATTCCAAACTATCCAGAATACCTTTGATATAAATATATCTATCATAAGCTCCTTATTTTAAACCCCTGACATAGTTCACTGGTGGAAATCCAATGTTTACCAATAACTTTTTCCCAATGGTTTTAGTGAACCGTTGGTATAGCTAATATAAAATGGGTTTTCCCAAAGGTTTTTCTAAACCCTTGTGAAAGGTATACAAATTATCAACATATCATTATGGTTTTGGTGAACTATTGGAAAAGATATATAATTTCCATATCTATTTTTACAGTTTTGCTTAACCATTGGAATATCAATTCTTTACCCACGGTTTTTAATAACTGTTGGAAAAAACCCCAATTATCTGTAGACCTCTTCCAACAGAACCCTCGTTCCAGACCAATTCCTGAACCCATATATCCTCCTCCTCCGAAATAGATATCCTCAAACCTTACTCCCCAACCGATTCATGAGCAGATCTCTCCTCCTCCTCCGACAGAGATCTCCTCTAACCCTACTTCCAGACCGATTTGTGAGTCACTCCCTCCCTAATAGATATCTCCAGGTTATCAACCCTAATTACCGATCCCACTTCCTACAGAACTCATCTCTAACATTTTTTTCTAAACAAAACCTCTCCAGGCTATGAACCTTACATACCAACTGGGGATTTATATTTGATTCAAGTAATTTTTTTTCTTTCACTTCTAATTGATACATTGTAACTAATTTATCTCTTCTACCTCTATTTATTTCAGCTTCTTTCATTGTGTTTGGTGATGTCGATGTGATGGGTTGGTCCATATGTATGTAAAACAACACTAAGAAGGTTGATATGGATATTAGGATGGTCATGAGGCATGGGGCTAGATCCCAAATGATTAATTACAAGGTTAAGAGTCAGTGTCTTGTGAAACAGGATGTGTTACATGTTCTTTATTTCTTGTATTTTTTAAATTGATGCTTCTAGACATTTTATGATTTTATCTAAATCTCCATACACTATTTTTAAATTTTTATTTTTTTTCAAATTGTACGTTATATTGAGTTCAGTATCATTTTTAACACCCAATAGTTATTATGTTGGGTTTTTCATTTTCCACTGTGTTTTACTTTGATTCTTCATAGTTTATAACACCCAAACCATTAAAACTATAGTGAGTAGAAAATTTGTGTATGATTTTTTGAATTGTACTAACATATTTTTCTAAAAATTTATTATTAATCAACCATGAGACCATAACTCATCCAATCTGCACACTTCTCTTTAATTTCTATTCCATCACTTAGTCAGATGCACCATCATTTCTCAGGCATGTGAACCGCTCACAATATTTCCTAAGATATCCAATATTCCCATATCTTGGAAATGTGCATGGTGGATTTGGGAAAAATATATTTGGGCGTCTCAGATCACTATACTAAATACACTATAGTGATCCTCTTCCATTAGAATCCCAAAATTACACCTCAAACAATTTCCCATGGAGGTGATTATACTTCATCTTTGAATTGTTGAATGACGTATTTCCTCCACCAGAATGGGGAAGTAAAGAAATAATCTACCGCATGTTCATGTAAAATCTATATTTTCTAAAGACATCATACTAACCACAAATATATAGGTGAAAAAACTCATAATATTGGTCCATGATCACATCATTAATCATAGATTCATCACAATTTTGTATGTATTGAATTCATGAATTGAATAAACTGTACATAATTCATAATTATATTTGTATTCATAATTATTTATAACACAAACATAATTATGTATTCAATTATGAATTTATTGTATTAATAATTCATAATTCAATTCTGTATGTATTCAATTCAGAATTCTGTATTGCACAGGGTAATTGACTTCTGAATTTTGAATTGAATTCTGTATGTATTTAATTACCTTTTAAATTATGTGTAATACTTTCAGGTATTGAAATATAAATTCAATTATTATTTTTATGTATTTACTTCCAGTTATGAATTCTGTGTTATAATTTTAGGTATGTATTCAATTCTGAATTCTGAATTCAATTCTGAATTTTGTATGTATTTACTTGCAGGTATGAATTATGTGTTATACTTGCAGGTATGTATTCAATTCTTAATTATTAATTCAATTATGAATTTTTTATGTATTTACTTGAAGGTATGAATTATGTGTTATACTTGCATGTATATAATCAATTATGTATTTACTTGAAGGTATGAATTATGTGTTATACTTACAGATATGTATTAAATTATAAATTCTATTTGTATTTACTTGCATGTATGAATTATGTGTTATAATTTCAGATATGTATTCAATTCGAAATTATGTATTTATTTAATTGTAGGTATGAATTATGAGTTATACTTGAAGGTATGTATTCAATTCTGAATTTATTTTATTCATAATTCATAATTCAATTTTGTATGTATTCAATTTAGAATTATGTATTGCACAGGGTAATTGCCTTATGAATTCTGAATTTAATTCTAAATTAAATTGAATATGTATTTAATTAGCTTATGAATTATGTGTTATACTTTCACCTATTGAATTTTGAATTCAATTATGAATTTTGTATGTGTTTACTTTTAGGTATGAATTATGTGTTATACTTATAGGTATGTATTCAATTCCGAATTCTGAATTTTGTATGTATTTTCTTGTAGGTATGAATTATGTGTTATACTTGTAGGTATGTATTCAATTAATTATTTACATGTAGGTATGAATTATGTGTTATACATGAAGGTATGTATTAAATTCTAAATTCTGTATGTATTTACTTGAGGGTATGAATTATGTGTTATACTTGTAGGTATGTATTCAATTCTAAATTCTAAATTCAATTCTGAATTTTTTATGTATTTACTTGTAGGTATGAATTATGTTTTATATATAAATTAAATAACCCCCACAAGTCCAAATTATACAATAATGTGGTTTTTTTCAAACCCATATTTCCATCTACTATAAATCTATAATTTGATATTATTTATCAATAATTATTCAATAATAATATCGATTATCAATCATCATTGCCATTGGTTAATAAAATATAGTGCAAGGTTATAAAGAATGAACATTACATATCTAAATACTATTAAACATTTGAATGATATCTTAATCAATCAATTTAATAATATGTGTACTAGATGAAAGGACTAATTTAGGACATACTCAACATCGATAATGGTGAATTAGAGTTTGGAACTTCTTCACTAAATATAACTTTTATCCCTTTTACTCGAGCCTATATATCTAAAAACACTAATGGTGTCATTGTTTAACTCCTGACAGGCTTATGGTGCTCCCCACCATAAGCTTTATCTTAACATCGTTTGGGGTGTTTTCCTGGCCTCGATGCACATCTAATTTTTTACATATATAAATTCTCCTATAAGATTTGTGTTGCATCATGAGATGTTAAAACATACTCAAATTATATTGTTCTCAAGGTGAATGAAGTTTTATTATTAGAGTTCCAAGAAATTCATATACCATTGATAAGTAATACACCTTCATAATTTGACTCTCAATCAGTAGTTTCAACTACCTAGTACCATTTATAAAAACAACGAATATAAAATATATATCTTTATCATACCACAATATCGAATCAACAGTTTGTTTTTTATAAAATAAGATTAGTTTCTATAATTTGAAGGAAAACTACATAGGATTTATTTTGAATCCTGTAAAAAGAGTAATAAAAATTTTGATATCTAGTATAGAAATTTTTATGTAGAATAAAATTTCAGTAATACATAAAAGCTCTGTATGATTACTAGTCCTCCCCACTTCATGCCATTACCACGTGGTTCCATGTTCTATAAGAGTGGAGTCCTATCCTGATTTTTCCATTCTAAGGATTCATTAATTACATATGAAATTATACAACATGATTGATAAAAATAATAATAAAATATTTTCTACTAAAACATGATTATTTAACTTTCTCATAAGAGTTGATGAAACCATTTATGTATGGTTTTATATTTTCTTCCTGTCCTTGTCCTTCAGAGTTTGGTATTTTTATGATCTCGATGATCTGATGAGTTTTTTGACCCTTATAGAGAAAACACTTCTACATTATCTTTTTTTTTCTATGTGAGAACAGTAAACAACACACACCTCATATAGTGTAGTTGGATCTTTCTACAAAAATGGGGAATCTGATGGATGATCAGCTCTGCGATAATATTCCATGAGTCTTATGATCAATGTTGAGACTTACTAATCACAATTTCTGTCGGTGGGGTGATGACCGGAATGTTTCCACGCCTCCTCTTACTCCCTTCTCTCTTGGCCAAAAGGTGTTTCCCCGCGGATGTCACTGGACCAGGGAAACACACCGCGGTCACGCCGTGGTCACGCGCGGTCACACCGCGGTTTGGTCCTCCTCCAGGATGACACCCCACGACGGTTTGCAGTACAGTCAGAATTCGATGTATGATACCTATATAGAGTTTTAGATACATTACTCACCCATAGTTAATGGGGAGGGAGGCCCTCGAGTAGAAAATCTCTAGATTTAGTCTCTCATGAAAATATTTAGTCACCTATAGACAACATTAGAGATGAGGGTGAAGCTTTCTAGTTGTATTCTACAAGGACCATCTAAGTGATCAAGGGACATCATAGTAAATTTTGGATAATAAGAATACATGTGAATACTTTTATAATGATATTTGTTTTTGGAAAAGTGTCTATAATGTTTTTATTTTAAAATGATAAAATATTTTTTGTAAATTTTTCAATTATGTTAGAAAAAGGGATAATGTTAATTATTTTCAAGGTTTTAAAGTGATATTAATAAAGAATAATTAGAATATTTTAAAGGATTGAAGTCGAATGTACTTTTAAAATAGATGCTTTTGAACTATTTGAATGTTAAAAATGTTTTACCAAAATATATAATTGTGTTTAAATGGTTTCATAAAAAATTAACGTTTCTCTATATTAGATGTGTTTTTTAAAACCTCATGGGTAAAAATGATGTTTTAATGAAAGAATGTTCTTTTTAAAATAAGTTTTGATAAAACCATGTTGGGTTAAATAGAAAAATTTGGACCACTTATTTATCCCACAACCTCCTACATTCCAGCTCGTACCAACCCCTGCCACCAAAAAAACAACCCCATACCACATGTTCCATCCCACACCATCCCCATACCACCTGCATTCCAACCCACACCAGCGACTCCAGCCCAAACCAGCCACAGACACCGACCATAGCATCCAAAAACCCCTGCCCCAAAATTTTATTTATTTTCTGCTGCTGTTTTTATTATTTTTTTTGGGAAAAATTGTTCCCAAGTGGTGTTTCCTTGACATCCGGACACTTTCTCCAACTCGTGGGCTCCATACATAGAGATATTGGTTTTCTATGACTATTTCACTCCATTAATTTCTCCATTAATTTTTAATTTTATACCCCTTTATTCATTCCTTATTGAAATTTTAAAAACTAATCTATTATGCTAATAATAAATGAATATATTCTTAAATCTCTAGCATCACCAATGTCTTCCAATTAATAATGATTTTTTTCTTGTAGGTGTAGTTTGTCTAATCATAAATGCATGTTGTTATTGGGTTGGAACCCCAAACTTTTAGGGTCTATATGGGGGGAATATTTTCATATAAATTCTAAAATCATTTCTTGAAATATCATTATGTGTCTTAGATTTTTAATGTTTCACATTTGTACAAAATTTTACTTTTATCCTGCATTTCCTGATAATCCAAATTCAGTGTTAGTTGATTTTACCTAGTTGTAGGGTACCTTTTTCACTAAGTATGAGGTGGATCCTTCAACAAAAATTAACAAACTCACTTTATTGTTATCATGAATCTCTTTTGATGGAAATATCATTTATAAATCTTGAGTGGTGGAAGTAATCTTCTCAATTATTTGGGAAGTTCTTTCTTTTTTTGATTCTGTGTCTTTCAGTTTTACATCCAAATCTAGAAACTTCAGGTTGAGGGTGATCTTTTTATCTTATAATAATCTCAACCTGACTACCCCATTGATCTTTATATTTTGAACTTATTCATTATGGATCTTGTTTCTTAATTATAGTTAACTATCAATTTCTTTAACTCTTTTAGCTTTCACTTCCAGTTGTGAAACTTCAACACTCACAGAAAATTTGTGTAGATTTTCAAATTATTTGACAGCCTTAGTAGTAGTAGTAGCCTTAAAAACTTCCTTGTTAACAACTATTCTTTGAAAATTTTCATCAGTCAAAGACATGTTATCATTGAAAAGTGAGACTATTTATCCCTTGAATTTCACTAATTTTGAAAGGGTGTTACATTTTCTAACCTATTTATCCAATGAAAACTACATGGAATAAAATTATTCCTCTATTTGTTCTTTTTCATCAACTACTTCCTTAATAATATTATGTATATATCAAATAACTTCATTAGGAAATTTATTCAAATAAACTCCAACATGAGAGTAGAATTATTCAACTATTTTGATATTTTTATACACTCAATAGCTACATGAATCATCAAAAGTATCTCTGTAAACATATTAAATGGATTAACACTTAACACTATATTTAACTCCTATAAGTGTTTGATCCCTTTCATTATTCATAAATTTTATCCTCTTATTTTCCACTTTCTTCTACCTATTTTTCACCACCTTAGATGAAGTTTCCATTTCTACTTCGGGGAGGGGGCAATGGAGTAGGGGATGGAGGGTATGGAGTGGAGTGGGGGGAGGGGGAAGGGAGTGGGGGGGATGCAGTGGAGTGGGGGGAGTGGGGGTAGTGGAGTGGAGGGGGGCAGTGGAGTGGAGTGGGGGGGGGGCTACAGGGGGGGATACTGCAGGGGGGCTACAGCAGGGAAGGCTACACCAGGGGAGATTCCAGGGGGGCTATAAGGGAGGATGCTGCAGGGGGGGCTACTGAAGGGGGGCTATAGCAGGGGGAGTAGTGGAGTAGGGGGCAGTACTGTGGGATGGGGGGATAGAGTGGGACCATCTTCCTCTGAGCTACTCCAACTCCAACATGTTCTGATTTACCTTTTATCTAACATTTCTGTGATGTGGAACTCTCCCCTTCCTTCTACACTATATTAATTTCTAGAATATGCCTCCTTTCGATGATTTTCATCATTCTATATCAGGTCATTAATGTTTGAAAATACCTTGTTAGTTTTTCTTCTTGAATTACCCACTATGGTTTCCATCACGTATCAAGGTTTTAAATAGTTCATACTCAAATGCCTACTACTTTCTTGATTGGTTATTCACCCTAGTTGCGGATTCTCCACTATAAACCCATGTGGTTAAACTAAATACCTCTCAATCCTATAAGAATAGAGACCCACTATGCTCCTACTCTAGAGTCCCACCAATGAATACATCTTCCCACTAACCAATAAAAAGGTATGATTAAAACAAAATATCTCCCTAATATCTAAGTTTCTTATGCACCACTTGATAGAGATATCCATACATGAACACACTGGATAACCCAGTCTACTCATGAACGTAATATTCAAGATCTTTAGTAGTTGATAGGCCTGATTATATATACTCATCTCAAATAGTCACATCATTTATTCAGGTATCTGGGTCTCTCAACCCCTTGAACACTCATGAATTGAGATATCAACTTTCTTAAAGGAATATTAACTTCAATATATTTTTGTATTGTTGTGCATTTTTGTTGACTTTAAATTTTTCATTTTTTTGATTTTGAGTTTTTTCCATTTTCATTATGGTTTGGTTATGATGGATCATGGTATACTGTGTGTGTTTTCATTGTATAGGGTTAATTTGAAATGGGAAATTTTAAATGGGAAAGTTTAAAAATACATTGATTCTTATAGAAAACTTGTCAATACTTTTATAATGATATTTGTATTTGTAAAACTGTCTAAAATGTTTTGGATTTAAAATGATGACCTATTTTTGGAAATTTTTTCAATCCTGTTAGAAAAAGGGATAATGTTAATTATTTTCAAGGTTTTAAGTGATAATAATAAATCATAGTTAGAATCTTTTAAAGGATTTAAGCTGAATTTACTTTTAAAATAGATTCTTTTAAATAGATGTGTTCTGTATGGAAGCCTGGGCTATCAATGGGGTGTCCAGGGGGGTGTAGGGGGGTCTGTAGGGCATGGGGAGGGAGCAGGTGGGGTGTCTAGGAGGGGGGTTTGGGGGGGGGGGGGGGGTTCTAGGGGGTGTATAGGGGGGTCTTCAGGGCAGGGAGTCAGGGGGATTCAAGGGGGGTATGCAGGGCGGGGGGGGGGGGGGGGGGGGGTCCAGGGGGTGTCTAGGGGGTCTATAGTGAAGGGGGTTCTAGGAGGGTCTGTAGGGTAGGGGGTTCAGGGGGGTTGTCTAGGGGGGGTCTGCAGGGTAGGGGGTGGGGTTCCAGGGGTGGTGTCTTGGGGGGTATGTAGGGAAGGGGGTCTAGGGGCCGTGTCTAAGGGGGTCTGTAGGGTAGGGGTGGGGTTCTAGAGGGGTGTCTAGGGGGATTTTCAAGGTAGGGATGGGGTTCCATGGGTGGTGTCTATAGGGATATACAGGGTGGGGGTCTAGGGAGGTGTCTAGGGGGGAGGGGAGTTTAGTGGGGGTGCAAGGGGGTTGTCGAGGGCAGTGCAAGGGGGATATCCTAGGGGTGCAGGGGGTGTTCAAGGGTGTTCAAGGGGGATATCCAGGGGTGTATTTAGTGTTTTATTTGTATTAATCATTTTATATAGTCTTCATGAGTGTTTTTTTCATCATTATTCTAATGGTTTGTACTATAATTATAGAGTGGAGTCAGTGACATGTTTCTTTTTAAAATTTCAATATTGTAATTGAAGAGGGGAGGTCGCTGTATGCTGCTTGCTGTAGAGGGAGAGGCTGTTGTATGTTGCTTGCTGCAGAGTGGGAGGTTGTTTTATGCTGGTTCTGGATGGAAGAGGTGCATACAATTTTTTTTGGAGAAGATGAAATGCCAATGGTTATATGAACCATTGGTATACAGATTGAGTTGTATATACCAACATTTTGAGAACCGTTGGTATACCTATATCCCAATGGGTTCAATTAAACTATTGAGAGGAGTGTGCTGTAGGTGCTATACCAACAGTTTAACAACCATCGGTGTATACCTTGGTGACCAACGGTTCTTAACTGTTGGGATTGAAATTTAGAAACAGTTAACACTAAATTATTGGTATTTTGAAAATCCAGCCAACCTATTCCAATGTTTCAAGCTGAACCATTGGAATATGGCTATCCCCACAGATCACAACCCAATAGTTCAGTGAACCACTAGGATAGAATTTACCAACAGTTTCTGGGATTTTACCAACATTTTGTAACCATTGTTAAAAGTTTATTTTACCATAGTGGTTGGGGACACATAAGGGTACTACGCTATCTTAGATCTCTCTTTGGAGTCCCTGATCAATCTTTTGTGCTCAGAAGTAGACGTCGTGGATCATATCGATAGAGTACCACTTAGGGTTCATGATCCTAGCTGTATTATAAAAAAGTATCATCTTCCCCAACTGAAGCTCCAGAAGATCCTGAATCTATAATGAGTGTGTGTGTGAGGGGAAGTACTCATCACATAATAGTTCTTGGAAGTCGTCACACTAGAGTGTCAAATCATCACGAATCTGCATAATGATGCACCACCAATACCCAGATTCTTCATGGAAAAGGTTGGATTCCAATGCCACCACCTTCTCCATTAGGGTATGAATGAACCTACAGTTATGGACCACCAAATCTTTCAAATCCTCTACCACTTGAGGATCTGGATACCCATAGAACTGTAGCGGTCTCTAATGATAGAACTTATGGAGTGCACTCAACCTATGCATATCCTTAGCCTACTCTTCTGGGATTATCCTTTGCAAAATAGGTGGGGGTGCTTCTACCTGCCCACTGAGAGTAAGGGAAAATATGATAGACACTAAGCTAAGTCCTCGTTCCTCATAGGGTCATCATCATGAACTAGATCCGGTATCCCGGTTGGATATCGTCACAGAGGCATCTTGACTATTTATCGAGGGGTTCCATAGTCAGATAAGCATATATGTATATATATATCAACAATAATGGGGAGATGAATCAAGAAATATAGTTAAATACTCAATCATATATGATTCATGTACCATTAATCCATGGAGTAATTTATTGGTATGCCCAATCGAGAAGCGGGTATTCCAGGTCTTGGTGAATGGATATGTCGGATGATTGTACCATCAATGGACCCCCTGGCCTAAAAGCCATACTAGATACACTTTTACACTATTTCCCTAACCCAAACAATCCACTTAACGATATATGTTTGAACTGTATCCCAATTAATGAACTTTCTATGATACCAATATTTCACAACCTGACCCAAGCCAGGGCTCAAGCCACAACTACCCAAGCCCACTTCCATAGGCCAGGGGTGGAGACAAGAGTAGAAGGCACAAATAACTAGTGGTTGAGTGGACTAGTTTGGGATACACCAAAAAATAAGGGGGGGGGGGTGAATCAGTGTTGGGGATATTTTTAATCTAATTTCAGTTTTTTATCCATGTACCTATTAGGTCTATAAAAATCGTGATTATCTAATTATCTTTTCTCTGTCTCATGCAAGTGTATTAAGGTAGTAAAAATAGAACATGATATTTTTACATGGTTAACTAATAAATAAGATTATCTAGTCTTTTTTATGGTTTCAAGATAATCCATACAAGGAAACCAATAGAAAACAATCCTTCTGCATGGTTAAAACAAGTATAAGATTCCATTTCACTAGTTAAACACATTTAAAATAGTACAATAGTGTGTGTTTTACATCACATGGATGATTCTTTATACTACCCCCATGATATTCATCTCCTTATTTACATAGGTTTGTAACACTAAGAAGCTCTTCAGGTTGGGGATTATTAGATGTTATAGTACTTCTTTTTTTCATCCACAACCTTCTAATTCACTTGGTTACATGCAAAACAAAAGGCAAGAAAAACTTATTACTTATTCCCATCACTAAAAGTGATAACTGCACTATCTCCTTATTCTATTAGTCACAAAACGTTATTTTAGTAGGCTAATGAAATGAATTATCTCTTATAAAAATTATGATCAACTAATATTTACTTTATCAGTCGCTTCCTATTCTCTTCTCTGTCTACTTCAGTGAAAAACCAACTACACTAAGTTACCGTCTTCTTCTTTATAGAGTCACAAACATCTATTTTTATTATTGGATGAAAGAAGACCATATAATATTGGAATCACCACAGTAATATTCAATTTTCACGTATGCATGAATGTTTTTATATGAACATTTATTACTACTTCTTCCATCTTCATAGTCACTACCTTCACAGAGCTCAATAACACTGTAATGGTACTTAGTCTGATTACCTGATCTAATTTCCAAGTAATTTTTGACCTAAGTTAATACTCTTTAAATGTTCTATTCACTTAATCTATGTATTAAAAAATAATTTTTGTGAATCTCCCTTGTGAATCTCCCTTCATGAAGATCACAACCTTTGTGAAGAAGACTACCTTCATAGAACCAACTTCCATATCAAAGCTCTCTAAGTCATCACAAAATATCACATCATTGAGAAGTACACACTGAAAAATGATTGGAATCAATCAATACATTAGAATTCATTTCTCCATGCTCAAGATCACATAGAAATACCACTTCATAGAGATCCTCTTCTTTCATGAAATAAAAATGATTTGGGATTTCATTGATTTTTCTCAATAAAAATGAAGGAGTTCCCTTATATTTAGAAAATCACC
Source organism: Viscum album (assembly GCA_963277665.1). Classification (NCBI taxonomy): domain Eukaryota; kingdom Viridiplantae; phylum Streptophyta; class Magnoliopsida; order Santalales; family Viscaceae; genus Viscum; species Viscum album. The sequence continues at coordinate 660,090,714 of OY728132.1, forward strand.
AGTTCATTATGATTCACTTCATCCTTTATTTTTTTGGATCACTCAAAAATATCCTTGCGATGCTCCCCCATTTGTGATGCTCCTATGAAATTTTATGTTTTCTAGGATCTTCCCATTAAACCATCACATTCTCATGATGCTCCGTTTCTCACAGTCATAAATATCATCATCCAAATCCCCATGACTTCAAAAAACACACTTCACAAAGCCCATATTCATAAAACATGTGAATTTTATACATTTTTATGAGATCTTAAAGGAAATAAATATTTCAAGATTCTCAATATCCTCCATGTTTTGGGCCCCCCAAATTTGGAAAACCCTGGGAAATTATGACACCTTAAAATTTACATCAGTAAAACAAACCATTTTGATTTTCAATCATCTAGTAAAATATTTCATTAAAATCAAATCAAAAAATGATTTTCAGTACCTATTGTCCCCCCTTACATTTGTAATGATTACATCACATGTTATCCAGACAAATAAGGATATTTTTAAAATACAAACTGACAAAGCATTGTCATATTTACTGAGGAATGTATTTCTAGTTCCCTATCTTCAACCAATAGCTTTCTTTCCAATCATACTTGATTACAATTAGAAGTACAAAATCTTTTTCAATCCAATGCTAAATTCTATTGTCAACACCAGATCCATCCCCCTTCTTTCAAATCTTCATTTCACATTCATATTTTTATCAGATCCTTATTGTATCCAATTCTCATCCTCTATAAGATCAAATCCTCATTTCGAACCTAAAGTATGTTTGATGAACCTTTTATTCCTAAAATCATATTATTAATATGACATAATTTCCTAATCAAATTGAAAATGATTACATGAAAAAAAACTTCAAACATCCAAAAAACTCCTCGATCTGTCATCATGATACTCAATGTCTTCAAACCATTCACATAATTTTTTGAAGTTAAATATAGGAGGACTTCATCCAAGTTCCATTAACTTTGGAAAATCTTCATCACATTAAAATAAATGTATTATTTATATTTCACTGAACATCATTATTTACCAATGATAATCATTTGACAATAAATACAATTCATACACATAGTGATCTCTATGGGGGAGGTCTTTTCGTGAGAACTTGTTCTCACACAAAACCAACTTAATGAAAATATTTATAGGGAAATAAATAAAATATTCAACACTTATATAATGTAATCCAATATACTTGAACCTCTAGATAGTAACAAAGTAATTTAGTTTAAAGTAAAAAGTAAAAACTTTAAAAATACACACCCATGTGAGAAATATGTCACAAACTGATAGAAAAATGGAAATATAAATATCATGAGATAGACTATCTCTTGAATCCCAATATATGACCACCTTATGTGGTCCAAACACCCCATATCCCTAACTCACCTGATGTCACGATTAACATATCCATCATCTTCAAAAAATATGACATGTGTTAGGTGAATCCCATGCATGGGTGAGTAAATAAATCCCTAGAAGAATTCCCTAAAAGGGTGAAAGGGGAGAAGTAAGAGATACATATAAAGAGAAATAATGTATATGGAACATGTTATGGTAAAAGTGTAAATCTCAAACAAATATTATAGAGAAAGTAAAATTGATCATACAAAAGGACCTTGAAATAGTGAGAAGATGAACATCAAGTCGGGTATTTGATTCCTATAGTAAGAGAGTATAATCATATAACCACAAAAAGAACGACATAAAAGGCACATGGATTTCACCACACATGTTAACCTCTATTGTATTTAGAGTACCTAAAACCCAAGGAGTGGGTCCCAACGAAGGATATATATATATATATATGCTCAGTTATGTATCCCAAACTATAATTTAGGGGATCTCCATCTCACATATGAACCTAATAAGATGAGTAACCAATAGTAAAAGTAAGTCCATCAATGATGACCAGAATTTCATGTGCCATACCTTAACACTCATGTCCATAGGATACAATCACCACACTTTGATATTATATTCTTTGGCCAGTATTTACTAACATGCACGATTTTAGGTCATGTCAAAAAAAGTTTCTTGGTTATAATGACCCATAATTTACATATAGATATTTATTCAACATTTATTAATATTCATTATATAAAATAACAAAAACTATGTCAGGAATATATAGGTTTAGTGTCATTAGAAACTAGGAAACATAACCAAATGTTTCATAAAACATCTACATTGTCGCCCGCTTATTTATTTATAACTAGACTCCTTTTTGACATATTATACCTAATATATTTATTCATGACCTAGGGAAAGTAAACATATAAAAGGGTGAGATCAAATGCTCAGTAAGGGTAAAAATGATAAATATCATTAATATCATAATCATAAGAACATAACATTTGAAAATCATATCTTGCATGTAAAAGATCATAATATCACGATATAGGATAAATCATAGTAGTGAAATGTAATACCAATATTTATAACATAAGACATGATATTTTGTGACATCCACACATAATCATAGAAAACCATTTCGTATTAGTCAAGGCTCATGTCCAAGACCATTATAGTAGATATAGTCTGTTACTAAACTGAGTTCACTCCTTGATCCAGCCTTATATTACTCAATCAGATTTACTTTTTGTTATAGTCATGTCTATATCATGATATATAAATCATTACCTAATGAATTGGATAGATATATGGGTCACACTCATCTCATAATTAAATGATTTTAAGTGTGCCAGAAAAAAATAAAAACAATCACAATAGAATAACACATGGAATAAAATGGGATTCTTAAACATAATTCCGTCATAATTTATATATAATAATGGATTTCCAAAATAAAACACAACAAAATCATAGTAATATTAGGTTTAAAAATATAAACCTATTTAAAGAGTGTCATCATAGATGGAAAATAATTTTGAGAAGACACTTAAAATTAATTCCTCATTAAAATATCCTTTCTTTTTCAAATGTTTTTCCATACTCAAAATCCCACACAATTTTAGATGAAATTATTTTTTGTGAAAATATCCTTTTATTATTTTATGGGAATATTCAAGTAAATAATTCATTATTAAAGTGTAAAAATATGTTCATGCTGTAAAAGTTAAAAAAACATTCTTCTCGTACTTTTGCCGAAAAATCCAAAGTACCTCAAATCGAATAATGAAAAAATATTCATTTCATACCATTTAATAAAAATTCACCAAAGGGTAAAATTAACTTTAAAAAATTTAATAATAATTGAAATAATATTTCATAATTAGGAAAAATTAATGTGTATGATAAAAATACTTATGTAAATACTTACGTATAAACAATATCTGATAATAATGGGATTGAAAAATTATCCATTAAATAAGGTCTTATATACTTAGTATGTATCAAAACCTCTTGTATAATGATTTAAATAATGTTAATGATTTATTATATAATAAAATTAATTTTTATAATAACATTTATGATCATATTTTTACTTATTTATTAGTAACATTTCATTGTTACTCGTTATTCGTGTTTTAACTACTTTGTATTCTTATGCATGTTTTGTCAGATTTGTTATTAGCCATTTTTTATTAGGGTTATATAATTAGAATAATGGTGTGAGTATAATATATATCATATTTATTCATTAAATTCATTTATATAACCATTATTTAATAAAGAATGTGTAGAATGAATCACATCGCACCTTGGAGATGATGATCTGTACATATGCACGAGCGACGATATAGTTACCATAATTGATGAATAGTATTGAAGTGAATAGTGTATAGTGTTTCAGAATCTATATAATTTTATATTAATCACATATATATTTATTAATTTCATTATCATTCCCATCCATGTAATTTGGTGGTGAAAAATGGATTACACATATATATTTATTAATTTCAGAATCTATACTTTAGTTATTTCTCTATAATTAAACAACTCATGAGGTGGATGTAGAATAATAAAGAGGTTTGAAAGAATCTGTAAATGATATTACCTATTCTTCAGCGTTACTCCTCTAAATATCCTCATAGAGCACTAGAGTTGGTCTTTGAAGAAGAAAAATACCTCTAGAATGTTTCTATGGAAATTTATAATTGACACGGGTAGGGGATGGGTGATCTTGAAGGATCAAAATGATGTTAATGTTTGAGGGAGGAAGTGCCCTTTTATAATTTTGGTCAATGGCATGTTTTGAAACCTCAAAAATATTAATCAATAATAAAATCAAACCAAGCATAAAAACCTCCAAAATGTCCCAATAATTAATATGAGATGTGATAGCGTTGTATTCTCATAAACTAATAAATTTTATACAAGTTTTTATGTCAATTTAATCATTATTATAATAATTAATACTTATTTATTCTATATAATTTTAAAGGAGGGTACCAAATATTTCAATATTAAAAGGGTGATATATTTATATCTATGAAGTCAATTAGAATATAAATGAATAATTTAGAACATTTTAGACCATATCATAATTATTATAAAATTTTAAAAATGTTTTATGATTTTTAAATAATTTAAGATAACCTTATTTTGAGAAAATATCAATAGTGTCAATTTTGACAATATCTATTTCATGAATTTTTAGTAATATAAAAATAAGTAGTGAACCTAGATAAAAATAAATTATTATACCAATAATGATTAAAGGTAATCTAGAAAATTAATTTGAAAAAATAATTATCACAAATAATATTAATTAAAATATTATTAATAAAATTTATTTAATCTCTTCTTTAATAAAATAATTACTACCTCAATTTGGTCTAATTATTTAATATACTTATTTGTTGAATAAAAATTCAAAATAAAATAATACAATTAAGATAAATAAATTATCTATCATAAGAATAATTTTATTTTAATTTATCTTCTTAAAATCATATATTAAAAATGATATACTCTTTTAAAATATGAATGCGAAAAATTTATCTACATTTTTAAATAATATAATATTAGTCTCATAATCCTTTCCAGAATCCACCAAAAGGTAAATAAATAGACCCTTGGATGATTTTGATCTACATATACTTAAAAAAAATTCATTTTTTTGGGTTTTTGATGGTTATTAATATTTTAATAAAAATTCATTTATTGATTTATCATCAAATAATTAATTTTTTCATTATCCAAGTATAAGTCTTTACGGTAATTATTTATTTCCAAGAAATTACAAATAAATTATCCTAATAAAGAAAAAAAATTATCTTCCCAATGAGTATTTAGAATCTAATTTATCTTATTTATAACATTATATTAAAAAAATGAATTATTAATGTTTCAATGAGACATATTTTAAATTTTTTTAAAAAAATAAATAAAATGTCCTAATCTCATCAAAGTGGGTTCCAATGGATACCATTTAGACCCAAATATGTTTTATTCAAAATTATAATCATCCAATTATATTAAGAAAAGTTTTTGGGTAATCTTATAATATTATTTATACCATAAATTGCTTGATTTACCCTTTTTCTCTGTTAATAAAATTTACCAAAGTTACTATTCATATTTCCCCAAAATAAAATAAATATTTTTATATAATTTAGAACTATTGTTTCAAAATATGGAATCCATTTTTCATAATTCAAAATAAATATTTTTTAGTAATTATTTTAAAATTAATTCAGTTGTTGTAATGAGAAAATGAGTTTTAAAAGTCAAAATATTGCAAAAGATTGTAGTGTTTTTACATCTGAATTTAATGTAAAATTATTTCCAATTACCTACATTATATTAAATGGTAAAAATATGTTATATTTATACTTTGAGACCATTCAATAATATAATTTACCCATATAAATTATTTTAATGAAAAAAGTTATTTTCAATTTAAATTTAGCATATTTTTACTATTCCTCAAACCATGAAAGATATCAGAAATATGTTAGAAATTCATCCAATGTAAATTTTTATATCCCACATAAAAATAAAATATTTTTTTCATATAAAAATTATAAATGTGTAAAAATATTAATTTAAAAGGGGTTCTTCATTCAAATTTGTAAAATGGACCTTAAAAAGAAGGTTTTTATACATCAAATACGATTTTATTCATACCCTATGACTAAAATATTCATTGGATGAATATAAATTTTTTTTATTACATATATAACATATATATGTATCATTAATTTCATTAAAAATATTAATTCACTCAAATATCTAATTGATTTGTATTTTTCATAAATAATGGATTGCCAATGCATTCATAATGTGTTTTCATAAGTTATCTAAAATTGTTCCCTGTAACCTGATGGCTAGGATATAATGGTAATTTTATAATAAGGTAATCTCATGGTTATTTTAAGCAGGAAATTTCATTCAAATCATGATAATAAAGAATAAAAATTATTTAAAGAAAATATTTTATAAAAAAACATCTAGGTGATACATTCTACCCCCTTTAAACCGAATTTCACCTACAAAATTTGTCACATGAAAAAAACAGATGGGGATACCTCTACCTCATCATGTACTCATGTTCCCATGTTTCTTATTCGAATTATTTGTTCCTTCATAATACTTTAACCAAGTGAGTGTTCTTGTTTCATAGAACTTATTCACTGCAATCCAGAATCTCTATCTGTTTTTCTTCATAAAAAAGATATTGCTCTAATAGTACAACTTTTGAGCTTAGTACATGTGAAGGATAAAGTATGTACATTCTCAAGAGAGATACACAGAACACATCATGAACTTAAAAGATATTTTATGGATGTGACCATCAGTAAGCTACCTTCCCAACATGATCTAGAAATTCAAAAGGACCAATATACCTAGGACTCAGCTTGCCCTTCTTTCCAAATCTCATTACTATATTCTATAGAGATATTCATAGAGACAAATTATCACCCAATTAAAGCATTTGGTTTTTTATTCGGTTTACATCATAATTTTTTTTCCAAATCTGAGCTAATGTTATGTGTCTTTGAATAGATCTGACATTTTATTCCATTTCATCAACAAGCTCAGGTCCTAATATCTTTCTTTCCCCAACTTCATCCCATCACATTGGAGTTATTCACTTATTTCCCTAGAGGGATTCATAAGCAACCATCTAAATGATGGAGTGAAAGCTATTATTTTAAGAATGTTCCACCATTGGTAGGTGTTGATCCCAACCACCATTGAAATCCAAATTACAAGATCTAGACATGTATTCCAGAGTTTGAATTGTCCTCTCAGACTGACCGTTAGTCTAAGGATGAAAAGAAGTGATAAAACATATATCTGTATCTGGATAATGCTAAAGACTTCTCTAGATCATCGAGGTAAAACTCATATCCCATTCATATACAATAGAATTTGGTACCCTATGAAATATTACCACTTCATTTACATATATTCTATAATGATGGAAAAAGAAATAAATCCTTTCTAATATAAATGAAGTGTGATGACTTCGTAAGGTGATCAACTATAACCCATATATCATTATGGCCTTTATATTTTTTGGGAAATCTGACAACAAAGTCAATTGTGATGTTTTCACATTTACATTTAGTTATGGATAATGGTTGTAACACCCCCTTAGACTTTTGTTTCTAATCCTTAACTTGCTGACAAACAATACACTGAGAGACATATTCGAGCACATATCTTTTCATACCATCCCAACAGAAATACTCTTTCAGGTCCATGTACATCTTTGTGATTCAAGGATTAATAGAGAATGAAGAACAATAAGCCCCGTCCAATAGATCCTTCTTTAATTATGTTATGGGATGAATACAACTGCAGTTCCTGAACTTTATTATTCCATCACAATCCATGTTGAATTTAGGAACATTTCTCACCTTCATATGTAAGTATACACCTTCCTTTTGCGCCTCCTTAGTATTCACATGTATATATGGATGACCATTCAATTTAGAAAGACATGATTTCTCCCATTACATTAAAATTTAAAGATTCATCCATTTAAAATCCATAAATATTGGATCTTTTTTTATCCACATCATGGATAATATATCATGTCCTTTTCGACTAATAACAGCTTCCACCTTGTTCGCTTTCCCTGGGTGGTAATGTATTGAGTAGTTATAGCCATTAATCAACTCCAAAAATCTTCCTTGGAACATATTCCACTCTTTTAGTGTGAAAATATACTTTAAAAATTTATGATCAGAATAAATATCACACCTTTCACCATAAAGATAATTCTCCCATATCTTTAATGAATAGAATACCATAATTAACTCCAAATTACAATTTGGGTAATTTTTCCAATGAATTTTCAACTTCTTTGAGGCATAAGATATCACCATATCATTTTTCAAGAGAAAAAATATTAGCCCCTTCATAGATGTATTATTGTTGATCACAATCCTTTCACCACTATAAGGCACTGTGAGTACTGGTGTACTGGCTAACCTTTTCTTTAGCTCTTTGAAATCCGCTTCACATTCCTCTATCCAAATGAACTTAACTCCTTTCTTAGTCATCATGGTTATTGGATTAGATAATATTGAAAAATCATTCAAATTTTTTTAATAATATCCATCCAAACAAAGAAAAAATTGAATCTTAGTTAACATTTTTTGGTACCATCCAACATTCAACTACTTATGTTTTTGATAGATCCATAGATATCCCTTCTATTGAGATTATGTGACCCAAAGAATGAAACATTCTGATGCCAAAATTCAAACTTTATAAATTTCCCATAAAGATTCCCTTTCTCATGGTCTTTAGTACAATTCTTATGTGGTCTTCATGTTCTTCCATTCTATTCAAATAGACAATAATATCAACTATAATGAGTACCAAAAATTGATCAAGATAATCTCTAAAGACTCTATTCATTATATCCATGAAGATAGCGGGGGTATTAGTAAGACCAAAAGGAATCACTATAGAATTATAGTGTCTATACCTTTTATAGAATGTCGTCTTCAGTATATCATATTTTTTTACCCTTAATTGATTATATCTTGAATGAAGATCAATCTTGGAAAATTATTGATCTCCTCATAGTTAGTCAAATAAGTCATCATTGTTTGGAAGAGGATATTTGTTCATGATAGTGATCTTGTTATGTTCTTCATTATCAATACAGAGTCTCGTAGATCCATATTTCTTCTTAATAGAAATTATAGGTGCTACCCAAGATGACACAATATGGAATATGAATCCCTTATCAAAATTTTCTAGGATTTTTATCTTTAATTCATGTAACTCAATTGGGTCCATTCTATAAGGTGTATTTGAAATATTAATAACACCCTGTATGAGTTCTATTGAAAACTCAACATCATGGTTTGGTGGAGGACATGAAAATTAATCTAGAAATACATCATAAAACTATTAGTCAATGGGTATATTCTAAATTGTGAGTTTATACCTAACCATTAGATATAAATAACATTCATTTATAGGAATCAAGACCTATAAAATGTAATAAATTTCTACTATAAGGTTATATTAATCCTTGCATCGATAAATGATCATAGATTGATCTGGAATATGAAATATTTCTTCCCTTACATAAAAAATAATATGAGATATATATAAAAAAGGCAATAAATTCTATGAATCACATCAAATTCCACTATAGGAAGTACCATAAGATTTTCAAAAAGAACATTCCCCCAAACTTCAACTAGAGAAGAATTAAAAACATTTGATGTGACCGTTGTGCCATTAGGAGTTGTCATAACTAACTCAATATGAAATTGTTGAGTAAATAAAAAGATAAACTTAAAAAAAATCAGAAATAAAAGATAGGGTGGATCCATAATAAAATAAAACATTTTCTACTTTAGAGTGGGTAGTAAGTGTATCTTTCACAACTTCATTACTGTACATTAAGTCAATTATAATGATTGCATGTGACTTTACTTTGTCTTTTCCCTTATGAGCGTGTTGATGTCGATCGTCATCAATAACCCTTGGATTAGGGAATCAATTATCATTATTCTACATTTCCTTGATCATGTAACATTGAGGTGTAGAAGCTTCATTCTGTGAAGACTTTTATTTGTTCACATCATTAGAAATATTTTTCTCATTACATAGGAATTCAACTGCTCGATGACCTTCTTTTCAACACATAAAAAATTTAACAGTACCTTTAAGACAATACCCTCCATGTTTCTTTCCACACATTGAGCATAAGAGAAAACTCATCTTCTTTTCAGTGTGGTCTTTCTATTTTCCTTTGAATACCTTTTTTCTCTTATTATCAAACCCATATGACTGATGGGTTACTCTAATCTCCATCTCAAACTTTAGAGAACATCAAATAATTTCCTTGAAGTTATTGAAGTCCCTTATGGAAAATACTCTTCAGAGACATGGGTTTCATCCATAAAAGAATCAATTAATTTTACTCTCAGGTTGTATAATAACTCCAGAAGTGTACCTAGCATGTCTTGTAAAATTTTCTTCGTAGGTACCAACATATTCATCATAATTTTTCTTAAGTTCAAATAACTCCTCTATCTTTTTTCAAATAATAATAAGAAAGTACTTATTGAAAAATAAGTTATTGATCTCGTCCTATTCCATATACTCAATTTCATCTCTTTATCTTGTATTCTTGATAAGATTCCACCATTGATCAGATTCACCTTCCATATGATATTATACAAAGATAAATTTATTATGTTTATAACATTTTATAATTGAAACTATCTTTTTAGTGTTACCAATTCATTTTTCATCAACAAATGGATCTGACGGCCCGCTGAATAAAGGTAGACGTTTCCTCAAGAAGGATTCAACATAATGTTTCTCTCTCTTTTGCTCGTATGGAAGTATGTCATGATTAATATCTTGAGAATGTTGTGTGAGAATGGCTACAAGTTTTTTCATTCCTTCTCCCATAACATTTGGTTTCTCATGGGGGAAATAATTTCATTTCTCATCGCATTCAACATTAATTTGGTTCCTTCGGGTTCAAGCCATTAACTAAAACAAAGAATAAAAGTGTGAGAAACACTAATCATAACGGAAAACTACATAATTAATGTATAAAATTTCAATTTATTACACATTAGGTTTTATCCTAGGTTATTCATGAACATTTATATGACACTAGTATAGGATTGTAACCTAAACTTGGTCACATCCTTAGGGTTCTTACTGAGGTTCTCTAATCCTAGTTTCCAAAGGTTAACAATACATTTTCTCTAATACCAACGATAAAGGACCATACATTATATATATTTAATACTTTAACATTGAATAATATTAATTAAATAACATAAAAAACCATTCTCAGACCATATAGGTTTACTATCTTCAGAATCATGGAAACATAAACTACTGGTTCATAAAACATTCCACAATGTCTCCGACTTATTCTGTCAAAACTAGAATCTTTCATGACATATCTTACTTAATAACCCTATTCATTACATGGGGAAAAGAAACATATGAAAGGGTGAGTTTAAATTATCAGTAAGGGTAAAAAAGGAAAATACCAATCATATTATAATCATAAGAACATAACAATTGAAAATATTATCATGCATGTAAAAGATCATAATATACAGTCTTGGGATAAATCATAAAAGTGAAATGTAATTTCAATATTCATAACATAATACATGAAATTTTATTTCAGACACACATAGGTATTTAAATTCATTTCATATTATTCAAGGCTCATTTCCAAGACCATTATAGCAGACAAAGTCCATTATTGAACCTAGTTCACTCTTCATTCTTGCCATGTATTACTAAACCATATTTAGTTTTTGTTCTATTCATGTCTATCTCATGAGATATAAATCTTTAACTAGTTAATTGGAAGGACATATATGTCCCACCAATCTCAAAATGAAACCATTATTACAAGTTCGACAAAAATATACAAACATTAACCGTAGTGTAACCCATGAAATAAAATGGGTGTCCTATATATCATTCCATCATAAATTATATAAAGAGAGTGGATTTCTTAAATAAAACACAATTAAATCATATTAATAATAATATTGTAAATATAACCCTATTTAAAGAGTGTTTTCTTATATGGAAATTTATTTTGAGAAAACACCTGAAATTAATTCCTGAGGAAAATATCATATCTTCTTCAAAAACACTTTTTTTCTTCAAAATGAACCACAATTTTAGAAGAAATAATTATATGTGAAAATAACCTTGTTATATTATAGGTGAGTGATCACTTAAATAAGTCATTATGAAAGAGTACAGATCTATTTTTTCCATACAAGTTAAAAAAACATTATTCTTGTACTTTTTCATGAAAAGTCAAAAAGTACGTCAAATCGAATAATGAAAAAAGGTTCCTTTCAAAACATTTAATAAAAATTCACCAAATAGTAAAATTAACATTAATTTTTTTATAATAATTGATATAATGTTACATAATTATGAAACATGTGTGTGGATGTTAAATATACCCCAGTAAATACTTACGTATAGACAATCTTGGATAATAATGATATTGAAAAATTATCCCTTACATTAGGTATGATATGATTTTTATGTATACAAAACTTCTTTATAATGATTTAAATAATGTTACTGATTTATTAAATAATCATAATAATTTTTATGATAACATTTATGATCATATTTTAATCCTCTTGTTAGTAACATTTCATTATTACTTGTTATTCGGGTATTAACTGCTTTATGTTCTTATGCACGTTTTGTCGGATATGTTCTAATTCCTATTTTTTGGTTATATTTATATCATTTACATAATGGTATGAGTATAATATATATCATATTTATTTATTCAATTCATTTATATAATCGTGATTTAAGGAAGATCATGTAGAATAATCACATCCCACTGTGGAGATGGTAGGCCGTACGTACGAACGAGTGACGATATTGTTCACATAATTATTGAATGGTTTGAAATTATACTATGAATAGTATATAAGAATAAAAATATATATTAATCATATATATATATATAAACACATATATATTTATTCATTCCATCATTATTCCCATCCATGTAAGGTGGTGGTGAAAAATATAATACTCCACGACATTGAGACTTTAAGTCGTACGTACACATGTGTGGTGATTTAATTTTCCATAGGATGGGTAGAAGGGGTACTATGCTTTTATTATAATAATAACCACTCTATGTATAATTAATCATGGATTTATTACATTATAATGAAACAACTAATGAGGTGTAAATATAATAAGAAATAATTTTTAATGAATCGGTAAATGATATATCATCTTCCTCGACATTCCGCCTTTAAATCTCATCATAGAGTACAATAGTTGATTTTTAATATAACCAGGAAAAATGTAATGTTTCACAGGAAGTTGAGAAGGGAAACGGTCAGGGGATGGTCGAGCTTGAAGTATCAAAATAAAGTGAAGAGTTGAGGGAGAAAGTTCCCTTTTATAATTGAGGTGAGGGGCACATTTGGGAACCTCCAAAATATTAATTTACAATAAAATTAAAACCCAAATAAAAACCAAAAAATGTAATAATTTATAGTATGATATGAGATAAAGTTGTAATATCATAAACCAATAAATTTTAGACAAGTTTCTATATCAATTTAAGCATTATCGTTTTAATAAACACTTAGTTATTCTAATTAATTTTTAAATAGTGTAAGTGATATTTCATTTTTAAAAGGATGAACTATTAAGTTATTTGTAGTCAATTAGACCATAAATGAATAATTTAAAACATTTTAAACCATATAAAAATTAATATATAATTTTAAAAATGTTTTATTATTTTTAAATATTTCATGAAAACCTTATTTTGACAAAATATCAATAGTGTCAATTTTGAAACGATTAATTTCATGGATTTTTAAAAAGATAAAATTAAGATGTGAACCAAGATCCAAAAATTTTATTATATCCCTAAGAGGTAAATGTAATAAAAAAAATTAATTTTACATAATAATTATCCCAAATTATATTTATTAAAATATTTTTTATTTCATTTACTTGATCTCTTCATTGATAAAATAATTACTAACTCAATTTAGTTTAATTATTTAATATACTTAATTATTTAATAAAAATTAAAAATAAAATAATATTATGAAGTTACATCCATGATATTTATGATGAATACTCGTAGTTGAAATTATCTTTTGAAAGACTCAACTTTGAAAATGTTATACTCTTTTAAAACACGAATGTGACAAAATTATACCCACTTTAAATAAAATAATATAACTGTCATAATCTATTATATAAGCCTCTAAATGATCAATAAGTAGAACCTTAGATGGTTATTGTCAATATATACTTGACCAATAAGGTTTTTTCATGTGTTTGGACCATTTTATTGTTATTAATATTTTAATTAAAATTGTTTTATTGATTTATCATCAATTAATTAAGTTTTTCATCATCAAAGTAAAAGTCTATAAGGTAATTATTTATTTTCTAAAAGTTAAAAAAATCATGATAAACAAAAAAAATATATCTTCCAAATGAGTATTTATAATTGTATTTATTTTCTATGTAACCTTAAGTTAAAAATAATTTCATTATTAATTTTTGAGTGAGACATATTTCACTTTTGTTTAAATAAATTAAATTAAATGTCCTAATCTCGTCCAAGTGGGTTGAAATGGATACCATTTCGATCCACTAAAAAATATTTTACATTTTCCAATAGGGACATATCTGTTGGTAAAAGCACATTTTCTGTTGGTAAAACGTTTTACCAACATATATGTCCCTGTCACTAAACCGTTGGTAAAAACTCTGTCGCTAAATGTTATTGCGACAGATAAAATAGTTCTGTTGCTATTACAATAACACCAACAGATAATATATATGTTGGTCAAAATTTTTAGCAACAAAAATTTATTTGTCGGAAATATTATTATCAAAATTTATATTTTCATCTATAATATTATTTGTCATTAAAATATTATATTATATATATTAGTATAATTATATATAATATATTTATTATATAATAATAATAAAATTAACTTATATGAAACTCAAAAAAACTGAGGGATTATTTAAAAAAACATGTTTAAACATCATTTAAAAACATAACATAAAAATAACAAATCAATTATTATAAAATCATGTTCAAAAAACTCCATGCTTACAAAATCATATGAACCAACCCCACACAAAAGAACTATCAATAGACTGTCACAACATAGCTCCATCACCACAAAATCTCCCCCAATAATAGACCAAATAAATATCCAAGAAACCCAACACCACAAAAGCTGGAATGGCCAAATCTATGTTCCTTGCAGCATCGCAAGTAGCAGTAACCCTAAAGATGCAACATACCAAAACTAGTGAAGCCAGCAGTAGAACAAGGCCACCCATTTGACAAAGACTGTTGTCGATGTTCCCTCGCCGAGCATAGAAAAATAGTCTACCTCCAACAAGTTGAGACTAGAATATCACCACCGAACACATCCTATTGAAAAAAATATGGAAAATGGAGAATTAAACCAATAGAAAAATAAGAGATAGTAACACAAATTAACAACAATAGAGGGAAGTTCAATACCTGAGCTAGCCATAGGGCAGATCAACCCCAAAAATGGATTGCAACCCCTATAATAGATCCACCACCTGCAAGATTATGAAATTGGAACATAAACCATGAAATAACATTCAAACCATGCAATTCAGATCACTATAGCATGATAGGAGAAAAGAGGAACACAAACAACAAGGAAAGAAAAACCAAAAATCGAGAATAGATGGATGAAAACCACAAAATGTTAAGACAAGATTCTGTTAGGAAAGAAATGACTTAAAGATGGCCCCTTATTAATTTATAATTAGTGGAATTACAAGATAGAAGCCTCTTTTAGATAACTGATTCTTTATAAAGCCAACATGATTTAAAGCAGGAGGGGGAGTTCATGTTGTCTAACATATTTGGAAGCAATTATTTGAAGCTGCATCAATACAATATTCCTTAACTTAACACAAATAAATCAAACATAGAATAAAAAATAACAATACCAGGATCGATGTACTCAAAACCCATTCAAAAGTAAAAGTGAAAATCAAACATATCTTCACTCATGATATGTACTAAATACTGTAATACAAAGAATATAAAAATTTTATAAAACAGGTGACCTGAAATATTAGTTCACATACAACATAATAATACATAAGAATTAAGGATTTTACTAAATAAAATAGAATGGAATATTATCTAAAAGGAAACAACTTTGAATATAACACATTCTATATACATGACTATCAATAATTGACCAATTTAAAGTCATATTACACACCAATACCAGAGTGATCAAGATGAAATACGGACTTTTGAAATTATTTTGTTGATAATCCAACCATCTTCACCCTCCAACATGATTATATTGACTCGATTATTTTAAACATGTGTTTTTTCATTTCCAAAAAACATGAAGAAACATATAGAGATTAAATTCCACTCCCAATCAATATTCCCAGAAAATATTTAATAAGCATAAAAAAAGCTTTATCCACATGCAAAGAATCCATTTTTATTATTATTAATGACAAATCCAAAATCAAAAAGGATGACAATGAAATCCATAGTTTTCCCTTTAACACATACCCAATAAATGATGGCAACTTGAGGATTTGAAGATAAGACCATGTACCCAATAATTTATCTCAATATTTTTTGTATAGGAATAGAGAATCAAAACTGAAACTGAATTGCAGGGGAATGGCTAAGGTCATAAACGTGGGAAGCCATGGACTTGTACATGGGTGGCAGACCACAGCTAAATATCTAGATATCAGGCGTAAGAGTGGGGAAATGGTCCTGGGTCATCTTCTTCGATAAAAACCCCACCCTATCATTCCAATCATCTGGGGGATGATTTAAAAAATAAAATATGTTGAACCTAGCAGGATAGTTCTTAGAAATACCATCCATATCTTCCTTTAAAAGGATCTCCTCAGATGTGAAATTGGAATATATAAGACGCACATTGGTTTTGTCATTCAGGTTTTCTAATATTTCCCTCCCAAACTGAAACATTGGGGTAATCCCAGAACCACCAACAGGCATACCAAAGGCTCTAACTTGGCCAGGATGGTACTCAAAGTGCCCCTTGAGTCCCTTTACAACAAGACTGATACTCACCTGCGTCTCTTCAAAAAGGTGATACATTCTTCTATGTGGATACATCTTTATAACAAGTTAAAAATATCCAACATCTAAATCCAAAGTTGCAGCAGTATGTGGTTTATAACCTCTTCACCCTTGCTATCTTTTCCTCTATAGCTTATAAGTTTCCCAATTGGAAGACCTAAAACCGATGTAGGAGTTGGAAGTAGAAATATGAACTTCACTGCATTATATCTTAGTTGTCTATGCTAGGAAACTTTAAAGTATTTAATGTTATAAGGATTCAAGAAGCCTTTATATTTCATTGATGAATAAATATAAGCAGTAGCAGCTCCGATGGTGACAAGATCCACCACAACACTGGTGATCTGTATTTCAGTAGCCCCTAAAAATGTCTATGTGAATTTGAAGAATCGTGGAAAACTAAGGATTAATCTCTTGGATTACAATGCATTATGAGGATTCTAACTCACCTGGACCCACCTCCCTTTCAAAAAACCTTTATCCACATGCAATATGAGTTGAGAATCATGAATACTTATCATAATAATAAGTTTTATACATAGTTTTCAATTTCATAAGATTAAAAAACACGTGATCAAGTAAATTATAGAATTAAATGAGAATATAACACTTGAATTCCCATAAAAGTTCAATTAATAATCAAAAGGAAACACACAATCTCAATATTAAATATACAAATCCCAATATGAACAAAAAAACATATAAAAATTAAAATATGAAATATGCATAAGTATTTCATGAGGTTTTCACGAATGGTTGTAAGAAGCAATACTAAAAATCAGTGAGTAAGTGGTTTGGATCCCTAAGAATACAATCAATTTATTAGTGTTTATATTTGTCTTCTCTTACACACAAATACAATAATTTCAACAAGGAAAATATAACCAAGGAAGAGTATAACCTTATTATTCAAGGTATAAAAAATCTACAATACATGAGCCTTCGTTTGATATCACTTAGTCAAATAAATTACAACTACTATATATATTGTTATATATAAATCGATTTAGGGACTTCATTTGTTGCTAGAGTTGATTATGGCTTCATATAGAGTTGGTTGGGGAATGATTGAGGCACAAAAATTGAAGCAATAAAGCATTTCAACTGTACTCCAACCTAAAGGGCCACTATGGGTCTCCAATATAACATAAGATTAAGAAGCCTCATTTTATAATTAAATACTCCAACCATAGTTTTTCTACATCTATGCATTTACAGGTAGTCTACGGCCCATTACCTTGTAGGATACACTTGAATGTGCTGATAGTGCTTCAATTGAGAAAATATGATTGGTACATGTAACATGAGTTGAGGTACTGAAGTTACAATGAACAATATTAAGATAAAGTATTAATTAAAATCAATAGTGCTATAATAAATTTCAAAGTGTTTTCAAACAATACCCTCTGCAGATATATCTATTATAAGTAGTTATTCAGTCTAGGAGGCCTACTTGAATATTATATCATATCTAAAACTAATAAGACCAGTAATAAAACGTAATCATATAAAAATGTAAAGACCAAAACATTGAGGGGATAAAAAAATACAACCAAATAAATGAAACTTAAGAACAATGGCGAATTGAGAATGAAACCCTTGATTCATTCCCATGAGAAGACTGGAATTAACCCAAAAATACCATAGCCAAAAACACAAATAGTGGTTTAGAGAAAACAATTAAATCTGTACGCTACAAATTTAAATTGAAAAACTACTACTACATGAATGTATGAAGCAAATCTATAGTATTTTCTATAGTTGAGATTAAGTAAATGAAACAAAAAAATGTGATGCACTAAAATACCTTTGGAAGGATTCCAAGGTGTGACCCTAGAGGCAGGCCAGTGAAGACGTGATGCCATAGGAAGGATCTCAGAGAGGCAGGGATGTTGGTGTTGATGGAGTATTGGAAATGGAGTTATTGAAGGGAACTGTGGCGATAAAGGGGTCTGGGGGGGGGGTGAGATGATTGTGAGGTCAGGAGGATCAATGATGGATTTGGGGGGAGATGGTGGCACAATGCTGCGAAGTCGAGGGAAGCAACAAGGTCGAGGGTGGTGGCGATGGCAGGGCAACGATAGTGGGTCAGCGGTGGATCAGGGGAGTGGCGGTGGAAAGGTAGGTGAGTGGCGCTGTGAATGGGAGCGCTAGGGCAGAGTGGGATTGGGGAGGGGTGAGGGCGTGAGTTTTTTCTTTGTTTTTTCTTTTCTTTTGTTTTTTTGACCCATAATAGGATTAATAAACATAATATAATTTTCTATGTAATAAAAATTCAATATTTCTAAAAACTTTAGATATAATCTCAAATTATAAATCAATTATATTTATTTTATACTATTCATCATCTTTTAATTAAATATAATTTAATTATTATTACTTTAACTAAAAATATATGCATCTATTTTTATTGTAAAATGATTTGTTAATACTAAATAATTAATAAATATATAAACAATTATTGATAAAATATTTTTGACTATTGAATAATTTATTGTAATTCATTTTTTGAAGACAAGGATTTGTTAGAAATAATAATTAATTACAATGGATTTATTTGTTAGAATTTTTTTAATAGTTATGATATAAACACATATTTAATTGTTAGTAAATTATTTATTGGTATTATGAAATTAATACCAACAGATGTATTTTCTTGAAAAATAATTTTTGGTATATATAATTATCACTGACAAAAGTTAATATCTGTGGGAATTACTCAATTTTACCAATAATTTTGTTATCTGTCACTAAATTTTTGTTGGTATAAATAACTTTTTTTGTAGCGATCCAAGTATGTTTTAGGGAAAATTATAATCATCCAATTATATTAAGGCAAATGTTTATGTAATTTTATAATATTATATTTACCATTAATTACCCAATTTACCCTTTTTTGTCTTAATAAAATTTATTGATGTTTAAATTCATATATGCCAAAAAAATAAATATATTTAAATAATTTTGACCTACTGATTCAAAATATGGAATCCATTTTTCAAAATTTCAAACAAGAAAGTTTTAGAAATAAATTAAAAATTAATCCCATTTTTGAAAAGAGAAAATATTTTTTAAAAGATAAAATATAGAAAAAGATTGAAATGTTTTTACATATGAATTTAATGTTAAATTAATTACAAAAACCTAAATTTTATTAAATGGTAAAATTATATTCTATTTATAATTTAAAACTATTATATAATATAATTTATCTGTATAAATTATTTCAATGAGAAAATATATTTTCAATTAAAATTTAGCATATTTTTACTATTCATCAAAACATTAAAGTTATCAGAAAAATATTATAAATTCATCCAATGTAAATTTTTATTTCCTTATTTAAAATAAAATTTTTATGTTATAATATAAAAGTTATTGATGTGTCAAAATCTTTGTTTAAAAGGGGTTCCCCATTCAAAGGTGGAAAATTAATATTTTAAAAAAATATGGTTTTATACATCAAATAGGATTTTATTCATACCCTATGACTAAAATATCCTTTGTATGAATATAAAAAATATTTTATTAAGTATTTAAAATATATATCTCATTAATTTCATTAATAAATTAATTCACTCAAATATCTAATTGATTTTTTTCATAAATAATTTGTAGTCAATAAATTCACAATGCATTTTCATAAGTTAGTTATAAATATTCTAGATGACGAAACAAACAATCTATAATGGTAATTTTTTAATAAGTGCGTCTCACAGTTTTTTTAAACTCATTATAACATGAATGGAAAGCTACTTAAGAATAATTTTTTTAAAGAAAATATTTCATAAAAAAAATATGGGTGTTACATTGGTGGGGAAAGATCTTATCTACATCATGAATCCAAAGCTACATCAAACCATGTCTCTTCAATGTGTCTCGTAGTCTAGGGGCCACTAATTCTAGGTAAGGATCCCATACCTTGGTTGGATATGAGGGTCCTACTGTGATAGTCACCAAGGAACGCCCCTACCCAGCCTGGTTAGTGGGTTACGCTTGATTAAGTCATCGGGTAATACCACTGGCAATTCATACTAGATGGAATGCCGAGTGAGTCTTTAGGGAACTCCATTTTCTAGCCCTACTAGTGGGTTACACCTATACGATTCCCTTAGGGAGTCTCACTACCCATCCCTACTAGAGGGTAAGCCTGAAATTGTCATCAGGGAATACCACTACCCAGCCCTGCTAGAGGGTATGGTCAGAATGTCTAGGAACTCAACTTCCTAGTCCTACTAGATAGTAACTTCGAAAAATCATTAGGGAATGCCAATGGCCATTCTTACTGGTGGGTAATCATAGTACTATCTTTCGGGAACTCCAATTCCCATCCCTTGTAGTGGGTTACACCCAAAACTACATTGATGATTCTATATGATCCCTAACATCATTAGGTGCCACCTTAGTACATGAAAAACCCTATAACATTTCACATAATATCTCAAAATATACTTCCTAAGGCACCATCATGTTCTATGCAGAAAAAAGTTTTATAGGATACCCGCAGGCTAAAATAATAGTTTAAACAAAGTATATACATTGATTTGATGATAGATCAGAAGTGATCAAGGTGAGCACGGTGTGTGAGCGGACCAACACAGTTAATGGTCCTTCTCCACAGCCTGGCTGTGTCCATGTCCGACACATGGATACAACCCATATAGTAGAACACACTATGTAGGTGGAGTACATATCATGTACTAACCAACTGGGACTGGGGGCATGCCATATGGTCATGTCTATGTACTCAGAACCCATGTTCGGGTAATCTGGTACACTGCATGTTGCTCCACCCTAGATTTCACTTATTTTGTCAACATATGACTGTGTATTTAGATCTTGGTGTTTCTCTAGTCATGTTACCCATAACATGGATCACAAATATAGAAATTAGGTACATGATGTGTCAAGGTAATACATCATCATCCCATCCTTAATGTTTTTAAAACCCTAGCACCACTGCCGGAAAGGGAAACATACCTTATTTTCATTATTATACACGAACTATATACTATTGTTTTCTAGAAACATTATATTTTTAAAATATAATATCTATCTTCAAATACATTCAATCCTCCATTGATCCTGTCTTATTTACTCCCATATATCATGGATCTAACCATGATTCACACTTATTGGCCATCATTCACCAAAAATTGGCATTGTTCATTGGGGGGGGGGGGGGGGGTTGATCGTTTGTTTAACATTCCACCACTCATTCATCATTTGAGTTCATTATCTCAAACTAGTTAATCTATCATCCTTTAGTCATGAAGATTCTAGATATATGATTACCTAAAAATTTTCATTATTTCGTCGATATACAATGAATTCAGGGGTCTCATGGGGATCAATTCACCTGGAATCTATTGAATTGAGAACCATGGGATTTTAACAGAAAAGAATGTGAATAATGTGGTATAAAAGAAACAAAAAATAGTTCTAAAGGTTGTAGTCCATGAGTTCATTGATAATGAATTAGAATAGGTATTCCTGGATAGAAAAAATTTATTAAGAAAAAAAAATATTCAATTTGAGTACATTTTCACATGAAAAGGATACGGGGTGGGGCATAGATCTAAGAGTTATTATCAATCTAAGGAAAATTGTAATCCAAATACATAAAACACAAAAATACAATCCCTTACTTAGTTATTGTTAAATCTTTGTTGAAGAACTCTATTGACAATGAGTTCAATAGGATCCACTATGTTCATTACTTTTTGATTCATGTTGATCCAAGGATTCATCATCATCCATATCAATTCTTCAAAGGAAGGAGTGGATGATTAATTCAACTATAATGGTGAAAAGATGTGATAATACTAGCCAAATTCCCTTAGTGATATATTTATAAATAAAATTAGGCTAAAATAAATAAATAAATTAATTCTCTTAAACACACCTCCAACAATAGAAGAGTCTGAACGTCCCATGATAACATATTTTATAACATTCCTATGGAGAAAACAAGTTTCAAACCCAACCTCAGCCTCAAATTTCCAATCTAATCAATAGTTTTTTTGAGTTATACTATTTTCATTAATTAACCGCACATTCACAATATAAAATATATTTATGGTTTTTATAAAATTAATTACAGGGACACCGGGTCTTGTAATCAGACGTTTTCTCAGCGCTTAACATCAGAAATATATATAGAAATATTTAAAAGTATTATAATAGAAATTTAGTTCTCTAAAAAATTTATGAAAACATGTCATCAAAACAATTCATGTTTATCAAAATGTCTTATAAAATAGGTTAAAATAATTATAATAAAAATATTTTGAAAAAATTATTATAATTAACTTATGAAACTATGATTCAATTATCATATGATTATTATTCATGTGGAAAAAATTGATAATACAAATAGGTATTTATGTTAAGTGGATTCTTGAACCCAATTCCTTTTTTAGGTTATCTAAATGATCATAGTATGAATGTTCATATTATGTACTCCAATATTTTTCCCTTTTCTTGTGGGGATATACATGTTTCTAACATGTCAAAAAAATTATATTATTTTTTTCAAGGTGAAATAAATTTTAATAACATCAGATTTTACTCCACTTGAAATGATTTTTATCTACCGATGAAAAATGATGTTTTATATCCATGTATGATTTATATTGTTCATTAATAATCCAATTGGTTTATTCATGAATGTATGATTGATGAAAACTGTATGAATATCATTCTATTTCTTGGTCTTATTTCATAAACATTATTGTTATATGTTCTACGTGTCATGCATAATTACGATAATTTATGATGTGATAGGTGGGATTGGAATTATATATCCCTCCCATAAAATGGGTAATGTAAATTATTGAATGAGATTATGTGAAATATTCATGAACATGACGTTGGATTTTTTCACAATAACTATGTTATGATTTATCCACATATGTTTTGTTCGAACATGATGCTAGATTTTGTCACAACTAGGTGTCATGTTTGGACATTAAGACATTATGCTTTAATGAATTTCCACATTCCATACCATTGAAAAATTATTACCTTTTGGTTATGATGATGATCCAAATCTTATGATATGATTATTCTCACACATGTCCTTTTAATTAATGTCTTTCATTCAACCCATGTTATATATCACCTTATTGGGATTTTTTCTCACCCAATTTCTTTATGTATATCCTCATGTGACTACATGTACAAAAGATAAATTGAGGGACACTAAGAGGATAGAAAATTAGGAATTAAATAATGTTTTATTTTTGTTATTTAAAATTGACGTTTGATCAAAATTTATCAACACACTAAAACTTTGAATCCTAGATTTTATCTTTATTATGTTTTTTACATTAAAAATTATATCATAGTTATGTAATGAATAATTAAGGTTAGACAAGTTTGTATTAGTGAACGGTTTAGTTAATTAATGAATTAAGAATATAAAAAATTAGTGGAAAACATAAGGATAGGTCTATGTAATGATAAACATCATATGTTTTGGTAAAGTATATTATTTTGTGGTTACCAAAAAATAAAATCCCTATATCAATAATAAAATTGGATGTTGATCTAGAACATATGTACCATGGAATGATAACCCCCAAAAAGTGTGTTGGGATAAAGTTGATCAGGAACATGTACAAGACAATATATCTTTATGCACACCTAGTTTGACACTCCCCAGGGCAATTCTTTAGTTTATCACAAACATTATTACAAACCATTATGAGTTATATATAGCAACTACAATTATTTCATTTTAAGTAATGAACAATATTAATGTATATGATTATAAAAACATTGTTTATATAAAATATTAATCCTAGGGAACCCATAAGATATTCCTTTATAATTTATTGATTAAAAGAATAAATTATTTTTTCATTATTTTTTGACTTATGATCAAACCATTTATATTTTAGAAAATGGAGCGAACCTAGTGAAACCAATCTAATAACCCATGTGATGTACATTTAAATGATAACTCAAATTTCACTTCCAATGTAATGGAATTCGGAGTTAAAACCATCATGGAGATTCTTACACAGTAGTCTTAGGCTATAAAAAATAACCTGAACAATGTAAAGCATCGACCTTCACCAAAGAAGGCAAAACTAGCCATCAAATCCTTTATTCAATAAAGAATACTAAAGTTTAGTGTATTTTACGATCCACTTATTACAAAGAGATGGTCAAATAAAAATATAATTTTTTTGTTCTCTATTATTCTGAGAAAGATATAGTTAATATTCTCATTTATTATTTAGATATTGGTTTGTATCAATGGTGGTTAATGATAAATATTACTAAGTTGATTGATGAAATTGAAAAAAATTAGTGGGTTTTCTTTAAGTATTTATTTCATAAAAGTTATTTCCCTGAAAATCTTCAAAAAAATATTGAGAGGGAGTTCCTAGAGCTTATAAAAAAAGATAAAGAATATCTATATTTTTATAATGAAAATTTTACAAGTCTTATAATTTACACAAATTTTTTTTATAAAAAATGTTTGAAATGTCGATAGATTATTTAGTGTCCTAAAAATAAACCTCTAGAATGGTTTATCTATCAAAGAAATTTTGAATTATAAAGAGGTCGTTTATAGTTTTTCAAAGTAGAGATGTATTTTAGAGATTGTTCTCAGGGATATGGAGATAATAAATGAATTATGGAGTTTGAATCTAGAGGATCTAATGAAAAAAGTGGAATGAAGGATCATCTATTTAAATTCCATAACTGTGGTAAGAAACTTCATTGGAACTACATCAATGGGAAATGGATATCCTAAATTTTTTGGATAGAAGGCCACAAAGATAACTTATATTAAAGAGGCATGAATAAGTAGGCCAATTAGATGGTGAAATGGATGGAGTCACCCTTGTTTCATTACTTTAACTATAAATATAAAGGAAAATATTCAATCCATTACACAAAACCATGAGTCTATGAGGGTTCTCAGAATCAAAAACCATCAAATACTAAATGTAATGGGGAAGAATATTCCATCACCACTTTTGAGGTTGATCATGAAAATGAATTCATACATAATACACATTATATTGACTCAAGAGTAGCAATAGTTTTATTTAATTCTTATTTTATACATTACATTGTATCATGAAAGTTTTCTAGAACATTTGGATCACAACCTTGATACCTTGATTCATATATATCTATAAAACCATATATTTAGGTGATCAATGAAACCCATGTTTAGAACTCATAACATGTTAGATCCTGTTGAAATATTCTTCTGGAAAATATCATAATCATATCCTTAGTGTAATTTTATGTTTTATTATATATGTATTCACTCTCATCATGTAGTGTGCACATCAATAGTAAAAAAAAGAAATATCATTCAATATTTATAATTATCCCTTATCCAATAAAAATTATAGGAAGATCATGAATATCCTTTAGAAAATCATTCTATGTTTTAGGTGATGATAACTTGTGATGATGCATAAAATTCCCAAGTGGTATAGTTGACGTAATGTACCAATAATGAGTAAATTCCCATTTTGAGGAAGTATAGTGACATAATTATTGAAGTGTTAGCTAGAATTCCACAAACTTGGAGGTAGATTTCCTAATAAACCTTATACCATTTGTAAATCCTATCTCAAAATTCCACTATAGGATGGATCTAATCTCACTAGATTATTTGAAAAATATGTGTTAAGAGAATTTGGAAAAAGGATTCATAGACTCTAGTGGATTACCTTGGGTATTCTAGTTCACTTTTTTATGAAGAAGGATGCATCCTTATGGTTGTACATCGATTATTGGGAGCTCAAAAATTTCACGATAAAGAAAAATTATAATATACTAAGGATTGGTGACTTGATTGATCAAAATTGAAAAGCTAGGTTTTTCTCAAATAAGGACCTTCATTCTTGATATAATCAACTGTTGGTGAAGAAAGAAGATATTCAGAATAGGTCCATCCATAAAATGTATAGATAAAATGAGTTCATAAGGGTTCTCTTATGAATTACTAATTCTCCTTTAATATGAGTGTATCTGATGAACAATTACTTTAGAGACATTCTTGTCATCTTTATTGTAGAATATATCGATGATATTATAATATACTACCTGAGTAACAATGATAATTAAGATAATGTAAGTATTGTATTGGTGACATTAAAGAAGTAGAGAATGTATTATATGTTTATAAATATTTAATTTTGTATGTGGTGGGTCACATTCATAGGTAATGTCTTCAAAAGTGATGGAATTTTTATTGACCCTTCAAAAACAAAGGAAATTATGAAATGGTCTATACTAACTAGTGTCACATAAATTCACCATTTTCTTCGGTTAAATGGGTAGTACTGATGTTTTGTGAATAATTTATCATGATAGTCTATCCATAAAACATTCTTATGTCAAAAACGGGTAAATTAATTATATATGGAATAATGTGAGGGAAGTATTATATAGTTCTAGAATAGGATAATCACTTCACATGTACTCACTCTTCCAAAAAGTTGAGATGGTTTTAGGTTATACAATGATTATTCATATAATTTATTGGGTTGTGTACACATACAAAATTTTAAAGTGATATTCTATTATTCATGAATGTTGACGATCCATGAGTAGAACTAACCAACACATGAACAATGTTATTAGTAGTGATCTTTAATTTTATGATTTGGAAGCACTAAATCTATGCTGAAATGTGTGATATATATACATATTAAAGGGTCAAGAGTATATATTTACATAGAAGTATATTAACTTGAATCAAAAGAGATGGTTATATCTAATCAAATACTATGATTTTTCTATTCACATCCATCTTTGATTGTAGAATAAGGTAGATGAAGCTCTTAGAAGGAATGAACCTATGAATTTTTCTATCATGCATATTATGAAAGACTCTGTCTTCTAGGATATACAAATAATACATTCAAAAATCATGATGGAAGGGATTACATGATACCTTTCTCAAATGATTTCACAATTTCATATCCAATAAAATATCATCGAGACACAATATAATTATTTGGAGCTTCAATAATAGAAAAAAATAAGCAATGGAAGGAAAGATTCATGGGTTACTCATATATGAGGTTGATTTCATTTGATTTGGATTAAGTATTTATGTTACTACATTAGAAGAGATAAAGAAAGATCTCTTGGATAGTGCACATAACCAATCTTTCTCCATCCCTCTAGTAGGAACCTTGATGTAATGTTACCTTCATTATAATGTTTTTTTGGGACAACAAAATGAAGATCATTAAGTACAACTCAAAATGATTGGTATGAAGAAAGTACTGGAATAGTGATAGAAAACCTAGGGGATGATACAACCATTTCCCATTCCCACATTGAATGGAGATAAAATCCCCATAGAATTGGTCATTAGTCTCCTAAAGACAAATAAATGATACAATGAAATATGGAATGTGGTGGATCAAATCACCATGAATTCTCACTTCATTGTTATTTAAAAAGATTAATATCTTAAAGAACATTCTATAATATATATAAAGGAAGTGGGGAGGTTTCATGGTGTTCTACATTAGATCATCTATGATCATAATACAAGGAAAAAATATAAAATATAAAATGGAAATATATATATCCCATCAATATTATAGGATCATATCACACATATCCAAGACTATGGAAATGTTGAAAAATATTAGTAAACTAGTAAAAACTGTATAAAATGAAAATACAAAATCATGGGATAATGTATAGCGAATATTGAGTGAAATTGTGATGTTGTATATATAGCATGATATGTAACTATTGGAATAGTAATGTAACCATTTTAGTAAAAATTTTACCATTGGAATATTAACTAGACTGGTTGATATATTATCCTAGCCATTGAAATAAAAAATACACCAAAAAAATAAGTTTTTTATAAATAATATTTATAATTATTAATTTATGTAAATATAAATATTATGATTCCCAAAAATATAAACACCATTGTTAAAAAAACACAATGAAAATGTAATAGATAATTTATAAATAGTATTTTTATATATTTCATGAAAGTAGTAATTTGAATATTAAAAATTAAAATTAAATATGTTAGAAACATATTTTTATCAATGGAATATCTTTTTTTAATTCACACATTGGTATTTTCTATAAAGTATTTTAAGGTAATTTTATGAAAAACATCATTTTTCAATAAAGTAATTAAAAAATCATTTTGCATAATTGATGTATTTTTAATTGCTTCATTCATGATGTAATAATGACATAGTCCTTTACATAATATGAGGCTCAACCATGATATATTAAATTTCAAAAAATGATTTATTAAAATAAATTAAACATAAATTCAAAAACTAAAAATCAATTTCAAAAACATGAAGTCAAATTTGATTTCTTAAATTAAAAATATTTATTTCTTTGCATAATCTATTTTAATTAAATAATTAATTAGGATTATATTTTTTTTTTATTTCTTAAAACTCACTATATTATATTAATCTATTATTTATATTTTCAAATTCCACTCATACATGTTTTAACTTGAATATATTATAATATATTTTTTCTAAAAATACACCTATATTCAAGTATAAATAACCTCAATCTATCCCCTTAGAAAAATGTGAATCCCCTAAATTCATGTAACACCCCGATATTTTGGAAAATATATTTTTTCGAATTATTTAATCATTTTTTATATTTAGCATTTCACAATACACATGATACAAATTTTTTATATTAAATAATTATATTTGGCTTGTGTTATTAGAAACACCAAGTTAATAATTCACTACACATAAAATAATGTTTATCATTCCCTACAAGAAACATTGATTTTATCACACATTACAAAAAAGATTGAATTTCTGTGATGGCTTGTGCAACACACAAGACTGAGTTTTACCGAATAATAATATATTATTAAAAACATTGTTATTTAATATAATAAGATATAAAATAGTCATTATGTTTGTGGTTATGAATAGTATTAAATAAACTATGAAAATATGTGGTTGAATTAATTGGCCACTAATTAATTAGAAATGAATATAAGAACCAATTGAATATAGAGGGAATGTTTTTTATAAAAACTACTTTTATTGTCAAAAAAAGAATCTTATTATTAAAAATTAAATTAATTAATATTGGTGCATAATATTAAACAATTATATATTTTATATATTAAATAAAACATTTTTTAAACTCATCGAAAACATTTTACTGTCATAAGATAAGAATATAGGTGTTTTTATTCATAAAAAACTATTTTTTTGTTAAGTCACTTTTGCTGCCTTTAAATGGAGAACATATTTTAAATAAAATTTTTGGAACTTTTATAAAAATAATATGTTAAAATAAAATTCATATTTTGTTATAAAACATAAAAATTTTCTTAGGGTTCTTTTTTGGTATTTTTCTATGAAGTTTAATTTTTTAATGAAAAATTAAAATTTTGAATTTTATTTCAAAACTAATTTTTTTCCTAACTTGATTATAGTGTTAAAAAGTATTTTAATTTGGGTTTAAATTATAATTATATCAATTATATTTAAATTATGTAAATTTTTCTCTTTTTAATGAATTTACATTGAACATGAACATAAAAACATAACAATCTTTTGAACATTTTTACATAAACCCTATATTATCGTCCCATCGGTGGGATTAAATTTAAATTAATTTTTGACACTTATGAAACTGGAATTTTATAAAATTGATTCAATATTTGGAATTAGAATAATTTATAATGTCATATAATTTAAACAATGTTTTTTGTAAAAATATTAGTAAATATAATTATAATTAATTACAACAATTTAAGTGAAATTTTTCTTAACAAGGGAATTAATCATTGCCTTAAGAAACCAAATGACCTAGAAACATTTTCAAAACAAATTTTATGGTTATATTTAGTGCGTAAACCTAACATTATTTATTTTGGTTTTTTTCCAATATTTTTTAGGTAAAAAAGTTGGTACACCAAACTTGTTTCCATAAATAACAAGTGTGTCCTTTCCCCCCTATAGAAGCCCACCACCTCTCCCCCTTCCTCCCACATATAAAAAAATTAGAATAGGACAAGATCTACCTGATAAACCTAAAAAATTACCTAACATACTCCTTGTATACTAATTATTGGGAATAAAGATTCCCAAGTATTCCATTTTGTAAAAACCAAATTGAGTTACCAAAAGAATAGGTAACATCTTTCCTCAAACTCCTTTATCTTATTTTCATTATCCACCCCCTAAACTATCCTTATTCCATGATTATATATAGAAAATAAGTATCCTCAATATACTAATAAATTTTTAGGCTATGACTTTGACATATACATGCACAGACATCCATCGAATGGGTAATAGAAATTCTCTTTATGTGTATGGAAAACTGTCGCCTCACCAATCGATGATTGTTCATTCTTTATTTACCAATTTTCATGGATAAAATTATGATGGAAAAACTATTTATATATGATATATACTATATTTATTAAGTAATTATTCTTCTATAGTGTTTTTACGGTACATATCTTTATAATTTCTATTTTTTGTAAATACGATAAATTTGTTTGAGAAAATGTGGACCACTACCTCCTCAAAGTGATGTGATTTCTTAGAACACAACATGGAATATATTAAGGATGGTTTTACTGAAATAATATTATATATATGAAATAATAATAAATATTTAATTATATTTTGTACAAATATATATATATATATATACATATAAATATATTTCATTTTCATTTTTTACTTTCAATATTATAAATAAAAATAGAAATAGTGTTCATTTGTTTATACGACCTACCATATCCATGAACGATGTATAAAATTTCATTATTAAATATTTCATAGAAGTTTATAAATACATATATACTGTATATATAATATTTTTATATCATTTTTTACATTCTGTAAATCATTTAATAATTACAAGGACAAATAATAAAACCAATTAAGACACATGCAAAAAAATAGAAGAAAATTTTACCTGAAGAAAAACCTTAACAAGGAATTTTTAATAAGCAGGTAATATAAAATCATAATAAAAAAATATATGGTATTATATATAATAATTTGGTTCTATAAACTATTTATAATATACTTATAATTATTATATAGGAGGTTTATGGGTATGATGAGAGTCAGGACCTAAAGTACAAGAATTTCATATCAATTTTTATTTTTTATGGGATACACGCCTTATTCACCACACATTTATTATTTTTTGTGTGAAATATGAGAATTGATATATTATATTATTGTAAGAATTAAATTTATGTGTACTTACATAACCATTTTATGATCTTCATTTCATGTGGTTTATGTTTAAAAAGTTACTAAATCGGCAAAGTAATCTTGTATCAATTATCTTTCTCTAAGACACATTCCATGTTATGTGAATAAAATATTATTTGAGGTGTATATAATTTATTTTACATGTTATATCATGAATTTTAATTCCTTTAATGATATTTTATGCATCCTTTAACCTAATTTTCAAAAATTAGGAGTACTGTTCAAGGTTACCAAGTGGTAAGAGTTTATTAAATTAGTCTCATCATTTATCAATATTATTTATGATTATTCATCCATGGATGAAATATTATGATCCATTATTAACGAAAACTAATTAATTTAATACTACTCTTTATATTAATGATATATTAATGTATTGGTATAATTTTCAACACTTTGGTACTTAAGATGATTAATAATTAATTTTTAAGAAGCTCTTACTTATATCGCTCTTAAATTGGAAATATATGTTCTTTCAAAACCACAATTTCATAAAATGTTTTACTTATATACTAGGATATAAAAGGATATTTCTACACATGTTATAAATTTTTAATTTTTTTAAGGATTCATATTTTTATTTTATGATCATGAACCTTTTCTAAATATATATGGCATAAATGGAATATTCTTCATGTATATACTTACCCACTATATTGACCATAATTTCTATAAATCATGCATTGAACATTTACCAAAATATTTTTAAGGATTTTTTTCTTACAATTATAGTAATTTATTTTATTGGAAAAGGTTTTTAGTGAACCCTTTGTTCAAAAATGTTTTATGTTTTTCAAATCTTCCTTTCAATCCATTCATTTATATTTTTAAAGAAAATGGTTTTTAATTTTTTTTGTATAAAAAGGTATTTAAAACGTTTTCCAGCATATTTTTTATGTTTTCAAGAAAAAATAGTTTTCAAAAAATTTTCAATTTTCGTTTATATTTTTTCAAAGAAATGGTTTTTGAAATATTTTGAAGCTTCTTTTATATGTTTTCAAGTGAAAA
Organism: Viscum album; assembly: GCA_963277665.1. NCBI lineage: Eukaryota > Viridiplantae > Streptophyta > Magnoliopsida > Santalales > Viscaceae > Viscum > Viscum album. The sequence goes on from OY728132.1 coordinate 660,124,023, forward strand.
GTTTTCAAAAATATTTATAGATTTATTTATATGTTTTAAAGGAAAATGGTTTTAAAAATGATTTCAAGAATTCATTATAAGTATTCACAATGTTTTCAGAGAATTTTTTTTGAATTTTGTTTCATATATTTCTTTATATGTTTTCATTAAAATGGGTTTCAAAAGGAATTATTTTTTAGAAACATTTTCAAAGGCGAAATGATATTTTATTAAAAAAATTAAAAATATATTTCAAAATTATTTTCCATGTAAGATTAAATATTTTGGTGTTACTCATGAAATTCTAGGGAAATTATCCATGTATTTCATTAAAATTATTTCTTTATTAGTTTATTATTTTATGGAATTATTTTTATGACACTTGTTTCTCTTTCACGGGTTATATGATTTTGAAACTCGCTTCCTATCATGGGTTATTCTTTTATGAAATTATTATTAAACCTATATTTTTCTCCTAGTTATGATATAATTACATTTTTATGACACAAATTTCATATCATGGGTTATAATATTATTTATTATGAATTTTTGGAACATGTGTATATAATTTCATTATGAGATGGGCATGACCTATATCTCCCACAAATGCATTGGGAAAAGATTTATATATCATGAGAAAATTATGGAAATGAAGTCGATGAGATTGATCCAAAATTTTAAAATAGTGAAACCAAATCCATGAAAAGGAAATGACTGCAACTAGGGATAGTGGTGTGTCATAGCCAGTATGTGTAGTCACTATGAAGATGGAAGAATGGGAAACCCGACTGAAAATGGGATGTTGGGGAAACTCGATCCACTATGGGAAGATGGGGAAGCCTAATACCTTATATAAAAAATACTATGATTGGGGTTGTTGGTGTGTCCCACCTAGTAGGTACATTACTTATTAAGTTATTTGATAAGTTACTTTAATGCATATTAACTTATTGGGAATGATATCATATGTTTATCTATGAAACAATTCCATGTCTTATTCCTATGATATTCTTTCATGGATTATGTTCTCTATTTCCATTTTAATCAAGTATTCTATACTATAAATATTTATATCATGATGCGTGGTTATGATATTTGATATGAAAGTTATCATCTTATAATTATCATGTTAAGGTTCACAAACACGAATTCTCACGATTACACATATGTATGTTCTTTTTTTACGCCTACTAGGCATCTAAGCTCACCCCTTTTTCTGTTTCCATCCCTTGGTTAAGAAGATATTATTCATATATGATATTTCTAGGATGGTTATATTCTTGGATAACCTGGTGGGAGATAATTTACATTTATTATGTACTAGTGTTTATGTTTCCATGTTTACAAAGGAATTAAATAATATGACATTTTCCCATATTTTTGTGCAATTTTTAAGAAGTCCTCAAAATTGATGTAATGAATTTTTATATTAAGACTATCTTTTTACATTTGGTATCATATTGAAGGTTTAGTAAACTTTTAGAAAATAGTATGAGAGAGCTTTAGTAAGAACCATACGTATATGTCTTAAGATATATCTAGAAATATCTCCATGCATAAGTATAAGGATGTGTTAATTTTTAGGAAAATTTCTTGGAATTTGGGTAATGGAAATAGTGACTAGTTTTCTAGAAATACACCCCTTTATGGATACTACAATTGGATTTGGATTAGTGATATATGTAACTTGGAGTAACAACACTAACAAGGTGTGTCGGTCTGGACTCAATGTGGCCTGCTACATTACAACAGGCCTTTCTTCACACATGGTGTGACACTCCTAATGGATATGCTATTGGAATTAAAAAACTCTTCATGAAATATCATGATGAATTTAAATATAATTTTGATATGAATAAACTTGTATAAACATATGGTTTCATAGATTAATGAAGGTGTCATAACATAGAAATCATATATGTGACTTTTAATTATTATGTGGTTTCTCATTATGATAATTGTTCCATAATCAATGACTTATTGTTTAAGTCAATGGAATAAACCAAAAGGAACTTGGATAATGTGTAATGTGATAGAAAATTTTATGATGAGTAGTCAAATGGGATAATCATTTGAGTGAAGGATATTGTGACCATTCCTAATATATTTTCAAGGTTCATGAGTAACAATGTGTACCTTATACAACTCTTAATGTCACTAAGGAAGATAATCATGTATACCTTTTCTAAGAGTATGGGTATTGAGGACCATGGGGAAAATACGATTTACTTTCATACATTTCGGGAATGTGGGAAGATTCTCCCAAGTGATTGTTTTATAAGAAGAAGAAGATGTTTTTAATTTGGAAAATAAGAACATTAACCAAGTAACTACAATGGTAAAATCAATATTCTAGTAAATGTATTGGATGATAATTGTTTCCTCCTTAAGTTATTATCAATTAATGATTGCACTAAATGTGGAAATCATGGGAATTATGAAAATTAATGTCCAATGTGGAAGGCATGTGAATAGAATCAGTAAGGTGGTACAAGTAGTGGTTTTTTCTACTTATTATGAAGATACCATGAATAAGATATGAATGTTATATACTATTTTAAAAGTATTAGTTATAAGAATGATTAAATTGAGTTTGATAAAATTTAGGACATGATTATTATTTCAAATTCTAGGAAAGAAGTACTAAGTAATAAGTTGATAAATCATGAGTAATGAGTTAAAAATAAATTTGGATTGTTGAAGTGTATATGTTATGAAATCAAATGATAAAATTATCATAATCATGAAATATATAAGTATTTATAGTATATGTTATTTTATAATTTGAAAGTATATGTTGAATTTTGATGGTGTGGTGGAAAAGTGATTTCATGGAAAAGTGATAATTTGATCAAGGGAAGGTAACCATTAATATATTATTTTTGGTGAAAATATTATTTTTGGATAAATATATGTTGGATATGGATAAGTAAATTTTATGATACTAATTATCATGGAATATAATAAGGATTTTGACATGTTTTTTCTATGATGGATGGGGTTTACAACATTTTAGGATTTAATGAATATATCCATTGATCATTGGAATAAGGAAAAATGTATAGTTTCAATAAGGATTTAAGGTAATTCATTTATTTATTTACATGTTTGGAATGTGGAAACAAAGATCTAATTTGTGAAATATTGTAGATTAATGTTAAAATAATTTTGTGTCCATCTTAAAAGGTTTATTGATTTTAATCTTTCATAAGGGTTATATGGTTAACCATTTATGGAATTTTTATGTTAAACATCAGATAATGCTTGCTAGGTTAAAGTATTATCTAACCACTCTAGGATTTAGACATATTTTATAATATTCTCTAAAAACATTATGTTAAGGGTAACTAAAGAGAGATGGGATGGATTATCAGGTATATCATGATTAATTAGTTCTTTAGGAATGAAAAATTAAACTCTTGTTTAAGAGAAATAGGTTATGTTGGAATTAGTCAAGATAAGAATAAAGAGTGAACTTTTACATTACAAAGGAAATGAAAAAAGGTAAGTACATTATCAAGTGAAAATATTATTTCATCATTTAGAAAATGGTCTTGACTTAATATTTTGTCATATCATGATCATTTTGGTGATATCAGTGACCCCTTTCATGATTCTTAAATTTATGGATTTTTTATTGTTATCTTTATCTAGATCACCCACACTCTCATGATTAGTGATATTTATAATTCATTATGATTATTTATGATTTTCTTCCATGTACAATGTTCCCCTCCCAACGATGTTCTCCCATGTGGAAATCTTGTTATGTGATACATTGGGTAACCAATATGGTCCAGACTTTCCCAATTAAAAGAAAGTTTTATTATTCATTTTTACATTGTGGGTTTTTATGAATTGAACATCCAAGTATTGATCATTTGATAACCTAGCTTAATTTCTAGGGTGAATATAATTTTAAGAGGGGTAGAATGTTATACCTTTAGATTTTTTGAATTTTTTTTAATTAATTTAGACTTTTTGATATTTAGAATTTCACACTACATTAAAAATAGTTTTTTATTAAAGAACTATGTTTTTCTTGTTTAATATGAAACACCATGTTAATAATGCACTAAATGTCAAGTAATGTTTATCATTCACTACACGGAACACCAATGGTTAGTGAACATTACATGCAATATTTAATTTCCACGATGGATTTCTAAACACGCAATAATGAGTTTTACCAAATAATAATATGTTGTTAAAAATATTTTTAGTTAACATAATAATATATAACATAGTAGTTATGTTGGTTATTATGAATAGGAATTAAAAACTTGTGAAAATAAATTGTTGAAATAATTGGTTATGAAATAATTAGAAATAAGTATAAGAACCAATTGTATATTGTGGTAATGTTTTAAAAAAAATACTTTTATGATCAAAAAATGAATTTCATCCTATTAAATTAAATTAATTACTATTGGTGAATGTTATTAACTAAATATATATTTTATATATTCAATAAAATATTTTTTATTCATTCAATACATTTTTGTCACGACCCGTCGCCCAAGGCCCGTACCGTGACTACCCAAGCCCACCTTCCATATGCCAGGGGCTGGCGACTAGCACCGAAGGTGCGTTCCCTAAAACTGGGAAGGAATTGACTTTATAACCTATAAAACACACAACCAAGCACATAGAAATATACGAACTCAAGTAAACTGAATAGTAAACAGAGTGAGTACAGAAAGTAGAAAGGGGCCAGAATACAAGCCCAACTAGAAAATATAAGGAAAACTGGAAAGTATAAGACAACTGATATGTAAAAAGTATCTCCTGGATCGTCCACCATGGATCCTACTTGAAGGGTAGGTACATGTCATGAACGACCATCTCTATGGTTCGCCTCGTCTAACGTCCACCAATGAGCTACCTCAAGTACTGGTACCCTCGTCCTCAGTCAGCGCTATCGGTCATCTACACAAAACACAACAAAGTGCGGGCATAACCCGTGAAGGGGTGAGTATAACAATAATCAGTAGGGACCTCGAGACCCTCAAGGTCTCACAAAATCCACAAAGGATAAACCAAAAAGGAAAGAAACAACTGATAACCCAACTTAGGTATATTCCCATACATATACCTAAGTAATCAAGTGAACCCATCTCAATCATGAGGAAAACACATAGTCCAACTCCAAATCCCCAAGCTCAACTGTTCCACAAATGAAGAAATACCACAAAGGTAAGTACCACACAGGTACACCACACATAAGAATACCATGAAGGTATTACCATGAAGGAAAGTACCACATGGGTACAGACTCAGCTCACACTATGTATAACATAAGTACAACAGTAGAGATGATTAGATTTAACTACTAAACCATCTTACTCTGTTAGGAGGTAGACCCACACAAGATTACTTGGTGTTGACCCACACAAGATTGCTCAGTGATGACCCACCGAGGATCGCTAGGTGATGACCCACACATGATCACTAGGTGCTAACCCACAGAGGATAGCTAGGTGCTGACCCACACAGGATCTCTCGGTGATGCCCCACACAGGATTTCTAGCTGCTGACCCACACATGATCACTCGGTGCTGACCCACACATGATCGCTCTTCATTCTTTATGTCAAAGTTGAGTACTAGGTTTCTGATCTAGGCTTGATCGTCTCCGGGAGGGTCTGATCCTCAATCCACTGGTCGATACTCCAACTTACAAAGAGTATAACGAAGAAGTATCTCAAAGAACCACCATGTCATAGGTTTCTCAATGTAACATACAACGCGTCAATCAGACGCCCCGTCTGTAAGTTATTAGCCTTTTCATCCTAAGGGCCTGGTTGGATTCGTACTCAATCCAATAAACTGTACACTAACTTTACCCAAAACTCCAGTGGGGTATACTCAAGATAAGGTCTCTCTCTAACGTTTCTAGTGCCGCTGACGGTTCATCAAACAGATGTCTGGTGCCAAAGTTATGGCCAAAAGAGCGTAAACGGGTCGTAGTGGGGCAGGGTCCGGTCCGACCCGGCCTAGGCCGACCCAGTTTGGGTCAACCCGGCCTGACCCACTGGGCAGTTTGGCCTGCTGGGTCCATCCCGGCCCAAGATAGGCATCCCAACCTAGCGGTCAGTCCGGCCTGGCAGCGAGGATGTCGCGGGGCCGCGAGGACGGCGAAGCAGTGGGGTGGTGTGGTGGGGCCACGAGGGCAGAGAAGCCACCGGGAGGTGTGGTGGGGCCGCGAGGGCGGTGAAGCTGTGGAGAGGTGCGATGGGGCTGCAGTCTGTGCGGCAGGGCCATGGGGCGATGGAGCCGTGGGATGGCGTGATGGGGCCGAGGGGAAGCAGAGCCGATGGACGACGTGGTAGGGCCGCGGCGCGGCTGGGCCATGGGATAGCATCGCGGGGCCACATGGCGGCATTGCGGGGCCGCAGGATGGCACGGCGGGGCCACAGGACGGTGCGGGGGGGGGGGGGGAGGGGGGAGGGGGCACGACGCGGCGGGGCCGCAGCGCGACGAGAAGGGGTCGCGGGCGGTGCGACAGGGCGGTGGGGCGGAAGATCCGCGGGAGGTGCCAGGCCGATGCCAGTGGCCGGCTTGACCGACTGCCCTTCATTAGTCACCTTTTTCGTGGTTCTCGAGTTCCATCAGTGCCAACCTCTGTAACCTATCACCGACACCATCGCAAAGATCACACAAAAGATCCACAAAATTTGCGGAGGGATCAGGCCATGTTTGTTTGGCCTGTACCCTCCGCATTAGGGTGGTAGCATGATACTCAAGGAAGATGATTCAATGTGAGAGGGAATTTAAAATTGATCCAATTAAAACACACCCTTACTTCATTTGATTGTGGATGTCGATGAGAGAAGTCAAAGTTGTCAATGTTTGTCGCACCCACCACACACCTCCGATCCTGAGCTCGTTCGTCTGATAAACGCTCTTCGATGGAGGTGGTTCTTCATTGTTTAATATTTCCACTGTTGGAGGATGTCCTGAGGAACAAATCGAAGTCTTGCGTCGACGTTCTTCATTGGAGGATCATTCTTCGTTGGGGAGAATAATCCTCCAAAGCTTCTCTAACCAAATTCCATCAAAATGAAAAGGTAGACCAAAATAATAGATTATGTTATCTATTATGTATGTTGGACTAATTTCAAAAATAGATTAATTAATTAATTTATGAGTTGGTATAATTCATTAAAGGGGTGGCACAAATAATGTGGGGGAGTTCAATAGGTTTTTCTCCCATAAAGAGGGGAGTTGAAGGGGGTTTTAATCTCAGGTGGTCCCCACCACCATAAACCACATGGGAGGTTAATTATGGTGCTCCCCACCTCCATAACCTCACATGGGAGGTTTAGTTATGGTGGTCCCCACCTCTCAACATCCACATGGGAGTTCCAAATAAAATAAAATGTTACACAATTTTATTTTATTTTATTATTTCACGAAAAAACCCAAATTCTATATTTCACCCTCAACCTACTGCGGTTGAGGTAAAGGTCCCCTTAAACGAATTCTAGCACTACGAGTTCTATGGTGCCCTCAGATTCCAATTCCGAGCAACAGTTCAAAAGCTACAAAAACTCACTCATACATTTACTGAACGTACCCGAAAAAAAAGTTAAGAAATTCATTCTGAGCACTTCTAGCCTCAGAATCACGCACCGCCAATTTTTTTCAGACTTATAAAATTCCAACTTAATTAAAAAAATTACATGGAAATTCCAGGTCTTTTCATTCTCCCCACCTCAGAGCTTTACGTCCTTGTAAGCCACATCACAATACTAGGAAAACAAGTTGGGGTACTGAGCACGTATCTGAGCCTCCCACTCTCATGTGCTCTCATGGAGGTTCTCGTGCTTCCAACGAATGCGCACCAGATGTATCGACCACCCACGAAGGACCTACTCATGTTGATCCTCAATATCTTCTGGAACCTCCGTAAAAGTCTCCCCATCGTCAATGTTAGCTCGCCGTGATCGATGATGCGAGAAGGGTCATGCATGTATCTTCTCATCTAGGATACATGGAATACGTCGTGCACCCAATGCAACTGAGGTGGAAAAGCAAAGCAGTAATCCACCATGATAACTCTACTGAGGACCTGAAATGGTCCGATGAACCTCAGAGATAACTTGTCGCCTTGGCCAAATCTCCGCAAACCTCGTCGAGGTGAGACCCGTAGAAAGACGTGGTCTCCATCCTCAAACTATAGAGGTCTACGTATCCTATCAGCATCAGAATTTTGACTACTCTGTGTAGTCTTCATCCGCTCCTGGATGATCTGCACTTTCTCTGTGGTAGCCCATACCATCTCTGGTCCCACTAGTGCTAACTTCCCTGGGTCAGTCCAGCACAAAGGTGAACTGGAAGGTCTTTCGTAAAACCCCTCAAAAGGTTCCATCCCAATGTTGGGGTTATAGCTATTGTTGTATGAAAAATCCACCAAGGGAAAGTGATCCTCCCAGTGGAAACTGAAGTCGAGGACACAAGAACACAACATTTCCTCGAGGTCCTGTATGGTCTGCTCAGTCTGGCCATCTGTCTGAGGATGAAAGGTGGTTCTCAAACTAAGATGCATTCTGAAAGCCTCCTGAAACCCTTTCCATAGTCGGGAATTAAAACATGCATCACGATCGAAGATAATAATCAAGGGTATTCCATGTAACCGCACAATCTCCAGGACATAGAGGTGTCTCATGATCTCTACTGAACCCTTCTCTCTGATCGGTAGGAAGTGGGCCGACTTGGTGAGTCGGTCGACGATCACCCAGATAGAATCATGACCTCTGGATGTACATGGATTCCCTGTCATGAATTCCATGGATATCTCATCCCACTTCCACTCTAGGACCTCTAATGTCTAAACCAAGCCTGCAAGTACCTAATGCTCTGGCTTCACTTGCTGACAAGTGAGGCACCAAGAGACAAAATCTACTACTTCTTTCTTCATTCCCATCCACTAGTGCTGTCGTCGAAGATCCAGGGACATCTTCGCCACTCCTAGATTCATCGCTTGAGGGGATGTGTGGAACTCCCTCAACACTTCCTCCTGAAGTGACATTGGTATCATGGTATGTCCTCTGAAGAGGGTGATATATTCCTCACATTCAAAAAATCCATCAGATGCATGTCCTGTGGATATCTGAGCATATCGCATCTCACAGTCAGTGTCACTACACTGTGCCTCCCTGACTCGCTGAAGAAGTGGGGGAGTCACTATAAGAGACTGAAGAAAAACAACTCCATCTCTATCCACAAAGGATATCTACAAAGCGGCTAGTTGCTCCGTCGCCTTTCCTAGCATCTGTATACCAAATCTCATACTGAGTGCATCTGATACAATGTTCTCCTTCCCAGAAGTATTAACTATCCCGAAGTCATAGTCCCTGTGGAACTCAAGCCAATGTCGCTATCTCAGGTTCGGGTCTATCTGAGAGAAGATATACCTATGACTTTTGTGATCAGAGTACACTATAAAACACTCACCCATCTAGTAATGTCACCACATATTCAAGGTGAAGACCACTTCTGATAACTCCGGTTCATGTGTAACGTAGTTCTGCTCATGTTGTCTCAGTTGTCGAGGACAATATGCGATCACTTCTCACTCCTACATCAGTACACATCTAAGCCTATTCCTTGATGCATCGCAGTAGACTACATACTCTACACCCTCCTCTAGAAGCCTCTAGATGGGGGAACTATTCAGCCTCTGCCTCAGCTCCTGAAAACTCCACTGGCATCTCTCTGACCACATGAAGGGTTGCCCCTTCTTTGTCAATGCTAATAGTGGTGCTGCAAAGCTAGAGAAATCTGGTACAAATATCTGGTAGTAACTGACCCAAGAAACTTCATACCTCCTTCACACTCCTAGGTGGCTCCCAAGAAAGTACCGCCTCAAAATTCGTCGGATCTACTCCAACTCCAGCCTCTGATATGACATGTCCCAGAAAGTGAACCTCTCGGATCCAGAACTGGCACTTCAAGAGCTTACCATAAAGCTGGTGGTCTCAGAGTGCATCCACTACTACCTTCAAATTATTGGAATACTCCTCCTCAGTAGTCGACTAGATAAAAATGTCATCAATGAAGACCATCACAAAGTGATCAAGTTATGCCTGAAGGATACTATTCATGATTCCCATGAACACTGATAGAGAATTGGTCCTACTAAATGGCATAACCAAGAACTCGTAATGGCCCTACCAACATCTGAAAGTCGTCTTCTGCACATCCTTGTCTCGTAATCTGAGCTGGTGATAGCCTGATATGAGGTCTATCTTCGAGAAGCATCATGCTCCCTTAATCTGATTAAAGAGGTCATCAATCCTTGGAAGTGGGTACTTTTTATTCACTGTCACCTGATTCAGGTGCCGATAGTCAACACAAAGTCACAAGATCCCATCCACCTTCTTGGCAAACAAAATCAGGGTTGCCCAAGGGGAAACACTGGGCTGGATGAACCCTTTCCACAATAAGTCCTCCAGCTGTACCCAATGCTCACGAAGCTCCGTGTGATCCATCTGATACGCTGGTGTAGATATCAGTGCCATCCCGGGGTACAAGTCAATGTAAAATTCAACCTCTCTATGAGGAGTTAGACATGAAATATCATCAGGGAAGACATCCATATACTGGTCAACCACTATAGGATAACTCAGACTCTTCACATCAACCGCTCCGAGGATAAGGCTAGCCAACTAATGAGGGATCGACCGCATCCTCCTCCGGGTAAGTCCATCCTGCATTTCAAAGGCATATTTATTACAATTGAAGGTAAACCCAATCCCATCCATGCAGACACACTTCACTTTGCACCTAATAAAGTCAATCTGAGCATGGACTGTAGATAACCAGTCCATACCCAAGATGAATTCGTAAGGCCTCGATGATGCTACTAGGAGATCCCAACCAAAGCTCTCACCTCCTAGAGTAAGCTCATATTGCCGACACTAGTGCTTAATCATTTAATCCCATCGCGTAGGAGTCTTTAGTTGTAAGGATCTAGCCAACGACTATGTTAGAATATCCAAGCTCCGAACATGGGTAGTGGAAATAATAGAATGACTGGAACTTGTGTCTATAAGTACTAAAACTACGGTGGAGTTGACACAGATTGTACCTCATATCATCTCCGGAGTGCTGTGATCATAGGCCTCAGCTGTCTGAAGCTGGGCTATCCCCTGTCCACATGCTTCTGTGGTCTGGGTGGACCTCCAGGTGGTGGTGGTGGTAACATCTCGAATCGTCGCCCACCGCTAGCTGCACGACCAGCTCCTTTGCCATGTCTGTCTGCTCCATACAGAACACCTCGATCGAACTTTTGTCTCTGCCTAGGTGGTCCCTCGACTGTCTGCTGATCATCCGTATGGCGGGTCAGATAGTCATGAGCCATGTGACCCTGCCCGCCGCATGCATAACACTGCATGTTCCTTGCATGACTTGATCTGTCTCTGGTTCTCCGCAAAACCAATCCTAAGTCATGCGATCGTCCACCTGTAGGTCTGGTCCTCTAGGACCTCTGTGTCATCTATCTGCTACTAGATACAGAAGACTGCGCTACATGATGACTGGTGGTGGGTCTTGCTGGTGGTGATTGCTTAGCAAGGAAACTCTTTACTAAGAGAGATCTCTCTAAGACCCCCTCCTACATCGGGATGCTAAGAGAAATCATCTAAGCCCTGATCTCACATTGGAGTCCATGCACAAAGTTCAGGGCCTTGAAGAATGGGTCCCACACCATATCAGTGCAATAGCGCGAGAGGTCTCTGGGAAATTTTTTTCTCAAAACATGCTCTCAAAGTAAGTCCAATGAAGCGTCACCTCGTCATGAACCTGAAGCATCAAGCTCCACCATCTGCCTGCTGCTTCCTATAGAAGGCTGGCGATAAGTATCACCATGAGATCAACTGGTGTCCCTAACAGTCAAAAAACTCTCACCATGGCCTCCTCCAATCCTCAACTGCCTGTGGGTTCATCTCTCCCTTGAACCTGGGTGGCCACTGGTACTGGAACTTGTACAACACACTCAAGCAACATGCACTCTCTGCTGCTGGGGATGGTGGAATCAGTGGCCCAATAGGTATTGGTACCACTGGTGCCTCTATTGGAAGAGGGACCTACACCAAGGCCTTGTCTCTTGGTGTGCTATCAATGCATACAACTCTTAGAACCCTACCTGGCTCTCTTCGTGGAGGCATCCTGAAAAGAAACAGGTGTACCACGGTCAAAAAAGTTATACCCGGTGAGCTAACTCAAAGTGATCACAAAGAAAACTCTTCAAAACACATATGAAATTAGTGTTTTCATGCCCTGAGTTAGATATCAGAAGTCAAGGTCCTTGTGTATGGATACGTCTGCCACCACACCAACACTAGATTCCCTAAATTGATAACCACACTCACTACACTTAACATTATTTTCTTATAAAGGATCAGAGTCCTATGTTCTACAGTAAAACCTTCTCCTCTGATACCAATTATCATGAACCATCCCTCGGGGCCCATGTCATGACTACCCCAAGCATGCCTTCCATAGGCTAGGGGCTGGAGACTAGAACTAAAGGTGTGTTCCCTAAAATTGGGAAGGCATTGACTTTATAACCTATAACACACACAACCCAGCACACTGCAAGATACAAACACAAGTCAATTGAATAGTAAACAGAGTGAGTACAATAAGTAAAAATATGCCAGAATAAAAGTCTACTGGAAAGTACAAGGAAAACTTGAAAGTACAAGACAAATAATAGGTGAAAAGTAGCTTTTGGATCATCCACCATGGATCCTACCTGAAGGGTAGGTACAACTCACGAATGACCATCTCTGCAGTTCACCTAATCTAATGTCAACCTCCAAACTACCTCTATTCCTGGTACCCTCATCCTCAGTCATCGTTGTCCATCGTATGCACCAAACACAAAGAAGTGCGGGCATAGACCGTGTAGGGGTGAGTATAACGATACTTAGTAGGGACCCCGAGACCCTCAAGGTCTCACAAAATCCACAAAGTATAAACCAAAAAGGAAGGAAACAACTAATAACCCTACTTAGGTATACGGCCATACATAAACCTAAGTTATCAAGTGAACCCATCTCAATCATGAGAAAAACACAGAGTCCAACTCCAAAGCCCTAAGATCAACTATTCCACAAAAGAAGAAATACCACGAAGGCAAGTACCACACATGTACGCCACACAAAAGAATTCCACAAAGGTATTACCATGAAGGAAAGTAGCACACAGGTATAGACTCAACTCACACTAGGTATAACATAAGTACAATAGAAGAGATGATTAGATGTAACTACTGAATCATCTTACTTTGTTAAGAGGCAGACCCACACAGGATCGCCCGGTGCTGACCCACACAAGATCGCACGATGCTGACCCACACAGGATCACTAGGTGCTCACCCACACAGGATCGCTAGGTAATGACCCACACAGGATCGCTAGGTGATGACCCACAAAGGATCGCTCAGTGCTGACCCACATAAGATTTCTAGGTGCTGACCCTAGAGGATCACTCAGTGCCGACCCACATAAGATCAATATTCATTCTTCACATCGCAGCCAGAAACTGGGTTTTCGCACTAGGCTTGCTCATATCCAGGAGGGTCTGCTTCTCAAGCCACCAGTGGATACTCTAACCACCATTAATACCCACAAAAAAGTATGTCCAATGACCTCCACCTCATAGGGGTCTCAATGTAACAGACATCATGTCAAAAAGACACTCGGTCTGTAAGTTATTTTCCTTTTTGTCCTGAGGGCTCGGTTGGATACGTGCTCGATCCAACCCGACTGTACTCCAACTTTACCCAAAACTCTAGTGGGGTATACTCAAAGTACCTTCTCACTCTAAGGTTTCTAGTTCCACTAATTGATCACCAAACGGATGTCTGGTGCCAAATATATGTCCAAAAGAGCGTAAATGGGTCCTAGTGTGTCCAGGTCTGGTCCGACCCGGTCGGACCAACCTCGCCCGAACTGGCCTGGGCCTACCCGGTTTGGGTCGAGTCGGCCCAACCCACTATGTTTTCTCCGGCCAGCTGGGCGGTACGGCCAAGCCGAGCGGCACAGAGGCTGTGAGACGGATGGGGGGGCATGGGGTGGCGGGCAGTGCGTCGGGGCCGTGAGGTGGCGCAGCGGAGCCACAGGATGGCGCGGTGGGCCGTGGGGTGGTAGAGCCACGGGGGGTGTGGCAGGGTCGTGGGGCCACACGGTAGGGCCGTGGGCGGTGCGACGGGGTCATGAGGCGGTGTAGATGCAGGTGGTGTCGTTCCTTCACTGATAGTAGGCTTGACTGGACGGCTTTCATTCGTCGCTTTCATCACGGTTCTCTATTTTCACCGGTGCCAACCACCGACTTCCATCACTGAAACCGTCACGAAGATCACACATAAGATCCACAAAATTTGTGAGGGGTTGGGCTAGTTTTGTTTGGCCCATACCCTCCATGTTAGGGAGGTATCAAATGACTCAAGGAAGATGATTCAATGTGAGAGGGAATTTAACATTGATCAAATTAAAACACACCCTTACCTCGTTTGATTGTTGACGCCAATGAGAGATGTTGAAGTTGTCAATGTTCGTCGCGCCTGCCACACACCTCTGATCCTGAGCTCGTTTGTTGCATAAATTCTCTATGATGGAGGTGGTTCTTTGTTGTTGAAGATGTCCAACGTTGGAGGATGTCCCGAGGAAGAAATCAAAGTCGTTCATCACTGTTCTTCATTGGTGGAGCGTTCTTTGTTGGAGAGAATAATCCTCCAAATCTTCACCCACCCAATTCCACCAAAATGAAAAAGGTAGCCCAAAATAATAGATTATGTTATCTATTATTTTTGTGGGAATAATTTCAAAAATAGATTAATTAATTAATTGATGAGTTGGTATAATTAATTAATGGGGTGGAATAAATAAAGTGTCAGTGTTCAAGAGGTTTTTCTCCCATAAAGAGGGGTTTTCAAGGGGGTTTTAATATCGGGTGGTCCCCACCACCATAATCCACATGAGAAGTTAATTATGGTGGTCCCCACCTCCATAACCTCACATAGGAGGTTTTAGTTCTGGTGGTCCCCACCTCTCAACATCCACATGGGAGTTTCAAATATAATAAAATGTTACACAATTTTATTTTATTTTATTCTTTCACGAAAAAACCCAAATTCTATCATTCACCCTCGACCTACTATAGTCGAGGTGAATGTCCCCTTAAGAGAATACCAGAACTACAAGTCCAACGGTGCCCTCAAATTTCAATTCCGAGCACCAGTTCAAAAGTTACAAAAACCCGCTTGTACATTTACTGATCATACTTGAATAAAAGTTCAGAAATTCATTTTGGGCACTCCGGGCCTCGATATGACGTGCCGTCAATTTTCACAAACTCGTAAAATTTCCATTTAATTAAAAAAAATTACATGTAAATTCCAGGTCTTTAGAATTTTATTGGAATAAGAGAATAATATAAACAATTTTATGCATAAAACATATTTTTTATAAAGACACTTTTACAACCTTTTAATGGCGATCCTATTTAAAATTAAATAGTTTGTACTTTTATAAATATTATATATCAAAATAATTTTCATATTTGATATTTAATCATAAAAAATATCTTATAATGAATTTTTGGTATTTTTTTTAATTTTTATCTTTTAATGAATAATAAAAAATAATGAATTTTAATTAAAAACAACTTTTTCACCTAATTTATTTATAGTTTACAATTTTACTTTAAATATTTTATAAAGAAAAATTATATAAATTATTTTTTAATTAATAAACTTTATATATTTGGAATCAATTTCAAAATGAAATTTATCAAAAAATCATACCAAACTTTATAGATTTTTTACATTATAAACCTACATTGTCATCCTATGCATGGGATTAAATTAAAATTATTTTTTCCAATTATATTATTGGAATTTTTAAAAATGGATTCTATATTTTGAATCATAATAATTTATAATCTCTAATCTGGCCAACTTATTTATTCCTAAAAAATATTAGTAAAAGAATTTATAATTAATTACATTGATTTAAGTGAAAAAATGTTTAACAATGTAATAAACATTACACTTATGGGCCCAAATGACCTTGAAACTTTTCCAAAACCTATTGTATGAAAATATTTAGTCCAAAAAATTACATTGTTTAGTTTTTTTCCTTTTTATGACATTTTCTAGGTAAAAAAGTTGGTCCACCAATCATGTATCCAAAAATACCAAGTGGTTCCTTTCCCTCCCCTATAAGAGGCTATCGACTCTCCCCCTTACTCAAAACTCTCAAACCAAATCGGTTCAGTTGGTATCTTCCCAATAAACTTTAAAATATCCCTACCTTAATAATTTAATCCTAACTATTGGTAAATAAAATACATGTAATCCCTTAGGTGAAAACTAAAAGAAGTTACCCAAAGAATATGTAGCATCCTTCCTCATGATCCTTTATGTAATTTTGATTCTCCACCACATAAAATGTCCTTATTAAATTCTTATATAACAATACCTGAATCCTAAATATAATTGGATTTTTTATAATAATTTTTCAACCTACACTTACACACACTTCCATCTAATGGGTAGAAAACATACTGGTTATGTGTAAAACGAACTACCACCTCAAAAAACGATGATTGTGCATTCATAATTTACCACCTCTCATGGAAAGAAATAAGATGAACACACTATTTATATATGATATAATTATTATATTTATTATTTATTTATGATTAATTAATTATTTTACAACACAAAATTTATACTTTCCATTTTGTGTAAATATGATAATTTCTTTTGAGGATCTATTGACTAATACCTCATCAAAGCAATGTTATTTTTTCACAAGATATATGAAATGTATTAAAGATGGTTTTTGAGAAAATTAATGATATATATGTCATAATAATTATAATATAATAATATTATATATTTATATACATATATTTTATTTACTTTTTTTTCTTTCAATATTGGAAAAAAAATGGAAACAATATCCATGCATACACACAACCTATGGTATCCATGATTGGTGTATTATATTTCATATATATATAGTTTATAGATTATTATAAATACATATATTCTGAATATATAAGATTTTTATATCATTTTTTATATTCTATAAATCATTATATAAGTATGTGGATAAAAAAATTTACAAACTAAGACACAAGCAAAAAAAGAAGATATTAATCCAAGAAAACACATATCTTAGAATTTTTAATAAGTGTGTAATATAAAGTAATAATAAAACCACATATGGATTTAGATATAAATATATGGTCTTATAAATGATATATAAAAACTATATTTATTATATAGGAGGTTTTTATGTGTAAAAAGAGTCAAGATATAAGATATGTGAATTTATTCTCCGTTTTTATTATCATGAGATACATGCCGTATTCACCATTCATTTATTTTATACAGTTTGTAACCTGAACATGGTTATATTTTGTTATTATTATATAAAATTATATTAGTGTTTACATATCCATTTTATAATCATCATTTCATTGGTTTTTTTTCAAAAGTTATCAAATCAGTAATGTAATTTTGTCTATATTTTCTGTCTTTGAAACACATGCCTTGTTATGAACCTATAATTTTCTATGAGGAGTACATAATACATTAAAAATGTTATATAATGATTATAATTATATTAATGATAATTTAATATTCATATAATCTCATTTTCATACATGGTGTGTATGGTTTGAATTTACATAGTGGTATGTTTTTTTTGAAACAACATCATCGTTTATCGAGATTCTTCATGATTATTCTTCCATTGTGGAAATATTATAATCCATAATTCAATAAAATTAATTATTTTTCATATATTTAGGTTAATCATAATATAATCATGAATTTTTACTATTTTTCCACTTTTTGTTCTATACTATGATTAAGAAAGTGTTTTTAAGAAAGTCTTATTTTCCCTCTTATTTCGGTCAGAAATCTACGTTCTTTCAAAACTGGGATTACTAAAAATCACTTAAAAAATATTTAACACTATTCTATTATTTTATAAGATATTTTAAAAAATTTATACCTTTTTGAAAAATGTTTTAGAAGGAATATTTTTCTTTTTATTACCAAAACACTTTTCTGAACTCTTAAGGTACAAAAAAATATTCGGCATGTACAGACTTAAGCGCCATCTTGACAGTCATTTCTATGAATATTACACTATACATATAAAAGTTTATCTTTAAAGAAAATAGTTATTATTAATATTAATAAAATTTATTTATTTTTAATATTTTAATTAAAAATATTTTCGAAAATATTTTATGGTTTTCAAATATTCTTTTAAAACTTTTCATATATATTTTTAAAGAAAAAGGTTATTATAAATGTTTTATTTTTAAAAAAGTATATTAAACATTTCAATATTATTTTAGAAGTTTTCTAGGAATTATTTTTTCAAAAAATATCTCTTGTTTAATTTATATGATTTTAAATATTTTTTTTCAAAATTATTTCAACCCTGTTTTAAATGTTTTCAAAGAAATAGGTTTTAAAATATATTTAAAGTTTTAATTATATGTTTTCAATGAAAATGGGTTTAAACACTTTTTCACGATTTCACTATAATTTTTAATGATTTTTTCCCAGGAAAAAATTTTCAAAATGTTTTCAAATCTTACGTTCAAAATTTTCAAGAAAATGGGTTCAAAAGTTTGTATGTTTTGAAAAGTATTTCCGAAAGAATAAATGATATTTTCCCCTTGAAATGTGTTCCAAAGATATTTCAAAATTATTTTTCATCTACTAAGTATTTATTTAGGTTACTCATGGATTTATAGGGAATTATCCAATAATTCAATTCATATTATTTCTTAAACAGTTTATTCATTGGTTGAATGAGGTTGATGAAAACTGGTTTTATTCCCTAAGTTATATGATTTTTAATCCAGCTTCTTTTAGAAGGTAATTCATTGATGAAATGATTATGAAACATATATTTTTACTAAATGTTGAGATAATATTGAATATTTATGGCACAAATTTCATTTCATTGGTTATGATATAATTGTTTATGAATTTTTGGAACATGTTTGTATCATTTATTTATGAGAAGGATGGGATATATATCTCTATCCAATGCATTAGGTAAATATTTTTATATAATGAGATAATTTTGGGAATGAGGTTTATGGGATTAATCCACTATCATAATATGAGGTAACCTGATCCCCTACTAGGAAAGTACAATGACTGGGGATGGTGGTTTGTCCCGATCAATCGGTGTAGTAACCAAGAAGATATAAGCTGGGGAAACCCGATCCACTATCAGATATTGGGAAAACCTAATTCAATACCAAAAGATGGGGAAACCTAATCCCTTACATAGAAAGGACTTCAACTAGGGATGTTGGTGTGTCCCACCTAGTAAGTAAAATTACTATGAAGTTCCTTTATAAGTTGTAGAAATGTGTCTTCACTTATAGTGAATGATATCACATGTTTATGTGTGCCACAATTCAATGTATTATTCCAATGATACGATTTAATGTATTATGTTCATTATTTCAATACGACTCATTTATTAAGAACAAAAAATATTTATGCCATGATTCTGGGTTATGATCTTTGATATGATGGGTATGATATTTTGATGACCACGATAATGTTATCATACCCTTACACTCATTATTATGCTTACATAACTTCCTAGTTTACCTTTCTAAGCATATGATCTCACACATTTTTATGTTTCCTTCCCTAGGTTATGAAGAAATATTTTATGTATGATATGTCTATGAGGGGTTCTAGTCTTAGAGAACCTATTTGGAGAGAATTTATGTCACTGGTGTACCAGTGTTTATGTTTCCATGTTTCCAAAAGCACTAAACTAATATGGTATTTGGGTGTCTTTTTATGTAATATTTTAAGTATTATTAAAAGTGATTTATTGTCTATGTATGTTAATAATAGGTTGTCATAGTATAAAGCCTAAATAATGCAAAAAGAATTCCTCTTTCACCCCTCAGAATCCTTTGGGATGTTCTTGAGTAATATGAATAAAAATATCAAGTGAGTTTTACTATAGTATATAAGAATCTACAACCAGGACTAATTATGTTTCGATTTACTATTATCTTCTTTCTTCTAACAAATCATTTTCTCCACCACTATCAAAACAAAAACAGATAATAAATATTAGGTATTAAGTTAAATGTATATTAATTATTTTAACATAATTTATGTTTCATATTTACTACATATATATAATTAAATGTCAAAATTTCTTTTCCTTCTCCTTTGATAATCACACGTCAAAGGACAGTTAAGAACTTATATATACATTTCCAAGTCAATACATATAAACACATTCATGGATGGATAGTTTGAATCATATATAAAATATAAATATATAATTACATTTATTCTAAACTACTATAGTTAATATAGTTATTTATAAATTAATTTGAATGAAAATGGTGAAATCAAAACAATATGGGAAAATGTAATGAAGACATGTTTTGAAAATAGTTCACTTTTAATAAAGAGTGTCAGAAAATATAATACAATAACTATAGTGGATAAATAGTGGAATAAGTGAATGTAATCCACTTCTATAACTTGGATTTAATTATCCAAAATTAATATTCAGGAGGTGAGAAAAAGGAAAAATAATGTATGATTTATGGTAAGGGGACTCTCGAACCTAATTCCATCATTTGGGTTGTATTCTTTTCCACAATATGAATGATCATATTTTGTACTTCAATTTTAATTTCCCTTTTCTTCAAGGATATAAATTTTCCTACCATATCAATGTTTTTTCTATGAAAATCATTTTTTTCATAGTGAATAAATCTTCCGAAAAATCATATATTTATTCAAAATGATATACTTCTTGTCCACTGAAGAATAATTATTTTTTATGGAAAAGTATTATTTCACTTATTCATTTATAATTTAAATGTTTTAGTAATGAATTTACACTTTATAAAATCTTTATGATAACCATTATCTTCCTTTTTTATATTTCATACCCATGATAGTTATACTTTCTATGTGGCATGCGTGATAATGAGAATTTATGATGTGTCAGGTGGGACCATAATTACACATACCACCAATGCATTGGGTAATGTGACTAATAACATTATATTATATAAAAAACACATGAATAGGATTATATAATTGTTAACAATGATTATTTAATGATTTATGATCATATGTTATGTGTGAACATGATGCTATATTTTTTCACAACTATGTGCGGTGTTTTAACACTATCACATGATGCTTAACTTTATAAATTTACACATTCCATGCATCTATCAAATGTTAGAGTCATATATTTAATTACAATAATAGTTATATGAAATGATAATTCTCTCCCATTTAAATTCGATTTAATACCTTTATTCAGACTATGATATATCTCCCTGTACTAGAATTTTAGATTACCCCTTTCATTGATGTATATCCTCAGGTGATTACTTATACTAAAGGGAATTTAGGGGAAACTAAGATGATAGATAAGAAGATATTAAATAATGTTCCATTTTTTATTATGTAAATGTGATGTTTGAGCATAATATATCGAAGATAATAAAAAGTTGGATCGAGGATTTTAACTCAATTATTTTTTACCTTAAAAATGGTGAAATGGTCGTGTAATTAAAAATTATTGTATCTATATACAATATTACCATGAAAATAAACATCCTACAAAAATTTACACAAAAATATTTATCATATAACTCATTTTCATTTTAATGATTCCTAAATCATTCACAATTGATTTTCATTCCCTTCTTAACCATTACAGCATCTCAAGATAACATCAAAAATTACATGAAAAGAATTATTAGTATTATCCCCGAATCTTGGGAATTGGTTTTCATAATACCCAATCTCCTTATAATTAAATAACTAAACATTAAGGGACTTGATATTTTCCTTTAAAATATGAGTATGATGTCCTTTTTCTCCACAGTTGTAAAAATATTACAATCCCATTAAGTAAAACCCATGTGATTCTTCACATATTATTCTCATGCGGGGAGTTTAATATTTTTCATTCCATAGCCATTATCACATAAACATTCATCAAACTCGACTAATTTATAATTGTTTCAAAATTTTTTATAATTTATATTTTTATCGTAACACAAGATTTATGGTTTGGAATAATCATAAGATACTGTACTCTAGATTATCCTCTATTTTGAATGATTCATAAAAAAATGTTTTTTAATCACATCTAGGGTTAGTTTCACAAATATATCCATGATATAATCATACTCAAACACCAATGTATTGGCATGGTCATCAGGTTAATCCATACACTAACCAAAAATTTGGATTTCCATCCTTACCTTAGGTTCCATATTTATACAATATAACACATATAGTTGTCTTATAATAATCATAAATATTAATACAATGAACAAAAATACCTACATATGTTAAAGTTCTCAAATATTATAAGATATATTTATAAATATGGTTTAAAATATGTTCTTATTAAATCATTCTCTAAAGGGTTTTATTATGTATCCACTAATATCAGCTATAACTTTCCCAGCTCTAGTGAATTGGAGTAGGTGATAATATTTTAAATAAATATAAGATTCAATTAATCACACCATACAGAATTAATGTAACATCCCATTGCTAATTTTACAGGTATGTCTTTAACTTCATCAATGATTTTTTATTTTGTTCACTGGGTAGGGTTTAGAATGTATTGGGGGGCTACATATAATGATGAAGTAACAGATTTGTTGGTCTCACACTATTAAAAGGGTATTTCTGTAGGCAGTAGGGGGTTACACGTTGTGTAAGTTGGTTATATTCCATGTAATTCTGTATGGGTGCATGGAATGAAGTTCTCACACCAGAAAAGGTTACATGACATGACAAGAATTTACATGTTAGGTGTTATTTTATGAAAAAAATCTAATTCAAAGAAACATATTTTTTAGTGGTTCTAAGAATATCTATTTCACAATGTGTAATGGTATTACATGTTATGCAATACCCTAACTGTTGTTCTAATATAGGAAGCATGGATGATATATTTATTTTGTCTCCTCTCCAACATCACTACACTCAACTAAATTCTTACTGCATGTGATGTGGGAGCTCTTCAACTCTTCGATGTCCCTCTGTTTGATGTTCGATCGTCATTGTCCTTGTGGTGTGGATTATTTGGAAATAATTATCTATATTATTTATCTCTTCCTATATTTATTCTCTTTTGGGTTCAATGGATCATGTTAAAATTGAGTGAACATAACTCCTTGTTTCTTGATCTTGAATCTAGGTTGAGTTCTAAGGTCTTTTTTACGGCCATTCTCATAGGCGGATTTAATTATAAGTGTTGTGTTTTGAAAAAAGGTATGTGATTTCCTCCTTTTTATAAAATTTATTGACCTTAAATTTCATGATTTATTGTAGTTGTGGATTTAAATTCAAATGATTTAAATTTCTTTACAATGTTTTTATTAAAAACCAATTTCATTGAATTAGGAGGTTTGAAATGGATTTGGAATGAAATTGCGAAGAACCCTCAATTCAGGTGAATTGGGTTTTTTTTCAAATGGATGGAAATTGTTTCAGTTGAATTGTTGAATTTTTATTTTAAAATATAATTGATGGAATTTCATAAATTTTGAAAACAACTTAAAATGTTTTCATAGAAATCCCAGTGATTTTATCTTGTTAAAGATGTATGTTTTTAATTAAAACATGTTTTTGTTTTAACTAGAAAATTGGAATTTGAAATGGTAGAATGGGATTTAATTTTATTTTAAGAAGTCTTAAAATAATTTTCCCATCTTTGATCATTTAAGACCTCATAAAATCCTTAGGTATTTTGTGAGATATTTTGACATGCTCAATGATTATAAAACATTTTAAAACCTAAATGCAGCATGTCACATCCAGGATGGGATGGCGATGAGTCACTATTTCCCATTTTCAGAGAGAAAAGTGTATAATCATATTGCCATGATCACTTAGAGATTGCATAGTCCTATAGCTGGAATATTCATAGTTATTTGGAAGTTAAACCTATTGTTCATTTGTTTTTATATTTGAGATATAAATGAATTCCAATATTGTTAAAATACATTATATTCCTCCTAAATAGATGTAAACAGTTTTATATATAAAAAATTAGTTAATCAAATGTTTTTGAAATAATCCATCACTTTTAAATCCATTTATTATAGTATTTTCCATCCTTTCAACTCTGTATCATTATTTGTTTAAATATTCTTTTAAATAAAAAGCTTAATTACTTTAAAATTGAAATCATTCATTGGGTTAAGCTATTATTGGAATCTTTTATGGAATACATGGTGTGAGAATATTAGTTTTGTTAGCTCACACCCTACTTTTACCATTAAGTTGTTGTAGATTATCTTCTTCTAGGATCAAGAATGGGGAAAAGATCTTTTTTTGAGGGATGAAACTATTGAACATTGTCTTCGTTAGTTGTGTCCTTAGGGACTTGTGATGTTTTAAACTATTTTTGTACTTGGGATTTAGAATATTGGGCATGTTTATGACTTGTTGTATTTTGGTAATTTACTCCCAGTGGAGTTTTGTTTATATATATATACTATTATATTTCTTTCACTTTAGCATTTTTAGTTGGAAAATCATTCCCACATTTATTTTGTATGATTCCAGGTGCTAGTCACTCACCCGTGGGGATGAGGAACACCCTTCAAGCTATGTCAGGGCCATATTAGTTATTGGTTTAGAAGGTCACCCAGACATGTTCATGAAAATTTATCATTTTATTAATCATAATATAGTATATATATACATGATTTCTATATTACATTGGAAATATAATTAAGATCTTGAAAAAAATATTTCATCTTCAAAGACCATTCAATAATTGCTTTTCCTATCATGGGGAATGGAAAGAAAAGAAATTAGTGAGTTAAAATTTTCATAATTGGTTTTATATAGATGATTATATCTTGAGTAGATAACGAATAATAAATATGGAAGAGTGAATAATAAAATCAAATTTAAATCAATCAATAACTTTAGTTCTAAGTTCATACATTCCTAATATCAACCTAACAATCAAATGGTTAATGAAAATTGAATTCTAAATAATGGAAATTCATAATTTTAAAATTCATGATCATATCACCAAGGCCCTAATAAATATATCATTTATCTAACCATAAAGTACCTTGTTATGACATTTTCATTCAATGTCATGGTAAAAAAAAATTATCCATATATTATGACATGTTCATGAAACATCACCCAATAAAATATTCCAACTTGTTTTGTGTCAAGAGACCTATAAATTCATATTGAGGAAATATATAATTTGTCTCCACACCTCTCATTGAAATAGAATAAAATCTACCTAAATTGAATGATCGATACAATTAATTTTAAAAAATCATTAAAATATACATGTTCCTATATTAAATCATGAATAAAAAACAATTCTCTTGTCAATGAAATAAAAGTCTTAATAAACTGCATTCAATTGATTCTATATAAATAAGTTGCATAAATCTCCAAAAATGTAAATTTAGTGGATATTATGTTGTATTAATCTATTATACTTAAATTATGGACATGGGGGGCAATATTGTTCCCAATTAAATTAAGTATAGTAACAGGGAATGTGATCATGAGAAATATAATGACCACACAACCATAAATCAATATATGATGAATGTTAAAAATCAATTAACCTATAATGATTTTTTAGTAAAACCAAGGCTTTATAAAATAGAAATAAAACATGAGAAAAAATATAACTTCTTGTATATTGGTGAGAAAAATGATGTTTTAAATAACATTAACAATAATTTTCATCCCTTTAAAGAAAATATACTTTTTTCTTTTGATAAATGTTTAAGAAAATTATAAGATTATTTATGAAATATTTTATTTCAAAATAGACATGTATAATTTTAAAGGAAGCTAAAAATATACAAATGGTTATGATAGTGGGGAAATTCATTCATTCCATATACGTTAAAACTGAATATTTTTTCACACCTTTGTAAAATGAGAAGAAAATGAATAGTTTGAGAATCATTTAAAAATAGTCATTTTAAACAATTTAAGTATAGTGAAAGGTAGTGAATATGAAATTTTGTTAATATTTCATTTATGTTAATATATATCCATAAACAATTTTAAGAACATGGAATGGAAGTCAAATATTCTCAAACCAAAAGAACACATATGGATGGTATACCTTACATGTGACTTAAATATTGATTTTTTATCAAAGAAGATAAGAAATACAATATAAACATATAAACCCCGAATATTAAATTATTATTAGAAAATAGATGTTTTTTTAAATATTAGAATCATATAATTTCCTTGAATGAAATATGGGCATAAATTATCTGAAAATTACATGATATTGTAATAGATATTCTTTACCTCAAGTTCATCAAATACTATATTCACTCTTTTCCCCATGTATAATACATTTATATTTTGCATAAATATATAAAATAACCATATGAATTCATATCTTTCCATATATTATTATCTTATAACATCTCACTAGTTTTGGGGTAAAAATCAGTCTTCTTCCCAATCATTTTTTGGATTGATGTTTCTAGTCCATTGACTCTTATCATGGTTTAATTATATCAAAATAAAAAAAAATTATCATATTGATTCATTACATAATATATTATATCCATCCGTATATCGATGTGATTAAACATGTGTTTAATTAATTATTTGGAGATAATATTCCATACATATGCATGAATGATGTTCCCACTTTTCATTGGATGGAATGAATGAAAGGTAAATAATGAATCAACTTTTCAGAATCAATATTATATTATATATTTCATCTATTTTAATTAAATTTTTCCTTAGTAACACTGATTTAAATGGTAGTCCTCATGTATACATGAGTGATGTTATAATCTTGTAATAGTTGGGAAAAATATTAATAAGGTCAATTCAATCAAAATAACTACATTTTAGTATATAAAAGATAATGATATTTTTATATTATCTCGGTCATTGTAAAAAACTAGACCCGAAACCTAGAACCCTGATAGATGATATGGAACTAACATGGCCTGAAGTTCATTCCTTAACCCCAGGTGTTTTATACTAGCACCTAGAATAAAAAAAGATAAAAGTGGGAAAAAAAATTTTAGAAAAAAAGTTGAAGAAAATGAAACAAGACATATGGTCAAAACACTGAAAAGTGGAATGTACTAGAATCCAAAATAGTATTTCAAAAACCCAAAATAGTACATAATAATGTACATAAGAAAATGACACATTCCAAATCAGACATTACTCTAAGACCAAAATAACAAGAACATACTCCTCCTCTAAGAGGTGGTTTCCCTTTTCTCGAACCTAGTAGAATGAAATATACAAATTCCTAAAGGCTAAAGAATGGTGTGAGATATAAATCCCAGTGGGCTCTCAAAATGCTCTCCGTAGAAGTATTACATCATAATAAAACACACCTTTCATTCATATAAAATATAATAGGGAATGGAAATACATTACCATATTTTAAAAAATATTTTTTCATTTAAAAATGATGGGAACAATTTCAAAATGGGATGAAATGAATTTTTTTTATAAAAACATTAGTATAAATCCACTTGAATGATGAAAATAGTTCTATAATCAATGTAATATATAATAAATACAACCACAATGAGAACCATGGTCATCTGGACTGTAGTACATATGTTTCTTGTTATAGGATCCTCACCTATGTCATATTTGTGACCATGCAAAGTAAATGTTACACACATATCTTTAGATCAAGTTGAATTGGATTCATCCAAATCCCATCAAGGATATAATCAATATAACTATATATTTGTAAGAGTTTTTATCATCAATCCATTTTTAGGGAATAATATTCATTGAATTCTTATTCCAAAAACTCAGAAACTATCCTGGCTCACATGTCATAATTAAATCAATCAATAAAAGGAAAATAATCAATTTCTCAACAGTATGATTCAATAAGCCAAATTAGTTTGAAAACAAAAAAAATGTATTTAAAAAAAAATCATTCCTTTTCAATTAAAAAAATTTACATTTTAATCAATTCAATTTAATCAATTTTCTCAAATAATTATAAAATAAATTAATCAAGTCCATTAATTTCAAAATACAACTCAAATTCAAAATCCATTGGAAATGGAGGTTTTCCAAAAAAAATATTCCATTTAAAATTAAAATTAAAATTTCAAATCATATTAGTTTTTAATGATTCAATTTATATATAATTAAAAAAAATAAAATCAAGGTTTAGTAACATGGCCAGTATCAGTAAGAACCAACTACTATTAATCACAAAATCAAATGTCAACACCTGTAACGGTATCTACCATCAAATAATTATGGTGATGAGGTCAAGAAATAAAATATTCAGTCAGGATCCATTGACATAGATTTTAGATCCATAAAAACACATGATGATGTTAGACCATATAAAGAGAAGTTAATTAAAGGGTTTGAGAAGACACATGTGTGTAGATTCACTTATATATAGAAGATCAAATGAGATCATTCACGCTTTAATCCACAAAAGAATGGGTTTAGAGAAGAAATCACCCCAATAGGGATTCCCTAGACATGTAATCTAAGTTAGGATGAATATAGGTTTAGTGAGATCTTCAATCAGGGTTTGTGATGTTTTTTCATAAATTTTTATTATAAAAAAGTATCACGTACATAGTTAGCTAGGATGGGATGCATGGTTACAAAAATCGTGTACCCTAATAGGGTATTCATACACTAGGGTGAACGGTTTTTACTAGGTGGGTTCATGGTTTTCCAGACCACGCATAAACTATATAGGAACCCAATGTATAGGGTTGCATAGTTTTCATTGGTGATGTATAAGATTTTGGAAAACCATGCAGAAACCGTGCCTATCGAAAAAAATCAATAAAAAATTAAAATTACACATAATGCACCCCTAAACAATACCCAACTAAAATAAGATCAAACTAGTGCTATGTAGTACCTCAAATAAAGTAATTAGATGTTAAAAACTCCCCACCATAGAAACATTATATCCATATTTTTCTTATTATGATGTTTCTATATCGATGAGATGAATCTACTACTCTCTTAGTAGTTCCTTGAACTCCCATGTATCATTTAAATCAGAGTCACGTGGAAATAACACACAGGGCAAAGGAATATTCCTCAAATGAATTACACTTTTCTCAGTATAAGAAATCAAGGATCGATTCTCAGTCAAAGATAAATCAGGCTCAATATCAAAATCCTCCCAACTAAGGACATGGGATGGGTTTTAAAGATACCTTCATATTCAAGCCACATGAAGCATGTTATATATATAAATAAAATATTTTATAATTGATAAATGGTAAACCAATTTCCCCACCCACTCAACTACATCAAAATGTCCCACAAAATGAGCCTCCTGCTTCCATCACCTCCTAGTCCATCGATGACGTCAATGGGGTGAAACTATAATAAATACGTAGTCACTGGATGAGGACTCCAACAGTCAATGAAGATGTCTATAATTTGATTTATATTATATCTTTACCATAAAAATTCCCTAAAAAATAAATATAATAATTACTAACATCTATTGGACATTGCTCAGTCCAACAAATGAACATTCAATGCTCTTCGACTACCACAACAGAGATTTACCAGGCTGATAATACTAGTCCTAAAACAGTACCATTCTAATCATGGATTGGTAACTCTTGTTATATTTAATACCGTGTATCCCCAAATGGCCATCCCAAGATCCATAAAATTCATAAATGTTGTAAATAGAATATCTTCAACAATCTGTATTTTCATGTATGTCTGGCCTTCCTTCTGTGGATGACATGCCATACAAAAATGAACTTGATATCCCAGTGCCTCTTAGAGTCCGTTACAAAAGAGATAAGTTGAACGAGGATCTCTATCAGAGACCATAGAAATTGTAACTCAATGAAAATTAATAATCTCTCTCTCATAGACATTTCCCAACTCATCAACATTGGTTCTTTCATGAATGGGTATAAAGTGATATAAATTAAAAATCTAATTGATGAAAACCCATATCACATTCTTCATTTTCTGGGTATTTATAAACCAAACCACAATGTCTATGAAACACTCATCCCATGAACATCTCAGCACTGCAAGTGGCTGAAGTAGACTGAAAGGTCTCTGGTGCTCAACCATAACCTCTTAGAAATTATAAAAGTGAGATACGAAATCAAAATTTCTCTATCCCATAGATTTCCACCAAAATTGATGATGTAAAACATAAAACAACTTTTTAGTTACTAGGTGCACATACGACCAAAAATTATGTAAATAACCCATAATAGAGTTTATCAAATATAACATAACAAAGAAAAATTCAAAAACATAATATACCCTTCCTGGAGAATGACCACCTAGTAAGGATCTCCCATCCTTAAATAGAGAATATAATTCTACAGAATTTATCATCAAGCTACTGTTCCTAAAAAATCATCTTGAGAAGAGTGGAGGTTAAGAGAACACTAGCCAAGAAAACATCAACCTCTATTTCCATAATTACTATGATAAATTTATGAGAAGAATCCATCATGTTCCACTCTTATGATGATTCCTTAATGGTCTAGTTTAGAATATTCCTTCCTAATGAATTGGTAATGAAATTCACCTTCCTTGAGGTATAAAAAATATTGAAATAAAAAGAAAACTGGTACTCCACCAAATGCCTCTATAAGCTATTTAATTTTTTTGGGAGGATATAAATCAATCTCATATGGACAACATATATAGTAAACTGGTGTATATAAATGGATTTATACCAAATCATATGAAAATTCATCACATGTGTGATTTTAGGTTCATTTCACTGATAGTTCTTCTCATGTGGCTTATGATTTTGAGAGACATAGGCTACCATGTGATTATCCTATATATGTACAATCACTAAAACCTGAATCTAGTGTATCACAGAGGACCACATTGACCTTCCAAGCCTCATAAAGAGTCAACACAGGTGTAGAAGGAAAAACAAATCTCAGCTCAGAAAAATAAAAATATCATTTATCATCCAAAATGGCTATTACCCCATTATAAGTGAGAGTTGTCATTAAAGAAGACAACATTGAGAAATCCTTTACAAACTGATGATAATACCCTACTAAACCCCAGAACCAGCAAATATCAATAACAATATGTGTTTTCTACCATGTCATATAAATATTCATCTACTAAGGATCAACTAAGGTACCATGATTTGAGACCATGTGTCCTACAAACATCACTTCTTGAATTTAGAATTCACAATTCAATAGCTTGAAAAAAAGATAGTTATTTCTCATAAATTTAATAACTTCTCCTATATTATACACATGATCCTCTTCAAATATAGAGTATACCATAATTTAATCCACAAAGAACCCCATGAACATATTAAGATACGTGTGGAAGGAATTTTCCCTCAAATCCATTAATTCTACTAGAGAATTTGTTATACCAAATTAAAAGAAAAGAAATTACTAATTGACATAATAGAATTAGAAGGTGTATTTTAGAATGTCGTATTATTTTATTCTAAAATGGATATAAACATATCAAATATCAATAATCAAGGTCATATTATCCCATTTTTACTAGTTAAAAATATCATCATTCTATAGAAATGGATACTTGTTCTCTACTATAACTCAATTGAGTTTCTGATAATCAATATATTGGAAATGTCTTCTATCAGTATTCTTACTAAAGAGAATAGGTTCCCCCCATGGTGACACACATAGTTGTATAAATACTTTCTCTATAATTCCATCCAATAAGGTCTTAAACTCTTTCATTTCGAATGGTTCCATATGGTTGGAAGGTATATATTCCAGTTAAGTATCGAGTAATAAATCAAGAGAAAACTATACCTCTCATACTGATTGAAACTCAGAAAAATCAAAAAGAAATAAGTCTTGAAACATGAACAAAACTAGATGGATTTCAACAATCGAAGACTCTATCTACAGATCAAAATAAAACACTAATATATCTTTCCCCGACTCTAGATAAGAAGGATAAACAATAATTAACCTCATTTTCCATTCTACCTAAATGATACGGAACACCCCATTTGGTGTGGTTATGGAGAGTCTTAGAAGATAGAATCCAATTCCAACCTTATTATAAATAAAAAATCCATACCAAAAATGACATCAAGTGGGTTTTTTGTTGAGAACCAGAACGTCATAGGTAAGAATAATGTATGATAAAGAGACGATAGAAATAGAACAATGGAGTCCTTGTTCTCTATTTATTCTAAGGGGAGTAGTAATATCAATTATATAAGATAAAATCTCTATAAAAATATTTTTAATGTTCACAATACTAGTCGATAAACCAATTTCAAATAAAAAAGTCACTTGAGATGAAGCTGTATTGATGGTATTTAACACAATCACTGGACATGTATCAGCTCCCACTGGGGACACTTTCACTATGTGAATAAGAATAATTCTATAAGCCTATAGATATGACCCCTTATATATTGAAGTATTTGATTTCCCCATACCAATTTTAGGTGATAATGTTATCATTGAACTACTTGGGAAATTAATGTAAAAAAAATCAATGTAATTCCCTTAAATAAACACATGATCTGCAAATATAGGGTTCCTTAGTGCAAAACTATTTTGAATTCCTAGGATTACCACACTAGTAGAAATACAAAGGTCCTCTATTAGAAACTATAAGGGGACTAGAATAACCCTTCTATAGATATCAACCATGAGACTTATTGCACATACTATTTACTTTAAAGGAACTCATATAATTGCCACTATGAGATAATAGAAGTCCCATCAACACTAACATACAATCTAGATCAATGTAAAACTTTAATTACATATCCATAATATTAGAATTGTAAGATATATTTAGCAAATAAACCTAAGAATCAATATCAAGTTGAAGAACTATCTAAAAATGTTGATTCTTCAGCTTATTATTCGATACAATCTCATGTGAAAAGTTCATAAGATCCGAAAAATGATTTTAATTTTCTATCATGGTCATGTCAGTATGATCAAGTTTGAAAAAATACAAATACTTAGCTAGAACCATGGACCTCTAGTTAGAACTAATCAATAGAAATAACCCTGAATTCCTTCCACTATAAACCCTTATGCTTCTTCTCCATCATCATTTATTCCCACAATCTCATATAGGTCCCCTAGCTTGAAGGTGGCACATTTAACCTTAATCAGATCAGGATTTTACAAGAACTCAAATAGAAGCACTATCTTTCTAAACATTTTTCCTCTTTTGGATAATTTGTGCCTTAGAATGATGGTGGCCCATTAAAATAGAATTATAGATCATGATTCATGGATTCATCCCTTTGAGTATCCAAAGATAAATCCTGAACTGGAATGGGTGTAGGTTCATGTTATAGTTCTTGGAACAAAGGAAAAATTATCTCAACAATATTATAGTGTATGGGTGTATTCTCTTACTATGGGTCACCAAAATATTCTTCCCAATACCTATTCACACATCTTATTAGAGGAATGATTATTCATTTCACTAGAAAACATCATTGAAGATTTCATACAATTAATATGAACAATAACACAAACAAAAATAATTGGAAAATTTATCCAATTAGATAATATATCATTATTTTTTATACCTATCCAAATCCAAATCTTGAAAAATACTAGAATTAGATAATATTATTCCTCAAGATTTCCTTCATAAACCAACCATGGTAACTTAAAGCTCTTTATGATGAGATCTGGAAAGGAACATACTTGTACCTACCTACTATATCCTGAAAAGATATATAAATATGAATACTAAAGTCAATGAAGGATAATAAATAGTCACATATAATACTAAGTTATTATTAAACAACCCAGATAACTAGTACCATGATAATTGAGCCACAAAAAACATGCCTTGATGGGAATTGTCGATCCCAATGGGTTGGAGACTAACACTTAGCCCCATACAAGATAATAGAGGGAATATACTTTCCACAAAAATAGTGGAATATAAAGAAACAATTATGTATGCTTAAAAATCTAAAAAGAATAATGTTTCAAAAACTAAAAAGTTATATCCAAACCCTAAAATAATGCATCAGCAACTACTCAATGGAAAGGAAACATCACAATGTAAACATCACTCTAATACCAAAATATTATAAGTGTCTAACTTATATAAAATGGATCCAAAATATATTAGATTAAATTATAAGGAGTACAAGGTCAAAAAATAATAATAAAATCAATTTTATAAAATTTTAGGTGTCATTTGGAAACATATATTTTTTAAACTCATTCATTTTACCTTTTTATCCTTAAATGTTGTAAAAAATATCACTCTTTATAATCATTAAAGAAAAATTAAAAATTTCAAGTGGCACATAAATGAAAAACAAATGATAAAACAGAACATTCCCCATCTAATTGATTCATTTTATTTTTTCTCAATTTTATATTAATTTAAAAATAAATTTCAAACATTAAATACAAATTATGGTCATTTTAAAGAAAATTCACATATCTGGAATTTAAAGAAATCAATAAAAAACAGAAATTAAGATATATACTCTTTCACCAACACTTATAAAAAATAATTATCTATTAAATTATTTTCTATGCAAAAATATTCTTAAATATATTATTTTTAAAATTTCAAAAAATAATTTATTTAAATTTTTTACTAATTCCATTCATGCGGCGCTAATATAGAATAAGAATTCTATAAAATTATACCATCTATAAAATATTAAAAAATTAATATCTTAAAAAAATTATTATTATTGATAAAAGTTATTTAGAAAATTTAAAAAATTATTTTCGTCGATAAGAAATATTATTAGAGATATTAAAATAAATAGAGTGACATTTTTTTAATATTTTGTAATGTCAAATAATATAATTGTCCTCATCAAACGAGAATGGAACAAAAATAACATATTTTAGAATGTGGTATGGTTATTATTGAATTAAACATAAAAAATAAAATATATTCATGTGTTGGGATTATTATGATACCTTATCGCATATTTTTAACCTTAATTAACCTATTTTACCCTTTACCATGGGGATAAAATTTTACAATAGTTATTATTCAGTATGACTATAATTTTAATTGAACCATTTAAAAAAAATTAAAAACCATTATTATAAATATGGGATCCAATTTTCATGATTTAATTCATAGAATGTTCATAAATTTATTTTAATATAATTATGGAAAATACATTGAAACAAGATTTTTAAAAAATGTGCATTCAGGCATAAAAATAATCTTATAACAAAATTAAATATATTGTTGAATAATATAGAATTATTAAATTTTTTATAAAATGGATATATTTTAATACCTTAGAAAAATAAAAACAATACTAGGACTATTAAATTATATTTTATTAATTAAAATAAATGAATATTTTGAAAAAAACCCCTTATTTTTCACCATTTAATCAAAAAACAATATTTTAAAAAAAAAATTAAAAAAATAATCTAATTAATTTTATTTTAATATGTACTAAAAATGATATATATATTTTTTAAAAAATTATAATAATATAGTAATTTAATTATAATACCCTCAATTAAAATTCTATAAAACCCATTTTTGAAGAAAATGTAATTTTGAAGGATTAAATGAATTTATTATATAATTATAACTAATTTAAATAATTAAATAAAATATAATTTATTAAATTATATATATATTATTATTTATATTCTTATAATAACTAATAAATATTTGTTAATTTAATATATTATGATCCAAATACAATGCACACGAAAAACTATTTTAATAAAAATATCTCATTTACCTTCAAATGATTTTTTATTCATTTAAAAACTATTAAAAATCAAAGTATTATTTTTTTTTGTTTATTGAGGAAAAATTTAATCTATATATTTTATAATATGGTTATTTCTATTCATACCCACCAAAATACAGGCAATATCATAATGGATATATTTAAATAATAGTGTATTGTGGTTCGTTTATGCTAGTTGTTGCATGTGGTGTATGTTATCAGACATATTGTTAATTAAAATGAAATTATAATCTCAATTTAAAGGTATTAAAAGATTTATTCTACATGTTATTTTTAGATCTCATATTACATCCATTCCACGTAACTTATGTAGAGGTTCAAGCTTCCGAATGGCTAATTGGATTCAAAGTATAACATCTATAAAATTTTGGTTTATTGATTCACCCCCATAGGTTTGCATATAGGATATATATGGGAACTAAAATAAAGATAAATATACCTTAAAAATGAATTCATTTAATACCTTAACCCATTAAAGTTATAAAAATATTTCCCCCACCAAGGGAATAATTTTCATTTATTTTCCATTTCAAATATTTTTATTTTAGGTGGTAAAAAATTGTTTGTACAATATTGTATATTTGAGAGAAAATGTGAATTCAAACAAAAATATGAGATTTTTTTACTTATATTTCCAAAATTTTGGTCTTCTTTTAAGGGTTTAAGAACTTCACATGCTCTTGTAACCGTACTATTGACATATCTAATAAGGCTTTAGTTCATTCAATATACTCTAAACTGCCACTTGTTTCACATAATAGGTTAAAACCTATATGGGATACTTTCCAGGACTGATATTGATTTATCATAATACATATAACCCAATTTCTCCAAAAAATATTTAATTCACACCCCCAAAATATTTTAAATTTTTTTATATATACAACCTTCTTTGTAACTGTCTCTTCTTCTTTCATCTTTAATGGTAAACTCTAGTATGTAACACAATCATTAGGATGTTGTTAAATATTATAATACCTCTCCAAAAACATATTATCTATTAATTAAATATTTTATTATGATAATAAGTTGCACTCTTCATCCACACTTTTTTATATACAAATTTAAAGATTACTCACTCTATTCTTCATCCCATTTCTATAGTTTATTCTCTTTTGGTGTGTTTTACTCACTCAATTTATCTTTTATTTTTCTAGGATTATCCCATTATTTTTATTTATATTGTTAATTTTCTATATCGTTATCTTATATTTTTAATTTTATAGTGTGTATAAAAAACATCATCCATATATCTTTATATCATGATACATCTTTTATACTTTTCTTCATTTAATATTCAATAAGGAACTACCATATTTGATTTCAATCCATTAAAATTGACATTCCATTTTAGTGGAAATATAAATACTCATCAAACATAACTTTTTATCTTCTCTTTATTTATATAATTTTTTTATAATAATATACAAACTTATTAATAAAATAGTATTTAATATTATCCACTTTCATATTGGGATTATTGGGTACTATATGAGTCTAGAGATCACTCATGGTCTTAACATTAATATTTTCCCAACCAACATGACCTCAAATTGGTCAAGTGATATGTCAACCATAACATAAGACTTATTCATGATTAAGTCAATAATTTTTAAATGATCATGTCATATGTAATAAAATTATCTAATCTCTATCTATGACATTGATTGGTTTTTATTGATTCAGATTGAAATATCATGTAACCTATAGTGATATCTACCATGTGGATGCATATATCACTATAAATTTATATGATCTACATGATAATAAATTAAAAAAACGTGTCATTTCCCATAATATGACTCTATTAGTCATTATTATCCCATGAAAGCTTATTTCATAATCAATATATCTCTCACATATTGCAAAATACAATTATAATAAGTTATAATACACATGAAACACACCTTTCATTAGACCACTATGATATTGCATGATCATATATTAATTTTATTTATATTCATGTAATGAAATCATTGGTGCAAATTTTCTGTGAAATTTAATATTCTATAATAATATTTACATTAAAAAAATTTTATTTTATAATACAACGATCTTCATGAAAATCTCTTAACTATTTTCAAAACCCATGTAATAAAATTTAATAACCATTAATTTTATGTATCATAGTTTTTGATAGCTTAATGTTGACATTAGTGTCTTAATTTATGATGTTATATATTTTTAAATGTTTTATGTCATAAAATGTATTATTTTACATATCATTACTCATTATGTGATATCACTTCCTACATTTTATCACAACCCCAACTATGATAAGGTTTTATGTAATACAAAAATTACACTCTTAGCTCATTATTCTTGGTCACTCTATTTAAGAAACATTTGTATTTTCTTATTATATAGATATTTTTTATCCATTTATTATTATTATCTGGTTGAAATATATCACCAATTAATGTATAGGGATCAGCTTCTTTAATACTACTTGTAACATTATTTTATTGTCACCATCGGTTTCAAATATTATATATTTTTTCGTCTTGTAGCCTTTATTTTCACTCTAATTATATATATATATATTATTCAATTAATTTTTTGGAGATATTTCATAATATATTCCATGTTATATATTTGTTGTTATACATCCTCAAAAACTAATGTATCCTGGAATCTTTTTATTAATATGCACATTTTATGACATTTCATTCATTTTCCGTTTTTAGATTTTACTATATGCATTAGTTTTATATATATCCAATAAATTCACATATATTTTATAATAGTCCATAAAAATAAATTCAACAAATATATCTATTCAAAACATACTCCAATAAAATATATAAACTCATCGTCACATGATAGTTGACTATTGATGGGTTTTCTATAATTGCATGGAATATGTTTCCCTTTTATTATTTTTTATTATTATATCTATTATCACTATCCTCTTATATGATTTCTCATCCTTCTAAAATATAAATAATTCATGAACCATTATATAACTTCTATATCAATTATATATTATTCATTATTTTCATTAAATATATCATTCCATGAAATCACATAACAGTAAACTAAGACATTGATTCTCCACTAATAAATTTCTTTATATTTTATATCTCATCCTACCATATATCAATTATACTACATTTGACCCATATAACCCCCTCTTCACCATATTTTTTTAGGGTTTATTTATTAAATCATTTTAAAAAATAAAACCAATGATCAGTGATGATCAATGATCCCTCTTTGAATTTTTATAACTATCCAATAATTACATCACTTTTTATCTATCTTATTATTATAAAAAATAAATATAGTCAAATATATCTATTTTTCATTCATCTATGGAAATTTAATGAACTATTACATTTCCAATTTAATAGATTACCTTACATCATTGAAATTATACCAGATGTGAGCCACTACATTTATTGATTGAATTTTTTACATCTTATCCATATCATGGAGTATATTAGTAGGTATTTGAAAAAAATTTCTACTCATAGAGTATGTTATAATTTCTAGGGGATTATTTTGAAAAGTTATCTATCCAGTATTCAATCTTCTTGGCTCATTATGAACAATGATAAAAATATAATTATTAAACAATGACTCTAAGCCTACATGAGATAGATTATTTTTGGAAATATGTGTGATGTGTTATTAGATAAGTCCATATACTAGTATCTTATATATATTCATCACATATATCTTATTACCTTAAAGTTATTCCAATAGTCTACAAAAATCCCACTAGTTATTATGACATTCCATAAACAAACCCATTTTAAAAAATATAAAATACTAAGGGGAAACAAGTTATAACATATGATTACTATGATGTTTTTACTCTCTATATGAATCACCATTTTATAAATAATCATAATATTATATGTGCATCTTCCCACTACAATATAAATTAATAGGGATCATGGTTTTTTATACTATTCACTGTGAGGGAGTTGGTGGGCTCTATTACTAAACATTTTTTAGACACCATCATTCGTTCATAATTAATTATTATTCAATGTATTCTTTATTATAGAGTCTGTATGATGTACAACACTTAAGAATATTTCCCACTTTATTGAAATTTTATTCTATTATTAAATTTGACTACTCTTATATTACTTATTATACTAATATACCAATTGTTTATCATGTTTGACTATATTAATTTTGATTTGTATTTATTAATATGTTTTTTAGAATTTTATATAAGTGAATCACCTTTTCCTAAAATAGTTATCATTTTATTTTAATACACTATCACAGTCTATAAAAATTGTTTGAAACTTATTTTTCTTTTTTTGGATCCACATTATAATAAATTCTTTTTTTAGAGGAGTTATAATTAAAATTTTAATTAATTATTATTTTTTATTTTTTCTAAAATTATTAATAATAATAAAATTTATTAATTCTAATAAGGAAAAATAAATTTATTATCATTTATGAGTATATAATTTTATGACCCCACTAGACGTTGTGTTATAATATAAGAAAATTTCATTAAAAATGGTCTCAATAATCAGATCAACTTTTTTCCCATTATTTAATTGAATAATCAATTATGTTTTTATTTTTATAATGACTAACCACATAAAGATATATATATTCTTTTTTATGTTTTATATGTGTCATGAAATAAAATTGAATGAATAAAACATAGATGTATTATATATTATGTAAATTCATTTGAGAAAATGAAGTGGTGGAATGAAGAGAGAGTGTTTAGCCATCATTAAATCAAGAAATGTCATAGAAAAACATCAACAAAAAATCATTTCATTTATCAGTATTTTTTTGTTGAAAAAAAATTTGAAGGCTTAACAATGTATTATGATCAAACACAGAGAGTGAACTTGCTTTTTTTTTATGTTGATGCATTTTATCATCTTAAATAAATTATATTATAGGTATTTATATGAGAAACTTTTAGCGTTCTAATGCACCAACGAGGGTTTATATGGGCCAATATAGTATATAAAAAATTTTATTTTTATATAGAATTTAGATGGCTTTGGAACTAAAATTATTTAATATGAATCAATGAAAACAACCATTTAATAATAATCCTGCATCATGATCTATGATGGATAAAATTGACCTTCTAACACCATTCCTAGTAATAATGTTGATAAAATTAAAATCTATTACATTGTTATGATTTTTAAGCACTGTAAATGATAAAATACTATATCACATGTAAAAATGGGAATAAAAATAGATTTGGTGGATCATTACGGAAATTATATTATGGAAGTCAGGAAGTATTTAATTC
Organism: Viscum album; assembly: GCA_963277665.1. Lineage (NCBI taxonomy): Eukaryota > Viridiplantae > Streptophyta > Magnoliopsida > Santalales > Viscaceae > Viscum > Viscum album. Next base: position 660,165,077 of record OY728132.1, read on the forward strand.
TGATTTTCATATGTAAATTTATATAGAAACCAATGGAATAAAATTATTTCATTGATTATATTATAAAATAATGTAAAATAATACCAATCATATAATAGAGACATAACCTTGATTGAAATATATATTGAACTTCCACCACACTATTTGTTTTCACATTCAAACAAGAACACATTATAGTTGTCATTGTAATAAATGAATAATCAAAATAAATTATTAAATTAAGATTATTAATTTTTAGTCATATTAGATTACTCATTTCTACATAAAATCATCCATGTATTGTCTTACATGTTTTTTTCCATAAAATTAATTTAATTGTAATTGGGTATACCTTCATAAAAACTATGATTATGTTTTTATTTTTATAACTAACATAATATAAGGAATATGAAGTTGTAGTTTATATAGAAAATTTATTTTGTAATAGGTTTGTGACTCCCCATTAGATATCAAGAATTCTTTGTGAGATCCAATTATCATAAATATTTATAGGGGATATATAAAATTAATTAATATATTATAGTTACATAACTATTAAAATAATTTTTTAATTATCTTCCTCATTAATTAAATTCAATTTTTATAACTTTCAATTCTGTACCCTCCCCTCTTGAACTCTTCTAAAATGATTATCTTGGTAAGAAATTGGTATTAGAGTACATTAAATAGATTGGATATTTGAGTTATTTCTTAACCTATCATAGACCATAAAATATATAAGGAAAATATATGTGTTTCATGAATGGTCAATTATCTAATGTTATATGGGTCCCACATTTTACATCATATTTCATTAAAAATGACTATGGTTATTGGATCACTCATATTTATGAAAACATAATGAATTTATGCATCTATCATCACACATGTATAGTAAAAATCTATAAACTCGTTAAGGATGATCGAAATACTCTGATCAGTGTTGGTATTACTAAATATTAAATTAATTTTTTGAATAGTTTTTATTATTATACATGTATAAATATGTTTAGTCATGTTTCATGTTGAATAGTATCTTATTACATCTAGATTCCTCCATAATATACAGAATATGACAATAAAATTTTATATAACTATTCTGGTAATTCATATGGATAAATATTGAAATTTTAAGATTTTTATGAATGGTGTAAAATATCAAACATTCCATAGATCCACTAAGATAATGAATAAAAATAGTAGTTTCGAGAAAACCATATAAAATTAAAAATTTATGGATCAAGTAATTGGATATATAAATAATAAATGGTGTTATATAATTTTTATATTTATATAATAAATAAATCGACTAGTCAATGAATAATCTCATTACATTATTTTTATTTTGTAATATTGAATTAAAAAATATTGTAGAAAAATATACCAATAAAAAAGGGAATATTTTATATAAACTATTGTTTTTTAATATGAATATTCTATTATTAATATATATACATCTGTTGATTAATGTTCATAAATAGTGAAATAAATAATGGGAAATTTCAGAAAGAGAGAATGTTTCATGAAGTGGGAAATAATGATGGTATAAGGGGTGATAATAAAGGTACCTAACTATATAGATGATATATTATAAGAGTACATAAATAAACGAAACATTTTTCTAGACATTATATATTATAAGAATTCCAAAAAAGATAATAACTAGAAATTTGAAGAGAAAATCACTATGAATGACTCGAGTGGTTTCATTAAGGAATGTTTTTAATGTGAAGAATATAAGCATGAAAAGGAATAAAATACCTTTTTAGTAATGGATTGCATTGATCACATTTTGTCTTGCAATAATTATCACATTATTTAATTCAACTATTTTATAATTTAATGATATATTTTATTGAAATGAGGTTTAAATTTAACACAGAACAAGTTTATATAATAATTTGAATAAAAAAAATATTGATTGAGGAGAAGATGATCATAACTTTAGGTATTTATTTTTTTAGGGAATGATTCTTCTCAAAGAAAAATAATAGAATCTGTTGAAGTTGAGAAACATAATATATAAATAGAAATTTTAGATGAGGATTAGGTTCAATATAATAATAAAAGAACAAATTTTGATATGATTATGTATCAATAAATAATGACCATAACTTGAAATGGTATTGGTTATAATTTCTAGTATAAAAAAATTATAAGGATTTATTTATCAAGAGAGTGATATGTAGTTTCTATTTAGATATATATTTCATTTTTATGATATGTGGTAAATATTCCAATGACTATTCACTTAGGTATTCTCAATATTTGGGTCACACTAATGATTTTTTACTTAAATAATTTTAAAAAAAAATCATTATAATTCAACTATTAACTATTTATGAGAGGATAAGGCATAAATAAAAAATAATAATTTGACAGACTGGTTCATGGGTACAAAAACTGAAATACATTTGATTGATTCAAGAAAATATCCTTTGAGGTATAAATAATGAAATTCAATACATAGAGAATGGGTAATCATGGAACATGGAGGGTGATATATAAAACATAATTTTTTTAACTAATATGATTCAAACCTTGTCATATTTTTAGAAAATTACAATGGTAAGACCAAAGGGTGGGGTGATGTTTGATTAAATATTTCTATTTTTATTAGTAAGGTTATCTATATTTTTGGTTTTCTATATATTCTGAATATAAATTTTTCAGTTATGGGATGATTATTTTTCTATAAATTTCGATAATGGAAATTGTATTTTTAAATAATATCTACATTTAATTATTTATAAAAAAATATAATATCTCTTTTTTAGTGTTTATGTGCTAAATAATTAAAATTTCATGTTTTATAATTTATTATATATATTTTTTTATGTTTTCATAGAATTCATAGAAAATGAAATTTAAAATTTCATTATATTTTATTTATTAAGGATAATTTTCTATAACAATGTAACATGATGGTGGAGAAGCATCAATTTTTTTTATCATTTCATAAAATAAAAAAGTATAAAAAATATTTTATGTTTACTAATAATGTAACCACTATTAGGATTTTATAGTATGGGAATTCAAACATATTCAAACTGACCCATTTTTGGATTCTTTGAGAAAATTGGTATTCTTTTTTGATTGGTGTTGATTAAAGCATGTTAACTTATGAGTATTTTTAGGTACATTATAATAATAAATTTTCAATTTTCTTAACCAAATAATATTTTTATCTAATATTAATTATTTCATGATTATTTTCAATAGATGAAAAGGTGATACAAAATTTCATATTCAAAATTTTGGTAAATGATATCATGAAATAGTTCAGTGTTATAATTTCAAAATTCTATATACTTCACATAAAAATTGAGTAGATTAGAGATTAAATTGAACTAGTAATGAAATGGTAAGAACCCTGATGGATGATTAAAATATTCCTTAGTAATTCAAGGTTGATGTAGATGACACAACCAGTTATATGGTCAATATAATCCTAACATGAACTATAAGGCCCCAGCCTTAAACATTTTATAATCTTGAGATAAGTCAATAATCTGAAATTAATTCACGTCAAGGATCTTTTTTGGTTTAGAGATTTTGATAATTAGGACATAACTTATACATAACATCTTGAATATTAAAAGTAGACACTTTTACTTACTATCCATTTTATTATAAAACAAATACTCTTTAAAGGAAACATTACATAGTTTCATGTTTAAACATCATAACTTTTTTTGATCCCATACTTGACACTATTCTTCTTTATGTCCTATGAAAAAATTCAAAACATGGTAAGAGATTAAAATTGTATGTAAGGGATACATAAATAAAGAAAACTATTATATTTGGGATAACATGAAAACCAAAAATACTTTATCATAATGTAATAATTTTCACCTTTAGAAAGTAATAATTATATTTCACTGAATATAATATTCTTACTACCATTTTTCTAACCAAAATATTACCATAAAACCCATAGAAAGAAACATATAGAATTTAAAGGTAACATGGTACATAAACATACTTATATAGAATAACCATACAGTCAACTTATACACACATTACTAAATATAATATCCATACTACTGACTTTTTACCCAATGCATGAGAGGTTATAACGTAACCACCCATCCATCATTTATCATGGAACCACCCATCATTTGGTCTATCACGTAACCACCCATCATTGCTTTATCATGTAACCACCTATCAATTGTCCATGTACTATTATATAATCATAGCACATAAAATATTTCAAATATCAATATTTCACTATTAACATTCCATTTGAAATCATAAGAAATCATTTCAAGATATTGAAATTCCCAATCCATTTCAAAAACCATTTTTAATATGAAAACACCCAAAAAGTGAATAAGGGATTTATTTTCCTTTTAAAAACATTAAGGCTTATAGAGTAATCCAAATATAAAATAATGGTTATGGTTGTGGAGAGGTTGTTGTCACCATATATTTTAAAAACATTCCATTTTATGTTTAGTAAAAAACTTCATAGAAAAAGATTCCTTTTGAAAGAATTTAAAATTCAATGGGGATAATTATTCACTGTATAAAATAAAGTGGTATATATTATCAAAATATGTCTCAATGAAAGGATATTGTGACAAAGTCCCAGACAAAGATCATTGTATAAATAAAATAGATCAATTATGTGTGTTCACTATATGTAAACATAATTAAAATATAAATGCATGATAGGACATCAAAAGTTATTTCTCACATAATCATAACAGGACATAATAAAGAAGTTGATGATTAACCCAAGGAATGGAAAATGCGTTAAGAAGTTCCCTTACAAAGATTGTATCAATGATGTAAGATTTCAAAAATGGTGTGATTATGTCTAGAAACAATATATCCATACAAAAAAGTAGAAATTACAACATAAATAAAACAAAAAGTGATTACACGCATAATCTTGGCAAAATATAATCAACGAAGTTTGCGTAAAACCTAATGGGCGGAAATTGAGTTTAGAAATTCCCTTACAAAGATCATTTTGTTAATAAAATAGATTTATTATGTGTATTCACTATAAATAAATATAAATCATGTAAAAATACTTGATATGATATAAAATTCATTTCTCACATAATCATATATTGACATAATCAAGAAGTAGAAGATCAACCCAAAGAATGGAAATTGGGTTAAGAACTTCACTTATCTTGAGTTCGATTCATCACGTATTTTCATTGTTCTTCCTGAGTATTAAACCTAAGTTAATTTATATTTTACTCAGAACCTTTTTCATGTTTATTATTACATTCATATCACTTATTACCACATTTTTAAAACTAACCAATTATTTAAGTTAATAACGGTCATTTTTTTGATACTTGGTACATGAGTCAAAAATGAACTTGTCTTGATATAAATTGTACATGTAGTAAAAATTGAATCATATCCAAAATGATATTATTTATTAAAATATCACATATATCCATTATATATGTATTTATAATATTCCATAACATTGGTGATTAGAAATGAAATGCATCGTTCATGGAGATGGTAGGTCGTACGTACACATGAACACTACATTCATTTCATTATCATAATAAAAGAAGAAAAAAAAATCAAATGATATAAATTTATATAATAATAAAAGTATTATATTTATTTCATTTATTTCTAGTAGGTTTAATAAAACCATCCTTTATAAGTTCCATGTATATCATGAACGAGTCATATCACTTGGAGGGGGCGGTAGTCCACACTTCCTCAAATGAAATTATAATATTTACACATCATGGAAAGCATAAATGTATGATTTAAATAAAAATTACTGAGTCATATAGAAAATATGTAACACCCCAAGCTTCCACGATACGCTTCTCTTTCAATAATACAATAGCGTGTGTTGTATGCAACACTGAGTTCAAGCGCACCACGACTTACCAAACTAGACGTTCAAAAGAGGTTATGAATAGTATTAACTAAATTTTAAATTTTATATTATCTTTATAATTTTAGAATCCATATGATGAGTTTCTAAGACATAATTTAAGAATAAATTCATTTTTTTCAGATAAAAGAAGTATTTTTCAAAAAAAATGCAATTTTACCGCCTTTTAATGGTGAAACCTTTTTAAATCCAATATTTGAAACTTTTACATATTCAATTTGACAAAATGAAATTATTATTTAGAAATGCGAAATAATAATTTAGTTTCAATAAATTTTTGGTGTTTTTATGACGACTTTCATATTTGGGTGAATAGTGAAAAATACTATATTTTAACTGAAAAAAACTTTTTTAATAAAAATAATTTATATGGTTAAATTATACATTTAAATGGTTTGGAAGTATAATTAGATTATATTTTTACCATTTAATCCAATTAGGGTAATTGAAAGTAATTTTGTTTTGAAATTGGACATAAACAAGTGTCAAACTTTTGATAGTTATTATTTCTTAAAAATACGCCTTTTGGTTTTAATAGTTGGAATTAATTTTAAATTAATAAATTCAACTTTTATGTTTTTAATTTGGTAAAATAGACTTCATTTTTGGATTCGGAATATCAAAATTATCCTAGGGTAAAATTTTGGAACTTTTCGGATAACTTTTATATTTTGATGAATAGTGAAAATTACTAAATTTAAATTTAAAACAACTTTTTTAATCAAAATAATTAATAGTGATAAATTATGAATTTAAGTGGTTTTAAAGTATACTTGGAATATATTTTTACCATATAACACAATTTTGGTGATTGGATCTAATTTTACATTTAAACCGGACATAAACAACTGTCAATCTTTTGATAGTTATTATCTCTTAAAAACACGATTTTTGTTTTAACAACGGGAATTAATTTTAAATTAATTTCTGATACTTCTGTGTTTTGAATTTAGAAATATGGATTCCATATTTGGAATCAGGATGTCCAAATTGTGTAAATAGTTTAATTTTATTTTTAGACATTTCGAATAATCACTTCGGTAAATATTTTATTTACCATGGTTAAAGGGTAAATCTGGTAAATAAGGGTAAAAAAATAATATTATAATAATATTAATTTACCCTAAAACGTGTCATAACCCTATTGGTTGATACATTTCCGACCATGGGTATCTTTGGGTCGATTTTGGGACCCCATGAATCCACTTGTAAGTGATAATGACACTTTATATTAATTAAGTTAATGTAAATACAAAAATGACATAAGCATATATCTTTTCGAAAAACAATTCTTACATAGGGTTATGTATATTATATTTTCGACTATAAATATTAATTAGAAACCTAAAAATATTTACTACATCACAGTATTTTATTTATAATTTTTATAAATTTAATAATTAAAATTATTTATGACACAATAATTATGCAGCATTTTCCTTATTAATGAAAGAATCAAATAATTGGTATTATAAATATTGAAATAAATATAATTTGAAAGTTTTGATGCCATAAAAGAATTTTATTGATTACAATGACATGTTAGTATTGACTAAATGAATTTTTTTTGAATTAATAATTTTGTTAAGACTTTAACAAAAATCAATTATTAAATAGTGTCAAAATTGACATAACAGAGTTTTTAAAAAAATATTATATTAGTAATTGATATTCTACTCCTAAAAATCTAAGGTTCATAAATAATACTTATATAATTATAGGGTTATCATTAATGGACCACTTGGGGGTCTCTTGGATGTAGATAGTTTGTTTATTAAATATATAATATAAAAATACAAAGTGACATGGTAAATGTCAAACTAATTAACTAAGAGTTAGAACTAAAAGATAAGGTTAATATAATGACCCAAACCTGTCTAAAATCTATTGGTTGAAATGATTTAGACCAATCCCCACCTTATTATTTGAATAATACACTTTGGAGCTATTAGAAACCGAATAGGAATTTATTATAAATTAATAATTTAAGTTTTTCCTAAAGAGCCCCTCCTCCCCCTTATAAAAGGACACCACTTCTAACCAATTACTCACACCTATCAAGCCTTTTGGATCATCCAAACTCTACCAAATTAATCTCCCTACATCCATATACTCCTACTAGAAGCCTTTCCTTAGGCATAAGGAACTTCAAGAGTATTTTTTGGTTCAAACCAATGGGAGTTACCCAAATTAAAGGTAACGTTTTCTCTTAGCTTCTTTTATTTTATTTTACTTATACAACCCCTAAACTCTTCTTATTATTTTCTTTTGTAACAATAACAGTATCCTAAATATACTAGTATATTGTTATAATAAGTATTCTAACTACACTTACACACACCTCCATATAATGGGTGAAAACATAATGTTTATGTGGATGGAAACCAAACGCCTCACGAAACGATGATTGTTCAATTATCTCCTACCACCTCTCATGGTGGCCATTATGATGGCACTATAATTAAATATGATATTAATGATATTTATTTTATATATAATCTCCGTTAATTCCGTTTTATAGCATACCATTATTCATTTCATGTTGTATATATATACGATAATTTCATTTGAGGAAGTGCGGACTACCGCCCCCTTAAAGTGATATGACACGTTCATACCAGACATGGAACGTATACAGGATGGTGTTAATGAACTTAAGTTAAAAATATAAGATATTATATTATACTGTAATAATAATATACCTATTTATCATTTGTTTTTTATTCCTTTTAAAATGAAAATTGAAATGGAAGTAGCATTCGTGTGTACGTACGGATTACCGTCTCCACGAACGTGATGAGATTCATTTCCCCATATTGTCCATTCAAGTATAATTCTCATTTGATGATTAAAAATAATGTTTAAGGACATGATATAATTCTTTATATGAATAAGATACAACCTATCCACAACAAACATGGTTTATGTAATAAAACATATAAAAGAAAACGAGTAAGTTAACACCCGAAACGACAATAATACTAAGATATTATTAACAAAACAACGTTAAAAGATCATATATGAAATCATATTAATGTATATGATTATGGTATAATTTAATAACAATTATATCACCATTATACAAGAGGTTAGCCTACCCTCAAACAAGTAAAAGTACAAGGTAATGGGTTTTCATCTCACTCCTTATTCCTGTGAGATTCATGCCATATTGCCACTATTACCTTTTGTGTGGTGTATGTACTGCCTATAATTGTATTCTTTGTGTAATACACTTTAATTTATGTGTATTTACATATTCATTGTATGATACCTCTTTAATGGGGTGTATGTTTTGTAAGTTACCAAATTGGTAAGGGTTAATTTCACAATCTCTTTATTATCCAAGGTTTTTTTTACGTAAGTATCTACTGGGACATATTTATTATCCATGTCCATGTTTTATGAAAGAGTTTTCAAAGGAATTGTTTTTTGGGACTTTTTAATAAAACATCATTTCAAATGTTTTAAATATTTCTTCTTCTAAATCTTTCTATTTAATGTCCATGTCTTCAAAATGGTTTTTAAGGATTTATTTATATGGACATAATTGTTTTTAAAATGTTAATTCCTTTAAAAAGATTCAAAGTGGTATGGGACACTTTGATTCAAAAATGTCTTTAAATGACTTATTTTCTAAATTGTGTGACTTTTAAATGTTTTCATGAAAAAAGGGTATTTCTCTCAAAGTGTTTTACAAATCATTTTCATCTATGTCAAAAAAATTTAATAGATTTTAAAATTGTATTGAAGTTGATTTATCATGATACAGATCTTCCATATTGTGTTGATGGTTTTGTGATATGTTTGAATGTGGATGTGTTATTTTTATACCATTCATGGTTTATGGAGAAAGTATTGACATTTGATATGCAAGTTTTAATATGAATGTTTATGTTATTTTTAAACCTGTTTATATGAGGAATGCATTGGACTTAAAAAGTGATGGGTGGAGCCCGCTATAGCTCCTCGATGCATCGGTAGGTCTCATGAGACAGACTAGTGTCTTGGAACGAGGCCTTGGCTACGTGGTTATGATAGTCTGGGATTATGCATTCCATCATTATGAAATTGGTTATTGGTATTGCATGTGATTATTCGACTAGTAGAATATCCATGTGAATAAGTAAATGGAATTATTTCATTTTATCTTTTCCATATTATGCTGAAGTTCAAGTTTAAAAGGCTTTTGTTTTAGTTATACGTTGCCTTAAATGTTTATGATTATTTATGAATATTTCTGCTATATTGTTATTATTACTGAGAATCTGAGCTCGCCCCTTTCAATGTTTAATTTTTCCCAGGATGTGAAGAAGTAATTTATGAATGACCTGAGGGATAATATGAGGGGATATGAAGACAAGATGTTGTAGCAGTAGTTTTCACTTTATGATGTAATGTAAACTTTATGAATTTATCTAGTTATTCCAAGGCTACTAAACTAATCGGTCTTTCGAGACTTGATCTTTCTTGTGATCATGCCAATGTTATATAATAATGCACCATCTCTGGGAAACTGGGGTCGGGGCGTTGCAGTTGGTATCAGAGGAAGTTTAGCAACAACATTGAAGGAAAGATTTAGATAAACTCTGATTATAGCACATAGCCCTAAGATAAACTTTGAGGGTTAGTAGAGAAGAACTTCCTATAATTTTGATATTGTAGAGATTTTGTGACTTTTACGAGCAATACATCCCTGTCTGGATACGAGTAGGTAGAGGCGGCTCTGGCATAGATGTACCTAGGGGTAAATCCTGAAAACACCTCTTTGAGATAGACTCGAACGGGAACTGGTGCACAACAAAGGGCCTTGCTGCACTCTTGGTTACAACACTCCCAGGGGATATGCTTAGGATAATTCTCATTTTCTTTACAAACCATTATGAAGGGTTTATGAGTATATACTTCCTCAAAGAAGACATTTTTATGATTATGGATTATATCCATAAACTGTTTAATTTATGTTAAGTGTTTTTCAAGTTTGGGATTATGTATTGCTATTCATAAACTAATCTAGTGTATTCCATTGTTTAGAAATGGCGCCCAGTATAAGTAATGAGAACTCCAGCAGTATGCATGATCCAAAGAGTAAGAAAGATCATATCTTTCATGGTCTTAAGTCATAATTTAGAAGTGAAATAGTCTCCCACGCATTATCATCATATGAAGAAATAATATCATGTGTTGATAAGATAAGTAAAGAATTCTCAGAGTCCTATGGCTTTGAAGGGAAGTCAGAGAAGGAAAGGATGGTAGAGAGAAGGACAGATAAAGGGAATAAGGTAAAGAAGTATTTTCCCATATGTGATAACTGTGGAAAAATCACCTTGGAAAATGCTTGAAGGGAATGGGAGTATGTTATAAGTGTGGAGAAAAAGGACACCATGTACGTGACTGCAAGAGTAAGAAAAAGGTTTCAAATGTACAATGCTTCATCTGCAAGAAGTTTGGACACTACGCGAACCAATGTCCCAGTCACCAGACTATTCCACAAATGATGCTATTAGATAATAATCATGTTATGATACTACCAAATATGAAGAGGAATTACTAGTGTAATTTTGTTGTTACTAGAGAATTATGTCATTTAAGTGTTGTGTCAATAATGTACTAGTTATAATAATTACGAAGTATATAAGGATTTTACTACCGTACTATTTCATTAAGGACTTGAGATTTTGTGGAACAAATAAAAGTGACTTAATAGTAGGTTAAAATTTTGGAAAATATATGGTTGAGAGAAAGATAATCTATAATATTGTTCTGATACCAAGGTAGTGATTTTTGAATAATACATGATTGATTTGGATAAATTATATTGGATATTATTGACTACCTTGAAACTAATTAATGATTTGTATATTCCAACATTGTTGTAATTTACAACATTTTTGTATAGAAGGAGTATATCCAGTATTCTATAAGTAATAAGGGATCATGAATATAAACAATATGATTTTATGGTATTTTAGGATGTTGTAGTGTTTTAAAAGAAAACATGATGAAGGTGTTCACATGATATTACATGGAAAAAAGGATCTTCATTGTGTTTACCTGCCTTATAAATATTGGACTGTGAGTTTGGAAAAAATTATTTTGGATAATTCAAGTTTGAGATTATTTTTGGATTTCCATAAAAAGGACAACCTGGAGGTCGGGCAACAACCCGTCACGTCCGGCAAGGTTGCGAGACTTGAACCCACAAGCGAATGGTGAAAAGGGTGTATCACCTACCACTGACCCACTTGATGACCTGGATTGAATAATTTAGTTTTTTTAGTGGTTCTTCTAGATGAATTATAAATTCATTTTATTTTTGAACCCTATACTAATAGGATAAATAGAATATTATTTTTAAGTTCTATTATCTTTTAGAGTGAAAGATGAGTTTGTGGTAAAACTTAGTTAAAGTATGGGACTCTACTTTTCAAGTATATATTTTCTTTTTCTCTTATTCATTGAAGAAAATTAATTCTTATACTTTAGTGAAGGGATCTTAAAATGAAAAATAGGTTATCCTAATACCGAATGTTTTGTTGAACCGATGGTATTTTAAATCATCAAAGATTGATGAATTTAAGGCCCTAAATTTTACACATGTTTGTGATGGATTACCTCAATCACTACGTATAAATATTTACATTTTCCTCCAATTATATGTCTCTAATTTACACCAATGTTCTCCTAATCGAGATCATAATTTGGTGGTGACCCTTTCATTTCCCTTTTCCTCTTATTAAGACTAAATTTTATTAACCTAATTTCCGATGTGGGTTTTCCAAAAAGGTATTTTCTATATTCAACAATTAATTATCAAAGAAAAATTTAAAATTTCAATGATGCAATTTATTGAATGAGGGGAGAATGTAACACCCCAATCTTCCATGATACACTTCTCTTTCAATAATACAATAGCGTATGTTGTATGCAGCACTGAGTTCAAGCGCACCACGACTTACCAAACTAGCCGTTTAAAAGCGGTTATGAACAGTATTAACTGAATTTTAAATTTTATATTATCCTTATAATTTTATAATCCAAATGATGAGTTTATAAGACATAATTTAAGAATAAATTCATTTTTTTCAGATAAAAGAAGTATTTTTAAAAAAAATCCAATTTTACCACCTTTTAATGGTGAAACCTTTTTAAATCAAATATTTGAAACTTTTATATATTCAATTTGACAAAATAAACTTATTATTTAGAAAAGGGACATAAGAATTTAGATTCAATAATGTTTTGCTGTTTTTATGATGACTTTCATATTTGGGTAAATAGTGAAAAATACTATATTTTAACTGAAAACATCTTTTTTTAATAAACATAATTTATATGGTTAAATTATACATTTTAATTGTTTGTAAGTATAAATATATTATATTTTTACCATTTAATCCAATGATGGTCATTTTATGTAATTTCTCTTTGAAATTGGACATAACCAAGTGTCATACTTTTGAGAGTTATTATTTCTTAAAAATACGCCTTTTGGTTTTAATAGTAGGAATTAATTTTAAATTAAAAAATTAAACTTTTATGTTTTGAATTTTGTAAAATAGACTTAATTTTTAGATTCGGAATATCAAAATTATCATATGGTAAAATTTTGGTACTTTTCGGATAACTGTTATATTTTGATAAATAGTGAAAATTACTAAATTTTAATTAAAAAAAACTTTTTTAATCTAAATAATTAATAGTGATAAATTATGAATTTCAGTGGTTTTAAAGTATATTTGGAATATATTTTTACCATTTAACACAATTTTGGTCATTGAACATAATTTGACATTTAAACCAGACATAAACAACTGTCAATCTTTTGATAGTTATTATCTCTTAAAAACACGCTTTTTTGTTTTAACAACGGGAATTAATTTTAAATTAATTTTTGCCACTTTTGTGTTTTGAATTTAGAAATATGGATTCCATATTTGGAATCATTAGTTCTAAATTGTGTAAATAGGTTACTTTTATTTTTAGAAATTTCGAATAATTACTTTCGTAAATATTTTATTTACCATGGTTAAAGCGTAACTCCAATAAATAAGGGTTAAAAAAATAATATTATAATAATATTAATTTACCCTAAAACGTGTCCTAACCCTATTGGTTGATACATGTCCGACCATGGGCATCTTTGGGTCGATTTTGGGACCCCATGGATCCAGTTGTAAGTGATAATGACACTTTATATTAATTAAGTTAAAGTAAATACAAAAATGACATAAGCATATATATCTTTTAGAAAAACAATTCTTACATAGGGTTATATATATATATATATATTATATTTTAGACTATAAATATTCATTATAAAGATAAAAAGATTTACTACATCATAGTATTTTATTTCTAATTTTTAAAAATTTAATAATTAAAATTATTTATGAAACAATAATGATTCAGTATTTTCCTTATTAATGAAAGAATAAAATAATTGGTATTATAAATATTAAAATAAATATAATTTTAGGGTTTTGATGCCATAAAATAATTTTATTGATTAAAATGAGAAGTTAGGATTTATTAAATGAATTTGGTTTGAATTAATAATGTTTTTAAGACTTTAAAAAAAATCAATTATTAAATTGTGTCAAAATTGACATAAAAGAGTTTTTTAAAAAAATATTATATTATTAATTCATATTATATTCTTGAAAATCTAAGGTTCAGACAAAGGACTTATATCATGATATTTGTATCAATAATGGACCACTTGGGGGTCGCATAGATTTATATAGTATGTTTATTAACTATATAATATAAAAATACTTAGTGACATGGTAAATGTCAAACTAATTAACTAAGAGTTAAAAATAAAAGATAAGGTTAATATAATGACCCAAACCTATCTAAAATCTATTGGCTGAAATGATTTCAACCCATCCCCACCTTAGGCTTTGAATAATCAAATTTTGAGCCATTAGAAACCGAATATGAATTTATTATAAATTAATACTTTATGTTTTTCCTAAAAAGCCCCTCCCCCCCTTATAAAAGGACACCACTTCTAACCAATTCCACACACCTCTCAAGCCTTTTGGATCATCCAACCTCTTCCAATTTAAGCTCCCTACATCCTTATCCTCCTCTTAGAATCCTTACCTTAGGCAGAAGGAACTTCAAGAGTCCTTTTTGGTTTAAACCAAAGGGAGTTACCCAAATTAAAGGTAATGTTTTCTCTTAGCTTATTTTCTTTTATTTTACTTCTCTAACCCCTAAACTCTTCTTATTATTTTATTTTGTAACAAAACCAGTATCCTAAATATACTATGATATTTTTATAAGA
Source organism: Viscum album (assembly GCA_963277665.1). NCBI lineage: Eukaryota > Viridiplantae > Streptophyta > Magnoliopsida > Santalales > Viscaceae > Viscum > Viscum album. The sequence continues at coordinate 660,180,241 of OY728132.1, forward strand.
ATTATTCGAACTAAACTTACACACACCTCCATCTAATGGGTGAAGAACATAATGTTTATGTGGATGGAAACCTAACGCCTCACGAAACGATGATTGTTCAATTATCTCCTACCACCTCTCATGGTGGCCATTATGATGGAACTATAATTAAATATAATATTAATGATATTTATTTTATATATAATCTTTTTTAATTCCATTTTATTTCATACCATTATTCGTTTCATGTTTTATATATAAACGACAATTTCATTTGAGGAAGTACGGACTACCGCCCCCTTAAAGTGATATGACTCGTTCATACCATACATGGAACGTATAAAGGATGGTGTTAATGAAATTAAGTAACAAATATAAGATATTATATTATAATGGATAATAATATACCTTTGTATCATTTGGTTTTTATTCCTTTTAAAATGAAAATGAAATGGAAGTAGCGTTCGTGCATACGTACGGATTACCGTCTCCACGAACTCGATGAGATTCATTTCCCCGTCATTTCCATTCGAGTATAATTATCATTTGATGATTATAAATAATGTTTATGTACTTGATGTCATTATGGATATGAATAATATACAACCTATCCATAAAAAAACATGTCTTATGTAACAAAACATATAAAAGAAAACGAGTAAGTTAACACCCAAAACAACAATAATACTAAGATATTATTAACAAAGTGATGTTAAAAGATCATATATTATATCATATTAATGTATATTATTCTGGTATAATTTAATAACAATTATTTGACCATTATACAGGTGGTTATCCTACCCTCAACCAAGGAAAATTACAAGGTAAGGGGTTTTCATCTCACTCATTATTCCCGTGAGATTCATTCCATATTGCCACTATTACCTTTTGGGTGGTGTATGTACTGCCTATAATTGTATTATTTGTGTAATAAACTTTCATTTATGTGTATTTACATATTAATTGTATGATACCTCTTTCATGGGGTGTATGTTTCATAAGTTACCAAATAGGTAAGGGTTGATTTCACAATCTCTTTATTATCCGAGGTTGTTTTTACGTAAGTATCTACTGGGAAATATTTATTATCCATGTCCATGTTTTATGAAAGAGTTTTAAAATGAATTATTTTTAGGTAATTTTTACTAAAAAAACATTTCAAATGTTTTAAATATTTATTCTTCTAAATCTTTCTCTTTAATGTTCATGTCTTCAAAATGGTTTTTAGGGATTTATTTATATGGACATAAATGTTTTTAAAATGTTAATTCATTTCAAAAGTTTCAAAGTGGTATGTGACACTTTGATTCAAAAATGTCTTTAAATGACTTATTTTCTAAATTTTCTGACTTTTAAATGTTTTCATGAAAATTGGGTATTTGTCTCAAAGACTTTTACAAATCATTTTTATCTATGTCAAAATTCTTTAATGGATTTTAAACTTTTTTTGAAGTTGATTTATCAGGATACAAATCTTCCATATTGTGTTGAAGGTTTTGTGATATTTTTAACTGTGGATGTGTTATTTTTATACCATTCATGGTTTATAGAGAAAGTATTGACATTTAGTATGCTAGTTTTAATACGAATGTTTATGTTATGTTTACACCTGTTCATATGAGGAATGCATTGGACTTAATAAGTGATGGGTGGAGCCCACTATAGCTCCTCGGTGCATTGGTAGGTCTCATGAGACAAATTAGTGTCTTGGAACAAGGAATTGACAAAATATTATTTGTAGTCTTGGCACAAGGCCTTGGATACGTGGTTATGATAGTCGGACATTATGCATTCCATCATTATGAAAGTGGTTATTGATATTGCATGTAATTATTCGACTAGTAGAATATCCATGTGAATAAGTAAATGGAATTATTTCAGTTTAACTTTTCCATATTATGCTGAAATTTAAGTTTAAAATGATTTTGTTTTAGCTATACATTCCCTTAAATGTTTATGCTTATTTATGAATGTTTCTGCTATATTGTTATCCTTACTGAGCATCTGAGATCACCCCTTTCAATGTTTTATTTTTCCCAGGATGTGAAGAAGTAATTTATGAATGACCTGCAGGGATAATATGATGGGATATGAAGACAAGATGTTGTTGTAGTAGTTTTTACTTTATGATGTAATTTAACCTTTATGAATGTATCTAGTTATTCCAAGGATACTAAACTAATCGTTCTTTCGAGACTTGATCTTTATTGTGATCATTCCAATGTTATGTAATAATGCAATGACTTTGGGCAACTGGTATCGGGGCGTTACAAAATATACATATAATATATATCATATATAAATATAGTTCCATCATAATGGCCTCCATGAGAGGTGGTCGGGTAAAGTCGAACAATTATCGTTTCGTGAGGCAGTAGTTTGCCTTACACATAAATAGTATGTTTGTATCAATTAGATGGAGATGTGTGTATGTGTAGTTTGAATACATCTCATAAAAACTTCCCATTATATTGATAATAATTTTGTTTGTTATCTGATCAAATAATAAGAAGATCATATGGTGTGGATAATGAAAATAAATGAATGGAACTCAAGAGAAGATGTTACCTCTAAATCGGGAAACTTATTTTGATTTTAGCCTAAAGGATTTATTGAATTTATTTAATCCCATGTTAAGGCCTCTAGGAGTAATTGATGGTTTTTTTGGTCTTTTTTGAGTAGAATATGGATGATCCAATGGGCTTGATAGGTGTGTGCAAGTGGGTAGATGTGGTGGCCTTAAGAGGGAGGATGACACTTTAGGAATATCTTGAAATATTATTTTATTATAAATTTATTTTCGGTTTCAAATAAAACCAAAGTCATTTATTTCAAATATAATAGGATTTTAGTTCAAATAATATTCATATAATAAATTTTAGACATGTATTTGAATATTTTTATCCTTATATTTTTTATTTAACTCGTATTTAATCCTTTTTAATCATACTCTGATAACATGTTATTTACACATTTTTGGGTTAATGTAATTAGCATATAATATCAAATGACCCACAAAAAGTCATTAGTGACATATTTCAACTTATATTAATAATTTTTTCAAATATTATATTTTTAGTAATTTAATATCATTTAATAAACTATTTTATATTTTATGTTATGAATTAGGTCAATTTTGGACATTATTCATACTTGACAATTTTTTAAATTCATTACAACCTAATTCCATCGATAAAAAAAATTAAATAATAAATTATATGTACATATAATCCATAAAACTAGTGGATGAAATAAAAATAACAAAATTACATTTATTTTAACATTTACAATATCATTTATTTGAATAATTTATTAATGAAGAAATCAATGTATCATCATTGTGTCATATTTAAATTTATTTATTTAATACCTAAAAATTATATATATAATATCATGATAGAGGAAATAATTTTATCTTTATAATTACTCCTTATATTCCAACTTTTCACTTACATTACCCCATATAAAAAATGTTTTAGTAAAAGATACATGTTTATGTTATTTTTCTATTTAGTTTAAATTATTTTATATAACATGTCATTATCGGTCTCAAGTGGCTCCATGGAGTCCCAAATCGACCCAAGGATTCCCATGGTCGGAAATATCTCATCCATTAGGATTAATATAATTTTTAGGTTATTTCAATATTATTATAATATCGTTTTTTACGCTTATTTACCATATTTACCCTTTAACCAAGGTAAATAAAATAAATACTGAAGATACTATTCCTAATGTCCTAAAATATAAGGTAACTATTTAAAAAATTTGGACCTCTTGATTCTAAATATAGAATCCATTTTTCTTAATTCAAAAAACAGAATTGGAATCTATTTATTTAAAATTAACTCTCTATGTCAAAACCGAACATCGGATTTTTAAGAGGTAATAACTATCAGAAGAATAACATGTGTTTATGTCCAATTTCAAAGTGATATAACATACAATAAAAAATTGGATTAAATGATAAAAAAATAATCTGATTAAAATTAAAAATAAATTAAAATAATAATTTATCAATTTAAATAAATTAGATGATAAAGAAATTTTGAATTTAAATGCAGTATTTTTCACTATTCATAAAATTGGAATTTCATTAGAAAAATTCAAAAATTCCAAACAAAGTAAATTTTTATTTTCCTCTTACAAATTATAATTTTATTTTGTCAAATAGAACATATAAATGTGACAAAACTATTTTTAAAAAGGTTCTCCATCAAAAGGCGGTGAAACGACCGTTTAAAAATATTAGAATATTTTATGCTTAAAATTGGATTCATTATCATTTTAAGCATCTAAAATTTATTAAATAAATATAAAAACATTTAACAAACACGTGTAATCATATTTTAGTTAGTTATATTCATTATATCCATTAAAATGTCTAGTCTTTAACTACCATTTAAAATAACAATAATATTATATTATTTTTTGGTATAACTCAACATTGTGTGCTACGTAAGATTTCGGAGAAACCCATTGTTGTGTTTCGAGTACACTATGAGAAAAAGTGTCCAATTTAACATAAAATTAATATCTTCTTAATAAATATTAATACATATTAAAATGTATTATTCTATAAATACATTGGATGCTATATCATTCCCCCTTTTGGAAATTGCATCCTCGTAATTTTATGTTCATATTAAATAAGTGGGTTTATTTCTCCCTCATAACATTTTCATATTCCCATGTTGCCTCTTCATCCAAATGGCATTTCCAAAAAATCCTTTATCTAATAAATCTCTTTATTCTGTAATACTTGGTCTCTACAGTCAAGAATATGTATTAATTGTTCCTCATAATAATGATTCTATTCTAACTGAACTACCTTTGGACTAAAAACATTTTATAGATCCGAAATATACTTTATAAACATTGAAACATTAAAAAAGGTGTATAATTTAGATAAACATAGAGGTAAATCCACCCTGTATGAAACTAATCAAACTTTCTCTATGATTTCATAGGGTCTAATAAACCTCAGACTCATCTTTCCCTTTTTACCAAAACGTATCACACTTTTCCATGGAGAAACATTGAGAAAGAAATAATCACCTAACTCGAAAGAAATATCCTTCCTCCTATTATCCGCATAATGTTTCTTCCTACTATGTGATGCCATCATGTGATTATGAATCAATTTATATTTTTATTCTATCTCTTCTATCAATTCTGGTCCCATAAACATCCTTTCACCTACTTCATCCGAAAAAGCTAGAGTTCAATACCATTTTCCATATAATTACTCAAATGGTTCAATCCGTACAATGGAATGAAAAACTTTATTATAAGAAAACTAAAATAAAGAAAGATATTAATCCCAAATTCCTAGTTAATAAATTTAACAAGCACATAACATTTCCTCCAAGTTCTGAATTGTTCATTCTGACTACCTATATTATTGAGGCTGAATGCTATAATGAAATTTAATTCAGTTCCTAATGAAACTGAAGGCCTTTCCCAAAGTTATTTGAAAACCTGGAAACATTATTAGATATAATAGAGAGGGGAAATCCATGTAACTTCACTATATCTTTAATATACAACTCAAAAAGTTGATTTAGAGAAAGAGTATCTCGAATAGGATAAAAATGAGAAGATTTATTCAATCGATCAAAAATAACCAAGATTGAATTGTTACCCTGAGATGTTTTCGGTAATACCACTAAAAAATCCATAGACAAATTTTCTTATTTCCACTATGGAACTATAAAAGTATAATAACCCATACATTTTTTTGGGCATGGGTTTTTTTCTTTGGTGTTTTTGAGGAAAACAAGAGAATTTGGAATTTCAAGGAGTACATGCCATGTACTTTGGAGTACATGATATGTACCCAATTTCCACGGGTGACCGTGTACTGGATGTGAAATGGAAGAGTACATGGTTGTGTGGGGTTACTTAGATACCACCTAAATAAGGGCCTGTTAAAGGCATATAAATTCCATGTACTTTTAAAAGACACACCTTTTACTTTTATTTTTAATTGTTATATCAGATCGGGGTCAGGTCTCATTTATAAAAACCCCTTCCTCTAACAATGTATCATCCATGAGTGACGGAGGAGCACGATTCTTCTTCGATCCCCCGATCGACCATACATTCCCCGAATCAACAGCCGTTGATTTCATTAGAATATCCACGATGGGTTTTTCCTTTTTCTAGAGCTTCATTCACGGATTTATCCTCTTTCGTGAGATATCCTTTCATGAGAGTTTTAGATGTTTTTATAGACCTACCACGTTCTAGGTCGATTCAAGGATGAATTTAGAGTATATCGATCATACAATTCCATGTTAGGTGTTTGTCCCATTCTGTAGTTAGTCTTGGAATTTTATGTGAAAAATTTCCCAATACCCTAGAACGGGGTATTGTGTGTTTAAATATTTTAGCCTTGTTAATGTATGGTATGCCTTGTGTGCCTAAGTAGAGGATGTATGATTGTTAATAGGGTTTTTCCATGCTATGGATGTGTTGTCCATTTTTTTTTTGATATTGACAGTTTGGTCTAGTTTTTTCGGTTAGGCTGCTTGTCTTCCATACCTAGTGTTGTTTGGATGGAGTGATATTTTCTAATGTTGTTATATGATTATAGATGTTTATCCATGTAGTTTATGGAATCTATTAGAAAATAAGGTCTTAATGTTTACTTTGGCTGTTGAACATCATTGTTTATGATTGACTTACAAAGGGCTATGGGAACCTGGTGTAGTAAACTATAGGGGGAGTGGAAGCTGAGGGTTTCTTCAGAGTGTCTATTTAATTTTACGTTGTGTGACGATAGGGGGATGGAATTTGTGCTCCCCTAGAGTGTCTATAGTTCCACGTTGCGAGGTCACAGGTGGAATTGGACATTGAGTGCTTCCTCAGAGTGACTGTAGTTACTAATACGAGACCACATGGGAAATTGACAGTGAGCGCTTCCTTATACAGTCTTTGTTAAAGCTGAACCGAAGGGGTTATACTATGAGTACTTCCTAGGGGGTGCTTGTGTTTATTTGGTTAAATCATAGGGGTTAGGCTGTGAGTAATTCCTAGAGGGTTACTTGTTTTTGATTACCTACTTACTGGGGGTTCGCCTGTCCTATTTTTGAAAAAGCGAATGGTACCCTTAGACTTTGTGTGGATTATCTGAAACTGAACTAGTTGATGATCAAGAACCTATATCCCTTGCTGAGGATTGATGATCCCTTTGATCAGCTTCAGGGAGACTGGGTGTTCTAGAAGATTGAATTGAGATTTTATTATCATCAGTTGAATGTTATTCCATATGATATACCTCTTATAACTGTTCATAGCAGGTATAGTCTATATGAGTATATGATTATGCCGTTTGGTCTCAAGAATGCACCTGCAGTTTTTATGGTGCTGATGAACCGAGTATTCCATCCATAATTGTATTCTTTCAAGTTAGTCTTCATGTATGATATCTTATTTTACTCTCACACTCAGCACGACCATGCCTCACATCTTGAGATCATTTTGAGTACACTGCGAGAACATAGGTAATATGATAATCTCTCAAAATTACACTTTTTGATGGACCAAATTCACTTCTTAGGTCATGTTATATCAAATACCGATGTATTAGTAAACCTAGAGAAAGTGAGAGTAGTATTTTCCTAGGAGCATCCAAATAACATCATTTTGGTATGAAGTTTTATAGGGATGGATGGATACTATAGACGTTTCATACAGGACATTTCATGCTTAGATATGCCACTGATGGGCCTAACTAAGATATTAGAGATGTACTTTTGGTCATATTTTTGTGAGTCAGCCTTTTAGGATCTGAAATGGAGGTTGAATTCAGCACTGATACTAGTATTTCTGGAGCCGAGAAAGTGCTTTACTATTTAATATGATTCATCATATATCGGTATGGGAGAAATGATTATGCATGGGGAAGGATTCGTTGTGTACAGGTCTCTGTAGTTGAGTTCACATGAGAGGAATTACCCAACACACGATCTGGACTTGATATGGTTTTTTAGGATTTACGCTATTGGATATATTATTTGATGGGAGAGAATTTTTTGGTTTTCACCGACCACAAAATTCTCAAGTATATCTTTACACAGTGTGTCCTGAATTTGGGAGAGTGAAGGTGGGTTGAGTACCACCAGTATTTTGTTTCTGAGCTTTCTTACATTCCTAGGAAATTCAACGTAGTGGTTGATGCACAGAGCAGGAGGAATCAGATATAGGTAGTTCAAAAGGCCAGTAGTGAGTGGAAAATTTTATCTCTATTCACTGAGATTAATTTGGAGGTGCATGATAGACTGGGGTAGACGTTTCTTTCTTCTATAGCTGTTACCGCTGCTCTACTATATATAGTGCGAATGAGGCAGCTAGAAGATTTTGAAGTCCTAGTCCTCTGAGAAAATGTGTCAAGAGATGACCCTATTCCAGGATGGACTGTAAGTGAGGATGAGATCTTTCATTTTCTTGTCTATATAAGGTAGTCAACAGACTTATGCGAGGAGCTAACGCAGAAATTTCATTCCTCAGTTTGGGCAGTTCATCATGTTGTTACCAAGATGTATCGAGATCTGCATAGTTAGGATAGGTAGCTAGGTATGAAGAAAGATGTTACTGGTTTTTTCATGAGGTGGCCCACCTGTTAGTAGGTGAAGGCGGAGAATTAGCGACTAGTGGGGCTTTTGTAGTAGTTTCCCATACCTAATTTGAAGTTTAATGTTGTTGCAATGGATTTCGTGACAGTTTTGTCGAGGTCTCCTCAAGGTAATGATGCAGTATGGGTTGTCATTGAGAGACTCACAAAGGTTTCTCACTTCTTAACAATCAAGGAGACCTTCAGTTTTGATGAGATGGGAAGGTTGTACATCTAGAAGATTGTACGTTTATATGGGGTTCCTTGCTCCATTTTATCAGATTGGGACACCTGTTTTACTTTTCAGGTCTGGGATGGACTACAGAGAGCGTTGGGTACATATGTACTTATGAGTATAATATACCATCCCCAGATAGATGGCCAGTCCGATAGTACTATACAGGTGATGGAGGACATGCTTCAATCATGAATTCTAGATTTTGGAGGTTCTTGGGAGAAGCACATACCTCTTGTGAAGTTTTCCTACAATAATAGTTTTTAAGAAACGATTCAGATGACACCTTATGAGGCTTTTTATGGTAGGCCATGCTGATCACTCTTATATTGGATGGAGTCAGAGGAGGTGGCTATGCTGGGACATCGCCTTGTTAGAGATACCACATAGAAGGTGGAGTTGATTCAAAAAATAATGGATATTGCACAGTCACGATAGAAGTCTTATGCTGATTGATGGAGATGACCTCTGGAGTTTGAGGTCAGAGATCAGGTTTTTCTACGTATCACACCATGGTTGGGAATCAAGAGGATTAGGATATAGGGTAAGCTTTCGCCGAGATATGTTGGACCATTTGAGGTTTTGGAGAGAGTCGCGATTATTTCCTATTAGTTTCAGTTGCCTCAGAGGTATCAGGGAATGCACGACGTCTTCCACGTTTCTTATCTTAGACGTTACTTCTTGGGCCCATATCATGTTTTTCAACCCGAGGAGGATGAGATGGAGGTGGACGCATCATTCTAGGAGCATCATATCTGTATTTTTGATCACATCGTGAAGGTGATATTTGGATGGTATGTTCCTCTAGTACGAGTTCTATGGAATCACAAGCTAGTACAAGATGATACATGGGAGAGGGAGGCCGATGTACGATCGTAGTGTCCAGAGTTGTTCGATGACTCTTCTTCTACACCACCTTACTTGGGAAATTCAGGGACAAATTTAGTTAAGGTGGGAAGTTTGTAAGAAAATGGAGCTTCTTTTCAGGTATGGGTTTTTTTCACTGGTGTTTTTGAAGAAAATTGGAGCATCCATAAATTTAAGAAGTACATGCCGTGTACTTTTGGGTACACACCATGTACCCTTTTTTCACGGGTGACCATGTACTGACTGTGTAACGACTGAGTACATGGCCATGTGGGGTAACCTGGAGACCGCCTAAAGCAGGGCCCGACAATGGTATATACAGGACATGTAATTTTAAAAGACACGATGTGTACTTTTATTTTTAATTGTTATATCATACTGGGGTCGAGTCTCATTCACAGAAACCCCTTCTTCTAATGATGTCTCGTCTAGGAGCAACCGAGGAGCGCGATTCTTCTCCGAGCCCCAGATCGACCATCTGTTCTCTGAATTGACCGTCGTCAATTGTGTTGAAATCACCATTGTGAGTTTTTCCTTCTTCTAGAGCCTCATTCCTTGATTTATCCTCCTTCGTGATATATCATTGGTTGATCATTTTAGATAATTTTTTTAGATCTACAACATTTTAGGTTGATTCAAGGGATGATGACAAAGTATATTGATCGTACAACGTCGTGGTAGGTGGTTTGTGCATTTCTGTAGTTAGTCTTTTAATTTTATGTGCCAAAGTGCCCAATACCCAAGAATGGGGTATTTCATGTTTATGGATTTTTTCCTTGTTAATACTTGTTATGCCTTGTGTGCCTGAGTAAGGGTTGTTTGATTGTGATTAGGGGTTTTTTCCATACTATGGATGTGTTTCCCATGTTTGTTTTGATATTGAGCATTTGGTATAGTTTTTTTTGGTTAGACTGATTTTTTTTCTTGACGATTGTTGTAAGGATGAAGTGATATTATTTGATGTTGTTATATGATTGTAGCTGCTTAGCGAAGTAATTCTTGAAAGCTATTATCAAAGTAGTTATTAAGTATTACTTTGTATTTTGAACATCTTTGTGCACGATCGGCTTACACAAGGCTGTGGGAACCAGCTGTAGTATACCATAGTGGGAATGGACGTTGAGGACCTCTCCAGAGTGTTTATTTTCTTTTATGTTGTAATACCACATGGGGGATAGAATTTTTTCTCCCTCCTCATGTTTGTAGTTCCACATTGTAAGACCATAGGGGGAATTAGACATTTATTGCTTCATCAGAGTGTCTAAAGTTATCGATACGAGACAACATGGGGAATTGACATTGAGTGCTTCCTCAAAGAGTCTTTTCTAAAGATGAACCAGAGGGGTTAGACTATGAGTACTTCCCAGGGGTTTCTTGTGTTTATTTTGTTTAAATAGAGGGGTTAGGATGTGAATTATTCCTATAGGGTTACTTGTTTTTGATTAGCTGATTACTTGATATAAGAAAATGAATGCAATTGAAACTGTAGTATTTTTTACTTTTGAGTACTTCCTTGTTTACTACTTCATTTTTATTATTGTCTTCCATATGTATTTAATGATTTTTAGGCACATATCATTGGGTGGTTTCCTATTGGGATTCTTCTCAGGCCCTATTTTGGTCATGATTTTGGGTCTGAATAGATTATATTTCTGCAGGTATAGAAAAGGGAAAGCACCCTTCTACTTCAGGTACATGATTGTTGTGGAGTTGGAGAGCATTGGACCAAGCTGAGGATAGTGATGTTGTTGAAGTTTATTTTTTTCTTTTTACTCATTTTTAGTACTATATTAAAAATTTGTGACTTGTTTGGATGCTTTACTAGATATATGTATCCTGAATAATTTATATATGTACTCTAGTTTTTTATTAATTTTAGTCTTCTGCTGTTATATTATTGCATGTTTTAATGATTCTGCTATTTGCATCTTTTAATTTCCACTGCATTACTTGGAAAATGAAGGAATCATTTCCCCACTACCGTTCCCAAGGCCCTCACTGCTAGTTGGAAGCTTCAGGCATTTGGGGAAATGATTTTGAGGCCATGTGACCAACCGAGTACGGGGAACCTCTTGGCGGGTCTCGGAACTAGGACGTTACAAAAAAGGCTGAAGCATCCATTTCTGTAACTACCACTCTGCATTAACCTACTGAAAAATGAAACACTTCACAGTAATATCAGAACTATCTCTTTTAATTCCATCCCACTAAAAATACTCCTGAATATCTTTGTACATATTAGTATTTCCAAGATTTACTGATAAATAAGAACTATGAGCTTCACATAATAACTCTTTCTTCAACTATGAATCACAAGGCACACATGATCCATTTCCAAAACTCAAAACACAATCTTTATCAATGATAAATTATAGTAACTTACCCTTCTAAACCAATTCTATATTTTTCTTCATCTCTCTATCTTCTTTCTACGATTTCTTAATTATATCTGATTGTGATGATTTCACTACCACCAAAAAACAAATTGAGTAATTCCCTGTAGTAACAACATCCAGTCCAAAATTCATCAAATCAAAAACCAAATGATCTCATTCCAAATTTATCATGGTTAAGGTATAATTAATTTTTTACTCAAAGCATCAGCAACTTTATTTGTATTTCTTGGATGGTAATGTATTGTTCAATCATAATCCATGTCTAATTCTAGCTATATCCTCTGTCTCATGTTTAATTTTTTGAGTGAATATATTTTTCAAACTTTTGTGATCATTATATATTTCACACTTTACACCATACAAATGATGCCTCTAAATTTTTAATGGAAAAATAATAGCAGCTAATTCCAAATCATGTGTAGGGTAATTTAGCTCATGAGGTTTCAACTGAGATGAAGCATAAGAAATTACCTAATCATTCTGTATTAGGACACAACCAATTTCTTTCAATGATGCATCACTGTAGATAACAAATTAACCATTTTTTGGAAGTCAAGGACAAAACAGAAGAATTTAAGAATATTTTTTTAGTTTCTAAATACAATAATCACATTTTTTTGTTCAGATGAACTTAACTACCTTAAGTATTAGCTAATTTAGTGTTCTAGATAACCAAGAAAAGTTTTCAACAAACCATCTGTAATAACCCACTAATCCTAGAAAACTATGAATCTTTATGTTATTGTTAGTTCTTGGCCATTATTGAAAAACTTTTGTTTTATAAGGGTCAATAGTTATGCCATATTTAGAGACAATATGACCATGGAAAGAAATTTATTTCAACCAAAATTCACTCTTATTATAACTTCCATATAGTTTATTTTATTTTATGGTTTTCCAAACAATCCTTAATTGACTTTCTCGTTCCAATAGACTTTTAGAATATACCATCACATCATCTATAAAAACAAGCACAAACTGATCTAGAAACTAATAAAAGAATCTATTCATGATTTTCATAAATACATTAGGTGCATTATATAATGAAAAGTTCATAACTACAAACTCATAATTCCCACATCTCATTCGGAAAACTATGTTTGGAATATCATACTGCTTCACCTTCAGAAGATGATACCCGGGCCTCAAATCAATCATTGAAATAATGAGCTCCATGGAGCTGATAAAAAAAATCATCGATATAAAGAAACATATACTTGTTCTTAATAGTGATGTTATTCAAGGATCTATAATCAATACATAGAGACATTAAACCATCTTTCTTTTTCAAAAATAAAACTTTAGCACCCCATGGTGAAGTGATAGGTTGAATGAAACCTTTATCATGTAATTATTGAAAAAGTTTTTTTAATTTCACTAGTTCAACTTGATCCACTTGATAAGGGGGTTTAGAAATATATTTTTCATCTGGCACTAAATCAATAGTGAATTCAACCTCCCAATTAGGAACAATGCCTTACAATTCATCAGAAAAAACTACTGCTAATTAATTCACTTCTGGAATTTCCCCAATCAAAACTATTTCTTTCTTTTTAAAAACATATTCTAGAAACAATTCACTACCATATTTAATCAATATTTCATCTTATTGATATGTTATGAAAGGTATGAAATAATTGAATAAAACATTCTTGGTTTTACAATCCATTTTAGAATGAAAAACTGAAATCCAATCCATACCAAAAATTTTAAGAAATTCTACTATGGAAAGTTTTAAAAAGATTTTCTAGAAAGCCTGTCTCACAAATGATAATATAAATATTCCAATAAATATTTTTTTCTTTAATACTTCCACTTAGATTTATTACCAAAAGTTCTATATCACTTTAATGAAGTTTCTCATATCCAATTTACTTAAAAATCTCCTAAAAATGAATGAATGTGATGATCCAGAGGCATATATAGTGTTAGAATATTTTGAATAAATCTATAACATACATGTCACCACATTATTTGAAATTCCCACTCCAATTGTTGTAGTTTCAAATGGCATTTCAATTTCCTTCTACTTTCGATATTTTTGGTTTATACCCTGGGTAATCAACTTTGGACACACATCGACATAATGTCCTAACTCATTTCAACTAAAGAATCTTACCACTGGTTTTTCATTGTATGACTGGTCATATTCCATATAGTTATGAGAAATATGACCGGTCATAAAATATTGGTAGAACATCCTTGACATTGAGATACATTCTCCAAGATGATTTTTACCACCCTTATAACATGTTGGAAATTTGGTTTTCTTACCTCTAGGCTTATTTGATGAATTATTTCCCATTTCCTACCAAATTCATCACTTCTTTTGTTTTCTATAATGAAATACATGCTCCTAAAAAAACTCCATTTTAACCTTATTAGTATATTATACATGTTTCTCATAGATTTTTGAACTCATTAATAGCTAATTCCCTTTGATATTTTGGCTTTAACACTGAGTAAAACTGATTTATCCTACTATCAATCTCCTAAAAAAATTTGGGATGTACCTTAACAAAAAGGTGAAATTTTCTTCATATGAAGACAAAAAATAATTCCCCTTCTACCTAAATTCCATGAATTTCTTTTCCATCCTATGTCGAAAAACCATAGAAAAATATTTCTCAAGGAATATATTCTTAAATTCATCCCATTTCATGGTGTCAATATTTTCACTTCCTCTGATATTTTTAATCATTTACCACCACTAACCAGTTTCACCTTTAAAACGACAAACAGAAAGAATAATATTTTGATTGTATGAATAACCCATTATATTAAAAAAAATTTCTAATTATTTAATCCACCTATAATTATGAACAGGGTCAGATGATCCTCTGAATGATGGGGGACATTACCTCATGAAATTATCTATGATCAATATATGCCTCTGAGGTTGGTCAAGTTGATCTTGTGCATGGATAGAAAACCCATTTATCGACTGATTCAACTGATCCATTACTACAAAAAACTATTCAGTTCCAATTCCGACCATCGTTGGATATTGATTAGGAAGGTTATTTTTCTCTGTATTCCCTCCCAACACAAATTCCCTATTTCCTATGTGGAAAACCTTTCTGGATAAAAATATCTTAGATTAAGAAATGTGGTAATATTAAAAGGATATATCATTTCAATATGACCATAAATTAAAAATATTTTATGAATATTCTATTAAAAATATTCTAACTCTAAAAGTTATCTGAACTGGCTTCTAATACCATTTATAAGGCCCCATTCTTAAACATTACGTAATATGTAGAGATAAGTCAATAATTTGACTTTAATTCACATTGAGGATCTTTTTAGGTTTAGATCTTTATAAAATTATGTCATTACTTATACATAACATCTTGAATATTAAAATTAAAAACTTATACTCACTATCTATTTTTTACATAAAACAAAATCTCTATAAAAGATACACAACATCGTTTAATATTTTAACAACATGTATTTTATTTCATCCCATCCTTGACACTATTCTTATTTATGTCATGTGCAAAACATTTCAAAGCATGGGATGAGAATAAAAAGTGCATTAAGGGATAAATAACGAAATAAAACTATCAGTCTTGGGATACATTGAAAACCATGAATATATTATTATAAATTAATAGTATTCACCTTTAAGAAACAGTAAACATTCTTCACTGAATATAAGCTCATTACTTACCCTTTTTGTAACCAAAAGATTACCATAAATCCCATAGAAATCAACATATATCATATAAATATAACTTGGGACATAAACATAATTAAATAGAATAACCATACGGTTGACTTCCATACGTATCACTAAATGAAATAGCCATACATGTGACATCCATACCCAATGCATTGGAGGTTATAATGTAACCAACCATAAAATTTCCAAGTGCCACTATATAATCATAGAAAATAAAATATTTCAATTATCAATATTTCACTAATAACATTTAATTTGTGACCATAAGAAATCATTTCAAGATATTGAAAGGCTCAATCTATTTCAAAACCCATTTTCAATATGAAAACTCTAAGAAAGGGAATAAGGAATTTATTTTCCTTTTAAAAAAATATAGGCTTATAGAGGAATAAAAATATCAAATAATGATTATGGCGGTGGAGGGGCAATTGTCCTTATATATGTTAAAATAATTCCTTTTTTCATTTAGTAAAACACTTCATAGAAATAGATTCCTTTTGAATGAAATTAAAATTGAAAGGTGATAATTATACACCGTATAAAATAATGTTGTGTATATTATCAAAATATGCCTCAATGAAAGAAGATTAAGGCAAAGTCCCTTACAAAGATTATTTTTTAATTAAAATTGATCGATTATGTGTATTCACTATACTTACACATAATAAATTATAAATAAAAGATAGGATATAAAAAGTTATTTCTCATATAATCATAGAAAGACATAATCAAGAAGTTTAACATTAACCCAACGAATGGAAATTAGGTTAAGAAGTTCCCATAAAATGATTGTATCAATGACATAAGAATTTAGAAATGGAGTGATTATGTGTAGTAATAGTATATACACACAAATATAAGTGTAAATTACAACATAAATAAACAAATAGTGATTCCTCATATAATCTTGGCATTATATAATCAACAATGTATATGTAAAAACCGATGAGTAGAAATTGATTTTAGAAATTCACTTACATAGATAATTTTATTAATAAAATATATTAATTATGTGAATTAACTATAAATACATATAAATAAAGTATAAATACAATATAATATATCAAAATTCATTTTACACATTATCATAGAATGACATAGTTATTAAGTAGAAGATCATCCCAATGAATGGAAATTAGGTTAAGAAGTTCTCTTACCTGGAGTCTGATTCGTATGTATTGTCCTTGTTCTTCATAAATAATAAACTTAAGTTAATTTATACTTGATTTGGATCCTTTTTAAATTTTATTATTCCTTTTATTTCACTTATTACCACGTTAGAAAAATTACATAATTATTTAAGTTAATATCGGTCATTTTGTCGATATTAGATACTTGAGTCGAAAATGAACTTGTTTTGGTATAAATTTAAAATGTAGTCAAAAGTAAATCATATAAAAATGATATAATTGATTTAAATATCATATATTTTCATTATATATATATATATTTATTTATCGTAGTCCATAATATTGGGAGATAATAAATGAAATGCATCATTCATGGAGACGGTATGTCATACATACGCATAAACACTACTTTCATTTCTTTGTCATAATAAAGGAATAATAATCAAATGATATAAATGTATATTATAATAAAAGTATTAAATTTATTTCATTAATTTTTCATAGGTTTAATAAAACCATACTTCATACTTTCCAAGTATAGCATGAATGAGTCATATCACTTTGAGGGGGCAGTAGTCCACACTTCCTCAAATGAGATTACCATATTTACACATCACAGAATTCATAAAGGTATGTTGTAAATAAAATTAAAGAATCCTAGAGAAAATATAAATATAATATATATCATATATAAATAAAGTTTCATCATAATGTCCACCATGAGAGGTAGTCAGGTAAAATCCAACAATCATCATTTTGTGAGGCAGTAGTTTGACTTACATTGAAACCATATGTTCGTATCCATTAGATAAAGGTGTGTGTGAGTGTAGATAGAATAATTCTCACAAAAAAAATCATATATAGGATACTACTGTTGTTATTTAATCAATTAATAAGAAAAGCATATGGATTTAAGAGGGAAAATAAAGAAAAGGAACCTGAGAGAAGACGTTACCTCCAAATTGGGTAACTTCGTTTGATTTTAGCCAAAAGGCTTTCTTGAATTGCCTTATGATCAAGGTAATGATTCTAGGATTAAGGTAGGGATATTGGGAGCTTATTTGAGTAAAATTTGGATGATCCATGGGGCTTAAGAGGTCTGTTTATGTGGGTAGGGGTGGTGTCCTTTTATAAGAGGGAGGAGGGGCACTTTTGGAATATCTGAAAATATTATTTTATTATAAATTTATTTTCTGTTTAAAATTGTCCAAAATTTGTTTATTTCAAATATATAATAATTTTTATTTTAATTACCATCATCCAATTATTTTAAACACGTTTTTAATATCTTTTTTATCCTTATCTGTTTTATTTAATCCGTATTTTCCACTTCTAAATCTTACCCTTCTTAATCATATCGTGATAACATGTTATTTACACATTATAGGTTAATTTAATTACCATAAAATGTAAAAAGACCCCAAAAAGTACTTTGTGACATATTTGGACGTATCTTAAGTATTTTTCTGAATCATATATTTTTAGGAATTTAATAACATTTAATAAACTATTTTATATTTTAAGTTATTAATTATGTGAATTTTGGAAACTATTCATACATGAATTTTTTATAAATTCCTAACAACCTGATTCTATCCAAAAATAGGAATTAAATCAAATATAATATGTCAATATCATCCACAAAATTCATGGATGACATTAAAATAACAAAATTGCATTTATTTAAATACTTATAATATCATTTATTTGAATCCTTTATTTATAAAGTAATCACTACATCATCATTGTGTCATAATTAAATTTATTTATTTATTATATTAATATTATAAATAAAATATAATTATATAGAACATAATCTTAACTTTATAATGACTATTTATAGTCGAAGAGGTCACTTATATAACCACATATAAAAATTGTTTTAGTATAGGATACATGTTGTTTTATTTTTCTATTTGCATAAAATTAATTAATATAACATGTCATTATCACACCCAGGTGGCTCCATGGGTCTCAAAATCAACCCAAGTATGGTCGTAGATAGACATATCTCATACAATATGATTATTATATGTTTTAGGATAGTTTAATATTATTATAATAATATTTTTTTACCATTATTGACCCGATTTAACATTTAACCCAAGTAAATAAAATAATTTCTGAAGTTAGTATTCACAATTTATAATAATAAAAGGTACCTACATACAAAATTTTTACTTCCTGATTCCCAATATGGAATCCATTTTTCTATGTTCAAAACACAGAATTGGAAGAAATTAATTTAAAATTATTTCTGTCGTAAAAACAAAAAAACAGGTTTTTAAGAAGTAATAACTATAAAAATATGGACATGTGTTTATGTCCAAGTTCTAGGTGAAATTACATCTGATTACTAACACTGAATTAAATTATAAAATATTAATACAATTACACTTTGAAACAAATTAAAAGAATTTTCTAACTATATAAATAAATTAGATGAAAAGAAAGTTTCGAATTAAAATGTTTTATTTTGTCAAATAAAACAAATAAAAGTGAAAAAGACTATATTTAAAAAGTTTTCACCATAAAAAGGTGGTAAAATGTCCTTTTAAAAATATTACATTACTTTATGCTTAAAATTGTGTTCTTTCACATTTTAAGCCTCTAACATTTATTAGATAAATGTAAAAACATTAAAAAACATGTAAAATAATATTGTAGTTAGTTATGTTCATTCCTGCCAATATAACAGCTAGTCGTTAACTACTATTTAAAATATTAATAATATTATATTATATTTTGGTATAAATCATCATTGTGTGAAACATAAGATTTTAGAGAAACCTATTGTTGTGTGTCGAGTACGCTATCAGACAAAGTGTCCTCATTAAATTAAAATTAATATATTCTTCATAAATATTAATAGATATGAAAAAGTATTATTCTATAATTACTTGGGATTCTACATGAAATATTATTATAATTTACTAAAATTAACTATGAATGGAAATAATTCATTTGGATTTATATTTATGTTTTTTTGGGTGTATTTTAATTCATAAGAATACTAAATAACGAATTTATAATTTTGATGAAAATATACATTTAAGTTTATATTCCCATAATAAATATGATATAATTTACAACAAGATAGAAATGTTTATCAAATTTTTTGATCATATATAATTTTTTGAGAAAGTTATTTGGGATAATGTTGATATTTGGAATGGTCTGATTATGAATTTAGGGTACTCAATATAGACTACTATAAAAATAAAATAATATTTTTTAAGAGATAATATGTGTTAGTTTAGGGGGAACCTATGACTACTCAACCTATGGTATGGATACCTCATAGATACCACCAAATTAAAAAAGTTATTGTTGACATGAAATATCAAATACACACAAGAAATATATTAAGAAACTTTTGTGACAACTACTATTTCATTTAAAAAATAGATCTATAACAACCCCAACTATAGTAACTCGTATCCTGTGTCTATACTAATACATTGGAACTGTATTAATGATATCACATCCCAAAGGACTTAATAATTTCATAGTCTTATTAATATAACTAGATACTTGAATCCCACAATATATTTGATAACATATAATACAACATAGTGTTTTCTATGAAAACTTTAGTATTCTATCTCTATCATATCATTTAATCTCAATATAAATACACTTCTATACATCCTATGGAAATTAACCGAAATAAATTGGAATGATCAAATTTTTAGTAAGGGTTACATACATTGGAAGTTATCATGAGAAAATAATGCATAAGATATATGGGAGGGAAAATAACTAAAAATACATTCCATTTAATAAATAACATTATTAGAAAATTAATCCATTTATAATATTAATGCTACAGTCTCACAAATAGTAATAAATTAATTCTCAATGATGGAAATTAGTAATAATGGATTTAATTTTCTCAAACACCGGGATATCTTTATCATCGAGGCCTTATGCCAAAATAGTTTAATCGATCTAAAGGTATAAACTAAAAAAATATTTAATAAATTCTTTTATCCAATTTATCTTATGAGAAAAATTGATGCATTGAGGGGATATATATAACCAGGACACACACATAAATGATTTTCCAATGCACACCTCATATGTTGAATGATCAATTTAATTCATTTGTTACATTTTGTATTAAAAAATATTCATATTGAGTAAAGACAATATAATATTATGATTTTCCAGACATAACTGTTACTTTCATAAGGGAAAATATTATTTATTTATTGTTTAATGTTTTTGAAAAAAAATATAACAATGATATAACGAATATGGATATTTAATAGAAGTTTAATTTTTAATGAAAACTATTCATATAAATTTGACTGCTTTATGAGAATATTAATGTCCACAACATTAATTAGAGATAAAAAGATGATCATCAATTCAATAAACATTTATTTTTTGTAATTTAATAATATTTCATTAATGAATATTATTCTAAAAACCATTGAAATATTATTGAAAATTCAAATAATTTATTATTGTTATGTCAATGGGAATATCATTTGGCACTCTATACATTAAAAAGAAACATCTGTTTCAAATTTATGTAATGAATGTTGAAAATGAAATTTTTTTGTAAATTTAATAACATTAATTTAAAATGGATTAAAATTTAAATGATAAAATAAAATGTATAAATAAATTTCTAGAGTAAATAGAAATTCCTTTCATAATTTTTTTCGGAATAATATGGATGTGTAAGAAAAATATAGCTGATGAAAAAGATAAATATGATCATTTTTTCATTTAATTTTTTATTGGTTTAAGTGAAAAAGAGATTAATATTTGGAAGAAGAAAAGGAAAATCTTTAAATATATATATTTTGATAAAACATATATATTTTATAAAGGATATTTTATTTTATTTTTTTAATTAAAATATAAAAAATCCCAAAAAAATGAGATTGTTAAATAAATTCACACTTATTTAGTAAAATTTATATTGTAAACCCATGAAATAGTTAACATGAATTAAAAAATATATCATTATGAATAAATATATATTCATAATAAATAAATAAATTTTATATTATATGAACCATTTAACAATTAATATGTGTAGAATAGAAAATCTGTCTCAATTGAGTGGAAGCTGAGATTAAATCCATTAAAAATAATATAGTTTATGTAAGAATTGATAAATTAAGTGATTACTTGTAACTACTATAATTCCATACTAAAATATTGTAAATAAAACTTAATAAAATCATTTTTCACTTCAAAAATAATAAATTCATGAAAAAATAAATAACATAGAAGTATAATGCAATTAATTGAATTCGAGTTAAGAAACCTCATACCTCAAGCTTAACATGATTTATAAATGTTTTTAACATCATTTATAGTGAATTTGACTTTATTAAAATTATATAACCAAATAATTTGTATAATTATAATATTATATAGTTCCTCTTATAATATTTCATCCCCCAATTATTAAAAATTTCATTAAAATCTTCTTTTTTGAGTGTAAACTACTTTGTTTTTCAAGAAAGATTTAGTTTTACAATTCTCGAACTTTTATATTGATTATAGTTCTAATGTATGAATAATTATAATCAGGAAATTAATATAATATATATTCATTATATAGTTATTTTTAACAATCCATGAATTATAATCAGGAAGTACTCACAACCATCCCCTCTGGTCCTATCCAAAAAGTACCAACAACCCTCTAGGCAGTACACTCAGCCTAACCCCTCAGGTTTGCTCATACGAAATTATAATACTCTCTGAGGAAGCATGCTCAGTAAATTCCCCTTATAATCTAAGGTAGTCAGGGAATCTTTGAGGAATATCACGCGGTCTAATCCCCTTATAGCACCAAGTTCTAGAGACTCTCTGATGGAATCTCCTGACGTAGTCGCAAAGGATCTCAGTACAACTTTCTACAGATAGTTTAGATTTTTTACATCATTTGGATCTCTCTTTGGGAAGGAATTTGTATAGTGACCCATCTCACCACATTTAAAACACATTAGAGTTTTCTTATTAGGATTATTCATAGGTTCATTTTCATTACTATATCTGGCCATTTTTCTAAACATACCACATCAAAAACATATCCCAAATTTACTATAACATTCCCCTGGGTGATTCTTCCCACACTTTTCACAAACTGGAAACTGAATTTTATTACCATAAGATTTATTTCATTGATTATTACCCATTTTTTCCATATAAACCTATTCTTATCCTTGTTTCCAAAATTCAAATGATTTTTATAAAACTCCATCTCTACCCTCTCATCACATCATACAAGTTTTCCATTCTTTTTTTGATCATCTTTGTTTTATAATTAGTATTGTTCATAAGGTTGTTCCAATTATTAATTTTTTTAGACACTACCCAATAAAGTCCCCTATGGCAGGAATAAAAAAACATAGATTCAATTGGATCCAAATATATAATGGTATGATAAATATTATTTTAATAAAGTCTTGAATAAAGGAAAATGAATATCCCTTAAACCAAAAAAATTCATTCACATTGTATTTGATCATGTATTCCAGTGTTTGATAATTATGTAATGGTTCTTCAAAAATTTATGGGTGGTATGATATTCTTACAGTCAATTAGGTGTCCTGGAATTATTATAAGCACATTCAAAACAATGATGTGAATGTAGGTTAATAATCATAGATAACTGATACTCTTACCCTATGTAAATTTTTACTTTTTAAATATAAATATTTTCCATTTCATATATAGTATTTGTTTCATTACCTGGAATTATGTGGTTCAAATTTTCAAGTTGGTCCAGTATCACCCATATGGAATCATGATTTCGAATAATTCTCAGGGGAAATGTGACAAAGACCATAATAATTTTTTTCCAATTTCTTATAGGCTATATGTAAATATTATAATGTAAAAATTTGATTTTGATGTTTATCCTTAATCAATTAACTAGTTGGAAATCTCATAAAATACTCAACCACCACTCTTTTCATATCCCACTAATAAAAATGTACGTTTCAGGATTTTTACATTTTATGTGTACTTTGGTAATTAGAACATATTGAATAGTGATAATCACAAATCAGTTTCTATAAGAAATATAGAAGAAATATGATCTAGTCTCAAAAATCACAATATTGTATTTTCATCCTATATCTAGCCATCGATGGTCTCCCAAAATTTTAGGTTAAACTTAACTATAATGAAATAGGTCATCACTGTTGATATTACATTACTATTTTGAACACACTAGTAGAAATACTGGATTTAATGTCGAAGTAATAACATCGTTTTTTATAAACTGATGCCAATGAAATGTGCAAGAGATTTTTGGTGTCGGTTTTTATTAAAACTGATGCCAAAATTTTTTATTAGTGCTTTTTTGCATCGGTTTTACTAAAAACCGACACCGAAAACTAGAATACGATGATTTTTTTTGCATCGATTTACGTGAAAACTGACGCCAAAAATAAAAAATGCTTTCAAGGTCAGTTTTGTAGAAAACTAACTCTAAAAATAATATATACATATATATATATACAGACATTATCGGTGTCAGTTTTGGTAAAAATCAATGCCAAAAGTCATTTAAAATTATTGGGATAGGGAAACCCTCATGTTCATGAATCTTCAAAATTGAAACCTGTGGCAGCTCCACTCAACTCACGATAACATTGAAGCCTTATTTGTGATCTCCAATGAACATTTTTGATGATTTTCTTCCATTTTCACAATCTGTGGTCTGCATTCTTCGTTATCTTCTCTTGTTTTATCGTATACAATTTATTTGTTCTTCCAAAGGCTATTTTGGGAGTCTTTCAACCATGGTTTGATTTTATTTTGTTTTTAATATTTATTTTTCATTTTTATAATCAATTTTTTCATAGATATTACAATGCTTAATTTTCTAAAGCATTATATGGAGAAAATATTGGATTGGGGTTCTATTTTCGTGTTAAAGTCCAAATTTTGTAAGTTTTTATAAATTATGACGATAAATTATTTATCATTTAATTTAGACTTTTATTTTCTTCAATTATTAGTTTATAGTTTATTTTAAATGTGTTGGAACATGGTTAACAGTCATCCCTAAGAGTGATTAGTCAATGTTATTTATATGGATTGGAGTCGTGCGATTTTTGGTTATGAATTTTTATCTGACATTATGTATAAATGTATTAGTCAATATTCTTGATATGTATTAGAGTTGTGTGGTTTCAGGGTTTTTTGTTAGAATAACTTTATGTGATTCCTCATAGGACTGAGAAAATACACTTGAGAGGGGTGGGGGCTTGAGTCAATTCTACCTAAATTATACCAAAAACCAATTGAATTGTATTTTAGCTTTTATACTACTTTGGTCCATTGAAACTCTATGGTCAGTTAGGACATAGATAAATATTTTTATCTTTTACCCATAATCCATAACCACATGTAATATAAAATATAAATAGAAATTTTAAATATGTTATTTTACAATCTTTAGACCAGATTTAGAAAACATACTCCCTATCTTATTCAACTCCCATTGAGAAATATATTCTCCACTATAATATATTAATCATTTATAATGGGTGTCCAATGATTAAAATAACTCTAGATTTTCCATAATTCACAAGAAGATACATAATATTACCCATGAAAACTTAGTACTACATCTCACAACACCATTGTATTGGATTCCCACTGGTTCTTTCTCAAACTACTTCTTATTGAAGTTACTCACTACTAATAAAAAGGTTGTCACTATATCCAAATAATATGCCTTATTTCACACCAAATAATCTTTGAATTCTTATAGATAATCAAGAAATAAACATACATAAATTGAACTATGATATTCTGAACAATTACCAATTATTATGTATCAATTTTTGGAATTATCCACTAATTTCATTGGTAGTGATCCTAACCAATATAACTTAGATTGGATTCCTCTATAATTTCTTCTTTTCATTATTTGTGAGTTCTCAACTCTCATCTCAATAAAAACAACTCTTTATTCTTCCTCACAACTAATATATCGTTTTTATTTCACATTTTCACCAAATAATCTATGTATATACTCTTTAGAACACGCAATGGATCCACAACCACTTATTATTCTTGAAATGATTCTATTATTCTCTCACCCAAATGTGTTGTAAGATATACCAATTTATATATGTATTTAATTTCATCTATCATAATGTTGGGAGTATTATGATTGATTTCACTTATAATATGAATGTTTACTCTAATTATTATTTTATATTAATAATAATAACTAATTTTTCTCCCTTAAAATTAATGTAATATTCAATACTTTTGACACATGAAACATCAAAATAATGAAGAAACTATGTAAAATGAACTAATAAATATTAAAAGATTGATATTATAATTAAATTATAATTTCAATATAACACATGTATATAATATGAAAATAAATCTTTACTATTTGTAAATGTGTTTCATATCTAATGTTTTCGATCTGATTATGAATATGTTTTATTAAATGTGTTTCTTTTTACAAATTATATATATAAATATATATTTAAATGTTTATCTGTTTTAATATATTCACCAATTATTTTGTAATATCAGATATTGATTGAATCATAATCGAATACATTTATGAATAACCACTGGTGAATATGAAATATGAGTTGATGAATTCTTGAAATTTGTTAACTGAGATCTTCAAAACATTGATTTTATTTTTTGTCCATGTGTGAATTGTTTAAATAAGAGAAAGTTAATATCCTAATAAATCTAGGATCATCTCATTTGTTATGGTTTTAGCCTTAATTATACACATTGGGTCTGGTATGGTGAAGGAACTAAATATTCAACATCCAATGTTGATGAAAATATTCATAAGGAGGTAAAGGATTGTATTGAAGAATTAATTCATGATTTAGTTGTTTAAACCATCAAAAAAATAACAATTGTTGAATGATTTAATGAATATTATGAGAAACTATTATTCCCATGTTTCATTAAATATATAGTTTTATTACCATTTTTTAGATTAGTTAAATTAAAATAAAAAAATGTGTGGATTGATAAAAGTTTCTCTAGATTACTTCAGCATTTAAAAGAGATACTTTTAGAAATAAAAAGGCTTCAAAATTCAAATTATGAGGTGAAGAAAATATTATTCCCAATGGAGTTGGGGAATAAAAATATACATGCTTGACCGAATGATTGTGTATTGTATAGAAAAAAATGAATATTTATCAAGTTTTCCTACATGTGGTACATCACGCTATAAGATATAGGGGAAAGTCAACTTAGATTTATTCTTAGGTGATGTCATCTAATGTCATGAAAAATAAAGTTTCCACTTTCTAATAATACCATCCAATATTTTGGCATACAATTCTGATAATGCAATTGTGATTCATTTTTAGTTACTGGAATAAAAACTCATGCTAAAGTAATTTGGTACCTTCGAATAATTACTTATTTGAAACGTATATTTGAAAATTCAATTGACATAAAAAGGTTAAGATGACATTGATATGAGTGCATCAATGATGGTAACTTATATCTCATAGTTGATTCACCATAGTGGAAGAGTTTTGAGAAAAAATTATGATTTTGGAAGTGAATTTAGAAATATCTGAATGGTATTGGGAAGTGATGGAATAAATACAAATCAATGCCTCAGTAGACAACATAGTTCATGGCCTGTTTTTCTAGTAGTTCAAATTTTTTCCCCACATCAATTTATGATGAAAAAATATGTTATGATGAGATTGATGATTTCTGGACCAAAACAACTAGGAAATGATATTGATGTGTATTATTCACAATTTATTGATTATTTGAAACTACTATGGGAGGAAGGTGTTAATGTTTTCAATTCATACAAGAAATAGTATTTGCTTTTGTGTGATATAATAATGTTCATTATAAACAACTTTCCTGCATATAGAATCTTATCTAGATATAGTGTTAAGGGACATAGAGCATGTATAATTTTTTAATAACTTACATCATATTGTTAATTTCAAAATGGAATAAAGAAAATGTAAATGGGACATCAATGATTGTTTTTGAATTGATCATCCTTTTCATAGATTGAAAAAAGCATTTAACATTTTATAAGAATACAACCTTCCCCCTCGACCATTTTCAGCCGAAGAATATTATGACAGGGTGAAAGATATTGATTCAACATTTTGAAGGAAAATAAGTTATGGTCTTCAAGGAAATATCTTGAAGAAGCAGTATATTTTTGTCGAACTACCTTATTTTAGATTTTTAGAGATAAAAAATTAACATTGATGTTATTCATGTTGAGGAAAACATAGGTGACAGTTTGAATGGAACATTATTACAGATAAAAGGAAATACAAATGATGGATTTCATGTTAGATTGGACCTGATATTAAGGAGAATACATATGAATTTATCTCCCACTATGAAAAGAAATAGAACATATTTACCTTTGGCTTGCCACACATTAAGAAATATTGAAATGATTAATTTTTGTTAGTGTCTTCCTGGTATTAAAGTACCCAGTGATTTTTCTTCAAATGTAAATAATTTGGTGTCATTGAAGGATTGTAAATTAATAGGTATAGAATATCATGATTGCCACATGTTGATGTAACATCTTCTACTAGTAGTAGTGTGTGGTATATTTCCGATAGTTGTTAGAAAGACTATTATCAGGTTATGTAATTTTTTTAAATCCATTTGTAGAAAAGTTGTTGATCCAAATTTGTTAGATGTGTTGGAGAATGAAGGAACACTTATTCTTTTTCAACTAGAAATTTATTTTCCACTAAAAGTTTTTGATATAATGGTTAATCTACTGATTCATTTGGTGCGTGGGATAAGAATATGCGGGCCTATTTATTTAAGATGGATGTATCTTTTAAAAATATATATGATAATTTTGAAGGGATATGTTAAAAATCCTTATCAACTAGAGGCCTTTATTGTTACAAAATATGTATTAGAAGAGGTGATTGAGTTATGTACTTATTTTTTGTATGAGGTGGAGCATATTGGTCTCCTTGTATCTCGACATATGACAGTTGATAGTGAAGGTAGAGGGGCTTGAGGCTCAAAGGTAAAGTTCATTGCACATTATGAAGTGATGCAGGCACATTTATACATTCTGAACAACACAGATGAGGTTGAATCATATATATCCTCACATATTGCTGAATTAAAATTATGCTGTAAAAAAAGAAATGAAAAGTTTATGTTTATTAAGCATAAGAAGACATTTATTTCATGGTTTAAAGAGAAATTCACCCATATATATCTGCATCAGAAACACTAAAGTGGTTAGCAGGGTGATCATCTCTTAATGTGATCACATGGTCTAGTTTTGATATCAATGGATACAAATTTTACAAAAAAAAATCATAGACGAAAAGAGTACCATTTAAAATAGTGGTGTGGTGGTTTTCACAGAAGCAGTTCATTTTTCAAGTGCGAATGATAAAAACCCAATTTCTGCGTCAAAACCATATTTTGGAGTTTTTGAGGACATATGATAAATTAATTATATAAAATTTTGAGTCACAATTTTTAAGTGTAATTGGTTTGATATTAATAGTGGTGTGAAACATGATGAATATGATTTTAAATTGGTTGATTTAAAAATATGAGTTTACAATGAGGAACTATTTATCAAGGCAAAACATGGAAAGAAATTATTTTATTTCATTAATCCATCAAATGATTAGTGGTCAGTCTCTTTCCAAGGAAAAATATACCATTTGGGTGATGACGAGTATGCTGATGATTTTAGGGATTTAAATAATCCTTGTTAATCTATTACACATTTTCCAGATGATTACAATGAGTATAAGACAGAAATAGTGCATGTAGTACATAATGATCATGATGAAGGCATGTGGGAAAACACTAAATTAGTCTCCTAATTTTTCTGGTAAATATTTTTATTTTTTTCTTTTTTTGAAACATTCAAATGCATCTCTTTTTTTACTTACTTATTTTTGTCTTCCTTATTTATAAATATTAAGTTTTCTAATGAAATAAAGGTACCCAAAATTTCATTACATTTCTAGTAGAAATGTCAGATACCAATAGAGAGGAGCAGTTACTAAGGTATATCAATTTTTACATATTATTAAATATTTAGTAATATACTTATTTATTGAAACAAAACTGTTAATTTACAAAAACAATTTGCAGGACTACTGTTGAATCCTCGACGGATGAGACATCTCCTGTTACTAATAAGAAATCATCTTCTCAAGTTGGTAAATGTGGTGTTAAATGTTTTCAAAAACTATCACTTTCTCATGATGACGATATAGTACACATCTATTTTTATGATGATAATAATGAAACTGGCCCAAATGTAGTTTAGTATGTCTGTTAAATAGCGATGCACAACCGTTGGAGGATTAATATTTCATATCATGATTGGAAGTTAATTAATAGGATGGTGAAGCAACAAATTTAGAAGGTTGTGATAGTAAAATATCTTAATTGATTTATTTTATCTCATTTTTGAATATTATATATTTTATATTACATTCTGAATTTATTCAATTACAGATGAAATTTAATTTCGAGGAAACCAAAGTAATTAAGAAAAGATGTCTCTCTTTAGAAGAGGATCGATGGATAGATTTTAAAACAAAATATACAAAAAATTATGTTTTTAGAAAGTGATAGTTTGAAAACTCATGCCTCAAGTATCTGTTCATAAATAAAGATACATGGAAGGGATTTGTTGACAATCATAATGAATAAATGTTTTAGTTATGATAAATATTTTATATTGTAATATTTATTATATTTTTTTCTTATTACTTAGTAGTATATTTTTTTATAACAGGACTCTAGAAGATCTGATCATGAGATCCAATTGAGAAATGTATACCCTCATACATTATCACGTTGAATGTATTTGTATTTGGAGCAGAAAATTATTGAACAAAAATTTGAATCAGTAAGAGATCGAACTAGTAGTGGTTCAGAAGAGGCCTGGTTTGGTCCTCCATTTCCTCTCACTCACCATGAAATGTGGAAATGAGCAAGAAGAAGGAAAAATGAACTGTATCTTACAGAGTAAGATAATCATGTAATTGATAAAATTGTAAGTAAGTATTATTTAGTTTTTTATTAACTTTTTTATTTTATAAATTATAAAGACTAATATAACTTTTTTATTTTCTATTTTAGGAAAACATTAGGTGAAGGAGGCACATGTAGCTTTAATACCTGAGGGTAGGTTGTACATCCTAGATACTTCTTTGGGAAAGGAAGAACACTCCGACTGTGTTAGAGGATGTCATACGAGTGTTAGTATTGGAAGGGTTTTTGGAAAGAGTAAGAAATCAAGAGACCCGAAAATATAATCTTTAAAATCATATATAAAAGTTATGAAATAGTCTATGGGTGATCACATTAAAGAAGAAATAAAGAAGGCTTTGTTACAATTCTTGGTAATACTGTCATAGTCCGCGCAACCTTCCTAGGTATATTATTTATTTGTCATCAATTTTTCTAATTTATAAAGTATAAATACTAATATAACTTTCTGATTTTCATCCTTCCCAGCCTGCTCACCCAGACTACCCCACCCCATCTTACTACCCTGCCCCGTATGATAAGCCTTCCAAATTATATTAATTATATTTCATTAATTTTTCTATTTTATATATTATTAACACTAATATAAATTTTTCATTTTTCAACCATCCCAACCTTCTGACCCGAACTACCCTGCCCCATCTGCCTACTCTGCCCCGTATGAGCAGCCTTCCTAGGTATATTATTTATTTGTCATCAATTTTTCTATTTTTTAAATTATAAATAGTAATACAAATTTTTCATTTTCTATACTTCCCAGCATGCTCACCCAGAATAACCTACCCCATCTGTTTTGATTCTCCACCACCTCGCTCGGACCAAAACGTATGTTGTGAGTTTTTTTTTTGGAGATCCTCACATACATATTATTGCATAGGACTCATGCATTTTTTGGGGTATTCTTTACATCATAAGCCTATGAAGATGGGATAAATTAGAGTGTATGTACTTTATATTATAGATCCTAATGCTTTACTACTATTTCCTAATGAGGAGATCACCAGATTGGGGGATTGTCTGGGTCATTTGTTACATTGGCCAACTGGTTTTCTTCATTATATTTTATATTTTATATGAGTTTTTTAAATATTAATTAAAAATAATTCAAATTAATGATAATGTTTTATGAAATTTTATTTATATAGGATTATCTGAAAGCAAAAGAAATGGAATAAATGAAACAAAATGTTTAGGAACAATCAAATATTGATACTTCAGATATTTTTTATGGTATACAAATATTATCTCAGGAATCATATTAAATTAATTATATATATGATTTTAATATTATGGAGAATATATTAGAAAGATAATATCCATTGAGATTTCTCAAAGAATATATCATGCATCTAGTTTATTTTTGAGGAGCTTAGCTTGAATGTGGTGCAGTTGTTATCCATGTAAGTAAATTTACATTTGAATTTGTATTTATTTAAAAAAAGGTTGTTTTAAATTGATTAATGATATTTAATTTTTAAATTTTGTACCTATACACACTTCTTACACAAAATGAATGTACATAAATCTATAGTTTTTAGAGTACTAATTTATTTCCATAGAAGTGCAACATGTGAAGAATCCTGATAGAGTTCCATATATGTGTGAGAGATTATCACATACGAAGATCTAGTGTTATTTTTTGTCATTTCATGATAAGTAAGAACAAAAAAATAATTATAACCTAATAATCATTATAATGTCATTAATTCTGAACAATTTGTATTATAGGGGGCATTGGATGTTAGGAATATTATGCCCAAGTGAATGCACCTTATATTGGGTTTTCTCTTTATTAGAGAATGTTCATAAAAGATTTTCCACCTTATTAGAAATGTATGTTTTTTTATAAGCTCGTTATGTTTTATTTTCATTGTTTAGATATTTATTATTAGTTCATATATATGAAAATGAAATTCATTGAAAAATTTTAACAAGGAATACATGTCGATAAAGACACCAAATAAAATAAAATATGTTGAAGTATAAGTAATTAGTTTTATATTAGAATTTGTTCTAATTTTTTGATATATATTATTTTTTATTAAAATTTTATTGTTTTATAACTACTGTCTCATCGTCAAAAATGACATGCTAAATCCAGTTATTATATTGTACGATTCCTGTATGAGATAATCACAATTGGGGAAACTAATAAATTTTCTAAGGTTAGTTTTATTAAATTTTTATAATTTTCTGCCATATTATTATTATTTTTATCTCATATTATTCAATGTTATTATAGGAATTCAATTATTTACCGTCATATTCTCAATCTGATATGACCCGTATTCAATCTATATTTGCGAACAATTTGTTAATTATAATTAGTATTTGAGGTATGTATATTATAATATTTATAAATAATATTACATATGGGTTCAAAAAACTAACTCTTTTGATATATTAGGTGTTTGAAACTACTAATAATAAAATGAATGCTTCAAAAATAACCAACAATGAGCATGCTATAAATTTTAGGAACATTTCTTTTATTTATAATTTATTTTGAAAGTGCAACATTCTGAATTTTTTAATTTTTTAATGTTTAGTGTCGGTTTTTTGTTTATGATTGGTATATGAAAGAATAAATAATCAATCAACCATGTGATGAGATAATATGTACTATCCTTGTTGACATGAACCCATGTTGTACCTGCTACAACTCCATTCCAAAAAGATAAAAAAATACATTAAAAGTGACCAAGAACAATCTACAGGTGCATTAAACATATTACTTGGTATCCTTAAGGCACTGAGTATTGAGTCAGGCCACATTGATGACGAGTGAAAAAGTACTTTATATCCACATGGCATCAATTTCATTCATGGTACGCAGTATCCATAATGAATTGAATTTTTGTTCTAGCCATAGGACTATCATAGGTACATCATAATCATTGTCTCGTGTCAATTCAATCACCCCGGTATAATCATATCAGGATGTTCCACTAGTTCCAACAACAAAATAATGCTTTCTTAGGTATGGTAATACATTAAAAAAGAAATATCATAAAATGAATAATAGTACACATCATCAGGAGATATTTGTAGAAACATACATAAACATGTGATAATTATCTAACATGGTAACAATTTAAAAATTAATTTTTAAGGAATCAAACATTAAATATGGTCGCATGGGATACCCATGCACATTAGTAACCATGTCCGAAAACGAGTCTCAAGGCCACACACACACACACTACTATGCATAACATAAAAATCATGGGCATATTGGAAACACATATATTTCAATATATTCCAAATCCACTAGATATCGGAAAGAAAATAACATGCATGAAATACACGTCATGCCCTCCAATGTATCTGCTCACACCATGTGGCAACAGATTGTTTAGGTACCCTATTCAACAAGTTTTTAGCTTATCATTCAACTAAAAAGAAAATATAAGATATTGATCTACTTCTTCCCTGATTATTTTTAACATACCCTATATTTTTATGAAATTGGAAACATGTTAATTTGAGAATTATATCACAAAAACCCTAAACATACATCTTGGTATACATCTATTATATGAAATGTACATACACAAATCCATCATGGGATATCAAACCACACATAAAAGAAAACAAACCACTAATTTGAAATGATAAATTAAGTTCTTCTACTAGGTATGTGCATTTTCCATCTCATTCTCAGCCTACTTTCTCTGATCAGCCATTGTAGAAGAGTTTATCATCAAACCATCTTATTCATCCTTAACCACATATTCCTCATTTCCTAAAGCGGTATATTCTTCAAACATTAATCCCTAGAATTAATTGAGTTCTCCCAGGTTCCCCTACAATGTCTTTGTCTAATTTTTATACGATTTATTGAGGCATTTATCTATCACTAGAATCCATGTAAAATTTTTAATGACTCAAATGTATTTTATTTTTTAACTAATAATATTTGGTCGGTGCAAGAACTGTAAATACCGGTGTCATGGGACTTGCAAAGGTCACACAACTTCTTAAAGAAGTCATTGATTGCAGGAACGTGTATTTTACTTCTACATTATAAAACAAATGCATATGTAATTTTTTTTATTTAAAAGATAAAAGAATGTAAGTTATAGATTTTTATTGAATGATAAATATTATTTGATTATTGTATATTGTGTTTTTTATAGGGGTGGTGAATTTATTAGAAGGGTAATTTTCTGATTTTTTTTAAAAAAAAATCAACATACGACATCAGTTATTTTAAAATAACCTACACCAATATTTTTTAAAAAAATGGGTTTACAGAGTCAGTTTAAAATAAAACTGATTCCATAAACCCAATCCTTTTTGATTTTTTGGCATCAGTTTTAGGGAAAACCGATGCCAAAACCCTTAAAATAATTCATTTTCAGCATTAGTGTTTGGATAACTGATGTTGAAACCCTTAGAGAAAATTATTTTCGGTGTCAGTTTTTAGAAAACTAATGCCGAAAATAATATTATTTACATCATCTTTATAGACATCGATTAAAAGTCGATGTCAAAAATAAAAAAAACTGATGTTAAATCATGTTTTTTAACTAGTGATGATTTATGAATAAGATTGATTGAAATGAAAACATGACACCATTAAGCTCAGTACATTGCAAATTCATTTCAGTAATTACACCCATTAATTTCCATTTATCATAGGATTATCTAAAAAATTAGTTTTTTGAATTATTAACTTATTTATTTGGCCAATAAATCTATATTCCAAGGTGTATAAATAAATTCTAATAAAATTATCTATAGATATTACATCAACAATTTTTATATCATTTTCAAGAATCATTATGATTATGTGTTTCAAGATTTTTTGATATATGAATATTTTGAAATTTTAAAAAAAAATATAATATGAAATCTTTTTTGTATGTCATGTACTATTGTACATAATTCATGATCATGGTTTGAATTGTTCATTTCATATACCCTAAAATTATTATAGTTATAAATATTAAATGATCTATATATATTATATGATATAATTATAGGTAACACTTTTGGTCCATAAATTATTTGTAACAAGAAACACTCATATGGAATAGAATGCCCTTATTTTTCAATGTAGTTGTGGGAGATGTGATGCAAGAGAAGTTAAGGAAAATGATATGCTAATGTCCTATTAATCCTTCAAAACATTGTTTCTCAATGGTATATTTATGTTTTTATTAAAAAATACCTATATTTTATTAATATTAAATGATATTCCTTTTTCAAAAATGGAATTCCCAATAAATATGTCTTATTATATTCAGATGCCACACTTGAGAATATTTCATTTATACAATCTCAATATATTGTACATGGTTATATATTATGTGAGATTATAATAAGATATCATCAATGAAGACCAAAATGAATTAATTTAGGTACATATGAAAAATAAATTTCATCAAAACCTTGAATACATATACAAAATTAGTTATAAAAAATAGAATGAATAATTTTTCCCCATAGATTTAATGGATTATAAATACTTTCATACAAATATCCTCATTACTGAATTAGAGTTATCCATAAGAAGATTAATGATTAATTTTAGATTACCAAATGGAAACTATTAATTAGTTGAATATATAAAAAATTAGAAGGGTGAGTATCTATTATTAAATGGTACTTGATTAAGTTTATTATAATTAACTCAAATCCATATTCTACCATTATATTCGTTAAAAAATAATACTGTAGCTTCTCAATTTGAAGTACATGATCTTATAAATTCATGACTATAAAATTATTCTAGTTGGACTATAAATTTTCATAATTTTATCCATCCAAAATGAGTGGATTAGAGATGGATTAATCTCTAGGGGTAGATCAATAGAAAATTCAACTACAATTTTAGGTTGTAGTCCCAATTAAATTTCCGATATGAAGTTATGAGATAGATATACTATAAATAAAAAATATCCATGCCTAACTACATCAATTTTCTCAAAGGTGACCATTTAAAATTAATATATGATGGACCTAAACACTAAAGATAATGGACTTACATTTCCCACATTCACTTTACATTCCCCTAAAAGTATATTAAAATCTATTTTAGGAGATGTATGAGTCACTTACTAATCATAAAAATCAATATGATGTGGTAATTATACTATAAAATTCTTATTTAGGGTTAATTAAAATATTTCCATGTCAAAGACATTAAACTCTAAAAAAATGGGAAAATTCAACTATTGTGGAATATTACACACATTTATGTCCCGGAGACTCTTGTCTCCTGAGTGGTGTCTTTATGTTCATAACATAATACATCAAATCCATAAGAAATCCTTGTTAGTTAACTATGACTCAAGATATTAAATAATGGGAATAACTAGTGTAAAAAACATTCATTAATGTAGATACATGTTTAATAGTTCCCCACACTATTGGTGGACATTCTTCTTTATTATTCATAAACCTCAAAGTTCTAAATAGTTATTAAAAAACTTTCTATGAATAAGTCCCACCCCCATTCTCTAAAGTGATAGAATGTTTCTTGAATAACCCTAAATAAATTTATTCTAAGGGAATGAATTTCTCTGATGAGATAATATTATTTTATGGTGATAATCCTTTGACATGTTCAATTCATTTCTTCCCACTAACTTTATAGTATTTATATAATATTTTTGAATATGTCCCATTTTACCATAGTTATGGTGACACCTAAGAAGTGTATTTTATTACCTCTTTATTTTTTCTAATGAACCAAATAAAAAACCAACCCAAATAGTTACAATTATGTGGAGGAATGAAAAATATTATAGTCTATTGGTTATGTTGTTCTCTAACAATCAGATAGGTCTCCCCCTATGATTAATACCAACAATAGAGTTACCACCCATGTCCGGTAGAAAAAAATTTGTTTTATATATAAAGGTTGAAAATAATTTTTTCTACTCTCCATGTAATTTTTAATGATTTCTATATAATTATAAATTCTGAAAATCACCACATTAGAGAGAATATTTGGTTGTTGATACATTTTTAACATGTGTTCCTTGATATATTCAGTAGCTTCCACTTCTGATGTAAAATGAAAATGGTATGTAAATCGGGCCAAATATTCAATAAATGATAGTTTTACTTGCATTAGGTTAATGAAATAAATTGTTCGTGATACTTAGAAGGAATGTGGGTAAAAAAAATTATTTATTAATTACTAAAATCCACCCCAAGAAAGTACATGATTGAATTTTTTTGGGAATGTTGGGTCCCAAATTGTTCATACAAGATCATTAATCATATAAACTATAATATTTCCATTGAACTAAAATAGAGTTCCTAGGAAATAAATTTTTTTATTCATTATACCAAGAAAGGATTCTGTTTTTTTGGGTCTCAAATAACACTAAAATATTAGTGTATTTCTGCATTTAAATTTTAGTGACTATTCCATATAATACGACTGATCATGTTTAATTTCATTTTCAACAGGCTGAAATGATTTATCAATGATTCTGATAAATTATTGATTCCCTTTAGTTTTTTTAAAAACCACATTCTTAGTTTCACACCCTTTCTGATTCCTCATTCTTCTCACTAGAAGTAATTTTATATAGTCATAGGAAACCCATTAAAATATCACAACTGAATCATTTAACACCATATATTTTACCATCTATAAAATCGAATCATTAAAGATCATAAACATTCAAATAAATGAACAAGTCCTAGTAGAATGAATTCGTACTAATGTATGATAATGAATCCTCAATTACTAAACCCACAAACATGAAATTATAAATTGACTAAAATGGTTTAATAACAATTTTTATATATGGGATACCCTGTTAAGTTGATGATAAATATAAATAGACTAGTTATTATTTTTTATTTTCAATATTTCAATTCAAAATGTATAACATATTCATGCCTACCATTCCAGCAGATGGACCATAGAAAACTGATATAATTAGTAACATCCAGAACTTGACCCACTGGCTTGGGTATAAAGAAATACCATGTCTATAAAACATAATGGGATGAAATTTTACACTCAAACACAATGCAAACCATAAAAAAGAAAACCTTAATTAAATAAATAAATATGATTCAGGATATTAAACTGAGAAATTTAATTGAATATATTATGAAAATGATAAGATTCATAGTAGTTAAAAATTCACCATATAAATAAAAAAAACCCAAAAGCTCAAAATGGATATAAGGTTCACAACTAGTGCCACCATCATAATCACACCATTGAAAATACATGAGTTAAACCTCCTAATGACCCTGTATACATAATATAGATTCTCCAATATAGATGTATGATATCTTTCTATTACCTTTATAATGCTGAACAACATATTCATGTGAATCATGGTTCATATTTAGCGAGTGAGTATATACCCCAATTGATAATTCTCAAGATTTCCCACATATTCCACTAAAACACGTACAATTTAGCTCAAACTAATAAATATACATGTAATAATATATAATATCTATAATAATAGAATTAGGTATAATAACAGAAGTAGTAAAAGTACTCATCCATGATGTTCTCCTATTTCAGGAACACACCCACCCATAAATGTACTGAACTAACGTATGTCCCATCCAGAATGTTCTCTAAATAGCCCAAACCCCAAAGGGAATTCCATCCATCTAGTCTAAATTTGTAACTTGGATGTATAATCGAGTGTTCTAGAAATTCATCATGGACAGTAAGTCCATACCAAAAAAGGCATGACACTCAAAATTAATGTACACCACCCATTCTCATTCCATGTATACACACTGAAGATTTTCTTTAAAAATAATAAACCATTTATGAATTTCCTCAAATATGTTGAAGGTATAACCCAAAAACCATATTTTTAAATTCAATGAAGATATATTTCTCAAAAACATTGTTACCGATGATTTTCATTAAAATAAATGAGCACTAACATTTTAGAAATAAATTTATTCTAGTTCTAGGTATGTATAGTGTAAGAGAGAGTCCACTTACATATATTGTGATTTTCCTAAAAAATCATGCCATGATCTCATATATATGTTCTATTACAACATTTATACATTAAACCCCTATTAAATCATCAAAAAAATTATGAGAAAGGTATATTGGTATTTTAATCCCTATCAAGGGTTCCTTACCAATGAAAAAATAGTAAAAAGAATGTGATAGAGAAACTGGGATCATACCTTTGATTCCAATGACTAACACTCCATAATTCTAATAGATTACCATCTATAGTGAAATGAATAACAAAAAATCACTTAGATAACCATTGAAGTTCAAGATCCCAAGATATAGGTGGGGGAATGAGTAGTTTTTGGGAAAATACTTGGTTATTAAATAAAATTTTCTAAAAAAATTATTGATTTTTTTGTTTAATTGAATAATTTACCAAAATTTTAACCAACTAAGTTGTTTTTCCTATATTATATTCATGCATTTCCGGTCTAGCTAAATTTCTTGGTAAAGAGTGAACAGACCATAAAAATTGAAACTATTTGAAAATATTCAATGTCTTGCTATTTCTATATGATATTCCAAAATTATGTGCTAACCGTGTTCCTTCCCGGATAACAACTTTTATGAAAAAACAGTTACCTTATGATTCCATAATGTATCCCCTATATTTTTACGAACATTATTCCATCCAAACAACTAATACATCCTATTAAACCCTCTTGAACATCTAAAAAATAAACCCAATTATTATATAACTCAAAAAATAAACAAGATTATCAGTAGCCTACCTTAACCTATAGGTGATACAAATTATTAAATAATAAAAAATAAATGATTTTTCCTTAGATTTAGAGGTTTATTTTTTTTATTATTTTTCTCATTATAATTAAAGAAAAAACAAAGATATAAAATAATTTAATAATGGTAATTATTATTTAATATTAATTATATATTCATTTTCAATTTTTAGAAAAGATACCATTTTTTATCATACATATAGACATATAATTTCAGATATTTCAAGGAAGAATATAGTTATATATATGAGTACATCTTGTTGGAGGTTTATAAAGATACATCCCATTGAGAAAATATATGTAGATTATTAGACCGTCATTAGAGTAATTACTTTTCCTTACTTATGGAAGGAAAATGAACTTCTTTGATAAGTATTAGCCTTTTTAATTGAGAGAGAGTACTCAATTCACTATCATTGTTATGGTTATAGACATAGAGTTTCCATGTGAATACTCTAAATTTTAAATAACAACTTAATTTCATTATTCATTATGGTAATTTATTATATCACTATTGTATACTCCTTATATTTACTGCATTGTAGTTTAACCATTTAAAAATCAATAGTTCTATTTCTAATTAAGAAGGGAATAATTTTTATTCAAATAATCATATAAATAGACCATAATATGGTTTATTTGAAATTTAAATGCCATCATTCACCCCACCTACATCCCCCCTATAGATATATTCTATATTTTAGACCAATAAAAGGTCATTTTCTAAATTGGGAGATAATGGATTTTTTTATATTTAAGATATAAGGTTGATAATGAGATATAAAAATGAGTTCATAAACACCAAGTCCAAAAATAAATGAGTACTATTTGTCAAAGAGAATGTTTTTATGATTTTACTATATTTAATAGAGTAATAAATTTCATTTTTAAACATGTCATAAAGATTATATTGTCAAATATTTAGAAAAAATATTTCAATTTGAACATTTTAATCCATTTTATATTCTTTATTCAGATATTTGTGGGAATATGTGGAATAAAATTATAAATTAATATATATAGATTATAAATTTTACTATTTACCTTATTTAAATAATATGAATTCTTTTTTGAAACAAAAATAAAAGACCTTGATTATATTTAATCTCTTCTAGAGAAGTGAAGACAAATAGTGAGGTATCTCTTTAAAGATGATTATAATGGATAAGTGAGATGATTAAAAAAAATTAAATGACTGAATAAAAATTTTAAGAATCATGGTATTAGATATGATTTTAGTTCACAATACACTCCCTAAAAATGGTCTCATTAATTTTAAGAACAGATGATAAATGGAAATAGATCTAATAATGTTTTAAGACTGTGAAACCATAATATTATTATAGAGACATGAAGTTATGGAATTTTTAAATATTCAAAAATGATTCTTATGTTATCAATGTTGAGAAATGTTTCCTTATAATATGTCCAATATAAATAATTCTAGTATTAAGTATGTAAGGGTTTCTGAAAACCATTGCATTATCAATGTTAAATGATAGAACATTTAATTATTTTTAGTAATGTGTTGTTGAAGGAATTTTTTTCTTATCCCATAATTTAATATATATTTCACTAAAAAAACAATTATGAAATAATGTTTGATTAGTATATTGATCTAAATGTGTTGGAAAACTCATAAAAAATTATGTACAACATGGAAATGGTTTTAAAAGTAAAAAAATATGAATCATAATTTTTTTAAATACAATAAAAATCCAAGAAATAAAAACGATTCATGTTATGATAACAAGTAAGAAAACGATTCAACAATAAGAAGTGGTGAATAAAAACCAAATCCATAATTTTTCAAGGTCATGAAACGATATTAATTTTTAAATATAAGGGTTGAACATGAAAATGTTTCCAAAATAAGGTTATATTTTAGGAAAA
Source organism: Viscum album (assembly GCA_963277665.1). Taxonomy (NCBI): domain Eukaryota; kingdom Viridiplantae; phylum Streptophyta; class Magnoliopsida; order Santalales; family Viscaceae; genus Viscum; species Viscum album. Next base: position 660,222,797 of record OY728132.1, read on the forward strand.
TATCACTTTTATCATTGGTTCTCAATTAAAACTAATATATATGGGGAAAACATTGAATATATAATAATTAGTGGACAATATTATTAAAGAAATATATTATATTGATAAGTTAAACAATTGATAGTTGATATTAAATTTGAGGAAATGGAATTTTATATGAACAAATTGGTGTTCTATAGGAATATGAATGAAAATTTTGAAGTGAAAATTAATAAAGTGATACTAATTTACAAAGGTTATTATCAAATTAAAGATATTAAAATTGATGGTATATGTTTTTTAGTTGTAAGAAATGAGACCATATAGATTTTCCTTGTTATCTACAATCATTATGACAAAAAAATTCCCATTTGATATGGGGTCAAATTAACGCAATTGGAATATGGAAAATGAAGTATGTATAATGAACCAGACAATTCTGTTCCATAGAAATAATGAAAAATTTATTTTAATGTTAAAGAGGTTGTTGTGTGGGTGAAACAAATCTATAAGTTCATCATATTTGAAACATGACCCATGTTTGAGGGTATTGGATTTCAAAAAAAATGTTGATTACACAATAACATCTACATTAAATAAAGTGAATATGTGTCTTTTATCATTATTATTATTGTTTATGTTGGTACTATTATATTATTTGGAAAAGAAGAAACTATTTTCAAGGGGTTTTCCACAAAACAAGAAGCGGATTTAAATTTAATATTTTTTACGTATGAAGTAGGTATGGTCCTCAAAAAAATGATTATATATTTATTTATTAAAATTATTATTTTACTGGGTTGGGGATATGTTTGTAACAATGGATAATAAGTTAGTTTCAACACCAATTTTAGTGGGAAATAATTTTTCAATAGACAAATAAGGAAAATTTTTTCATCAAAAAGAGTCCAAAAACCATATTAGGTTTTTTTTCTATATTTGCAAAATTTTTGACCCAATATTGCATATGCGGTTACATTTTGTGAAAGGTATAAAAGTGTACTAAAAAATCTCATTAAATTGTATAAAATTTATTTATAAAATTAATCAATGGTTTTATATTGTTTTATTTGAAATATTATAGAAAATGAAAGATTCACTTATCCATACATGCTGATATAGATTGGGAAAGAATTTTTTATGAAAAGAATACAACATATATTGGTGTATTATTCTTTAGAGAGATATATTTTTCTTGTAATACAAAGAAGAAATGTTCATCTATATTATCTATATCAAAATTGTATGATGCTATTGAGACTATTGAAACAACATGGTTGATGTACTTTAGAACTAAACAAGAATATCCTAAGGTAGGAGTTTTTCTTAACATAACATGTGAATTGTGATAATGGATTTATTTCAAAGGATAAGGTCCGTGGTTTATATTAAACCTCATTTATATCATGGATAATGTTTAGTGTATCATGTGTTTTCTTACTTATTCGTTGCACTTAATGTTAATGTTGGATAATGATATAAATATACATCTAAAGACACACATATATATATATATATCCACAATGTGGGATAAACATATTCTTATGAATAAAGAATAAATTTACAATAAATTTTTTGAAGTGGAATGTGTGACTTTGGAATATATATCTGGTGCTTTGGAGTGTGTAAAGATCTTATTTGAATTTATATTTCTGTGAATTTATTAATGAGTAAAATGTTTTAAAAAAATTTAGTATGTGTATAAAAAATCTATTTAGAATGTTTAGAATAATATATTTGAGGAGATGAATTTATAATAAAGGTTTAATGTGCCTATTTATCTTTTTTTAAATTTAATATGATTTAGTCTTATAGAAAATGTTAAAACAATTCTTCATCATTCTTATTTCATACACCGAATCTACTCACATAGTATTTGAATAGTATAATGATGATTCATTGATATGTTTGGGATTTATTTATGTTGTATTGTTGATAATATAACATAATGGTCGATATTATTTTGGATAAAATGATGTTCAGAAATAAATACATTCCAGGTAACCAATGTTTTCCAAACAGGAATATTATTTGGTATAGTTGAAGCAAATTGGTCATAATTTACCATTTTAGTGTCTTATTTTTCTGTAAAAATATTATTTAAAAATTAATCATAATAAAACATTGGTAAATAATGGTAATTATAAAGAGGTGAAGTCTATTTCTATATTTTCAATGATCTTATAGGAATATTAATGGTAAGGAGTTGTTTTTTGATCATTTTGGAGTAAAATTTGTTAAACTTTTTCCATAGTTATTTTGTGAACATTTCATTGTTGAGTTGGTAAAAAAAATTTCTTACGATGATTATGAAATTTAAATTTTGTTAACCATGTATTCAATATATTTTATAAAAAATCTCTATGAAAGGGGGTTCTCATTATATTGTGTTCATGTGATTATTTTTTATGGTTTTTAGAAATCAAAAAAATAGGTTGATGTATTATTCCATATTTATGTGTATTTACTCATGGTATAATGGCTAAATATAGTGGAGATCTGGATCCAGGATTTTATAAATGAGGAAGATGTCCATGTTCCTTGGGAACAAAAATTAGAATCAACTATTTTGTGTCCAAACTTAGTTATATATGGATAAATTTTACTTTCTAAAAAGGTTTAAGAATTTCAATTTCACAAGGCTGGGATGACTAACACCATGTTTTTGTTCATCTGATAAAACAAATTCCAGAGTTTTTTATTATATAACTTTATTCCTGATATATGAGATACATTATCTCAACTCATTAATTTCTTAAATTATATATTCCTTAAATAAAGTTCATGGAGTTATCCAAAGGCAATGAATGAAATAGAAGGAATTGGTATTTGAATAAAAAATTAAAATACATTAAAAAAAGGAAGTGATTTGTGTTGTTGTAGTGTAAGAGTGTAACACCCCAAGATTTTATGAGATAGATTCATTTTTATTTATTTTATGTCTTATTTTGTATTAAATAGAAAGATTATCTTGCACTATACACATCATCGTATTGGATTTCACTATATGCAACACTATACTTGTCTTCTGTTACATACAATTTCATGTTCATTTGATATAATTCATTTAACACAACACTGAGTATAGATTTTTTTTAAATATATAAAATAACTATATTTGGACTATATTATACGCGACACCATAATAATCATTCACTAAACACAACACTGAATTGTCTTGCATTGCATGAAATAGCGACCTTCCTCGATAGCTTGCATTGTACGCAATACCGAGTTTTCACTAAATAATGATATATTATTAAAATATAATATAAAATAGTATTTATGAATAATATTAACAGAATTTTGAATTTTTTATAACATTAAAATTTATCTTGTTTAATTTCTATAACATTATATATTAACAAATTCAATTTTTTGGATAAAATAAGTATTTTTCCAAAAAGGAAGTTTTACCACCTTTTGATGGCACACCAATTTTAAATCTTGTTTTTAATAATTTTATATATTATATTTGGAAAAATAAAAATATTATTTGGAACTGGGACTCCATAATTTAAATTGGTATTTTTGGAATTTTTCTTATGAGATTCATATTTCGATGAATAGTGACAAATAATGTATTCTAATTCAAAACAGCCATTTCGTCAAAATTATTTATATAGTTAGATTATATTTTCAATTAGTTTCAATGTGTAATTGGATTAGGTTTTTATAATTTAATCAAATTTTGGTAATGTTATGTAATTTCACATTTAAATCGGACATAAATACATGAGAATCTTTTCATATGTTTTTACTTATTAAAAACCCACTTTTTGCTTTTTGAGAACGAGAATTAATTAGAAATTAATTTATTCCAATTAAAAGTTTTGAATTATTAAAAGTGGATTCCAAATTTGAAATCAAAGGGTACAAATTATGTTAATAGATTTTTTTTGGGTATTATGAATAGTATCTAAGATAATTTATATTTACCAAAATTAAAGGTAAATCTCATAAATTAGGGAAACTAACAATATGATATAGATAATAAAAATATCATAACACGTGAAATTTTTTAATTGGATTAATTAAATTATTCCAATATCACTTAAAGGTTGGAATTGATTCATTTAATTGACTTTTTTCCATGAAAGTGATGCAACTATAATTAAAACCAAATAAAGTGACAACATGTCTCTCTTATATATCTTATAAGTATTATATTTTTAATGTAGCGATAAACGTGATAAATGTAACACCCCAGGTAAATAAAGAATATGAAATTTTTATATTTATCCATATTTGTGAATAAAATATTAATATTAATTTAAAGGGGATGCTATGCTCGATGGCGTACCCAATACGCAACAACGAGTTTCTTGGGAATCTTACATTGCACTCTAATAATAAAATAATATTATTTTAAATGGTAGTTAACGTCTAGCCGTTGTAATGGAGAAAATGAACAGAACTAACTACAAAATGATTATATATGTTTGTCAAATATTTTTACTCTTTACAATAAATGTTAGAGGATTAAAAATACGAATGAATCCAATTTTAAGCGTGAACATTCTAATATTCATTAAAAGGTCGATTAACCGCCTTTTGATGGCGAACCTCTTTTAAATCCACTTTTTGAAAATTTTATGTGTTATATTTGACAAAATAAAATTCTTCTTTAGAATCGGGACATCAAAATTTACTTTGTGTAAATTTTTGGTATTTTTCCGATAAAGTTCATTTTTTAATGAATAGTGAAAAATGTTGTATTTTAATTCAAAAACATTTTTTAATATAATTTATTTATATGATTAGATTATATTTTTAATTGTTTTTAAAGTTCAATTAGAATATATTTTTACCATTTAATCCAATTATGGTCATTGGAATTAATTTCACTTTGAAATAGGACTTAAACTATTGTCAATCTTTTGATACTTATTGTTTCATAAAAACACGCTATTTGCTCTGACAGCGGGAATTAATTATTAAATTAATTAATGAAACTTATATTTTTTGAATTTTGTAAAATAGAATTCATTTTTGAATTTGGAATATCAAATATAGCTTAGGGTGAAGTTTTGGTATTTTTCTGAAGAACTTCAATTTTTGATGAATAGTGAAACCACTAAGTGGTAGTTAAAGAAACTGATTTTTCGTTTAAATGAAACTTTTCCACCTATGTGTTTTGAATTTCAAAACTCCGACATACATGGTTGTCATTAGGAATTAAAATTTGGTTCAATGGGATTAAAATAATTTTTTTGGTGAATAGTAACTTTTATGTTCTTAATCGCGATTAGAGGTAATTAGTGCAATTTAAGGTAAAAATAATGTTTTAATATTGTGAAATGACCTAGAAACATGTCCTACCCTCATTGGATGTATCATGGACGACCAAGAAAATCCATGGGTCAACTTGGGGACCCCATGGAGCCACTTTGGTTGGAAAATGACATAAATAACTTTTTATTTAAAGTTAAAATAAAAATGTCACAAGCATGATATGTTTCACTAAAACAATTTTTAAATGGGGTTATACAAGTCATATTTTTTACTATAAATATTAATTAGAAATATATAAAGATTTACTACATAAGTATATTTTTTTTATAATTTTTACACATTAAATAATTTAAATTATTTATGACATCATGATGATGCAGCGATTACCTCATTATTTAACGATTTAAATAAAATGAAAAGATAATGTAAAAACTAAAACCTAAACTTGTAAAAAACCTATTGGATGGGTATATTTCGAACCCTTATCACCTTATACTCGAAGTATATCAATGTTGGATCTTTTAAATCCGAAACTCATTTTCAAATAAGGTAACATTTCTTTACTTTCCAAGAGCGCCCCTCCTCTCCTCTTATAAAAGGCCCCCACCTCTACCTCCTTACCCACACTTCCAAAGCCTTTGGTTCGGACAAAACCTACTTATTTTTCCTCTACACATCCCTCTATTAGTCCTAGAAGCCTCACTTTGGGCAGAAGTCTTCCCAAAGAAGCCTTTGAGCTCAAATCAAAAAGAGTTACCCGATTTTAAGGAAATGTATTCACTTGTGTTATTTTGTTTCATTTTACTTATCCAACCCCCTAAACTCTTTTTATTCATTTATTTTGTAAAAACTCCAGTATCTTAAATATACTAGGATGTTGTTATAAGAAGCATTCAAGCTACACTTACACACACCTACATCAAATGGTTAAAGAACATTCTGTTTCTGTGGATGGCGAATTTCTGCCTCACGAAACGATGATTGTTCAACACTCATATAACACCTTAAAAGGTGTAAATTAAGATGTAACTATATTTATATATGATATATAATATGTTTATGTTTTAATTAAGCTTATGTATTTTTCTTTTGTGGCATACCTTTATGGTTTCCACTGTGGGTAAACACGATAATTTCATTTTAGGAAGTGCGGACTACCGCCCCCTCAAAGTGATTTGATTCATTAATGACATATGTGGGATGTATAAAGGATGTATTTAAAGTTATTATATATGATTTATGTTACATATATATTATGAATATAATTCTGGAATTAAAATATACATACCTCTCATTTAGTTTTAATTCCATTAATATGACATAGAAATGAAAGTAGCGTTCATGCGTAAATTTCTTACCACTAAATGATTATGTAATATTATAAATACATGTATATTCTGGATATATATGATATATATGATATACAAATCATGAATATCATTCGGGATATAATGAACCTTTGACCACATGAACAACATGTAATTGAAAGAAGTCCACTTTCGACTTAAGAACCAATTATCGACAAAGCAATCATTATTAACTTAAATGATTACATAATGTTTATAACATGGAAATAAGTGATATAAAATGAATAATGAAATTGAAAAATTTTCTTAAGCAAGTAGAAATTAACTCATGTTTATTATTCAGGACGTTAAAGAATGATCGAGTCAAGTCGGACCCGAGGTAAGGGATCCTACTCCTCTCTTTCTTTTTAAGTACACTCTTTTATGTCATTCCTTTTAAGATCATATTTCTTGTGATTGGGATGTTATTTTATATAAATCTTACTGTAATTTTTATGTTCATATTATGAGAGACCATATTCTCTCTCATCAATCCATTTTGGAAGTTTTGAGTGGCACCGTTAGGCTGCCGAATTTTCGTAAGAGATCTAACCTCTCTCTTTCTTTTTACGTACTCTCCTTTATGTCACTTATTTTAAGCTCCTATTTGTTATGATGGGGGATGTTGTTTTATATCCCTATTGCTGTACATTTTATTTTAATATGATGAGAGACCCTATTTGATCTCATCAATCCATTTTTGTAAGTTTTAAGTGGCGTCGTTAGGCTGCCGAGTTTTCGTAAGGGATTTTTCATCTCACTTTTATTCCCGTGAGATTTATGCTAAATTTTCCACAATTTCCTTTGAGTGGTGTATGTACTGCCCATTATTTTACTCATTGTGCAATATAATTTCATTTATAAGTATTTACATCAATGTTGTATTGTCCTTCTTTCACGGGGTGTATGTTTCAAAAGATACCCATGTCGGTAAGGGAACCTTTCACCCTCCTCTTTTTAAAAGACTTATTTTGTTATGTCTTTTAATTCACATAACATTATGTTGGGATATGTTCTTCTATATCCTTAGTGATTTAAATTTTATGTCCATGTGATGAGATACCCTTTTTATCTCTCATCAACTCATTTTCTGAATTTTGTAGTGACGCCGTTAGGCTATCAAATTTTTGCAAGCGAACTTCGTAACCCAATTTTGATTCTTTGGCATAAGCTTGTACTCATTGAATATGTCATTCTATGAATATGTGTGAATAACCTCTGATTGTTTTACACTTAATATCCACTTATATTTGGTGTATTAGTTTGTCACACATAATTATGTAATTGATTTATCCTTAATCCAAGGATAAAGTCTTTGTATGGGACTTCGTCTCAATATCCTTTCATTGAGGCATATTTTGTTTTATACACAACCTTATTTTATACAGTGTATAAACCCCTTTAAATTTTACGTTTATCTAAAAGGAATATTTTTTATACAAAGCGTTTTACTAAACGACAAAAGGGAATGTTTTTGTCGTACGTATGCGGCGACAACGACTTCTCCGCCGCTGTGACCATTATTTGAGTTTCGGCTTCCTCTACAAGCCATACCTTTTTTTTAAAGAAAAATAAATACCATGTTTTAATTTTATTTTATTTTTGTGTTGAAAATGGTTTTCATAATGTTTTTATATCAATGTGTTGTATTGATATCTTGTGATTGAAAAGTGGAAATGTTATGTTTCCTTTATGCATGTTTTATGTGATACGATTATGTTATGGTTCTTGGGAATTATTATTAAGACGGGTGGTTCTGTGATAATCTAATGGTGGGTGAGCCCGATATAGCTCTCCAATGCATTGGGTAACGTGAAGGGGTTAAACGTTAAGGTTTCTACGAAGAGATTTAGGGAATATACTGTGATGGGTATTCCAAACGTAACCAAGAGGGTTACTCCCTACGTAAGAATGTTATGAATGCCTCAAGTTACCATTATGTCTTATGATTTCTATGATTTATTCATGATTTTATGAGGTATGTTAAAGTGATTATGTTTTATGGGTAAAATATGATTTCATTGTTATGTATACATGTACTCATGTTTCCTTTCCATATTTTTATATCCCTTACTGAGCTTTTTATGCTCATCCCATGTTTTTGAAATGTTTTTCATAGGTCAAGGGAAGGGTACATGATATGATGATAGTGTCAAGTAAGTGTCAAGAAATAATCCATGTTTTATTTTAAATATGTTTCCGTTGATGGGAAAAATAAATATTATCTTTTATGTAACCACTTTGTTTAAATGTGGAATGTAATGGAAGTTTTATGATCTAATTCTCTAAAACTCTAAACCTAAAAAGATCCTCAATGTGTAATCTTGTAATAACGCAAGATTAAGTAAGGTTTAAGGCTGGGGCCTTATAGTTGGTATCAAAGGTTGGTTTAGATAACTTTATAGGTTAGGGTATTATCTAAGCATAAGTGACATTACCATAATGGTTAGGATTTCAGAAAGAGTCCTAGTTTTAGATAAAGTGAATGAGTAAGTATATCTTAGTGTTTACCTTCCTCATTAGTACATGATGGTTTTGTTGATATACTCACACTAACATTTCTGTTTTTAGTGAATGGATGGATCTAGAAGGCACAAAAGAGGCAACAGGTTTGAAGGAAACTATGGTGGTTCTATGATTAAGATACTAGATAAAATGGGGCATTCAATGAGGAAACTCGTGGTTGTTCTAAACCAACTATCAAGGAGTCATGATCAACCACTTGAACCTTGGTAAGATCTATAATGCATCATGTACAAGATGACCAATATATGTGGAAGTTCAGGTAATAATTATAAAGGTAACCGTTAGAGTTTATATGATCCTTACTTTTGAGGTAATTATGGGTTATTATATGTTATGATGGAAAATGAAAGGCATGAGATAAAATTGAGGTTAAAATATGTTATGATTATTTTTGAATATTTTATCTCGTTTGGGGAATGTTTTAAGAATTATATAGTTTTGGAAAAAGGATAACACGCAGACCGTGTTACAACCCGTCGCGTCGGACAAAGCTGCGGAAATCGAACCCACAACCAAAGTGCGACTGGTATTTATCGCCTACCACTAGACTACGTGAAGTCCCTGGTTAGTTTGACTAATTCTTTTTAGTTAGATGATTTTAGGAATCAAGAGTAAGTTTATTTTGGGTTATCTATGGAAATGATTAACCTATCATCGAGGATATGTGATTAGGTTATTTACTTTTAAATATGAGAATTTAAGAGCAACTGATGTTATTTGAAGATAAAAGTTAATTTGTACCTTGGAATACAATGTGACTAAATCCTTCAAATATTTGGGTTTCAATCTTATTTTGGTTTACTTTGAATAATTTTATGGACAAATTTTTTATCAAATGGTCCTCGTTGAACTTTGGGTTTTGTTGGACAAATTTTGGAGATTAAGAATAGATTTTCTTTTTATAAAGGGTTATCCTCTTCTAGATTATCTGATCTTGTACTAACCATTTTGGTTTTGGTTTTGGTTAAAGTCTAAAGACATGGGAAGTATATAGTTCTCTTTTGTGGATTAGGTGATTCTCTATAAGTTGATTATAGTGAACAAGTCTTCCTAAATGCTCATCTTTTGGAAAAAATATGAGTTTGTGTAAGAAATATAATAAAAGTTGAAAGTCAACATGATAAGTAATTATGTTTCCTTATGAATAAATTACTCAATAAAAAAACAAAAATGTTGTCTATTAACTTTTCCTACTAGGGAATCGAATACCGTTTAACCCATCACAAGTTTGTGATTTTCTTGTGGTTAACTTTCTCCTATACATGTTTTCTATCACTCTCCATCAGAACATGACCCTATGTTTTCTCCTGCATGTCCATGTTTTCCTACATGGAATCCTAGTATGGGTTAACTCAGGTGACCTCTGTAATTCTCATTTTTTATTTTAAAGTGATTGTTTTAACGACTCTTGTTCCGATGTGGGACATTCAAGGATGTTTTCGAGCCCAATTTTAAAATTACGAGGACACAATTCCCAAAAGGGGGGAAGGATGTAACACCCCAGGTAAATAAAGAATATGAAATTTTTATATTTATCCATATTTGTGAATAAAATATTAATATTACTTTATTGGGGACGCTATGCTCGATGGCGTACCCAATACGCAACAACGAGTTTCTTCGGAATCTTACATTGCACTCTAATAATAAAATAATATTATTTTAAATGGTTGTTAACGCCTAGCCATTGTAATGGAGGGAATGAACAGAACTAACTACAAAATGATTATATATGTTTTTCAAAATTTTTTACTCTTTACAATAAATTTCAGAGGATTAAAAATGCGAATGAATCCAATTTTAAGTGTAAACATTCTAATATTCATTAAAAGGTCGATTAACCGTCTTTTGATGGAGAACCTCTTTTAAATCCACTTTTTGACAATTTTATGTGTTATATTTGACAAAATAAAATTCTTCTTTAGAATCGGGACATCAAAATTTACTTCGTGTAAATTTTTGGCATTTTTCTGATAAAGTTCATTTTTTAATGAATAGTGAAAAATGTTGTATTTTAATTCAAAACCACTTTTTAATATAATTTATTTATATGATTAGATTATATTTTGAATTGGTTTTAAAGTTTAATTAGAATATATTTTTACTATTTAATCCAATTGTGGTCATTGGAATTAATTTCACTTTGAAATCGGACTTAAACTAGTGTCAATCTTTTGATACTTATTGTTTCATAAAAACACACTATTTGCTCTGACAGCGGGAATTAATTATTAAATTAATTAATGAAACTTATATGTTTTGAATTTTGAAAAATATACTTCATTTTTGAATTCAGAATATCAAATATAGCTTAGGATTAAGTTTTGGTATTTTTCTGAAGAACTTCAATTTTTGATGAATAGTGAAACCACTAAGTGGTAGTTAAAGAAACTGATTTTTCGTTTAAAGGAAACTTTGCCACCTATGTGTTTTTAATTTCAAAAATCTGACATAAATGGTTGTCATTAGGAAGTAAAATGTTGTTCAATGGGATTAAAATAATTTTTTTTGGTGAATAGTAACTTTTATGTTCTTAATCGCGATTAGAGGTAATTAGTGTAATTTAAGGTAAAAATAATGTTTTAATAATGTGAAATGAACTAGACACATGTCCTACCCTCATTGGATGTATCATGTACGACAAATAAAATCCATGGGTCAACTTGGGGACCCCATGGAGCCACTTTGGTTGGAAAATGACATAAATTACTTTTTATTTAAAGTTAAAATAAAAATGTCACAAACATGAGATGTTTCACTAAAAAAATTATTTAATGGGGTTATACAAGTAATATTTTTGACTATAAATATTCATTAGAAATCTAAAAAGATTTCCTACATTGTGATATTTTTTTTAAAATTTTAGACATTAAATAAATTAAATTATTTATGACATCATGATGATGGAGTGATTACCTCATTATTTAACGATTTAAATAAAATGAAAAGATAATGTAAAAAATAAAACCTACACTTTTCAAAAACATATTGGATGGGTATATTTAAAACCCTTATCACCTTATCCTCGAATTATACCAATTTGGGACCTTTTAAATCCAAAACCCATTTTCAAATAAAGTAACATTTCTTTACTTTCCAAGAGTGCCCCTCCTCTCCTCTTATAAAAGGCCCCCACCTCTACCTCCTTACCCACACTTCCAAAGCCTTTGGCTCAGAAAAACCCTGATCATTTTGCCTCTAAACATCCCTATATTACTCCTAGAAGCCTCACTTTTGGGAGAAGTCTTTTCAAGGAAGCCTTTGAGCTCAAATAAAAAAGAGTTACCCAATTTTAAGGTAATGTCTTCACTTGTGTTCTTTTGTTTCATTTTGCTTCTCCAACCCCCTAAACTCTTTTTATTCATTTATTTTGTAACAACTCCCGTATATTCAATATACTAGGATGTTTTTATAAGAATCATTCGAGCTACACTTACACACACGTACATCAAATGGTTAAAGAACATACTATTTTTGTGGATGACGAATTTCTGCCTCACGAAACGATGATTGTTCAACACTCATATAACACATTAAAAGGTGGCCATTAAGATATAACTATATTTATATATGATATATAATATTTTTATGTTTTACTTAAGATTATTTATTTTCATTTTGTGTCATACCTTTATGGTTTCCATTGTGGGTAAACACGATAATTTCAATTTAGGAAGTGCGGACTACCGCCCCCTCAAAGTGATTTGATTCGTTAATGCCATATGTGGGATGTATAAAGGATGAATTTAAAGTTATTATATATGATGTATGTTACATATAAATTATTAATATAATTCTGGAATTAAAATATACATACCTCTAATTTAGTTATAATTCCGTTAATATGACATAGAAATGAAAGTAGCGTTCATGCGTACGTACGGCTTGCCGTCTCCATGAACGGTGCATTTCATTTCCTACCACTAAATGATTATGTAATATTATAAATACATGTATATTATGGTTATATATGATATATATGATATCCAAATCATGAATATCATTCTGGATATAATGAACCTTTGACCACACGAACAACATGTAATTGTAAGAAGTCCACTTTCGACTTAAGAACCAAATATCGACAAAACAAACATTATTAACTTAAATGATTACATAATGTTTATAACATGGAAATAAGTGATATAAAAGGAATAATGAACTTGAAAAATGTTATTAATCAAGTATAAATTAACTCAAGTTTATTATTCAGGACGTTAAATAATGATCAAGTCAAGTCGGACCTGAGGTAAGGGATCCTACTCCTCTCTTTATTTTTAAGTACACTCTTTTATGTAATTCCTTTTAAGCTCATATTTCTTGTGATTGGGATGTTATTTTATATTACTCTTACATTAATTTTTATGTTCATATTATTAGAGACCTTATTCTCTCTCATCAATCTATTTTGGATGTTTTGAGGGGCGCTGTTAGGCTGCCGAATTTTCGTAAGAGATCTAACCTCTCCCTTTCTTTTTAAGTACTCTCCTTTATGTCACTTCTTTTAAGATCCTCTTTGTTATGATGGGGGATGTTCTTTTATATCCCTATTTCTGTACATTTTATTGTAATATGCTGAGAGACCCTATTTGATCTTGTCAATCCATTTTTGTAAGTTTTAAGTGGCGCTGTTAGGCTGCCGAGTTTTCGTAAGGGATTTTTCATCTCACTTTTATTCCCATGAGATTTATGCTACATTTGCCACAATTTCCTTTGAGTGGTGTATGTACTGCCCATTATTTTACCCATTGTGTAATATAATTTCATTTATGAGTATTTACATCAATGTTTTATTGTCCTTCTTTCACGGGGTGTATGTTTCGAAAGATACCCATGTCGGTAAGGGAACCTTTCACCCTCCTCTTTTTAAAAGACTTCTTTTTTTATGTCTTTTAATTACCATAACATCATGTTGGGATATGTTCTTATATATCCTTAGTGATTTAAATTTTATGTCCAAGTGATGAGATACCCTTTTTATCTCTCATCAACTCATTTTCTGAATTTTGTAGTGACACCGTTAGGCTGTCAAATTTTTGCAAGGGAACTTCTTAACCCAATTTTGATTCTTTGGGATAAGCTTGTACTCCTTGAATATGTCGTTCTATGAATATGTGTGAATAACCTCTGATTGTTTTACACTTAATATCCACTTATATTTGTTGTATTAGTTTTTCACACATAATTATGTAATTGATTTATCCTTAATCCAAGGATACCGTCTTTGTATGGGACTTCGTCTCAATCTCCTTTCATTGAGGAATATTTTGGTTTATACACAACCTTCTTTTATACAGTGTATAAACCCCTTTTACTTTTACATTTATCCGAAAGGAATATTTTTTATACAAAGTGTTTTACTAAACGACAAAAGGGAATGTTTTTGCCGTACGTATGCGGCGACAACGACTTCTCCGCCGTCGTGACCATTATTTGAGTTTTGGATTCCTCTACAAGCAATACCTTTTTTTAAAGAAAAATAAATACCATGTTTTAATTTTATTTTATTTTGGTATTGAAAATGGTTTTCATAATGTTTTTATATCAATGTGTTGTATTGATATATTGTGATTGAAAAGTGGTAATATTATGTTTCCTTTATGCATGTTTTATGTGATACGATTATGTTATGGTTCTTGGGCATTATTATGAAGACGGGTGGTTCCGTGATAAACTAAGGGCGGGTGAGCCCGAAATAGCTCTCCAATGCATTGGGTAACGTGAAGGGGTTAAACGTTAAGGTTTCTCCGAAGAGATTTAGGGAATATACTGTGATGGGTATTCCAAACGTAACCAAGAGGGTTACTCCCTACGTAAGAATGTTATGAATTCCTCAAGTTACCTTTATGTATTATGATTTCTATGATTTATTCATGATTTTATGTGGTATGTTAAAGTGATTATGTTTTATGGGTAAAGTATGATTTCATTCTTATGTATACATGTACTCATGTTTCCTTTCCATATTTTTATATCCCTTACTGAGGTTTTTATTCTCATCCCAAGTTTTTGAAATTTTTTTCACAGGTCAAGGGAAGGGTACATGATATGATGATAGTGTCAAGGAAGTGTCAATAAAGAATCCATGTTTTATTTTAAATATGTTTCTGTTGATGGGAAAAATGAATACTACCTTTTATGTAACCACTTTTTTTAAATGTGAAATGTAATGCAAGTTTTATGATCTAATTCTATAAAACTCTAAACCTGAAAAGATCATCCATGTGTAATCTTGTAATAACTCAAGATTAAGTAAGGTTTAAGGCTGGGGCCTTATAATAAATATTTAATAATAAATAGTATCCATAAATCTATTAAATTTATCTACATTATGTGAATTTATTTATAATCTTAAGAGATTAAATAATTACCATTAATTATGACACAATAGTGATGTAGAAATTATTTTATTGATAGAAATATCAAATAAATGGTATTAAAATTATAAAAATAATTATCACAT